>CM062651.1:3967698-5467698 GCA_031772095.1 Zeugodacus tau
TTGAAATTTTTCTCAAAAAAAATTGTTTTCCGATTATTAGAAAAGGCGCTAGAATATCAGCAATTTTTATGTTTTGCACGGGATATATTAGAGTACTAAGTATCTGCGTACAACGTTCATATTCACTTCTTTATATATGTATGTATATATGTATATGTATGCGTTTGTGCGTGTTGTGTTTGTCCACCCGATGCGAGTGTCAAGTAGTCATGTGTTTACTAATTTTTTTCGTGACATGAACATATTAATTCTACACGCGGACAGGCCTCTTTTACTCTTCCGTGCCAACAAAGTGCCGTTTACTTCTACCTGGCAACAAAAATTACACATTGTTGTTGCTTTTTCTATATGGACTATAGTTATAAATATATATATTAACGTATGTATGTATAATATTTGTATTTGATGGATTTTTCTTTTTTTTGGTATTTTTGTGTGTGTTGCTTACTTTTTGCTGACAGCAAACAAAATTAATTGCATGTTAGCAAAAAATATTTCAAAACATGTGGAAACATGAGCATGAACATCAAATGGAAAATGAAAACGTGTAGATAAACGTGCCGCGCCATTGTAATTATTTGACACAAATGGCGATTAAAAGCAATCGATGGCCGCCAATCGTAATAGATGTCAAATAAAGTTATTGCTCTTTTGCGGTGTATTTTGCGTAAATTTTTATGATAGGAAAAAATTAATAAAGTAATTCGAATTAATTTAAAAAATAATATATTGCCAAAAAAAAATATTTTAATTTTTTTTAAATCTTTTTCATTATTTTCTTTATTTATTTAGTTGATTTATTTAATATTTAATGAAACTACATTATATTATATAATATAGAGTGAGTTTTTAGAGCCAAAGTATTTCCAAGAGAGAGAGTGCTATCAAACCAGCTGTCAAATGAGTTGTCAAAGTGAGCACACTTTTTCGACATTTCTCTTCAATATGTATACACAAATAAGACTCGAAAAAAACGTTTAAAATTCAAGGAAACGTATTTCCAAAACACAAAGTATGCTTCAGACTGTCAGTCTCATGTTTTACTATCAATTATTCTTTAGTGATTAGACACTTTTCGGGCTTAATGGGTACATAAACAATTGTGGAATGGTCGGGTGCGAACTATTCTGAAATGACTCTTCAGGGTACCGAAGCATCCAGAAAAACGTAGTGGTTCCAATATGATACAGAGCGTGAAACCTTCACTTTTTGAGCCGAACTTTTGTTGACTGATTCATATGAAGAAATTAACTTGTTTTTTGTTTTAATAAAGCTGCCTATACTAGACAAAGTGTTCCAAAATGATACCATAAGATTCCTCAAATACTAACTAACAAACCTAAACTATTGACCATTTCGCTCATCGCTCATTAACTCGAAAGAATACACTCTTTATTATCATTATACTAATAAGCATCATAAAAGAAATATAAAATATAACCAGTACAAATTAACTAAATAACTATAAAATCATTAATTATATGTTAATATATACATTTGAAATACAAATGAACACATATAGACTTGATATACGCTTAGCAACCCGCATGACTTGACTAAAATTTCCGCATACAAATCTAATGATTTATTGCTTTAGTTATAGATTTTTACACAACTTAACTTACAAACACATCTACATATATGCACCACAAAGTAAATCAGTTCAACCGAAATTAGTCGATTTGGTGAGCTTTGAAAGCCGAAAAGTTGAGGTAGGTTCGCATTAAAGAGCGCGCAAATGAAAGCAAGTTGCTTTTCTTCTCTTCTCTTTTTTTTTGTGTGTTTTGACTTACGAAAAGGGTGTGTGCTTGATTTATACATTCATTTATGTAAATATTCGACCGGGTGCGTAGAATGTGAGTAGACGGAGGATGTGTTTACTTTCACCTTGAAGGCCTTAACTTTCTTTTTCATTTAATTATATATCATTATTGGAATGTGGAAATATATTTCGGTTTATTTTTAATTTTATTTTTGGTGATATGCATGCTGGTTGAGGCATTTGGCATTCACTAATTTAGAAGCGACCTTTCGAAAAGCTGTAAATATTATATGGAGTAGAGATGAAGCACGCGAGATAGGTAAATTCATTTGATGGTTAAAGAGATGGCTGCTAAGTACGACTGAAATGAAATTAAGTGTTGTAAAACGGTATTTTATTGAAAACAAATATTTATAAACCAGTTGAGAATTGTATGTAATTTTGTATCAACCAATGAAATTGAAGTATCAGAAAATCATGAATGGATTGCTTAAAGTTTTGCCAAATTAATTTGATTGATAAACATTTATATTTAGAAAACCTGAGCTATAAAGTTTCCTGGCTCGAAATTAAACCCTTAATTTCCATAAAAAGGTCAGAAATTTAAAAGAAAACGAAAAGGAGGAATATAATATTTTCTATTTAATACCTTGCTTTAGACAAGGAAACGATTAAAGCTCAAAATTTTTAAATAATTCCTTTAAAAATAGGATTCAAGCGGTATTTTACAATTAAATGTGACTGGTTGAGAATTACAAGCACTGATCACTTCACTTGAACACAAGGATTTTTTATTGAAAGCTTTTAACTCTGGAACGCACTAATTTCACTTTAATTGAATAACATTAATTACAAATTGAATGTAAACACTTTTCGAAAAATATTTAATTAATTTTCAATTCAAAAATATCCAATTAAATACATAAAGCTCGACTGCACTTTCAAAAAACCGTTGCACTAATGAGCCACGACCCGAATTAGCCAACTAAAAAAGCTTCAGCAGCGAAAAAAAATCAACAAAATACGAGGAAAAGTCAAAAGGCCTTCGATATAAGCACATTTCACACAAATATTAAGTGAAAACATTCAATTAATTGCAGATATTTTTTTCTCAAACACATTTTTTTTGTTGCTTTCACAACCGTACACGCATTTCTTGTTTATAAAAGCTTAATTCGAAGTGTGCAAATGGCAGGTATTGGCCGCACTCAAGCATAGATCTCAAGCAAAAAAAGTGAATAACAAGACAAAAAACACCGTTAGTATTTCATATTAAAGCACGTTCGAGGCGAAAAGTACGCGCTCGCTTATTTAATTATGGCATATTTGTTTATTTAATAAGTTGTAGGCGGTGGTGGCGAGTGCGAACATAAACAAAGCGTGCGAAGAGAAATATGAAAAAGTATTGGAAATAAAAAAACGGTAAATTTTAATAAACTCATTTAATTATTTTTTATAATTTTTTAAGACCACAACATAAACTCCAAAGCTTTTGCATTCACTGCGAACTTTTTGATTTCCGTGTTTACGGCAATCACTCAGGCGCACACACACTCTACCATGCTTATGAGTGTGTGTGTGCATGTATTTCATAATAACGCATAATTTGTTAGCAAATAGCTCACAAGTGGTGTGGTTCAACGCTTTTCAGACGCTTGGTCATTAGTAGGGCGTGTTTTTTGCGACTTTTCTGCAATTTTATATTACATGCGATATTTTTTACAACATTTTTTATTGCATGTAATATTTTTTTCTTTATTTTATTTTTTATTTTACACTGTCAATTGGTCATGCATTGTTGCATTTAAGCAATTAAACCATATTTGACCTTTTCAAATTGCCAACTGGCCAACAAGTCATTTCGGCTTCAACACCAGCACGGCAAACAAACACACATACATACATACATGAGTGTGAATAAGCATACACACATATGCCTGCATTTATAGCGCTCTTATAGGTAAATGCGCTACATTGTCATGCGCGGGGGGTTAAACTGTGCGCAGCCAACAATTCGCAAGAAAAAAAATATTTTCAACATTTTGTTCGACGTTTGACAAATGTGCACAGCGATTAGCGAAACCCCAAATGAATGCGCAAAATGGAAGTGTTTGCACAAAAGAGGAAATACAACAATGCAAATACTTGTACATGGTCATAAAATACAACAAAAATTTAGAAAAAAATACCACTGAAATAAGTGATGAAATAATAGACTAGAAAAATTTTGCAGAAATAACCAAATAACTACTGTAGAAGTAGAAGCTTGAAAAAATTTAAGCGCATGAAAATTTTTAGCTATACAAAACGGTAATGACTTCGTGCATTAAATATTTATTTTTTAATAACACATTGCTACTAAGTATTTAAATTTAATACATACTCCATATAAAAAAATAAAAAAAAAATAAAAATAGGGTTGCCAACTGGTTGTATAAAAAAATTTTATCAAATATGAATAGAAAATTTTACTTAACTGGCTTAAAATTACTTTTAAACAAAAGATATTTGCAAAATTATACAAAAATTTCTCTTAGTAGGGTTGCCACCTAATTCAAAATACATAAATAGTTCACAAAACTTTTATTATAGAAGTATTATTGTATATTAAATGCCGTAAACCAAATACAAAAAAATGTAAATTTACAACAACAGAGTTGCCACCTTGACACACATTTTACAGTAATTAATGTAATTGAAATATTATAAAATTTTATTTAAAAAATGGTTAAATTACAATTTTTTATGTTGTCAAGATTTTAACGGTTCTAGAAACTTTAACTGGCAAAAAGCTTTCGGCAAGTATTATAAATCTTTTCAGTTTTCGTTGAGATTTGACTATATTCTGGTATATTCATCGTACTGCCGTAGTCGTAGCCTGTAGTTGGATGGATGAAATATTCAAATTAGCCCTCTATAAAGGTCTTAACTTTCATGATGGCGTCGAGCCTGATTTAGTTTGATTAAACAAATTTTTTTTTTTTTCTAACGGCTTGATATGCAGGCGTTTGAATATTTTTCTTAATCCCCTGATTAGCCTCTTCAAGAGCTAAGTTAGGTTAGTTATTACGGCTATCCTCCGGAGAGCACTGTAATCACACTTTGACAACAGTTCTTTGTGATAAATAAATCTACGAAAGGTGTCTGAAACCCTTCATATATTGGCCTCTCGCTTTGAATATCGAAAGGAGTTAGTTAGTTCGTATGGGTGAATGAAATTAGTTTTAGTTTTGCGATATTAAGCAACGATAACTTGCTTTAAGGTTGGATGGTCAGATATGAATTGGATAATAAACAACGGGGACTAAGTCTCAGCTTCGAAAACAAAAAGATAAAAATAAAGCGCACGAAAGCTTTTTAGATCAAAGGTTCCTGCGTTTTCACTGAAAATTAAAGGATCTCGTTTATTATCGTATAATTAGTTATATCACAGTTTTGTGAAGAAACATAACCTCAATTGAATTTCACTAATTTAACTTCACTCTAAAGTAAAGTCCTCTCTCGACGAACAAAAACCAAACTCTACAAGTCCCTCAACAATTCCGTCCTACTTTATGGTGCAGATGCGTGGACGATGTCGACATCTAATGAGGCCACACTAGGAGTTATGGAGAGAAAGGTTTTGTGGAAGATTTACGGTCCCTTAAACATTGGCAACGCCGAATACCGCAGACGATGTAATGATGAGGTGTATGTGTTATTCGACGACATAGACATAGTTCATAAAAAGACAGCGGCTACGCTGGATAGGTCATGTTATTCGAATGGAAGAAAGTGCTACAGCTCTGGAAGGGTTCGATGTAGTACCCGCCGCTGAAAGCCGAGGAAGAGGGAGACCTCCACTCCAATGGAAGGACCAGGTGGATAAGGACCTGGCTTCACTTGGTGTTACCAATTGGCGCCAAACTGCCAAAGGAGATATGCGTGGCGCGCTGTTGTGGACTTGTCTATAACCGCGTAAGCGGTGTCTACGTCAGTCAAGAAGAAGAAGAAATATACTGAGAAACGTAGTTTCTACAATAGATATATACATATATCTGTTTAAAAACTAGAATGTGTTTTCTGTTTGAATTAGGAGACCCCTTAATACCCTCCAAACCCCTTGAACAGCATAAATCCCGTAATCTCTTGATTTTGCTAATTTTAGGGAGTTTTTTTAGGAGTGTTTTTTCCATGATATACTATATTTAGACTTTATTTGAGGCGAAATTTCGCATTCAGAATCACTTTCGAACCTCCTATTGTGGCACCCTGTACGCATAGTTTTACAACAGCATAACTTTTCAAGTGTCTCACAAGTGGTTTCAACCATCATTAATATAAATTATTTTAAGTATAATTTTTACTGTTGTTGTTCTTGTTGTTGTTTTTTTTGTACCAACTCTCAACAAGAATTTTAAATTATTTTTCGCGCTCCGCATGTAGTATTTACGCCGGCGCAATTACTGTTAAAATGAATTATATAACTCTTTAGTTTCAAGTGCTTTAACTGCGCGTCCGTTTGTATTTTAATAATAATAGCAACAACAGCAACAACAACAACAACAAATGAAGTAAGCAACGCAACATAATAGACACACAGAACAAGAGTAATGAACAAGAGAGTTGTTGGCTTCGAAACAAGTCCGAGCTTCGTACACAAGCACAAGTGGCAAAAGCAACCAACAAAGCCAATAATTGAAAGATGAAATAACAACAGCAACAACATGAATAAAAGTATTTATGCATGAGTGTGTCTGTGTGTGTGTGTTTGTGTAGAATTGGACGTTGAAACAACCTAAGCTGCTGCTGCTGCTGCTGCCGCAATGAAAAACAAGTTAGCGTGCCAAGCTGTGATAGAAGCATGTGAGCATATACTTAAGCCTTCTACATATGTTATCTACATATATATTATACATTTGTATACATATATGTATATACTTATATGCACATAGTGCTACTGGTTGCTAAGTATCCGCACCATTTGATAGATGGCGAGTCGCAGAGGGTTCACAAATCGTCCAAATGGCCGAGGCCAATGTGGAGGCGCAGCAACAACAACAACAACAGCAGACAATATTTCTAAACTTAGACACACAATGAGCGCAAAAAAAAATTAATTAAAAAATTAAATAAGTAAATATAAAAAAAAAACAAAAACAACGGAAAATACTGAAATTCAGCATAAAGAAATCAACTAAAGTTTGCCAACAACAACAGCAGCAACAACAAAACGAGGAATAACAACTGCCAGCTTGAGCAACACTCAGCAAAAATTCGTTGCTGTAATCGAACAAAGCAGCAGCAAAGTTTTTGAGTTTTTCGAGCTTAAAGCAAAACATAATTCTTGCTTTATTTTTCGCCTTATTCGCCGCAGTCAAGAAAAAACTATTTTTTTTCTATATATATATATTTATATCTGTATATTTGTTCCTAGGTTTGACCGCTGCAAGCGGTGAAAGAAATCTGCAAGCAAAAAAAATCATCGAGATTTGAAGCTAAAAAAAGAAGTTTGGCGACTTTGCTCTATTCTTTGTTGCCTGTAGTTGTTGTTGTTGCACTTACATATTCCTCGTTTTTTTCCTTTTTCTGTTTTGTTGCTGCCCTTGGTTCATTTATTGGCGCAACTAAATAGTATATTTAAAGTAGTGCGCTAATGCAGCGATGAAAGCAAGCGAATTTCGTTAAATAGTTGAAAGTTCCCTTTAGTCCTGCTGAAGGGAAATTATACAAAAACAAGTAAGGAAGGGCTAAGTTCGGGTGTAACCGAACATTTTATACTCTCGCAATTTATTTATTTAACTTTATTTATATTATATAATACACAATTTGACCCACATATTCGTCACATATATTGTATAAAGTCCATTGAAAGTTGGAAACCATAATATTAGGTTAGAAGCACCGAGGTCCTCATGTTCGATATATGGGGCCTAGAAAACCTATGGTCCGATTTCGGCGATTTTTAGAATGGGGCTGCCACACTATTAACATAGTATTTGTGCAAAGTTCTGCACCGATATCTTCACTAGTACTTACTTTATATATTGTAAAGTAAACGATTCAGATCGTCTTCAAAGTTCTGGTATATAGGAAGTAGGCGTGGTTGTGAAGCGATTTGGCCTATTTTCACAACATATCATTGGGATGTAAGGAAACTATTACAAACCAAGTTTCATTGAAATCGGTCGAGTAGTTCCTGAGATATGGTTTTTGACCCATAAGTGGGCGACGCCACGCCCATTTTCCATTTTGTAAAAAAATCTGAGTGTAGCTTTCATCTGCCATTTCTTATGTGAAATTTAGTGTTTCTGACGTTTTTCGTTAGTGAGTTAACCGACTTTTAGTAATTTTCAACCTAACTTTTGTATGGGAGGTGGGCGTGGTTATGATCCGATTTCTTTCATTTTTGGACTGTATTAGGAAGTGGCTAAAAAAAACGACTGCAGAAAGTTTGGTTTATATAGCTCAATTGGTTTGCGAGATATGTACAAAAAACTTAGTAGGGGGCGGGGCCACGCCCACTTCCCCAAAAAAATTACATCCAAATATGCCCCTTCATAGTGCGATCCTTCATACCAAATTTTATTTCCATAGCTTTATTTATGGCTTAGTTATGGCACTTTATGTGTTTTCGGTTTTCGCCATTTTGTGGGCGTAGCAGTGGTCCGATTTTGCTCATTTTCGAAAGCAACCTTCCTATGGTGCCAAGAAATAAGTGTGCCAAGTTTCATCAAGATATCTTAATTTTTACTCAAGTTACAGCTTGCACAGACGGACGGACGGACGGACGGACAGACAGACATTCGGATTTGAACTCTACTCTTCACCCTGATCACTTTGGTATATATAACCCTATATCTAACTCGTTTAGTTTTGGGTGTTACAAACAACCGTTATGTGAACAAAACTATAATACTCTCTTTAGCAACATTTGTTGCGAGAGTATAATAAAAACTATTGGAACCAAGAAAAAAATCGTATATGCAGAGTCTGATTCAATATCCTGTTTTAGAAGTCATCCCAATATTTGTTGATAATGAAAATTGATTACAAAAATTTTTTAAATAGCTGAAATTTAAAATTTTGTTCGTCCAGGGTCAGATTTGTCGAGTAGAGCTCATATAGATATCGAGCAAAATATACATAGAACCACAATTTTTATACTCTCGCAACAAAAGTTGCTAAAGAGAGTATTATAGTTTTGTCCACATAACGGTTGTTTGTAAGTCCTAAAACTAAACGAGTTAGATATAGAGTTATATATACCAAAGTGATCAGGGTGACGAGTAAAGTTCAAATCCGGATGTCTGTCTGTCCGTCCGTCTGTCCGTCCGTCTGTCCGTCCGTCTGTCCGTCCGTCTGTCCGTCCGTGCAAGCTGTAACTTGAGTAAAAATTGAGATATCTTAATGAAACTTGGAACACGTATTCCTTGGCACCATAAGAAGGTTAAGTTCGAAAATGGGCGGAATCGGACTACTGCCACGCCCACAAAATGGCGATAACCAAAAACACATAAAGAGCTATAACTAAGCCATAAATAAAGTTATGAAAATAAAATTTGGAACATAGGATCGCATTAGGAAGGGACACATTTGGATGTAATTTTTTTGGAAAAGTGGGCGTGGCCCCGCCCCCAAATATGTTTTTTGTATATATCTTGCAAACCAATAAAGCTATATAAACCAAACTTTCTGCAGTCGTTTCTTTTAGCCGTTTCCTTATACAGTCCAAAAATGAAAGAAATCGGATAATAACCACGCCCACCTCCCATACAAAGGTTAGGTTGAAAATGACTAAAAGTGCGTTAACTCACTAACGAGAAACGTCAGAAACACCAAATTTTACATAAGAAATGGCAGAAGGAAGCTGCACTGAGATTGTTTTACAAAATGGAAAATGGGCGTGGCGTCGCCCACTTATGGGTCAGAAACCATATCTCAGGAACTACTCGACAGATTCGAATGAAATTCGGTATATAATATTTTCTTGGCACCCTGATGACACGTGTGGAAAATGGTTGAAATCGGTTCACAACTACGCCTACTTCCCATATAACTCAATTTTGAATCCTTCTGATTCTTTCACTTTATAATGTATACATCCTTATGTACCGATAAAGATAGCGAAATAAAACTTTACACAAATACTGTATTTGAGCTGTGACATCACTTGTGGAAAAATTGTCAAAATCGGACCATGACTTTTCAAGGCCCCTGATATCAAACATGGAAAACTCAGTGCTTAAGGGTAATTTTTCACCGAAAATATAAGTAAATCTCTAAATAAATTGCGAGAGTATAAAATGTTCGGTTGCACCCGAACTTAGCCTTTCCTTACTTGTTTAATGATATGTTACTCTTACTGCTTACAAAAAGTCCCTAAGTCCTTTTTTATGGTATCTCAGTAATGGGTTTTGGTTAGAATCTCACCTTTTCTATACTGGTGATCCACTTTAAGGACAAAATTACAATATTGTACCAATATGCACTGTTTTTTTGACTGGACTGAAGGTATTTACAGAGGTAACCCTTTTCATACTACTATTCGGTTGTTTTCGAGCTAAAAACGAACTTCTTTCTGAAATGCACAGTTCCCAAAGTTTTTAGCTGACAAAACAAACCAAGATCACACATAAGTTCTCTCATACTAATATAGACCTACCTCTCTGCCTCTACGAACAGCAAGTAAACCGGTGTCTAAGCATTGGGGAGAGAAAAGATGGAACACTATCTTCCTATGGAACACTAACTTTCTTGAACAGAAATAAGAGCAGAAAACTTTCTCTCTCTCTCTCTCTCTTGTTCTCTCTGGAAGGGAAGTGGATCAACTCTTATTGAAAATAAAGTGGAGGTAAACTACTTCTTTGGATAGACCTATAATGTTCTTGAATGTATGTAGCTTTTACCTTAACGTTATAAATTTGAGCAATAGATTCGAGAAAATATTGAAAGCCCCTTGAAGACTGTTGTGATACCGACTGTCTCTCATAAATGTTGAAAAGATAGAATATAGAAACTTCTAAACTCAAAAAGATCGCTCTACCATGTAGATTGTAACGGATCAGTAAAATATGCTTAAAAAGTCTTAGTCGCCTAAAATGTAGAGCGATTCACAATATTTATTATCAACATAGGATATTCTGAGAACACCATTTTAAAATGCACTTCACTATAAATTTACATTTGAGTCATTTTTATTTCCGACGGATAGATTGTGGAGTTTTGAAACGGTTCTTTCCATATGGTTTCTAAATACAAATTATTCCAAAAATAAAGTATTTGTAATAAAATATTCGAGCTCGGATAAATAATCAGGACGACTAATACATAACCCCAAATAAATCGAAAAATACTACTTGTCGAGCCAAATTTATAGACCATTTCATGTAAGATTAAACCTTAGACTTCCTTTTATGTTTTCCTCAATATTTACAGTTTGCCCTCAAGACATTTATTGGATATATTATAGCTTGTTCAGAGAACCAGCAGATAGCATTCACCACTTTTACGAAGCCACTTACAATATACAATTTATTTAATCCTTTACAGAGACTTTAAACGCTTGATATATGTACATACATATTTATTTCCCGATTCCATTAAAGCGCTAACGAATTTCACGACCAAAGCAAATTGAAGTCAAAACATAGATGCCAATCAACGTTTGAGCCTAAGAGTTAACTTAAAGTATGACGTTGATGACGACGACTGCGACGACGACTTGAAATGAAATGACCAGACGGATAGACAGAAACACTTTAAAGTGTCTAAAACAAGAAAGAAATAAACAAAAAGTGCAGCTTCTGGTGGTTGGTGGCTGGTGTGGCAACTAATCGTCAACCAGACACTGAACTCAAAGCGCGCTTGTAAGCTAATGCTATGTAATGCCATGCTATGTTATGCTGTGCGGGGCAGGCGCATTAAAAAATACTTAAACATGTCTGTGCTCGGCGGTATGCGCCTTCAAATATACGCTATATATCTCGAGATCTAATATAGTCCGTTTTATATGTAAGCAACCGCAAATGTAGGTATTATGCAAAAGCGGCAGCTGGCTGCTTTGAAAACTGTTAAAACTGCCAAAAAAGCTGGCCAACGGCACAACTAAGCCACGCTGCCGCTAATACAGCCAGCTGCTGGAGCGGCGAGCGCTGGCGGCACCCATGGAGTTGTGGCTCCACGCTTTAGCTGTTTTTGCCGCAAAAAGCCGGTTTTCGTTGAAAATTACAGAAAAAATTAAGTTAAAAATAAAATAAAAACAAAAACAAACAAATGTGTCTGCAACTTAACAAAAATTTAAGCATAAAATAAACAAACAAATGGTTCATGTTCGAACCAGTTACGTTTAAATTTATCCGTAATTTTCGAAGCCGTGAAAAGTTGTGCTACAAATTTGGTAATAGTTCAGCTGCACAAAAGCAACAACAATGTTGGTAAATAAACAGTGTTAGGAAACTGAAGGTGTGCTCTTATAAAATCGTTTTCAATTAGTTGAAACTGGGTTACGGTACTTGAGGTGAGTTGTATTTGTAAATTTTCGTAAACATTTTGCTGAAATGTTACGGGTTGCATGAAGGCGCTAAAAAGGATGAACTTTGATTAAGATATTAATGTTAGAAATGTTTCGAAAAGTGGGCGTGCCTAATATGTTTAATTTGCATATCTCGGAAGCTGTTAACCGAACTCGGTAAAAATATTTGGATGCGCTACTTCAACCGACTTTCCAGTACATATGTATAATGGTTATGTTTGAAAATGCTTTAGGCTCAATAACGGTCTACAGAATAAAGGCTGAGATCAAATTCGATAAAAAATATTACTTCAATGTGTTTAAGATAAAAAAAAATTGAGCCAGTCGACAGGACAGCGTCCAATAAAAAAAATTCGAATTCCGGACACTAATTAATCGAGTTGAACTAAATTAAATCTCAGTAACATTCTTCTTAATATTATTATACGAAATTTCTATATCGTTCTTATTATACAGATACAGCCGCCTTCCTTAAATAGCTTCTTTTTATCCCATCAGCTTATTTACATTTCCAGTAGTTTACTTAGGCATCAACATAGATATCAAAATGAAACTTCAAATGTTCCAGTCAATTATTCTAAAATTTGCAGAAGAAGACTTCGAAACCTTCCCCAAAAAGAATAATGTATATCAATGAGTTACAAACATAAATATTAATGACGATTGAATTGGGATCTTTTGATATCAAAGTGATAAAGTCGTCATGTTTTATGGGAAACATTGAAGATTGATTAACCTAGCTGTCAATATAACCACTAAGGTAACCATTAAAACTATTAGACTATAGTCTATGGGCGCTGTTATATTTTTAAAAGCTAAAGAAGCTCGGATGCAATATAATTAATACTTTATACGAATATGATTAAGTAAAATATCAGCATATAGTAGTAACATATTTGGAACATTGTAGATTGGCTAATCGTTGAAACAACTGCTATAAATAAACTGGTATATTCAAGATTTTGATATTTTTTCTCGAGATTTTTCATGTTATTATTTATTTTTTATTTTTAAATATAACATTTATTAAAATTTTCATTCAATATTTAATTTTTTTTCATGAAGAAAGTAAATTTTATTTCGGTAGGACGAAATTTGATCGAATTACCATATTTTTCACTTTTCACAATCATATCAAAAAAATATTCACAACACTCTCAATTTTATAATAATTTTAAGAGTATTATAAAGTTATTGCTTGAAATTAAATTAATTGTTTAATATAAAATATTTCAAATTTGTTTGCATAGAATAATTGCCTAACAGATCTATATTTTCAAATTGCCATATATATTTTACTATTTTTTGGTATGATTGCAGTTTTTGCTTTTAAGAATGCTTGGTTTCTGCGTTAATATTTATAATTATTTAGAGAAAACTATTTACTTTAGAAACAATTTTTTTGGTTTTGAAAATAATTCCTTAAGATAACACTCACTTTCGAGTTTTTCGAACTCGAATTTTTTTGAATTACAATTGCGATAACTTACTCGAATAATATCAAAATTTGCTGATTTCTAAAGTACTGAGCATCTCTTATCACTATTATAACTAATACTTATAAAAAGAAAGCCTATTTTTTAAGACAAAAATCGTATTTGTACATACCAACTTTAAGTTTTTATATCGTTTTATCTAAGTAACACTGTTTCTCATTCCAATTAAAGCAGCATATAATACTACGGACCTATTGAAATGCTATATGGCTCATACGCCTTAAGATATACAATGCTTAATCAGGTCGCTGTTTTGTAAAAACTGAAATCGGCCTCAAGTATTTTTAAAATTTTAAATTTGAAAGACAATATGTTTTCGGCATAATTTGTCATATATTTCCGTCTTTGCCGTGCAAAGAAGCTACACTTACAAAACTATTTCTAATAATACCTCACTACAGAGGCTAAAAAATACTTAATATGTTTAAATAAGCTTGTTCCTTTGTATTTTAGAATGTAATATTAAAAACTAAATGTATTATCTGTTCTAATATTTAAGCAAAACCAAATTCTTAGAAGAAATCACTAAATGCTTTACAAAGGCACTCTCACTAGTTTAAACTTACTTCGCTACTAACTTAAAACACCTTTCCACACATAACTATTTATATATTAGAAAACTTATATTTTTAGCCTACCACTATACCACCTTTATTGCCGATAAAAATTCTAAATCTTTTACCAAACACAACTTCAAATTTCAGTATAAATCGAATTAATCACACAAAACGCTCAACGTATAATTCTTACGTTACCAAAAAAATACGCCACTACAATTCAACTATTCAATTTACCGGTCTGAGGCCGCGTACCGCCTGTGTTCGGCTAGCTGACTGGCTTGGCTCGATGGCTCGCTGGCACTGTCCTGC
The DNA here is from genome assembly GCA_031772095.1 of Zeugodacus tau. Classification (NCBI taxonomy): domain Eukaryota; kingdom Metazoa; phylum Arthropoda; class Insecta; order Diptera; family Tephritidae; genus Zeugodacus; species Zeugodacus tau. Next base: position 3,982,339 of record CM062651.1, read on the forward strand.
CTGAAGTTGTTCGAATTCGACCAAACGCTTTGCTATCTACAAAACCAATGACTGCCGTTGCAGCGCGTGCGTTATGAAGAAAGCTCGGTCGCAGCCGGCGAACAAACAAAAACAAACAACAACACAACAGCCGCCGTGCAAATGAAGCGCATCAGCAGGCGAACAAACAATTTGACGCACGAACCGGGCGACAACGAAGGCTGAGGCGACAGGACGAACAGGACCACACTTTGCAGGAATCGCAACGCCATGTGACGTTCGGTCGACAGACGAAGTTGCGTGCGGACAAAATGGTTGAAGTTCATATGAAGCTGATGTCGATAGCTTTTTGGGATAGCGTTGCTGCAAAGTAACAGCAACAGGATGTTAGAAGAGCAGCGTGACAGCGTGCAGTAACAGCCAATGGGTTCGTGCGGACTGCAACAGCTGCAATCGGCCAGCTGTTAGCTTATGGCAGTCAGCCAGCCAACCAGCCAGTTAGCAAAGGAAGCGAAAGTGCTATCAGCTGAGAGAGCTCCGCTGTTCAATATCACCAAGTCAACATATGGGGGCTTGTATGTAGCGTTACAGTTGTCGTCGCGTGCGGACGTTTGATGAGATAATCATGTAACAGAGCGAGCAGAGTTTGCTTCGAACAGCTGAGCGAGTTGCATAAATTATAACATATTGCAAAATAAGTATACTGCTTTTATGTACATCTACTCTCTGAGACTGGAATAAAAATGTGTGTAGAATCTACACGAAATTTAGCTTCTCCTTAAGATAGTGGAATGGAAATATTACTCGGATTTTAGTGATCGGCTCTTTAACTCTATTGGTATTATAGTTGCTCTATTAGGATGGAAATTTCTTCAGTATTCTATACCTTTTCCAGATATTTAAACTATTTTTATAAATCAAACCGTTCTGGTGTCTACGGTATTTCAATTAATTTGGTTGGTATGTGTTTCACAAATTCAACTTCGCAATTACTATATTTAATATGTGTTTCACAAGTTCAATTTCACAATTAATATAATTAGAATGCGTTTCACAAGTTCAACTAAGCAATAAATACATTCAACAAGTTCAACTTCGCAATTAGTAGACTTCACAAGACCTAATCAATCCAATCTCAACTAATTTCCATCCCAACTTCTCAAGTAATTTTTCTATCATTAATCTCAATTTTTTAAAACTATCTACCCTAATGAACATTCCATATTCCTATTTAGTAAACCACCCACGCAAATTTTATATACATTCATAGAGTGAAAGCTGACACTACAATTGCGCTCAATACTCATGTAATTAACTCTCACTGTTACAATGTAAATACATTCTTACTAATTTCTATGTAATCTCAGCTAGCAGCATGTTAATTGACAGCTCGCTCTCTCATATATCACTCTCTGGCTCAGCTGTTTTGTAATGCATAATGTAATAGTTAAAACTATGCTCTCTTGTTTGTAGACGTTTATCAAACTAACATGCCGTAAGAGTAAATAAATCGATATCAAAATCGGGAATGTTTAAATAGCAAAAAATATGTTAATATAATAAAAAATTAAACAACAACACTACTCGCTCTCGCTAAAAATATAAACTCTTGAAGATTTACACAGACTTCTTACAGCAAACTTAAAAACCAACTGCTGTTTGGCCCACAATCTCAGTCTCTCTTTCGACTTCTTGACTTACAGTTACAAGCATAGTTATGTGGCTAATAAACATTTTATGGCCAAACACAATCTCTGCACATGCTCTCACTGACATGCACAGACACCTAAATATGTGTGCTAAGCGAATGCATTGTGCGGCGAGAGCAGTCTTCTTGTGTCCTAAGCTTTTCTTTCTTTGCTTACTGTAACTGCATATTGGCAAAGCGGTGTGTATCCACCAGAATGTCGGTGCTCGTCGTAATAACAAGTTTGACAGCTGTTTTGCTACTTTGTGTGACTCTAGAATCTTCACGGCGAACTTCTCTATTTGCCCCAGCGCATCGGCGTGTATATGTAATATATATTTACGCTTATAATATAATATTTAAAGCGAGTTTTTTTAGCTTTATGCTTAAGCGTTTTTCTGCCACTATGAGCAACTGCTTTTTATCGTTTGATATATGTATATAAGCATACACTTTTTCCGGCATTAAGTAAGAATTTGTAGTTACGGCATTTAATGTTCCAAGTTGAAAACCTGCTCGATGATAGATTCACATAGGTACTATATGTATATATTTGTACTTATGTATATACAATTGTGCCTAGTACTACAAATTTGCTTAGTTATGCACCGCAGTACTGGAGATGGACACAAAATTCGATTATATTATAAGAGATACAAAACGCAGGGTTGATTTTTGGAGGTTTGAACATCTCACGTATTACAATGACTTTCTCAAGGTCAACTATTGAAATGTTCAGAACCTTTTAAAGAGCTAATGCGGTCTTATATCAACTTTCGAAGACTGTAAAGCTCTATCTCAGGGTTACTATTTACATATTTCGAGAAATTAAGTCCTCTTTGAACTTAATACATCCAACTTAATGGTAGACCGCCATGTTGAGTACATTTCTACATTTCATATCTACACCTTTTCACAGAAAGATCGGACATTTTGTTTATCAAAGGTTCTAATATGAAATTACCTCTCTATAACGCATATATGTATAACCTTTTATGGAATCAAGTACCATAGAAAGAGAGTTTTGTAGACCGGCAGTACCGGAAACTTGACGAAATATTGATTTTACATAGCCAAAGAAGCATGAAATGAAAATAGACGATATGTTTGAATATGGTTCTCAGCATGATTTCCTATGACTCCAAGATCATAAATTTAGACTTATTGGTTTATTTACTATTTAAATTTGGTTCTGATAATATTCTTCTGGTTCGAAGAACAATAAATTTAGGGTTATTGGTTGAGGATAAAATTCGAATATTCGAAAAGAATTCTTCATCCAGTTTAAACAATTTTGAACACACCGCCAGTGAGGGTTAGTATATTGGAAAGAGTTCTTAAAAGCAGATCCATGTAATAAGCTTAAGATATCTGATGTATTAATCTTCCAAAGTGCAAACATATTATCTGAGATCTTATATTAAGAAACTGCTTAATCAACTGTCATCTGCAAAGCCCATGGTTTAATGTATTCTTGGCACCTCTTTATCGCACATTACCTACTGTTTACCTCCATAGGCGTGAAAGGTCAAATAAAAAACGTTACAGAAAACGCCAAAGCAAAGCAAACCAAGAAGATAATTAAGAAAACACTATGCAAAGAATATAAAAGAGTGCGCGGGAAGGTGGTTGGGCAAAAAACTTGGCGCGAATCAAAGAGAAGCGTGTGAAAATTGGCTTAAGATATATTGGTGTTGGTGTTGGCAGCTGTCAACTGCAGGCATTTGATGGATCCTTATAGCCGGCAGCCAACGTGGAGAAGCGGCAAAATTATTAAAGGGTACAACAACACACATACACAATTGCTAGTGTAAAAGCGTAAAAGCTAGTGGGCGAAGTGTGGTACATAAGTGTGGTAGACAACAATTGCTACTCATTAAAGCGAGAACTTGATTTGTGTTGCTACTTTTTGTGCCTTTTAATGTTCTATTCAAATCGGCACAGTAACTTTTTTATTACTTTTCTACTAGCTGCCGCTGCCTGTTAGACTTCGTTAGACTTGGAATTGCAATATCAGCTTTGCTAAATTAAAATGTTTTTGCCTTCTTTTTTTCGGCCTTTTTATTGTAATTTTCCAAGCTTATGTCAAGCATAAATTTGATGGAACAGTAGAAGGCGAAAAAAGAAGGAAAAAAATAATAATAAACGATAAACGAAAATTTGCAAGATTTCTTAATTTATGACAAAGTGATTTCTCTTGGTGCCAATGCCCTGCCCATTCGCACAAACCGTCATACAGAGAACTAATTTGAAGTAGTACAGTGGGTTGTAAGTGAGTGAGTTGTGGTGAGAAATTTGTAAATCATTAGTTTGTGTGGGAGAGAATATTTGTTAACGAAAAGAAATGTGAAACATTATGAAAAATTTGAAGGTTAACGTTCTCAGTCATTGAATATAGGAAATATAAAGAAAAATGTCAAAAAGAGAATTAACACTTGGCGAAATGACAGTTATATGTCAAATATAATAAGGAAAATGTCAGAAAGGCGAACGTCTTATATCAACTAATGAACTGCAAACAAACGATTAATAAAAAAATAATAAAATTAAATAAATACAAAAAAATAATAAATAGTTACAAATGTCATAAGAGAAATGTCAAAATGACAACTGTAAGGCAAACGTCAAATACCAACTACTAAGTTGCAAACAAATTTGACAATTGTCGGAATGACATTGCGTCAGATGTCATATGTCTTAAAAGAAATACCAATCTGACATGTGAGAATGGGAAACATCATATACCATATCAACTAATAAGCTTCAAATAAAGTCATAGGAAAAATGCAATTGATGAAAATGTCATAGTTGTCAAAATGACAACTATCAGAATGGCAAACTGACATAGAGAGTGACTTATCAACTACTGACTTATAAGCCAAATTCAAAAAGAAATGTCAAAATGATAAACGTCAATTATTGAGAAGACATGTATTAAAAACTCTCAGCTACAAAATTTCAATATCAAAGTTCATGTGTCAAATTAAATGTCAAAAATTTGCAAGTAAGTCTGTATCTTATCTACTTGGATAAATATCATGTAGTCTGCATTGTCAAGTAGTCTAAAAAGATGTAAAAATCGGTAGAATCTCATTTATTAAAGACAACAGCCTACAATTCAATTCTAAACACAATTTATCCCACTCAACACCACTGTGCAGCGCCCATAAGTACACAAACACCCTCAACTTTGCCGGCACGGCTGGTTGAATGCTTTGTAATGGGAGTGGCGGTGGCAGCAATTGTTTTTCTTGATTGGCACACGAACTTTATGCCGACTCGCAAGTGGCTTTAATGCTCGTTTTCTTGGCTTGCCTCCGACATGTTCGTCAACGGACCCGGTGTGCGGAGAGGGGGGACTCTATTGGTACTACCGACTGGAACGTGCGAGGTAATTTAGCATCGAGTACATTTACCTCTATGCCAATGCATACAAAAATACCTAACGGCCCACACACATACACAAACACCCAGCATGGAGAAAGCATTTAAGTGTTAGCTATGTGTGTATGTATGTGGGTGTGCGTCGCATATATTTGGTATAAGCAGATCTAAGCGTTTATTTGTTACGCGCTGATTGAAGGACATTTCCTGAAATGATTTCATTTGCTTGCATAAATGTTTGTGCACACCGAAGCCAAAGGTTCGCCACCTAAGCTCCCACACACATTCACACTCAAACATATTTAGCACGATTATTTGTTCTTTTGCACGACTTTAGTTAATTTAAGATTTGAATATTGAATTGCTTTATGTATGAGTGTCCGTGTGTGTGTGTGCTACCCATTGTATATATGTAGCAGCAAAATGTGCGAAAAAAGCAATTACAACAAAATTGGGAAGAAAAATCAATAATGTGTGTGCGCGCCAAGTGTCAGTAGGATTTTAAATTGAATTATTTATGCAAAGTAATTGAAATTTGAAATGTGCGCTTTTTTTCAATTTAGATTAGTTGAATTGTCACACTGCAGTGGCAACGAATGGGCGCGTATGTGCTTGAGGTAATTTATATTTGCTGCCATCTAACGCTATAAATATTATATGGCAATTCCACTTAATTAAGTGAAAATATCAATTATTTGATATGAGGTCTCCATATATGCAGTGTACAAGGACTGAAAGCTTAGTTAGCGAGTTGCATGTGATTTAAATATGATATGAGGAAAAATAATGCATGTAAATTGACAGAATCGAGAGACTAGACTAACTAAACCATTTTAATGGTTTTATTCGAAACTGTCTTCGATATGAGCGAAATATATTGCTCATTGCTATTGTTGTCTTATAAGATACCTCCTTCATATTAGCCACAAATTTTTAAGCCTACTCTATTTCTATACCCAACAATATCAACATTAACAATTTTTTGTCTACTCAGAAAGATTATCAAAATCCAAAAATCAATAGTTTGGTGATTTTAATATTATCTCTATGTATCCCAAGAATCAATAAAATCTGGTTAAAAACAAAAACTCGATGCTGAGATTATAAATCTATGTCGCAGATTCTTTGGAATCTCCTAGGACAAATTACATAAATCCTATTTCAACTAAAATATTTCGATATGGCCCTCCAATCTGTATGTGTATTCCATTTCTATAGCCCAACAACATTAAAATTTTTTTGTGTCTTCAAAGAGATTAACAGTTCGCAACCTTCAATAACCTCACACAAATTAGGTTTGGAAACCACATGAATAAAAACAACATTTGAATGAATTTTTATCATCTCTAGGAATCCCAAGAATCAGTAAAATCGGTTTAAAAATTAAGACTCGGTCTCTATTCTAAGAAATCTCCTGAATCAACTGAAATATTTCGAACCTTCTCTTTATCCGTCTTCATTTTTTCACCTTTTATTATAATAAATGGATGGGGCGGCAGTCAAATAACGGACCCAAGGCTTTTTTTCTGAAGAAATCTTATATTTCATTTATTTTTCGGTCTTAGAAGAGCGTTTTTCATATCAAATGATAGTCATTTAATAGCTACCCAATGTTGAGGATTTGGTTTGGGATTAAACAAGAAAAAAATGAATTTCATTTTGAATAAATATTAAAAAGCTTCCGATTGAACCATTCTGTATTATACTAGCCCAGACTGGCGTGATTTTGAATTCTGCAAAATCAAAATTAAAATTTTCATAGAAAATAATCAATTCTCTATTCAGCCATCTTATCGGTTTCATTACTGATCACACCCTCTCAGAAACTATAGTTCATTTCGAATAATTTGGAATATAAAATTTGCTGTGAATTTCTTGGGTGATGGATTCTAATAAATAAGCCCCTTTCTCTTCTCTCTTATTGCAGAGTATAAAATCGGACTAAACACCCATCATCATAATCCCCAATTATAATTCTAATGTAATTATTTATATTTTGATAATTCAATATTATCTTTCAGTTAAGACTGTACATGATAGAACTTTTTTTCAGAATTATAAAGCTTGGTAAGGTCTATGTTTAGCTTCATACGAGTAAATCCGTAGAATGTTTCGGAAAATAAATCTTTTTTAAAACTTGTGAGAAAAGTGAGTGGATTTGTTTGGCTTATAAAGCATTCTTATTTGCGAGTTTCTAGATTTAATTAATCTTTAAAATTTCTTTTAGAAAACCCAGCATACAAAAAACTACGAAATATTTTTAAATAATAAATATATATAATAAATATTTATAAATATTTTAAATAAATTTCAACTCTGAAACTTACTTTCTCTTCAAAGGATCCCATCAATAGACATCATAATACAGTTTCCATTGCTTGGTTGCAAGAAATTAAATTAAAATTCACTTCGAATTTCACAGTAATTGATTTAGACATTTCCTTTTACACACAAATGAGATAATTATCATTATAAAAGCATACCACAGAGCTAATCATTGACACACAAAAATAATTAAAAAATCGAGATCCAATTCCGTAAGTTGTATTATTGTTAAACTGATCAAAAATCTTCACTTCTAAGCGTTTTGTGAGATTTCCGAAAATGTTCGCGTTTTTTAAATGTCTAAACACTTTCCCAGGATTTTCATATTATTTAGTATTTAATAAATTTTTCACTGCAAACCTGTTTAAAAGCACTGCCTTAAATGTAAGTACTACATTGTATTAAATTTTCAATCCACACACTATATTTGGTCTAAGCCAACATTTAATTTCACTACAATCCCTTTTTTGTTGTTTTTCGAAAATTCACTACAAAATAATTTCGCACGCACACCAAAAATATCGAACGAAGACGATGGTGACAACGACAACGACGACGACCTCACAATTTCGCGCACAACGCCAGACTACACAGTACAGAATGTTGGCGTTGCTAAAGCAACTCAACGCTGGCCCACTGACGGCTGCGGCGAACACGGCACTTGAGCGGCGCAGCTTCCAGCAGTTACACGCAAACACACACACACCCTCAAGCACGAAAGCGTTGTGCAAATTTTGCTAAGCAACGAGCAGCTGAGGCAGCGCATTCAAATGATGCGCTTTACATGAGTTGCTGTTGTTGTTGTAGTTTTTGTTGTTATTACAATTTCGTTTCGCATTGACAGCGCTGCAGCTGCTTGCTGCTTACGGCTTGTGTGCTTTTGCAACGACGCTCGAACGCTAAGCTTTTCTGTTTCGCTTTTTGGTGGTTGTTGCTGCGCTTTATTGTTGTTGTTACAGTTTTAGTTTGTACTTGCCGGTTACACATTTATTTTATTCATTTCATTTTTATCGCATTTAATTGAGCAGATGCTTTTGTCAGACTTCACTGCACACATTTACAAGCGCCGATCGACATATCGACCCAGCGACTCAGTTTCCACACGCAGCCACAACAAAAGACGGCGGAGGGGAAGCCACAGCATAGAGTGCAAAAATGACGTTAGCAACAACATGAATGCAATGTAGCGCTTGACCGGTAGCGGCAGAGAGCGCTTGAGAGAGTTTCGCGAGCGCAAGCTCAGTTAGTGTGCGCTTGTGTGTGTGCTGCGACGATCGAAATGTGTAGCCCCAATACTTTTGCCCTACCACCTTTGCGCTAAACAAACGCTATACAAGCAGTTTGTTGTTGTATGTGTTTACATTTTGATTGTTTACTCGCGTGATACAGCCGCAAATTCGGCGCTCTCACGTCACACAGAAAAAAACGCTAATCATTAACACCAACAAACACTTTGAGTACTCACACTCACGCACACAAGCACAGTGGGTAGGAAAAAAAACAACAACACGACAACAAACAAACAAACACTTTCTGCGTCTACTAAACGACCGAACCGATTGGCATGCCACCTCACACGTTCACGTTCAACTAGCGAATGATGAGTCTGCTGGGGTTGGGGCATGCTGGCTATCGGCTGTGCTGGTTGCTGGCTGGTGAGCGCTGCCTGAGCGCCAGCACATTGGCAAAAGTGGAAAAAGCAGACCAAAACCAGCTTGCTACAAACAACTAACTAAACACTATTTGCTGCCTCACCACACACACATCGGCGCTGCAAGCTTTCGCATTCGCGTCAGCAAACCCAAACGTCAGCCAAATAAACAGTCCGTCAGTTGTTGGTTCGGTGGCAGGCACGCGTTGTGTGCGCCACTGCAACAAACACTTTTTAGAGTTTACTGTGTCTCTCTGTGCCACACAACCAGTTTGGCAAGCAGTCAGTCGCTTACCCAATCTGCATTTCAATGTATATACACACCCACAGTTTCGTGCTCAGTCAGTCAGTCGATTGCGCTGTTTGTCAGCCGTTTTGGCCTACCGGCTTGCGTCTGCCCTTTGCAACGCGCCGTGCACCGCTTCTGCCGCTTGCGGTCAAACTTCGCTGCTCATTGTCTTGCTGCCATTGCTGACACGGCAGCGCACCGCAATTGTTGTGTCGACGTCACACATTTTGTTTGTTTGTGACGGTGGGCGTCGTGGCTCTCAGTGCAATCGCACTGGCAGCGCATACCCAAGCGAAAAGGTTGGAGTTCTTTAGTGAGTTCCTTAGAAATTAACAGAGGCCTGTAAATTCTAAACTTTTAAAACAAGATTTTAGAGTGAAGATGAATATCAAAGAATACCAGAATTACTAACGAAAACATATTTTGAAAATCGCAAAGGGGTTTTCGTATTCGAACATATATTTGAGACTACTTTTTAATGGAGAAGATTTCAGATCATTAGTTTAAACAAGCAATATTCTGTTCATCTCTCTCTAGTTTGTATGAAATTCATGCTCGAAGTGAAAGTGTCTAATATGATTGAAAAAGATATATTATTCCATGTTCCTAAGTTCTCGAGATGTTTTCGGATTTTTTGGAAATCACTAATGATACCGAAAGTTACATACGTGGGATTGTTTAGGCTTCAGGTTTCTCTAAAATTACATTCAATTTTTTTTTTAACTTTATAGTAACTTTATAATAAAAAAAGTGGAAAAATTCTCAAATTTTTCAAGAATATTTTAAGATCACGTACCTATCTACTATGGGAAATAATACCATGTCAACTATCAAAAATATTTTTTCAATAAGCACTCTAATAACCTTATGGCCACCTCCGGAAAACATATGGGAGTTTCGAAAAAAATAAATAATATGGTCCATATTACAAATCATACAACCCATAATACAAATCAATGAAAAATTGTATCTGGCCACCTCATGCTATTTTAAATTTTACACGCTCTTTCTCTCTATCAACTACAAATGTTTGCACTCATCATCACCCAACAGCTAAGCAACTTATCCGCTCAATGCATTTGTTGGCAGTTCTATACAAACTCATACACACATAACCCTTGGCTGTGTACGCAAACAGCAATGCAAAAGCCCGCACATTGGGTGCTCTCTTCAGCCCAACCGTTAAGTGGAGAAAAACTAACTAACAACAACAAACGCAATTGGCATTTATGGCTGCCGCTTCGCTGCACAAACATTGGCAAACATCGCGCTGAATAAACATACAAACAAATGTACTTACACGAAAGCGCACACCGGCTCCCGCTGAGAGTTTTGAAATCGTAAAAAAGAGGAAAGGTATATGTATATATAAATGTTTGGATACAAAAATATTTCTATATAGATAAGGTCAAATGTAGAAATGGTCCAATTAAGTTTAAATATCCTCAAATATTTTAAATCCACCGCTCTCCTTTTAATATCTATAGCTAACATTAAATTACATATATTACAATAAATTTGTAGTTGTAAGGTTTTGCTTTTAGATTTGGCTCTTTTGAGCATTACAGTTGTCAGATAAATGGCAAATGTTTGTTTGTGCATATATCCAGTGGGACTTATTTGCAGAAATAAGTTTGCAGTGAGCGCACAATATAATAAAAATGCATACAAGTAGGAGAGTCTAGTGATATGCAATGAGCTCTCCGTAAGAGAGAGTAGAAAAAGCCAAATTGTTGCATCAAAAGCATTTCTGCAATCAAACTTGCGGATCGAACAAGTTTGACATGCATTTATTGTATACCCTTCTTGGAATAGAATATTAAAGTAAAAATCAGCCGAAGGCCCTGTAGCTGTTATATCTTATAGGTAGTATAGTTATTTATAATTATATTTCCTTTAAATAAATAAATAAAACTAAATAAATTAAAGTAAAAAATAAAAAATATTAATTTTCTAAAAATATAACATAATTATATAAATAATCATATTTTTTGAATTATCAAGTTTTATACCGATTAGATGAAGGATTTAATGAGCAGTCTATTCATGGCAAAAAATCGAAAAATCTTAAATTTCACTGACATAGACTGAGGCTCATATCAAACTATTTCGATGTTGATCAAAAGTGGGATCGACCCATGTCTTGCGTATGGCTTGTAAGCCATTGACCGAAAACTTTATATTTAACAGTGATGTGCATGGCAATGGGACCACTACATCAATGTGCTTAGAATGCAAAATACTAAAATTGTGATTTGATGCTTTTGTCTCCAGTGCTATCTAAGGATAATGGGAATATGGTCAATATTTTGTAGACAATTTGTGAATATCATCACCAAGAATGCATTTAATAAGAACCTTTCGTTGATTTTAATAGATAAATTTGTATACTCTCGCAACATGTTGCACAGAGTATTATTGTTTTGTTCACATAACGGTTGTTTGGGTCACCAAGAAATAAAAGAGTTAGATATGGGGATATATATATATATAAATGATCAGGATGACGAGTGGAGTTGAAATCCGGATGTCTGTCCGTCCGTCTGTCCGTCCGTGCAAGCGATAACTTGAGTAAAAATTGAGATATCTTAATGAAACTTGGAACACATGTTCCTTGGGACCGTGAGAGGGTTGCTTTCAATGGGCAAAATCGGTCTACTGCCACGCCCACAAAATGGCGAAAACCAAAAAGACATAAAGTGTCATAACTAAGCCATAAATAAAGTTGTAACAGTAAAATTTGGAATAAAGGATCGCTCTAGGAAGTGGCATATTTGAATGTAATATTTTTGGGGAAGTGGGCGTGGTCCCGCCCCCAAACGGTTATTTGTATATATCTCGCAATCTAATGAAGCTATATAAACCAAACTTTCTGCAGTCGATTCTCTTACGTACCCCACCAAACATCATGAAAATAGTTGAAATCGGATAATAACCACGCCCACCTCCCGTACAAAGTTTAGGTTGAAAATTACTAAAAGTGGGTTAACTCACTAACGAAAAACGTCAGAAACACTAAATTTCACATAAGAAATGGCAAATGGAAGCTACACTCAGATATTTTTACAAAATGGAAAATGGGCGTGGCGTCGCCCACTTATGGGTCAAAAACCATATCTCAGGAACTACTCGACCGATTTCAATGAAACTTGGTTTGTATTAGTTTCCTTACCTCCCAATAATATGTTCTGAAAATTGGCCAAATAGATTCACAACCACGCCTACTTCCTATATACCAGAACTTTGAAGACGATCTGAATCGTTTACTTTACAATATATAAAGTAAGCACTAGTGAAGATATCGGTGCAGAACTTTGCACAAATACTACGTTTATAGTGTGGCAGCCCTATTCTAAAAATCGCCAAAATCGGACCATAGGTTTTCAAGGCCCCATATATCGAACATGAGTACCTTGGTGCTTTTAACCTAATATTAGGGTTTCCAACTTTCAATGGACTTTATACAATATATATGACGAATAGTGGGTCAAATTGTGTATTATATAATATTAATTAAGTTAAATAAATAAATTGCGAGAGTATTTTCGGTTACACCCCAACTTAGCCCTTCCTTACTTATTACATTTTGAATTGGTTTACACGAGTGTCAAGAGTATAGTGACTCCTATTGACACCAGTAATTAATATACTAGACTTCAGAATCTTTTCAGGATTCTATGTACTCTAAACTATGTTACTAAATATAAGTGTCCAATACATATACAGTGGAACTTCTCTAACTCCGAGTAAACATAATCCACAAAAAAAAACTTCGAGTGAAAGAGACTTCCAGTTATACAATTTTACAAAAAACTATAAAATATAGATTTATACATAGTTTTACTTATTTTTACTTTAAGGCAGTAGTCTGCTTTACAGGCTTCAAAAATCGATTTTTTTTGTTTTGTTTTAAATCTCTTCCAAAACTATCCAAGAATATGTCTTTAAAATTCCAGAGGCCAATTCGACATATTTTCGAAGCTAGGCAGTTTTAGTGGCCGAGCGTCGAGCAGGTGCGAAGGCTCAGGCAGACCCGACCGCGCGCACTCTGCCCTTCCATGTATTCTATTGTTTGACTATACTTGAATAAGCGTGGAAAGGTCCAACCGTCCTTTGAAATATTATTTTGTAGTTTCTAGAAGTATGGCCCTGGGATAGCTGATTAACATCTAATTAGTGTAAGTATCCAAAAACTTATATTTTTTTGGACCTGAAACTTTAAAGCGCTTTTTCTCGAGTTTTCATTTTCACAAGTGTTAGAAAACGGTGCCGGCGATAGCAAAAAGAATATATGTCCGATCGAAAAAAACCAAAGTGATCTAGCTTCAGTATTAAATTATCTACTATTTGAACTAAAAAAGTTTTACAAAAGTATTATTTAAACTACTTGTTTTGCAACTTAAAGTCAATTTTTTTTTCTTAAAAAAGTGATTTTTTTTTTCAAACTTCGAAAAAATTTGGAATTTTATAACTTCTTCGTTATTTTTTTAGTTCATAAAGAAAAAAATCTTATAAAAATTAAAAAAAAAAAAATTGGTACGACTGTTTAAGATGCATCGCACGACCTCCATCACCGGCACCGATTTACAAGTGCAGACTCCAGGCGCTCCAGAAAAATACAGGGTAGGCCAACTGGGTCAACTTTAACCATTTGTTTCTAAAAAAAAAAGAACAAAAGAAAACAATGTTTTTTGTTCATTTCAAAAATAATTCTAATAATTAGAATTTTAATTTTGGTCCAAGGAGATTTGTTTCAGCTAATATTTAAAAATTAGATCGCGTAAATGGGCACCTTTAGCTTTGACAGCTAAATGCACTCTTTTTTCGACATTTTCCATGACTTTGGCCAATGTTTCGGATGATATGGCGGCTGTTTCACGTCGAATGTTGGCTTTCAGTTGAGCTAAGGTCTTTGGCTTATTAGCGTATACCTTGGATTTCAAATAACCCCACAAATAAAAGTCTGGTGGCGTCAAATCTGGTGATCTCGGTGGCCAGTCAACATCACCATTTTTCGATATCAATCGCCCGGGGAAAAATGGTCGCAATAAATTGATTGTTGGTCGAGCTGTATGGCATGTAGCCCCGTCCTGTTGAAACCAGAAGTTATCCATGTCATTTTCGCGAATAATGGGTATCACAAAATCCGTTATCATGGCTCGATAACGCTCACCATTGACTGTTGTCGTGGCTCCATCATCGTCTTCGAAAAAATACGGTCCGATGATCATATTCGCGCAAACACCGCACCAAACTGTTACTTTTTGGTCGTAAAGAGGCTGTTCTTCAATTAATTGAGGATTTTCGGTGGCATAAAATCGGCAATTTTGCTTGTTTACGCCTCCATTCAACGAGAAATGTGCCACGTTGAGTTAACACAATTGAAAAGTTATTTTGAATATAAAGCTGAACAATTTCAGCGCGTTCTTTTGGAGTGTACTGTTCCATGGTATAAATTGTCTTCGAATGACGCTTCTAACGCGGTATGACATTAGCCGATTTGTCAGCGCTGTTAAAAGTTACAGCGTTGCCAGATGGGTCAACTTTAAATGGCCTACCCTGCGTACTTACAACTTTGAAAAAATCTCAATATTTTTAAATAATAAATATTGTTTTTTAAGCCTTAAATATAGTACACTATCGTCTTAAAATCCCGTTTACCGCAATCATTTCCTTCCCTTTCAAAAAAAAATTGCTAAAAAAACGTTTTTTTCGGCTTCTACTGCCTTAAAAATTGTATTCTGTATTTTTTTGGTGCGTTTTGCTCTTGTTTGGCCCTTGACGTCTGTATCCCATGCCGTTGTTACATGATTTATGCAATTCATAAGCAAACCACTTCAAGAGTTCGAGTTATGGAGATCTTCGAATAGAAGTTCGAGTTATGGAATTTCCACTTTATTTACTCTGACAGCTGGTTTGTCCCTAGGAAATCCCTCTACGAAATTCATTATCTAAGAAAATTTCCAAAAAAATTTTTTTTGTAATATTGCGCTTAATTATTTTTGTTTCTTGATATTTTGTTGATTTTATTTTGATAAAATACATATAATATACATTTATAATTTATATAAATATATATATTGTTCGAAAACATTTTTGAACTTTTATGGCAAACAATTATCCAATAAAAATGCAAAAAAGTGTTGGTGGATAATTAATGAATAAGAAAATTAAATTTCTAAATAAAAAAAATATTTTTAAATTTTCTCATTTATATTATGAGTAATAAAAAATTTTATTATTAATTTTAACGTTCAAATATTCGAATTGTTTCACAAACATATAATGAAAACACTCGGCAAAACGTGCAAACAAATTCCGTCATCAACAAATTTATTGTTTCACTTAAATTGCGTTTATTTTGTAATCTTTTGATGTGACATTCCTGGCGCCGTACGCAAAGAATCTCCCCACCGCCGACCCGTCAACAACACCTCAAAAACATTTCGTCTATCACTCACCTACCAATAGCGCATTTGTAATGCCTTAATCGCATAGAAAACAAATAAACTAAAAATGCAATAATTTTCATTCACTTACGGGTCCTCACCACACTGCGAACACTTAGCCAGCACCCCCTCGCGCCCACACAAAACGCACAAATTGTTCTGATATAAAAGCGTCTACGCTAATAAAAGCTATTTTGGCTATTTCCCTGCAGCACAGCGCGATTCTCCCACGCGTACGCCTTAAATCACCAGTCCCCCTGCTGCTCCGGTGCCGCTTGCGCCCACAATTAGCGTGGTGTCTCTCTAAAATCAACATAACATGAAAATGAAATGACATTCAAGGCAGTGGACGCTGTGCGCGCGATCTGCCATGAACGAACTGTATGGATCCGCGATGGCCTGTCACCACACTCGCGCCGCCCATTCACCACAGTCTCATTTTGTGCGCCCATTGACGAGCAACGGGATTCGACGTACGCGTACGCGTCCAAGCAATTACTACGTAGCGAGTAGTTTTGCGTTTCGTGTTAAAACAGCGATAATTTCTTCAGAGATTACAAAAAATATAATTTAAATAAAGTGGTTTTTCGTAGTAAAAAGTGTTGAAGTAAAAAATGTAATCTATCTTCGAAAAAAAAACTCAAGTTAAACGCCACATATTTGCGGTTATGTGACTCATATTAAATGCCAAACGCGTGCCTCTCTCTCCTATAAACCGCGCAGTGTGTCGTTCCAGTGTTCGCGTTCCAACAATTGACATAGAACTTTTTGTCTAAACTTTTTCGAAGTGAATTTCTCACAGTGTACGCGCTATGAGTATGCAAGTTTTGCGCATTTCTCCTGTTAATACAAACATTTGCAACGAATGCTCGTCGTTACACGTGTAGCGCACGATCGTTGCTGCAGAAACTTCACCTTCAATTAACCTCGCGATTTTCATTTGGATTTTTGGCGCTTCACGGCTCGTCGTCGTCGCCTGCTGCTGTCTGAATTACTGTTTGGATTTCTGTTTTTGTTTTTCAATTCGTTATTGAAAAATCCACTTTATTTGACTTTTTTCGCATTCATTTCTTCTCGCACTACGCTTATTCACCACTCACACACACACACGTTCTCCGTGTGGTGAATATATTTTATGATCGCATAATATTGGCATAATGCAAATTTCGGAAAATTTGCTGAGAGTAATTTTCATGCTGTCAACAATCGTCGCAGTGACTGGTACGTACTCACCCACACACGACCATAGTTTATGTCTAGTATGGCGTTTTCTTTGTTGTCCAAGGAAGTGTGCGATCTAGACGCCAGCGAATAAATTTCGATTGCAGTGTTATTACTCATGGGGTGGAGTAATTTCAACGGAAATGTTTATGAAATTCGTTTGTTTATAAAAGAAATATAGACATGAACTGTTTATGAGACCGTACAAGTGTACCGTTAAAGTTGAAAGAACGGCACGTCTTTCGAGAGATCTGAGTCATATGGGTTCTCTGAAGGGTTTTTAATTGCACGATTTCCACGTAAAAGTATTTCAAAATTATGGACGTAGAGTTAAATCCCTACTAGGAAGAGAGTAATCTAGAATATCAATGGCGATCTTATACGCACCAACTACCTTACTTTGTTCCTTTGCTAATCATCTTACCTTTATCGAGAGTACAGATGATGTCAAGTACCATTTTCTTTAATGAAGCTTCATGTACTCCAATTCGAGAACTAACTGCCGAAGAGAGATCAATTGCTGTCTTTCTCAGACTTTTTCAGACATACTAACTGACTTACTTGGTTTATCTTCTTCTGTGACTTGATTCTATAATTGATTGAGGATCGCAGATATAAACTGTTTCAACAGGTAGATAGAGAATTTTCTGCCTTTTTATCCTCTACTCTCAGAACTACCTGAAACTTGACCAAACCTTTCCTTCGACTTATTAATGTTCGAAACTGCAATTGACCCAGATTTTTAGAGGTAACAGTCCGAACTGCTTTCAATGCAATCAGTGTTCCAGAAGTTCAGACTTCGTTAAAAATTATTTGATTTAGGATTTCTTATAACAACACTTTTCTTAATAACAAAGATTCTTTGAACACCATGTTCTAATGAGTATGATTTTATTTGTTAGTGGTAATAATGGCTTCCCGACTTTTCACTTGTCTTTTTACAAAGTGATATGTGAACTATAGTAAGAACTATGCTAAAATTGTAGGAAAAATCTTCCAAAATTGAAGATATACTTAGGAGAGATTTGGTGATCAATCATTTCATATCATATCAATTCTACATTCTATCTTAATTAGTCGGCATTACGAAACATTTATATTGAGATGTAGACTTTGTGAAATATAA
This sequence comes from Zeugodacus tau, assembly GCA_031772095.1. NCBI lineage: Eukaryota > Metazoa > Arthropoda > Insecta > Diptera > Tephritidae > Zeugodacus > Zeugodacus tau. The sequence continues at coordinate 4,000,450 of CM062651.1, forward strand.
GTTTTCGATGACTCAAGAACAGACTAATTTTTTAACCGATTTAGAAAATATCTCAACGAATTTAAACAATATTTTGACTTATCCAATTCCATACAGATTGTTGTTCGAGCCGATTATTACTGCTCAAGGAACACACACTGCAAATCGTACAACAACATCGTTTGCGCCATTCGCAAAACGATGATTACGATTACGAACACGAAGATTACGAGCAGTTGCAACGGCAACAACGCCAACAACAACAGCAGCAGCTACAACAAAAGATACCACAATATGTGGATATAGCCAAAAGTGATATTGACTTTATAAAAAACTATGCAGAGGAGCATAAACGTTCTCGGGATAAGGACGAGCACGAAGAGAATACCACCGAAACGGAGATACTCGGTGCGGCAATGCAATTGGGGAATTTCGGTAGTGATTCATATGAAAGCTTGTTGGGTATATTCGATGCAGCAGCTTTCGAGACAACAACAACAACCACAACAACAACGACTACGACGACAAGGATGAGTACAACAAGCATGAGTAGCACCGTCAGACACTCAACCACACCGCGAGCAACTGCGGCGACTACAAACGTCCAGCAAAGCACACGCGCAGAGAGTGAGATCAGTACAACTCAAAGAGCGAGAACCTCTACCGTTGTGGTTGAGCCTGAGAATATTGAGTTAAGCTCAACAACAATGACAATCCCTATATCCTCGACAATCGCCAGTAGTGCGAGTGGTGGTGGTGGTAGTAGTGTGGAGAATGTTATGAACGTGCGCGATCTCTTGTCACTTCCTTGTAGCGGACAATTCAATACCGAGTTCTGTTTGAATCGTGGACGTTGCTTTCGGTATCCCATCGGCAATGATACGATACATTCGTGCATTTGCGCGGACGGCTACATCGGTGAGCGTTGCGAATCGAAGAGTATGAATGGTGAGTAGTTGAGCTTTACAAGCCCATGCATAATGATACAAGAGAGAACAAAGCTTAGTACTATTTGAGCTTTCAAAGCTCTTTATATACAAGAATTAAAAGAGAGACAGAGCAGAGTTTAAGTTACTATCTCGCCCTTATAGTACCAACTTATTATGAAAGCACTATAACTAACAGCTTTTACTCAGTGCTCTCTAAAATATCACTAATATCATGTCATAGAGAAAAAGATCAAACATTTTGGTTTTAATCCGGACATACATCCGCAATTTTTACTTCTCTTTGCAGGCTCCTTCATTCCCTCGATTAAAAAACAGAAGATACTTATGGCGCGCATCGTCTTCTCATTTCCCATGTTGGTGGCGCTCTCTGTCATATACATAATGGTTGGCGCGGCGATTGTGTTCAAGCGTCCTGTCCCGCCAACGCACACAATCAAGGAACGTATTGAGCTTTTGCCCGATGATGACGCTGGCGAGCTTATACTGTTGAATTCTTATCCAATCGTGGACCAGACAGTCACTTACTCAACCTATGCGGACTAGTGCAATGCATATTGCAGACATATTTCTAATTGAAAATAATTTTTCGCTCGGAAAAAAGTACTTAATTTATTTGTAAATATTATGCTTAGTGCTTTTTAAACTTAAAAGCTTAAAATGATCGGGCATGCATTGCCTAGCGCTTTCCATAACACGCACACATACTAAGTTATATTTAAATATTTATGTTTAAAGTAAATACAAAAAAAATAAATTTTAGCTTTATTACTTTAGTAGCTTAATTTATGTACGCTTCAGCTTTCCGCTCGTGTGAAAGTTATTATTTTCTCTTTTTTTCATATCGCGGTAAGCTTTAAAGCTTACCACACATATACTAGTATGTTAGTGCTTTTTATTAGCTTTAATTTGTTATAGTTTCGGGGAAAGCGCGCATTCCCGTTTAAGTTTCGTTTTTGCCAAATTTGGTTGAAAAACTCGTATCTATATTTTTGTACACTAGGCATACTTCACTGAAGCTTCAGTAGAAATTTGTAGTATTCTCATAAAATATTTAATATTCTTATACATTGCTATGTACTAATTACATATTTTCACATTTTTCACTGCATTTTGCAGTATATTTATGTACATATATAATTTCCTAAAAAAATAACGGAAACCGGTTTTCTGCATTCGCGATGCATTCGTAAAATGTACTTTTTATTTCAAAATAAAAACATACTAATAACAAGAAAATCAACTCGGTAGTTTTAGTTTTCTTCGAGACCTCCTTTGAAAGTAACAGAGGAAGAGCTTTTTAAGCTGACCCAAGTGTATCGGTAAGTGCTGGAATGAGTTCCACATTTGTATTGAAAGACTCAATTAAATCCCGATGGAATAGTCAAAGTGCGATGAGAAACTGAGTGAAGCACTAAGTCTGCTAGGGTCTAATGATGAATCCACCGTTACTACCACATCCATTTCTCTAACAGAATCAAAGCTCGAAACTTGATTATTTATTCTAAAAATAATGTCTTTTACAATTTGGGAAAATAGTTCCGTCAGAACCACTTCTCATAACCAAACCCTATAGATGAATATGGCTGAAGGAGGCAAGGTGAAAAAGAAGATAATACGAGTTCCAATAAGTTCCATGGAAAACCTATATTTGAAATGATCATCGCGTTGGCTTCATGTCCTTTACTTACTCTTTTCATCTTACTTGAAGTAAACCTCGAACATTTTGATCCGACTTTTGTATCAATACTTTAGGTGTTTAAACCCTTCCCCGAGCACTCAACCAACTACAAATGAAACCAACCATCAAACATGTTGCACAGCGCCCCCTAAGGAATACAACCATCTCTAATCAAATATTTGTGAGAGCAATAATTGCAGAAGCTGCAAAGCTCTCTTTCGCCAAACGGCACATGTTAGGCACGTGAGTTCGGCCGAACAGCTGGTAGGTCGCCGCGCTGCCTGGTGTTACTCGTGCTGTCGACGTAAAAAGCACGTTATGCCTAACTACCTTAAAAGCGGACTTGGTGAGGGAGAGCAGACAAATATTTACTGCTATCTATTGCAAAGAGAATGTTTTATTTTATTATGCTTGGCAACGAACAACGACCCCTAGTAGGTGGCCTAGTGTAGGGTAGTAGTGATGGAGCACCGTAGCTTTTTGTGAGCGTGGGTGATGGTGAAACAGATTTGAAGTGTTAATGAGAGCAAAGTTTGTTTGTTTGAATTACATATCTGTTTTCAACAACAAAATTAGTTCGAGTCACTGTCTAAGGGTTGAACATTTTTGAGAAAAACCCTTTCGTTGGTTTTTGTGTGAGTGAGAGAGGAGAGTCATGGAACAAGAAGATGAAAATAAAAAAGTTATTTAAAAATTTTTAATAGAAATAATTTCTTGAAATTTTAGAGATAATATCTTAATTATGTAGCGCTGGCGCTAGAAGTTACAGTAATGTTCTATATTCGACTAATGACTAATGACAGATGACAAGTTTGACAAAGATAAACTGAAGGATGACAGATGGACGAACACAGGAACACAGGACGAACTGATTTAAAAGCGGTCTTAAAGAACTATAAGCGTCAGTTTAAAAATAGTCTAATTAGTCTCCTGACTAATAAGAGAGACCTAGAGAGTTTTTGCTGACTGTTACTTGTCAAGAAATTATTTTAATACAAATTTTCGCCGCTTTCAAGACACTGTACGAATTCAGCACGTGGGTGTTAAAAATGTATACGATTATTAACTGTATTTAGGGTCACATAGGATCACAAATGTTTGGTCAGCCAGTGAAATAGATAGAGAAAGAGAGCACCACTGAGAGCAGAGTGTGTGAGTGCACAACACAAGGGTGAGTGGCTAAATATAGGCATAATGTAAAAAAGCTATTTTTGGACAAAAAGTTAAGCGGATGAGCGAAAGCTACCACCTTGGAAGCAATCTAAAGATGAGAGAGAGAAACATTGTAAGAGAGCGTAGTGTTAATCTTAGAATTAGTAGTAGCATACCAACCAAGCAAAGTGTGAGAGCCACAAATTTTGGCATCCCCCCAGCAGGTGTTGCTGACAACAGTTATACGCAGGCATATTTGTGTAACTTTACAAAACACCTCGCGCTCCCAACCGTTGGTACTGGCTGCTATGTATTCTCAGCTGGAAGTCAGCGAAGGCAAACGACATTGACGACATTGGAAAATTGTTGCCAAGCGCCACGCAACCAGAAACAGCTGTTGTGTAAAATGCCGTTATAGCCGGTGTAAGCGATTAGCGGTAGCGGGGAGTTGTGCAGTCGGAGGTGGTCGAGCGGAAATTAAGCGAGTGACACTGGGATGTTGGTTGTTGGGGTGGCTCTCAGAGCAGTGGGGTTGGCGAGCACGTGATTTCGCTGCCGGTGTCGTTGGGGTAACCGCAGTTGGGTTGAGTGAGGTTCACCACGGCGCTGGAAGACCGGCTTAAAGCGCGCGCTGTGGCGGGTAGTTACAAAGTTCGTTGTAAGTTTTATGGGAAACTGGAATGAAAGTGAAAATGATTTTGGAAATCCGATTGTAAATGTGTGCGTGTGTTTTTGTGTGTCGGGTTGCAAATATATTTTTGTGTATCCAACAAATGCATTGCGGGGTTGCTGTGTGCATCTGGTGTGTGGTGTGCGCTTCAACTTAATGACGGCGGGTGGCTGGGCAAATGATTAATGCGTATGCCCGCGTGTGCTTATGTGAGGTCTGCGGTTGGACTCGTGACTTTGCAGCGGCACACTCACGTATGTGTGTTTGTGAGTTTATTTGCGAATGCTTGTGCTAAAATAATTTCATTTATGTGCATACTTTCGAATGAATTTAAATGCTTATTGTTTTTATTCGATATTATTGTTTTTGTTGCTTTGGGATTTTAGACACAGATTTCAAATTGTATGTATTCCGCATTTAATTTTCATCTGCATGAATTTTAATTAGCATTCGCTTATTAGCACGCGTTCATTGGCAAAATTTTTGGCTGTATTATAATAATCCGCTTTTGTAAGCCATGGAGGGCATTGCAATCATGACAGGCTGTCAATACAAATGAAGGATTCAAAGAACAGCTCAAAATTTAGGCACTTCACAATAGAAGATTGTACAGAAAGAATGGAAAAAGGTCGATCTGCTGGATGTTATGGATGGAGAACCAATAGATTTCATCGAAAGTTTTGCTTCGAAAACCTGAAGAGGTCGATATCATATATTTTTTGAGAGATATTCATCCACATCCTTATACTTTCAGTATCTTCATTTCTCTAGAAGCTGATTTAAACATTATATGCATGGCATTATCAAGATAGCAAACTCATGAGTTCATTCAGACGTAGAGTGTGGCTGGATCTATGTTTTAATGATGACTTTCTTTTGATTTCAGATATGAATCCCAGTTAGTGAGTTTCTCGGAAAGATTCCGGCTTTTGTAGTGTTAGCTGTGTTTCACTGTCGACGTCATTCAAACAGAATTTAAGGAAGAAGGAGAATTCCACTGATCCAAACTATATGGCCTTATAGCAATCCAAACTTTTAGCCTAAAGCCAATAGCTTATGGTTTTCATGTGATTTCAATATTCTCGAACAAGGAACTGATACAAGATCCCAAGATCAGAAGGAAGATCATATTATTTTCCGTCATGTCAAGTTATTTGTATAGCTTGTCTGTCAAAGATGTCAAAATCAATTAACACAGTGATCTCGAACATAGACTGAGGTATTCGCAATTAAAGGAACTAAGCGAAATTGGACGTTGTAAGGTTTATTTCGCCAAGGATGGGCAGACAGAGGTTATAGAAGTAAGCGACCCCTTGACCCTTGTTACTAGCGAGTATAAACGGTACAAAGATCTCATCGCATCTTGAACCTTGCCTTCTTACAATCACAATATATACAAAGAATCACATGCTCTAACTGTTTGAAAGAGAAACTAGAAATCTCATATATAGTATCCGACAAAATTATGGATACACCACCACATTTTCTACTATTATTTTAATATTTCTTGATTTGAATTTGCCAAAAAGTGTTATCAAATGCCGCCAAGTTTTTGGAAAATACTAATTTAGAGTAATGGGAGCAAGCTTTAATTAAAAAATACGAAAGGCAGTCAAAAAGTTTGACGAAAGAGTCATGAGAGACTCCAAAGTAAGTACATCCAAGGCACCATTAAGTTCGGAGGGGGAAATGTTTTAGATTGATTGCTGTAGCTACAGTGGTCTATCAAATCTGATATTAATCGAAGGCAAATGACAGGAGAGCTACGGAGTGATGCTCAGTACAAATTTAGAGACCGCAGCACAAAAAATCGACTTAGAAGATAACTCTATATACCAGCAGGACAATGAACCCAAATATACAAGTCGGATTACGAAAGAATGTTTCGATCAAAAATCGATAGAGCTCCTACTATGGCCTGCCAAAACCTCTGACTTAAATCCTATTAAGTATTTAAAACAATATTCGTCCGTTACTCTTGTCGTCCCAATATATGTACAATTTTGAAAAACAGGTAAACTCTATATTAGTATATTAACTAGAAAATGGAACAACTAGCATTCCATTAATAAAAGCGCTTCATATAAGCAATCTGAATGCAAGTACTGCTTTAATTTTGCTATGCTCCGCTAGATGTCGCATATAGAGACAAAAGCTTTATTGATTTGATAATGCAACCGCGTGTCCGCGGAGCGACATCTACAGTCGCTTACAGACACTAGCAAAGTTCCGCACCAATGCAAAATTTAAATAAATTTCCTGCAGAAGTCACCGAGAGTTCAGAAAGATTTTATTACATGCCTCAATTGTACGACAACACTGAAAGTGCTGTAAGTGGTTGGCAATACTGACAGTGTTGGTTTCATCCCTGAAATTCGAGTTTAACGGCAAACGAGCAACACATGTATGGAATATTACTTTTGTGTGCCTCTTGCTTTTACTGGCTATGAATATGCAAGCATAATAAGTTATTATCCAAAAATGCGGAAAAAATATGGAGTTAATGAAATTCAAACGATCTTCTTACATCTTCGAAAATGAGTAGGGCGGTATCTTGGGATTCCTAACTAATATTTAACTAATATGAAGTTTGGAAACTAGCCAAAAGTAGATTCTGCTCAGCCAAACTGAACAGGTCATTTTGATTAAAATCGAAAATATTTTCGCTCTTAAAAAAGCAGTAGAAGTAATAAAGAAATAGTGGAGACTGTGAGATAGTGAATAATATTACGATTGATATAAGAATAATAGTTATCAGTTCTGATAGAAGATTCCCTGAAAAAACGGATCAATATAATATTACAAACATGATACGCCCAGAAGAAAATTGGAGAACGATATAGCAATGAGAATCACAGATATAAATTGTAAAAAAAAGAGCCGGCATGCGAGTATATTTAACCGAAAGGAACCCGAGGATTGCTTTAAAGTGGTTGTAGTAAAGGATACGAAAAATTATCTCGTCTGTGACATAGGGTAAACGTTTCCTATGTTTGTTCCTTCTAGTATTCTATATATAGTTTTGTATACATATAATAATACATTTTGGGGCAGAGCCTTCCATACTTTTTGGGAAGAGTGAGTAAAATAAGTCGAAATTTCGCCAAGAAAATCAGGCCACGGATAGCATTTCTTTCACACAAATATTTTATGGATTGCCATTGCCTACACAATTTTATTGAAAATGTTGATTTTTGCAATCTTAAGATGAAATTGTCTAAGAAAATGCACTGTCTATTGACATAAATTATGCAAATTTGCATAAAAAAGAATGATTTTCCATAAAATATTTCTTTGCAGAAGTGCATTGTTTATACATTATGCAACAGTTAAGTATGTATACTAATACAAGCATATTTATGCGCCTAAAAGCATGCTTATTTTTGCTTGAATGCACACAAACGCACGGAAATCAAAATGAAAAATCAGTGTAGTCTTAATTTTAAATGAGTTTCGTTGAAGTCGATGACAATTTTCGATATTTCTTCAATAATATTATTATAAAATCTTGCCGAAATAATATTATTACAATAACAACAGCAACAACAACTCAAAGAAATGCAAGCAAATATGTATTTGTGTATATGATTTACTGAAGCAGCAAGAGAAAGAATTTCAGTTGCAGCTACTTGAGGCATTTGCTGGGCAATGCATATATAAAGATATGTATATGGATGTATATATTTAAATATCTATAATAAAGCAACATTAATATATAGCCAATGGTACACACATACACACGCACAAATGCTTTTTATGTTTGGTTATTAGAAATTTAGAAAATGATTGAAAATGACAGAGGAAATCTTATAAGCATATAATGCATACGAAATAATATATTACAGATATATATGTATGCATGTGTGTGCGTGTGTCGCAAATTGCTTATATATATATATATATATATGACTACTTGCTGCAACGTTTGTGCGCTTGTATCTATGGCCAATGCAATTAAATGAAAATGTTGAGAAAATTCTGAAGTAGTTGCACAGTGCCACACACACACATACACATACGCATACATATGAAAGCCGTTATTAAATGCAAACAAAAGTGTTCTAGTCGGACATTAGAAAATTGCACAAATGTCCATGCAAAGGCGCTTTTGAGGTGATCGGCCTATAGATTTTTGTGCGTAGGCTCCTTAGAAGATTGCACTCAAGATGTGGCAACAACAACAAAAACAGCAAATTTTCGAAATAAAGCAGTAAAGTATATATACATTTGAGTGTGTGCATGTGTGTATGAAAATATAAATATATGGACGGACAATTATGTATGTTTGCTATGTAAGTAAGTAATGCTTATGCCATAACTCCTTTGCCACAGCAATAATTTGAAAATATAAATTTAAATTTGTGTTTTGTATTAAGATTTTAAATAATTAAATTTCAAAGTATAAGTAGTACTTAAGTATATACACACGCAATACATATAAATGCATTATATATCAAATATATGCAATTATATTTGAGATTAAGCTATTTTATGTGGGACTAAGCTACATTTCCCAGCAGATTTTTTGGTTTTCAGTGATATGAAAAAAAAAATTAAGAAAATGTTATCATTACTGATGATTACCGTAATCATTACTTCACTTTTAATATTCTTCTTCTTCTTCTTGACTGGCGTAGACACCGCTTACGCGGTTATAGCCGAGTCCACAACAGCGCGCCACGCATCTCTCCTTTTAGCAGTTTGGCGCCAATTGGTAATACCAAGTGAAGACAGGTCCTTCTCCATCTGGTCCTTCCAACGGAGTGGAGGTCTCCCTCTTACTCGGCTTCCACCAGCGGGTATTGCATCGAACACGTTCAGAGCTGGGGCACTTTCGTTCATTCGAACAACATGACCTAGCCAGCGTAGCCGCTGTCATTTTATTCGCTTGACTATGTCTATGTCGTCGAACAACACATACAGCTCCTCATTCCACCTTCTGCGGTATTCGCCGTTGCCAATGTTTAAGGGACCATAAATCTTCCGCAAAACCTTTCCCTCGAAAACTCCTAGTGCCGTCTCATCGGATGTTGACACCGTCCACGCTTCTGCACCATAAAGTAGGACGGGAATGATGAGGGACTTGTAGAGTTTAGTTTTTGTTCATCGAGAGAGGACTTTACTTTTAAATTGCCTACTCAGTCCATAGTAGCCTCATCCGAGGCTGTTGCTTCCAATTCATTGGTTCACTTTTAATATTAGGTTGGCAAAAATCCTTTTTGTCTTTTGAATTTCGCGGCTATGTATAAAGCGCTACAGAGCTCGTATCTGGCAATACTAAAATCTTTGAAAGGTCTTGACATAACCTACCAAATGACCATTATTAGTTTGGATATTGCGTTCAACAATTATAGAAGCGATATTTTAAAGTTTTCCTTCGTTAAAGGCAAATCCGCTAGAGAATCGTTCCGTGAGATTAATGGGGTTTTGGGGGATGGTACTCTATCTGCGGAGGAATGGTTTCGACGATTCAGAGCGCGTGAAAACGACACCATGGATACGCCAGCCGGCGGAAGACCTGTGACGATGAATATCGATCAAATCATGGAAAACATCGAGTTAGACCGGCATGTGGCATCTCGTGACATCGCCCAAGAGATGGGAGTTAGTAACCAAGCCATTTTAAACCATCAGCATAAGGCTGGATACACAAAAAAGCTTGATGTTTGGGTGCCGCATGATTTGACTCAAAAAAAAACTTCTGGACCGCATCAACGCCTGCGATATGCTGCTGAAACGGAACGAACTAGACCTATTTTTGAAGCGATTGGTGACTGGCGACGAAAAATGGATCACATATGACAATATCAAGCGAAAACGGTCGTGGTTGTAGGCCGTTGAATCGTCCCAAACAGTGGCCAAGACGGGATTGACGGTCAGGAAGGTTTTACTGTGCGTTTGGTGAGATTGGAAGGGAATCATACACTCAGAGCTGCTCCCATATGGCCAGACGCTTAATTCTAACATCTACAACTGTACCGCTTGAAGCAGGCGATCGACCAGAAGCAACCAACAGGAATGGTGTAGTGTTCCGTCAAGACAATGCCAGACAACACACTTCGTTGATGACTCGTCAGAAACTACGGGAGCTCGGATGCAAAGTTCTATCGCATCCACCATATTGCCCGGACATAGTGCGAAGTGATTACCACCTGTTCCTATACATGGCGAACGCCCTTGGTGGTGTAAAGTTGAACTCAAAAGAGGCTTGTGAAAAGTGGCTGTTCGTGTTCTTCGCAAATAAGGAGGGATCTTCTACTGGGGGGGTATTATGAAGTTGTCGTTTAAATGGAAACAGATTATCGAACGTAACGGCGCAGATTTGAACTAAATCCGATCACATAGAAAATACATAGTTTGTTTTTCTTAGTTGAATATGAACTAGTCCACAATTGGTACAATGTAAGTGAGTTTCTACAAAAAAAATATTATTAAGCTGCAATCGAGGAAAATCTTAGAATTCATGAAAATTATTTGTCTAATGGTAAGAAAGTGCCATAAAATGCAGCTGAGAAAGGCATGTGTAGTAGAGTTAGCTGCAAGAAAAGTTGTAGATATATGACAAAATTAGAAAACTACAACAAATGCCACACAAAAGGTAAGAAAATCGAAGATTAAGCGAAGAAGCTAGCAGCCATAGTAATTGCCATTAGTTATACATATGTAAATATGCATGTATGTATGTGTGTGTGCTTTTGCTAAGACGTATGTATGTATGTAAATGCGCTTGATGCTTAAAAAGTTGTTGCATTAAGGGAATAGAAAATGGTGAAGAAATGTGCAACACAATTTTAATGTTCAGATGCAATTTTCCATTGCACAGTGGCACTTAAAAGCACTAACACACATACATATATACATATAAATATATATATAGTAGATATATACATAGATAGAGGCACTAACAGTTTGCATTGACTTAATGAATGCATGTGTGTGTGTGTGTGTGTGCGTATGATGACTGCTTATTGCATGTATTGCGCTTTATAACTGTATATTGAACCTTTGGTATATAATTATGAGAGTACATAGCTTATATATAATATTAAACTGACACATATCTACATTCCTATATATTTGCATACAACACGCTGTTGTTGGCATTGTATTTGTATTGTGGCAAGCCTACGCACTTTGTGGCAAAGAAAACGCTAGCACACACACACACACATACATAGATGGCTTGTCCACTTTCTGCTTAAGTATTAAGAATGCATTTGCAGATGCGCCTCAGCGATAGGCAACGAAAAATGTGCATATGCATATATATATATAATTATGTAAATAAAGTGTAGAAATTCAAAGAGCGAGGGATATAAATTGCCACATGAGCGGCAATAAAGAAAATGTTGCATTTGTGTGCGTACGATTGAGCCTACCGCACACATACAAATGCATATCAGTAGCCCTCAAAAGTAGGCAACAGTCTTGAAAGGGTGAGTGTGTAGAGTTTTGCATATTAAAACTGGAGACTACCACACTCAACAACTCGACGATCACCACACACACATGCATATGCTTGACTGCACTCATACTCTGCCTGCAATAGTAAGCCAAATAAGCGGCACACCATTACCCGAACCCTTTCTTTATATGTATGTAAATAATTATATACAAATGAATGATTGCATGTATGCGCGCGTGTGTTTGTGTGAGTTGGTTTTAAGCATCGATAGCCGCATATTTACTCAACTACGCACTGGACAATACGCGAAATTGACAGAAACCTCGCGAACTCTTCGTCTTAACGACAATCGCGCACTCAAACACACACACACACACTTATACATAAGTACATATGGAAATTTACTCCGGCTCTTCACTCCACTCACTTCTCTGCAACGCCGCGTTTCGCGTGTCAACTGTCATGACAAATTATATAATACAACAATTTATATACATATGTATATAAACATGCAATTGCATGTTCGCGTTTATTTACACATACATACATATGTAGATATGTATATGTAAACACATAACTGTTTGTGCGCTGCCATATAATTATGTAAATATATTTGGGCTTATATACAGCGCGCGTGTGTGTGTTTGTGTTAAGTATATAATTTTCGTTGGTATATAAGCGATAATTATATACTTTGGTAAAGTGCAACCCCCAAAAGTAGGCAATGCATTTGTGTAATTATGTATGCGCGAGTGAGTGTGTGTTGGTGCATGGTAGGTGCGAAAGCGCGCCTACAATAATACAGCTAGCTGTAACAATAACAAAAACAATAACAATAACAAAAACAATAACACTAACAACAATTTCGAAAACCACTGCAACAACAAATACACCAACAACTGCTCATTGCAACAACAAAAACAAAAGCCTGCCAGCTTTGTAATTTCAAAAGTAACAACAATTACAACAACAGAAAAGAACTCGAGCTGCAGCGTTAGCCCTGTAGAAACAGCTGGAAGTTTAATTTCGATCCGATTTTTTAATTAGTTCATAAAATTAGAAAATTTCACTTAAATAATCTATGTTTGACTTCAATGAGAACCTGACTCTTTATTAAAGCCTTAAAGATATCTTACCTTATTCCAAAATCAACATTATTTTTCAATTGAGAAAGCTTGGAAATTTAAACATTTGTATATAAAATTCGGGTTCCCGAATAATAAGTCCTGAGTCCAGAAATTACGATTTACATATTTTGGTTATTTAAGGAAAGTCTCAAAGAAACTAGGATCCGTAATTTAAAATTCGAGATCTCGAGTTATAAAGTTCGGGATTTTTAGATACTAAATTCGGGATCCCGAGATTAAATATTTATTATACTCACTTTCTGTGTTAATAAAATGGGTGAGGATCGAAATCCTTATACTGTAATGGAGTCGAAATGCCTTGGTAGGGTTTAATAGCGTTTTTAGACAGGTGCTAATTGATCAATTAACCGGCCTCTGCTCGATTAAAACGCTTATTAAGATCGATTTACCATACAAAATAAAAGTCTACATTTATTTTTAATTGAATTTTACTCGTCTTGAAATTCAAATGCAACTCTGTGACGAAGACGTACGATATCCGTTCTTTGTCTGCGATTGGCTGAACTTTTTGATAAAAACAAGTTACGGTAGATGTCGCTGCTAAAAATATTAATCAGCTGATAAAACTTACCAACTTCTTATGAAAAGCAAAAACAAAAATGTATAACAGCTGATCGGTTATCGAGTAGCCGGCAGTGTGAAAGGCAAAAAAGGGTTTCTCAATAAAATTTTAATTGATCAATTAAGGCAGTAGTCTGCTTAATAGGCTTCAAAAATCGATTATTTTGTTTTGTTTTAAATCTCTTCCAAAACTATCCAAGAATATGTCTTTAAAATTCCAGAGGCCAATTCGACATATTTTCGAATCTAGAGCAGTTTTAGTGGCCGAGCGTCGAGCAGGTGCGAATGCTCCGGCAGACCCGACCGCGCTCATTCCGCCCCTCCATGTATTCTTTTGTTTGACTATACTTGAATAAACGTGGAAAGGTCCAACCGTCCTTTGAAATATTATTTGTAGTTTCTAGAAGTATGGCCCTGTGATAGCTGATTAACATCTAATTAGTGTAAGTATCCAAAAACTTATATTTTATTGGTCCGAAAACTTTAAAGCGCGTTTTCTCGAGTTTTCATTTTCACAAGTGTTAGAAAACGGTGCCGGAGATAGCAAAAAGAATATATGTCCGATCGAAAAAAACCAAAGTTATCTAGCTTCAGTATTAAATTATCTTCTATTTGAACTAAAAAAGTTGGACAAAAGTATTATTTAAACTACTTGCAACTTAAAGAATTTTTTTTTCAAACTTCGAAAAAATTTGGAATTTTATAACTTCTTCGGAATTTTTTTAGTTCATAAAGAAAAGAAACTTATAAAAATTTAAAAAAAAAATTTGGTTGCACCGCACGACCTCCATCACCGGCACCGATTTACAAGTGCAGACTCCAGGCGCTCCAGAAAAATACTTACAACTTTGAAAAAATTTCAATATTTTTTAATAATAAATATTGTTTTTTAAGCCTTAAATATAGTACACTATCGTCTTAAAATTCCGTTTACCGCAATCATTTCCTTCCCTTTTAAAAAAAATCGCTAAAAAACGATTTTTTTCGGCTTCTAAAGCAGACTACTGTCTTAATTTGGCTGTCTGAAAACGCTATAAGGCTCTGATATTTAGTGTACATAAAAATGGATTTGAGAATGGTGCCTCAGGTTGTGTAAATGTTGTTGTTGCGGATCTTATTAAGTTTAAGCGGATTTCTGCTGAGTTATCGACTCTTTTTAAAGATGTTTACAACAAAAATTTTAAGCTGATATGTGCAACAAATTCCTATAGGGTTGCTTATGTTACAACAAAAGGGTATGAAAGTAGGAAGGAAGTAAGATTTTCAATACTTATTTTTTATAACTCGTAGTGCTGTGAGATCTTGAAATTCTTTTTTCTATAAATTTACTAAAGTTTCTCAAGGCTTTGCATGTTCTTTTTTCAATGTGACATTCACACTTTCACATACCTCTTGCAATAATGACAAAGAAAATTCAGAAGGAAGAGCAAATATATGAAATAAAATCAACAACAACAACAAAAAAAGTGTATTTCTTTTTTTTTACAAAAATAAAACAACAAAAACAAAACTGCGACCGTTGTTGTTGTAACGTTGCCCCACACTAGGCCTCTTAAACGCAACACAATAAAAGTATATAAAACAACAAAACGATTGCAGCGAATCGCTGTAAAAGTAAATAAAAAAACAACAACAACAACAAATAAAAGAAAAAGAAAAAGCATGGCCACCTCTTATGCTGCTGTCAAACTCTTTTTACTCATTAAATTTTTGTTTTCTCCTACGCCACACTCCCCTTCCCCCAAAAACTACAGCAACAATGCATTTTTCGTTTTTCTATAGTTATTGTATTTGTTGTTGTTGTTGTCGTAGCACATTTTCCGGTTGTTGTCGATTTTTTTAAATTAAAAATTTTTGCGGTTGTCAAACAGCTGGCACACACAGTACCAACCGCCCACCATTCCACACTCTCCGCTACTCCTTCCTTCGATAGCCGCTCTCATAGCTTCGCAGTGCGTTGCATTATGCGTGCAACGCACATCCTTTATCGTTGGTTGTTGCTGAGGTGGTGGTGGTGGTGGTGGTGTTGGCTGATGCCTATCTTTAGGCGCTTTGGGCCGCTGCGGCGCATATGGTGCGTGGGTTGGGAGGAGAGAGGGTGCGGAGTAAGTGGTGAGGGAAGTTGCGTTGATTTTGTGCTCCATATTTTTTGTTGTCATAGTACCGCAGCGCGGCTGCATTTTATTTTTTGCTCATTTCCATGCACACACACACACACACAGACACGCACACGATTGCTTCTTTTTTGTGCTTTTTGCTTTATTTCATTTTATTTCAATTCATTTCATTTATTTTCCAGCCGCCATATACTGGTAGCCGTATCATTATTGGTTTTGTTGTTGTTGCTGCTATTGCTGTCGCTGCAATTTTATTTATTGCTCGCATTGCACGCACTTTTCCCCGCCACGGATGCAACTCCCCTACGCGCCTGCAAGTGTATGCAGCGCAGTTTTTGTTTTTGTTGGATTTTTTGCTTTTATTCGCAACGGCCTGCCCCTCCACGGCATTTACTGCGGCTTTTTTATGCTTTTATTATGGCCGATGCACGGGCAGTCGGTAGTTGCTGGACGCCAGCTGCAGCGGCCATTTTTGTTTGCTTTTTTTCGGCATTTGCATTGCAGGCAGTGTGTTTGCTGTTGTTGTTGCTCATTATTTCGGTTGTTGCTGCTGCTAGTGCGTGTGTGACATTACCCTGTTATCGTTGTTGTTGTTGTTGCACGTTTATTTTTTCCCTGCTTATAGCGCTAGCTGTCAGTTACTAAAGCATTTAATGCTGCTTGTTTACTTGCTGCACAGCTGTTGTTGTTATTATTGTTGTTGTTGTTGCATCATTTTATGCCCTGACAGCAACATAAAATTGGCTCTTTGTGCCTATTGTTGCTTATGTTGTTGTGATTCATTTGCTTTTTGCACTTAAAGCCGGTGTTGTTATCTGTTCTGTTGATATTTTTTTGCTTTCGGTTTTTTTTGCTGGACTCATTCATTAACTTTTTGTACGGACTAATTTTTGAAATGAGATTTTTTTCGATTTTCGCCATTAATGTGCATTGTTTTTGTTATTGTAATGTATTGTAAACACATTTTAATGACGCGCTTTGGCATAAGATTAGATTTTATTGTTGACATTTTCAACTTTTATATAAACGGTTTTTTTTTTCAAATATTTAGCATACTTTTAGGCGTTCGAACTAACAACTTTTTTGTTCAAACACAGAAATTTAAAGTTCGTTGCTTTTAAAATACAACATTTTTTAATTTAGCTAGTTTTTAGCATATTCTTGAGGCCCGAAGCATTGTCTTTAAAAACGACTGGAGAGTTATATATTCAGTAAACCGACACTCAGTTTGTTAGTCCTCCAATGGTGAAACCTAATTGGAAACATGTTTTCGACCATCAATTTAGATCACCACATGACTTGTGGATCATAAAAATGCATATCAGCGGTTTCTTGGCTCAAAAGTGGAGACATTTCGGTATCAGCCGGTACCATTCTCCCATCTCTTTCAAAAGACTTATAAAATATGTTTTTGGAGTGTTGAAATTATTAGATACACGACTTCTTATAACTTGGGTAATAAATTAAGCAGATTTAATAAGCCTTACAGTTAAGAAATATTTAAGAGTTGCCAACTGTTTCAAATTTTAAATTCAAAATAATTGTTAAGACATCCAAATTATTATAAAAAGTAAACTAAAATTTTTTTTATATAATTAAAGTGGAAAAAATTTGGAACGTTGCCACCTGTTTGAAAAAATAAAGAAAAAATTACGCGTTTTTTGGAAAAATTGAAATTGAATTATTTTTAGGAGGGTTGCCACTTAATTGAAAAATTAAATCAAGAAAAATTAAAAAATACAACTTTGGTAATGAATTAAATATTTTCAAAGGGTTTACAATTAAAAATTTATGTGAAGACTTGCCACATTTTGAAATCTAATTTAATAATTTTTATTCAAAAACCATTAACTTTTTTAAATCATATACTTAGGTACGAAGACTCTTTCCTTAGAAAGGAAAACCCACTTAGACTATCAAGAGCAGTCCTTTGTGATGCCGTATTCTTACGAGTTACAGATCCTGCACAACTATTTCTATATATCAAAATCACAGTACAGTCTTAAATATCTTTCAAAATTTTCTCGATTTCATTACAGTCATTCAATACCAAATTTAAAGGCTATTAGTTAACCTCTCAAATTAAAATCAATCAAACTTCATTATTAACTACTCAGTCGCACACATCAGACATGCAAAGACATTTTGGTTTTGCGAAACGTCAATTTTTCTTTTTTGCACTCTTCGCCGTGGATTTTCGAAAGGGTCAAACTGGAAATTAGCAATGAATTAAAAATTTAAACGGAGCAGTTGGTGAACTCGAGGTTGTTAGCAACGATTTGACGGACTTAGTTTTGTGCCAATCGATTGGCAATTAGGTAAACAGCGCGGTGATAGGAAATGGCAGATAAGGAGAGAAAAATGTTTCGACACAAAAAATATATGAGTAAATGAAACGACGAAAAGTTTTCTATTAAATTAACTAAATGAAAAGCCTGATGACCGTTTCATTGTTATTATTGAATAAATTTCTTGTTGTAGTGATTACAATAACAGTCAGAGCTTCAGTGACCTTGTTTCTTATATTTTTTGTAGAACGGAAATTATAAATAAGGTTATGTATTTGTAAATATTTTTATAATCGTTTTTATTGACCCTAACCTCAGGCTTCTCGATGGCATGATAGTGGTAAAAGACCTGTTTAACTCAACAACTCTTGGAATGATATTCTTACCAAATTGTGGTTGGAAGAAGAGCAGAGCGTCTGAAAGTCTCTTTAGTAGCAATTGTAAGTGAGATATTATGGGTAGTCCCTGATGTAGACTTAGGTGCTTGTAAGTGCTTCCAGAACCTAAAATAACGACTTTGAATTCGCATCATTTTTGTAACTAGTTTCATTGGGCAATGTCATAGACTTTTTCTAACTAGTCGAACTTTGCTTCTGAGAAGACAGATGTCGCTAAATGTGAAAATATAAACAGCAAGCTCTTCCAAGAATTGCAATCGAAGAATTTTGCTTAGTTGCAATCTAACATTCAACAGGTCCCTCTCCTATGGTGGACTAATTGCCTTCACATATTGAAGACTCATTACAGGAGGGCATTTAACCAATATAAAATTGCCAGTTCCAAGTCCATATTTCAACCTATGGTCGCCTGGTCAAATGTCATTTCCAAAGATTTTATAACTAAAGAGATCTCCTATTTCAGATCTCCAAAAGCTTGTCCTCATTTATACCGATATGAGCTCGATTTCGATCGAGGTGATACTAAGGAGGATTGGGCTCTGATGAGACCCGAAAGTGAAAGTTCTGCCGACCCAATTCAGAAAATATCATGTTTCTTGTCTTATAGACAGAAGTCGATAATAAGCCTGATACAACGCATTAAGCTCATGCTCTTGGAGTAAATTTCAAATCAGCTCAAAGCTTGAGATCAGCGATCTCTTACTTCATTATAAGTGTTTTTGTTGTAGTAGCGGTTATCCAGTCCTGCCTGAGATGACAAGCCTAGCCTAATTGTCATCGAAGTCATCTAACGGGATGCACAGGTTTCGATGGGGTCTACAGGAAAGGGGTGTTAGATGAGTAGGGTTAAGGGGGCATACAAAGAGGTGGTTAGTGTCATGCGGGGACTCTTTGCATATTTAGGAGTTTAGTCTGCTACAATATCCAGAACGAAATTGCGCAATATGTTATCTAAAAAAAAATATGTGTTTTTTCATTGTCAGCGCTATACATTGAAAGGCAGGAAAGGCCAAGAAATGTTTGAGTTGTAAAATAAAATTTTAGCCCTTCAATTATAAGAGAAATAGCTCCGGTGGAGGGAGTCTGTAAAACATAACTCTAAAGAACGGATGTCCTTGGAACGCGGTTTAAATAAGCTTATAAAGAGGCTTTTGAGAAGAAGGACCACTGATTTTGGTACTCATGGAGACACACTTATTAAATATGACCTTAGCTAGCCTGACTAATATATCTATGAATCCATTGATCGGTTTTTTTAGTTGAGAATACGTTGTTATTTCAAGAAAAACTACGATCAGCAAGACCCGTGGAATAATATGAGCCCGAAGAGTTCATTTGTTCGGCAAGAGATCCATAAAGAGAACTGCTTTCAGTCTAATACCTATAAGGCCAACAGACCATATGAGTGCAAATGTTCTGAATCTGCAAACATTTAACCATAAATTATGCCTAAAAAATATTTTTTACCAAATTCAAAGTTTTCTATGGACTCGTGGTAATTAAAAGTTTGGGAATCTTAAACTTTTCGATATGTCAATTTTCCGTTAATTAATAAAATTGTCAATGACTTCAACCCACACATATAGAGACGTATATAAGTATATATAGCTGGTTGCGAATATTCTCCCAGATTTAATAATATCCATTAAATTTCAACTTTAATCAGTTCCGATTTCCGATGTATAAAAGTTGTGTAAGTCGAGTGCGGAGCGTAAGCGACAAGCGGATGCGGGTGCCAGCGCCGGTGAACGGACACGCCAGTACCACCAACAAGCACTCACACACACACACGCACACAAATGCTTGGGCAAGCGAACAAAGAGATGGACAAGGCGACGGAATACAAATGCATTGCTGGGCACATTTTAATGAGCTCGCAATGAGCTGAGACTGCACGCAGGTGTGGGGGGCGAGAGCAAATGCGAGGCGCCGAGCAAGGGGCAAAGTAACGCTCGAGTGTCAGCTCGAGAGTGCTGAGGCGTGTACATTTAAAACAATGTGAGACGAACATAATTGTTAATGTTGCATGAAAATGCGTAGGGTGTGAGTGCGAGTGTGTGTATGTTTGCGCGCCGATTGCTGTCTTATTCATGCTGCTGCTGCGGCGTTGTGTGCGCTACCTAACTATCGAACACCGATTGGGGTATGCAAATGCGCCCGAGTATGTGCGTGCGTGTGCGTTGGCTGTTACGCGTCACATTATCATCATCCATCATGGACATGTACAAGCGCTCACACCGCGCACATGCAATTACAGCCACACACGCGCTCACATACGTAGCGCTTAAAATGTAGCTTTAAAGCGCACACATTTGGCTGTGTGTTTGTATTCTTACATTGCTAATGCTTGGCGGTAATAGGGAACAACGCGACCCCCTAACAGCCTGCCGCCGCGTAACGCACTCACGTCTGTTGCCGTCGCGCATATGCGGGCATGAGCGCACGCATTTCGCGTTACCGCGTCAGCCAATCCGCTATAAATTTTATTTTATTTTGTATATACCCTACGCGTTGTTGTTATTGCAGTTAGCACTCCTTACATCCTCAAAAGCGCGCAACACAAAAAATACAGTAAATATATACAATGGTGCAGCGCCTCCACGCGAACGCCTTGCCAGTCACAAACAGCAACGATGAAGCTGTGCCCTTACTGTCTGCTGCCTACAGATCACATTGTATTTTTTCAAGTCTCATCTTCTCGCACTTAATTTGCTTTTTGCACGCTCGCTCCACATACGACGCCGCGCATCTGCCACACATCAGCCGCGCGGCAATGTACACCAGCGCGCTTATTTATTTATTTATTTGCATGTGCTGGCAACCGAACGAAAATCAGCAGCTCATTTACTCAGCCTCGATGTTGCGCGCCTAAAAGTATATCTCATTCTTTTTATATTATTTACTGGGCTCCTATAGTGGCGCGCGCTGCTGTTGCCAATACAGCGGTGTCGCGGCACATATAGCCGGACCCAAGTGAACGCGTTCCGCTGGCTGTTCAATAAAATTTCCCGCTGTTGTTGTTGTTATTGTTGTCTACGCTGCAATGCCCGCTGTTGCATGCGTATTTTCGTGCGTTTCGCACATGTGCATTTTTGTGTCCTGCCCTTCTCTTTTTTATCTTATTACCGCGCACACACCGCCTGTCGTTCAGCTTATGTGCTTTCGTTGTTTGTTTTTTTGCGCCGCGCTGCTTCTTTTTATTGTAATTTGCGCAATTTTTGTTGTATTCATTTTATTTCACGCTTTTTTTTGCTGTACTATTTTTCGTTGCAGTTTTTTCGTGTAATTTTTATTGCATGCGTGAGTGAGTGAAAAAATAAAATGAAACGAAAAATCCCATTCGTCCAATACGATGCGAAAAATGGAAAATGTGAAAATGCAACGCGCTGCATGCGAGCGCATCTGTCTATATATAATTTGGTGAGGCGTGGCGCGGGCGGTGGGTGCGCGCGGTAAAAAGTGAGCAAAAGGAAAAAGAGATGCCCAAATTGTAAAAGCGCGTGGCAAAAGTAGTGTGGCAATAGCGCGCGCGGTAGCCACACGCATACGCTGCGCTGGCTAGCAGGCAGGCGTAGTGACCGCGCCCCCGCGCCAGCTGACAAGCGCGCGACCTGCTGTGTGCTGTATTTGTATGCGGCGCAACCGCTTGTTGGCTGCTGTGCGCTCGAGTGCATTGGGCACCGTGCATTTTTTGCCTTACCATTTTTCCTCGACAAATTGGAAGCGGGCACGCTACTTGTGACGCTCAGTTCGACGTCCGGCAATGTGCCAACAATGGCCGCTAGGCGCTGCCGCATTCCATGCGTTTGCATGGCAATATGCGAGTGTTGTCTACACGGCTGAGTGTTTGCGTGTGTGATCGAGCGGCGCGGTACATATGCGCTCTAGCGCGCCGCACACTTACGCGCGCATATACGCGTTTAACGGTTATGTAGCTTTTGTTCAATCGACAGTGGGCGCCCACTCTTCATATAGGCTTGCCTTCAATACCCACACTTGTTTTTGTCTGATCTCATATATAATAGAAGCTACACACTTCAAACTGCTGCTTAATTTTTTCCTTTATTCATAAGCGCATTAAAATAAATTTTTTTTTCCGCGCAACAACGGTATTTAAAATTTAATTTTTTCGCACACTTTATTTTGCTGTTTGTTTGCATTAATGGCGCATATTTTTGTTTGATTTTTTTTTTTTTTTATTTTGTATACAGTATTTTATTATTTTATTTTTATTATTTTGCGTCAATTTCTCACACTTCTGCTGTGCTTTCTTTTGTTCGCTCTGGCTCGTTGTATAGAAATATTGCATTTATGCCAACTGCATAAGCTGGGCACTTGCCCCTAAAAGTATGCTGTATAAATATAATTTGTTAATTGGGTTAGTAATTGCAATTATTACATACAAAAATCGACGCTAACAAATGAGGTCGCCGAAAAAAAATATGAAAATAAATAAAGAAGACTGTGTAAAGGCGTGAAAAAATTGAGCTTTCGAAGTTGGGCTGCTGCATTTGACAGCCTTAATGCTTGGACTATTAAATCACCGAACACTCGGAAATGTGTGTCGAGCTTTAAAATATTTGTGGTAAGAATTCTATTTCTTTAAAAATTTTGAAATAAAATTATAATACATCGAGGGATCTAGTTCGACTTGATGTTGAGTTCCTGAGTTCTACCATCCAATGTAAGCATGGGTCGGGTAAACGCATTTTATTTCCTCTTCATCCCTTCTATTCTTCGACGATTTCTGTGCTTAATTCTTCGAGGTTATGTTTCTCAGAGTGCTACTTATTCATCGAATTGGTAGTTAATCGGACTTTGCTTTGTCAGTCCTCGACCGACTTGTTTCCACTGTACGACAAATTCATAGCTTCTTCTCATTCGTTCACTTCTTCTGTTTACATCCATTTGCTTAAGTTGCCAGAGTTCTTGGATTCCTCACCTAGATATCGTATTTCTGGGTATATTACTGTAGCTGACGAGGTTAGGAATAATTTTAGAGTTAGTAACGGAAGGTGTCCGGCTGTAATCTGGCTATAAGTGATTATCTCACTAAATTACTATTTTTTTAATTCTCGGTGTGGTTTAGTAAAGTGTCACAGGTTCGCTCAGTTTCTGGTACTTCCACTCCGAGGATGCCAACTGTTCCATCGGTATTCGCACAGTTTAAACATTGATTGGTCTCAGCATCTCTACTAGTGTATATATAAAGAAGTTTATGCATAGTAGGATGTAATATTTAGGTTTCAGGGTTCGTCGAAGGTTCGTATTCTCGCACTGATCATGTCGAAATATTACTGAACACAACTGTATGACAAAATGGCTTTTATCTGGCTTTTTTCTACGTTCGACAAATATCGTTTACTAAATTTTGTAACCGAATCAATTTGTGATGTTTTTCGCAATGCAATAGGATTCATACAACATTTTAAATCAGTTTATCACTCATCTGGGTCTTACCCATAGGTTAGAAAATATATGAGTTTACGCCAGCACTTTTAACGGGTAAATTTTAATTGAAAAGGTCCGCATAATATTTATGAAACATTTGGAATTCGAATATTGATTAAAAAAAGTCCAGAAGTTTCAAGCCTTAACCTTATAAATCTACTTTAGTAATATCTAGTAATACATATGTATGTAATTGGCGTTGAACCCTTTAGCCGGTTATAGCCGAATCGATGAGAGCGGGCCACTCCTCTCTTTCCTTCGCTGTTCGGCGCCAGTTGGAGATTCCAAGTGTAACCAGGTCGCTCTCCTCCTGGCCCCTCCAACGGAGTGGAGGCCTTCCCCTTCCTCGGCTTCCTCCGGCGGGTACTACATCGAACACTTTCAGAGCTAGAGTGTTTTCGTCCATTCGGACAACATGACCTAGCCAGCGTAGCCGCTGTCTTTTTATTCGCTGAACTATGTCAATATCTAGAATAATAAGCTCTTCGAAACTCAAAGAGCGATGATGTAGTTTTGAGCTACTCATTATAAATTTTTATTTTGAGGTTATAAAATTAAGATTAAAACAATTTGTTGTTCTAGAAAGGTGAAAACTGATGGATGTGAGCTCTTCTACTTCCAATTGAGGAAAGATCTAATTATATGAGGTATGTTTTGTAATAAATGAATGTCTTGTTCTATGCTGTGTGTTAAGCGACGGCTTTTTGGCGTTCAAATTCTATTGGGTTCTGAATAAATCCAAGAGCGAAAAAACATCTTGATGTAGAGAGAGAATTGACTTAACAGTCAAACAAATTATATAAGATGACGGGAAAACTTAACGGTCGGTATTTTTGATTATCGTCAACTCACTAGAATTATAAATGGATCTGATATATATTCAATCTGGTCTTCGATCTTTCGATACCAGTATAGTTTATGCCTTCACAACCCAGATCCTTTGAGAAATTACAAAAAAAAAGTAGTAATCTTCAACTCTTCAGTAACTTGTGATTTTTTTTATTTCAGGGTTGTTTTTATTGACTTTATCTAAAGACCTATATGACAAGAAACATTTATATTTCGATGTCCACATTTGTCAAAATTGTCAAATTTATTCAACAATATGTGAAACAAGTCTTACATTCAAGAAGCTGATATATCTTCGAATGTCAAAAAACAATAAAACTCCTGCTCTCAGACTGGACAAGAGACTATCTCAGAAAACTAACAAAAATCTCTAAAATGCAAATATATATTATTTGCATACCATCTTGCAAGATTTCAGTAAATTTTTAACATAATAACAACAACACACTAAGCAAACGCACACAAGATAATTGTAAGCTACCCCAACACAGCTTAGGCGCGATCGCATCTACTCTTCAAGCGACTGCGGCACTGATGCGCTGACCGATTGACCAGCGTCTACAAGCAGATAACTGTGTAGATATGTCAGCGCTGAGGAACAAGTTTACAATATTTCGGCAGTCGCCCAACAGCATCTACAGAGAGGGTTGATTGGGCGCCGAAGGATGCCGCAAGGATGTGTCAAAGTTCATCAGCGACCAGCGTAGAAGACAGCAGCATCAAAGCGAGTGATGCTGACCGTTGTCCAGTTTGTCAAACCGGCCAAGCAACCCTTTTTTAATGCGGCGTCTGGAAAAGTGCCTCGTTTTGAGGCTAAAAATACGCGTTGAAATTTCATGTGAAAGTTCAGTATTTTGCAGCGCACCTTTTCAACGATTCCGAAGCAAGAAAAGGAATATAAAATAATGCTAGATGGGATAGCCTGTTTGGTGATGCTGTGGCGTGAGAAAATCTTCTTTATTCCTTGAAAATTCTTTCTAGAGATCAAAACTGGCTTTTAGTGCTGGGAACTTTGTTCGCTTCTTGGGAAGCTGTGATGCGTGAACTTTGAACTTGGCTGGGATGCTGAAGATTGTAGAAGGAATTTTTGAATTAAATTCACTGCATTTTGAAATGACTAAATAGTTAATAAGTAATGGAATTTTCGTGTTTGATGGCTGCAATGGTGCATACATACGTGGATGACCGTTACGATTTAGACTTTTATTTCTGTCTCAAATGCGAAATGCGATTAGTTCCTTAGAATTGAACTGAAATATCGGACACTAATATCCATTGCTTTCATCTCCCACCGTTTCTATAGCTTCACCATTAGGTATCGTCACCGATAGTTTTAATTTTGGTAGTAATTCTCATCACCGCTGTGAGAGACGCTTTCCGTATTCTTGAACTTGGTTTATAAAGGAACCGCTTTATTCTGCTCCTTGCATCGCTCCTTAAAAGCCTCCTTCCTCAAGCTTTTCAATGAATTGGCACCATTTGAATATTTCTGTAGTTTACAATCGGAAAAATTGTTTTGCCAACTTTTTCAGAAAATCAAAAATCACAATTTTTCCACATATACATATTTTTGGTCACTGTATTGTATTTGCGATCATTCTCTCATTTTAGGCGTGCGCTTTATTGTTTCATACTGCCTTCCGTCGAGGGAAAAGGAATCATGACCTCTTTAGCATTACCTTCACGCTACTACGATATCCGACTTGTTTGTGTACCCGGTCATAGCGGAATTTGCCGGAATCTGCAAAAGTGATAACTTAGCTAAAGAGATCAGAATTCCACACTGTCATTGGAACATCACACACATTAGATTGGCGGTAATCCATGTTCCATATGTGTTCCAACAACCAGCAGTTGGGCGGTTGCAAGGTTCTTTTGCCTCGGAGTGTATCACACGAGGCCCTACGAATGGCTCTGTCTCAGCAAGGTTCATCTTGTCGCAATCATAGGAGTGCTAAATGGACACTGTCCAATAGGAGTGCATGTGGTGAGAAGACAGACTTTGTCAAGTGCAAGCAGCCAAAACTGTATAGAGGAAAGTGAAATGCAATCATCTGAACATTTTCTCCTCCAATGTCCAGCTTTGGCCAGCCTCGGTAGACGTACCATCGGAAAACAGCGAACTGGTTGGAATTGATATTAGCCGACTTCAAAATTTGCGAAAGACTCAAAGTGCTTGGTCGATACGTGGGGTTCATCTTGACCCAAAAGACCATCATTTTTAGATGTGACCTCAAACGAAGGCATCAACTTGAAGAACCCTTGGAACACTGATATTGTGGAACTGCGATTGAACTCGAGTAGTACGGTCCTATAAGAATTATATTGGGATTTGTCTTTGGATACCGAACTTTATAGCAATTTTGCCGAAAGTCATCACTAAGATGAAACTGAAACTCATAATTACAGTCTGTGAGAACTACGAACTAGGAGATTAATGTGAATTTCGAACAAGCTATCACATGAAGTCCTTTATGAGTATAAACTCAGAAAAACCACTTAACTAAGGAAACAAAAATTTTAAAACCAGTTTAAAGATGAAATGACTAATAACTTATGCAATTACATTAATAACATACTAAAACCAAGTGACATTTAACCGTCGAAACGGACAAAAGTTACAACGGCAAGCTTAATAGATGCTGCAAAACAACATGCTGACCAAAGGTGCATGACGGGCCTCAAATAGTTTGGCGCCGAAATAAGGTCAGTAAACACCAAATGCTTGTACTCAATAAAAGTATACACATATTGCTGATGTTGTTATTGCAGTTAACGGACATTTTGAAAGTAATTTGCATAATACAAGTAAAAAAATAAATAAAAATGTACCAAAAATTCGAGAAGAAAAGCGGCAGAAATCTTCGAAGAAAGAAGTCAAACAAAATGAACAGCAGAAGATCACAGCAACAAGCAGCAAAGTTGCGCAACCAGTTTGGACCGGACATATCCTGTTGACCATTGGGGTAAATTGCTATACACGAAAGGCGATACTACTAACGAAACAACGACATACACACACACACATCGGGAAATGAGCAGTCACAATTGTCCCACCCTTAAGCATTGAATGCCGAAAAATAGAATATACATATATGCACTACTAGCAGCAATAACAACAACACTGAGCACAAGTACTACACACAGAGGCAGCAATAAATTTTGGCAGGATTCGTTGCAAGAATGATGTGGTAGGCCGACGACGACCAATCAAAATAATTATGAAACAACAAAAACTTAAGAAATGACAAAGGAGCTGGCAATGCCACCCTATTAGCGCCTAGCTGCACTTCATGCCACCTAAATACAAATATACTGATAAGTATATACTCATATGTGGAAACACACACACACTTTAATATATATGTATCGGTGTGTGTAACCGAAATCTTAGAGCAACATTAGACGTCTACCTACTTCTATTCAAGACGATGTGTTATTTATATTCGAAATAAAATGGCAACAACAACAATCTCTACTCTAAGCATTAAAATTCTTGGGGTGGTAGAAGGTCCGACGTCCATTCTAATGCCTCACACACATAACTTCAAGCATTTTTTGTCGTGCTCTGTGACACTTAAGTGTTTGTGTGTGTGTTTTAGGGTGATGTGTGCGCTCGAACCTCTAACTTTCATCTGGATGGCATTTGTCTAAGAGAGAGAGAGTGTATTCTAATATTATAAGTTCAAGTTGGAGAAGAAAATAGAAATTGGAAAAGAAATCAACTTCTAAGAGCGCATTAAGAGAGCGTTGTCAGGTTTATGAATTGAGTAAGAGTGTGTTTGTTTATCTTTTAGTAAAGGAATGTGTGAATGCTTATGAAATCAGAATGATTTAATCAAAAAAAAAAAATCTATTTTTTACATGATTTTCGAACTAAAAAGATGGCGAGAAAAAAGTTCAATATTTTCCAAATTTATGTTGTCTTATTTACATAATAGATAACAGATAAAGAGTCTAGTAAAATCTCTCTCTTCGAATGCCTGAGTTAAAGTTTAAAAATCTTATAGAATCTTGTTATGACTAAAATCACTTTACTCATTATTGACTCTTAATATAAAGAAAAGCTTGAAACTCAGTCTAAAAATCGTTAAATTCAAATATTCAGAACTAATTGATTTCGCAAACTTAGTTTAGGCGTGTATGGATACACCCAAAATCCTTTAGTAGGTAACATAACGAAATAATGCAGAAGAATAACTATGAAACTGATGGGTCCCCGAACCCCGAGTGGTTAATTATGGACTAATCTATAGTCGGAAAAATTTTTAAGGACTTTTGCAGCGGGTCTCTTACCGGGTACGGCTATTTACTTCACGGAAAAGATTTAAGAGCGCTTTCTAAGAAGTTCCGAACGGCTACCCTCGTAAAAACCGCTATTTAAGATAATCATCGTTGCCTCGGGGTGAGATACTACATTTTTCTGCGCTACTACTAGTAAAACTCCTACTGGGGTATACAAAACTAAAAGATCCAAACATATGACAAACCTCCGAAGAAGTAAACTAATAATACTGGTGGGACTTTACACAGGCCACTGTAAGCTCAGAAAGCAACTATACAATCTTGGCATGGTCTCATCAGAAACCTGGCGCTGTTGTGGCGTGAAGGCTTGGTTGGTTAGTTGGTTGAAAACGGAGGCGAAGAGAGGCTGACCACAAGCGGGCGCACTTAGGCCATCATTAGGCCCATTGTATTCGCCGAGGGTACCCCGATAAGCATCACGTGACCAACTCGGTCAAATTCAACGAAGCTTCTGAGTTTTTTATATCACAGCTGTCCAATTTCTCTTAGATTTGAGTATTGGGAGCCATGGAAGGTATCTCTTCTTAACAGACAGAAGGTTGGGCATTCGCAAAGATAATGCTCTAGTGCCTCGTCATCTTCCGCATTCTGCCGATTCTACTATACCAAGCCTCTGCAAGTGGCCTCTTAGAGTTAAAGGGAACTGCGTTCTCAGCTGCCCCTGAGCGGCCCAACTCATCCGCCTTTTCATTTCCTTCTATACCTATATGACTAGGTACCCAAATAATTGTGACTTCCATGGTATATTAATTGCCTCTTTGCATAATCTGACACAATGAGACTGACATGAAGGCTTAAACTCTTCTACACCTGTTGTTGGAATGTGTAGCACCTCACAGGAGCAGGCGCAGAATATGGGCCTTGTGAATGCAAGCAAGCGGCCCATCCACTTCCTTATTCCTGGCACTATTCTGGAATTCATCAGAGTGCTGGGACTAATGAAGTCGCTGTAGACATCGGAAGGGCATAATAGAGCAAAGGTCGCAGTGCATGCAAAATTATACTATTCTAAATTTTTATCATCAATGTGCCTTTTAATAATTTCAGATACATTTTTTTTTCGTTGTTGATTGAATATCAAGAGAAATAACTAAAGAAAAAATCTTCATGAAACTGAGACACAATTTATATCCTAATTTAATTAATATATCCTAGATATTTTCCCATATCCTTACTTTAGTCTTCAATTGGTTTTTAATTTCATTTTTCAAGTCTTTGGCGTAAGTATTATTGAATAGCTAATAGCCAGTACTCAACAATTGAAGATAACGTTATTTAACCAAAAATATTTCAAATTTATCTGGAGCTGAGCAATGAACTTCAGCTTACGAAGATAATTAAGAGTTAAATAAATAACTTATCTTACTCTATGCAACAAAATAAATTATAATGGTCTGAGAACTTTCACTATGATATAAGTGGAGCCACTAGCCAGCTATAAATATTTATGCAGCCTCTCCAACAGCTCCTCCTACCAAGCCAATATTTCTATAAAGCAAGTGCTTGAAAGTAACACGTGACACTAACACATATAAAAGACAAAGAAATACAAAGGACTAAGAAATATTAGCATACACACAGGCGTTACAAATAATATGCAACAGTTTGTTGTTTAAAGAGACAAACAAAGAATTGCGCGTTGGTTTGCAAAGTGCTCTTGTTGTTGTTTACATTTTTGTACAATTTTTTTTCATTTAAGAGAGTGAAAATACAAAGAGTGTCAAACAAATACTGGTGTATACTTGGCAGGGAAGTGGCGTGCTTCAAGTTGAGTTGAGGGTGGTGTACATTAGAAAAAAGGAAAAAGAAATGTATTTGATTGACTTATGAACATATGATTATAGTATGAGTAGTAAGTAGTTAGTAGTAGATACACAGTTTTAAGAGAACATTTTCTGTTAAGAAAGTAAGAGTAAAATTGGAACGACAAATAAAAAAAAATAAAAAACTAAAAAAATAATAAAAAATAACAGTAATGAGTAACATAATCTATGTGTTTGTATATACATATGCAATAGCTTATACATAGCGCAAACATATTTGTTGAGGTAGTCATATTGATTGTCTGACTTCATTGAACTGATTTCAACACTTTTTTTGTAAATGTGTGTGTGTAGAGGTGTAGGAACAATTTTTTCTACTTATAAATATACATTCCATTTTTATTTTGTATGCAATTATATTTTTTCTTAAGCCAATTCAAGTTCAACGGCGCGACGGTGAAACCAACTCCTCATCTGCAGCACCACACAATCACCCCGCTGCTGCAAATTCAAGTATATCAACCCAAGCCTCTATCTCAGTGCATAGAAACAGCATAGTTTTGAGGTTGAAAGTTCATTTTTTCCTTCCGTCTGCACTTCATGTTTATTTACCAGCACTTCCTTCTACATACCTTTGTGCACCTTTTCAGCACAAAACACATACATTTAAGTGTGTCTGTTTTCCTTGTGATCTTCACTGCTGCATCTTCCGTTTCATAAACCTGTTTACTGTCGCTTCTTCTATGCTTCCACTTATCATTCTGCAACCCTTTCTTTGATCAGTCCACCACCACCTTCCGTGTATCTGTGTTGTGCTGTCCAACTCAGCGCAGCTTCTTCGGTCCGGTCTTTGGTCAGCAGCTTGATTTTCTTCAGGAAAACTCATATTTCGATCAGTCTTTGTTGATCTTTTAAAGCGTTCGCGTTCGCTCGCGTCGTGTTCGTTATCGTTGTCGTTTTTATTAAGTTTAATTTTGTTATAAGAGTTTTCGCTTTGTGTTGTTGTTAATATTTTGCATTGAACTATTGATTGACTTTTGACTCTTAACTCTTGATTTGTTGCATATTCTTATAACTGTTGTTTGACTTTGTTAATTTGTGTGGTGAAGTGTTTTTAATAAATATTGAATCGAATCGCTTACGTTTATTTGCAAAAAAATATATCAAATATCGAAGTGCTTCTTATAAAATAATCGTTATTTTGAATGAATGATTTGTGAACTATGTTAAATACATCAAAACTCAAAATTTCGTGACAATTAAAGATTTGTGAGTAGTTTTTACAAGATATATATTTTAATTTAAAAAAATTAAAACAATTGTGGTACCGTTAAGAATTTGTGTATGGTGTTTTTTTTTTCAGTCCTAACTTTATCCTATTCTTTCAAAGAAAAAGTCTTCATACCTTTATACAGAATATTCTTTATTAACGCTTCCCGAATCCATTTAAAAGTTTGTTTAAATTCTATTCGTCTGACTCCTTTCCAGTTTTTAAAATCGCTCCTCGGAAGGTCGATGTCCCTTAAGTCATCACAACCTAGATAGTTCTATGAAGAGATCGTTTTTATATAGATTTTTTTTTCTCCAGTGAAGTGTATCTTTGTCGTGACAATACTGAGTTAGTCTTGTACCAATATTAGCGAATGCTTCGACTTTCTGATAAGCTCCGACATAGCGCGATATATGTAATTAATAATAACCGCTTGGAGATCTCAGTCAAGTGACCCGCATTTCAAATCAATCAAATATAAATAATTTACCAAGTGTTTACTTCTCCTAAAGTCGCAAGCTTCTCATTTCAATTGCCCAATTTATAGGAGAGTTGAGAGTTTACGGTGAACCGATGGATTTCTTTTTGGTTAATGGTTGAACACCATTTCGCCTCTTTAACTCCAAACGAGCTTCTTTATATTGACTTAAGATGAAGACGAAATAACAGAACATATATATTATATAATCAGCCAAGAAATCGAGCATAAAAGCGTTGCAAAGTAGTGAGATTAAGGTATTATAAAATTATCTAGGACTTCAAGTGAAAAATATCCCGTTTTAATCACCGAATTCCGATAGAGTTCGGATTTTTTCAAGATTTTTTTTTTTTTTTTTTTTTTTTTTATTTTATTAAAGCTTACATAATAAACAAATTATTAAATAAACTAAAGTACGCAGCGCTAGCATCATAGGCTTTCGGCTGTTTTCAAGAAATGTGTGGAAGTATCTATATGAAGATATCTCGTGCTTCTAAATGAACTATCGAGATCCAAAGTTCTAATATTTCAGCTTCAAGCAATTCATTAGGTAGCTTCCAATTTGTTTCTTAACTAATCCTAAAGTATCTTTCCTATACATCTAACTGGCTTTTAATGAGTGTTCGAAGAGTTTGGCTGGCTAAAGGGTTTTATTGATATTACACTGATCGATAACACACTTCGAAACTGATTAGCGATCTTTTTATGGTCTTATTTAATCTAAACTTTTCTTAACAATTATTAATCGTCCACTGAAGTTCATCGACCTATAGTTAATTCAGATAATAGTTCCTTAATATTAAATGAAATAGTAGCCTTAGAACAAAATAATCTTCGAATCATCATTTCGATGAAAATTTTGCACTCTATTCCAATTCGAACTAATGATTCGAATGCAATAAATAGATAGTTAACTTTGTATATTTTAAATATAATATTTTTATTTATTTTCAGATAATAAATGCTTCAAAAATAAAAACACTTTGAATACCAAATGATTACAAACATTCAATGACTAAAACTTTTTATACAAATTTGTTCATTAAATTCTAAAATAATATTATAAAACAACAACACGTGAATCGAAAAATAATCAGAAAATTAAATATATTAAAATCTACTTGAAATTCCAATTTATAAAAAATATAAAATTATAAAAAATGGATTCATCGCGAGAGCAATCGCCCGTCGGTGATGCCGGGGAAGAAAACGCTCACAGATATGGTAGGGCGGAAGAGCCGTCACTTGATGATGAACGGCAACAGTTGACCGAACAACCACAACAACATTTGCTAGATTTGCAGCATGAGAAGCAGCAGCGGCAGCACTTGCCAGAGCAACGCCAATTCACCGAATCAATAGTGCCACATTTTGCCGTCGAAGAAGAAACACAAGGTGTTGCTTCGGCTTCAGCCTCCGCTTCTGCTTCTGATGCTGCCTACGAGGCTGATGTCGATGATGTTGATATGCCAATGGTTGCCGGTAATCATAAGCATGGGCAGCAAGTGGCGCGCGAAGTTGCAAAAGTGCCGTACGCACCAGCTGAAATGACGTTGAGCGCACAGCAGCGACGTCACGCTGAACGCCAGCATATTTATGAGGTAAAGTTTCAAACCAAAAGAGTTTGGGAAAGTTTCTCACTATAGAGTGTGGAGTAATATAGCCGAGCTTTTGTGCTTTTACAGCTTTTTCAACCCTGGGCATTGAAGAATTACGGCGATCAAGCCAAGACGAAAACCATAACGTTGCGTAAGAAAACACGCATTTTGAAGGCGTTGGAGGGTAAGGAGCATAGTCGGCCGGATAGTTCGAAATTTCGTTTCTGGGTGAAAACCAAGGGTGAGTATTAGTTCTAAGAAAAAATAAATTTTCAACACAAATAATGGAAGCATAAAAAAGCTTCGTGAAAGCTCATGTAAAAGCTAAGGCTAAAATCACTCCTTTATTTAATTGTATAATTTCAGTTAATTTGAAAATTAACAAATGTGTGAAAGCTTTGATGAAAGTTCAACTGAAAGCTTTTATTACAGCTCAGTTGTTGCTTAATAATTGATAAGTGAAAAACTAATCTGATTTGATATAATACTAAATTCATTATAGCTTTCACCACCAAACGTCCAGCCGATTTTAAGGAAGCAGCTGGTGGTCATCGACAGCTCGAACCGCTCCCCCCGAACGCTGTGCTCTCCGATAATCCCAGTCAAGTAGACCTATTTGTAGCTTCAACCACAAAGGTAAATATTATTAAGCTATTTCTCGTCGATATATTACAATAAATACATTCTTAAAGGACTTTGGTAAACGTACCTATCGAAAGGTGGCCGTTGTTGAAGAATTCTTTGACATTATCTACAATGTACACATGGAATTGGGTGGACGCAGTGGCATGCATGCCGGTCAAAAGCGCACATATCGCATCGTGAGTGTAAAATCAAAACAAGACTAACACTTAAAGCTTCAGACCGTCCACAACACTTACTAATATGTCTATACATTATTTCAAATCACATTCTAGATTACTGAAACATATGCTTTTTTACCGCGTGAAGCTGTCACACGTTTTCTATCCATTTGTCCAGAGTGTAAGAAGAATTTACGCGCCGCCTCACCAGCCACATCCATCAATCCACCGGAGGATTGTGGCAATGAAAGCTCATCGGAAGTTGAAGGACTCAATTACTCATCACATACTGAAAGTTCCGTGGAAGCAGGACCTACGAAATTAAGCAGCGCTGCCAGTCTAATAAAAGTAGCAGCCGCCAGCACAAGCATTGCGCACACATTGGCGCCACTAAAACGCCGCTACTCACAACTTGAGGAAGCTTCTGATAACACAAAATCAATGCCAGCATCGCAATCGATAGCTCGTGCTTTGCTTACTGCACCTTCACGGCACCCTCTTGCGGCGCCAGCCTCACTACCTCGATCCAGCTCAACAGATACAGCTGCAGCCACAGCAGCAGCACTAGCACCCATCATTACCATCGATTTGGTATCCGAACGAACGGCGCCTTCAGCTAAGCCATCGCCAGCACCAATTATCGGGCAACCGAAAATACGCATCAATCCACAGTTACAGCGTCCGTTGACTCCGCCTCCTGTGCCGGTTTCAGTTTCGGTTTCGGCAACAGTCTCTTCAACATCGACATCGCCGTCACCGTCACCATTGGTGGTGCGCGAACCGGTTACGCATGCGCCGCCTCCTTATCTCGGCTATCATCCCCTTTGTTTCGATATGAATTTCTTAAAGACACACGAGAGCTTCTTTCGTTACTATGAAATGATGCGTCGTTTCTATGCCGGCGGTTTCCCGCTGCCTATGCCACCAATGCCCTCTGAGTTTACCGGCGCTGCTGAATTGTTCGGCACTCAGCGTAATACCAACTCAGGCGTGGCCCGCAGTACTGTCATAAACCCAGCCATTAGCAATGTTAAGCAATCTTCTGACACACAAGTTCGCTCAGCAATACCTGAAAGTCCCACCATTCACACCAAACCAATACACACCCAAGAACCATTAATAAAAAAATTCAAAAGCTCACCAGAAAGTGAGAAAATCTTGAGACGGCGCACTGACTCCACTGAGTCACAAGCGCGTACCTCTACCGGTGCTGCTGCTGCTGCAGTAGCTGCGACCACGGCTGCTGAGCTGGAAATGCTTACTGAGGCAATGGTGCCGCTGCCACCACACTCCCCTCCCCCCACACAGCTCAGTGCAATTAATCTCTCAACAACTTCTACTTTCAGATCTACACGCTCGAATGGCACATCAACGTCACACTCGAAACCGCTCACAACTCTGTCGCCCATCGTCATACCAACAACACCGCTAACATTATCATCGTCAACGCTTTCACAACGTGTCACCTCCACACCCACTGCGCTCAAAAGCAATCTGTCATCGGCACTTTCATTCAAGTCCAGCACAACCGAAGTGAAAGCTTCTTCGTCCAAGTGTGCGTCGTCAGTTGGCGCTGATAATCGCGCAGCCTCTTCAATGACATCTCGCTATTCTTCACGCTTGCCGCCTTTGGATTTGGAGCGTTTGAAACCGATCACTTCGACTTACTTGCAATTGACCCGCAGCATGGGCTTAAGCGATGAGGATGCCTTGCGCTTTGACAACCTGGTGAGTAATGATTTCAATTTTACGCTATAAAAGGGAATCATATATCTTAAAGCGAGGCTATTTTTAATATTTTTTGATAAATTTTGTTAAGTTAAATTATTTTTGGAAGAGTGTATGCTGTTCGTTGAAATATCTGCTCTTCCAAGTATCGAATTGTTATGTTTTCGTTATTCGAAGACCCAATACATGTTTTGCATGGGAATTTTTTCCCATGTTCCTGTTCAAGTTTTTTATTTTGCATATTTTTTGTTTGAAAAAATACTATATTTATAAGTATTTTTAATTTTAAGAGACCATTCCATATTGTTTTCTCTATAATTGTTCTTAGGGTTTTCGTATATTATTTATATTATCTTAAACAACGCTTAAGATTTTCGACCTATTGTAAGCGATTTCATTGTAACATATTGATGATATCTCTGCTAAAACACTATTACCTAACTGGGAGTGTGTCTCTACTAGACTTCTTCCGAACTTTTATTAAAAAAATGCCGAAAACAAAATTTCCACGATCTTTAATCAGCTGTAATATCTCTTGAAGACCCTCAGCACAGTTTCACATCGAAGCAATCACATACTGTCAAATCTGTATGACGGTGTGTCTTTGCTAAGTTTACGTTTTTATAAAAATCTCAGAAAAAAATTCAAATTTCAGAATCACACCTTCAGTTTTTATAGTTTAACAAGCATCTTGGGACCTATTTTGGCTTACCAAACATTTAGTTTTCCAAGATTGTGGGTAAATACAACTTTAGGTTTTGAATAATGGTTTTCGTCTGGACTTCAACGCACTAAATATTATGACTGAACGCCTCAAAGTCGGCAACATATTTTTCATTTCAAAACTGCTTAAAAATGACAACGCCTGAAAGTAGGCAATCAATATATATCACCAATATGACAATTATCAATATGAAAATCACCTAAAAGTAGGCAATACATTTTTTTAAATGAGTAATGATTGATATCCAAATGTTGTTAATATATACATATAATATTAAATCAAAAGCAGGCAATGATATTTTTTTTCAATAGACACAATAATATTTGTGCAAAAATATTGATATTAAAATTAAATATGCGCCTAAAAGTATGCTCATTAGGCGTTGTCACTAATGCGCACGTACATATTATCACAACACTTAAAAACACACAAATTTTGATTATTTTTTCCATATATTTGTATTTACTGTTTATTTTTAGACAAACTTTAACGCTTTTTAACGCAATTTTTAACTAATCTAGTTCTTCTTTTCTATGTCATGCTTGGCTTGAAAACGTAACAAATGTATAAACACAAAAAAAAACAAAAACAAAAAACAAATGCAACAACAACACTCACCTTGCATACAACTTTAACGAGGATAAAAATGTACAACAACTACAACAACAATACAATATCCTGACGCTTGTGTGTAAACGCTACAACTGCACGGCCTCTGCTGCAACTGCAACTGCACGCGCTTATGCTACTGCTTGTGCTTCTTTCATCACTGCGGCTGCTAATTGAACGCTTCGCTTGTAGTTTGAATTGCTTGAGTACTTGAATATATGCTTGCGCTAATTCTTATTGCCATTACGTAAGCGTAGCGTAGACACTGGAGTGCTGTAAGCACATAAAATATTAAAAAAATGCAAAAACAAATCACTCAAATCACCAACAACAAGCAATAGAAAATCATAACAAAATTACAACAACAACAACAACAGTAAAAGCAATAACCAAACGCCAAGCTAGCACACCAAAAACGTAGAAAAAGTATTTTTTAGACTTAAAACATAAACCAAATGTGCACAGTGCAACAACAACAACTACAAACAGCTGCGTGTATTATACAGTAGAATTTTTTTTATTTTTTTAATTTTAGTGCGATTTTTATTTACTTTAATTTATTTGAATTTTGCTTTATTTTATTTAAGCTTGATTTGTTGCGCGTTTTTCTTGCTTTATTGATCTCGTTCGCTTATTTTAGTATTTATTTTTGTGTATGTATGCATTTATTTTTTACGCATATGTACATATGTATGTGCACATGTGTGTTTGTTGTATGCTTTGTATTTAGCTGAATGCTTTTATAATAATTTTTCCGTTATGTACTCATTTACATTTTTTGTCTCTCTCTCTCCCCCTCTCTCGCTTTCTAATTTTTTTCTCTACACATTTTATTTATTTATTTACTTTTTTTTGCATTTTCATTTGCAATTCGCTTGATTTTAATAAATCGCAGCTTGGTTTATAAAATAATAATATATAATAATAAAAAAAGAAATATTTAAAAAAACTAAAAAAAAAATGTATTTGCTATTTCGCTTGAAAATATATGTATGGACACTGCCATTTTTTTATAATTCACATTTGCGCTTTTTATTTGTAGCTGTATGCATCAGTCGTTTTTGTTGTTGCGCAAAAGCAATTTTAAAATATGCAAAAATGTTAGTTGTAGAAAATAAATAAACCAAAAATAACAAAAACAACAAATATCTATGCTAGATTTTTCTGTATCTGACAAATGCGTAGCTGCGTGTTTCAATTATTTGGCCCAAAGCGACGCTGCCGCCATTAATTCCCGCTGCTGCTTTGTGTTGCATGTGCAAGTATTGTTTTTTTTTCAGTGCATTTATTGAATAAAATTATGCAAAAAATATTAGCGAAAAAATTTATGGAAAAAATTACGAAAAAAATTGGCGAAAAAATTATGGAAAAAATATTAACGAAAAAATTCATGAAAAAGTTACGAAAAAAATTAGAAAATAATTAAAAAAAAAATTTGGGCAAAAAATGCGAAAAAATTTAGAAATAACACGAAAGCTTACACACACACACTCACTCTAACAAGTGTGCAAAAAAGCGGTAAGTATTTTAAATTAAAGCAAAAATGTTTGTTTGTTATTTTTTCGTGCACAAAGCATAATATTTATGTGCAACGGAAATTATATATACAATTTTGATGGAAATGTGTTATAGAAAATTTATTGTTCAAGTGCTACTGATTGATTTTGTTGGCTAGCTAAATTAATAATTTTAGTGCCTACTCACATATACACGCATACATATGTACAACTGAAGTTTTTATATATGACTATCAAGTATATAATGTCTATACCTAAGTATGATACTCAAGTGATGGCTGTCACTTGCTATAGACCACGTTTTTTTTAAACGTTTTTATTATGAAAATTCGAAATCTTTATCAATTCGCCGAATCATTTTTTTTATAAATAGTTTTCTTATAAAAAAATATTTCACAGATTATTCTGAATTAACTTGTAATCACTTACGAGCATTAGCTGAAGGTGTAGACTGATTTCAGCGAACTTTGACCCGTAGTATGCTAAAAAAACGGCATATATATATAAACAAACGATGCGTATAATTCCATTCAGATTTAGATCCTCTAATATTAATCGATAAAATCAACCAGAATAATAACAAGTAAGGAAGGGCTAAGTTCGGGTGCAACCGAACATTTTATACTCTCGCAATTTATTGATGTAATTTTATAAAGATAACACAATTCGACCCATATATTCGGTATAAAGTTTAATAGAATAACGAAAATCATCATAAATAGTATATGGGAACTGAGGTAATTCCTAAACCGATTTCACTCGTTTTCACCACCAAGATACAATGTATCGAAGACTTTACGCTAACTTATTTTAATATTACTTATAATTAGGTATATGGGATCTGGGGGAAGTTATGACCCGATTTTTACCAGAGAGAGACTGTTATAAGAAAAAAATTCAGAGGGAATGAATTACATTAAAATATCTGAGGGTGAAAAATTACCCTTAGGCACTGAGTTCTTCATGTTCGATATCAGGGGCCTTGAAAAGTCATGGTCCGATTTTGACAATTTTTCCACAAGTGATGTCACAGCTGAAATACAGTATTTGTGTAAAGTTTTATTGCGCTATCTTCATTTGTTCCTAAAGTATATATGTATTATAAAGTGAACGAATCAAAAGAATTCAAAAATGAGGTATATGGGAAGTAGACGTAGTTGTGAACCGATTTCGCCCATATTCCACCCGTGTCATCAGGGTGTCAAGAATGTGTTATATACCGAATTTCATTAAAATCGGTTTTTGACCCATAAGTGGGCGACGCCACGCCCATTTTCCATTTTGTAAAAAAATCTCAGTGCAGCTTCCTTCTGCCATTTCTTACGTAAAATTTGGTGTTTCTAACGTTTTTCGTTAATGAGTTAATGCACTTTTAGTAATTTTCAACCTAACCTTTGTATGGGAGGTGGGCGTGGTTATTATCCGATTTCTTCAATTTTTGGACTGTATAAATTGCTAAAATTAACGGCTACAGAAAATTTGGTTTATAGAGCTTTATTGGTTTGCGAGTTATATACAAAAAACCTATTTGGGGGCGGGGTCACGCCCACTTTTCAAAAACAATTACATCCAAATGTGCCCCTCCCTAATGTGATCCTATGTTCCAAATTTCATTTTCATAACTTTATTTACGGCTTAGTTATGACCGATTTTGCCCATTTTCGAAAGCAACCTCCTCAGGGTGCCAAGGAACATGTGTTCCAAGTTTCATTAAGATATCTTAATTTTTACTCAAGTTATCGCTTGCACGGATAAACATCCGGATTTCAAATCCACTCGTCATCCTGATCATTTATATATATATAACCCCATATCTAACTCTTATATTTCTTGGTGACACAAACAGCCGTCGCAACAGGTTGCGAGAGTATAAAAATCAGTATTTTTGGAAATTGGGGGTAGATCAAGGTTTAAGTTTTATTCAAGTTATGGTGAGGAAAATATTCCAGTTTCATTCATATATTGATTGATATCCACGATATAAGTTCAATCGGAAAGTCAAAAAACTCTATATAGGGTATATTGAGTTTAGAACTAAGGGGAAGATCTAAACTGTTAATATTTTTCCTTTTGATTTTAGACCAAAGTATGCTCGAGAACATGTTTCTATGCAATTTTATAAAAATAACTCATTATTCAACAGATTTGTTCGATAAAAAAATCACTACAATAACGAAACTTATGATAAGTACTATATGGGGACATTTCTATCGATTTCACCTCTGCATCAATATTCAATTCATTATAATATCATTTATATAGATTGATATATAAAGTTAGTCAGCATACCATAAATCATATTAGTTGTATAAACTATGGAACGTACTGAACCGATATTATTTTTATCAGGAAAATATTCTCTAACTAATTTCACGGAGATATATCTCAAATTGTCCCCATGTTTCTGGTATAAAGTCCATCATCCGAGGTCCTCCAATTTTGTATATGAAGTCTGGGAATGTTTGGCCGATTACAACTATTTGCGAATCGAGAGCATAATATAATACAAAATTTTGTTGCCATAACTCTATTAAGAACTGAGTTACATATATATTCTGAAGTACAAAATGCCTATAAGATTCAAAAAACGACGTTGAGAAATGGTTGTGATTCTACCGCAATTTCTCCCATTTTACAAAATATTTTTGATGATTTTCTCATTATGAACCATACTTTTGTCTAATTGTCCAAGAATTAAACTAAAAGAATGCAGTGCTAAATCTTATTAAGTTTCAACATGAGAGTCTTCTCTTCACGGACAAGTATTAGCTAAATGTATGATATTTAAATGGGTCAAAATCTGTGTGAGTGGAGCAATCGTAAATTAGTCTTTTTTATGGCGAACAAAATTTTGACGGTTTACAATTTTAAACCGCGAGACCACCCAATTTGGAGCTCCTTTATATAATTAATAGTATGTTTAGAGTCACCGATCGTTATATCAGTGCGCTCGATATTTTAAAGTGAAATGACAAAGTGTCGCCTAGAGCCAAGTATCCGACACCGAATCAGTCATGATGGCCTATAAACTTCTACAGTCGACCAGCCCCTTCGAGAACTCACTCCACATAAATGAAGCGATCGTAGTCAAATTTGTGCTAAGTGCAGACTTAAACCAGACCTGCTTGTACGATTTGAGTAGTATATACTTACTTAATTACAAAGTTTGGATACTCTAGATACCATAGTATTGACTAAATATCTCATTGAAGTGGCCAAAATTCATTTAATTTCCTCAGATCACCTGTGACGCAGATCGTTTCCAGGATCTCTCATAGTCAGAGTTTAGCAAACCATTCAAACAAAAATAATGAACTCTGAAGTGAATCCATTAAGTTTTTAAAACTTCATTTTGGTATCAGCACTATATATATGTATATATTTTCCCCTAGTTTCATAGAAATTGACACAAATTCTGAAAACAAGTTTCTTCTAATTTTTTATATCGTAAAAATATTTTATTCAATCAAATAATACAGACTAATTTCTAACTACTATTTGAAAGAGTGAGCAATTTTACCAGTTAGCCTAAATCTAGCCGTTAGTACACTGCCATCCGGATCGACAATTGTTTTGACATATTCGCCTCTGTTGGCGTTCACATCAGCCACCGATAAACCAAATTTAGCCAAAAAATCCGCGATAGGACTTTTGGCACTGGCGGAAACGGCCGGTTGTACTGGATGTATGAGTAAAGGATTCAAAGTGGCAGCTACTTCATCGTCCTCCACTTGTGGCTCCAAAGGCTCACGGTCGCGTATCAATGGCCGCGCAGTGGTTGAGGTGGTGATGGTAGCTCCAACAGAGCCAGCAATAAAAGGCGAGAAATCGACGCCAAAATGGCTAGCGCTCTTATGATTACGTGAAGGTATATTGGAAAAAGGTGACGCTATATCATAGGTTCTACGCCAGTTTTCGGGTATAACGAAGGAAGAAGGTTCAGGATTTTGACCATGATTCGTTCGCTTTATGTGATATGTAGTCGTCACGATACGACCATCGGGTTCCGTACGGGTCTTGGTTATTGTTTGACCATCTGCTTTGGCAATGTCTTCCGGTTTTATACCAGCACGTTGTAACATATCCAACATTTTTGGATCTAAATCGGCAGCTGTTGGTATTTGATTACCAGTAATGGTTTTCGTAAGCGTCTGCACTTTGGTTCGTTCGTAACGGTCCGTATCAGGCACCGAACTCGGTAGTATATTATCAACATGCAATGTTTTAATGGGTCTCTGATCAGCGGCGGCATTTGGAGTGAGTGGTTGTAGAAATTGTTCATGGACCGGCTTGTTGACATTGAGTACAGCTACAGGTGGTAAGTCCTCGACTTTGATAGTTTTTATGGTTCTGGGTGTTGTTGAAGTTGTCAAGCTGGGCGCAGCAGACTCTGGTTTGCCCTTTGGGCTGGGATTGTATTGTTCTCTTAGAAAATCGTCTAAATCTGGTAAATTTGGTTCTGCATTGGGTCTAAATTGTTTGTTCGTCGATATTTTTACAGTTTTACGATTCCACTCATTTGGTCCGGTCGTTAAGGTTGTACTCGTATAAACTTTATTGCCATCTTTGTCGGTGTTTGTTTTCGTAATAGTGTTTGTTTTCCCAACAGGTGTTGAGGCGGGCTTATCGTACGTATCCAAATCATCTTCATCATCGGCAAAATTGTTAAATGCTGGCAATCCTGGTGGATTGAAAGGATCGTCTTCATCGGGTGCCGGCCATGCTGGCTGTAATCTTGTTGGTTTGTAAAAACTTGGCTGCTGCTCTGCTGGTTGTGGTGATTGCGGTGGCGTCGGCACGCGATCGGACGCGGGCCATGCTGGCTCTAAACGTGTTGGTTTGTAAAAACTGGGCTGTTGCTCTGCTGGTTGTGGTGATTGCGGTGGCGTTGGCACATACGGTTGTCCAGCGGGGAAGGGCTGCAGCGGCGCTTTGAAAACACTTGGCGCGGGTTCATCATAGTCATCGGACCATTCCCAAT
The DNA here is from genome assembly GCA_031772095.1 of Zeugodacus tau. Taxonomy (NCBI): domain Eukaryota; kingdom Metazoa; phylum Arthropoda; class Insecta; order Diptera; family Tephritidae; genus Zeugodacus; species Zeugodacus tau. Next base: position 4,044,872 of record CM062651.1, read on the forward strand.
CATTGAATTTATTGGGTTGTTCTTTAGCTTGTTTCTCCCGTTGTTTTCTGAAAATGTCTTCAAATCGCCGATCCACATCGGCCATATCAATATCTTCCACTATCTTGCATACAATGCTGCCATCCGATTCTAGCGTGTATGTGCTCGTCTGCTTACGTCCATTTTCGAAGGTTGTACGCTTCACGGGATATCGCGTATTTAGCAGCTGGCGCACGGCGAGTATATCGAGTTGTTTTGCCTGCCTGGCTTGCTCCAGTAGTTGCTCAGGGCTGGCATTGTCACCACCAATTTGTATGGTCCTCGAATGAGGCTTTATGCGCAGTGTTACACCTTGTCGCGTGAATGTTTGGAAGCCATCGGCATCCACATCGTCACTTGTGCTGTGATCTGCTGGGTCTTCTGATCTCGTACCGTGTCTTGTAGTACCGGCAGCAACTAACTGGAAAGTGTTTATGCGGTTTTTGAATAAATTTAAACACTCAGAAATTTAATTCTTATAATTATTTTTTCTTACACTCCTTCCACATTACCTGTATCAGCAGCAAAGCCCAAATTATTTGAATACTCTTAGTTTTGCTCCACATCTTTGGTGTGCTCACAACGAGCTCTGAACTGAAACTGTTCAATTCGCATCATAGATGTTGCAAAATACCCATTAGTAAATAGATTTGTTTACATTATATTTTAGCTAATTATAAACTGAAACTTGCTATTCACTCATTACGGTTTATTCAGAAATGCGATAAGGTATTTACATATAAACCGTTATTCGTTTGAACCTGGGGTTATCACGTCTTGCGACCAACTAATCACTTCACTTTAGTAGCGGCGTAGCTTAGATGTAGAACAGCTAGGGGGTGTGGGGCGTTAAGCATCGCTCTAGTTTTTGCAAAAGCTTTGGAAGCTTCGAGCTTGAACTGAACAATTTTACTAAAGCAACAATTGTGAGTTTTTCCAAAAAAAAAATATATTATTAGCTTGTTGACCATTCACTTCGACTCATTGTTTCCTATATATCAATTTTACAGATTTGGCAATTTTTCGACACCATATTTGCCTTTTCATTTTAAACTGTTCTTATAAGAAGTTTACCGGATCACTGTCGCTAAATTTATTTTCTGCGTACGCTTTATTGTGTTCTGAGTAGAGAATCCAGTTCAGAAGAATACGTTTGATGCCAAACCGTTCGAACCCAATACGACTATTTTACCTTGGTTTTCCTTGATTTATTATGCAATACATTATCTTACTGAGACAGCAAGTTCTTCTTTTCTTCAAGAGACTATTTCGTTCTACAAATGTTCCAATACCACCATAAAAGAGAGTGTATGTGATGATTAATTTTGGTTGGAATACTTGTTAGATCTCAGCTGGCTGCCTCGACAATCTTTTCCTCCCTTTGTTGATGATGAAGTTCGAACTAAGATTTATATATTAACAAACGGCAAATAGCAAAAAGAGCCAACTCAGTAGTTGAGTTTGAAAATTCATAAAACAATTCCAAAGAGTCCAGTTAATGGACCAATCCAAACCCCTTTGCAAAGATCTAGAACAATTCCATATAAAGAATTATATTAGAAACATAAGTAAGTAACTTCTTTCTGGATCCAATTTTGCGTCGTATTACTGACTCGCCACTGTAATTATTAAATGATACACAAATTGCCGGAAATCATGAATCTATGACTAACAAAAAATTCCCATAAATTTTTTCGCTCTTTGTTTTCATGCTCTTATTTGTTTATTTTCAATTCTGAAAGACAGATTATTTACCAAATGAAAACATATATGTATGTAAACTTTTTCGTGTTCCTTCTTCTACCAATGGTTCTTTATCTGCCGTCTATGAGCTCCGAGTTGTTTCTATAGCGATTCTGAGAATAAATGATGAATGCTCATTATACAAATCCACTTGTGTAGATCTTAGGCAATCTAGTTTATTTCCAACACTCAGCTTAGTTATGAATTTCATAGAAATCGCACAGGAGAATATTTTCGAAAACTATTGCGAACATTAATGACCTTTTCAAATATGACTTTTGTCTAAACATACATATGTATTTAATGATATCTTTATAATTGCCGGAAAATTTATAAATATGTACATATGTATGTATGTCTAGAAAATATTAAATATCATCATAAAATCATTTGCCGTAAACGTATACGCCGGCTACTCGCCACTTATCAGTTAAGGTGAGTTAGAGGTCAACTAATTATGCGTTTATGGGTGATACAGAGCGTTCTGGTACCGTGTGGTTGGTTGAGGCGAGATTATGAGCTGTTTTGTCTGGTATTGCGGAATTATCATAATATGGTTCGCAACTTTTTTTTATATGATTACTACATATTTTTCATATATGTACGTATGGGCGGCAAACGCATCGAAATTCTTTTTGATTAAAAAATATAGAGCAATAGATTTGTGTATGAGTGAAAGAGAGAGAGAGAAATAGCACAATATAGCGATATTGTTGATAGTGATTGGATTCATATCATTCATTCGATTTATAAGTTTGTCGAATAAAGCCATATAAAAAATTAAAAAAATATATATATTTTAATTATTATTTGTAGTTTATTATTAAATAGGTCGATTTTTATCATTAACCGTCGCTGATTTGACATTTTTCTACTCGTTAAACAGTTTAATAATAAAGAGAAGCATGGAGTTATCTAATTCAATAAAGCAGAGAGTTTGTGAATACTACTATATGAATTCTATTAATCTACTTCCTTTTTAAATGCAGTGTGTTCGATTCGCCACTCTCTAAAGCTTGACATTTTTATGATATCAAATCGTTATATTGTATGAACATGGAAAATGACACAAGCTTAATCAATTGAGAGTTCCCAATTAAGGCATCATTACATAAAGTTAAGAGAATTCAAGAATGAACTAGTTTAGTGGAAAAGTAAAATGATAAGCCACATCGAAAACAAGCGGTATTTAAGTAATTGTATCATATGTAAGTGTCTTACTCAATTAAAAACCAAAAAATCGAAGGAAAATGTCAATTACCAGTATAAAGAATACCAGCCAATGAGTTTTATTGTCCAAATCCTCAACTAAGGAATGTGCAGTTTATCAAGAGTAAAAATTTGGAAACAAAAGTGATGCTTGAGAAAGCTTTAACTATTTTATAAATGAGAACAAAAATTGGCTAGTTAATCTACAGAATTTGTGTGATGCCTCTGAAAATAAGGTAATCTACGAACAAACATTGAATTTTTGATCACTTACTAAGCATAATCTGCTCAGGGACGACAATTAAAAAGAAAACCTTGTAATTGTGGGTTTCACCACCGGAGCTTCAATGCAGAAGAAATGACGTGAACTTTAAGACTACTTAATTTGTGACTAAAGAGCTTAATACGACGTTTTCAAACCCCATTACAATTTGACGGCGAGCCTGAACGGATGTTGTGGTTTTATGAACGATACCTCTTCCAGATTATCGTACTGTGAGGCCCCGCAAACGCTGGAGCCGTTGCCTTGACAATGGCGGACAAGCGCATAATACCTTGCTTATGACATTCCCTGTAGTTATCTCGATCCGTCAGCCCCATCTTACAGACGTATGCCGCCACCAGACAGTGGACGGTGTGAATTCCGTTCCGTTTCGAGTAGGAATTTTGTGTATGTCTATGCTTTACACATGGCTTTAGCGGTTTTGCACCCCGGTATATTGAGAAGTTTAGAAGCAATTTTGCTTTTGGTAATGTTAGAAAGTTGCTTTTTAAGTGACGGAGATTTTACTATTTGATATACAGCGTTGTTTTTATCAAAGTGGCGTAAACTCACGTTCTAGAAAATTTGAGATATAGTTCTCAATTTGTATATGTTTCTCATTTCTGTATGTTTTTGTTATCATCATGAAGTGATCTATATGCAGGAAATCAATCCATTTGAATTGAAGTTCAGATTTTTCAAGTTGCTGTCTTCACCCTAGAAGTAATATATTAAAATTATTTTCTGCCTTAAAGTACTTCTCATAAAAATTTTTATGTTTGCGCTACAGAAATGTATTTTGAGCTTGGAGAACTCGTTAATTGATTTATGGTGAATATAAAAACAACTTTAGGTCCATTCTGTTCACTTCAGGTTTTGCTTGTAGTTCGGTTCTTCTTCTCTCAGTTATGTATATGTGGTAGTCCCTTACTAAGTTTATACAGAATCGCTTCAGAGATAGACGCCCATATTTTATACTAGTTCCGTAAATTTCTAAAATTAAATTTTTTAGTCATTCTATGACTAAAATATTTTTTATACTCATTCTCTATATCACTATAAAGCTCACAATTTACATAAAGCTTTTGCATTTCTGTGCCAATTAAAATATTCGTCTACTACGCACTTACGCTGGGCTCAATAGTCGCATTTTTATTGATTTTTTTTTTTTTTACTTTTTTCTGTTGTAGAAAACTGCTAATAAAGCTACTGTGCGCTGGCACATCAAACGCAAAATTTGCTATCGATATAATATATTTTTTTCTAATTTAATAAATTTAAATTGGCAATTTCATATTATTTCAGTTCTTAGTACAGTTACCAAAAGCCGTCAGACACACATTTTTTCCACCTGCACTATTTACAAATACATATATATATTTACAAATACAATATATATTACATATACATATATACACCTGAACTTGTGTTGCGATTAATTTTTTCCGTGACCCACACCCATCATTGCGTTTCTAATGGATATTTCTAAAATTTTTTAACTATTATTTCATAATTTATACCGTTGTGAAAAAAACTGCACCGAGTGCTGGCCTTTGACATGCACTAACACACAAACACACGCACACACTTCGAAAGACAACTCGATTGAAATGTAATTTCTATTTTATTTGTATATTTTATGGCGTTCGTTTCGGTTATTTTTTTATATAAAATATATTTATTTTTTTCGCTACGATTTTGTTGACGCTTGTGCTTTGTGCCAGTTCGTTTGGTTTTGGGCTTCCAACGACCAACCATACACACGCCGCCTTGCTTCTCGCATTTGCACGCCTAACCACCGCCTCCACTAGTTGGGGATTTTTTCTGACCTTGTTGTTTTTGTTGTATTTTGGGTTTGATACCCAAAAAATAGAGAGAAATTCACTGCCTTTTCGGAACCCCGCACAAAAAGAAGGAAAACGACAATGTAAAACAAAGTTTATTTGGGACCATGGTAACGGCCACAAAACAAAAATTAGAGGAATAAGCTGAATTTTATTTTATATAAAAATCCTTGAAAAACGTAGCAACAAAAACAAGTTAGTGAAATTGCGAATTAAAAAAGCTGGCGCGCGCTGGAGGTGGCGCAGGGCATCAAAAGGGATGCAGGAAGTTGACGGGTAGCCAGAAAAGTATGTGTGTATGTCTAGCGGGGGGCGGTAGCACAAATTTAGTTGTATTTGGATCCATATATGCTGGTATGTGTGTGTGAGGGCCACGTTTTTTTCACACAGCGCCCGCCTGCGTACGGGAGCGGCTGGTTAAACCCGTCAAAGGTATGCTCGACCAAGTTAGTAGACGCCACGTGGGGTAGGGCAGTGAGATAAACTACATGCGGCGCTTGGCGGTGCGAAAAGCTGAATGCGAGAAGACTCGTCGTAGCGCTATGAAGGTCTACCCGGCTACGGTCAGCGCGGAGTTGGTGGTATGTCGGTTACCCGGACGCTATCTTCACAGACATTCGTTCCCTTTCATTTTCTACTTTTTCGTAAGTTTTTTTTGTTTTTTTTCTGCTCATAATAATTTCCATAAAAATGTGCAAAGGCGCGCCAAAGCAGCGAGCCAAGTGTGCAAACTAAAAAGGGAGCACCAGCCAGCGGTGTGGAAAGGGTTGCGGGAGGCGAAAAAGGGTCTCAGCAGTTATCATACGCTTTTATCGTCAAGGAAAAGTGGGTATTGGAGCGCGGAGAGAGGGGAGTGCTGTGCGGTGCGGCAAAGGAAATAAGAGGCGTGAGTTCTAAGTATTTTTTGTGTGTTTTTTTTTGTTGAAAGTGGAATAGTATGAGTGCCTTGGAAGAAACTGTGACGCCAGTATGAACATACCCTCTGTGTGTGCTGGGCGTAACGCATTGTGGGTAGGTGGAGAGAAGGGATGAGCGTTGCGAAATGAAAAAGGCAGCGCCACTTTGGCTTGGGCTCAGACAGACAGACATTGGGATATGTAACTGTCTGTTATCTCACAAAAAGGATGCCAAGCGCCCGTTGCGGGTGTGAGTAACTTTACAGATCGGTGTGTGTGGGTGTGTGAAGTGAAGAAAAAGGATTCAAAAGTTTGTTTGTTACCGTTCCATTTTCATTTAATTTTTTTTTTCATAATATTTTTTATGCCGTTTTATATCTTTCGCCAGCACCATAGCTGATCCACAAAAAGGTTGCTTGTGTGAAATACTTGTACTTTGCCAGCAAAGATGCTTTGCTTTGTTGGCGGCGTGTAGCCGCGCTCTAACCTCGCTAGGCAACGCACATTCGTGGCGTGGGTGTGGGGTTTTGTACTAACCTCGCATTTTGCTGCATGTTGGAAAAGAAAATAATTAAAAAGGCGTTACAAGCGTTGGTGGTGGAGCGCCACAAAATTGAAATTCATTAGAATATGAGATTAACAGGCCGTAGTTGTTGCTGTTGGTTTGGGAACTAAAAACACAGAGTGTGCCTGAGTTGCTACTCTTGGTGTATAAAAAAGATTTTGATTATTTTACTTTAAATGTTTTTGTTGTAAGGAAGTTTCATATTTACGGCAGATATCACAGGTTTATTAAAAAGCTCTTATAATTGACAATCTAAATATTTCTGAGTAAGCGATATATTATTGCTGAGTACTAGGAAGCTTTGGTGAAGAACTGTTTCCCGAAAACATAATCGACATTGGCAAACCATGCATTGTCTGCAGATGCATGATGGAGAGAATCAAAGCGCGATGGAAGAATCGAGCGGGTAGTAATACCGCAAATGTCATGTGCAAAGCGGTTTCCTAAGTTTCCTACTAGCACTGTACAGAAAGGACTGTAGGAACATGGTCAGCATACTTACTGGTTACAGTCTAGTAGCACGTCTATAAGAGCAGGGCACCAAGGAAACAGTAGAGCATCTCGTTTGTCCCGCACTAGCTAGACAACGCTTCAGGTATCTAGGGTCCCCACAGTACGATAAGGTGGAGGAGATATCATTACTGAGACCTCATTATATCTTAAAATTCACCTCAAGCGCTAGCATCCTATCACATCAGGTCCTACTTAGGGAATACGTGACGGGACTCCATCTGGTATCGCTAAGGACCGTAACTGGTCTATGAGGGGCCACAGTCTGTTGATCCACCAGACTGACCTAACAGAAACTAACTAGGAAGATCTTTCTCTCTCGTTTCTTTCTTTTTTTTTTAATTAGATCGAGCTGATGTTTAGAATACATTATCGACTTTCAGTACTTAGATTCTCTTTCTCTCTCCAACTACTTGATCGAAATGAATACACTGCCTTTTTATTGGGGAGTTTCTTTCGAATCGCTTCGATTAATGCATTTGGTACATAATATGGACTCTGAGAACTTGGAACCATGTCTTGAAATCAGGGACCGTAATCATTATAAGTTTTATTATAAAAATCACAAAATAATGATTATATATAGATTTTTATGATTTTCTTCACAGTTAATGATTAAGTTTGAGTAATTTGTAAAAAATCAAAAATAATCATAATTTTTGAGCAAAAAAACTAAAATTCATAAATAATCATTATTTTTGAGCAAAAAAATAAAAATCATAAATAATCATTATATTTGATTTTTATATTTTTTGCTCGAAATAAAACTCACTTTTGGATTACATGTTTGTTATTAAGTTTTTTGGTACTATTTTTTCATGTCCTTTTAGAACATAGCTGAAGGATCAAATTTAAGATAAAATTTTGTCACAGCCTAAGTGAGTCAAAAACCATATCTCAGGAACTACTGGACCAATTTCAATGAAATTTGGTCCATGATATTTTGATGTCATTCCAATATTTTCATGTCATTCTAAAAGGACATGAAAAAATAGTACCAGAAAACTTAATAACAAACATGTAATCCAAAAGTGAGTTTTATTTCGAGCAAAAAATATAAAAATCAAATATAATGATTATTTATGATTTTTATTTTTTTGCTCAAAAATAATGATTATTTATGAATTTTAGTTTTTTTGCTCAAAAATTATGATTATTTATGATTTTTTACAAATTACTCAAAATTAATCATTAACTGTGAAGAAAATCATAAAAATCTAAATTTAAAAAATCATAGTGGAAATGGATAGATCGTCCAAAAAGGATTACAATGACGTTATCCTTTTGTTTGTGTGACGATTCTAAGTGATTGATTTTTTTACTTAAAAATCGGAACGATAATCATTATTTACGGTCCCTGCTTGAAATTCCTTACCCTCAGCGCTATTTTGCATATTATCAACCTAATTCCGAATGATAAAATATCAGGGGTAAGTGGCTTGTGGTAATCTCTGTCATAGCACAGAGCTCCCTCTTTACTGAGGGTTGAGAACAAAATCTGTCTACCATCTAGACTTTCCTAAAATAAAACTTTGTATAGTTGGGGTTAGATCTGAGCTCTAAGCTCTAAGCATGCTTCAAGCGATGTTGATTAGTTTTCCACCTTTTGAATATTTGAATCCACTCTCAGTGTTTCATTGTTGACCAAGATACTTGGACTTTAAAATGAGTAACTCTAAATGAGTAGTAGTAAATATTAACAAATACTAAACACTCGCTTATGAAGCACACTTCGAATTAACTTTCGACACCAAATGAAGTTACATGCCTCATAGTTAGGTGTGTTCCCCCTCATCACACTCTCTCACATAGTGCACGACTCACCTGCCTATCGCATAAAACTACTTAAACGTTGCCGCCGTCGCTGCAGCCGCTAATTGAAATGGCCGCAAATAACAATGGTTGCAGCAGTAGATTGTGAGAAAAAACGTGCTTGCAACATGACGCCGCATGCGTGTGAGGGGAAAGAGAAGAGTAACAAAATAGCCACACAAAAGCGGAGTGTGGCAGTGGAGATGACTGTTGAACGATAAAAAAACCACACAACTTGGCAGAGCAATCAAACTAAAAGCCACAACTATGCGCCAGTGCGTCAAACGCGAGGGGCGGAGCATACTTGCATATGCAGGCAGAAAAACTTTCTACTGTACATACATACATACATATATACAGGGTTTCATATGTAAAGTTGTATGTGTGCGGGGTTGTCAGTTAGAATGCAATTTAACTGCAATAAAGTCGTGCCACTGAGGCGTCGTACATACGTCGTGGCAAATCATGTTAAGGATGAAAGCTCGGCTTTGGGGGCAGAAGCAACGGGATGAACGTGCGGCTATAAAGGCGTGCTTTTGTCAAGTCGTTGTAAGCTTGTAGGCATGTTCTTTTGATCACTTAAGCAATTTGAATTGTTATTTTTGGTTTCCCAGTTAAGTTTAATGAGAAGCTTCTGACTTCTGAAGCCGTCTCTTTCATCACTTTCCGAGCCATAAGATACCTTAATTGTTCATGGAATGTCTCTCATCGCATATTTGACGTTGGGAAATGACTCTAAAATGTTCTACAAATACCTCTCCTCTTGAACGCCCCGATCTCTACTTTGGATATATTCATTGAGCTTTTAGTAATAGAGACAGGCCTTTAGTGAAGGTGGTACTGAAAAAGTCAAGTCCATTGTTGATGGTGACTGAGAGAAACTCATTGAACCTTCTCCTCGTGGTCGATGAGTCCTAAGAGGCCACCTTTTCGGAGTTTATCAGGTTATACAGCGTTTTTAGTTTAAGTCTTCTTATTGAAATTCAATTCACTTGACATCCGGAAAATAAAATACTAATTTCTTCGTCCATAATATTGATATTTGGGTGTCTCATCATCCGCTTAAACTAAAAAATCTCCGAACTATAAATTATGCATGATATACATTTAGTCCCAAGAGGGACTAGAGAGAAGATTCGTTTTGCCAAACACTTAATGATTTCTATAAACGGCCAAACTTCTTGATAGAATTTTCAGGAACTCAGTCTACATGCATTTGAACCACTTATGTATGCTCCTATAAGAACTTTTTGCCTAGGTTCGACTGATTTTTAACATTGGATGTCATTAAGAGATCGCGTGCCTGTTCATTATCATACCAAGTCTCGTCATCTCGTTCTTTCACGATCTCTACATCTTATATTATACAGTATCTTCGGGAACGTAGACTGTTTCCGGAAGTTTGCTTGTGAAATCCGAACTTTCCGAGATAAAAGATACCTTCATTCCAACCCAAACCTTAAAACTATGAAATACGATGTTCGAGTCGAGACTTCCTGGACGCTTAAGTACACTGCGCATGCTTGGAGAACCAATTATTAGTGTATTTTCCTATATTAATTTTCTATCACTTGTCATGACTGAGGACTAGGCTTACGATTTCCAATAACTTTTTTATGTCCACAAGTTTTGAGGCAAATACCGTATAAAAAATTGGTTATCCTTTCAGAAGCATATTACGTCTACGTAGGTGGTGCACATCTTCATTAATTTTGAAGCTGCTAGAATTTCGACAGCGGATACCAAAAGTTCGGATGGTAGCGAGTAAACAAGCCAAGTGACCAAAATGTAGGTATGAGGGAAGCTTGTTGGAATTGATAAAAGCAAAATCCGTACGAGGTACCCTCCCACACTAACATATATCTCGACAAATACTCGTTAAGGGGTTAAACAGTTTTTCCGTACATACAACTGCTGATAACTATGTGCGCTTTTGAGCCAAATTAAAAGTTTGCTGTTAGACAATCCAGCACGCCGTGTGGGTGTGAGTTCACAGGGTTACGACAAGCGTGCCGTGCCGGGCCGTCTTTCAGTCGTCGAAGCTTTCGGGTTGCTAGTCAGAAAGGCGTTGTGCTGCATAAACCCTTCCCAACTAACTACCGCCAGCACTACCTTGGCACTAATGCATGTAGCGCATACATTGTCAGCGCCACGGCGTTGTTGCGGGTGTGCGCGCTCTGTTCGAACCCTCAGCACAATGAGTCGGGTAGCTGGCAAAAAGGACAAAGTTTTTATTTCTTCGCATTTTTTTCCACATTTTTCGCAACTATGTATTTTTCTCATTATTATAACGGTCGGGCTTGTGTGCCAAAAGGAGTGGAAGCGAGTGTGAGTAGCATGCGGATGATGGTTGGGGGGTGCAGCAATGGGAAAAAGGTACAATTTTGTAACCGCCTCTTCCCAAACAGCGCTTGCCCCTGCCGCTAGCGCGTATACTGAGTACTTAGTCTGCTTCCAACGAACTTTTTTTACTGCTCTGCATTCTATAATGGGGTACCATTTACTTTGGCCAGCAAAACCGTTTTATGCACAGTTGTTTTTTACTTTTTAATGGACACTGCCAAAGATAACTAGAATATCCACGTTCTTCTACAACGCCACCATGGAGCTTAGCCAGCGCGCGTGGGCAGCGAGCGTCGGAAAGCCAAGTACATATAGAGTACAATTGCTGCCGTCGATTGAAGGATCTGCTGTTAGGGACGAATAGCTGTAGCTGTCGGTGGGGAGTGGTGCAAGTGCGGGAAGGGAGTGCGGAGAAAATCATTCTGATGTCAGGATATTGCAAGGCAGCTAGTCGGCGTTTGGCATGCCAACGTAAGCGGCGGGGTACTCCCCTGGCAGCCAACGGAAGTGGCAGTAAAAAATTCAGCAATTTTTCCGCAAACGACAGAGAAATAAAAAGTATAAAACGGAGAAAGAAGCTTAGAAGGAAAGCAAGATGCAGAACATTAAAAATTGGTAGTAACTTTACATTACAAAATTACAACAACAAGGCATTATGCTTTGCAGCAACAGCGTGCGGTGGTAGGAGTGCGGCGAATTAAAGACAGCCGTCTGCGAAGATGTTTTGACATAATGCAGGGGGTATGCATCAGCGTGTAAGACGGTTCTTGCATACCTTTACGCTCCGAAAATAAGTCATAAAGAAGAGCCGTAAAATTTCCTGCGAAACAATTAGTACCTGAGCGACTGGCGGCTTAAATTGTATGGGTTGGGGAAGCAGACTATGAGTGTCTAAGCCAAATACCCTTTCCGCTGAAAAAATAAATAAATCGTAAATGTGCGCCCCCAACTCGTAACTTTTGTGGAATTCATTGCAGTTTCTCGTATTTCTCTTGTTTACGTTTCTATTTTGCATTACTGCTGCTACCCTTTTCGCATTTCACTTTCTCGCTGTGATTTCTCATTAATTTTTCGTCTGCTAGTTGCTTGTTTTGCCAGGATAAACGGCCAAATGGCAGTTCCATGACAATTTTTTTCCATCGTCTACTCGCCTTTACTCCCTCATTTTATTTGCAACGTTCTGTTGTTAATGTGTTGTTGTAGTGCATGAGTCCTTTGGTTAAATCATAATCATAATTATTTTCGTACTTTAGTGCGAATTGTAATTTTAGTGTCTGAACCTTCATCAGTCATGATTGTTGCAATTGAAATGGCAGGAAGGAATAGAGGGAATTGTGGAGTGAGGGATGTTGTAGAAGGACCAATTAAATTAGATGGAAATAAAATTCTTGCACGAAATGGCGCACTACATATGTGATCGAGATGTAATCGATTATCAAATATTTTCGATAAATAATCGATAAACCGATGTACATATATCGAAATAAACTTTTTAACATGCTAAGAATTGCATTGGCTCTTGTATAGGAATTTCTCATCCACAATACAAAATAACTACTCGATATTTTTTTAATATAAAAGAAAATATATCGATTTATTTAAATGCCATGTATGTTTGATGCATTTTGTATTTGCATATTTGAACATCTTTCTAATAGAATGTTGACGAAATTATTACACCTCTTCACTCTAGTATAAATATTTTTAAATAAGATCCAAAATCGATAAAATATCGAATTCGTTGTGTTAGTTCTTTTCGTTTTGTATATTTTATGGTTAATCTATAGCCACACTTTTCTTTTTCGATGAATATGACAAATTATATTCATGAAAAAATGTTTGGTTATCGGTTTTTATACTCTCGCAACAACAAAGTTGCTAGAGAGTATTATAGTTTTGTTCACATAACGGTTGTTTGTAACACCCAAAACTAAACGAGTTAGATATAGAGTCATATATACCAAAGTGATCAGGGTGACGAGTAGATTTGAAATCCGGATGTCTGTCCGTCCGTCCGTCTGTCCGTCTGTCTGTCTGTGCAAGCTGTAACTTGAGTAAAAATTAAGATATCTTGATGAAACTTGGCACACTTATTTCTTGCCACCATAGGAAGGTTGCTTTCGAAAATGACCACTGCCACGCCCACAAAATGGCGAAAACCGAAAACACATAAAGTGCCATAACTAAGCCATAAATAAAGCTATGAAAATGAAATTTGGAATATAGGATCCCATTAGGGAGGGGCACATTTGGATGTAATTTTTTTGGGGAAGTGGGCGTGGCCCCGCCCCCTACTAAGATTTTTATACATATCTCGCAAACCAATAGAGCTATATAAACCAAACTTTTTGTAGTCGTTTTTTTTAGTCACTTCCTACTACGGTCCAAAAATGAAAGAAATCGGATAATAACCACGCCCACCTCCCATACAAAAGTTAGGTTGAAAATTACTAAAAGTGGGTTAACTCACTAACGAAAAACGTCAGAAACACTAAATTTCACATAAGAAATGGCAGATGGAAGCTGCACTCAGATTTTTTTACAAAATGGAAAATGGGCGTGGCGTCGCCCACTTATGGGTCAAAAACCATATCTCAGGAACTACTCGACCGATTTCATTGAAACTTGGTTTATAATAGTTTCCTTACATCCCAATGATATGTTGTGAAAATAGGCCAAATCGCTTCACAACCTCGCCTACTTCCTATATACCAGAACTTTTAAGACAATCTGAATCGTTTACTTTACAATATATAAAGTAAGTACTAGTGAAGATATCGATGCAGAACTTTGCACAAATACTATGTTAATAGTGTGGCAGCCCCATTCTAAAAATCGCCGAAATCGGACCATAGGTTTTTAAGGCCCCATATATCGAACACGAGGACCTCGGTACTTCTAACCTAATATTATATGGGTCAAATTGTGTATTATATAATATAAATAAAGTTAAATAAATAAATTGCGAGAGTATAAAATGTTCGGTTACACCCGAACTTAGCCCTTCCTTACTTGTTTATATTAATTTTCATAAAAAATATCTGTGTTTATAAACTTGTACATGGTTCTAGTTTTCAACTGGGATATTGAGGTAGAAAATCGATAGATCTGGAAAAGCTATTGCCGCATCAAGCGCGACATTTTACGAAAAATAATTTAAATAGTTATTTACATCAAAATATTTATATGTATTATATGAGCTTCTTCTTTATCTTTCGGGGTCAAACTCTTTTTATAAATCCAATAAGTTGTTTTCTAAAAAGTACTTACATCAAATGATTGGTTTTCGGGGTTATGTGAGACTTTTATGTAAATATGTACGTATACTCAATTTTTTTCTTTTGGAAAAATACAAAACAACTCGAAATCATCAAACACGTTGAAATAATGCACTCAGGCATAAGTATAGTATATCCGCTAGTATTTGGTAACACTCAATAATCCACTGTGTATTAACAATCAACGAAATCAATACAAACAATAACAAAATATCCATATTAATCCGAATCACAAAAAAGAACAACATGCAAAGAGAAAGAGTTTTGAAAGAAAAAATCATTTACATAGATATATGGAAGTGTTCAGATGAGTATTATTGGATTAGATAACTTCAATACATGCCATACTGTTCGCAGACTGAGTTCAAATACAGGAAGAGGTAGAAAAACATGAAATGTTAAAAAAATTCCGTAAAAAATAATAAAAGTATAAAGTGATACAGTGAAATATGCTAAATACTTCCAAAATTTGCTTATTTGTTGCCTACATTTTGGCGCTATGTTAACAAAACACCAATTCTGTGGCCTACATTTTGGCGCCATTACAAAGAGGCCTACTAAAGGTCATAAAAAATAGTTCGAGAAAGAAGTACAACAAAACTAAAAAAATAAGCTCTCTTAAATGAAGATCTTCACTTAAGAACAATTATTAATCCATATTCATTCGTACAAATATGGCTTGTGATAACCAAGCATGGGTAAATATGTACTAAAGAATATTTAATATACATAAGTATAATTACATATTTATGTGACACAATCAGAACAGCTGACTCATTTCGCCAGCTGATGGCAAGCAAAATCACAACAACACAAATACCAATATAACATATAAGTATCAATAAATGTATAACTGTAAAAAAGCCACTGTGCGAAAATTCATATATATGTATGTATGTACATAAAAATAAATAATGAGCAATAAAATGCAAAGAACGCATGACAAAGCCATCAGCAAAGCAACAGCAGCAAAAAAATTACAAAGAATCAGCCAAACCTGTTACGCCGCGGAAACAGCTGATTGAAGATTGACAAAACTAAAAATAATAAAAATGCCGAAATATGTATGCAACCCACATAAGAGTACACATAATACTAAAAGAAGCAATAAACCGAACGAACAACAATGAGTACATACATACACACAACAACAACAAAAGCAAAAACATAAAATAAAATAAAAACTAAAAAGTCTGAACCCAAGTAAATTTGCATCTTCGTGTGGCAATCACGAATTTCACGCTTTATTTAGTCGCTTTTGAATGCCAGCGCGCAGCAACAATAACAACAACAGCGTCGAGTAGAAGCAGCAGCAGCAGATAATAAGCCAAACAAGGCAAAACAAAACAAAGTAGCAACTAAAAAACGAAAAATATAACGGTTGTAGTATGTATGACAGCAACGCGCTAATAAAAAGCATAAAAATCCTGCGCAGCAATGACATCAGCGAGAATGGAATGGCACAAATAAAATAATAATAAACACAAAACAACGAGCGGAGAGTTGAAGAGAGAAGAAATCGCAAAAAAAAAACGAAAAAAATCATAAACAAATAACTGAAGTTTGTTTACATGCCGCGCGCCGGCGACTTTTCAGGCAACATGCCGTCGAAAGTCGTCGCAAATGCCGAGCGCTTTGCTGTTGTTGCTTTGCACATCGTGCACTTTGCGCGCCAACTTTGTCGTGTGTGGAAGACGATGGGCGCCACGACGCTGCGGACGCAAGAAACGAAAGCCAAACGCTTCGCAAATGTGCCGTCGTGCAAGGACGACTTTCTTGCCGAACACGACGTCGACAAGTTGAGAGCATGTCGCTCGTCAACGGACGACGAGTCACTTGTGAGCGCTTACGGAGCGAGCGCGCGCTTGCATATATCTATTTATGTGGGTGCGCTCAGTGGGCGTTTGCGCCCTACGCGCCTCGTGGTTTGTGAATGGAGTCGTAAAAGTGTCGTACATATGCTTGTGTAACTTGCTTTTTCCTACTTCACACGCTGTTTCGTAAATTGAATGAGCGTTTTGTATTTGTTTAACTTTTTTTGAAAATCTTTTATTCTTTTTAAGTCTTTTAGAGTTTTATTTGTGATGCGTATTTTGTTGTTGCTTTTTTTTGGAGTTTATTCCTTCCATGTTTTTGTTGTCTGCACCACATTGGCATTTTCAGGTGTTGGCTGTTTTGCATTCTTTTAGCCGAAAGTAGGCAATGGGCGTTCAGAGGCTTGTAAATATATGTATATGTATAACCACATAGCTTTATGCTAAAGATAAGAGCTCAATCATATAAGAGCATTTGAGGAAAGATTTCATACTATATAACCGTAAAAATCGCTAACTTATACTCCTTCTAAAGTAAATAGTAGGTCCTTAGTTCACTCACCAGCTGCAGAACTTCAAATAACTAACTTTATAATGAAAGCTTTTACTAATGGACCCAACAAATGAAAGCTTTTCGGAAAGTCGGAAGAAGGAATAAATTTTGTATTCAAAGAGCCACTTATTATATTTCACAAGTCAATACTTTCTTTTTTTGTGGAGTAATAAGCTTTGAAATTCTAAAATACTTACACAGAGTGAAATCCAACTAGCAGTGGTAGCTTTTACAGGCCGGGCGAATTAACGATTTGATTTTAGTAAAAAGAAAGAACTCATAAAACACTTGTTTTCTAATTTCAAATATGGAAAACCTGATGGTTTTTACTAAAAGCTTCTAATATATTCCAATGAAAGCTCCTTGGATAAGCTTTCACTAAAAAAAATCAGAAAACCCTTCGCCGAAAAGTCGGTATGAAATCGACACGAAATGCAATAATAACTAAATAGCAAAAGCTCTACTGGCGATACTTTTCCCCTATGCAACTTTATACTATAATCCTACTATCATATATCGTGATAAATTCACTGCCTCTGTTTTGTAAATACGATGAAAGAATTTTTGCAACATTGACTATATACCAAAGTGGTGCAAACCGAAAACAAAAGTAGTCAAAATGTTCCTTTCATGTGAAATATAAAAGAAATCATAAAAAGCCCCCTTTTCAGTAAAGACTAACTTCATATTTATATGAAATTGCCGAAAAGTGGCGAAAAATTGTAAACAAAGCTGTTAAAAATAGCAACAGTGTGTGTAACAGTATTGGAGAATACCTGAGCACCATGAATAGCATAGGTAGCATCATGTATACGGTGCCCCACTCGTTAGCATTTGTCGGCCTTTTGACGAATATGTGAAGTGGTTTTGGAGGTGCGATTAAGTGCTCGACACTTTCAGAGACAATGAAAGATGAACGAACAAAGCGGCATTGTCGAAAAATGAATTATTTTTGGAAGTTCAGTGAAGTTTACGTAGAATTGTTTTGGTTGAAGGAAAGCGAAGTGCTATAATTAAGGAATAAAGAGTATTTGAATAACAGAGAAATAAGTTCGGATAATGGTTAAGGATAATAATAATAATAAATAATAATTTTATGGAATTAAATAAATTTTATTTCTTCATAAAATTTTTTGCTCAATTTAATTATTTGTTATTAATTTATACAAGTTAAGTTATACAATTATATTTTTATCTTTGAAAAAAATCCGGGAATATATTGATTGTTTGGAAAAAAATACTTAATAAATAATCATACTCCATATGTATGTACCTATATACATATCTACATAAATACTCTCATCACTTGATATCAATGCCAAAAGAACCAACAACAACCACTGTAATCATAAGCTGCTGAAACTTTGTTAGTTCACAAACCACCCTCCTCCTCTTAGTTCAGCACCAAAGTGCTACCAATTCAACAGGTGGCCAATATGCGCGGAATTTATGACCAAGATACAAGTCGATGCTATATATGGATACATATCTACCTAGGTATATGCATAAATAAGTCGCGTGTAGCACACATACACACGCACAAAGTTTGTTAGAAACACTTACAAGTTGTTAGTTTAGCTCCAGTTGTTGCTGGTGTTATATGAGTCATGTTGCATGCCACTGATTTGCATTTGGCGAAACATCGCTCACTGTTGGCGAGTGTTGAATTGGCACTGAGTTGTATGGTAGTAGTATGGGCGGCGGGTTATTTTCATAACTAATAAATGACATAGTGAATTTCATATCGGAGCTTTCACTATTATGGGTGGCTTTCGAGGTTTCTGTTGAGCTTAAGGGTTAAGTAAAAATTTCATTAATTGATAATGATATACTCATCGGTAGTATTTTTTAAGTAATGCGAAATTAAGTTATGCCAGATTGATTTCTAGTTGTTAATATTGACAGGACCTCAGGATATGTAAAATAAATTTGATATTTCTTCCAAAAATAAAAGTGAAAATATATTTTTATCAAAAGTCTGCATTCTATTTATTTAAAATTAAAAAAAAAATAATTTTAGAATTTTCGAAAATTTTTTTTTGGAAAGTTGCTCTCTAATATTTTTTTATTGTTTATTTTTCAAAAAATACAATGTTTGATCGTTAAGAAGAAAATATTTACTTCTCAGCTTAAATGTATGCAATACAATTTTGAAATATAGACTTCATTGACATTTTCACGGTAAAAATAATTGAAAATAGTAAAATATAAAAACGAGAATATTTTCGAAATTAACTGTTCAATGATTTTTATGCAAAAACACATGCAAAAAAATTTAACAGCCTAAAGGTATGCAATAAAGTTTTGAAATATCGTATTCCACTTACTTTCACTATTCAGCCTACAAGTATACTAACATTTTTTTTAACTTGTGTGTTATAAAAGCAAGCCTCACTTAACAGTGTCCTCAACACCACTACAATCGTAAGCAATAATAACGACAACCCCCTACAACACTCGAAACACCACTTCAAACCCACAAACAGCGTTGTCCTTGCCGGCGGCGCTTACCGACTTCATCGCCTTCGTTTTACCAATTTTTGCTTTCATATTACTTTTATTTGGCAATTTTGTATCTCCTTTTATTTAACACTTTTTTACTTCCATTTATTTGCCAACTTTTTGTATCTCAATTTCTGCTACATATGTTAAGTAGACAGACGGATTTTCTTTTGTTTTCCAAAAATTTCCTCGCACTTGCATATCGTATTTTGCGTCGTCGTCGTCGTCGTTGCTGCTATTGTTTCTGCTACGCATTGAATTTCTTTTATTGTCTCGTAATTTTATTTCATTTTTCACTTTTATGCCGTAGATCACGTCAAGGACGTTCGCTTTTTGGCTTTTATTTTCTGGAAAAAAGTGTCAGAGAAGTGCGCATGCGCGTAGTATTTTATTTTATTTTCTGTTTCTCGCTTCCTTCGTGCGTGTGCTGGCCGCCGTCGTTTTCGCTTCGCTTGTAGATGTGCACAGCAGCAGCACTTTTATTTTTTTTTCGTCTTTTCGTTTTGTCTTTTATTTATTTATTTATTCTTTTACACGGTGGTTCTCTCTCTTGCTCGATTGAGGTGTCTTGTGCTCAATTCTTGTTGTTGTTGTTGGTTTTTTATTATTACTTATTTTTTGGTTTTATTGTATTTTTTTTGGAGTTGCTCTCACGTTTGTTTGACATATTTTCAGTTTGATTGTTTTGCTTATAATGATGTGGAGGGGCTCATATACATTAAGTTGTTGTTGTACATATGTATGTATGTCTGTGCATTTAATATGCAAAAATTAAAATAAATAAAGTACTTCATAGACCTCCTGACACATTAAATGTATTGTGAACGTACGCTGATTCAGAATCGACTTAAGAGGCTTACTCCTCACACTTCCTTTACTCAAATTCTTACCACGTGGAAATACCATTTGCAGAGATTTGAGTTTTTGTATGAGGAAGATGAAAAGCAAGGTTTTTTGAAAGATTTTTCTTAGTTATTGCTTGTTTACTATATATCTTAACCTTTTATCTCAAGACCTCATAAGGTCCTATCTATATAAGTATGCTAAAAGCTATCAACACATACGTTTTGCCGAAAAGTTTTTTCTCAAAAAATAGTTGCACTTACATACATATATCAGAATTGCCGTGAATGTACTGAGACATTATGTTCTCATTTATTTAGACCGAGTCATTGAGTTTAAATGCTTAGCTGACCCAATTATACCTCATTATCTAACTGAATTACAGAGTAATATACGAGTAGATATAACCAAAAATGTATTTAAAACGGTGCTAAAACACAAATTCAATATTTTCCATGGAGTGTTCCAAAAATTATTTATCCAATAGTGATCCGATAGTATCGAAAAATTTTCGTTATCTAAAAAGTTTACAACAGAATCTTGGTAGTCCTAGTCGCTAAATGTCAAAGTTTTCCAATTTGAGTGCTTTGTCCTAGCAAAGGTATATTCGAAAAAAATATAAGGTCTCGATAACCCTTAGCACCCGAAGTGTTATGTAAGAGCTACATATAACCAATAATCCATTTATTGTGGCTTCTAAAATTTGAAAATATGAGCTCAAAAGACAGTTTTAAACTGTCAGTCTGTTTAGATCATATGTAGCTCTAAGTCCAGATGTATTTCGCGCTTTATATAAAGATTTCTGTGTACCTCAGAGTGTTACAGATGAAGCTATATAAATACAATTTTTAGATCTGTCCAAAATAAAAAATCCCGATATTTCCTTCAGTGTGCAGTGTCTATAAACATGTTCTTGAGATAGTTTTGCTGTAACAGCAAGTAAGGATAGACGATGGGAGAAACCTTGTAGCTATCGATTAACCCCAAAAATTCTGCTTGTCGAAAATGCCCTAACTACTTCGGTTCACTTCTCAGTAATAGTAGTAGTATATATCAAAAATGTTGGCTTTCTTCAACTTCAAAATGTTTACTTCATACAAAGAGATCTCTATCGCACTAAAACCAACAAAAATAGCATTTTTCCCCCAAATAAAAATTGAAAAATGTAGACTTGCCAGTATTGGCACATCAAAGAAATGTCTAGTGTGCACTCTATTGATATTGCAAAAGATATGTAAATGGTGAATTCAAAGATGAAATCTTAGTAATTACTTTTAATTTGAGTAAATGTAGAAGACAATCCTTTGATATGCAAATGGGCGTGTAAATATATGCGCTCTAACCAAACCCCAGCTCCTTTGACCTCTAAGAAAATTAAGAAAACTAACTGCAACAGCAACAGCAAATAGACACACAATACCGCTTCGACGGATGGGCCAAGTGAGTGTGGTCACTATTTGTCAAGCACTTGAGATATCCTTTTACTAATTTATACGCCATTGACAGCATATCTACGACAGGGAGTGTACATAGGTATAGACTCATACATACAAATGCTTTTAATTGTGCTTTTCTGTGTGTGTTACTTAATGTTGTTGCACTTTACGAATATATCGCTTGCTTTCGATGAGCAGTTCGTTGGTATAGTCATCTACAGTTACCGTTATATACTTATAAAAATATAAGTACATACATGTGTGTGCATGCACGAAGGGAGTAATTTTAAAATGACAGTATACAGTTTTCTTAGATCCGCACACATACACACTCAATCAAGTGCCACACACTCACACTCAAGCATGTGTGTGTCCTTTCGTAGGAAAATTGCATTTAAAGAAAGTGCACATAAGAAAACAAAATATTCTTGCTTTGCTCTCCTTGACTTGTCTTTCCTTGTCTTGCTGCTCGTCCAAGCTCTGCTCCTGCTCCTGAGCTGTGGTGGCACATTCTGCTTCGTTTAATTGCTGTTCGGCTGGTGGGAATCTTGCTGGAAACTTTGGCAATATGGTCATTACTGTCTGCCAGTGTGTGTGTGTGCGCATGTAGAGTTGTATTTGCTTTTCTGAGAATATGTTTGACTTAAATGTTGGGATTTCACTTCGTTGTAGTGAAGACGTACAGTATGACAACCATGAGTTCTGAAGGAATGTTTTATTCTAAGTATTAAAAAGAATACGGTTGTAGCATTATCCCAAGGATTGGGATTCATAGTAGCATAGTGGTCTTATTATTCTAGTTGTATATTCGGATCCACGTGTTGAAGGATAATATTGAAATTCGTTATTTTTAGGCTAGACCAATTTCAGTATTACCAAAGATATTTTAAAAATTTGGACTTTACATTATATTGACTACTGGGTTTGAATCCAGGAGCAAAGACACATGCCTTATTTTGTTTCATATTCCGTAGATAGCTCACAATCAATTGAGTGCCACAGTATACTAGTGTAGGATTCAAGAAAATAAGTCGTTAAAAATACCAGGAAAAGAGGAGATCCCGGATCTTAACTTGCTTACAATCTTATTTCGATACCTGTTCTTTAGAATCTCAAAAGGAACCTTATTTCTGTCGTATCGATTATCTGAGATATTCAGACTTTCGCTCAGATACAAAACCATGGAACATAACCTCTAAAACGAGTTATCATACAAGATCAGACAAAATATGATCCGACTTTCAAGACCAAAAGTTATTTTGAAATACATCACTTTTATTTTTTTTTTTGCTAAGGAAGTAATCCCATTACTATTAAAAAAATCACTCCTGATCGATAAGAATCACTCACATTAAGTCGAACTACCATTATCAGCAGGGTTCTCGCACAAAATCAGACAAGTGTCAGCTTGGATACTTCGAAGAATGAAAGTCGCAACGATAATCGCTGATTGAATTGAATAATCTGCTTAGAAGTGAAATCAAGCCAAGCTCAATCTGTTCTTATAACAGATTATGTCTGATTGGAATGGACCCGAATCTTGAGTTGGCCAAGGACTGTCAACTCAAGCAGTATTCCAACTTTGTTTGGGAACTTTTACGTCAATATAAAAGCAAGTCTCCAAGATCTTCGGTACTTCAGATATATGCGTCGTGTTTAAAGGTTTCTACCGAGCTATGGCAATCAAAAGTTCCAGTTTCAGATTACTTACTCACTTCCTTCCTTTATTTGATAACATATACTAGATTTGTATATAGAGATTATTACTCCGATATATTGAGTTAATATTCTTCGAGGTCTCATCATCTCAAGAAATATTTTTCCATAAAAAAATTGTCTCACTTTGTCACATTGTACCCGATTCGGTCCTTGCTGACCAACACTCGTCTAAGACGAAATTTTAATGCAATTTTCTTGCATAGCCTCTTGCTTATTTACATTTTTCGACAGAAACCGAAATAACAAGACTGGAGAAAAGCACTATTCCTTTCCGCACCCGAGTGGAATGAGAGTATGAAGCGAAGAACACACAACCAAAACACAAACCAACTGAGAAGGGGTGGAAGTTGCCGAAGAAAATCATTTTCATTTAATTGTGAATACAATTTTGTTGGTGTGTGTGTATGAATGCATGCATCCGTGTGTGTGTGTGAAGGAAGAAGAAATTTGCTATTCATCTTTTGGCATAACTAAGACACACAACCTTTTAGCTATATTTGCTGGTATGAATGGAAGGAAAGACGTGTATGTATGTGACTGGCGTTGTATTCATATATGCGAATATAGTTGTAAGTGTGTGTGTATTTCAAGAAACTGACCAAGCAAATTAAAGTTTTCGACCGAAAATTCTCTACACCGATCACTCAAACTCATGCCAGCAGACAATTGTTGTGGGCGGAGTGAGAGGGTTGCTGCAAATCGAAAAGTAACCGCACAAAACACAGACACACACGCACAAGCATACTACGGTACATAGAAATTCTTAAGTCTGTGTATGGATTTAGAAAACAGAGTAACTGCTCCACCTTCGCCTTTGGGCCTACGTCCGCAACATTCAAGTCAAATACAAAATGCTAACGCACATTTCAACAACAATGCGTAATGATGTCTGTGTGTGTGTGTTGCACGAAATGTGCGTTACAACTCATTTTGTGCGTAGTTGTGCGTGTAGCGTGCTGATGACGGTGCGTATGAGTAACCCCTTTTGTGGGTATGCAACCCCAACTAAGCGCTACACATTCGATAATCAAGCATTAAGCAGACACACACAGATGTGATTTTGCTTGTATTTGTGTGTTTATATGTGCTTGCCACTTGTGTATGTATTGTTGCAACATAATGCAGGCACATCTCAAGAAGCCACATTAAAGATGCCGCCTATGACTTGACATTCTACAACAACAGGCAAACTAAAACAAATAACTTACAACAAATATATTTCATACTTTACTTTACCTACATATGTACATACATCTTGTTGTGTAAAAATTATTACGATGTGGCAACATCGCACATACATTTGCTATAGTTATGTGGAGTAGTTTGAGTTTAAGTGTAGTTGTTGACGGAAAATATGGTATGCCTGGCAAAAAGCGTTTTTAATACCCATTAAGGGTTGCATCTAATGGCACTGAGCGGTCACTACTATTAGTAGTGTTGCGTAAGGTGGCGTGCGTGCAGCTTTTGAAGTAGCAAAATTTTGTGTGTGAGTTTCTTGGAAATCTGTCTTCATTTATATATAGTTGGTGTATTTAATATATGCTAACGAAATTTTTGTGTTTGAGAGTGTGAGTGTACGCTTGAAAGGGTTGCATTAAAAATTTAAATATGTACTTTGCATATAAATAATAACTGGTAGTTTTATGGCGGTAAATATGTGAGAATATACATATATTTTTAAATTTTGTTGTTGTTGACAGGCTTAGTAAGTTGAGCTAATCACATCTGCAGTATATTCAATAAGGTGGTGTCTTTTTAAAGAGGTGTGTATAAATGAAGCTTGAAAGAATAATGAGCAGTCAACCCAGATTTTTACCCAGATCGACCTTGGGTTTAAGATGAACGCTACTAATTGAAATATTGTTAAGACTTTTAAACTTTTCAACATGCTTCTTAATTAAAGAATATTAGTCCTCATATAGTTAATTTTAATGCTCAGGGTATCACGAAGTTATGCTATCATAGAGTTTATAATCAGTTGATTGGAATAGCTTCCAATATTAACCGGCATCTAAACTAGGTATAGTAAATTAATAATTTTTTTTCTAATTATAAATAATTACGAATTACTCTCTTAATTTCAAAAAATGATTAAGCTTATTAGAAATCGGGTATTCCCTTGAAGAAATAAGTTTGAGTGAGACTTCTATCATTGCTACTAGTAAAGGATATCACTGCCGCCGGGTCTTGACCAATGCCTAAGTAATTTAATGAATCGACTGTTGAATCTAATAGCCATTTATTTGTTTTTACAATTAAAAACTTTTTTTTTTAGAATTACTTTTCAGTAGTAAGAATTTTGGGAATCTCATTTTTATAACTAGAAATCCTCAAAACTTTTATTCCATTTCGAATACAATATTTATTCCTTTTCCTTTTAGCTTATTTTCACATTTGATATGAAGAGTTTTTCAATAAGAGCGGTACCAAAGTTTTTTTAAATAAAACAAAAACGGTTTGGGATATCAATAATATTTTATTCCTGTGAAAGTACATTCGACGCCATTATGTATGGAACTCGATTTCTTTTGCATGACCACCACAGGCATGCTTGCAGAAATCCATACGCTGAACTCAATTCTCGACGGTTTTCAAGCATAAATCGCCTGAAGCATCAATCGTCGCTGGCTTGTTTGTATAGATCATAGACTTGACGGAGCCCAACAGGAAATAGTCTAACGGCGTCAAATCGCACGACCGAGGCGGCCAATTGACTGGGCCATTTCGTGAGATAACACGTTCACGAAATTTGGGTTTCAATAAATCGATTTTGACATTCGCGTGTGGCTTCTGACGCCGTCCTATTGGAACCACATATTCTCAAAGTTCATATCATCATATTCGGTTATTATTGATTATCACGGAATGACGTCGCAGGCCCATAAACCAAATATTATTGACGAAGCCATTCTGCCAGAAATGAGCGTAATCGCCGAAGATAATTTTTCGATGCAAATCCGGATCATTTTCAGCCCAATTCAAGAAAATACTACGATTCTGGTGGTCAAGCGGCTTCAGTTCTTACGTCTATTTGTTCTTGTAAGGATGTAGCCAAAGATCTTTTCGCAAAATTCGCAACAACGACGTCACAGAAATGCCCAACGCTTCAGAACGACGTGTAAGAGACTTATTTGGGTCTTTCTCAACTGATGAGCTAGAGGCAGCAATATTTCTTGACTAAGGGCTCTTCTTTGTCTCACTGGCACGGGAACATTTTGTACTGTGCCTGTGGATTCAAATTTTTCCACTAGACGCTCAATTGTTGATCTGACAGGACGATTATGACGACCATAAATTGGACGTAGCGCTCTTAAAGTTGAGGCCACTGACTCCGAATTTCTATAATAAATTTTAATAATTTTCACTTGTTGGATCGTATTTCTTTCCATGGCAAACCTTACTGCAGAGAAATATCAAAAGAGCGGGAAAAAATATGGCGTCGTTTGCTGTCCCTAACGGAAAAACTCTTTACTATTGAAAGTGAACGATTGCTTAGACACCTATGACTAAAAACCAAAGTTATTTTTATTAAAAAATGAATCTATTATACATACTAATTAAATGTATTCACAGAAAAAACTCGTTGCTTTATCCAATTCCTTTATTGAATATCGCTTGAAGTTCCTGTTTGGAAAGATGTTCCACAAGTTCAGTCCGCAATAATTATTCTTTCTGTGTCGCATATTTATAATAATATGGATTCTTAATGTAGGTCAAAACTAAATTTGTTCAGAGTTTAAACTGAGCTGTAATGTACAGTCAGTCAACTAATTAACCCTAAACACATAATATTTATAATTTCTGAGTGAGATTTTGTTGGAACAAACTACAAACTTTTAGATAAGATACGTTCTAGAGACAACTACAGCCCAGAATTTACTATCTACTTCCCTAAAATTAATCTCAAAAAATATGAATACATTTCTACATACAAAACCAAATTAAATTCCAAATTATACAAAAGTAAATATCTCTACTTACACACACACACACATTTACATCATCACGTCCTTACTTATTAAAATATTTATACGAAATCAAATAATATCAAAAGGAAATGCATGCAAAAGAAGACCCTAACTACCGTTATGAAATTATAACTAATACAAAAGCAAGTGTAAACACAAATAAATATACACAGTTATACATATATATATTTAGCTATATATTTGCATTTCTACGAAAATAAATAACTATTTAAATCAGCACATCAGGAATTACCCAAAGTGCAGCCGTGTGCCATTGTTGTCAGTTTATTAGTGCAAGAAACAATGCCACGGCTGTGGAGGGTGTGAGTTGTGGAAGGCAAGAATCATATAATGGCAGCAAAGAAACTGCAAGCAAAATGCAGCAAAGATGTTGCAGCTGGGCATTTTTAGTGCTGCTGCTTCCACAACTTCTTCAAAAACGGTAGGGTTGTCGCAGAAGACTGAGAGCCTACCACTCACAACTTGCTGCAGATGCAAGAAAGTCTTCGGAAAATAACACACATATACACACTCGCTCACGTTGGCGAAGATTATCTAACTCACACGCATACAGTTATACCGTTATGTTTGTGTAGTGCATTTGTGGGAATTTAAATGCGAAGATGTGCAAGTAGCTGCATATTTATAGGCTGGCAATTTTTGTGCCACATGCCATGTATGTGTATGTGTGTGCCTGCATTTTCATCTTCCAGTTGCATTTCCGGTCATGCATTTCGAAAATCAGCTTTGACTTAGTTGCAAGTATGTATGTGTGTGATTCACTTTAGTTTAGCCAGAAGAAATCGATTTGAGCCTACCAAGCTGGCATCTTACCAGCCCCCAAACGCACAGACATACTCTTTAGTTGCACTTTTAGGCCCAGCAACAGCACGTTTAGTGGGCTGAGCAGGGTTGTGGATGCCCATACTTATACAACCGTACGCAAATAGTTGCATGCAGCAAATGAAGTTTTTGTGCAACAAAAATATAGTAGGTTCATACATACACACACACACTCACACGCCTGGCCATTCAATTATATTTGCATAGTTGCAGTTCTGGGCCGTAGCACAAAATTTTGAGAAATTTCTCAAGTCACCTGCATGCACACAAACACACACACATACATATATATTTATAAGCAATATGTATGTGGCACCGACACACACACACTCTCCGAGGCAATTTGATTAACATCTTGCCCATCAGCAGCTTGCCACTGTCGTCGAAGAAAGAACTTCTTGATGTCCATCTTTAAGTTAAGAATTTCAAACTCTTGTTTTCCTTATATGCGGCTGCTGATGCTCGCCTCCCTCGACGTCGTCCGGTTCGTTCGGTTGCCATGCGCATGCACATAAAATTTTCTTGGCTTAGCTTTTATGCCGACGCTTAGTCCGTGCACAAGTGTGAATGCCAAGATGCATTTACTCAAAATCATTTAACTCTCACATACACAGCTGCGTGCGTGTGTGTGTTTGTGTGCCTTGTGCAACTATTATAATGACGTTGTACTGTACTTAAATAAAATTATGTGCATTTTATGTTGTTTCAGCCATATTTTCTCTACTTTTGCTCCGCTGCAGCCTCTATGTATTATAATGCGTTTGCGGCGTTTTGTTAATTTTGTTGTTGTAATTGAAGAACAATTTATAACGGCATTTGCACAAATCTATGTTTACATATATGCTATAAGTATACAGCGCATTCATATTAGGCAGTCATTTAGTTATCGGTGCTTGTGGCAATGTCGCGGTTGAATAATAATATCTTTGAAATATCGTCGGGTGAAGTTAGTCCATTTCTGGGTTTGGAGGATGAGCTGTGGCCGCCAATGGTGAGTGTGAGATTTTTTTTTTTCGAAATTAAATGTGTATTTTACTGTAAATGAGAAGACTACATAGATTCTCCAAGACCTGACAGTTTTAAGTGTATAAGAATAGCTTAGGCGATGGTAGTAATATTAGTAATCTTCAAGTTGACATAAAAAGAGTTAGCTTCTTATAGTTTTCAAATTCTAATAAAGATCTATCATCAAAAGATCGTACTGGACGCCTCTGGTATTCATATAAAGATCGATTTGTTCATTATTTCTGTGAAATTTTAACAAGAAATCGCACATTTTTAACGAAATCAGAAGATCGATAGACTTAAGAGGTTTGCAACATTTTTTAAGGCCTGACTTGAAGGATCATGGATCATATTTCACTTATTTCTCACTTATTACGGCTGTTGTTCTAGAAATTTGGTGTCATCCTTTCTAAACTCGATACCGATCAGCAGTTAAGAAACGAAAGAAACTAGTCGCGAGTCAGTACTGAATTGGGTTTGAGAGATGTTCTGTTATGGAACATTTCGACTATTTTTCGAAATATATGGTCCATAGCTTTAGGAGTTGGAGAATATTTATCGCTATTAAAGCTATCGATATTATTGCTATAGTCTTGGTATATCCATAATATAAATACTACGTCAGTCTCTATCATTAACCGTTGAACATGAGATGAGCAGTACTATGTAGATTCAAGATACGACCATCTTCGGAAAACCCTTGAAAATCGTTTGTCAGAAATAAAATCAAAATCGCAGAAAGTCCATTAGTCGTTTTGTTTCGTGGAAATAATCGTAAATTTCACTATTTGTCGAACCACCAAGGCAAACAACCCAATTAGAGAAAGGAAATCGCACAGAAAGGATGGGACAACCGTTACTTCGAGTCAAACTAGATTTACAAACAGTGGCTAGAGGGTCAAAGACATCTTCTTCTTTACTAATTCAATCGCAGAAGATATTATCCTTCCATCTAACTATTTATTCTTTCCGAAGCGATATACACAAACAACATGTATTATCAATGGCCTGTCACTTTTTAAAAGCTGACGGGTCTAGAAACGTCTTTCAAAGAAAATCAGCAAAGCAATTCTTAAACAGGCTAGATTTTCTTATAAAATAAGGGTTTGGTAGAACAAACATGGTCCTTTGGGGCCATGGTTTTGGTTTTGGTACCACACTCTCAGTAAATAGATAGTTGAATCATTTGGTGTGGCCATATATTCATATTTATTCAGGTCTAAGTTAACCTAACCTTTTGTGAAGTGATTATAAAGATGAATGTCCCTAGTAATATAGCTTTAAATATGACAGTGGTGAGATAACTGGAAAGCTGTAATTCTTTCCTCGAAATAAATATATCTTTAAGAAAATAATTTGCGGAAATCTTCACAATTTACAGTGAGGGAGTATTCCTATCATTTATCATGTCCGATATCATGACTTTTCAAATATTAATTTTTTTCTGACAAAAGCTCGAGTATATTAGGTCAATAGGTCTGTAATATGTTCCGAGTGCGGATCTAGTATCGTAATTGCTCCAAATTCGATATTGGATAATTTTAAACATCCTGGTAGCGGGATCAAATCTAAAATTCCAAAAACAACTTTTCCAGATAGCCTCTCTTTCGAGTTTGACATTACAATATTCTTCATCGAGATATCTCGCTCGTTTTACAACTTAGTTAAAGCCCGAAAAGCATAAAATTTCAGAAACACACCTGAGCACTTCTTTATAAACCGTTCCCTCCATCCTTTTAGTCACAGGCTGCTGCTAATTTCTTTATGTGATGGATGGGTATTGAGCCCAGAAAGGGTATGATCAAAATTTTAAAATAAAACCAAACGAAAATACAAATAAGCAACCATTAAAGAGAGCTGCGATAAAAGCCATAAATTAAAAAGAAACCAAAAGCGGACACGAAGCTTGGAGAAAGAGGTAAATAAAAATCCGTTCGCAGCCAAGCAACATTTATCTAAAGGGAACAAGGCACACCGCAGCCCAAACGCAGATACTGTAGCAAGCGTGGGGGGATGTGGGCAAGTGTTTGCATATATTACAGGGGGTGTATAGTACATTTGAGCCGCTTCGCTACACTGTTATTTCAGTTAGTGCCTCAGCCTACAATTCCACTCGCTTGGCGATATGCAAATTGCTCTAAAATTGCCGAACGGCTAAGTCAACCCTTTACTTTCTAAGATGTGCTGCTGTTTATATTCTTTTTTACAACGCAGCGGTGAATCCCTTGCTATCGCTACCCAACTACACTTTTGCAACCCCCTCCACCAGTTGCTGTGTGTGTTTTTGAGTTGGAAATGCTTCTTCGGGGGTAGTTTGTTATGAATTTCCATTTTCTGTGCAAGAAAATGAGGAAAATACCAAAAAATGTGCCCGCATTTTGGTAATCTCTTTTACGGCAGGCAAAAGTTGGAAGTGGAAAGCATGAAAACCGGTTTTTTCTTACTTACAAAAGTAGTAGGAGTGAAATTTTCGTACGACTTCAGCAGCTGTTTGAAATTCAGCGCTCCTCACACACACATACTCAGATACAAATATACGCTTGCTAATCTCAAATAAATGCAGAGGCCAAAGTAAAGGCACTTCCAGTCGACCCATTTCGAGACACGCTCCTACGGTTCACTTGCTGCTTTGCTGCGTGCGGCAAATTCATTTTTGATTAAACACATTCTACCCCTTCTACGCCGCTGGCTGGCTGGCTGTTCACATTTACTTGCACAGTTACATTGGTGTAAGCATTTGACTAAACCAACTTGGCACTTGCGGGATTTGCCGAACGCGGATTAAAAATGCACAACTCACGCTAATTGTCTTGCGCCGGCATTGAGTGCTTTGCCACTCGCTGTGCCTAACTGCTAACAAGTAGCGACTATGTGGCACGACCCCCTTTGTCTTAACATACGCTACAAATTAATGCATGTGTATTTGAGTACGGAACTCTTGTACTTAGGCTCGAAACTTTGCTGTTTATACACGCTTAGACACTGAGCGTGTGATAGTTTGGGTAAGCGATTGTTTGCATGTACAAAGATATACATAGGAGTACATAGATCTGTAAATGCTTAGAAACCATTATGGAGGAGTGGAAGAGTAGGTATAATACAAGAAATTTGTTTCTAATGAGATTAGAAAGGTAGTTTCAAGTCTCCGACTTCCTTAAGTTAACATTAGACCATTTGCCTTGGGAGTTGTCATTTCTTAAAGTACTGATAGTGATTTCTTTCCACACAACGTATTCTACATTATGCTGAGTTTTATTTTCTTGGACTGTTCTTTCCCTCGTCAGCAGTATATTACCAGTTATAAATTACTGATTATTACTGATTCTAAAATAATACGAACCTTGGGTGATTGGGATCCAACAATGCCCCTTGACTATATTAAAAATCAACAAGGTTTATCTGTAAGGTCAAATAGATTCTATTTTACAGATATTCTACAGAAAAAAAAGATTATATACACTACTTCCGGAAGAATAATTCGATAGAACCTAAAAGGAAAAAACTTGAGCGCCATCTATCGGAATTTGTTGTGTTAGGCTGCAAATGAAATTAAAGTACCCTGGAGACGATCAAATAAGTGCGTCAAACAGTGCATATGTGTTAGTGATGTTCAATCGTGTGTTGCCCGCAAACGTTCAAATTAACACGTCAAACATCAGTTTACTTTTGAGCTCGTAACGAACGGTCATCATGTCATCGTCGGATGACATTTTTGTATTATTTTATATTATTTATTTTATTTTATTTTATTATATTTGATTTTACTTTATTTGATTTTATTTTATTATATTTGATTTTACTTTATTTTATTTTATTTTATTATTTTATTTTATTATTTAATTATTTTATTTTATTTTATTTTACTTTATTTTATTTTATTATTTTAATTTATTTGATTTGATTTTATTTATTTTAAAATTTCAGACTTATTTCAATTCACTTTTTTTCTGATTCGCTTCACTTCACTTTTCTATGTCCTCTCAGCTTGAAATCTTCCCTGCAAATGAGCTCATGCTTGTCAAACATGAGTGGAGACGATCAAATTATCGTCCGTCAAATAGAAATATCAAAAATGTTTGATTTTCATCAAACAGAGCCGACAACAGGTCGGTGTAGCGTACGTGTAGCCGACGAGAGCCGACGACACCAACGCACTTAAAGTGTTTGAAGCAATTATTTGATCGTCTCCAAGGCACTTAAGTGTTCGAGTAAACAGCGGATACACAATATAAAGACAAGTTAAAACACATCTTCTTCTTCGAAAAAGTTAAACTCAACCGACATTAAAAGGTAACTTTTAGTGTGAGATCTCTATCAATGAATTAACATCAAGCTTATGTTTCAAAAATCCCAAAAATCTCAATATATGAGACTACAAAATAATTTAAATTTAAAGTTCTAGAATACAGGTCTTGTGAAAGTTCTTCGGCATTATAAATCATTATAGTAGATTCTTTAACCTCAGCAATTCACCCTCAGAACCAAGACCTGTTAATTCTTGTTAGGGATAATGGAAGAGCGCAATCGTGAGGATTAATTAATTTTGTTTTAATAAACCGAATTCTTTTATAGGGTTACGTATATCTATGTAGTTCTTCACTAATAAAATCATACGCAACCGAGTCTAACTTCAGGTAGTACTATTTAAAAACTAAAGTCCTATAATCCTCAAAGTATTCTCCTTTAACTTCGCAAAAAGTGAACAGGAAAGGAACAATATTTTTGAGGAGGTTATGCTAGACTAATTGTCATCGAGAAATAATAGGCTTCTACTTTCAGTTTCCTTTTCTTTAAGAGTATGAGTGAAAGTGTGGGTGTTTCTTGGAGTTTTACTGGTATATATGACGTAATAACAAATAATTGTTTTAGAAGTCGATAGAAGAATAATGAAATGGAGAGAGGTAAAGTTCTTATCTTAAAATATAACCATGAACTAATTCTTTATGCAAATAATATTTCAGTACTATCCATTTATACTTCTTTGAGTAATCTATATCTTATAGGAAAGTGAGATATGTATCTTATATACATATTCTGAGTTCTTTAAATTAATTAATTTTTTGCATTTTTCTCATTCTTATAATACTTCGTTGCACAACAAACACCATGTACTTCCTATATTTTGAGGTTAGGGCACATTTTCTAAATGTCTATAGACATCTATTGATCATGAGAGCAACCATCGATCACAAAAGAGGAATAATAGTATACCAGCGGGGGGCGCAAGAGATTGGTGAATGCAAAGCAGACATACAAAGGTTTAGGGAATAAAATATAATAAAAAAAATAACTAAATCAGACGTCAAAGCCGAAAAAAAGGTTATCTAACACACGACAAAGGACGAAAAGAATACCGGCGACCCACAAACACAGACATCGAAACGCAGGTGAAGTGGGAAAGTCTGATGACACATATGAAGAAGAGAAAGGGGAGTTGAAATTTTTTCTGACACCATACAACTATGTATATACAAACACACATGGTGAATAAATAAATGTGCGAACCGTTATTTTGTGTGCAGAGTGAAACTTATATAAAAATTTTGCTTTTAATGCACAAAAAAAGTGCGAAAAATGAGAGGAAAGGGACGGGGGCAATAACTATATAAAGTATATTTATATGGCTACATGCTGTTATAAAAATGTAACTATTTGTTTGCCTGTGTGTGTGTGTGTGCCGCAGCTCATACCCATGACACCCTCCACTGCGTTGTGTTTGCCTTTTCAGTCACCGCTGCGACAGCCAAACCTCTATCCGGTCACTAGCATCGTCCCGACAACGAGGCGTGCATAGAAAAGTAGTGAAAAAATGAAATACAAAAACAACCGAAAAGGGTGCGGCAGTGCAGCGGGGTAAGCTGCGGATTTGCGACGAGCTAAAAAAGTGGACACCAACATTGAACACTTGCCCACATGTCAGTCAAACAACAAAACAGCAGCAGCGCCACACAAAGTATCCAGTACCAGTGTGCTCCTAATGCTCGCGTTAGCTCGAAACACTGGCAACACTTGTGCGCATAGAAATAGCAACAACAACACTAGCATGCGAGCCGCCCACTGCGGCAAGCCATAAGCGCAGCGTAAGTTGATTGTCCGCCAGCGTTGTTGGCGAGTTGGCGTGTCGATTGTGGGGATATTTGAGGCTAATACTTGACTGGGGGTTGTGCGAGGGGTGATGGTTGTGTGATAAACGAGTGATGTGCGGCCGGTGGCGGCGAGCGCAAACATTCTACTACTTTTGTGATTTTCTTTGTTTTTTGCGAGTGTG
This sequence comes from Zeugodacus tau, assembly GCA_031772095.1. Classification (NCBI taxonomy): domain Eukaryota; kingdom Metazoa; phylum Arthropoda; class Insecta; order Diptera; family Tephritidae; genus Zeugodacus; species Zeugodacus tau. The sequence continues at coordinate 4,080,303 of CM062651.1, forward strand.
TTGGCCGGCAGGCGGACCTCGCTTCAGTGGTGGCCTCAATGTGCTGGCTGGTCAACGTTGGTCAGCGAGTCCCCTGGTTTCGGTTGTTTTAGCTAATAAAAGTATAAAAAAGGACAAAAGGGGGTACTTTTATTTTTGGTTGGGTAACAAAATTTCGTTTTATCTATATATATATACATATATATTTATATAAATATATACTGAAATATGGCTCACCGCTTTTCAGCCTCTGCAAGCACTTTACAATGAGCCTGCTAAAGCAAATGCTTTGCAGAGCGAAATATTTGAGCCTCTGATAAAACAAAAAGCGCCCAAAAAATAAAATGAGCACACATTAGCACACCTGCTCCCCCTCACCAAACCCGGCAACAACGTTTGCTTCAACTTTGGATGACTACCAACGCCTAAGCGGCACCCAAGGAAAGTAAAAAATAGCATTTGCCACACCAACCATACTCCCCAAGGGTAAGCGTGTTCGTTGCGATCCACCCATCATTACTTGGCCGCTCCAATGCCAGTCACTCACACTCACACTCGCCCGCGCATTTACATTTGGGGCGCCGACAAGCCCTACTCGATTGCCAAGCGTAATGCTAACGGCCGAAAATGTGCCTCGACGTCCCTGCGCGACCGGCATTTGGTTTGCCGGGCGCTTTCTCACTGACGCCGTATCCACCGTTGGCGCTTGCATGTGCTACTTCTTGTCTTGTAACCGAAGCACGCTCCCCACTGTCGGCGCGAGTTAATGTTCAAATGTGCTTCAAATGTGTAATCGCATAGCTAACAAACTTGGGTCGCTGTTGTTGATGCAAAGGCATAAAAATTTAGCTTCGAGGTGCGGCATGATGTGGTGCACCGCTTGTACACCCCGGGCCTGTTGGCAGCAGATAATGGTTATGTGTATTTTAGTAGCCGAAGTGTGGTGTGGGTCCTTTTACCATTGCTAATACGCCATTGGGTAGGGTTTGTTGTGGGCAACGAAGACGCTTGAGACGCTAACAATAGTGGTGGCGATGGGGGCGTACACTGGTGGGCATGCAAGGATTTGCCAGTGTCCGACTCTCGTAATTTTCCTTCGCTTTTCCTTTTTTGCAGTTCATTTCATTTTTATTCTGCCTTCCGTCGATGATTCGCTTCACTTTTCATGCGATAATATGGAAGAACTATACAGGGTGTGTAGTAACAAAGACAGTTAACTGAATTAGGTTCGCGATGGGAGCTTCTGTCTTTCAACTGGAGCCAAAGAGGTAACCCGTTATGTTAAGTCCGAGCCTGTGTCCTTGTAATAAACTAATTTTTCAAGTTATTCTTCTGATTAGAACGTCCGGGTCTCGATACAGTTGTAATGAGAAAATAGGACAATAATGACAGAGTGGGAAAGAGCCCAAGTCCTACAAAAGCATCAAGTTCCATACTCTCTATATAAACCCTATATTTGTAACCTCTCCGTTAATAAATCCAAAGCTCTATCCAGCACACCCTTTAAACCTACCATCGCATTTAATGCTCAAATACACACAGTCACAAAAACATTCATTTATTTAATGCTACTGTACTCAAGGCTGTCCGCCTGCTAAGCTAAGGTAACCGGCGGCATACTTGTCAACTGGAAGACGACAGCTACATGTACCCCTTAGACAAAAATATGCTCGTACATACATAGAAACAGTAGCATCCTTTTCGCAGTAGCACATCTACACCCACATGCAATCGTGTGTAAGAGTACTCAGCTAACGGTAATGGCGCTGGCACTGGCACATTACTGCTCCTGCCATTGGCACATATATAACTTTTATTCGAGCCTCAACGAGCACAGTACGCATAACAGAGCTCGATGTTAGCAAACACTCACACAGCCCGAGTCCTCCGTCCACCCCACTTCCGCCGCGTCGACATCAACAACACTGACTCGTTGTTACTATGAAAAGGGACAAAGTCTAAGACGTCTTCAGAGCTGGTATGCTCACCTTACTCGCACCGCTGCCCTCAGCTTTGCCGCCACACTGTATCAATGCGCGACCCAACTTCGAAGGACTAACGACAAAGTAATATTTTTGTCCAAAATAATCAAAAGAAAAGAGGAAAAAATGGATGTCGAGTTCGGTAGTTCGTATGACTGTAAATGCGGGTGCTGTGCACGGTGGTAGTGGTAGACGTAGGTTTTACTTGTCAAAGAAAAGGAAAGTATTGAGTTTCATTACAACGTCGTCGCTGGCGTCCTCGCCGTCTTACTGCCTCACTTGGTTTTGCTTGGTTTAGTTGGATGGCTGAAAGGTTGCATGACTGGCTGGCGGGTTGGTTAGTCCTTGGTGACAATTTCAACTTCATCCACCTTCTCCTCCCCCGCTGCCGCCTTCTGCTGTGCTCGTAAGTTGATTTCACAAAAATTGTCTCGACGCTGCCACAACCAACCGTTTGGTCGACAGCTAAACGGACGCCATTGCTGTAGCACACGATGAAGATACGCTACGGCGTGGAGCTTTCTCGTTATGTGTTGCAGGCAGGCACAAATTTCGTCTTACTAACGTCTTGCAAGAAAGCAATGAACGTGAAATTGCCATGGTGGCGGCGACGCTGTTGCAGAGTATGGCTGTCTGGTGAATCCGTAACCAGCTTCATACTCAGACACCGGTGTATGCTTGAAGAACCCACCGATGGATTGTCGAAAAGACACAGCCAGGCTACATACATGGGTTATGTAGAAATGTGCGGCGTCAAAGTACTGCTAGTGAAGCTCATCGCTGCCTGCTTAGAACAGACACAGCGAGCGCTTGATATCGGTACCCTTCACCGCTTATGGTTGAGCGCGCGCCGTTTGAACGGGTGTGGGGTAGAGTGGGTTGGAAAAAGGTAACAGTCCTTTATATGTATGTATTTATTCTGTAGTATGTGTAGAGGAGGCTTCGTCAATATCTAACTGTATTCATTTGAGCTAACGGCGTATCCATATAAGAAATGGTTGGGATTTCGATCAGCAGGAAGGTGTGCAGGAAGCATGGACGACTTAGTGAAATGACAGTGATTGGATTCATTTCATTTTTAATATAAATCGCACAATTGGAAATCGTGATACATATGTGTTTGTGCATATATATGAAATTGATTTCAAAGAATTTGTATGAAGCGTCTCACTATAAGTGCTGGCCAAGGCAATGGTCACTCAATGAAATGATTTCAATATGAATTGATGAATTGTGAGCAAGTAGACTAACGAACAGCGGTAAAAGAGTCGAAGAACTTTTTAATCAAGTGATAGATCTTAATTTTTGAAAGAATTAAACAACGTCTTTGAATGAAAGGGAAATTCATACTACCTTTTATTTTCGATTTCTCAGTCACTGAGAGCTTTGCCTACCTTAGTAAGATAACAGGAGATAAAAGTGTAGTATTTGAAAATGTTTAGTAATTGAGAAATAGTTGGCCACGTGTTCGGTTCTTTCTTATAACAATGTTTATTTAAACCTGTCAAGAATTACAGCCATATTTCTAATATGAACGAAAATTATAAAATTATAATTATACTTATAATTATAATTATAAAAAAAGAGCTGTAAACTACATAGACTGCCAAGATTTCAGGTTATCATACTTGTGAAGATTTGATTGCAACTTATAGAGCTTTTCCGAGTTAGCCTTAAGCTTAAGTTTTAGTCTTATGAACTTAAACATCCTTCCATAGAAAGTGAAATGTGAAAACGTAGTGAATTAATTCCAAATGGTTCCAAAGTGGTCTAACTTTCCGATTAAATTACTCACAAGAATCCTTCGAACTTTCGTATACCGCTTGAAGCTTAAAAGAGCTTTCACTTGCGACATGAGCGCCATCTAGATTTTTCTGTCGAATATTCTTAGAGCAAGCAAAGAAAGTTTTTGAGAGACTCTAAAAAAATTCGCAGAATATGTCTGAGTAAAGATTTATGCTTTTTATTGGACTCCTTTTCCCCTTCCATGCTCTTAAAAGTATTCCATCATTCAAACTAATGCACGCAGGTTCACAAATGGATATATGTATGTACTTCTGCGAATCTCCATTCCCTTCCGCTCTTACAACAAAGCACGTGTATGACGATCTATTTACTTTTTCGTCATAAAGATTCCACACAAATGACATCAAATTAAAGAATATCACATTTGCACATTTTTCCATTGTGTGCAACCCAATTCATGCACGGTCCTTTTCTTATCCAAACCGAATTCCCCCTACCATACCATGTGCCATATACTCAACAACCATGTAATCATCGGCAACATAGCACACTCACTTGACAGCTGCCATCAGCGCCATCATGCCCAAGTAACGAGCTCAAAACATAACACCCTTGCGCTACCCACAAGCGTTTGGCCAGAAGTCATCATAAACGTTTCGGAGACCATAATCAAACGGAAAATAGAAGAGAACAAAAAAACGACGAAAAAGGAATCATCAAACCAAAATTTAACTGTAGTGAACTGAATTGACACAGCCGCCGCATGGCTACGGGTATGTAACACCCCCACCTCCCATGCTGAAACCCCACTCCGTCACCGGTTTCGTAGTCATAGCAGAGCTTGGTGGTTTTGTGCCCGATTGCTGGGCTTAGCCACAATTTCATGTGTCCATTGTGTCTTATCAGACAACTTGGGGTAACGACAAGGCAGCGCCGCGCACAGGACACGCCATTTCTCAAAAACGAATTCAACTGGGACGAAAGATGAGATGTAGTATAGAGGCAAAAAAACAAAAAAAGTAAGTAAAACGCGCGTAAAGCACAATGAAAATAACAAATCGCACACACCCACAGAGGCATGTGCGGTCCCTGTGTAGACAAAGTTGAAACGGAAAAGCAGGTTAGATGAGACGATTTTGTCGCGAGCGCAAGGGCCGGAGATGCTCGCTTGAATGATTGAGTTCATATTGAATGCGTGTGTATTGAGGGCGGAGTGGTGGGTAGATTGTGAGTTGATTTGAAGTATTGCGTGGCGCTGTGTGCGGGGAGTACTATAATGCTAAAAGGTATGGAGGATATATAAAGTATAACTGTAATATGCGCCAACGATTTTATAACACGGGTCCAACAAGCCTACTAGAAACCAGCCAACGCTATGAAAATGGCAAAGGCAACCTGCCGCGCCCACTTCCTCTTCAAGCGACAAACAACTCAACCCACGCGCAACGCGTCTGCAATCAAACGGGCACATTTTTACTGCTATTTTAGCGGAGCCACTGCCGCTGACTTCGTTAGCAACTGGGAATCGTTTTGAAGGGGTCACAGCATTTACGAGTGTTTAGCGCGGCATCCATACAGTTGGCAAGGCCTGGATATTGTAGTCATTTAGTAAACTCGTACTCTCAGTCTTCGCATGGCATTTTTATTATTGTTGCTTTATTCTGTTGGAGCAGCGCCCGCTTGAAATCTACAAACCCGATGTAGCAAGCTAGCGCTGATACGCCTACCCAACTTCATGTCACTTCAAATTACGAAAGGTTTTGTGCTTGCCAGCCACCAACACACAGCCGATTTGACTCCTTATGCACCATTTTTTACCATCCCACTTCCTTTTGACGTCCTTTTTGCTATTTTTATTTTATATATTTTTACTTCCTCACATGTAAAACAACAATCTGATTACTTAGCCTACCCATGGCACCCATGTCTTGTTTGACTAAATGAATGGGACCATGCACCAGTCGAAGAGATAGCGCAAATTGACACCCCCACGCAAACCTTAAGCAGAACTGTGAAGATTAGTGGACTGGTGACTGAAGGACTATGAATTTGGGGGGTAACGCCGAGCTGCCGAAATGATTGAACATTTTGGTACTCTAGCGGACTGGGCACAGACTATCTCTATTTTAGATGATCTGATTTCGGAGACAATTTTACTTGTATCTGCAACATCGTTCCTTTACCGAAGTTCTATATGGTCGAATACTGTGCATGAGATCGCCACAAGATCTTGTCATTGATCGCGAACTTCTCAGCATTTAAAAAAGCCAATCCGTTCCAACTCTATTGTGATTCTTCTTCTTTTGCGATTTTAGCCATTATTGAGTATAGATTCGATTCCATATCCCCATTTCGATACAAAAAACTCCATACGCTTCGAACTCATCCTCAGCTTAGCTATCACACAAAATTGGCATCTATTCCGCCCTTCATTCCCAGATGAAAATTCAAAGGATTTTTGCATCATTTTTTCCTACTCTTTACACCCTTTATTGAGCCAACGAACGAGAGAAGGTAAAAAGGTAAAGACTCTAAGCATTAAAAAAAGGTCGGCGACATTTAGCTATAGAAGGCATGAAGTCTACTTGCGCATAAACCGTTACTACAGCCCTAAAAATATAAGTGAGGGACTCGAACTGTCACAGGAGCCAACTCCTGCTTCCATTCCTAACTGGCATACGTTTAACGTGAAAGAAGAGTGCGGAAAACACCCAAGATTTAGAAAAAAAAAACTTGAAACTTTGTTAGCTGGATGTACCGATTTCACTCTATTTACCTTCTTGCCCTCATTCAGCTATACCCAAATGGGGTGTTGTCAGCCATGGTAAGCGACAGTTAGCTTTCACAGGTTGAGTCTTGGCGGTTGTTACGTTTATGGTGGCCTTTGTTAGCGCTTAGATATCTATGTTGCATATGTATGTGCGCTGCTTGCTTTGTACCTCTGTCCTCGTTGTCTTTCGCTCTATTATCACAAGTTTTTTTATTCTTTTGCTGTGACTCTGAACGCTTGAAATTGCGTTGCAAATGAGTTTTGGCAAAAGTTTGATTGCACGAACAGATTATAATTGGGAATAAAATGGTAACCTTGTGAGTTTCCTTCTATTTGCTTTTGTTTTATTAGTTTAACGTAATTTTTTTACCTCTGCGTGAATGCCTTTGATGAGGGAGAGTGGGTGAGCGGAAAAAGCGTAACCGAGCGTTTGGGGAGACTAGCTGAAATTGCTTGAGATCTTCACCCATATTGACTCTCTTGTTATCCAAAAATTATGCTTTGATCTTCTGGGTCGACCGGGATTGAAGGTAGGATAGTAAAAAATGGAAGGCTAACTCTCAAGAAACTCAAATGAGGTCGAAGGACTGTGAATTGAAGAATCATTATGATTTATTCATATCTACTAACAAGAGAACATAATGAAGATTCAGTGATTACTACTTAGTGTCACAAATGTCTTGATGGATGCTATATTACTTTCGAACTATAGAGAAATGAATTTCTTATATCGAATCTATAAAGTCCAGTCTAATCTAAGCCCAGCTTGAAATACCAATATTTAAGTGAAACATTGTACACAGTTTAAGAGAAGATACCAAAGATGCTTTAAAGAGATATACAACCCTGATGCGTTAACAACAATGATGAGACCGAAAAAAAATACCAAAACGCGATTCAATATTCATCATCTCTCATAAGTGGATGGGTAAAAGAGGTCCACAAAAAACTGTTCAACAAAAAAGGGGTGCCGAGTTGCATAGAAGAGGAAATCGGTATTAACTAAGAGGTATTGCGAAGAGCCAATAAGAAGATGGGAGCAGAAAAAGCTCGATGAAGGACATGCAGCTAAAAGCAGACATGTCTAAAATTGCAACAAAGCCAAATGCAATTTTGATCCAAGCCAAAAATGACGAAAAAGATGGACCAGACGATGTCTGCACGAATGCGAAAAAATTGCAGATTGCAAAGGACATGTGCCTAAAGTAAAATTAGTAGGAAGACGTTGGAGTAGCTTTTCAACCGCCAGAGTGTTTGAGAAGCTGGGGCTATGAGAAAATTGGCAGGACATGGGATTTTCATTGCATTTGCAACAGTTACATTACATTGCATTGTTTGGATTCAAATTATGCAGCGCTCTTCTTTGCCACAGCCAACAGTGCGCTTAGCGTTGGGTGAATGCAGACGTTTCATCCATAGCGTAGCTACTTTTTTATGGCTGCACAGAGGTGTAATAAAAAAGTCGTAATTTTTTATAGATGCACTCCGAGGGTCTACCCTTGAACTTCTTTCGAAATTTTGAGCTCTTTCATTTCATTTCTGCTTGCACTTGTCCTCCTTGTTGTTTGTCTTGTTGCCATGTTAGATAGGCACTATTGTCAAACAAGTTGCATAGAGTTACCGTTTGGCGACAGCATTCTGACTCCTTTCGTTGCATAGTCAATACTCATTTGCAATATCATCGAGAAAATCAAAAACGAAAATATAGTTGTTCGATTTGGATAGACGCACCGTAGTTAGTAGAGGTGGAAGACTCGATATTTATTGGGTTTTAAGTTAGTGTGAGTGGAGGTCTTTGTTGAGAGGGTTCGGTGCTAATTCCAATCTTTTGTGTACTTCATTTTGAAGATAGACAGCCTTAGGGTTGATTTTTAAATGCATTTTGTGCGACAGACTGGTGTACCACAGAGTGCATAAAAAGAAAAAGTACTTCGAAATGGAAGCCAACACCTGTACAGCCCTTCTAAATTTCTTTCTTCTTAGAATTTCTTCTAGATCTCATACAAAAGTAAATCTTATACAGATGGCAATCTTTCAGGAAAATATATATTTTAAATACCTGATCCCAAAAATAGTAAAATTATTGCTTCTACCCACAGTAATTGGTAGTCCGATTCTAGCAATCAGTTTTCAGATCTAACAATCACGTACTTCACAGTTCTTAGTCTCGATAATGACATAAGAGGAGCTTTCTTATCGTGAGACAAGCTAGCAATAAAGATTCTCTGACAAAACGAGAGTTCCAAGGGACAACCAAATTATTTTTGTTTGCACATTGCCTTCCCATTACCGAAGACTAAAAGAACTCGGGTAGGTCTCTCTACAGATTTAGTATCTCAATCTTGTAGTGTCTTGTAATGGTTTTAACTAGGAAGGAACATCCCTACTCCATTCCATCTATATCCGTTATTTGAATTGAAAACCCCTATATGAAGCTCTTTAGGTTGAATTGACAAGTTATCCGAAGAGAGTGATCAAATATGTTAATCACCTAAAAGAATGCCATTTAATAGAAATAGTATAGATTTTACTCACTTTGGGCTCAGGCTCTTCACTTAAGACTTTTTCATCAAGTTTGTGAGCCTTTGTTGAGCTGTAAAAATAAAATTAAACAATATTTAGTAAAGTTATGAAAAAATAATAAAAATATTAATATAGATCAGTTTTTGAACTAAATGTTAGACCTAGAAAACAAACATACTATGGATGAACCTCCGTCGTGTTATGTGTTTCTTTTCATCGTCAAATAAACGTAAGCTTAAGCTTAAGCTAAGCTTCAATTATGGCTAGAAAATTTAACGCTTATTGCTGCGCATCCAGATTCTCTGGCAAAGCGGAGCAAAGTAGATCACAACAAAAGCAAGAAGTCCAAAAAAATATTGAATTTCAGTTAGACTCACAAAAGCGAAGAATACACCGCTGAGAGGAGCTGCTGTTGGAGGTTGGTTTTTTTGAGTGTATGTGTACCCCACTCAGACCTTAACGGTAAGCCAGCGTTGCTTGTGTATGACGAATACTAGTAAACGAAGATGATGGGAGGAAGATGAAGATGGCGCTGTGGAACACCTACGCCTACTTACACTGTCCCTACATCGTTATCCCTTTTTTTCTGTAGGATCTTTTTCGATTTTTTCATTCGTTTTCTTTTTTCTTACTTCATGGCAAATGTTTGCTATGGATTCTCTATTCTTTTTTCCTGCTTTCGTTGCAATGGCGAAGGACATTTGATGTAATGCTAGGCGGGGTTCGTTGGCTTTCAAAGTTGCCACCAGAGACTCTGTGGTAATAAGCGACTGAGGAGTGAGAGAAGGAGTAAGATTACGGTACGTTAATAACGCCCGTTGTTGGCTTTGGGGTACAAATGATGAAGCACAAGGCGGCACATGCCATCCATATACGCTCTCTAACTGATGCGAATATCAAAAATAATAGCTTTTTTCTGCTACAGTCTTGGGTAACCTGAAGTCCGAAGCTAAAGTTTTTGGGCACAATACTTAAAAACAACAACAAACATTTACAAAATCTAACTGTACGCTGCCTTCGTTAAGCGAATCTTTTGTGGAAGTTTACCGTGTGGGCGACGGTGCTGGTCTTCTTTGGGATGCTAGCAACCGCAAATCTTTTGAAGCGACCAGTCGCTGACAAAAACGGCAGCCGAAAGTTTGATATGCGACTGCTTTCTTCTCTTCTCTTCACTTTACTCGTCAAATACCGTTGGCAGCCAAGAAAATCCAACCGCTCAAAATGAAGAGGAAGTAAAAGACTCTACTCGAAAGTGGGTGAGCAGAAGGTGTTGTAGAAAAACTAAGAATTAGACAGAAAAGCAGGCACGGCTAAGAACGAAAAAAATGCACGAAGAAGATGAATTACTTTCATGCTACACTCTAAGTCATCATCTTCGACGCGTGTACCCCCACGAATGGTTGATAATGTCCAGCAATGCTCGAGCATGGACAAAGCCAAAATGGACGCCGGTCATCAATTTCGTAAAAGGGCACCGAGCAGCAGCAAAAAACCATAACAGTAAATCCAAGTAATGGCTGCGAAACAATAAGGTGGGGGTTTGGGTACCGAGCGGAGAGTATAATCAACGAATTCGAAGAAATAGAAACAAGAAAGAAATTGAAAAAAATGGTACTAAGCTGCGAAACAAAATAGTAGTGACTATGCCAAGGTTATAATCAGAGTACGGAGTGATGATGGTGCACATACACAGAACATAAAAGCAGGACTCTCTTCTGCGCCGGCATAGACAACGTGGTATATATCACAAAGCGTGCTTAAGAGTACTTACTTTATACTCGGTTTGCTTTAGTTTAGCGAAAAGGGTTTTAAGTTGCTCATGGTGTCTGCAATTCGAGGTAGGTAGGCTTGTTTGAGTTCTTTTTACGAAATGAACCGTTGTTAAGGAGTGGTAGCGTATGGCGAACGGTTAGACAATGTTAGTTAGGAAGGCTGAAGCGTCAGAAAATCACATATCAATAGGCAGCATTGATTTAAAAACTCTCGATTAGCAAAATCTATGCTAAAACTCAATTGTTCTTGTAGCGGTAGAAAAGAATGACCAAATAGATTTGAAGAATACTATAGAGTTTTTCGAATGAATTTCCGAGTTACTTTCGAATGTGTAGACGCCACTGTAGTGAGTTCGGACTAAAGTGTCTTCTACCAGATCATCTTCACAGTCTTTGATGAAGTTCAGTGAAATGATGATTCTTCTTTTTCTTGACTGGCGTAGTCCCGCATCTCTCCTTTTGGCAGTTTGGCGCCAATTGGTAATACCAAGCGAAGCCAGGGCCCTCTCCACCTGGTCCTTCCATCGGAATGGAGGTCTCCCTCTTCCTCGGCTTCCACCAGCGGGTACTGCATCGAATACTTTCAGAGCTGGAGCACTTTCATCCATTCGAACAACATGACCTAGCCAGCGTAGCCGCTGTATTTTTATTCGCTGAACTATGTCTCTGTCGTCGAATAACACATACAGCTCATCATTCCATCGTCTGCGGTATTCGCCGTTGCCAATGTTTAAGGCACCGTAAATCTTCCGCATAAACTCCTAGTGCCGTCTTATCGGATATTGACATCATCCACGCTCCTGCACCATAAAGTAGGACGGGAATGATGAGGGACTTATAGAGAATGATTACTTTTTCTATATGGGGTCTTTATTTTTTCCGGTAACCTTCCGACATCTCTAGTCCTTTTGGTATATTTGATGGTTGTCTCTATCACTGTTTTTCAGTTCTGTTATGAAGCTGTTATGGAGCTCACATTAAACTATATTCAGAACAAACCACTAAAATAAGACAGACATTAGTCAATCTTGGTTTTATAAATTATTGCCCTTTTTTGAAAAGAATATATACAGTATATAGTTTACTGTCGATATCGATCAGGGGTTTTTAAATCTTAATGCTGTGTTATAAATTCTTATCGAGATTTTGAGTGAGAGACTTCCTAACCCGAAGGCAAAACAATTATGGTCTTCCATTTGTCTATATTTTGTCGGAATAAAAAAACCAAGGAGTTCTTTCTGAGGTTAGACGTTACAAATTGAAATTTTTGGATTATACGTAGTCACCATTTGAAGGCAGGACAAAGTGATTGTTGGTTATGTTCTCAATTCACATTTTATAACGTTTACTCAGACTCGGGCCTAACTGTTAAGTTCCTCCGTGTAATTTTTACTGATACAAATTTTATAACGAAATACAAAAACAACTTCAATCCTATTAGTGCAATTATTATTTTATTTCAAAAATTTGTATTATAAGAAAAAATTTCTAATTTCCGTTTCAATGCCACCTCAAAACCAGTCACTCCTTACATTACCCACCAAACGTCTCTGTCTGCTTTCAAGTCTGTATATAAGACGAAAAACTTCCTTACTTATCACTAAAAACATGCCGAATATCTCTATACACTTTCTTTGTATGCTCTTCGCTGCTGTTCTTATCTGCACACATCGTCCAGTTTCAATATACATTTTCCGAGCTGCGTCCAACTCCTTCGTTTTCTAACTGTGCTCAACTCAACAACCGCCTCACACTACAACAAAATACAAGACAAATACACCACAAATACACTTTCTGATAGAGGCTGTGCTCACCCAAGGCTTCTTACAACAACAATGGCAGCTATACATTTTACTGCTGACCACATTATGTGGTCATCTTCTTGTCTTGACCATACTGAGGGTGTTGGCCGACACACAATTGCGCTTCCTTGGCTTTACAGAAACAAAATTCTCGGAGCAGCAGAAAACTCAACACCTCGCCACTATAACTTGACTTGCCTGCATGACACTCTCCACGTAGCCAGTGATCGCCATAAGAGTCTTCGAGAAATTTTGAGCTCGGTCATTGTTGTTGTTTCTACTTTTACTCTAAAATTATTGTTGCTGCTGGCTTTTAGCATCTTTTTGCTTGCCTTCTATGTATATGTCCGTGTGTGTTGTATATGCTTATTGTTGTTGTTGTATACGCTTATATATACTTGGCTTCTTTTTCTATCGCATTGAATTGCAGCCAAAAATGCATTTCCGGTGCACATTTCTTGGACTTTTGGGCACACACACACACACACGCTTGGTGCTCTTGATGAGCTTGTGTGAGTGTGAGTGCGTACATGTTGCAAATAAAATGGATGTGGCAAGTTGAGAAGGAAGGCGTAAGGAGAAATAGTGTGGCAAGATTGTGCAGTTGCTTGCTTGACTTAGTTGTTGTAGTTGCCATTTTCTATGTTGTTGTTGCACACACACGATATTTCACTAATACATATATATATATATTTGTGTGGCTTGTAGCAAAGAAAATTTATGTTTAAATGCATTGAAGTCTCAGGCATTCAAACACACACACTCAAACATATAAAGGTTTGCAAATAACATACACCACACCTACACTTTGTATGGCAAGAGTAGGCTTTCTGGCACCCACTTGCAGCAAAATAAGAAGTTGCACAGACAGGCGTAAGAGTGCGCTGCCCAAAATTGTGTGTGTATGTGTGTTCCGACTTTATTTGAAAATTTCGGCTGTTGCCTGGCGCCACCCAAGAAAACTCAAACACACACCAGCTTTTGCGGACGCATTTCATATTTGTTATTGTTGTTGCTAGTTTTGTTGCAGCTCCATACAACCAGTCTATGCTGCAAGCAACAATAATGCCGAAGAAAATTGTCTCTGCTGGACAATTGTGTGCTGATTTTTGTTTGCTGCCTACTTCTAGGCGCTACGCAACTTTAATCAATTGCCTACACCCTTCATGTGACATTGTTTTGTACATATTTATGCATGAATATACGCACATATTCATATAATCTTGCATTATATTGTATTTGAAACCCAGTCTTCTGCCTTGTCTTTTGTTTGTGTAATATATGTATATTGAAGGGTGTGAGTGTGTGAGTGTTACATTTTATGAGCTGCGTGAAGATGTCAAAATCTCAGCACTTTCACACAATAATCCTTATATATTACTGCATTTGGGCAGCTAATTTTTTCTAAACCACAAAATATCCCACCCTATCGCGATTATCAGGCAAAATTAGGGATACATATTCTATGTTATGTGTGTATATGTGAACTATATAGTGGGGAAAAGGCTTTTAGGCGTCGACAGCTCATTTTTACTGCAACTCTGCGTTATGTTATTTCTTATATATTTAAAAAAAACGTCATATTTTGTGTGCTGCATCATAGATGCACCCTGTCGCATATACGTTTCCCATGATACTTCCAGAATCAATAATTATCCCTTAAATTTAGTTTTATTCTTAAAATCATCATTATCTTTTTCTAACATTATTTATTTTCATTATTTTCATGACAGTGGTTTTTCCTTGTCCGCCTAAAGGTAGGCAACGATTTTTTAAACTCTTCAATAAATCAAGGTAGTGAGGTAGTTATTATGAATGGAACATTAAGCTTAATCTCTCTTAAAGCAATCTTTGAAAAGTCTGAAGTATCTTTGGAGCATCTGTTCCGATTTTAAAATGATTTATCGTTTTTCTTTCCAAAATGCGTATTAGAATGGACCTTTTTGAAACGACTTTTCCTAATTTCGAACATATATCATACACTGCCATTGAGTAAGTCTTTATATTAGTTAATATTGTGCAAAATAATTTTATAAAAAAACGGTTACTTAATAAAAGCATAACTTTGAAGAAATTTTATACAAAGAAAAATTAAATTTTATCGAAAAAAAAGGCTTATACAAAGACTGAGGTATAAATTTGGAACTGTTGGTTATAGGTTAGGTTAGGTTTGTAGGCAGATCTCTGCAAATACAGAAGATATCACTTAGACAGTTCTGAGCGCGGTCCGTTGTGGAACCAATAAACTCCTGATGGATCAAATACCCTTAAGATTCAGCAAAACGCTTGGAATCTGTTACGAATTTCTTTAGTCGGATAATGTCGATTCTAGCCAATTCGTTAGGATCGCCGAAGTGGGCCTTCCAAGGTGTGTCAACCTCAGTCTGGCAAAAGCTAAACAGTGGAGGAAGATATGCTTAGATGATTTCACCACGCCTTCCTCCATACTGCTTTGCCACATAATTTGCTTGAAACTATATTCTCAGATCTTTTCGAACCTCCTTCAAATTTTATAGTCAGTTGAAATCGAAAGTCTGCTTCGAGGCAGTTCAGATTTCATAGGTGAATTTCTTTTATATTACAACTTAGACTCTTATAATAAACAAATAAAATACTCTATCGAGAAACATATTCTCCTTAATGTGCCCATATACCAATTTTTCTATTTTACTGCATGAAAGCCATCTCAACCTTTAATGAAAACTTCAACACCTTACCCAAATTCCTAAACAAATAAGAACAATCAGAAGGCTTTGTAGAGAAAAGCCAACAACAACAATAAGCAATTAAAAAAATATACGAAAATAACAACAAACTATATTTGTTTTTGTTGTGCAAAATGAAATAAGAAACAGAAGAAGATGAAGAAGAAGAAGACAGCAAGCCATGAATGACAGCTGCAAGTACGCAAGAAATACTTAGTGAATAATGCATTTTATATGCACATTTACGCAAGGCACACCTACATATATAACAAAAATATTAGTGCAACTACTGCACAAGCAACAATAACAACAACAATTGCAGCAGCAAATATGTACAACAAATTTTTAAACCTGCTTTGTTGTAGCACTGCAGCGGTAATGTGAAGACATTGGCTATTGTAGTAGGCTTTTATTTGCACAGAGGAGTGTGTTTTACTCAAACTCTCGTTTGGATATACGAAAACCCGAATTCTTAAATGCAATGCCTTGCACACCAACTCCATCCAAACACTTTTTGTTGTTATGCTTGTAGAAGAGTCTTCGTGTTTCTTAGCGATTTTGTGCTTATATACTGCCTACGCACACAGCCATCGCACACTTGAGCAGTCCACAGTGATGCGTATGCATTTTGAATTTTATATATTGCATACTTTTAGGCATTTAGGCATATTGCACAATTATTGCACATTTCCCACACATGCAGCCTTAATGAATTTTCTTAAGATGCTCGTTGCATGTATTCTATAGGAAAATTTTCTTGAGATCACACATCCACAGGGTTGAATATGTGGAAATGTATGAAACAGCATTGCACTTCTTGCTGGCTGTAGCAGGTTTGTGGCAATGCATTTAGCCTAAATTTAGGCGTCGTTGTGCGTAAGCTGGTCAAATCTACACATATATATTTACTTACGCTTATGCGTGTGCAACAAAAATGCTTGCCACGACTCGCCTGCCTGCCGCACATCCTTCACTGCTTCTCTGTAAGCGTGTGTATGTGACTCTAAACTGCATTTGAGTCTTCTCGAAATTTTCTTATTTCTCTATGTGTGCGTACTATTTGCATGCACTTATTGCACTCCAGCTTGCCATTCGTCCACTTCGCTTAGCTTAGGCCTATGCACCAATACACCTATGCCACATAGCCTTGCAACTTCTTGTGGCGCCTGCATCTTGCATCTTCGTGCATTTTTAGACACTTGTTATCTCTTTTCCACCAAGCGAATTCATCAATTTATTTCGATTTCTTTCTTTCTTATTTTCCTTTCTTTTCATCCCAACGTCTTCGTTTAGTCTTCGTTTCGTGCGCTTGAAAATTTCGATTTCTTCGTTTTTACGAAAATTTTAATTCGTCAGAAACGCCGCAAATTACACGCCCAAAAAAATAATTACTTTTTTCCAGTTCACTCGAAATAAATTACTAAATCTTTCTATGTACTTCAAATGGATTTTATTTGCCTCTTCTGCATGAATTGCTGCCGGAAATTACAACAAATCAATTAGACAAGTGATAGGTTATTAAGTAGGCAGTGCGAGTTTTTGTTGTTTCGTATTATACATATTTAATATATAATATAATAATAGTATATAAATCAATAAATAAGTGAATGACTTAGTAATTAATAGTTTTTCTTGATTTTAAATTCGTTTTCCAAAGAAATTGATGTGACCATCTTCGACTACCATCAGTTACGTTATCTTAAAGAGAGCCTCCAATGGGTAAATAGTCCAAAGAATTTGCAAACACTACGTTTAATGTCTTAAATATCTGCATAAACTTGACTATTTCATACTACTAGTTGTGAAAAACCATCCCTCATTGACATGGATTCTATCAAAAGTTCCACAGAGAGAAAGGCAGACAATGTCAATTAATGGAATCTAAGATATGACGAATGTTGGAAGTGGATACATTAAGATCTTACCTTATTAGAATTTCTCGATTAGCGATTCAGTGATTAAGGTCGAGTATATAATAACATTTGAGTTGATTCCTCTCTCTACACTTCATGTGGTGTCTTTCAAAACCAGACATAAGCCAAGCTCTTATATATATTCTCTCACAGCGTCTTCTGTATAGGAAGCCGATACTGCATTGAAAACTTTCAGATCTGGAGACTCCGCATTTTTTAGTCAGAATAGCCATTGATTTTTAATCCTCTGAACCATGCTTGTGTTAAGAATTCTTCTTATAAGGATCGTTAAGATTTAAAAATTTCTCGAAAGATATTTTTTCGAACTCTTCAAGTAGTAAGTATATAAATTAAAGTATGATATTCCTTTGAACCATTTGAGAACTCTAACATTGCACGAAAGAAAAGTTAATATTGAAATTAGTTGTAGAGCTAGACGTAGAACAACACCATAGTCAGATTTTGAATGGATTCCGAGAAAATTAACTGAACTACAAGCCCAGAATACATCATGGGTTAATATGAAGTATTTACAGGTCTGAATATATCGTCAAAGTTCAAATCTGATTATTATCTGAATCCTTCTAATTTATACAAGCAAAAGCTTGGGAACTTCCGGGAACTTTTTAAGAGCCCATAGTGCGAAGCTATGTCGCTTGGGAAGGTCGAACGGCTTCAATTCAGTACGCTTTCATTTTAAAATCTCGACGTACAATGCGCCAAGTCGTTCCAGTAATAAAAATAACACGACAGCTTGACACGACTCAAGACTCATGAGAAAAGTACCTCTACTTGGGTCGCCTTTAGGAAGATCATAGTATCACAGGCAGAATATAGAGATTATAACAAATCATAGTGTTTTTGAGTTAATCAACTCGAAGAAATATTAATAAATTTTACTCTACAAGAAAGTAGAATCAAATAGTTTTAAGAGTCAAGAGGTCATCTGTTTGAGGAATCTTATGGTTAAAAACAGCTTCAGGGGGTTTAAGAAAACAATCTGGTTCAGTTCAACTTAAAAAGTAGTCCTCAAAAATTAAAACTTTAGCCAACTATGTACCTCACATCACTTTCGACTTGAAGTCAACTTACTGACTTTACTATCTCATTAAATGGTCAATATTTATACATAACAAAGTACTTGATCATCTTTTCGATAACATTCACGGCGTCTATTTGTGAAAGAAGTCACCCTCCACAGCTGAAATGCCAGCAGCGTACTTTTCGCTTCCCATAGTTCCCCCGCCATAGAACCCGCGCACTCCGCTTTAGCCTCTAATGCTTTGAGGGGAATACAATGAAGAGTGTAGGGTACAAAAGCAAATACAACGAATATTTACAGACTTATAAGGTGAGCACACTCAAAACAACAACAACAACACAACGACATAATAGATTGTGACAACAACTAAGCGCACAATGAAACTAACGGTAACAATAATAATAATAGCAATAACAAAAACAATAATAATACTTACTTAGATATAGTAATTGTAATAATAGCGCTGGGAATCGTGGGTACACAAACACCACCCACCGCCACACCGACAAAGACACTACACATACAGACACCCCGCGCCGGCGCGCCCTAAGCAGCAACAAGGCAAAAACTATCTTAGCATTTCGGAATGAAATGCGCTGACGCTTGAAGGGAGGAAATGGCAATAACGACAAGTACAAGCGTGCCTCTTACAGCAACAACAACAACAATATGAATAGTACATGTGAGGCATAGAAAAAAAGCGCTCGCTGGCAGAGAAGTGTGCGGTGCAAACATTAAGTTAGGAACTTAGTGCCGAGTAATAGTGCCACAGCACTAGTCACAACAACAATAACAGCACTAATAGCATGTGTGGTAATTGCACACATACATATGTACACACATATCTACGCACGATTGAAATGCGGCAACTTTCCTTAATGCAAAAGGGGAATGTCAATCAAACCATCAAAAGCAAGTGATGATGACGGCAAGTATGCCAGCGACGTCAGCGGCGACGCGCACAAAAACGCGCATGCAGGCACAAACACACACACTTCTGCTGTATTTATATATAAATGCTATAGAGGCACACCAAAATATTGCTATTATTAGGAACACCCCTACTCCACGGGCGGTGGGGTGAGCGCGCAATACCCTTGGCGAGGGCACACTAGTTTACCCGCCGCGCAACCACAACAACCTACGCTGCCGCAAAGTAGTGCCGCTGACGGTGGCAAAGCGGCGCATAGCCTAACGTTTGTTTGTATGTGTGGCGCGCGAGGGTGGGGTGGGCGGCGCAGTGAGGGCGAACTTGGGGTTGCTGTAGTGGCGGTGCGGCGCGCAACCTCATCACGTGTCGCCACAACCCAAAACGCATACGCGTCTTACGGGACTAGCGCCGCGCACACATGCGACGCCCAACGCTTTGAACTTAGAAATGTGCGTAGGTGCGGCAGCACACAGAAGTTTTGTCTTATCCCGCGGCCTCATCACTCATCGACGCGTAACGCGGCGCGGCGCAGCAGCGCGCGGTGTGTATGCGTGATTGAACGTCAGCCGAAAGAAAGGCGCATGCATGTAACCGCTTCTGTGTGTATGTATGTAGCTGAACGAAGCAGCACAAGTGTCGCGGCGCATGAAAAAGGTGCGTCACTTAATGTCTACGTTCAAATTAATTTCGTACAATGAAGGCGCAGAAGAAGAAAAAAACAACCAACAACAACAACAACAACAACACATTCCCAAGCCTCACATTGTCGCAGCTACAGCTAACTAACTAACCCCTTTCGATTTGCGCAAAACACTCCAACTTTCGCCGTCAATTTTTGGGGGTTAGAAATTCAAAGCAATTTCCTTCAAAAATACCATCAAAACATACCCGGGGTTGGGGGTGTTGAGGTTTTCGTGCAAAAGTTTAGTTGCTCTTCGACTTCGAGTCTCAGCTTGGCTCATGTGTGTGAGTGTGTCTTTGTGCCGCCGAGCGTATTGTGCGCGTTGTCAGTCACATGAGCGAAGCGCAAACAATTTTTTCTACCAAATCTTCTTTTGCCTTTCAAATATATCCCATTTCTAAAGCGTGCTTTTTCGTCCTCAAAAAACTTTACAACCCTTTCAAGGCGGTTTAGAGTTTGTCGGTTGTTTTCTAGACATCGCTTCACATACGCACTTCCGACAACTTCAATGAATTTCACGCTCTCCTTGCCGCAGTTCATTCAAATTGACAGGCATTTGGGCTGAGTGCGTGCTCACCCTAATCTATTTCCATTTGATTTGATTGTGAGTGTCTTGGACCCACGCTTTCAATTATCAGTGATGAATTTATTGTCTTTACACAATGAGGGATATCACCGCACTTAGATGCTACGAGGTGTAATAGTAGTCAGTGACTCTGGATATTTGTGTTGAAGCTCATACTCTTTGATTGGTGAATAAATTGAGTTATGTGGACACCATCCAGACATTTTGTGGCAGAGTCGTTGTCAGTGAAGTTTTTCTATACTCGAAGTTGAGGGAACCCTCTGGGTGTTTTTATAAAAAAAGCCTCATGATTTTCATGATTTCGTGGTTCATTCAATACGAACAATTTTGTGTTAGTGGTCCCTCGTAAGATCACGAAGGTATGCTTGAAGCTATGCAAAAAGCTTAAGCAAAAATGCCCAATAAGTTTTTAAATCAACTGACCAAGTGTTATATCCTTCTGAAGTAAGACTATGTGGTAAGGTTCAGAATAATCTAGTTATAGTTAGGACTCTGAAAAAAATTCAACCATCAAAATACATCTCAGGTTCTATAGCTTCCCTTTTTGAAGTCCTGTAAAATCTCAATGTTCTATGTATTCAGACTAACGGAAAGAGTGACTGTTATCTACATCACCAGATCCAAATCAAAGGGTTTACAGAGTCCGAGACATTGAATCCCATTCAATCAAACCTCTTAACATGTCATGGACATATGGACAAGGAACTTATTAAGGAACTACCAACTTTTGGGAATAGCAGATAGCGATATCCGAAAAGCTGTTGTCATCTTCTTGCTATGAGGATTTTAGACTAGCCTGCCAATTTATATTCAATATAGTCAATTATTTCACGGAACGGTGGAAGCCCACAGATGTTCCTAATCGCCATTATAACCTTAGTTTTTAGAGGTCTACCTCACGCCGTAGGATATTCTTAGTAGACATGTTTCATAAGAGAATAATAATTTGTAGCAAAAGGATGCCAATAGTTAAGAAGTTGTTCATAGAATTCATATAAGAAATGACAACTGTATATATATAACTGATATATTCAATAAATAAACTCGATGAGTTATTTTGTGAGACCTTGATAATTGGGGAAAGAGATGCTCAGCTGAATTTTTACCGTGTTTCAAGGACAAAGACTTATGACATCAATACCCTCCGTCGGCCTTTCTGTCCCTGCTTTCAATGCAGTCAAATCATGTTAATAGAAATAATAATTTACAAACAGCTAATCGACAATTCAACACGCTTCCACAAGCAGACAACTGCCCATCCAAAGGGACGTAGAAGCATTCGAAGTGTCCAAACAAATTCGACTCACACATCGCATTTAAACACTTTTGATTTGTAGTCTCTAGGCGTTCGAGTGTCTTGCGTCCAAAAATAGTTGATCGAAATAGCCACTCATATGCTCTCGGCTTTCTATTGTCAGCATGACGCCCAACTACAAGTCGTCACCCAAACTAACCACCCTTAATCGGGCTTCGATTGATTGCCGCTGAGACGGTGACGGCGGCGATGGTAGTGTTGGGGGTGCTGTGGTCGCCGTATACGCAACGTGGCCTGAGGTCACGCACACGCGATTACATGGCACATATCTACTTACAATCTAAGATTTCTGTTTGTGTGTTCTTTTGTCGAAGCGACGTATAGGGCTTTGTATCTACACATTGACGGAGTGTTCCGTTTGCTGTTCGGTTGTGTTGCATTTGTTTTTGCTATTTCGATTGGCATCGCCTTTCTTGATGACAACAGTGATGAAGCACTTAATTTATTAGAGCGTTGATGGACTTTTTTTTTTAAGTGTCGCACCAATCGCTTTATTCTTTACTTTACTTATTCTCTTCATGTGGGCACTAATATGAGCACATGAGTAGATATGTGAGGGTAGCTATTTTCTCATTTCCAAGCGGTTTTCAACTTATTTTTTCTTGTTTTTACTTGTTTTTCGTTTTTGATGTCTGCTTGTATTCGTAAAATATATTAGATGGCAGAAGAACTAGTACTTGAGTATTATGTTCCCATCCTTTCAACGGCAGTTATTATTTCTGGTTTTCCATTTTCTATGTAATGACTTTATTGCCACTCAGCTACGCTAAATAATCATATGACAATCATTTTCAATCGCATACAATATTCATAGACTATTTATTACATAACTGATTGCTGTTGCGATCCAATGTAAAGATAACAAACCAGAAAGTTTATCACATTTAGATTTTACTATGTTTTCGAACGACCATATAATGGTACTTATAAGGCTACAAGTCTTTCCATAATATCTGTGTAACTAGCCTATTCAAACCCGCGGATAAGCGACGGCACGTCGTGCTTTTCACCATGTACATACTTAGAAAGTTGAAATGTTTACCCGAAACTGTAAATTATAATCGCTAAATAGTCAATTAATTTGTGATAGATTCTTTAAAATGCCTTAATCACTCTTCTAGTATCCAGACGATCCCTATTTCGCTTAAGTCTTTATGGGTATTGTTTTCAAATTTTTACGATGCTAGTTTAAATCGGCAGTGAGAAGATGAATTTTCGAATATTCCAGGAAAATAATATTTCGGGATCAAATCAACATTGGAACTCAGGTGCAAGGAGAGTACTTGCTTTAAAATTTGTTGTTGGAATATTTGTGAGAATTTGGACTCCACATCTTATTCAATTTCATACTTTTGTAACTATGGTTTCTTATCTTTTCTATGTTTCTTTATGTTTTCTTTCAAACATTTTACTCTTCATTGAAGAAGAATAGTTCTAATTTCCTTAGTTAGCCCTTCTCATTCGGTTTCACAAAGATGGATCGTTTCCTTAACATAATAAAGAGTAATGTACTTCGACCTACTTTTGTAAAGAAAAAAAAAACAGACAATTTAAACTTAATGGGAAATGTTTATTATCATTCGAATGAAAATTCTTTGACATTTATTTTTTAAAGATTATCTCTTTCAAATGTTGGCCGCGGCTACGTCTCAGATGGTCCATCCGTTGAATTCAATTTTCAATGCATTGTTCGAACATTTAGTCTGGTAACTAGCGAATGACACGCCTGATGTTTTGCCTCATGGCCTGAATCGAGGCGGGATTGTCCACATAGACTTTAAACTTTACATATCATCAGGAAAAAGCATAACAGTTCGTTATCACACTATCTTGGTGGCTAATCGAACAGCCCACAACGTGAAATTATCTGCTCACCCAAGTGTTCTCTCAACAAATCCATTATTATATGCGATGTGTGGGATGTGGCGCCGTCTTATTGAAACCAAATGTCGCCGAGATCATCTGCTTCAATTTCAGGCATCAAATAGTCTGTTATCATGGCGTGAGAACAGTCCAAGTTGCTGCGATCGGCGCCGAATCGCCTCTCCACGATCTTCGTGTACACTCTCAGCTACATCTGATATAGTATCTTCACTGCGTGCTGGAAGTTGTCTATTCGGTCGAATATTATCCAATAATGAATGCTGGGTCTAAAGATGGGTGATGGTGTTGCGAATAGTACGCTCAGCAGGCCGATTATGTTGGGTATAAGTGGAACGAAGCCCGCAAAACACATTCTTTACAGAACGAAAATTTTCGTAATAAATTTGAACAATTTGAAAATATTGTTCAGGCATAGGTCTTGCCATAATGAAATGCCAAACAATACTGAACAAAAGTAATATGACGCTTGACAAGACTCAACCGTGATCTTTCAAAACTAGGCTATTGAAAAAAGTATTAAAAGTACTTAGATCACCCCTTATTACGCAAAACTCTTTGATTGAGAAAGAACTTTACTGTCAAGAGAGCTACAGTTTGGATTATCTGTCGAGAGAGAATTCGGACCCTATAAGATTAGCACGTTTACTATTTATTCGCCTTGTTCTTGCTCATCACTTGACAACCTAGTGAAGTTAAATGCACCGTAGGCAAAATAAGCTTCTGATAATTGTGAGAGATATCTCAGTCGTGTGAAAGACCCGACAAAGTGAGACGTGCCACGAGAGTTAGGGTATATTGTACAAAGCCGACATAGAGCCGGATTTATATCGGACCAAGGTAAGACAACTCGACAATCCCCAATAGTATTTGAGAAAATTTTTCCACTGCTATAACAAAAACAAAGAGAACACGTGTGTAATTTCTCAGTAGTACTACTCCGTTATATTAAAATAAAAGTTCTTCTCTAATTGAAAGCTTGAAACGTATGTTTATCAGGCGTTGACACTGAATAGTGGTGCTTACCCTAGATTAAAGAAGTCACGGTATTTAAATATATTTCCAAATATAGGACGGGGTATTTTGAACTCAAATCAATATTAAATATGAATAGTATCAAATGGTCATGATTGAATTTTGTTTTTAAAAGAGGACTCCGAAGTGAGTTACCCGATAATAATTTTCAGTTGAAAGACAGTTGATGGTCTATTTAATATCAGGTGAGTAAAAGCTTTTTCTGTTTCTTTTTTTAAGAATGAGCGAAATTTTACAACAGTCCAGGTTTTTGGAACTTCATTTAGGCATGACCCGAACTTGGCATGTCTAAATTGCAAGTCGGAGGTCTAATAAGCTTATTATTTAAACGGACAGTTTGAGAACTTGTTGCAAATATTTTATATTTTTCATTCTACTATATTTTGAAGAAGTATACAAATATTTTTGTACAAAATGCGGATTAGACTGCACACATTAGATGAACCCGGTACAAGAGAGACAAACTTTGTCTGTTTCATTGGAAAATCAATGTCAAAACTAATGATTTAGGAAGTCGAACAAACTTGTATGAAATAGAATATTTAATATTTCATAGAGAGTTTTACCTTTAAACCCCATCAGCAATATGTCGGGTATTGTTCCAGCAACTTCGTTAGTCTCTAATTAAATTTAATATTAAATTTCGCGAACAATGGAGGATGCACTGCAAATGCATGTTTTTATATGATATACAAAATAAACTGTTTTAGGCGCATACAAACGCACATGCAACAACAACTAACACAGGCGCGCAGTGCATACCTGTGTGCATAGTGGGAACAACCCCAAAATGCAATGGCCAAGCAAAAAAAAAGACGAAAACAGGAGTGCTTCCAATATGGAAGAGTGCGTGGAAAAAATGCACTTTGGCTAAAGCCTAGGCCAACTGCATTTTTCATTAGCCGGGACATGGTGAGGAACGAGCTTGCAACACGACGATTGTGAGTGTATGTGTGCGCGTGTGGGCAAAACTGCAGTGCCAACAATAACAATAAAGCTAACGGTATTGGTGCAACTAGAACAACAACAATTGCAATAACATTATCAACAACAACAACATAAAAATAATGGACACTAGTGCACAAAAAAGTTTTTGCATCAAAAATTAATACCATGAAAATATTTGCCATGGCAACAAAAGTGGTCACACAAAAAATGCCTATAAATATAAATATGTTTGTGTGTGAATCAGCATAACAAGAACAATAACAGCGCGCACCGCGTTGCATAAAAGCGAAAAGAGACAAAAAATCGCGTTTCAAACACACATCAGTGCTCGCCTGAGCGCCTACAAATATGCCAAAGTGCAGCACGACAGCGGCAGCAGCGCCGATGGCTCATCGAAAAAATAGAAGCGAATTGAATAAATGACCAACTAAAACAGAATTATGCGCGCACGCACACACTCACACACACCCAAGCGAACGAGCGCGCGCAGAGGCATAGTTGACGAGTGTTGAAAAAATTGTAGGCCAATTGTGTGGCGTTGTATGTGTGCACACCGCATAGCGGTAGGAGTGACGCATTCAGGTGGCGCTCACTGGAAAATGTGTCCCTGTGCCCGAGTGCCAGCGCTGATGCGTTGCGGTGCACCCAATTCAATTAAAAATATTTCCCACTCGCCCTTTTTGGCAGCGTGCAGCGGCGGTGGCGGCGGCGCTGCTGTCGCCATTGTCGTTCAAACGAAAATGGTGTATAGGTAAAATTGCGCGCACACACACACACTCAAGCGAACAAGCGCGTGCAAATGCTGACAAAAACAAATATGTGAAAATATTATACAAATGCAGGCGGATACACGCGCCGCTACACAAAAATTGTGGCAGCGCGCACACACACATCAACACAAGCGCGCGCATTTGCAGTTAGCGGAATTTGAATATCAGCAAAACTAAAACTCAGCGCAAAAAGAAAACAACAAAGCGCGCACTCACACACACACACACGCAGGCACTCATGCGCGCATTCAGCGCCACTCAAATGCCATTTGCCAAGTGATGTGTCCAACCATATTTATTTATTTCATTTTGTTGCTGTTGTTATTAGCATTTACTCGCATTTCTGTTGCTGCTGTTGTTGTTGTTGTTGTAATTGTATTTAAATTTTTTGTGCGCGCTTTTTGTTTTTATCATGCATGGCGATTTTATTTGTTATTTTATTTTATATATTTTTTGCATGCATCACATTTAATGCGTGCACTAATACACAGGCAAATGCGAGCGCACACAATCAACGGCAGATGCAATAAATTACATCTGTGTGTGTTCGCAGTGAAGCTCCACCAACTCGCGCGTACACAATTAGAGCGTGTTGGAGGTGCCGGCGCCGCGCTGCAATGAGGCCTGACACAAAAAAGTCGGTAGGCGTGAAACGAGCCAACACACACACAACCACGCATAGTAGATAGATAGTTGCATACTTTTTTGCTGCTATTCGCACCGCGCGACAAACGCGCGCAACGCCAGCCAACAATTTGGCATACATGCAAGCACCTAAGCATCCGCGTATGCACTATTACCCCCGCAATGTCCGCGCTGATTTGCCCGCGTTGGGTCACATGGTGTGCCATTTCGGTAGTTGGAGTCACAATTTGTAAGCCAAGCAGACATATTTGTTGGGATTCTAAGCTTTCAATTATTCGAACAACTGAATAGTAGTTATTGTTTTTTTTTTCGTCTGCTATAGATTTTTTCACCAAAAAAAGGTTAAATTCCCCTTAGACACTCAAAGCAGATCTATTTTAAGATATCTCGTATGAAGTTAGATTAGCCAAAAATGTTTTTTATTCTAACCCACATCAAGCGAAACACAAAGCGACGTAACAAAACATTTTGTCTCGTAATATACAAGGTTCCTACTGGCACTCGATAGGATCATGGTTGGCGTTCTTACTGGTAGCAGCCTAGTATCGACACACGCCTCTAAAATGGGACTTTCAGTTCGGGAGGAAAGCAGAAAGTGTCAAGAGCGGGGCACCAAGGAAACAGTGCAACATCTCTTGTGCGTTTGTCCTGCGTTAGCGAGACAACGCTTCAGGTATTTAGGGGCCCTACAATACGATAAGTTGGAGGAGATATCGTTAATTAGGCATCCTAAACGATCATCTGGTATAGCGTGGCGTGCACCTAACCTTTTGTCTCGCTTGGTATGCATTGAAATAAAACAAACAAGTAAGGAAGGGCTAAGTTCGGGTGTAACCGAACATTTATACTCCCGCAATTTATTTATTTAACGTTATTTATATTATATAATACACAATTTGACCTACATATTCGTCATATATATTGTATAAAGTCCATTGAAAGTTGGAAACCATAATATTAGGTTAGAAGCACCGAGGTCCTCGTGTTCGATATATGGGGCCTTAAAAATCTATGGTCCGATTTCGGCGATT
Source organism: Zeugodacus tau (assembly GCA_031772095.1). Taxonomy (NCBI): domain Eukaryota; kingdom Metazoa; phylum Arthropoda; class Insecta; order Diptera; family Tephritidae; genus Zeugodacus; species Zeugodacus tau. The sequence goes on from CM062651.1 coordinate 4,108,361, forward strand.
TTTAGAATGGGGCTGCCACACTATAAACATAATATTTGTGCAAAGTTCTGCACCGATATCTTCACTAGTACTTACTTTATATATTGTAAAGTAAACGATTCAGATCGTCTTCAAAGTTCTGGTATATAGTTTGTGAAGGATTTGGCCAATTATACGCAACATATTATTGGGAGGTAAGAAACTATTACAAACCAAGTTGAAATCGGTAGGCACACCATCTGGTATCGCGAAGGACCATCACTGGCTATGCATGGCCTGCAGACCTACCAGACCAAGATAACCTCACCTAACCTTGTGTATCGCTTAGTGTGCATTGAAATAAAACAAAAGAAGACAATAAAGACGGTTTGAGACAACATATCGATCGGTTTGAGACAAATTTGTGTATGTGTAAATGTATTAAAATACATAAGAAGTTCGACAACATCTTTTCAAACAAGTCAAGACACAAACTGGCGCTTTTGTTTCGTCTTGTTCGGTGTGGTTTGTCATATATGAAGCTGTGGTCGTATCAGACAAGAAACAGCGTCTTGACTAATCGATGTAGGTTGAGACTTAGTAGGGGTTATTCGCACTACTCGTCATCCACACTTGAGTGAATGCCTATAGAACCCTACATTGTATTTGGAATACTGACTAAACTGAAACAAGTAATATAGAATCCAAAAAATTCTTATCAGTGAACGTTATCTCCCTTTTAGAATTATACGTATACTTTTTTCGGATGCGGAGGTTCAATCTAATAGAATTTCTTTTAGAGGATCGAAGTATTACCTATAGAATACTCAAAGAAGTTTCTATACATGATATGGGTTTCCTTAAGGCTTTCAACTATACCGTTATTTTGATTACTACAAATGCTGAACAAGTTTTAGTTTACCATTGACGTCATTCCGAATCTTTGTTGTAATTATCGGGGTATAAACATTAACTCTAAAAGATCCGGTTAAGGTTTGAAAGTTTCTCTAAATAGCTTATCGACATTAGAAGCTATCATCTCGATATTATAAAATTATAAACTCAAGGAAGTCCCTGAATCTATCTCACTGGTTGGAGAACATATTGGTGTTACCAAAGTGAGAGTTTTAAGTTTCTGCTACCATAGATGTGAAGTCAATTACTATTTTGGTTTTCCAGCGATCTTTTGGGAGATCTTTAAATATCTACTCATCTTCATCTTTGGGCGCTATAGTTCCTTCTGAGCCTTAGCCTTCTACATATGTGACCTCCAGATATCTTGGTATTTGCTGTTTCCTACCAATTTTTTATGCCCAGCTTTTTCACGTCTTCCTCGATTTCGTCAATTCATCTTCATCGTTGTCTTCCCTTTTCTTGAGTGGTGAATGCTATAGCCTCTACATTACCTTCTGCGCTCTCTTAATGTATATTCTCATTACATACCCGAGCCATCATAGTCGCTGAGTTTTAAAGTGTTGAGGCTTCCACAAAAGGTTAGAAAATATTTCTTTATGAGGGCGGTTCTTTTACAAGTAAATCTTGTCAATTTTGTCCAAGTGTTTTAAAATAATAGTACCCTTAAACCAAGAAAAGACCTTTGCAGGTAAATACATGAATCCGAAGAAAGACTTTGATAGAAAATAGTTCTGGAATAACAGTTGCCGAGATTATTGAGTCTATCTATAAGGAAGGATGTCGACCTTATCATGTTAGAACAGTAACAATATGGGTAATATAATTCTCGGAAAACTTTTACATTAAACTCTAAATTAATTGCTGATTGGGCACACATATTGCATCGAATGAATACACAAGTATATGTGAGTATGTGAGCAAATGCAACGCTGAAAAAAGACAAATACAAAAATTGCAAAATGAAATAAAAACGAATGCGCGCCTATAGACCTATGATGCACTAGCACAGATTGCCATTGGCGCATAGTGTTGGGGTAGGTTAGAAGTTGGGTTTTATGATCAGGTTTACACATACAAACACTGACATTTCTACATAAATACAATGGAGGCCTACTCATGTAAGCATAATAAATAATAAAGTGCATTGAAACTGGCGAGCAAACACACACACATACATACAAATGTGAATACATACAAACAAACATGTAAATTTACAAATTTTCATAAAAGTGCGCGCAAGCACACACACATACATACATGCATGAAGTGTATGAATTGGCTACAATTTGTTCGCACATTTTATGGCTGATCGGCAAATACGCAATAGGATTGGGAAAGCGCTGAAGTAATGTGTGTCTGCGTATGTGTGCCGTGTGTTTTTGTTGTTGTTTGTGTAATGAGTGCAGTTGCAAGCATTTGATGTTCAATTTGAATAAAAATTTTGGGTTCAACGATGTGCTCTGCGCTGGGGCATGGCGTGATTGGAAATGAAATAAATGAAAAAGCGTCGATGCAAATAAAAAGGCGACAAGGAGTGGTGGGAGTGTCATGATGGCAGTTAGGTGGCAGCATAGATGGCAGCGGAACAAACAAAGTGTGTTTGAGCGCATAAAAAATAGTCGGTATATATACAAAAATGGGAAAGCACCTAAGCGCACATGTAATTGTAGTGAAGTGCACTTCGTGAGCGACACACAGAAACTCACACACACACGCACACTCATGAGCGCATTCATACAAACAAACAAATGTGACTGCGTCATCATTTGGGCGCTCGCTTTGGCTTGATTTGGCTTGGTTTGGCATGACAGGCCCACAACAAAAACAAAAAGCAGCAAAAACAAAACAAAAAACGCTGTTAAATAAAATAAGCAAATAATTGCAAAAGCATTAAAAGGCAGGCATACAAAGTTTGAATAATATAAAAACAGCCAGCACAAATGCATTGATATATATACATGTGCATCTGTAAATATATATGTATGTGTGTGTCTGGCACATTCAAAACGCACTCGAACCTAAGCGTTTAGCCACAAATTGGTGTATGTTAAGCGCCCACACACTCACTCACACTCTTACACGCCAACACACGTGGCGGCTGGCTGTGGGCACAAAGTGTGTCCGTTTTTTGTTGCTGCACGGCGCGTCCCCAGCATCGAGGGAGGAGCCTAAAGGTACTACTACAAATCACAAAATGAGATGGCGCTATAGCGTGCGAGTGGGACACATAAAACGCTTGACCATGCCTGCCGCATGCATTTGCAGGCGTGTGTTCGTTCGTGTGCCTTTTCCTGTTACTCTGTATTGGTGGCCCCATTTCGTATAGGTGTCTTGCTTGCGTTATACACAATTTTTAATTAATAGACCACGTAACTGATCTACCACAATCTGACGCGCTACTGAGTATCAGTTGCTATTTTCAAAATTATTTTATTTAGTAAGGGTTGTATAATCAACGTTTCTTTCAGTTTATGGTGTTTCATAAGATATTTACTGATCATAAGACGATTTGACATCCCAAATAGTGATGGTTTGTGCTGGTGGTGGTGCAAGTGAGGAACTCATTTCAAATTGTTGTTGTAAAATATTAAAAAATTTTTCATACTGCCTGAGGTATCGAGATTTTGATATTGTTAGCCTAAAAGTATGCTACAAATTTAGTTTTAGTGATCATTCAAGACACAAAAAAATATTCAATTTTTTTTTGAATTCCTGAATTGTTCTGCAGCCCAGCTAAGGAGTAAGTGGAAAGATAACCAATATCAAAAGCTGACTTTCTGAAACTTTGTTACTTTTGTTGAGATTCCGATTAGCATTGATATTATATAAAAAAAAACAGCCGACGGTCGACCGTAAAGTCTCAAATGGATTTTCTGTGATATTCAGTGCATTTCAACGGAAAGCTATTAAATAATTCAGCATACTTTTATCTCATAGAAGCAATAGTAATAGGAATGGAATTTTTTATTAAACATGGTTAGAATGATCAGATATGCACCGGTTTGTTCGATAACTTGTTACTATTTTGAAGGTAATTTCATAAGTCGCTTGGTCCCAGACCCGTTGATCACAAAAAACCTACCATTCAAGTTCTCAGAGCTTCCGGCGAGTTACCATTTATAGATGTGGCCAGGTGTTGTCTTGATTGGACACAATTGCTGGCCACTTTTAGACAATTGCTTCTTTGAGACGGTCCATTGCGACACTAAGGACCGAATTAAGAATTTTCTGTTGGGGTGCTCATTGTAGATGATTCCCGGTTAATCCCCTCAAAAACTAAAAAATCAAAACCTTCCAGACCCTCAATTCTGGCTTAACCACCAATGTCTTTGGATGTTTGATCATTATGTTCGAATGCCAAATTATAAATAAGGACTCGTCACGTCTGATGTCAAAAATATTTAACATTGACATTAACAACAGATCTCTTTCTTACTTTTTTATTTTTATTGGGTTTTCCTCAAGGCTAGTCTTAGTGCCAAAATCAGCTCTATACCGCCTCAGATGGACGAGTAAAGTTGTGGAAACTCAGCAAGCTGGCTAGCTCTGAAGATAACTCAAAATAATTTTGTTTTGTTTCGAGTGTTTCAAACCATCAAATATGCTTCGTTGACAAGAGTATTCAGCAATATTTCCAGAGAAGACTGCTAAAACTAGAACATGGATCGTTAAAAGATATTTTATTTTAAAAAGTTGAATTTATTAATAGTGATTTACATCGAATATAGCGATCATACCATCTTTCTGTATAATTTTTGGAGAATATGTTGTCTTTTGTTTCAAAATAAGCCTCAGTTTCGGGGGTTATCTCTTCATTACATCAAAATCTCTTGCCAGTAATTATTCGCTTAAGGTCTGAGGGCAAGAAAATATCGCTGAGTCAATTCTGGAGAATTCGCGAAAATATTTCCAATTGGATTAATGAAATTTTAACATAATTTTCGTTGATTTATGACATTGTTTGAGTAAAACAGCACTTTCTCATTCCTCATATGGGATCATTTTTCCACGATTTCATCCCTTCACACATTCCAAGTAGGCAATATAACAATCATTATCGGCGTTGACTTCTTTATCCAAAATAATTGATGAAAGTAATGCCAATAACATCTAAAAATATAAACGCCATAACTTTGCTAGCTAACTGTGGTATGATGGATCCATATTTCTAAAGTGAACACATAATATTGTAATGGTAAATGGCACATATCGGTATGGAAGAAGTATAATCTAATTTTTAACTTGTAATACGTGATATCATGAAACGACCTCAATGCACAAATGAGAAATGGAAAAAATTATGTTATATTACAAATGTAATAATATGGCATTGTTGCCCAATGATTTGACTTGAAGTCACGAAAGTTTGAAAAAAATATAATTTTCAAAGGTATAGCTGTTTGCGGTGACCCAGTTCCAAAAAATGTTCTTGCGGTGACAATCACAAGTCCTTGGAGATTCATCTAAAATCAATCCGATAAGAAAAATTATTTTCATAATCGATCGATCGGCCTGATCGAAGCTTTTTTGTTTTTTTTTTCAAAATGAACAAAATGGCGGCCTAAACAAAATTTTTTCCAGATTTTCAGGAAAAAATTAACGAAAAAATCAATTGGTCTTAAAAATCGAAATTAAGAAAAAGAAAGGCTTCGATGAGGCCCAGGATTATTATGTATTCTAAAAGCTGTATAAATTTCATTAAAATCTACTGCGAGGCTTTCGAGTTACAGTTGTCACCAGTTCAAAAAACATAGTTTCAAGAAAACCCCAGTCAAAGCTTCAAACTAGCGTATTGAAGTACCCGAACGCTTTTTGTTATTTCTCGAATAACTCGAAAAGTAATTATCGGATCAAGTTCAAATTTTCAGAGAATATTTATAAGAAATTACACTTAACGAAAATGCAAAAAAGAAAAAAAAATAGTTTTTTGAATATCCTGACTACCCCTAACCACTTAAGTGTTAAGATTTTCGACAAAGTTTTAAATAAGTGTGTAGCTGGCAATAGCAGAGAGAGAAAAAACCAAATCTCTAGTGCCTAAAAATCAGAGCTCCGCTTATCTGATTTTGTTTTCGCATTGACAGAGGTTATGAGGATGATCAAGAAGAAGAAAACGAAAGCTTAAGTGGTGATCAAAGTTTTATCACATTCGCTGAGATTCGAAGCAAGCTGAAATTTTAAGACAATAATTGGTTTATCTTTAGGGCTAAAATATTACAAATTATTATTATTTTACACTCTCGCAACAAAGTGGCGTTTTTTATAGTTTTGTTCACCTAACGGTTGTTTGTAAGTCCTAAAACTGAACGAGTTAGATATAGAGTTATATATACCAAAGTGGTCAGGGTGACGAGTAGAGTTGAAATCCGGATGTCTGTCTGTCTGTCCGTGCAAGCTGTACTTGAGATTAAGTTCGAAGATGGGCGAAACCGAACCACTGCCACGCCCACAAAATGGCGATAACCGAAAACATATAAAGAGCTATAACTAAGCCATTAATTAAGATATGAATTTTGGTACAAAGGAACGTACAAGGATGGGGCATATTTGGATGCAATTTTTTGGGAAAGTGTGCGTGGCATCGCCTCCTATAAAGTGTTTTGTACATATCTCGTAAACTACTAAAGCTATATCAAGGAAACTCTCAGGAGTCGTTTTTTCAGATACTTCCATATACAATCTAAAAATGGAAGAAATTGGGTTATACCCACCACCAAAACCCATATCTTCGAAACTACTCGACCAATTTCATTGAAATTCGGTTCATAATATATTACGGACTTCCCAATAACATGTTATGAAAACATACCAATCACGCCTACTTTCCATATACCAGAACTTTCAAGTCGATCTGAATCGTTTACTTTACAATATATAAACTAAACACTAAATATAGCACTAAGCACAGATATTTTGAAGAAATTCAGAGGAAATATTATTCTTCTAACAAAATGTCTCCACGGCAAAAATTAGTGAATTCTGGTAAAAAATTTCCCTAGTACTCATATACCTTATATTAGGGTTTTCAAACTTTCAATGGAGTTTAAATCATATATGTATATGCCGAATATGTGAGTTAAATTGTGTATTATATTAATAAAATTAAATAAATAAATTGGGAGAGTATAAAATGTTCAGTTACACCCGAACTTAGCAATTCCTTACTTGTTTTAATATGTGGTTTTCAATGTATGTATGTATGTGATTGGCGTTCAACCGTTTAGCCGGTTATAGCCGAATCGATAAGAGCACGCCACTCCTCTCTTTCCTTCGCAGTTCGGCGCCAGTTGGAGATTCCAAGTGTAACCAGGTCGCTCTCCACCTGGTCCCTCCAACGGAATGGAGGCCTTCCCCTTCCTCGGCTTCCTCCGGCGGGTACTGCATTGAACACTTTCAGAGCTGGAGTGTTTTCGTCCATTCGGACAACATGACCTAGCCAGCGTAGCCGCTGTCTTTTTATTCGCTGAACTATGTCAATGTCGTCGTACAGCTCATCGTTCCATCGTCTGTGGTATTCGCCGTCCAAATGTTCTGAGGTCCGTAAATCTTGCGCAAAATTTTCCTCTCGAAAACTTAAAGCAGGACGGGAATGATAAGCGACTTGTAGAGTTTGATTTTGGTTCGTCGAGAGAGGACTTTACTGTTCAATTGCCTACTCAGTCCAAAGTAGCACCTGTTGGCAAGAGTGATTCTGCGCTGGATTTCGAGGCTGACATTGTTGGTGTTGTTGATACTGGTTCCCAGGTATACGAAATTATCTACAACTTCGAAGTTATGACTGTCAACAGTGACGTGGGAGCCAAGACGCGAGTGCGCCGACTGTTTGCTTGATGACAGGAGATATTTCGTCTTGTCCTCATTCACCTCCAGACCCATTCGCTTCGCCTCCTTATCCATGCGGGAAAAAGCAGAACAAACGGCGCGGTTGTTGCTTCCGATGATATCAATATCATCGGCGTACGCCAGCAGCTGTACACTCTTGTAGAAGATTGTACCTTCTCTATTTAGCTCTGCAGCTCGTATTATTTTTTCCAACATCAAGTTAAAGAAGTCGCACGATAGTGAGTCACCTTGTCTGAAACCTCGTTTGGTATCGAACGGCTCGGAGAGGTCCTTCCCAATCATGACGGAGCTTTTGGTGTTGCTCAACGTCAACTTACACAGCCGTATTAGTTTTGCGGGGATACCAAATTCAGACATCGCGGCATAAAGGCAGCTCCTTTTCGTGCTGTCGAAAGCAGCTTTGAAATCGACAAAAAGGTGGTGTGTGTCGATCCTCTTTTCACGGGTCTTCTCCAAGATTTGGCGCATGGTGAATATCTGGTCCATGGTGGACTTTCCAGGTCTAAAGCCACACTGATAAGGTCCAATCAGTTTGTTGACGGTGGGCTTAAGTCTTTCACACAGTACGCTCGATAGAACCTTATAGGCGATATTTAGGAGGCTTATCCCACGGTAATTGGCACAGTTTGTGGGATCTCCCTTTTTATGGATTGGGCAGAGCACACTGAGATTCCAATCGTCAGGCATGCTTTCTTCCGACCATATTTTGGCAGTACTTTTTTGGTAGTTGTTCTTTTGGATATATGTTACTTGATTTATACTAACCTCTCAGTTGGAATTTATTAGAGCCACAGTGGTGACTTATTCGAAATAATATTTAAAACTTAATGGCTAAACCCTTGTCTTTATAATAAAGTCAAATTCTTAGCCATAACATAAAATTACTTATTTTATTTCTTCTTGAAAACAACATGTATAAAAAACGCTTTTAAATGATAATTTGAGAATAAAATTAATATGTATTTCTTGGAGGATAAGAAAATACTACGAACTTGTGGAACATCAAACATAATATTTCAGTTTTTTCTTGAGATTGCTTACTATATATTTCTATGAAAATGACATTTCTTTAAAAGTTTGCATAGTTAAAGAGAAGTACTTTATTGAAGTTACCAAATACCAAATACCAAATATATTTAACTAATATATATATAATGCTAATGTCATATTTATGGCACGATAATTGCTTACATTGGTTATAGACCGTTAAAGTATTTATATCTTTCCACATCGACAAATGAAGAAGTTATCTCAAGAAATGAAGGAAATAATTTATATTTGAGTAAAGTTGCTTCATTCATAATTCTTTAAAATTTTCGGGAAAAAATTTACGATTTTTGATAGCCGACGGCATTTATTTAAAATTTGATCCTGCCTTGCATACTTTTTCTAAATTAACGGAATATAAATACTGATACATTTATACAAAAATACGCAAAAAAATCATGAAAAAAAATTATATATATTTTTTTTTAAATTACAAAACACTAAAAATATCTAAAATTATATAAATTACATCACAACACAAGTGGAGACATAACCAACCAAAATTTGAATTAAAAAGCACTTATAGTTGAATCACACATATATATGTACATACCAACACATGCGACCACACACCCACAAGTATCCGCACGCGTTTTGTTCAAACAGGCTACACATATGTACGTACTCCTACGCGTCGTGTACCAAAAACAAAAGCATAATTGAACGTCGCACCTCTATGTCTATGCTTAGCACGCCAATCGACGCGCTGCTCGGCGTAATGTTGCATGCAACACCATTGCTCTCTGTCTATTTGTTGCCACCGCGCACACACACACACCGCCTCGCCGATTTGCGGCACCAACCTACGCAGCAGAAAATGCAATGCAAACGAAATGCAGCGGTTAGTCCAAAGCCCGCCAAAAACCAACAAAAACAAAAACAAACACAAAATATCAAAGCGTAAAAAACGCAAAAGCGAAAAAGCATGATTTTTCAAATAACAGCCTACAATTGAACTGCTGCCCCAACATTGCATTGCGGCCCACAACTACTGCGTACTACCCAACACACATCTGTTCAAGCACACTTGTGCGAAAAAAAACCGCATCAGGCTCAACAACACCACAAAAAGTCTATTTTTGCTAAACGAATTTATATGACGCGCTTGGGAAACTCAACAAACCGCCACGCTCTTGACCCATTCCCACATGCAGAATTGGAGCATGTCGCCCCCATTCAAACAAAAACAAATGCCAGCAACTCGGCAGCAAACAACAAAAATTGCTAAGCGCTGTGGAATCATGAGCAGCAGCACGTGCTGCATTTGATTTTCATCGTTATCTTCATCATCACAAGCGCAATCATAGTAATAGTTTGTCCTTTAAGCCTTCGCACATAGTGCGCACCTTTCGTGTTTTCGTGGCGCCGTCAGCTGTCGGCCGTCGACGGCTAACACACAACTAGCTGACTTTAGCAAAACATAGCGCAAGTCACACCACGCTCAGTTGGCAGTGCGGCCATCTAAATGCGCTCCGCCACACTCTCTATATCGTGCTTGCTCATTTCCCCCGAGCTCATGCTAATTCAGTTTTATTTTTTCCATTTAGCTTTTCCAATTTTATTTTCATTTTAAAATTTTTCCACCCACTCCAACAACACACACTGCCTTCTGCTCATTTTTAACAAGTCGCCGCCGCAGCCTATGGACTGCGCGTTGTTGTTTATCAAGCATGCAATCCCGCAATCCTTTACTCATCATCAGTCACACCGATGCCCATTTTCCAAAACTCACTATGCCACAGGAAAAAAGTGAGTATATCGACACCTCCTCCAGTTCGCTGCTCATAGGAGACGAGCTCCAACGCTTGCTGTCCGCCAAATGGCGCGCCAACACCATCAACCTTTTTCCATTCTTTTTTCGTATCCGAAATGCCGACACCGGCCCCAACCACCCGAAGTTTTTGCTTTTATTTTTTATGCTCATATTTTCCACTTTTTATTTGGTCGCACGCACACGCCACCGTAGCGCAGTTGCTTTGTTGGCGCTGCTTGTTTTCATTTGTGAGCGCTCCCAACGTGTTTTATTCGGGAGGGACACCCTCACCCTTCTTTTGAAATGGCCGACCTCTTCTGCTTACGCTTAATCCAACCCTCGCAATTTCCCAGTCACTCTGTTGCGGCAGCGCACCCATACCTCGGTTACCATATGCAACTACCTTCCCACTCCACTAGTTTCATATTGTTTGACACAAACCCCATCCCACACTCGCCACATCATCATCATCATCAACGTTGCGCCTTCCAACAAACTTCGCTAACCGTCCGTGTGCTGCTCGTTTTCTCATACCATACACGGCCACATCAATTCCGCCCAGTTGTCCCATCGCTAACACAGCTCGAAAGGCGCGCCAAACCTCATCAACGTTACGAAAAATACACGCGCACAAAACTCAGCTGTTTCGAGTTGCCATCGGCAGTCGCACAGTCGCCCCAACTCTGCATTCGCTGGTTCTGGCATTGACTCGCCGCTGTGTCGTTTGCGCTAACGGCCCGATCCGCACCAATTCGAGCCGATAACAACAACCCTCCGACTAGCTTTTGGCATAACGGCGCTCACACAATACGCCTTCCGTACCTACCCTAAGTCATACGACCGTCAGTTCCTCGCAGTCGAGGCCATGGTAGGTCTACACCCAACCAACCAAGTCACATGCGGCGCGACCTACGTCGTCGCATCGTTTTGTCTGCTTTTCCATAAAAAAAAATCTATGCTTTGCCGACGCACTGTCGCACGCACCGTCATTTCGTACGGTACATCAACACTGCTGTCGTACACCAGTTCGTCGTCTATGCGTTCGGTGCACAAATTTCATTAAACTGTTTTCACTTCACTTCGTTCGTCACTTTGACATTTTGTCGCTTATCGCCGTTTCTGTGTTTTTATCCAGCTGTACTTACCTACGCCGGCATGCCGCGCGCCCGTCTTTGGTCCACAAATGCTTCAAGTCTACCCCATATACCGCACGCTCTCCGCTCGAATCCACTTTGCAATGTTTACAACCACTTGGCGCGCGCCAGCGACCAGCCTACTTCATTCATTGTTGCACATTTTTTCCATTTCTCTTGTGCGTTTCTCATTCTTCGACGTCACACACAGGCCGCCTTATCGGCTATTTTCTTTTACGTCCTTCCCACTCAGCCAGCATGCAGCGTCATCAACAACCATACATATAGACAAATACATTACCGTTATGTTGTGTAGTCCTTAGCTTACACTCACTCACCCACTCTCTCTCTTCTGCGCCCGATCTGTGTACCGACGTCCTTCGCCCACTCTGTGCGCATGCCCATTACTACTGGTCGTCTCTTTCTGCTATATCCTTTCGCTTCTTCCTTTTTCTCCAGCGGCGAGGGGTAGACGACGGCGAACACCACAGCTCAGCTATGCTCAGCTCGTTGCTATCTCTCATATGTTGGGCCGGTTTGGCGTGCTCGTGTGGACTAGTTGGGGTTGACGTGCAGCAAGCAGCTAGGTTACGGTGACGGTGTGGTGCGGCTATGTCGGCGGCACATTCCGTTTTATCAAAAGTTAAAACTCAATTGCTTGTTTCTGTTTTGGTCAGTCAGCAGTTGTTATCCGGTGGCGTTAGGTCTCTCGTCGTAGTCAGTAAAGCGTCGTACACGAGGCGAGCAGAAAACGTGTGCTAGCGGAACATGATATGTTAATTAAAAATAAAAAAATTGCCGAAAATAGCACAAAGAAAATGTGAAAAAAATTATTAAAAAAAATCAAAGCAAAAATATTAAAGAAACGCATAACTCAAAGTGGGTGAATTTGTCTTAGAGACATAAACAAAGAGTGGGCACAAAGTGTACGCTGACAGTTGCTTGGCAGCAAGTTCCAAAAAAACCGTTACTTTCAAAAAAGTTTTGCAAAAGCGCTGAAGTGAAATATTTATGCTAAAAATCTGAAAGTTACAAGAAATCTTTCGCCTACAAAAAACAACAAAGTGCAGACCTTATTATCTGCCAGTGTGTACTGACAGTGCTTGTGTAATTACTGTTAACTGCAACAATTTACGCTTAAGCAACATCCGTGAAAAGATTTACAACGAATCCGGCATTAAATCTAAGAAAACTTCTAAGAAGTATCCTACGCACGTTAAGCGCCAATTTATCTCGCCACTTCGCATTGCCAACGCTTGAGCCGTTGTTTTTGATTTTCATTTAACGGTATTTCCTATAGTCCAAAGCCGGCGTTCAGCGCATAAAAAATATCCAAAATTCCGAAGAATCCGAGAAAAACACCAAAGCAGTCGACACGTACAGCGTCGTCAACCGGTACCGGTGGCAGCAGTGGTGGTGGCACCACTAAAATGGCATCGAAACGCAAAGCATCGGTGCTGCTGCATAAGGTAGGTGGCAAGTTCTTGGAAATTTTAAGAAAATAATAAGGGAATAATGCTGGAAATCACTTACAAAATTCTATGTAAAATATAGAGTAAATGTAATAACGGAGTTGCCGTATCAGCGAAATTTTGTGTCAAAAAGAAAAAAATCTGTGTAACTTTCATGCAGGAATTTTTCATAGCGAGGTTTCGAGCACTATGTCATCAATATTTCATTATCTCTATAAATGAGAGGCAAAATAACAAATAGTTTGCCTAAAATCTTTCACTCGGACGTCCCACTTAAGAACAGTACATAAAACCTATACAAGTATTCACATAAAAAATATTATAAAAAAATCAACTAAATTTTAGTAGTAAAACTAAGTTTTTTGAAGGAAGTATTACTATTCTAGTTACTCAATTTAAAAGATCTAATATTCTTCTCATATAAACTTCCCAGAAATTTGTATTGCCAGGAAAGGTGTGAAAAAATGTATTACCAAAGTATAGTTTATTTTTTCGTAGCAATAAATAAAATATTCCAAAACAAAAAAATCTTATCAAAATTTCCTAAAAAGTATTATATTTGAATCAGTAAATCCAGCGACATCTATTGGTATAGTGAAAATATCATACATACCGGATTGTGAGGTTGAAAAAAGTATCAATTTGAACAAGAAAATCGAAATTGTGAAAAAAAATCGGTGGAACACAACAAAATCATCAGAAAAACATACTTTTTTTGACTGAAAATATATAAATGTCTATTCTGGATTCACTGATATGTGGTACCCAATATAACCAGAAATTTATCGACATCTATTTGTTGTAATACTATTTACATTATTTCGGTATTTCTATACGTCTAATTCAGAAAACGATTATATATATATTTGGCGTAGGCCGATTAGTAAATTAAATATATTATAATTTCCTTTATTCTTCATATCGAAATTACACTGACAATATGTGGAAACGATTGCGTCAAATGTATGGATCAGAAAGCCCTAAAACAAGAAATTTAGTTTCTTTGTAATGTTTAGGATTAATAGAATGGTTTTATTATGCCTAGTAGCATAATAAAGAAGACTAAAAAATTGTATTTTTGTCATTATTAAATTAAAAAAAATGGATCTGGAAGATTTTGATTAAGGACATATTTAATGTTTTGTAAATCGGAAAACGCGAAGAAAATGCGGACAATTTTAATTTCCTAGGTTTGTTTGGAGAGAAATTGCTTTGATGACTATTGATTCAAATTATCTCTTATATTCTAGACCTCGAATAAATTGTTTTATATTTAATTATACTATCTAGCTTGTCTCATTAGGTTAGGTTTCGAAGAAGAAAGTGTTTTTTATAAAATTTGGCACCGAAATTGTTTCAATGCTCGAGGTCAGTTTATAAATGAAAAACATGGAAAATCGGTTCCCGATATATAATAAACTAATTTTATTAGATAATTAGATTCCTTTAGATACCTTAGACATTTCCTTATTATTCCTGATACTAGATTATCGATGTCAATTTTGTAATCTCTTGAAACATAGATCGCTTAAATTTAAAAAAAGTCTTATAGAAAATACAAAAAATTTTAACGCTTAATACATAAATCACGAGAAGGATACTCGTTTCTTTTTCTCATAAAAAAACCAGACCCAGATATTCTTATGTGGTCTGCTAGACGTACAACCCGCCTTTTGGGGAAATGATCACAAAATAGTGTCCATATCCATAGTCAGTAGAAAAAGCTCTCAAAACATGTCAAGGCGCGACAACCATTAATATAAAATCTTTGAAAATTTCTAAATCGTTATATAAGGAGCTTTATTCTTTATTTGTAATACAAACAAAATTTCAAAAAGTGTTCTTAGAGGCCCATTTTGACTTCGAGGTTATATCAGTTTAGGGCATATTAAGGAACCATAATCCAGCAGATATAGGTTTTAACCAGTAAAATATATATAGAGAAACTATCATTTCTTTTAAAGAAAATACTTAGACACCTTATGGTTTATAATCAATCGTAAATAGTTATTAGCATAAAATTTAGCAAAAATTCGAAATATTTAACCTACTTAAACAATAAAGCAAGTTATCTGAAAGATGCCTAAAATCATATTTTCTTCTTACGACTAGTTAAACTACTGAATACACTCTTTATACGAATTTTAAAACCTACACATTTTCTTGGAAACGAACTCGATTCATCAACTCATACCAATTCAAGAATGTTTGTGTGTATGTCCATGCAAGTCATAAATAAGTCCAGCTACAGTACATTCCAACACTTTAGGCCTACACACCATATATTTCGGCAGCAATTTCCATCAAAACTAATGCCTAATCAATTTCGAAGCAAACGCTTCAATCCAACGCCACAAGCAACAAGAAAAACAATAAGTGAAAACAAAAACAAAAAAACGAGAAACGAAAGAAGTTATGAAGGGAAGCACCCCAGTTGCCGCCGATTCATGGTTTATTGTTTTTAGCAAAACTTTTTTCGCCTCACACAGCATTTAAAGGCGACACGGACGCAGGGGACGTTGGACGAACGCAAACTTACTAATTCCCTATGAAAAAGAGATGAACGAAATGCTGCCGTAGAAAGACTGCCAAGCATAACTTCTTCAATAGAATGTTTTCGGACCCGCTCAAGACACGAAACAAGCAAAGGCAAGCAATAGCAAGTAAGGCAAGCAACAACAACAACAAACAACTCGTACCTACACAGATAACTGGCAAGTAGAATGCCGTAGAAACGAAATCAAAAAAAAATGTTGCAAACAAGAAAAATGAAAGTACGAAGTGAAGGGTCCGTTCGGCTGCTAGAAAGGCGAATAGAAAAGTAACGCTGTGGCAGGGGTGGTGGCAGTCGAGGCGAGTGTGCTGAGGGGGAAGAGTGAGAAAAAAGTTAATCATGCCTTTTGCACAATAAATCCCATTTTGCAATGTACCAAATATAATGGATGGATAGATGACTCCATAGACGGACGAACGGACGGACGGACAGACAAAGTTAGTAATGTTGGCGAGCGGCAAGACGAGTGTACGGCGTGTGTGCACGTCACGAGCAGGGGGACGTTGGCAGGATATGAGGAGGGCGTGTAAAAGACCATCAAACTTAGTAAAGTATGTACCCCTAACACAGAGACACACGCACACACACGAGACGACCGACAAGACGTTGTAGCAACTAATAATACGAATGTGTACATACATACATTTGTATATTTGGTGCCAGAATAGTGCTGGCACACCAACATAACGCCTCCTTATATGCTTGCAACACAAGCAACACACTCACACAACATTTATTGAAGCGCGCTTTTAGGGGCTATTCGCCCTGCTTTACAAATGCACACACGTTTAGTGCGCTGAGTAATGGGGTTGTCGGGCTGATTAGGTTTCCAATCGCCATGTGGGGGGTTTGTCGATGTAGTAAAACTGAAAGAAATAGCAACAACAAGCACAACAACAGCGGCACAAGCAATACCGTAAGTCCAACTAGACCGGCGAAGGTGCCTTGCGCTTCTAAGATATGTCGATGTACGAGTATATTTAGAAAGTTGTTATTGTTGTTGCTTGTTCCTGTTTCTTGCGGTTGCCCAACTCCATTTTGATCGGTTTTCCTTCTACTTCGTCAGCAACTGCGTTCTTCAGCGTCTACTATTGGGGCGCTCCGCTGACTCGCAGGCGGACGCGTTATGTCTTTGACGTCGGCAAAGCTGCCGACTGTGGCGTCATTTGGCTTGCATTTGTTACGACGGATATGTGGTACAGTGGGTTGTAGTTGGTGAAAAATAACTCTTTTTGATGAAATTTTTGTTGCAACATTTTTATCGACAATAAAAGAAATAAGTTCATAATTATCAAGAGGTAAAGGATTTTTCAGTTTTAGGTAATACAAAAAAACTAAAAAATATTTTTAAAAAGCTATATTTTTTCAGCTTATTTCATTAAAAAAACATAAATGCATGAGTTTTTTTTTTTGTTAAAATTGAAAAAAAAACTATCAAAATAACATTTAATAATAATATTTTTTTATTTAATTTAGTTCTACTGTGTTAAAAAAAAAATAAAAAATTTTAACCAAAATTATATAAACTATTTTTTTCATTTAATTTTTTGGATTTCATTTTCATAATTTTTCAAACGTTAAATAATAAAATTTTCCTATGAAGATTAATTCTAAATTTATTTTTTACGGTATTTCTAACATAATTAAGCATATTTAAAAGAATTAAAAATAATATCAAACTTGTTTCTACAAATTCTTTATCATTATCCAAGCATTAAATAAATTTTCAATTTTAGATTGAAAAAAAAAAATGTTTTCATTTTCCAAAATATTTTGAAAATTTCCAAAAAAATAATCGCATACAATTTAATCACCTTCAATACACTGTGCCACTGCTCGCCTCTAACGCGTCGTAAGTAATTCATCAAACTGGACATTGGCCAGAAAAGTTGATGACGATTGATGAAGGGTAGAGGCATAGTAGCAGCTTCTTGGGTGGCTCTGGCCATGGCATTAGAGATGGGGGAATGCTACCCCCCTCCCCAAGAAGGTACACAAAAAGGAAATTTATTGGTTTTGTGTAGGGCGGCGTAGCATGGGAGGTAAGACAGGCTAAAGTGCCTACGGTGCTGGTCATCGCGCATTCATTGAATACTTGGTGTAAGCTGGCCGGCAGCGAGGGAAACAAATTTACATATGTACTATATATATATATATATATATAAATCGGCAAATGGGTGTATATAGTGAGGCACAAGTTAATACACACACGCGCCGTAAAGTATATGCGAGTTGCTTGGGTTAGAAATTTGTATGGTAACGCCGGAAGAAGGGGGTAAGATAGCTGTGAATGTGTAATCATATTGTATTCGTGGGGTTTCTACAACACTGTGGTGATGTGTTTGTACCCAAAAATGACCGAATAAACGTAATTCTAAAGATATGTATTTACGCTACAGGTTTTGTGGATTTAATGCTTTAAATGCATATTCATTAATATATACATATCTTCTACTATATGTGTTATATGTAAGTATTTATATGTATATCTGTAAATTTGTTTGCTCCATATTAGTTCGTAGAGTAATGACCTTTGCGTATTTCGGAATAGGTTGAAATATGAATCAATACTTTCTTCTTAACAATACTTTGATATTTCATAGAATATAATATTCTTTCATTATTATTTTACATTTTTATTGAAAATAACTAATTTCATTTCTTTATATCATTATCACTTCAAAATAGTATGATTTAAGCTAAGTTTCAGATTTTATAAACTGGTTGAGAATTACAATTTTTTTATGTTTAGGAGTGAAATGTCTTTTTGTGTATTAAGTATAATTTTCATTAACTCAAACTGTTTTTGAAGACATTCAGATATCTAAACTTTTAAAGAATAAAGCAATCCCCTTCTGCTTATTATAACTGTTTCCAAATTTTTATTTCACAAAATTATGCCTATTCACCACTCACACTACGCATAACTGCACTTTAATTTCTCTCAAACTATTTGAAATTATTCAATATTTAACCACTCTCTGTAAGCCTGCTTCAATAACTTTGTATTATATGTGAGTTAAATTAGCTGAGACTGAGTTCTCCAGCAAGCCATCAACCATTTAAGACATATTTGAAACGCAACTTTGACAACGGTTCAACAGGAGACAAGCCAAGTAAAGCACACAGTAGCAGTATACCCTCCTCCCCGCACACACACACACATAAACAATTCTTATTTGAACCCTTTTCGTTTGGCGAAAATTACTAGAAATTGCCAAGAATTTTACTTGCCTCAACGCTAGTTGTTTGGGTAGCGAACTGCTAGCACGCTCGACGCAGGATGCTTAGAAGTTATAGCATACACAAACAATAAAAAAAAATTTACTCAAGAGAGTAAAAGCTTAGAATTTGGCAAAATTGAAGGAAATGGAAGGTGAACGCAACGCCAGCAATATTTGATGTGCCAAGATGCTGTGGAGGCAAGCAGACGTACCCCAGCCGACGGCAATGCTGTGCGAGTTTGAGGCATCATTAATATGCGAGCACGCACACACACACTAAGTACAGTATAGAGTGTAGAGTAAGACCCGAAAAACTCACTGCTTCCATTGCTGCTGGGTGTGTGTGTGTGTACTTTTTGTAAGAAAGACGCCTGCGGGCTGTGCCAAAGCGTGCCCCAAACTGCCAAAATTCGGTGGCAACTGCAAAAATAGAAAACGGCACATACTCATATATATGTATGTGTATATGCCTGGCATATATACAAGGAGGCATTTTCAAATTTTACGGCTGCACATAAGACTGCATGTGAAGAAGGTTGAGTCTCACTTACACACACACTCATACTTGCATTGACGTATGTGAGCGGCGTCTGGACGCCAAATATGTCTGTCTAACCCGCAAGCACCCGAGGTACGGCCTTGTAAGACACATTACGCCGCTCACATGTGCATCTATATATGTAGTGTACATACGTACATATATGAGAAGATAAGCATATAGACGAGCATATAAAAGATGCTGGCGCACAAATATGTAGGCATGTGTGCGTCTCATGTGGCATGCTGTATAGTGTTTTCGTAATCTATACGTTCAAAGCCAGTAAAATGGAACACCAAACTCATGCTACAGCGACGGCAAAAAGCGTCGACGAACAGCCAAGGGGCCACAGCAGCCACCCAGCAAACGTCTTCTTGTCAAATGCACAGACACATACAACCTCTATTAATGCTTACACCTTCTCCAACCTGCGCCGCACAACCTTGCAACACAGCCATCGCTTTCATTGTGCTTGCCACACACAACAGTCTCAAGCAGGCAGGCGAGCTCTAACTCACATCCCAGCTAAACCCACTTCCTTCGCACCAATTGTATCGGCGTGTGTATGTGTGTGCACATATCCTTACTTTGGGTATACCTAACACAAATTGCTTTTTACACACCTCCGTTTCGCAAGCTGTGCTCCTTCTAATCAAAACGAAGTTTTGGTATAAGAAAATCCGAAGGAAAATTCTATGCCAACCGCACCACTTCAGACACACACATGCAATGTGTTGGTGTAATCGCTTGTGTGTGCCTGCAATGCATGGAACCTGCTAAAAAGACTTTAGAGCACAATTTTCAAGCAGTCGTCCAAACACATGTGTACATCTGTACAGGGGTGCCTACGTCTCTCACCTTTCGAACGTCGCTTCTATTTTCGTGTGGGTTGGCACTGACACTGACACACATACTAAAGGGTGTTCGTTTCGCAAGTCAGCAAAATGTTCGTAGCTTCTTTATAGAAGCAGGCACACAAGTTCAATAAGACGGTTGAGTACGGTTGGTAGTCTCCAAAGATACATTAAATAATAGAAGAAGGATCTTCGTGAGGATAAAGCGAAGATACTGTTTGGAATATAGGCCGAAAATTATAATCTAAAGTTTTGTAATCCCCTGACTTAAAGAAATGTTGACCGAACAAAAATGACAACAATAGAGCCCTCGGAATCCACAAGGTTTCAACTATATTATATGGAGTTCATTAACCATAACATTTTCCTCTCTGAAATATCCTTTGCAAATAGTCTTCAAGCAATTGAGAACTGTAGTGCTTCGTGTGCGCAAACGTAATTGTGAGTGGTAAAACTCAGATACAGATCGGTAATGGGAGGTTTGAATAAGGTTGTAAAGATAATTGAAGGCTGACTGTTTCTTCATTGTACCAGGAGAACGATAGTAGGATCCATATAACTCGAACGAACCCTACCAAGTACTGACAAACTTAATCGATTTCGGTTCCCATAACATCAAAATCTTATCCGCAATAACCTCTGTTCTTTCCAAAGAGTTGTCGAAGCGTTGGGATTTTGAAGAAAAATTTAATTAGAAAGCTCGTCTTTAGTTTATTTTAGTTATTCTTGAAATGTAATTACATTCGTCCTCTAATATCATCTTAATTCTATCCACTTTTACTATTTTTTTTTGTAATTTACTTTGTCTCTGAACTGAATTCCATTTTGATCCACTTGGCTTACCGACATTTTCATTTCGATCTTGATATAATATGAGTCGACGAAAGTTGACATTTTCATTTCATTTCAACTTGTTCCATTCTACAAAATTCCTTTTCATTTCGTTCCAACGGGATCCATTCCATCAAATTCCATTTGATTTCAACCTGTTCCATTCCATCAAACTCCATTTTATTTCAACTTGTTCCATTCCTTTAAACTCCATTTCATTTAATTCCGCTCAGTTTCGTTCCATTTCAAAACATTTCCCAACAGTTTCATGAATTTTTATTCGAATCAAAACTTTTTTTGGTAGGTTTGCTACCAAAACTACTTAAACATTTCAGCCTACCGTTTCGTTACCACAAGTCCCGCGGGTAGCGGCGGACGGAAAATAACTTGTGCCTTCATTTATTTCCTCCGTACCCAACACGCCACGAGTCGGGCTGTAAGAAACTCCTTCCAAACTAAATTTACTTTCCATCACAAATGAAACTAACCAACGTGCACGCGCTCCACTCCAACTACTCAGGCACCCATGTCAATGTCGAAACAACGAGAAACACACTCGAACAGCGAGGCTTCTAAAAGCAATACAAGACGACTCGGTGTCGCAAACAAACAAAAACAATGCCAACTCAAGTGTAGGAACACAACAGGCACATGGAGCGCTGTGCGTGGGGTACTGGTGGCTGGTGGGTGTTGGGTTTTCAGCCTGATGGCTGGAGCTGTAACGCAGGCAACATTAGAGCCGATGAGTTTAAGAACATTGAAACCAAAAGACAAAGACAAAGCACAGAGAAGACGGTAATGCCAACGACGTTGGTGACGCCGAACGGGCACAATTAGAAGTTTGGTTGCGGTGCGGCGGCAACAACAACGAAAGTTGAAAGGAAACTGCTGGCAATAAAAGCTGGCAGCGTAGTTGGTTGGGGTGTCGGAGATGCCGGTATGAGTGTACATCTTATAAATTTCGACATTTTTGGGTAATTTTCTACCATTTCTCTTAAGTTCTTTTGTGGAAGATTTTGTCTGCCTTCAGCTGCCTTGACTCCTTCCATCAGCGCCGTACTGCTTTGTTTGTAGGTTTTGTAAAAAACCAGCAATGGCAACTAAGTCGTAGGTTTTCAACAAGACTGTTGGTCTTATTTGGTTTGTTGTTGTTGCCTGCTATGCCTACCAGCTTTCATCGTTCGGCTGCTGCCATCTTAGCTCATCAGCTTATCATTTTTCACAGTGCGTATCGCTCATTGCTGTTTAATGTCGTCTGTTGATACATTCCATTATGTTGTCTTTCGTTGGGCTATGGTTTTGTTGTTCTTACTTGATTACGTACGCACTTTTGTAGCAAGGAAACACAGGCTGTTTGAGCGGCGGGCGAAAGCAAAGCTTAGAAATACTCAATTGAATCGAATTCATCATTAATTTCTCTTTGCTTTTGCATGGAACTGGAAATATCTTAGAATTGAATCTCTCAAACGTTTCTTATGTCATCCGAGCTTCTTTTGGGATTTCTCGATATCTTAAAAGTGGGCGTGGCAAATCTTTAAACTTGCAACAAATTGTTTTTGTTCTACATAATGTTTCCAAAGGTTCTTCTTACCGAAAAATTTTAATCTTATAGAGATTAAGGTCAAATGCAGTTGATCCCCTAACCTAGACGGATCCAAAACGAACTACTCCTTTAGATTAAGTTTATTTATTTTAATCCAAGTCTTACGGGAGGAATCTGAATTTGATGCTCCGGTTGTTTTTAGGTTAGATTGAAGGAGTTTGCTTAAATCTAGGTTAGGTTCATTAGAGGTATCCAGAGACAGAGACGCAGATCAACGTGGCAGTGCTTTAGAAAGAAGAAGCTTCCTCTATATAAGCTTTTTCTTGATCCGTAGTTACTGAGATTGGCTATTAACACAATACGATCAAATAGGAAACCGATTATTATGGACTCGGAACTTATTCCCGCCGTTGAGGTACCTTGTAACTGCCGAAAATATGCTTTATCGCGAAGCCCGGGACCTTTACCCATCTGCTGTCGGTACTACACCTTAAAAACTCAAGATTGAAGTCTAGTCTAGTCTTTAAATAACACGTTTTTGAGTGAGTTTTTCCGCTAGAGTTACAAGACTTTAATTGACTCCTCATCCCATTTATCTCAAACATATATTCAATACACAATTATATTTCAGCCACGCGTTATGTCATATGTTAGATATCTTAGTCATGTGGGTTTCATTAAATCTCCGAGTGTGGCACGTAACCCCTACCGCTCATCTTTATGTTACATAATTACATATCTGTTTCGCCTGCAACAAAGTTTTCTTAATATGAGTATAAATATACACATACAAAGTGACATTAGCCGGAGGATACGCTTAAGCCATTGCTTTGTAACCCCTCGTCTATACTATTTTTTTGCTCTGCTCTTCGCTGCAAACTTTTCGATCAATGTGTCACCTTTCACCCAACGTTCATCACGTATCACACAGACACACTAACATTCATTTATTTTCTAACCTAAAATTCCTGGAAATCATATATGGGTTTGTACGTTTGTGTATGCGTTGTCGCCTTTCATTTGCGCCAAAAGAGACCCATCACAAAATAGTTAAGTCGATGTGCTTCTACAAGGTTACCATCATATCCCTTTTACTGCTTTCTAAGTTTCTGCTAAGCGCCACACACTCAACCAATCATTTATGCGTTTTCCTCATGCGCTTGCTGTTAACTTTTTTTGCTTGCTTTAGCCTTCGTCTTCATCTTGGTTTCTACGACGGTTTTATTTCATGCTCAAACACAAACCCACTCGCCTCTCATGCTTTTACGTTATTGCTTTTGCTTTCTTGTTGCCGGATTTTTTTTAATGTTTTTTCTTGCTTGCCTTACGGTCTTCTCGATTTTCTTCTACGGCGTCTTTGTATATTTCGCCACCAACCTCATCAGCAACACCCGCCGCTGTCGTCGTTGTTAGATGAAATGTATGGACGGTCTGACAGGCATCCAAATGCGAGCACCCACACCCTTCCGACGGTCCAAGGCGGTGAACATAAACCGAATGTCCAATGTTTGTTTTCGCTTTACTCCCTACATCATAAGCACCGGGATAAGAAAAAGAAAAGGTAGAAAAAAGGACTACAAAAACAACATGCCAACCTTGTTGCTACCCATCAAGTAACAGTCATCCTTTCCTTTATTCTGACCATCATCTAGCAAACGTTGGAGTTTGTTACAAAACACACTGTCATTGCCGTCGACAAGTAACAAACAAACATACTTGAATATACCGTTATTCAAGCTAAGAAAGCTCACAAGACAAGACCCAACCAAAGTGGATGTTAGAGTGTGGGTATAACAAGCGAAGAACAAAAAGGGAAAACGAAACTGCGGCATGATGAAGGCACAGAAGGCTTATGACTCGCACAGTTGGGCGTAAGGCAGCCGTACGAACCCTTACCGAGTCCTTCGAACTTAATTTCGCAAGATTGTAACAAAGTTGACGCCGTCCTACACACGCGCACACGCCGGCACAAACACGAATGCGGCGAGCTTAGTCGGACAGAGGCAGCGGAGATGGAGTGGAGTGGGTTGTGGTGTGGTTGAGGAGCACGGTAACAGCAACGGCCTGATTTCATCAACACGCACACACCTACATATACACACAAAGGCTGTGGCGAGCAACGTCTTGCCATGGCAGCGCCGCACAATCGCCGTCCAATCAGTCCGAATTTCTTGCCACCGCTCACAACACGCGCTTCCTCCGCACACACACACACACACCAACACAGAGTCAAGTTTCTTCAGCATTTCTAACTGTGCTATACCATATTGGATTGTCAATTTTTTCGGCGGTTGGAGGCTTCTTATTGTCTTTGCCTCAATGCCGACGAAGGCAAGAAAAATAACAAACGAGGCACAGCAAAGCGCACAAAGGAAACCGTAAACACCCCACCCTACGCCCCGGTGTGGGTGCGGATGGCTGCTTAAGGCGCACCAAACTTACACCAGCAACAACAACACGACGCCATACAAGCAACAATATCTCTCGGCCCAACCAAGTAATCGTCCTTTTATCCATTTGTCTATTCCGCACCCGACTGACAGTTTCTAACTCGACCATTACTTGGACGCCGCTCCCCAAACGACCGACTCACACCACAGCGCTCTCTGCTAGCAGCCCTTCGCAAATCCATCTTCATTCTGGTTTATGTATTTTTTTTTCGTTCCTCCTTTGCAGCTTGTTGTTGGAACTTTATGTGGCTGTACGTGTACTCGACAAAAACTTGAGGGTAAAAATTATTTCTTTTGAAATGGCAGAAGATTTAATTTTTTCTCCGACTCTATGTTGGCTGCAAGTGTGTAGCCGTGCAGTCGTTCCCTTCGTCAATTTCATTACTTTGTTGGACGGCGCCAGCGTTTTGGCTGGACACTGTTATTAACCGTTAGACGAAAAGTATGTAGTATTCCATGGTTGGCTGGTCAGTACGATGAAGTGTGGTCGTGACGTGCAAGGTGGGGAGATGGCGGTGCTTAGTTACATCAGGAAATCAGTATGCCAGCGGTTGGAGTGTGAGGTAATAAGGACTCTCTGCATTTGGTAACTAAGGACTTAGTTGGGGACTGTAAAATATACGAGGGAATAATGAAATAGCTGCATATTCTTAGAAGGTTTGCGTATTTCATTTTAAGAAGTTTTAATAACTAAAACTGTAGCTTTTGGAATGAGCCATTCCGTTTCTACGAATACTGTCAGGGAATACAAAAAGAGTTCGAACATCAAGCAAACCATTTTTTCAAAATGAAATTCTCAGAAGGACATATATGTACATATGTACAAATGTCGGGCCGAAATATCGAGATCCTTATAGTTTGGAACCGATTGTCTTATATATTAAATATACGAGATGAGCGATCGTTACATAGTCTTATAAGCCTGAAACTCAAACCGGAAGACGCCTTGTGATGGCTTGTAATATAAAAAAAGTCTAATCTTCACTGAGTCAAGAGCACAATATCCGATAAGAAAACAAATAAAATTCGTACTTCAAATACTAAAGAACCGGGATCTTCACTTTCCAGTACAAGAACCACTAGTCTTGAACCAAGTTATCCTCGACATTGGAATTTTCGGTATCTCAGGAGTCTCATATTCGTAGATTTTATAATGATTAATGGATTGTTCCAAAAAATCGTAATCTTTACAGTAACCTAACATAAAGAGCGTAGAAACAAAGTACGGTAGCGAAGACAACCTGGCAATAAAGAAACCGTTATCTCACTTGTTCGAGTTCAACTCAAGAACTCCGAAGTGAGTGTGATCCTAATCAATGAGAAAGCTGTGACTGTGGTGAAAACTGCTGGCAAAAAGAAGACAAGATACGACAATAGTCAGTTAACAAGCGCAGATGTGGTCGAAAAGCAAAACTGACAAAGGAAGCGAATAGGGAACGAGCACTTAGGGATACCGAAACAATCTCAAGTGATGGTTGAGTGACTGTAATAATCCGCGCATTAGACCAACAAGAGGGAATGCGATACCAAAACGAACCAGAAAAATATTTGCGCAAAAGAACAGAACGAAAAAAGCAGAAGCAAAAAAAAAAGAAAGCAGTAAAAGAGAAGTATGAAGCACCGAATGCGGAAAGGAGGCTTTGTTTAATATTTGGCGAAGATTTTTTAATTAAGATGAGGGGTTTAGATTTCCACCGTCGGTTTGACAACTTTTGGGGATTAGCAGCGACGGCGGTTGGATGAAGTTATGCGTTTGTGGAAGAGTTGTGTACGAAAGACTCTTTCCAAAAAGAAACTGATATTGGCAGCTGTGTCTGAGTTCAATATGCCACACTCCACCTCATCTTCCAGCTACAACCACGATTTACTATGTAGTAAAATGATATTTTATAGTGAACTGTGCACTTTGGTACATTAAAAGTTCGCTTGGGGCTACTGACACACTCAAAGCAAACGGAGTGGGGACTAACATGACTTTCTATTTTTTATAGCTGTTGTTTGTGGCCAATCCTACGCTACATATAGCGTCTCATACGCCAGTGCGCACACCATGTACGCTATTATATTCATCACTAAATTCTAACTTCTTCATTTGTGCCCCCATACATGCGGATACTTGTTTGACGGGGAGGGAGATTCTCCTTGATAGCTGCTATTGTAATTTTCGTTGCTGGCAACTCGAAGACTGCATACTTTTAATCAAAATTTCTCTTCCTCCGCTTCACAATAGCTGGCTGATGCTTGTTTTTTTCCACTCCTTAGCCAGTACTGTCATTGGGGCAAAAGCAATAATTTTCTACCCCATTTTTTCTTGTGCTTTTTTAATACTTTTTTTTACTTTTTATTGAAGTTCAACTCATCAACACGCTCAGTCTCGAAAACACTAACCCCAGCGCACAACAAAAATTGCACCGTTTTAGTGGGAGCGGCTGCATGTCCTCCAAATGCGACTCCACTGCCAGCACCGTTTTCGTTTAGTCTGTGGCTAGATGAGGGTAGACTGCATGCAAGCGCATTCATTGCAGCGCCCCAGTCACTACAAAGTTGTGTGGGCGGCATTTCGCTGGTGTATTGCTCAGCGCAGAATTTAGTTCGGTCGCCGGCACATTCCTTGTCCTACAACTGCACCGAACCGTCGACTGTGCAAAATTTTCGCTTAGCTGCACAATGCAACATAAAAAACCGAGTAGTAAAATAATGAAAAAATACACGCCAGCTAACGCCAAGGCAACAGTGTGTCTACAACTTTGCGGGCCCCTTAACTAAACCACGGTCCTTCTCTTCCTCTGCCACCCATAACGCAACTTTGCGTTTTCCTTATTTATCCGTTTATCGTTACATTCATAGGGGGGCGTGTGCACCAGCACCAGCGCCAGCGCCAGCAACATCGCCAAGTCTTGTCTTTGATGCGTCCGTCTGTCTGTCTAACCCTCTATCCGTTTGTGCGCGCCTTCTCCGTCCGCTCATTGACCATTGCTGCAGTGGCTGCGCGCTAGTGGCATGCTTAATGGTTGCCTTGCCTTCTTTCGAGTCGAGTTGAGGCGAGGCGAGTCGCCGTAACTAAGCGCACACCAAGTACGAGTAGCCGGACATTGTTTGTTAGTGCTAGAGACGTGCAGTTGGCATGTTTGGCAACATTTTTTCCATTTTCCATTTTATTTCTTCCCTCCAATGACCTTCCGTTGCTGCTCTATGCGGTGTTTAGTCGCTCGATTCGCGTTCCGTGTGCCAAATGTCTGTAGCTGCTGGAAGCACACCCAATTCCTGGGAAAAGAATAACTAACTTCTCTGACCGCACTGTGTACTAGTTGCAAATGCGGTGCTTTTTAGTGGTACGATGTTCATGAACCCCATTTGATTGTACCCCATTCGCCACGTCTTTATCTGGACATGTCAATGCTAGCTGTTTGAGCTGAAGCTTCCATTTCTCGTTTATAATGTTTTAATATTTTCATAAATCAAAGAAAATGAACACGAGTTTTAAGATTTTAAATTAGGGGAACTGGCTCCGCTAGAGCTCAGTTATAAAACAATTTTTTCCGTCTCCATCCGGAAGTTGAGTGACTGCTCAATTCCTTAGTTGAGCTGAAGGGGGAGGGTCCCAGACCTTTCAAAGGATCACCAGTATTTCTGTTGCGACCAGAAATTTAGAGATATCATTTGAGAGCTCTTCCATACAGCTCAATTTTTCCCAGACTCCGGAGTGGTAACTTCATCCTTCTAACATCCATTCCACTTATTCTATACTACGAGTGGATCCAGCTGGCAACGCTAAGCTCGCTATAACTACCGTTTCGTCTACTTCCTCAGCAAGAGCCTACCAAACAGTCACTCATCGGCGCGCTAGCCAACACTGTTGCAGGATATAAGAAACAGAAGATCGTAAAATTAAACGGTAACAAGCCAAACCCTCATTTTTTCCAAAGCGTCCACATTTTTTGTGCCTCCAAGCACATATTCATAGTAGAATTCAGCATTCATTTGCGCGCTTACAATGTTGTTGATGAAGAGATGACTAGCCGGCACGTTGACGTTGAGAAAGCGAAATCAGGCTTGAGCTGTGGAGTGGTTGTGACGCCAGTGAAGACGACTGCAATAGCTAGAGCACTGTCGGCGTCGCAATGAGCCACGTCTCGACAGTGCAGTCGAAAGTTTGTCTTGTGATTTTATTATTTTTTCCTGCCACACACAGCACCTCACACGCCTGCGACTGCTGCCGGTGCTGCGCGCGTACTGTTGCTTAACCACTGACTTCTAATTTCGACTTTTTTCATAATACTCGGGTGTTTTATTTTTTTTTGCTGCGCTGCTATCATCATCATCATCGCCGCCGTGCTGCTGGCGCGCGCGACTTTTGCACATATTTATTGCTACAAAATGTTGCAGCCACACATTGTTGCCAGTACAGCGTGGAAGAGGAAGGGAGTTCATACGAGTACATACGTGGCTTTCTCATACTTTTTATGATTTTTTGCTTTTCGCTTTTACGATTTTGTATGCTACCCCGAGCAGCAGACAATTCACCAATTCGTTGCTATCCGGTTTGTGAATGATGTTGCCGTTGTCCGCTGCTCGAAGTGTATTTTCCTCTGCCACAACCATAGATGAGTGTCTGCGAGCGAGCTCCTTGCTTAGCTATCCAGGTATGTCGGTTAGACATTGCGTACTTTTTATGTGCTTTTCATCTTTTCCATTTTACAATTTTTTCTCTATTGGCGCCTTGTGAGCTTCACACTCACACACATAGCACAACCCACATCAATTCATGTCAATCTCTAACGCCTGTTTGTCGGCATGTGTGTGACTTGAGTACACTCCTTCCTTCTGCTGTGTAGCATTCAGCGCCGTTTTGCTATCCATTTTCACATTTGCCGCGCGCCAAAGCAAGAAAGTTTTTATCCCTTTTCGGTTGCAAAATCATGTGCCTCCTTGACTTAACCTTTCTTTACTGCTACCATCCTTGCTTCCTTCATTCCTAGCAGCCTGCCTGCCTGCTTACTTGCTTGCCTTGCCTTTCGTTTTACACCCCAACCATCTCTGTGGCATAAATGCCGAAAAAAGGATCCATGCATTGTGCGCGTTCCAACTCGTTGTGACCCCATCTGACCAAGAGCCAACATAGCCGCTGTCGTCATCAGCGTCCCTGACAGGGACAGCCAACAGTCGCTAAACAGATAAAATGCTCCTCAACTAAGGCCCCCCACCCCGACTCCCAGTTGGTACTCTAAACACCCACACACACACATACATCCCTATACAAAGAGTCAGTCGCACACAGTCATGTGAGTCGTAGTGACTCGTTTGAGCGTAGAAAGTTTTCTGGTCCTTTGGAAGATAAGCGTTCTAGCAGACAGATGACTTGTAACAAAATGAAAAGGGATTTGATGCGAAAAAATTGCACACAGAAAAAGGTCGCTATATGAATGAGATAAAAGCATGAAAAGAGGTGGAATTGTAAATTGTGGAGAAGTGATGTATGAGGTAGGGACTTTTGGGTCTTAAAAAATCGTTAAAAGTACGGTTCATTTTTTTCTCTTTGGCTAAAAAACGAGGTGGCATGCTTTGTTAATAAAGATAACAAGTAACTGTTGTACCTTCAAGTCGACACGTGACCTTTATTAAATTCCATTCCACGATATCGGTGATGAGGACATCTACTTTCATTTAGAACGGTTTCAAAAAATCCCACTGAATTGTGAAAAGCATACAAACCGATTTGAAATAAAAAGTCTCCATATCGGTAATGAGTTTTAATTATCATTTTTTAATTTGAGAGTAAATACCGATTCTTTTATTTCGTACAAGAAATGGTTTGAGAAGATCTATAATTACATTTTCTCTTCATTATTTAAGAAAAAGGAATTTGTTGTAGAATTGGAATAAGACTTGCCTAAGAAAAAAACATAAATCGGTTGAGAATTACAACAAAATTTTTCTAGGGAACGAAATTGAATATATTTCTGTGACTAGTTCAGTAAATTAAGTTGAAATATGTGTGTACTAAGTTCATGGAATTGAAAATATGTATATATGTATATAAATCAAATCCTAAAAAACAACTTGCAAGGTCACATTATAAATGAGACGGCTTAAATCCGTGGCGTAGATGTTCTATAAGAAAAGATGATGAATTATACCGAGAACCAAAAGCCATTGCAAAGACCAACACTCATACAATTTCGACGAAACAACGCGCTTAGCTGGCCAGCTACATTAATACTACCTCGCTTAGCGTTCCCACAGTAACAACCATCTTGGCAGATATCCGTTTTTTCTGCTTTTTTGCAGCGCCTTCATCATTGTCGCACATAGGCGTTAAACTTTTTCACCAAGCCGCACCCGGCAGCCCGCACGAAAGTTTGTCCAATACAAATTAGAATATTCATTTTTTCATTTGGTACAACGCTGCGCCACAGTCTGGTGTTATCCTGTGAATCTACATCGCCTCCAACTGTCCGCACTCTTGCATTTAGTGTCATGGCTATGCGGTCCCATTGTGGCGCTTCGCTGGAATTACTCAATGTTTATGGGTGTGTGTGCAATGGTAGCTGATGGAAGTGGAAGGCGTAACAGTGGATCATTAGTCCCAGGCAGGGGGTGAGACCGTACATTACGGCGTCGGCTCCTGTGCTTTGGCGACGCACCCATGTTCATGTTCCGCTGTGCCGTTTAGTGCGGTCGTACGCACGCTTTCCATGTCTTCTTATCCGCTGGTAGTGCACAAGTTACTCCTTCTTTCGCTGAGTTTTTTCACTTTTTTTACTATGCTCATTTGCGTTCAGCTTTCCTACGACCCGCTATAGTAGAATGGTTTTGAAGTGGGTTGAAATACGTCCCCAAAGACTAGGTTAGGCATTTAATATAGGGGAGTACTATTTAGCGGGAGTTACAGGCTAGAGTGAGTATAATTCTGACTAGTTTAGTGATGGGGTTTGAGTAGGTTACTTTTTGACTTTGTGGCACTTTTTATACTTTTGGTTCGACTTTTTGTTCCTTCGGTAATGCAGCTAAGACAGTTATAATAGAAACCGAATTCCAAATCGCCTTATTCGTTATCAGATTTACCAATCTTATTAATGTAGGAATATCATAGTCTCCAACAGAGGTTAAGATCTCTATAAAGTGCCCGCTAGGACCCTCTACACAGCTTCCTACACCCATTTCCATTGTTAATCGCACATTAGAATATCATCATGAACACTCAAACCCAAACCGTCCGATAGCCCATTACGGACGTGACTACCGCCAACGAAACTTTTAAACTGAGATACTACGAACACAACAACAACAAGCTGAGAAAATAAAAATGAGGCAAAACCAAGGATGGTAAATGTTTTTAAAAGGTTAGCCGCCTTGCCACAAACATGTTGGCGTCCTCCTACCTCTTCTGCTCCACCCACCTCCTGCAGTTCCACAACAACGTATTTGCCCCATTTTTTGTTATTTCTCTTTTCTCTACATTCTTTTTTGTGTTCAGAAAAAATGCGTGGCACATTAGCGACTTAGGGACGTGGAAAATTTGTCTGCGCACCCAAGTATGTTGATGCCTCTGCATCGCGTACCCACTTTCTGCGACGCACCTGCACATACATATATTACAATTTGTTAGGTGCTCAGTGTGTTTGTTTAATATTTCTCATACTCGTAGTCGATGAGCATGAGTTGAAAAAGTGTCTTCGTTCGTCTACACTTTGACATTTGTGGGTTGCGTTAGAGTCGCGCAAAGTTCAGAGTACCCACTGTCGACTATCATTCCCCGACTATTGCACTCACGGTTCACCTTCACGAACTTGACAAACATATGCTTGTAGAATTTCAAAAAATGTTCCTCATGGTATTGTTGTGCCCAAAAGTACGTGTGGGTGGGAGTCTTAAAATGTGCCTAGACATTCCAATCCTTTCTTTCCGCTTAACTCGGCATATTTATGTAAATGAGGCTGGCTGATTAAAATAGAACGGTAATTTTCATCTTTAGCCTCTCAATTTTGATTGCCGCTGTTGTCCATCCTTTCCCACAGCTGCCATTAGCGGTACCATCATCACTGTTTTCACGATGGTTGTTTGTTCTAAAATTCTGAGTTTATTATTTCCAACGGAGTGTAAGCCGAGATGTAAAGGGGTCGGCAGTTTATTTTACAATAGGAAATAATTAGTATTATTTACTAAATTCTAACCAATTCCTAACGACCGACCAAAGAGTTTATCAGAAGAGTTAATTTCCGTTCTTCGATCAAACAATAAGCAGCCTCTGGGTTCGAAACTTCTTTTAGCATTCAAAAGCTGGTCGAGCTCCTCTCCAATTCTATGGTTCTGAGGAGGGAACAATTTATGCAAAGAACGGATATAAGGTCTTTGACGGGTTCGATCAAACTATAAAGAGACGGTATATTTCAAACCTCGTCTGGTACCAAGGTTCGTTGAGCTTTTTGAGAAAGCAGGTAGACATAATTAATAAGATGAATAGATCATTGGGTCTTGCGATAATATGGTCGATATGACTATTTGTATAGAACCTTAATAGAAATAACGGACCATGAGTAATTTCAGAAAGATTCGATCTAAATACAAAATCTGATTCAACCCTCCTAGTACCAAAAGAGGCCGGTGAAGCTCATTCCAATTTGAGAAAGCCGATATAGGGATTTAAGGAATGAAATGGGTTGCTTTCTAAATACAAATATATTACAGGAAATATATGAATTTAAATTTGAAGAGCCAGCAATATTAGCACACTTTCTTTGGGTGCCAAACATAAAATAGCTTTCCCCACTCGAACGCAACAGTTCAACGAACTACGCTGTCACATCTGCTGGTAGCGAGTCGAGCACCTACAGCTGCACCCCTGCTAGTCACGCAAATCCATATGCAGGGTGTAACTTTAAGCCCTACAGTGCGACTCAACAATTCAAGCATGAAGCCCATCAACCGAACCAACGGCCAAACAGCCAAACAGCCGAACAAACAACTGGAATTGAATTTTGAACATAACTGCGATGGCTGGAATTATTAGACCCACACAAAAAGTAGCTCAAACCAATAGCAAACCCCTAGCAACACAAGCAAACGAATATAGCGGTACATACGCTTTAGTACCCCTGGAAATGTTGTTGGCGCGACCGCCACAGCACACTACGCGCAGCGGCAATTCTTTTTGGCGCCGCAGCATTTCCAATAAAATTTAGTTTTATAGATTTTCGATGCGTTAAGTATTTTTTTGTTTTTGTACAAAAAGTTTGTGTGTGAGTCAGGGGTGCTCGAAGTGCTCGCCTACACACATGTTTGCTCTTCATATACCTTTTGTTCGTGTTGTTTTGGGAGTTTTGTAAAACCAAATGCCCTAAAAAAATTCAAAGGGTGTAGCAAATATATAAAAATTCCTCCAACGCATGTCCTGTCAAACCTTTTTATAGTATTTGTGAGGGTGTTGAAAAACGATCGCGTAAAAGCTGTCGGATTTACTTTTTTTTGGCAAAAAGCGCTACATTTTTTGTACAAAAAAAATTTAACTATTTGCAACGGTGTTTTTTAATGTTGGTTTTCATTGATTTTTAGCTGCAAATGCATATTATGCTCTTGTGCACACATAGTCAGTCAAATAATGGGAGCTCAAAGCACCTATGTATACAAGTTTTTTAGAGTTTCAAAAAGGTACATGCTTGCGCCCGGTTTTAGCACTGCTGGTGGTCCAAAAAAAGTTTATAGAATAAATTTATAAAAAATATATAAAAATAAATATAGAAATACATATTCTGTGCATATTTTGTGTGCACCGCATTTTTTTCATATGGTTTTATAAAAATAATAATAAATATAAAATATTTTGGTTTTTATGTCTATGCAATATGTATACAGCTTCAGTGTTAAATAAAACTAATACATAATTTTTCTGATTGCACAGCTGAAATATTTTAAAATTCATTAAAAATGTAAAACACGTTTTTTCGCATTGTTAAACCGTCATTTTTATTCCATATTTACATATATTATTATTATTTTTTTTATTTTAAGAGTAGAATTAATTGAAAATGCCGAGGAAAATTGTTTGGAAAACAATAAAAATATAACCTCAATCATAAATACTTTTGGAATATGTACACCTTGAAACTAATTTTGTTATATCATCCTGGATATTTTAGGTATAGCATCTTGCTAAACGTAAGAATTACATACCAAGTCTTCTCCACACTATTTCCGATATACATTTTACTTAAACCCTTTTAATTTCTTACTTTCATTATATTAAAATAAATTAAGTAATATTTCATTTTACTTGTTAATGTAATTTAATGATAATATTAAAAAGGTGGCAACCCTTGACAATTTTCAAACCGCATTTCCGCACTTGTTTAGTTGAATACCTTATCTAAAAACACATTGCAATATAATATATAAAATTTATGTAATTAAAAAGTTTAAAACATGTGGCAACTTTACTCAAATTCCCACCTTTTTTGTGTTTATGATTTACATTTATGTTATCAATATATTAATATCTTCAAACACACATTCCAACCCATACTAAGATATTTAAAAATAAAAAATATTTTTGAAATAGGTGGCAACCCTACTAAAATTTATTTAAGTTATAAAATTTTATTAAATTATTAAATTGTTTAGTGTATATATTCCCTTATTTATATGACTAAAATATCCTTTGAATTTCTCTGCCCATATTACTAACTAATTAACTCATTTTAAAAATTTCAAGAAATCGAACAAAAGCAACCGTACTCAAAAACTCAAACATTTTCTTATTTTTTTGCTTTGATACCCGTATATGAATAACAAATAATATTTTTATCTCATTCAATATATAGTATTAAAATTATAGAACGCATAGATGGCAACCCTTCTAAATATAGTAAAATTTTCTGAACAAGGTAAACCTTACCTAAAAAGTAGAACTTCTAACAACAGCTTTAGTATGATACTTATGTTATAATAAAATATTTCTCTATTAAAATCTATAAAATTAAAAATTGTATACATGTGGCAACACTCTTAAAAATTTTTAAACAAACTTTTATAAAATTATTTTATAGAATTAAAAGTTTTATACTCATATTATATGGCTTTTCTGTAAAATTTATTTTATCAAATTATTTAAATTAAAACAGAGGTGGCAACCCTTTACAAAATTTTGTAAACTCTAAAACTTTATAAAATTATTAAGTTTTATAATCATGTTATATGGTTTTTCTGTCCAATTTATTTGATGAAAACATTTAAAATATGTGGCAACTCTACTCACAAAATACGTTTTCATAATTTTTTTTATGTCCTTGCAATATTTCATATATTTTATCTGCTCGTCCATATGATATTATGTTTATCGAATCAAATTAATAAGATTAGTACGTGTACAGAGGTGGCAACCCTTCACAAAATTTTGTAAACTCTAAAATTTTATAAAATTTTTAAGTTTGATGCTCATGCTATACTGTTCTTCTGAACAATTTATTTGATTAAAATATTTTAAAAGGGTGGCAACTCTATTTAAAAAATATTTTTTACAAATATTTTATACATTTTCATAAATATATTTCATTTTATGCCCCTGCATTATTTCACAGATTTTATCAGTTTTACGTTTTAATTATAGAATCAAATTTATTAAATTATTATTTTGACAGAGGTGACAATCCTTTTCAATATTTTTTAAACTCTAAAACTTTATAAAATAATTAAGTTTCATTTTCATTTTTGTTTTTTGTGGTACAATTTATTTGTTAAATTTTTTTTCTAAATAGGTGGCAACTCTATACAAAAATAATTTCTCACAAAAAACTTTCTAAAGTGCAATTTTAGACTTCTCTCGTTGCAATAATGCATATATTTTGTCAGCTCAGTTAAATATACAATTTAAACAGGTGGCAACCATGTTTATTTTCTTCAGTCACAGTTTAGTGTTTTTACATATGTACTTGTTGAATTATGCACGCTTCCACTTGTCATATTAAACCTGTCTAGCCACTGCAAATGACCTTGAACTTGCGTGCGCCACTTTTGAAGCAATTCTTTGAAGCAAGCTCAACTTACA
Source organism: Zeugodacus tau (assembly GCA_031772095.1). Lineage (NCBI taxonomy): Eukaryota > Metazoa > Arthropoda > Insecta > Diptera > Tephritidae > Zeugodacus > Zeugodacus tau. Next base: position 4,145,516 of record CM062651.1, read on the forward strand.
ACCAACCACCCATCGATATACATACATACATATGTACATACATACTTGAACTAATTTCTGTCACGCCGCATGTTTATGACTTATTAGTCAGCCATTTAATTGTAATGGACACTTTGCAACAATTCCAAATCGTTTAATTATTAGCCAAACATACAATATTTCAATAGCATAAATATTTACGCACACAAACACAGACATATGCAAATTAGATGCCTCTTTGAGTGTTTGTGTGTGTGTGATTGTGACTGAATTGAAGATTATTTGTTATATAATGCGACGTTTTGTTCATTGATTAGAGCATGTGACCGACCACATTGGTAGTGGAGCAGGGAAAAGTGGCCACAATGCCACTGTCTGTGTGTCTGTGTGTGCGTGCGGCATGCCACATTTGACTTGCAACAAGCATTTAGTAGCTGATGCCGCTCCAGCAGCGTATTAACTACACAAATTGTGCCAGTTAATAATACACACAAACACACACACACATGCATTGACGCAGACAATTATGCTTGCTGCCTGGGCATAAAGGTATGCATGATTATGTTCAAATGAGCATGAGCTTTGCTTAATGTGCTTGCGTGTGTGTGTGTTTGTGTGTCTTATGAGCTAGACTCGCGTGCCACATCATTTGCATATGCTTGCAAGCGCGCCTGCTTCTCTATGTGTGTGTGTGTGTGTGTGTTTGTGGCAGGCAGTTGCATGCAGCCACTAGGCTTTACACTTTTCACTCAATGCATTCCAATTCATTGCGTGCCACAAATTGTGGCACACCAAGCCTGTCGGCTGGCGGACAGACGTCTGTGGAGACAATGACACAGCTATGTAGACTAACGGGACACTGTAAAGTGATATGAATGAACTCTTACTTGTGTGTGTCTTCAGTGGTTGCGTGGCTGTCTGTAACTCGCTTGCGTTGCTTGCCGCACTTCAGTTTTGGCGTCAGCGTGGGGCGAATAATTCGTTGTTACAAATAATTTCTGTTATTGTTGTTGCAAACATTCGCGTATTTGCTGCGTTTTTTGCTATATTGCTATTTAGCGTCGCTAAACTCCACTTGCGTTCCGGCCCACCGGCTCCACCATCAATAAGCTTCTACTGCAACTACTCACGTACATTGTTATTGTTATTTTTATTTTGTAATAGCTACTATTGCTCTGCGCATAATTATTATCTACCACTTAGTGCTTTTGTTATTGTTGTTGTTGCAACTGCTGATAATGACTATCAAGTAGTGGCATCAATTTGCTTGTCTCCGCTTTTGTTGTTGCTTTTGTCTTTGTCGTGCCTCATCACCTACATACTACGCTATTGCCAACACCTGCTATGCGCTGCCTGGGAATGCCACACGTTGCACCTAAACACACACACACATACACGCACGAAAGCGCCAAAGTGCGCACAGTTGACTGTCTGCTTATGTTGCATTCTCAGATGCTTATCCCATATTGGAGTGTGATTGGTTTTGCAACAACACACAAACAGCACACACCAACTGATGACACGACATACAGATGTATGTGACAACAACAGCCGCACTTGCCTCATCACCTCATCTTGAGCCGCGAGGCATTGGCATCAATGCACTAATGCTGATTTGACTAGATTTGCATATGAATTTCCATGATGACATCCGCACAGGCAGACACACATACAAACCTACAACAACAACAACAATAAAAACAATAAAGCCACATAAGCGTAGAATCACACCCGCTATAGGCAACCAGCCAGCCAGCAAGCCACACTCAATGTGTCTAACGGACAGACGGACATGCAACACTTATGCACAATTGTTGCTGCACCGACGCTGAAGTTGCAGGCAACAGTGTGCGTGTGTGCATTGCGCGCTGTTTGTCTACACGTGTTTTGTGGCAGCCACAGCGTGCGGCGGCGGCAACACTGCCATTCATTTTGTGGCGTCCCTCGGCAGTTAAGTGAAATCTATGCTCATAGCGAGCACACACGAACATGCAACACATTTGTTGTTGTTGCTGCTGTTGTTGGTTTGGTTTCACGACAACAGTGTTGCACTTGAAGTGCGTCGGCTTGGCCTTATGTTATGCTTGCCAGCTCGGCAAGTGCCACCGCCACGACACGACACCACACTTCGGCTGTGCCTCCACAAATAAATGCAACAATCGGCTACGCGAATCGTCGGCACAGTGGTGTGGAAGTGGCGAATTACCAGCTAAATTTTTGGTTGTTATAGATTTCTCTGAAGAAGAAGTTGATATTGTTTCAGATAACTCTAGGATTTCTAAATAATTTTGTTTGAGCAGAGATAACTATAAATCGTACTAACGACCGCGAGCCTTCCCTGAAAGATTATTGTTCCAATTTTAAACGAACGGTTTTTTATGAAGACTTGTTATATAATATCTCTCCATCTCTCTTCCAGATTCTTCTCAATTAAACTCTATATATCATATCATCTGTGGCTTATGATTACCTTATACGGTTTATCCAAGATTTGACATACGCAAAGAGCTCTTTTGTGCTTGAAAACAGTTTAAGTGAGCGTTTTCCGCCTTTTCTTTTTCTTTATTTTCTCTCTATTCTCTTTTATTGAGAAACCCCTTTTTTGCCTTTTATACTGCTGGCTACTCGATAGCTGTTTTATCAGCTGATGATTATTTTTTAGCAGCGACATCTACCGTAGCTTTTTTTATCAAAAAATTCAGCCAATTGCCGATGAAGGACATATATTGTACGTCTTTGTCGCAGAGTTGCATTTGTTTTTCAAATTAATTAAAAATAAATGTAGATTTTCTTTTGTATGGTACATCGATCTTAATAAGCGTTTTGATCGAGCTGAGGTCGGTTAATTGATCTATGAGCGCCTGTCTAAAAACGCTTTTATGTTATAAAACTATGCTAGGGAAGATCTTCTGATAAGAGACATTACTTTAGTTAGAATATACTATCATAATAGATCATTATTCAGTTATGTATTATGGAGAGGAGCTCTTAAAGACCCTTATCATTGACAATACGTTGGTGTAGCTGAGATCGCATACAAATCTTAATCATACATATTGACTAAATAACGGATGTAATAGATTTTACACGACAGAAAATTTCTTTGCCGCAACTAACCAACTAGAACGGTTCTTTTCAGATCTAAGTTCGATGAAAACTCTAAATTTAATTTTGATAATTTAATTTTTACTATAAATATTATCAAAAATTAGGTAATTTTTATTTTATTTTATTTTACAGGACTTTCGTAATGACATGACTTAAGTAATTAGTGGTCTGAAGTAATTAGTAGTTGAGGAATCGAGATTTTATTCAGAACTTCATTCAGTATTTAGATTAAACATACTAGGGAAGTCAAACTAATTTTAACCGATGTTTTAGCATTATCATCTATCAAGGTTTTCGATCCAATTCTCTAGTCATTTTTCTTAAAATATAATTTTTAATTTTTTTTCTAAATTTAATCATCCCAAAACCATTTCCAGTACACTGTGCCACACACACTCGCTCAATGTTCTGTTCGCGGTTATTTTTAAGCGCTTTCTATAATTTTCTCCCTCATTTCTTTTATTCACATTATAAAATACGGATTTCTTTCTGTGGTTGTTGCGGTTAGAGCTATTGCTCCATTTCCTTTCGTTACTGTCGACTGTTTGCTATTGCAATAGATTGCGACAACCATGCATATGTGGCAACAATGAGTATTGTATGGCCTAGTGCAACCATTAGGCGCACAGACAAACATTTATAACCTCACATTTTTTTATTTGACATCTTCTTTTATTCATATTTTATATGCTCCCACAAAAGCAGGACTGGCAATTCTCCATACATTTCGTTGCACAGACAGTTGGGCCAGCGAAAACACTGCAACTTCTAAGCACTAATGCAATAACCCGTTATAATTATACGCCGCAGTGGGTTGTATCCGAGACGCGGTTTGATCCGTTGTTTGTTCGCATGCTATGATTATGGGATTTTATTTACCCTTAATTATGTATATGTATGTATATATGGTTATGAATATGTTTATGCGTGCATTGCGTATGGGCTTTTGTGTTTGTGTGCTCCATTTTTCATTCACTTGTTAATATAATGCGTAGCGCAAAATGCGTGCCATTCTTTGGAATAAGTACCCAGTAGGAAAAAATGTAAAATTTTTTAATCTAATTATATGTACCCAATAGGAAACGTCTGGGTGTGTATATATATTTTTTTTGGAAAATTCTCTAAAGAACTATTCAACGAATAAATTTTTTAAATCCACTAAATCGGACCCAGTAGGAAAAAATATTATTGTTTTTGTAAACTCGTTATTAGTACCCAGTAACAAATACCTGAATCATGGTATATATATTTTTTTAATTCTCTAAATAAATGCCCAGCAGGAAAAATCTGAATAAAATTTTTTTAATCCCCTAAAAAGTGCCCACAAAGAAAAATGTATATGAATCAATACTTTCTGAAAACGTTTATGATTAATCCCTTTTTATTCGCTTCGATTTCCTACAGTGTAATTATAGTGCACTTATACAACTCTTTTTTAGATTATTACAATATTCTGAAAGCCTTCACAATAGTTCAGATGTTTGTAAATATATTTTATTTCGGTGACTTACTTTTGGTTGAGGTTATATTATCTTAAATGCAAGTGGATGAGCATAGTTAGTTTGCTATATATATAAAATTAAAGCGAAACATATGAAGCAAATCACGGTTTCAACACGTTTTTAAACTTGAGTTATTATAATAATTATATGGAAATGTAGAGATTGATATATCAAAACATTGGCTTACCTGAAAAGAAAAAAAAAATAAAATTATTCACAGACACTTAGACAATAATTGAGTCATGTTTAAACATTATTTTAAAGGTTTCAAACTCGACAAAAGATATCAAGAATTGAGCTAATAGATTATACCAGTTTACTTAAACAAGCTGTTTGGTATTGAATTTCTATATAAAGCAAGTTTCGAGGGTAATCTCCTCGAGAGAGCAGACTTTTTTAAGCTGGAATGTAAGCAATAATATAATAAATAATGTAATATATCGAAGCAGTTGTTTAAGTTTCCATATTTCAGGTCATTTGATAAAATCACATAAATAGATCTATCAAATTTCCTTTACAGTATATTTATTTTCACATTTAATAGCAAAATTCAAAATTCATTTTTATGAAATTGGTTTGAGAATAGTTCAATTTATAGCTTTAGAGGATACTAAGTGAAGATAAGTTGTTTTCAAAAATTCTACTTTGTGTTTGTTCTCAACACAATCTAAGATATAGAGCCAACTAAAGTATACTCAAAATCAAAATTTTATAGCCTAACAATTAACACTTCTTCAGCTCAATACGAAATAAATATAACAACCTCGAAGAAAATGCTAATTTGACGAACACCAGCACAAAAAATTTACACAGAAGTGTCAATCTAAAAAATTAATAACAATATAACAACATCTAATTCAAGCTAACCAGTCCAACTAATTAAGAAAATTACATGCCTACACTTTAGCCACATGCAAAGTTATGCCAAACACAAAATCAAAATATATATATGAGAAAAATATTAAAAAATTATGCGAAATCTAACAAAAAAGGCAAGCAAAAAAGACAAACAAAGTGAGCAGTGAACGAGCGGAAAATGCTCATTTCGTTCCGCAACGTTAAGCTATTTGATTGTATACGCATTGAATTGTGGCATTGCCTACATTTGGGGGCACAGACAGAGGGACGACGACAGCACCAACACCAACACTAGTACTAGCACCAACAGCAACAGTGGCTATGCCTGTCTATATGGCAGGGTGTTTGGTCGTAGCAATTTTTATAATAACTGCATGCATTTTTGCATTTGCCGCTGTTACTGTTGTTGTTGTGTTTGTTGCAGTTGGTAATTTCCGCGGCATTCAGACATTACAGACACACACACACACATAGAAGCGCGCGTATTAAGCTCTAGCTCTATATGCAGCTACACTTTGGCAACGACGAATGAGCGCAGCAATGAATGCGTGTGCGCGTATGAATGTGCGTGTGTGTGTGTGTGTATGCGAGACAATGCGTTGGCGCAAATAATAAATAATGACCGCATTGTTGCAGCAAACGCATTGTGCGTCAAACGTCACAGTTTCATTTACTACAGTTATTGTTGTTGTTGTTGTTGCTATTATTATTTGCTGTTGTTAATAATTTTTGTTGTAGCGCTCTTGTTGTTGTTGTTGTTAGCGTCATCTATTGTTCCATCAATTTTTCCAAATGCAATGCGTTGCCAATTGCTGAGTTTCCGCTCGGCTTTTTTCCCCGTTACGTATTCTTTACAGCTGATTTTGTTTTTGTTTTTTTTTTTTTTGCCTCTGTTGTTGTCTATAGCACTCAACACACCAGCAACGCACGAGCCACTTACTCAGTCAGTCAGTCAGTTAGTTAGTTAGTCATTGAGTTAGGCAGCTGTTAGTTTGCCAATGTTGTGGCGCCTGTAAATATGCAATGCAAAAGCGCGTGGGCGGGAGAAGGAGGGCACAACATGCGGTCATGAGTAAATATGTGTGCTTATGTACGCGTGCGTGTTTAGAAAATTATGTGAAAAGAAAGTGCATAAAATGCAAATGCAAATGAAAATGTGCAGGGCGAAATGTGCGCATGTGTGTGTGTGTGTGGCGGATGAGGCAATCGGAAAAATTATAACGTCTATAGCTTATTATGTTGGCATTGGCGTTGTTATATATGTATATGCACAAAAAAGCATGGTAGCACTTGCCAGGTGGTGTTACTTCCATAGCGTTATACACCACTCTACTACTTCCATGCCTGTGCAACTTGAACTGTTGTAGCGCCTTGAGTATTGAAATACTTGTACATGAATTCATGTGTTCTTCAGCGGCATATTCAAAGCGTCATTTGTGTATGCCCAAGTGATTTGAGGTGTTGTGTGGCGGCATAGTGCCTGATTACCTAGTTTTTAGTTTGATATGAAACTCATTGAAGGCATTGAGAGACGAGGATATTGTAGCAGGAAATTCTTACGAATTTTTATAGCATGGCAAACTGAATTGTTTCTTTTAAATTTAAATATGTGAAAGCTCAAGTTTTATAACGGTTTTAGACAGGAGCTAATTGAACAGGAATCGGCCTCTGCTTAATTTAAATGCTAATTAAGATCGATTTATCATACAAAATAAAATAAACATTTATTTTTAATTGAATTTTAATCGACATAAAAATCAAATATAACTCTGCGACAAAGACGTACGATATACGTTCTTTGTCTGCGATTGGCTGAATTTTTTGATAAAAAAAAAAGCTACGGTAGATGCCGCTGTCGAAAAATATTAATCAGCGGATGAAACTTACCAACTTCTTATGAAAAGCAAAAACAAAAAAAAAAACAGCTGATCGGTTTTCGAATAGACGGCAGTATAAAAGGTAAAAAAGGGTTTCTCAATAAAAATTTTAATTTTTCAATTAATTTGACTTCTAAAAACGCTATTACAGACAAAGAAATTCAATAGAACCGGGTCCTAAATTCATAAACCATTTGAAAATTATAAAAAAAGTAAATAACTGAAAAAACTTAATAAATATGGGTTTCTGATATTTCCAATAGGCATACAAGCGCGCAGGATTAATATCTTCACAAATATCAAGTTTGAAACTTATTTGGAGAAAGAAGGGTATAATAAGATAAACCTGTAGGCACTTTTACGCGACAGTTTATTTGTCACTAGAGTCAATAAATTTGCGATAAGCTCTGAAACCTCTTCGTTACCGGAATGATTTTCGATCTATACCTATATGACCTTTTGGTATCAAAGAAGACCGGTAAACTAAACTGTCTAAGTGGAACTCCGTAATCGCCATTCCTTTGAAATAGGCTTATAATTTATTGAGAAGGTCTGTTGAGCAATACATGCCTGCGGCTTCAAATTTTTACAAATGTCGACAGCTGTCCATTTATCTCTAGACTGATTTTGAAGCATCATGAATCGGTAAAATTCTTCTTAGTTCCTCTGGCTCCTTGGAGGAGCATACATATGGTATCGATATTAACTATCTGGATCAATACCTATCTATATCACATATGCTGTTTCTACAAGAGATCAATTTCTCGCAGTGATCAACTCTGAAACCTGATATGCCGATATAATTAATAATTTACAAACTATTTGAGAATTATAAGAAAACGTGTCTTTATAAAATGGAAAAATATATTAAAACTGAGCTGTACTTTCTTTAAGATATTAAATTTTATGAACCATGCGCTTTTTAACTACATAACTCAAATATTAATAAATAATAAATTGTAAGAGTCCCTCAAACCTTTACCAACAGCTAAGAGTCAACTGAGGCTGAAAGAACTCAAGATCTCTGGTTGAATGTATACTGAACGCTTATTAGGTTCCAAAAAATTAATATTCAAAACTTTCAGTGAGTTTTTACAGTGGCTTTTGCACGCTAGTAGCAAAAACAAATCAATTGGTCTCCCAGATGTTTGGAAATGTAGAAATATATTAGACAAAAACAAATTAACAAGCGCTTACATATGCTACATGACAAGCAATTTTGAAAAAAAAAACGAGCTTTTAATTTTCCACAACAGTATTACTACTTTATGAAAAAAGGAACGGAAAAACAAAATTTCAAAAATAGTCAAGCAATTAAAGAAGTCAAACATGCCGCTGTTGCAACTATGGCACTCATACGCACTGTTGGCCAACAAGCGACCGCAGGCAGTGTACTAGCCAGCCACGAGCATTGCATTACACAGTTCAGCGTGCATTTGCCGTGCAACGGTTTTGGAGACAACACGCACAGTTAGTTACATACAAACATAAATAAAATCGTATGTAATGCTTTCTCGCAGTGCAGCGCTGTGGCAGTCAGTGGCGAACGCATCAATCGGTGTGTGGGCATAATGCATTCATTGCAGTCGACATACGCACGATCGGTGGCGGCGGCGGCGGCGGACGCAGGCAGAGTCTGGTGCCACGAGTGGTGCGTGGCATATACGAAAAAAGACCAAAAAAGCTCCGCCTTTAAAAATGTTTGCACCAATGCTGGTTGTCTGTTTTTCTCTTTTTTCCATGCGTACGCCAGCCACGCGCGCTCGCTTGCTTGCCACACTGCGTACGTGTGAGTTTTGTTGCACGCAATGCGCTGCACATGTACACATGTGTGTATTTTACTCATTTATTTTATAATATTTTTTGCTGTGCTTTATTTTTCGCAAATTGCAACCTGCTTTCCGTTGGCATAAAAAGGTCCCGGCCTGCTGCGACTGCAGCAATTCCTTCTTGTTGTTGTTGTTTTTGTTGTTATGCTGACTGCGGCGCGTTACGTCTGTTGCATCCGCTTACAGTTAAGTTTGACACACACACATACACACATATTGACTACGCTTTACCCACTACTCGACACATTGTAAATACAAACAACAAACACTCGCTCTCACTACACCACCACCACCACCGCCACCGTTAACCGGTGGCTGTCGCGTCTGGCAAATAAAAAACGACCAGCAACACACATGCGGCCACGAAATGCTTGACCATCGACCAACCAAACTTTTGCCATACTCCTTTTATCGCTTTCACATTCACGACGCTGACTTTTTTATTGCCTACTTATAGGCGTCGCGGCGTGCAATAGCCATAAGAGTGAAACGCAAACATTGTAAGATGTTTTTCACAAGTTTGTTGTTGGCGCAAGTAAATACAAGTAACAAGTATATGCCGGAGTTTTTTTTGGCTTGCAAGCGTATTAAGATACATGTTTACTAAGGGGTTTCATTCAAAGGATATTGAAAAAAGTCTAAGGAACGCATATCTTACTTCACAAAGCTTATTCTTTGTAATTAATATTTTTGATAAGTAATAAAGCATCCCGATTTAAACGATCAAATTCAAGTCTTTCGATGAATTTCGAATATTTCGAAAATTTTTCAAATATTTTGAGAAAATATTTTGAAATTTTTTTGACTTGCCACAAATGAAGAGCTGCTATGAGACTGTAAATAATACATAAATTATTTTTAATATATATTTTTGTTGTATTCACCAAAAATTGCTTTGAAAAAGCTTTTTTCAAATACAAAAAGTTTTCACTTTAATTTCAGCTTTTTTATTCTAAAAAGCTACAGTTGTACTCTTACGTGCCACACATTTACGCTAGACACATATTTGCATATGCACAAAGCAAGGTATGCAGTAAATAAGCCCCTCTCGCGACAAGTGCAATTACATGCTTGCCATGTGGCTGAAGTAATAGATGTACAGGCCGAAAAAAAGCTCAAACGATTTTAGTTGTTAGTTAAAAAACAAATTCAGCGTCAAATAAATATACGCGCGCGATTACTGTATACCTATATATTTATATATATATAAATATATTTTTGTTGCACGACTGAGCGCTGCTCTTGTTGCATGCATTCGTCGTACATTTGATAGCAGATTTGCACACATTGTTGTTGCTTTAATATTTTTTTCCACAAGCACACACATACATGCACACCTATGTCGCATTGCATTTATTTTTTTTTTATTTGGTGCCCACAACCTTTGCCTAGCACCCAGCCGTGCTTCATCATGTGTCTGCCTCAAAGTTTGAATGTTTGATGATTTGTGTTGCGCCAGCTATGCGCTCAGAATTTCGGCTACCCTTATGCGCCTGTCAAATTAACAATGCACAAACGCATACAATCTAATGTGTGGCTACATATATAACTAGTAGTTGTGTACATGTGTCTGTGTGCTCGTGAATGCATGGCATGCCACAAGCAAATAAAGTCAATCGACGCATTCGACCCACAAATAAAGCGAACAATTGTGTTAGTGTTTGCTTTTGTTGATTTTGCACAGTGCACAGTGGTTTGTTTTTAGTATTTTAGCAGATGAAATAGTGCGGGAAACTTGAGTTTGGAGGTGAAATGCATTTCGAGAGTTGGGAATTGGAAGTAAGTAAAATATCTGGCAAAACTATACATCTCTGAAAGGTCTTGACATAACCTACAAAACGACGCTATGCATGATTAGTTTGAATATTGCGTTCAACAGTAAGATACGTGTAAACATGGAGTTCATTAACGCCGAAATTCGCCCTATTTTAAAGTTTTCCTTCGTTAAAGGCAAATCTGCTAGAGAAACGTTCCGTGAGATGAATGGTGTTTTGGGGGATGGTACTCCCTCACTTCGAACTGCAGAGGAATGGTTTCGACGATTCAGTGGGGGTATTATGAAGTTACCGTCTAGATGGAACCAGATTATCGAACGAAACGTCGCATATTTGATCTAAATCCGATCACTGTAACGCTTTTTATAAAATATTTAATATTTAAAGAGAAAAAAAGCGGAAGGGAGATATTTGCCAACCTAATATTATAATCGAAAATCAATTTCACTTCACATTATCGCTATATTTTTAACTCAACAGCGAATTTTAGCACCCATTTTTTCTATATATTATCCATAATGAGCTTAATTAAAAGCGATTACTTGTGGCCAAGCTTTCTTTTGATCCCTCCTTTCAACCGAAAACCCTTTATATGTCTAAATATTGAAAGCCAAAAAATCTCAGAAATTCAAAATTGCCCAAGCGACACCACTCTTTGCTTTATTTTGCATCAAGTACTTCTCTAGAAAATGTATTTTCAGTCTCCACCTATTCTCTCTAGTAACAGATAGCTATCAAACCAACAAGATAATTCTTTATATTTCACATCATTTCTGTCAATTTCATATTATTATTTAAAAAAAATCTATTTATTTCTATTTTAAATCAATTTTATACACCCACGTGCCACTGTAAATCCATTATCTACACAGACACAGCACACTTTATATTAGTTGACATACATTTAGGCGCAACGACATGGTGTCGGTATTGAGCATTAGTTGTGGGTGGCGCCGTGGTATATAACATTTGCCAACCATGCCACGCTGCTGACTTTGTGTAGCGTAGTGTCCACATAGACAACTCAATACACACGCACATGAAGTGGCCACGTCAAATTAGTTTTGAGTTCATAGGCTACAAGCCACATACCAATGCTAAAATGTGCCGAAATAAAATAAAGTTCGTTAAAAAACAAGTGTAAACAAATAATATGCGCGACTGCACGGCGACAAATATATCTAAAAATATATATATACAGATATATGCCGTTATTTGCCTATCATTTTTGTTATACATTGCGCGGCGTCCGCTCACACTCTCAAACACTCACTCAGTTTTTCTGCTTCTGCCCGCCTGTGCGTTTGCAACATTTTCCGTCGATCGTAAAACGTTTGTGTTTTAATTGTAATTTATTTTATTTTATTGCATAGACATTCAATTCATTTTAATTTAATTAATTTTATTTCGCTTTAAAAAGCTTTTTGTTGTTACGGCTTATTTGCTTATATGTATGTACAGTTTTTCTTTGCGTGAAATTGTGTGTGTGCGCTTGCACAGTGTTGCAAATCGACTAAAATGATACAACACAATGTGCAAATAAAAAATATATATAATACATACATATATATTATATAGTTTTATATATGTACACAGCGGCTATAACTCCTGCTATGCTAAAAACTGCTAGCATGCATTTAGGCGCATTGCAACGGCACACGTCACACAAACTACCATTGGTTTGCTGATTTTGTTATTACTATCATTTTTTTTTGGGCAAAATGTCTGGTTTGTTACGTTTCAACACGCAACTCCTGACTGCCACACACACACCAGCACACATTTACATACCGACTAACAGTGATGCTCGTAATTTTACTTTATTTTGCATATTTTATGCTTTACCCGCTACACTACACAATACCGTTATATTTAAAATATAAAATAAAATTTATTTTAAATAAAAGTCCATCAGATGAGCGCGGGTGGGCAGCGAGTGAGTGTGTGACTGCCTGTACATAAGTGCATGCATGTATTTGCCTATATTTAGGCGCATAGTAGTGGGCAAACGTATGAAATACTTATATACGCATGAAATGCATATATTATATTGCAATATGTATAACTATCTGCATGTAGTTGCATAAAAATCGGTTGTATGCATAAATAAATTAATGAAGGTGAGCGCACAGAAAGAATTAGCGCTGTCTCCCTTTGCAGGTGCAGGCAGGAGAGCAGCTTTTTTCAAGCTTCTAACTCCAACAAACATAGCTCTTTAGCATTTACAGATATATATATGACTCCACCACCCATACTGAGCCACCACTGGGTGCTAGTACCAGCGGTGTTCACTACATTACAATACTCTCCAACAACTCAAACTAAAGTTGTGTACCCTCTTTTCACTCATTTACTTTGCTACAGTGTTTTACAGTAACTTTTAATGTTTTTCCTTTTTCTACTACACAACTTAAAGGTTGAAAGAGTTTTTTACCGTCTATCATAACCTCATATATATACATATGTATAGGTAGAGGGGATATTTAAAAAAAATTGGCCAAACCTAATTGTAGTTACTTTGCTACTTCAGTCACACCCTTGCAATACATAATTGCACTTTGTTGCATGGCATTGCAATGATAATGGCAACAGTGTCAATCAAATGCTTCACATTTTGCGTTGCCTACTTTTAGGTGCATATCCAAGCTAAGGTGTCTGAGGTATTTTTTAATGGGTTTTATTAATTGTAAGTGGTTTTTGGGTAGACTGGAGGAGTAATGCAACTATATAAATCACTTCTTGTATTGAATCTTGGTCTTCTATTAGCAGCAATAAGATAAAGTAGGTCCGCATGGATACCGAAAATTGAGCTTTTTAAGGACAACAGAGTTTATATGATATTTTGTTAGCTCAAATGAGAAACCTGGCGATGGTATGAACAATACTCAACAACATAATTAAAGATTTCCTTGAGTATTGCTCAAACGACAGGTTTCACATGGGAAGCTTTGAACGATATGAATATCGATAGTCATAAATTCAATATTTCGATTAAAATTTTCAAGTTCTTCTGTGTTGGTGTATTTTGAATTCTATATCGAAAACTATAAAAACCTATATATATCTTCTAAAACTGTATCCTGATATTTTACAAACTTTCAAACAAACTTTCAACTTAAGCATCTAATTTGATTAAGCGATCCTTTTGAAATAAATACCTACCGATAACTGCTCTAAGAATATCTTATAATTTTTCTAAGTTTCTGCCCCATTATACTTCATCTTACTCAACATTAAACTACGCTAAGTCTAAGTACCGTAGTGTTTCACAAGTTCAAATAATTTTTCTTTTACATTTTACTCAGCAGAAGGAAGGCCACATATAACCATATAATTATATAGTAGTAGTGTGCAGCCATTTATAGTGTGTCATTGAAAGTCTAGCTGAAGTGGTAGACAACCCCAACACCTAACTACTTTTACTCAATATAACTTAGTATAATGCGTGAAAATGTGTTGAAGGAAGCGAAAGAGGTTAAGAAAAATTAACGGTCGTTGTTGTTGTGTCAGCTTCTTGGGTAACTGTAAGGCGGGAAACCTACTGCACGCAGTCAAATGAGTATACTTGTGCGTAAAATTTCATTATGAGCATGCATTTTCATGTATGTCAGTCTACTTTTAGGCGCAACTACCGACATATTAGTACTGAACACTATTTGTGACGTTATTTTTTGTTAAGATGAATAAGTTTGGTGTTTGCCATTGGTAATAGTAAAGGCAATGCTTTCTTAGAAAGTGCTTAGTAGAAAGAGCGCCAAGAAACGCATGGAAGTACTGATAGGAGCGAGTTAACCACATACCCAACCCGCTAAAGTAGTGCCAAATTCCTTATGAGGCATTTTCATTGATTACTAATTCGAATGAAATTTGAATTTCGGAGAGTTTTTTATTCAAAAAGTTGGTTTTGCAAAGTAGGCACTTACATTCGTCACTATTCATAAACTGTCGAATATGTAAGACGATCACTTGAAAGCAATTTGAAGAGTTTATGTGTCTTTAAAATATATTTTAAAAGGCTTAGAGTAATCTGAGATTATCTCTGTTTAGCAATCTTAATTTTTGTCGTTTAAAAATGAGAACCTGTCCCTTGTTCTTGAGACTTTTATAACACCTTGATGAAAATGGCATACCAATTTCATCTAGATCTACTAATCTCCTGTTCTTAAGGATTTTAAAATATAAATAAAAA
Source organism: Zeugodacus tau (assembly GCA_031772095.1). NCBI lineage: Eukaryota > Metazoa > Arthropoda > Insecta > Diptera > Tephritidae > Zeugodacus > Zeugodacus tau. The sequence continues at coordinate 4,160,633 of CM062651.1, forward strand.
ATACCATCTTCTTTTTAAGCCAAGAAAATCTTTTGTGCTGAAATTCTTATTAATCTCTTCACCATAACTCAATGAGATTTGACTATATATGACATTTTATTCGACAGATTAGTGCCTAATGCAGTCATCATCTCATTACAGCGAATTAATTATAAAAAAAATATTATATTTCTAATTATTTAAAAAAAAATATTGGTATAATTCTTAGGCAGTTCTTTACTTCAATAAGCCTTTGATGCATTTTAAAAAACTAAAAGAAAGTGAAATTTAGTGAAATCTAGATATTTTGCCTCATGCAATATAATTTCATTACGAACTTCTCGTTAATTAAATTCCAAAATTCACACTACTTTTTTATGAAATAGATTCTCTTTTTTACTACGGAAAGACACACTCACAATTACTTTTCATTTCAATTACTCAACTCTTATATGTTTCCCAGTCCCATTTAAATCGCATCGATTTTCATTTACTTTATCTGCTTAATTGTGGTAGATAAAGTTAGCAAACCGCATTTTAAAGAAATATAAAAAAAAGAATGCGCTTAGCTTTCAATTAAATCAATTTCTTGCCTTTGCAGCAGGTCTTCCAGAGTCTGCTAGTAGATGTAGTACGAGACAAATGGGCAAAGGGTTGCATAAAAAGCTTTACTGGTGCACACTTTCGCCACACTTTGTCTCCATTCAATCATTCATGCGAAGAAATATAAGAAACTTTGTTTTCACTGACCCCCAGTATTTCAATAAACCGTACTATCTCAATTGTACCCCAAAGGGAGAAGCACTCAAGCATACATTTCCATACATCTTCACACACACATACTTGTATATGCATTTATGCTACGATTTAGCAGGCGAACGTAGAGAGTTCCTGTATTTTTCGAACATTTATAGCGACTCGTACACTGCAGACGACAACGATATGCCGCCACTCATACACATTCATATTCATTTGTATCCTTTGGAGCGCCTTAAGCCCTATTTTTGTTGGAGAGTGCACACAAAGTTTCTGTGGTTCTTCTATTCATTTCTTAGATGCTACGTATGCCTTCTATGAATTTAAAAAATACATACGTAAATTTGGAGGTGTGTGTGTGTGTGTGAGTGTTGGTGTGCATTACTTGGCTCGACAATCTTTTGGTCATAAAAGTTTATAACCAACCCAAGCACTGGAGTGTGGGTGTCGGACTAATGAAGATTGCTTAACCGACAGTCGATGACTCGTGGCTTCGGACTTTAACTTTCGGCCATGGGGCTACACCCATCATTGCTTGTCACTCACAGTTAGCGGTCAGTATGCATTGAAAGGAGACTGTACGTACTCTTGCTTGAACTAGCGAAGAAGCTATGTACATACCCCATAAATATTCACCGAAAATCAAAAGAAATTTTCGAATGTCTTCCCTCAAAACAGACACAAAGCTTGGAGAAAGTGTGTACAAAAGAGTTGGAAAAGCGAAACATTCAGTTAAAATGAATCGAGTAAACCAGCATCAGCCGAATAGTTGGCAATACGCTAAATAACGGAGACAATTTTTGATGCTCAACGTCTTTGCCACGAACTTACTAAAAACAAAAGCATTTGTCCGACATCAACAAATCACAGTTGTTGGCACAAGTTTTCTTACTCTTGAGACTTTTGCGCACAGGCAGTAGTCGCTGCTTGGCTTATGAAGAAAATATTCTTTACAAATTCCAGCCTACACTTTAACCTCATTTTCTTTGCTACTATACCATATTCATTCATTAATAATCTCATTTCTATTTTCTTTGCTTTCAGGAGACCATCCCAGCTGCAGTTGCGACCACAACCACCACGGACGCGACCGGCAATGGCGGCGCCACCAGCACAGGCGGTGTTGTGGGCATTAGCACCGCAGCGGGTTCGGTGGCTGGGAGCGTTGGCGGTGACAATAACACCGAAACGGATCCCTATGCCGGCTTAATGAAGGATGCCGACAAATTGAAACTGATGTTGTTGGCTTGGAATTATCAAAACTCAAATGCGGTACGCAATGGCACTGAGGGACCCGATTTGGGTGTGGTCGGCGGTTTGTGGGCACAATACCAGAATGCGTTGGCACAGAATGCGGCAAACAACAAAATGGACATATCCTTGTCGCCAGTACCGCGCACAGATGTCACATCACCCATGGAGGCGCAGGATGAGACAAACTCTTCGGGGCAGAAGGAGGAGGATGAAGGCTCTGAGGATGATTCGGATGATAAACTAGACGAGAAGTTGGCCACACACGACCCCGAACGGCTGAAGGCATTCAATGTAAGTATCCAAGTGTGCGTATTAATGGCAGAGTGAAACTTACTAACTTGCCTTTTGTACTTTAGATGTTCGTGCGTTTGTTTGTGGATGAAAATCTTGATCGCATTGTGCCAATTTCAAAGCAGCCAAAAGAGAAAATACAAGCAATCATCGATTCATGCGCCAGACAATTTCCCGAATTTAGCGATCGCTCACGTAAACGTATACGAACGTATCTGAAGTCGTGCCGACGCAATAAGAAAACACGCGAAGGCTGGGATAACACCGTAAGTTGACCTTATTTAAGAACAAAGAACTTTATAATTGACCTTTGTTTTACTATCCTACAGACCCGTCCGACACCAGCCCATTTGACGTCCGTGCAGGCGGAACAGATACTGGCGATCGCCTGCGAGAATGAGTCCATGAATGCCAAACGCATGCGTATCGGCCTAGAACCCATCACACATGCCATACCGGCGCCTGGTTCAGCCGTCGCCGCAGCTGCAGCAGCAGCGGCAGCAGCTGCCGCGGCCGCAGTGGCCGCCACCAGTTCCGCCGCATCCGTAGGCGGCGTTTGCAATTCCACCATCACATCGGTTTCGGCTGGCGATGCACTCTCCACCGTCACAACGTCTACGCTGCCGTTTGTTGGCGGCGGTGGTGGTGGCTTCGCACGTTCCACACCCAATTCCGATGCCGCCGAACCGCTTTCGTTGACACCAGCCGCTGCAGTGGCTGCTGCTGCAGCTGCAGCTGTGGCTGCTTCGACGGCTGGTGTTGGTGGTGGCAGTGGTGGTATTAACTCGGCGCGCAGCTCACCGCTAGCACTGAGTTCGAACACAAGCGTGAGTGGTAGCACTAGTGGGCTGGACATAAAGCCACTGACAGCTGTACTATCGAATGGCAATACGCCAACCAATGGTACGGTAGGTGGACTGGCTGGATTACCTGCCACAAGTCCACTTTATCGGCCATCGGATTTCACTTCACCATCAGCGGCTTCGCCATTCGTAGCTGCTGCCGCTGCGGCAGTGGCTGCCGGTCGCACACCAACCTATCCCGGCTACTTTCCCGGCGTAGCAGGGCTTGGCAATGGTAAGTTTCTCGCGCAGATATTTCTTAGAATTTTTTACTAAAGCGTTATTTTTTCTACTTCTAGTCGCTCCTACGGATCTCTCCATGAAACCATCGTCCACCAGTACGTGTGTTACACTCACTACCGCCCCAACCACCGTCAATACGAACAATAACATCGGCGTGATGGGTGTTGGCGCACCGAATCTCACAAGTCTGGTCGCCACTGGCGGTCTCTCCATCAATAATAATAATGCGCTCGTCACCGCCACACAGCAGCTACAACAGCTGCAGCAACAGCAACAGCAGCAGCAGCAACAACAACAGCAACAACAACAGCAGCAGCAGCAACAGCAAGCGATCATGGCGACCGGCATGAATGCCAATCAAATGGTTGGTGGCTCATTGAATGATCCAAATGTCGTGGCAGCTGCTGCAGTACGCCCACCGCCATTGTTGGCGCACAAACTGAGTCCCAACGAAATAACGGCAGCGCGTCAAGTGATCTCGGCGTATCGGGAGAGCGCAGCTTTCCTGCTACGCACTGCCGATCAGGTGGAACAGCTGCTTGTGCAACAACAGTAAATGGCACAATGGGTGGATTTTATTGTGTGGTGAATATGTATGGTGCGGTTATTTAGTGCGGAAAGTTCAATTTGTAGCGTTTTTAGTTTTTTTAATTCTTAATTTAATGCCGTTTAAGTTTTAGTAAACGAAATAGCGTGTAATTTTTATTCAGCAAAGACGAATTCATTCATTCATTGTGTGGCATGAATTTTTGTGGACAGCATTTTCTATAGCAAACATAAACTCACCATAGACCCACACTTAAGTGTGCGGGTTGTTCCTATTTTAACAGTAAATAAAAAACACATATAATAGCAGTAACCAGAAACGCAAAAATAGTCAAGTCAACAGAAAACCAATGAAATATAAAAAAAATAGCCAAAGCCAAATGTTTAAATGCAAAACTATGTAATAAATAGATGTTCTACTTGCATTAATTTTCTTGAACTACAATAGCAGCCAACAGTATATAATGCTGGATCTGTGTGACTAAACGGGAATCTTAAGAGGTGATTAGTAGTTTAATTTAACACAAAACGGAGAGTAGTTCTCTGAGATTTTACAATGAACTCTACGAGTTAAATCAAGACCCTTCAACTTTTGAACATTCTTAAACAATTTTAATAATAATTAGGCTGCGGATATAGTGGGCCGTAGAATAAAGCATTTAAGTAAGCAAAGATCAGAAGAACATATACAATTATTGAAACACTTGTGGTCTGAAATTTGGTTAAGGCAGCCACTATATGATTCAGCTTAGGGTAGATTAATCAGGGTATTGAGAGTATATGAATACTGCTTAGACGAATTTCGTGACTTTAACCGATTATTATAGCTTTTAATCAGCTCAATCGACAGATTACAACCCATATTTGATTCAAAAAATTATCAACTTTGCAATTTATTAGGCTGGTGGAGAATTACAAGCATTGCAGTAGCGAATTTTATGAAAAAAAATTAACTGTCTGTAGAAACGATTTTTTAGCTGCTTTCATCAGACTTAAACTGAACTTAACTGTATATTTTCTGAATTCATTAATAATTATCTACTATAGATCCACGTTTAGTCACACCAACCTGGCTCAAAACATAAATAGAGAATACGTATTTACATTTAATGTGTAAATCTCACCCTTGAAATCCAATACCAAATAATAATAATAAAAACAGCAATAGAAAAAAGTGGAACGCAATCGCAAATAGTCAAATACAAGAATCGAAAGTGAAAAAATCTCACTTTAATGAGCATAAGAATATTGAATTTTCTCTCAATGTAAATTTATATGCCAAAAAAGCTTTATATTCAATTTAAATTTTGTATGTTCTTGTGTTAAATTAATTTTTGAAGAAAAAGAAATTTTAAAATCTGCTATTTCTGTGTAACAAAATAATATTTTTTTATATTATTTGCTTTCCACTTTAGTAATCGTAAAACTTTTGAAAAAAAAGCCAAAAACTGCGAAAATACTATGAAAAATTTTATACAGGGTGATATTAAGAAAAAATATTATTAGATGAAAAACTAAAAAAATGCAAATACAAAAAAATATGTAAATTATTATAATACAAGATTTTATTAGCTTATAAAAATCAGTTACTTGTAGCTTCTAATAAATTAAGTAAAATGGTTATTTAATAGTTTTTGCTAAGTATTGAAAATATAGATATTGCTTTCGTAAATTTAAAAATTATTATATTATTTTTGTTTTTATTAAAATATTTTTTTAGAGTTATTTTGTTATTGTTATGATGTAATATCTATTATTATTATTGCTTTCATTCATTTTTTCTTTTTGTGTTTTGATATTTTTATAATTTATTTATTATTTTTGTTATCTGCCTTTTTAAACTGCATGAGATTTTTGTTTTTAATTTATTTATTTATTAAATTTACTATTTTATTTTTGTTGTAAATAATAGAGCTTCTTAATTAAACAATAATAGAATTGGAAAACTTTTTAGTTTAAGACTTTTAAAATTGTTTGAGAAAAATTGGGACACGAAACGAATTTGAAGGAAATAATATAATTATTTTTTTAACACAACTTTTTTTTTAATTTTTTATATTTAAATAAACAAGTAATAAGTTGAGAAAATTTTTTTTCGACAAGACAAACATATTAAAAGAGTTTAAAAAATTAAAATTAAAAAAAGTTAAAAAAAAAATAAAAATAATTTTAAAGAATTAAAATAAAAAAATACAAGAAAAATTTAATATATTTTTTTTATAAAAAGTAGTCGGTTTTTGTTTTAAATTCTGGGCTCAGACTTAAATTAAAATTAGTTTAACTTGCTTAATAAATATTTTTAGAGAACAAAAAATTAAAAAAAAAGTTATTTAAAAAATGTTTTTCAAAAATTTATTTTTGTATAAATTAAACCAAAAATTATTAGATATAAATAAAATATTTTTTTAATAAAATGTAATATTTTTGACATTTTAACTAAGTGTAAAACATTGGTTCCAGATATAAAACAACTTTATTGCTGTATGAAATTAAATTCGTTTCATATATCCAATATTTAAAATTCATGGATTATTTTTTTATTGAAAATTATTATTTATTTTTCAAAATTATTTATATTTTCATTTTTATCGTTTTTATAAGTTTTTCCATAAAATATATTTACTTTATTATTTTGTAAATCTATTACTTATGTCTTATTTAATTTCTATTTATTTTATTTATTATCTTTACTACCCTACAATTGTATAAATATTTTCAATAGCAAATGTTTTCGTTTTTATTGTACAATACTTATATAATGTTATGCTGTTAAATTTTTTAAATGCTAATTAAATTGCATTTTGCACTCAAAGCAACAGTGTATTAGATATAGATGAAATGAAAAGTGAGGACGAAAAGCGAAAAAAGATTACAAATAAAAATAAATAAATTTACTATAAATGTGTATTGTAAAAACGGATATTAAATAAATAAAATAAAGTAAAGAAAAACTTAAATTTGGTGAAAATACACACACAAAAACGTATAGAATTTATTTAAAATAACGATTTGAGGATAATTATATTAAAATATAAGAGAAAAGCAAAAATTACAAACGAAGACAAACTCATTTAGGAAGCTAAACTAATCAAAACGATATTGAAAATATGAAAGACAAACTTAATTTAAATACAAATAAACTAAGAAATTTTAATTAAAACCAAAAAGAAAGCGTTTGCAATGCAAACGAATGCAGAGAGTAAGAGAAAACAACACTTACTCACTTATAGAAATTGGAGAAAAGCGATAATTCTCATTGTAATCGCATTAGGCCAGAGTAAATGCAGAATTAATATTATAATTATTAAAATAAATAAATGAAAAAAAAGAATTACAAGTGAAACCTATGAAGACCCTAAGTAATGTTAAATGAAAAATTTATGACAATTTTAAACGTCGATTTAATAAAGAATTTATGAAAAATTAAATGTAAACCTTTTTAAATTGTAGTTTTTATTTGAAAATACATGAATGGAGGCATTTCAGAACATAAGCGGTAAATTTTGGTTTATTTGATATTTGTAAAACAATTTACAAATAATATGAGCAAGCAAATTTTCAAATATGAACGCTCATATATTAAGATCGTATGCATAGAACGTAAAATATATTTAAATATCGTTTTAACATAGAACGTATACTGTATACGTTCTGTGACCAAAAACGATATAGTAAATTCCACAACCAACTACATAGAGCAAAGACACACACCACGAACGCTTACATAATTTATGGTTTCAAAGCTATAATTTTAAGTTAAGCACCTTCTCTTATGTTATAGCACATGCCTTAACAAATGAGAAATAGTTACATATGACTACGTGCTCATACATAAAAGGAGCTTCCGACTGGAAGTTCACTAGTATCCGCTAGCAAGTTGTAGCTTCCGATCAGAGCCAATTTACATACATACTAATATAAAAAAGAGCGAGAGAAGAAAATCCCAAACTCACCGTTTAGCAGCAACTTTCTTTTGCATATACACGACCGACGTAACAATAAATTTAAGGAAGCGAATCGCACGACAACGAACAAATCGACGAGCTGCATACATAGATATGCACACGAGACGAACGAACGAAATATTACAGACATTTCTCCTAATTTTGAAGCACATAGGAAATGAAGGAAAGTGCGCTTTTCAGTAAATGCGAGCTTTAAGCTTTTCACAGGCTTCACTTACAGCCATTTTATAGTGCATATAGAAATTTGCATTTATTTTCACGGATTTTAATTTTGATTGCTAATTTTCACCACTATTTAGAGATTTTCACTTTGGCTTTTACATACATAACTAACGTATAGAACACACACATTACCAACTAAAAGGGCTTTGCAATTTCTCTGATTTGCCTTTCACAAATTTTCATTAGCTGCTTTTTGTATTATTGCACATTTTTTTCACTGATTTTCTTAACAACACATAGCGCACATCACTTTTCAAAATATACACTTTTAAACTATTTTGTTTTCTAATTTTATTTAATATTACCGACCGCGAACCGACAACGAACCGTTTCCAAAACCGTACGCTTTAATTTCCGATCTGTAACTGAGCTGTTTCCGTCGTTGCTGTATGGCAGTAGCAGTGCAGTAAGTAGCGATGGGAGAGCGAATAAGTAAGCAAGGCAGGGTTGCCATAACTTATTGCAACTGATTGATGTATTTTTTATTTGAGGGATTTAATATTTTTTTAAGATATTCGATAAATATCATAATTGAACTAGATAAAAATTACGTTTAATTACAATTTTTTGGGTCTAAAATTAATTATAAATGGGGACTTTTTTTTTGCTTTTTTTGTGTTAAAAGTAAAATAAGTTCTTAAATATGTTCCATAATTGGAACTTTTAAAGTTCTAATATTTTAAACATGTGAATCTTCATAAAGCCGGGAATCTATCTAAGAGACAAAAATAATTTCCGACCTCTAGATCATTATTTTCATATTTGATATTTTTCCAAAACCACATTTTGATAAAAATTTACGTCTTTAAAGAATGTGGGAATTGTTAAAAACTAACGATAATATCTTTAAAGGTTCTAAATAATAGCTAACTAATAGTATTTCCCAATACATATTACCAGAAAACTCGCCTTCTATTTGGACATTAACACAGAAACATTTTGACTCCTTTTATAAGCTTAGAATTTCATAGTCTTTACACATTGACGAATGGTATACAGTTTTCCACAAAATTTTTTGAAAATGTCACAATATTTTTTTACTTATATATTCTGTGGGCATATTTTTGTGTTATTTTGGATATTTTGAGTACATAAATAATTACAGTGGAACTTCCATAACTCAAACTTTTATAACTCGAAGATCTTCATAGCTCGAACTTTTGAATTGGCAATAGCGTTTAAAAATCAAATTTCATACAAATTTCCTTCCATAACTCAAACTTTCCTAACTCGAAGTTCTCCATAACTCGAACTCTTGAATTGGCAATAGAAGTCAAATTTCATACAAATTGCCTTCCATACATCGAACTTTTCGACCAAGGCATAATACACAATTTAAAATTTTACTATTGAAACATAATTTTAAAAGAGTCCCTAGAGGGGAATATGCTATTCCTCTTATGGTATAAGAGGCTTAGCAAAGACATGGGATACAGACGCCAAGAGCAAAAAAATAGCAAATTGCTAAAAAAAAAGTTCAGAATACATATTTTAACGTATGTACATAAAACCTTATGCGAAGTAAATAATTAAGACTGGGTATAAATCTATATTTTTTTAGCTTTTAAAAAAATTTATGTTTTAATGAAAATTCAATAATTCGAAGTTTATTTGTGGATTATGGTGATTCGAGTTAGAGAAGTTCCACTGTAATAACGATTTTTTGGACTCTTTCATGAAAACAAACTGCTGTATATTTGTTCATACAACTCTTCCCAACATCCTTTATTTATCTGAAATCCAGCACTTTCATATGTATTTTTTTTTCAATTCTCAATGAACGGCAACTCTGTTCTACACCTGCTAATCCTCATATAATTGCCAATTATGAGAGAATACTTGTTGCATGTGTGCAAGGTACATATATAATTATATATGCATTCACATTAGGGTGCACCACCTCATTGGAGAAAAAATATAATTTTTATTGTAATTTGAAATATTAAAATATAAAAAAAAACTTTTCTTTAAAAATACTTTCATAAGGCTACTATGGAAACTATTTTTATTGGTATTTATCAATTTATTCACCCTGATCGCATATTTGCATAAGATTACAAAAAAGTTAACAAAAAAATTAAAATAGCTTTCCTTTTAAAAATTCGAGATTTGAAAAGTGTTATATGTGGTCATGTCAAGAAAATAAAGAAAATGCTAGAGAAGGAAGAGAGTGATGTTTGTGATAAAAACAAAATTTACACTTAAACTATATTTACCCCATACATTTTTAAAACATCCAGACTCTAAATTGTTTCTTCTATGGAATTTTATTTAAAAATGCATATATCTTAAAAGAAATTTAGAATATCTACTTAATCTAAATCAATTTTAATTCTTTTAATTATGTGTAAGATTTTACTTAGAAGGTAATGTCAACCTTAATGTATATATGCAAATGCAGAGAGGCATTGCCTCCTTGCTTCTCATTAGTTTGCGAAATTCACATGCAAATATGTATGCATGTATGTGTGAAAGCCTGCATTTGGTAATAGTAGCATTGATGTGCAAGTTTGTATGTAACGTTCTCTCCCACTCTCACCGCTCACTACTCTAATTCTAGTCAGCGCAATCAGAAAGAATTCAGTTGGGAGTTGAAAGTTAAATTGTGCGGTTGTCGGTTACGGGTTGTAGGTTCTCGGTTAAGTCGGTTCGCGAATGTTGCTAATAAGTGAAAATTAATGAATAGTGAAAAGTGCTTGCATGGTTTCTAAAGTGTTGTGTGTGTGTAAGGCAGTGCAGTGAAAACCATACAAAGCTATGCAAAGCATTTAAACAAGTGTAATAAATATAAGCAATGAAAATATCGAATATGTGCAAATTCCAATTGAAATTTGAAATGGCCGCTCGGCAGGGGAAGTAGAAAGCTTCCAGTGATTTCCCTTCAAAAAAGCTCTTCTCGTGCGTGTTTCCGAACGAATTCTGCCGGTTTTATGGTCGTCGTTGCTTTTATAGCACAGCAATGTCGCGGCTGTCGCTATGTCTCGTTCGTTCGTTCGATTGCATGTATATACTATATATATATACATATGTACAAACGTATGTATTTATGTTGCCAGTTAAAAGGTGAGTTTAGTGGTAACTGAATAATATTCCTATATGAATATTATAAATTGTATAATTTTTAAATTTCATTTACAACTAAAAATCTAAGTATTTTGTAAAAATATTTACAAATTTTTAAATTGTAACAAAAAACAGTTTTTAAAGAAAATTAATTTTAAAAAATTAAAAAAAAAAATTAATTAATTATTCTTTTTAGAAATGTATTTCCTATAATACATGTTCCCTAGTAATATACCTATTATACTTTCATTTATACTAATTTATGAAAATAATAATTTAATTTTTCAAATTCTTAGCCATGTTTATATCTGTATTTTTAATTTATTTTTCATATACATATAGAGATATTACCAGATTTGTATGGTTTTCCAAATACCAAACTTTTTATAAAGCTTCCAATGCGGGTTATGTCTTTGCTGCTTTCGGCCTTTATTGCAGCCAACTGGTTCGAGACATGGACTATTCTAGCAACGTCACAATCTGAAATGAAATGATATGAAAATTCTTGTTCGTACTGTAGCTGGTAGAGGACCATGGATGGGGAATCAAGTTTCGTGCATAAGTCTTTTGAGATTCTTAAGGCAGTAGTCTGCTTTAGAAGCCGAAAAAAATCGTTTTTTCAGCAATTTTTTTTGAAAGGGAAGGAAATGATTGCGCTAAACGGAATTTTAAGACGATAGTGTACTATATTTAAGGCTTAAAAAACAATATTTATTATTAAAAAATTTTGAAAATTTTTCAAAGTTGTAAGTATTTTTCTGGAGCGGCTGGAGTCTGCACTTGTAAATCGGTGCCGGTGATGGAGGTCGTGCGATGCATCTGAAACAGTCGAATTAATTTTTTTTTTTTTAATTTTTACAAGTTTCTTTTCTTTATACACTAAAAAAATACCGAAGAAGTTATAAAATTCCAAATTTTTTCGAAGTTTGAAAAAAAATTCACTTTTTTAAGAAAAAAAATTGACTTTAGGTTGCAAAACAAGTAGTTTAGATAATACTTTTGTCCAACTTTTTTAGTTCAAATAGAAGATAATTTAATACTGAAGCTAGATCACTTTGGTTTTTTTCGATCGGACATATATTATTTTTGCTATCGCTGGCACCGTTTTCTAACACTTGTGAAAATGAAAACTCGAGAAACGCGCTTTAAAGTCTGTCTGAGCATTCGCACCTGCTCGGACACTAAAACTGCTCTAGCTTCGAAAATATGTCGAATTGGCCTCTGGAATTTTAAAGACATATTCTTGGATAGTTTTGGAAGAGATTTAAAACAAAACAAAAAAATCTATTTTTTGAAGCCTGTAAAGCAGACTACTGCCTTAAAAAAATGTAGGATAAGCATGATGGAAGACCAACTATAAAAACATTTTTTTTTTTTCTGGACAGTTGATAATTTGTTGGAAAAATATACTCGACAAGGCTGTAGATGGAAGTTCAACTGTATTTATTTGTTTCTACACCTCTTTTAGTGCCGCTGTTAACTTTTCCTTCTTAAATTTTTATGATTGTACTTTTCTTTTTTATTAAAAAAAAAACTTTTTATAAATAAATACAAGGTTTGGGATTATACTAAAAATATATATCTATAAAATCACTATTCTCTTAAAGAAGACCCGATCCACCGATTTTTAGAAACTAGTCTCTATTCCATATGCTCCCAAAAATGTTTAAAACCAACCCACCCAATAATTTATTCCCACTAATAATAATAAAACCATATCATTTACATTTTTTACTTAACTTTATTGATAAATGAACCTCAATATAATTATTTGCGGCTTTATATTCATTCAGACTCAAATGAATTTCAGCAAATGATATTCGATGAATTTGCATTTATAATGACATAAGTAGACATTTACAATATTTCGTATAAAAATTAAAATAATAGCGTTGTATATACATTAAGATACATGGGTTGTTAATATTACAACAAAAAAATTTGTCTAAATTATATAGACAGTTTTTTTAATTGTCTAAATTATATAGACAGTTTTTTTTACATTAATAAACTTAAGAATATGCATATTAAGTACAATATTTTCAATAATAAATTTTTTCGAAATTTTGTAAAAAAATATTTATTTTATATAGACACTTAAATGAAGATTTGGTGCAAAATATTGAATAACTTCGTGTGTATATGAATATGCGATTGTATGTGTTTGAAAATGGAAAGGTATGTGTATTAAATAATTTAGATGAGCGGTGGTGCTTTGAAAAGCTTTAATTTTTCTATTTAAATAAGCACTCTTATAAAGAAACTGAATGGTTTTATAGTGTGTCAAATGAAGTACATGCTTGCATTTTGAAAAATGAAGAGCTTTCGTTATTTACAAAATCGAAAGCTTTCACTAAGAAAGTCAAAAAGGAGCTTTCATAATTTACGAAAGAAAGTAAAAAAGGAAGCTCCAAAGCAAGTGTTGACTGAACACGAGTAATTAAATTAATCAGTTATTTATAATATTGGAAGCACCAGCGGATTTTGTTGTTGTTATTTCGAAATTATTTACTAACAGCGAATAGTATAAAACCAATAATTTAAGAATTAAATAACCGATAGTTACCACTGTAACGTTAAATAACTTTAGTGCTTTCGTCGCATAAGCTACATAAGCTGCTAAAGCGCACCTGGCAAGATTTACTTCACTATTTTTTTTGTTTGTTTGTTGTAAAACAAAAATATTTTTCAAAGAAATTTTTCAAATTGAAGTCCATTACTTTTGAAATTGCGTTCCATGCGTTCGTTTCTTAAATTAAAGCCTATAGAATCGTTTATTTAATGCTAACTTAATAATGTTGTTTGTGTTTTTGTGCAGCTTACTAAGCTTTAAGCTCACGCCAGCACACCATCCAATGCGTGTATGACGCCATTTGTTGCTGGTATATTCGATGTGACCATTTGTGCGTCGTTTACTTTGATTTTGCCAGCGGATGTCTTTTGCAGTATAACGGTTTTACCGGTTTGCAATGAGTCCTTCACTTGATAGAAACGCATGCCAGCTGAGAATAGTGAACCGGGTACAATGTGTTTCATAGCGAACTCTTCGGCAGCATCTTTGTCATTGAAAAGTTTCTCCAAGGTATCGGATTCCATGTCGCGGAAGCTTTTGTCTACGGGTGCGAAAACGGTGTAGGTCTTGATTCCTTTGAGGAGAGAGGGAGAGAAAATTAGAAACGAAATTAAAATAAGAACACTACAAGTGACTGAAGAGCTTTCACTTACCTTTACTTTGTAGTTTCTCTGATAAGCCTGAAGTGTACAAAATTTTCAAGAAGTTGGAGAAACGGTTTTCACGATCTGATTGCAGTGTCTGCAAAAGATCGCCGACTGGCAAAGGGAACATGACACGATCAACAGCATGCGCGACACCTTGCGGTATCTTTATATCCTTCTTGTTCAGTAAGACCATAGCGCCGTTTATTGTTGTGATCTATAACAGTGAAGCATTTTGAACATTAGATACTCCTTATATAACGCCTATAGTTTTGATCTTTAATACTCACAGTAACATCGTTCCACTCCTGGTCGTGCATCGTATACTGATTAACGCGCAGTTGCGTACCCGCCAAAGAGACACCTGTCATCTCATCTTGAAGCGTTGCAATCTCGAAAGCGCCTGGTATCACGTGATGCAACAATAACTGTTTCATAGAAGATACATTTAATTAAAATTTCCTAAAAAAATGACAATCAAACACTTACGCCACTCAGCAGTCTGGGATTCGCCTTAAATTTCTCCTCTGCGCGTTCGGGTCCACCAAGTTGTACAAGCAAGTTTTTGAAAGCCTTATCCGTTGGCACAAATACCGTGTATGGACCAGTCTCATTCAAGATGCTATCCAAACCGGATTGACGTAAATATTTAGCCATGGCGAAGAGTCCATTCGATTTAAGTATCTGTATGAGGTCTTCACTAGGGTTCGTAGAGGTCACTTCAGCAGCCTTTTCGGTATTCTCTGTTTCTTGTACCAACGTATCTGTGTAGTGACCTGACTCGGGCACCGTATCGACCAAACGTTCGGTGACGGCAAACGGTGTTGAGGTCTCATAGACTACAGGTGCAGTAGAGGCAGTGTAAATCGGCGCCGGTGTGGTGTAGTAGGTGGTGGCGGTAGATTCTGGTGCAGCAGGTGCATATGAGACTTCAGCGGGGCTTGTGCGATGTACAAGTGGTGCGTAAGTAGTACTGGGGTAGACATAGGGCGTTGTTCGCGTGGAATGGTATTGGTGACGTATCGGTGATGTGCGCGCGAATGGGAACTCAGTAGTGGTTGTGGTTGTTGTTGTGGTGCTAGTAGTTGTGGACGTGGTTGTGCTGGGTGTTGTGGACGGTGCAGCAGTAGTTTTTATAATATTACCACCCTGTATCTCGACCACTTCATCATTGGGTAGGGTTAGACGAGAAACTGAGGGCGGCAGCTTAATTTCACCGCTGCGTATGCGCTCCAAAATGCTCTCTACTTCGGCCCCAGTTTGTTTTGTTTCCTTTTCACCATTGGCTTTGACACCTTGTATCTTGAAGCTACCATCAGCTTGTTCCTCAAGATAGACATATGTGGCTTTCTTCTTTGGTGGTAAAGTGGGTGCTGGTTGCGGTGGTGGCGCTGGTTTATTCGAACTTAACCCTTCAATCTCATAACCATCGGGTATGAGTCCACGTTTAGCCAACTCTTCAAGTGTTGGTGGTTCATCGGAGTCGGACTGTATCACCGCTGAGCTGGCAATGCTGTTGGCGCCGCTTGAGATACCCTCAATATCGCCACCGTAGAGTGAAGCTAAATTCGAGAAATCGACACCGCCGGGCAAAGCTTGTGGATCGATGGCTGCCTCTGGATCGGGAGAACGCGAAATTTGTACTTTTGAGCCATTAGGCAACACGAGATCCTTCGCACCTTCAGGCGCCACATCGGCTATACTCAATTTACCACCAGCTGGCGCGCTCACCGCTTCAGGTGCGGAAATACCCTGCTGGGCCAGCAAGGATTGCAGTTGGTCCTGTGAAAGCGCTTGTTGACCTTTAACCAAATTGGGATCGGTGGTGCGTATGACTTGCACACGTTGTCCGTTCGGCAATACCAAATCCATCTCGGAGTAGGTTTTATTATCGTCCTCCTTCTGTGGCGCCTCAGCCAGTGCAGCCTTTAGTTGTTTCAGCAGTTCATCGCGACCGATGGTCTTGACGGGTTTCTTACCAGGTGTGGTTTTCATGCCGTACTTGCCGAGCTCGGCCTTCACTTGTGCATAGATGTCTTTGCTGTTCTGCTTACTGCTTGGTGGTGGGGTTGCCTCAGTGGTAGTGGTAGTTGTAGTAGTTGTTGTCGTCGTTGTGGGATGTTCCTCGTGATACTTCTGCAAGGCAGATGAGAACAAATGCAGCTCCGAAGGCGCCAATGGGCGACTGCGTGGTGGTTGTTGGTAATTTTGGTATTGCTGTTGTTGCAACTGCTGTTGTTGTTGTTGTAGTGGCAACTGCAATGTGGGGACCAATTGTTGCTTGAGCGTCTGCTGTTTAGCGAGGAATTCCTCATGTTGTTGACGCACCTTGTTCTGTGACTTCTCATATTGTTTCTGTACGAACTGTTCGTGCTTCTGTATGATCTTCTGTTTGTACTCCTGATCAGCGGACTGGGCTTGCGGTGTTGGTAGTGTGGCAAAAGGTGGATTAACATACTGTTGTTGGGGCTGTTGCTGTTGTGGCTGTTGTTGCGCGGATGGGAAGGCGGTCGACTGCAGATTGGGGAAGATCTGTGGCACTGGCAGTCCCAAATTGGGTGTCAACTGGAAAGCGCCGCTCTGCTGCTGTTGCAACGGCAGTTGTTGGTAGTTCGTGTGTTGATGTTGCTGCTGTTGTTGTGGCAGTGGCAACAGCTGTGGTTGTTGTTGCTGCTGTTGTTGTTGTTGGAAAATCAACTGTGGCGTGGTGGAGAATGCGGCTTTCAATGGCGCCTGCGCTACGCTCTGCGGCTGGAAAGTGGGCACCGGCAGCGAGCTCGGTAGCTTTTGTTGCGTCTGTGGCAAGCCAAAGTTTGAGGGTCCTGCTTGCAGTTGTTGTTGCTGTGTTGGTTGCTGCTTATAAAGGCTGTTCGGAAGTGTGGAGTAGATTGGTTGTTGCAATGGTTGTTGTTGCTGCTGCTGCTGTGTTGGCTGTGACTGGAATGGCTTGTTGTTGTACGAACGTTGTGGCAAGCTCTGTTGTGGACCCACTTGTTGATTGCCGAAATTACGCAAAGTTAAGAAATTCTGCGTGTGTTGATCGATATTTTGTTGTTGCTGTAATGGCTGCTGTTGCTGTTGTTGTTGTTGTGGCTGTTGGAAACGTATCGGCTGTTGTGGTGTATACAATTGATTCTGTGTGGAACGTTGGAAAACGGAGTTCTGTTGGTATTGGTCATTGTTGTTGCTGTTGCCATTAGCATTTGCATTGTTGACGTAATTGCCACGTCCGTTGCCGCTAGGCGGGAAGCGTGTATTCACAGTGGGCAACACCTGACGATTGCGTTGCTGCTGAGTTTGTATGGGCACTTCCACGCTTGGGGATTGCTGCAGGAAATACTGTTGTTGCTGTTGCTGCTGTGCTTGTCGTGGTTGTGTATGGTGTTGCACATCCGTTAGGATATGCTGTTGACTGGAGAGCTGCCGGCGAAATTGATTGTTAAAGGGAATGGGCTGCAATTAGAAGAGTAGAAATGGTGTTGAATGAAAATGGTCTGTAGTTTAATAGCAAAAAAAAATTTTTGTTTTTATTTTTCTTAAAATTACATACTCATTATTATCTTATATCGTTCATTTATATGAAATATACCTAATCTAAATTGACGAAAATCTCTGTTTTGCTTTAATCTTTTGATCAAAAACACTTTCCAACACTTTATACCACCCTAATACTTTGAAAAGTATCGCTAATCCTGCTTTTTCCATTGTCAACTACGAAAATTTATAGCAAAACAAACTCCCGTTATTATATAATTTTCACTTTCAAACGCGCAATCGCAACGACCTCTCAATGCCAACGTCACACATTCGATAGCCGTTAGCATTACTCCACTTTCGTGGTCGCAAAGTGGATCAATAGCGAGCGATATTACAAAATACCCACAGGCTTATAAAGCAAAACCTGTAACTGGGTAAAAGGAAAAATTGCGCACAAAATTGGAGCAATGCAAGTTGAACTGGTAAAATTACCAAGTCAATTGTCGTTTGCAACGCGAGTGTGTGCGCATGCGCAACAAACCCACTAACTAACGTGCAAAAATACGCATTGTAATTGGCTGTAGCAACATGCCGACAGCTTTTTAGCGAACCGCTTTTGTTGCTATTGATGATGTCTTTTATTTGCGGTCACATCGAAAACTTGAACCAGTTTCGTGTTGGATGACAAAAGCATCGCGTTGGCTAGGTAGAGGCAGAGGAGTAGTGAGATTCATGATGCTGTAAAGTTTTATTGCTTATTTTTCAAATACTCGTATATATAAATAACTGTATTTAATTACATACATCCACACTTTCTTATAAATTGTAGTGTGGGTTTAGTCGAAGAGTGGCGTAACTCAAAATAGCAAATAATTTTGTTTTCTTTCGAAGAAAGGTCACAGAAATGAATTTTGCAAACTTTTATAAGAAGTGATATTGACTTTGGTGTGGAAACCTATTCTGCAAGAATATTGCGACTTCAGTATAATATTCTTTATGAGATTCTAAAGCATGATATATCGTCACATATTCAAAAGCTTTCAAAGTGCTGCGAATGGTTTCGACGATTAAGAGCGGCTGAAAACGACACGAATGGATAAGCCAGCCAGTGGAAGACTTGTGACGACGAATACCGACCAAATCATGGAAAACATTGAGTTCGGCCGGCATGTGGCATCTCGTGACATCGTCCAGGAGATAGGTGTTAGTCACCAAACCATTTTAAACTATCTGCGGAAGGCTGGATACACAAAAAGGTTGATGTTTGGGTGCCGCATGATTTGACGCAAAAAGACCTTCTGGACCGAATCTACGCCTGCGATATGCTGCTGAAATGGAACGAACTTGACCCATGTTTGAAGCGGATGGTGACTGGCGACGAAAAATGGATCACATACGACAATATCAAGCGAAAACGATCGTGATCGAAGGCCGGTGAATCATCCCAAACAGTGGCCAAGCCGGGATTGACGGCCAGGAAAGTTTTGCTGTGTGTTTGGTGTAATTGGAAGGGAATCATCCACTATGAGCAGCTCCCATATGACCAGACACTCGATTTTACCATCTACTGCGAACAACTGGACCGCTTGAAGAAGGCGATTGACCAGAAGCGACCAGAATTGACCAACAGGAAGGGTGTAGTGTTCCATCAGGACAACGCCAGACCACACACCTCGTATGACTCGTCACAAGCTACGGGGGCTAGCTCAAATAGGAGGTTTATCGAATCCGTGATTACCTGTCATGGCGAACGCCCTTGTTGGTGTAAAGTTGAACTCAAAGAGGGTTGTGAAAAAAGGCTGTGCGTGTTCTTCGCAAATAGGTGGGGGGGCTTCTACGAGGGGGGTATTATAAGGTTGTCGTTCAGATGGAAACAGATTATCGAACGAAACAACGCATATTTGAACTAAATTCGATAACTGTAACATACTATGAATAGTGAAATTCATATCGCTTAACCATCAATGATTAATAAAAAAAAATACCTCATGTGTGAAATTCCTGCTGTGAGAAAATTAATTGTATGCTCCCTAAATACAGGCTTTTAACAGTAACCGACCACCTACTACCGGTGTTACTTAATGTAATAACATTACAGCGATCTGTTCAACTATGTAATTACTTATTTATGCCGATTAAATGATGTTTTTTTGACGCATTATTGCCACTTCTGCTTTCAGCATAATTACTTGTTTATTTTTATTAATATTTTTACCAACGTAATCACTTTTTGTTTGAGTTTTATATGTTAGTACGCTTACAAAACAAACGCATTTGTCCGATGCTGGTAAACATCGAAAACTATTTTGGAGTTTTTTGTTGTGTTTTTTTTTTGGTATTTTTTCAGCCGTACAGCATTCATAAACTCGTTGCGGCAACGTAAGATGCGCGTTTTGCCGCATCACTACTTGGCGGTGATGCCGCGCATGCGCGCCGCCAGCATACCACATATTTATTACCTGCACAATTAATGTTCATTGTGGTATGTACGCCTGTAGCTGCTTGGCTTAAGTAAATTGAAAATGACAACAACAACATTGTGGCAATGCGCACAGGGCAATAGGGAAACAAGTACAATAGTAATCAACAACAACAAATTGTGTTGGAAAAAAGCCTAGCTTAGACGCGCTTATTACTTGCCGCTTGTTGCTGCTATTGTTGTATAACGCATTATTTTTGCGTTTGTTTAACGCTCTTTTGTTTCCCTACAATTATTTCCAGCTTCGTTTATTATGATTGTGTATGTGTTGTTGTTGCTTTATTTTCATTCACTCCCACTTTGGCCCATTGTTGCGCTCAATTGCTTTTGTTTATCACTACATGCCACAAATTTCAACGGTATTATGCTACATTTTGTTGCTGTTGGTCGTTGCAAAGCTTTGCTATTAACAACAACAACAACAACAACCACTGTAATTACGCATACCGTAATGAGTAGCGCGCAAAGAGATTTCATCTGCGATGCGGGGGAAAATTGCTGATTGCCGGCACTTACCAGCGACAGCAGGCAAACACATAGTCACACAACTGCATGCATTATTAAAAATCTATTACATTTTTCGCGGTTTACGCGTACATGAATGCAAATTAATTACGCATCACTCATACCACATGGCGCACCAACGCCGCCGTCACCGCTTCACCCACCGCCCGCAAGGCATCGTGTTACGTGACGCCTGTTGCGGTTTGGTCATTTCGTTCACAGCTCTTGCTCGACGCGTGCAATTTAGCCCATATTTTGTTTTTGTTTTTGCTTTTGTTGCTTTGCATGCGGCGTTGTTTTTTATTATCAGTTGGTTTCAACTCTGCGGTTATCCCATCACAATTAACTGACGTTTTGCAGGTGCGGCCGCCGCTTTTGTGCGTTGCATGTAGAAATTTCGCCGCTGCCAAACGGCAGATAAATACATAATTCTCATCGACTGTCTTTCGGTTTGCTGGCTCATTGCAAATGACGGAATTTCAAGAGTTTCAAGTGATGCATGTGAATGATAGAAATTGTGCAACAGCATGTTGCGGGCCGTGCGTGTGTTAGATGTGCGATATTTTTTCCATGATTAAGTGTAAATGTTTAAAAAATATGGCTTAGTTTTTTCCTGATGCATAAAATTGCATGCAAATTGCCCAATCGAAATTTTCCAGTTAATAGATTTACTAACAGAGTCGATTTCATTATATGCACGATTCGAGCTATACGCAAATTTTCTTTAAAAAATTGATTCAGATGAGATATTATGTGAGAAATGAAGTAGAAAACTACATTATTGCGAAAATCAAACTTTCTTCACGTAATATAAGCATTTTAATACCCGAAACAAGCCACTTAAACTCTGAGAAGCTTTGTAATGCTTGGAAGAAGATCATTTGTTGTACACTAAGGTGCCCCTAAAATGGAAAATTTTTATTTTCCCACACCTTGATGAACGAAAGAAGCTTTAAAAATAAAAATGAATAGATATAAAACTTTGAGATCAATATGTATAATCAGGAAGGCAAGAAATGATGATTGAAAGATTAATAAGACTGGTTATTTTATGTCGAAGACATCTTATTCGCTTTTTAATTTGCTTAGGCAACTCTATATGATGTTTTTCAGTCCTTCTGATATTCAGCCCATTATTCGGCTATAATTTTCCTTGGCTGAATAAGTGCTGAATACCAAAAGATCTGAAAATTCGAAATGCTGAATTTATATCTCCTTTAAATAAGATTGAATTAATGAAGATTTGAAACAATATGTCGAAAATGAGCAATATAATCGAGTAATATTTGAAAGAATTCATTATACTTCATCACTTAAACAAGTTTTTGACGCGGAATGCTCTTAGGCAGTAATTCTATATTAGTTTTTCTGTCTTATGACATTCAGCGTTGTATTCAGCTACCTTTGACCACAGCTGAATAAGTGCTGACAAGTTAAAATGGCTGAATGAAGTTATAGATTTGGAACTCTTCCTTAAGGGAATGATGTGGAGTATTTGTTGTCAATTTTTAACATATAATTTTGACAATTTGTGAGTATTGAATCAAAAATAAATAAAAAATCGCGAAATTTAGCTATGCTGAGGACATCTAAACTTGCATGCATGAAAAAAGCTTAGAAAAAAACCAAAAATAATCGTTCTCAAAACAGTTTCAAAACAAATAACTATTTCAAGAGATACAAAAACATTAATTTTTTATACAAGTATTTACTAAAGTTATTGTTTTTAAAACATTTATCCCTCTTTCTATACTCAATTACCTCATGCAATTTTCTTACATAACACCAGAAATAATGTCAAAACAATACGCAATTAGTTATCTAACGTGTAATGTTGGTCAAAATAATCCACGTTTATGAGAGCAATAATAACAACAACGCTACCCCAAAGCATCCACAACAATATAACATTTTTAATAACTTCAAAAGCTGGCTAAAAAAAGAAAGTCAATTACCATACAGCTTACAGAGCTGATTCTCTGCACTATACCAACAACAAATAAAGTCACAAAATAAAGTAAAAAACTCGTCACTTGTCAGTCACCTCAATTTTTGGCACACTTTTTCACTATTTAAATAATAAATAAATCACGCAAATTAATAAATAATAGCGCAATTGCTGAATATGCAATTAAAGAATAGCAAAAAAAAATAACAACAAAAGCAAACAATCGCATGTCGCAAACTAGTTACTATGTCTGCTTTGCTTCCCAGAGTTTGACTTGCAGCATCCGAAATACTTTCTACACTAGCGTGAAGCACAAACAACAAATGCCTTTGCAACAGTTGCTGGGTGTTAGTTGGAAATTTGTAATCTCATCTACATTTTGCACAAGTGTGTGTTGACTTGCATTTTACTTTGTTGTTATTTTTGTGGCACTAATTATGTCGCATTGTATTTTTGGTTGCATGTTGCCACTGGCGTTTGCTTTTATTGTTATCACTTTTGCAGTGCGATTTATGCAAATGTAGCAAAACCCTAATTTTGTGGCATGAATAAGGATGCAGCAAGTGAGTGGCAGCTAGATAAAATTATTTTGATGGAAATTGGTCTTAAATTTTTATAGATTTCAGTAGTGAGCTTGAATCACAGTATACGTTTGAGTGCAAAGTGTGTGAATTGTTTTAGAACACAAGTATTTTAGCGGTGAAGCTCATCAACTGTTCGATACCTTTAAAGCCACTATTGTTAGTCGAATGAAAAATACCTTCTTCGAATGATAATACAAGGGTATTTGAGGTGAAATAAATTGATCAATTTCAATTTTTATTGAGAAACCCTTTTTTGTTTTTGCTTTTCATAAGTGGTTGGTAAGATTCATCAGCTCATTAATATTTTTAGCAGCGACATCTACCGTAGCTTTTTTTCATCAAAAATTCAGCCAATCGCAGACAAAGAAAAGAATATCGTCCGTCTTTGTTGCAGAGTTGCATTTGATATTCAAGTCCACTAAAATTCAATTTAAAATAAATGGAGAATTTATTTTGTATGGTAAATCGATTTTAATAAGCGTTTAAATCAAGCAGAGGCCGGTAAATTGATCAATTAGATCCTGTCTAAAACGCTATTATAAATAATAATAAATTGAGGTTATAAAATAACCTTAAACTGAAGATGAGGACTTTGACTAGATCCTTAGACTTGATTGCATCTTTCAAGGGAACAATTTGTGAAGAATTATTAAAGTACTTAGCTTTCTAAGATTATAAGAGAAAACACTGATGATAAGTCAGTATGAGATTCAAAAATAATATCGGGATCGAGATAATCCTATATGATATAGGATTAACCCCGGGAGACAAGTCGTTGCAAGACTTTCTCACAGAAAATTGATTTGCAGCACCAAGTAATTATGTACTTCTAGAAACTCCAGAAATATACTTACTCATACATTGATAAATCATTCACTTCGTTAAACGAAATTGGTCTGGAAGCTTCAGTTATTTCTCAATAGAGCGACCCACTGAAGAAAGCAGATGTTAAGCTAATAAACTCTTAGTAACGAGTCTCCTTCAAATTCTTTTAGTATTTTCAAAAACCAAAAGCGAAAGGATCTTTGCAATTAATTGTCATGAAAAAGTAATGATAATAAAACTAAAATCATCAACTAGTCACGCAACCTAGTCGAATTTGGGCACAACACGCAACAATAAAAATTGCTAAATTCGAAAAATCAACATCAAATCACATAACTAAACTGCTGACCAATTCCAATTGACGACTTGAGAAAAACCTCTTCAAAAAAACAACAAAAATAATAAAATAATCTGATGGAGAGCCACGCATAAGCGAAAACCCCAAGTGGCGAGTGGTTGTAATACACAAAAATAACTAATAAAATTAAAATAAAATGAAGCAAAAAAGAAATAAATAAATAAACTAGACAAACGTAAATTTGAAGTGCTGTTCACAAATAGAAAAACAAAAAAGACACGCAGCCTGCCGCACCACAGCCGCCAAGCTAAGTCGGGAATGTGCTTGCGTAATAATCGCGTCTTGCGACCTCAAAAACAGTTGGCCAAATATAATGGAAATGGACAAAAACACTATTTTTGCCAAGAAGAAGCCAATGCAACACGCACACACACAAAGATACTCTTATTGAAGATAAAAACTAAGCGATGTCCGCCAATTACGCAACCGCGCCAACCAAAATCGGAAAATTCGATGAGCATACAAAAAAATTTTCGAAAAAAAATTTAATGCAAAAAGCATTTGCAAAAACTACAGCGAAATAAACATAAATATGCGCTTGAAAAGAGAACGGAAGAATCGCAAATTGAAGCATTTTCCAAGCAAGCAACAGCCGAACTGCCGAAATGTGGTGAGAATATATCAGCAATCGACAGTCGCTGCGGCACGTACAACCTTGAATTAGTTGCAATCGTCGTTGCAAGTAGTAGACGCAAAAAATTGCATGTTGATAGACATAACACGAACATAAATATTGAAAATCGCAAGAAAACGCATAAATTCCAACTGCCGTCGCACAGATGGCCCACAGCATCGCTTCATTTTGAGGTTATGAGCGCTGATTATTGCGCAAAAGTATAGCGGTTCAAAGTGAACTCATTGGCGGCAAAAGAACTTCAGAAAAAATATGATGGAAGCTGAGAAGATTTGAGGAGTAGCATTTCGCGTGGCGTGATCTTGTGATACTTAGGTTCAAAGTCGAGTTAAATGGTAAATGAATTGTGGAGAACTTCAGTCGCAATAATAGCTTTTAATATCTAATTAAGTTGCGATTTAGCTAAGGGTTCAATTAGCAGTTCAAAAGATGGTTAGTTGCTTGAAGATTGACTAGCAGAATTTAAATTGTGAAATGCTAGGGAAACCTAATACAGTTTGTATACAGTAGAGTGTAAGATCTTCCCACGAATAGCTGTCGGTGGAACTCCAGAGTGAAATAATGGAATCATTTCGGGTTTATCATGGTTGTAAAGCATGGTTGACTGCTTGGAATCGTCAATTCGTGCTTGCTCTTGATCGATTGTAAGCTCAAGCGTTCCGGAATCATGATTTTATAAAGAAACTTTACCAGGAAAACTAATTCATCTAGAACCTGGGAACAGTCACTATTTCATTAGCGTTAAGATCAATAATTGGACACATTTGGTTTTACTGTTTTCAACAACCTAACCTGAGGTAGGGATTTGGTTCTCTAATAAAATTTAAAACATCAAAAGATTACCAAAAGGATATAATTTTTTGAAACAGCTGAGTTCATGAGAGAGTTGCTCCATGTTCGAAACAGAGGATCAAACATGGAAATATTCAGGCTTAAGATAATATTCGAATATTATACTCATCTAAGGCTAGGATCATTGGATTCTTCTTTAATTCGCCTAGAATATGAGCTCATCTATGATTTTGAACGGATTTTATATGCAATTTTTTGGGAGACTTCCTATAATAAAATTCAGCATTTATACATATGACATAAGAGGTTATATGAACCCTTCTTTTCATACTTCATTCAAATAAACTGAAGACTCAACTCATATAAAAAGTATTTTTATATGCTGATAGTATCTCTTGCCGAACCTCAAGCTACCGAGCTCTCAAGACACATTTTAAGGTGGCACTACTTCATAGACTTCCCTGCTTTGTTTTGAAGCCTGTCCACGGGCAATATGAACTCGTTTAATATATACACACAAATGACGGATGAGAAGTCACCGAAAAGTAGGTAACTGAATAATAGCGTGCGGCCAGCCAAGCTAATGCATTTATCTAGAACCTTATAACAGTCACTATTTCATAAGCTTTAAGAAAAATAATTGAACACATATGGTTTTACTGTTTTCAACAATCCAGTCTGAAATAGACATTGGGATCTCTAACCAGATTTTAAACACCAAAAGTTTACCTAAAGATTATTATATTTTGGAACAGCTAAGATCATGAGAGAGTTGTTCCATGTTCGAAACAGAGGATCAAACAGAACCCCTTGGAACCTCAGGTTGAAGATGATATTCGAATATTATACTCATCTATGGCTAGGATCATTAGATTCTTCTTTAATTCGCTCATCTATGGGCTCATCTATGGTTTTGAATGGACTTCAAATGGAACTTTTGGGAGATTTGCGGTAAAAAGATGTATTCAGTATTTATGGTTTAGGTTATATGAACCCTTCTTTTCATACTTATGTCAATTAAGCTAGCTAAATACTCAACTCATATACAAAATACTTTTATATGCTGATAGTATCTTTAGCCTAACCTCAAACTATAGAGCTCTCAAGACACATTTTAAGGTGGCACAGCTTCATAGACTTCCCTGCTTTGTTTTGCAGTCTGTCCACGGGCAATATGAACTCGTTTAATATACACACAAATGACGGATGAGAAGTCACCGAAAAGTAGGTAACTGAATAATAGCGTGCGGCCAGTAGTCAATTTAGCAGCAGCTGTTGGCCGCCAGTCTGACACACCGAGAGGCACGCCGTCAGGCAGGCATTTACTTAGCCAACAGCGTCCAACTACTTAACTACACACTTGACGAAACTGAGCCACTAACAAAAAGCAACAACAATAAAGTGGCAATTTAAAAGTATTAAACAACAACAACAGCGAAAAAGATTAAATTATATTGAAGCGAGCGCTGCAGCCAAGCATTTTTGCTGAAGTTGCAATTGTGCAATATTTTTCTCGTGCTTTCCGCTGTTGAAGTTGAAGTGGTATCCAACGTGCAACTCTTCTCGTTTGTGCTTAGAGCTTTGACTGAATTTTGTTTTTTGTTTTTTGCTAAAGCCAGTTTTGGCTTTGTGTGCAACTTGCAACGCGCATGTGGCATGCACTTGTCCGTGCGCCACAATTGCAATTGCAATTGAAACAGCATTGAGTAGCGCTTGGGGAAGCATCCAATTGCGAGACGCCGCTGCTGCTGTTGCTGGTGTAAGTGTCCAATTTACACAGAGATACCTGCATCAGTGGCGCATAACAGCGTCGACGACTGCTGACTACTGACGGCTGACGGCTGTCTTAGGCAAATTAGCTCGGAGAGTTTGTGTGACGCCCGGCAACCGACAAGTGGTGGTTAGTTGGTTGCTGGTAAAGCATATAGACATCTACGGAGTTAATAACATAAAAAAATCTGTGTTTAAAAACTTCTGGCGATTCCACTTCAGTTTTTATGTGTGTGTGTATTTACTAGGTGAATTGCTACCGGGGGACTCAGTGTATTACGCAGCGGATTTAGCTGGCGGCTTCATGTAGAGGAAACACTAACAGCCTGAGTGGCAAATTTAGCCAGCAATCGTTGGAATATCATTTGAATGTCTATGTATATGTGAGTGCTACAGTTGCGGACTCATAAAATTTTAACGACTTCGAGCGATTGTAGAGCAACAATTGTTGCCCCAAAACTTTTTAATGTCTTACTTAGCGTGTTGTGTGTGAATTTTTGAAGCGTGTTTGCTTTAATTACATTTTATTAGCTTGTATGGAATTTAACTGCTACTAATAGTGTTGCAAGTAATGAAATAGTAATCTGCTAAATTTAATGGAGTAATCATCAATAACAAGCAATTACGGAATATAGGCTTCTTCTCCTTCTTACAAATACCGTTATATTACCAGAAAAGACAGGATAAACTAAAAAGTCTTCGTCATAATCTGGTACAGTGAATGAGATGTAAAGCATTTCTCTAACGATTTCAGGTCACATTAGTGATCTAAGTCTCACTTGATGACATTAAAGGCGTTCTAAATATAAGATACCGGGCACGAATCGCCTGATCTGTGTTTCATATAGATGGAAGACTGGGCAAACGTATATGTTGTGAATTCGAATTTCAGTAGAAATTTGAAGTAGAAATAAAATGTATAATCCCAAAAATGAAATTGCAACCGCATGAAGATGAGCTCAACTTCTAATACATTCGTGTTCTATCATACTTAACCCAAAAGGCGGTGGAGATAAGTTCTACACCAAGCTTTGGTTAAAGTTAATCCTAGTAACTCCCCTTCATTCTGAACCAGCAACGTTAAGAATGGCTACCCTCAGTATTAAATACTACCCCACCGTTCTGCATTTTTATTTGTTTCACTTGTGATTCTTTTGTTTCCTTATGCCTTCTCCCCCAATTCTCAACCACTTAGTGAGTTTTAAACTTTTAGTTGTACAATTTTTTTTAGCGCCAAAAACTTCGCTGCAAACAAAAATTTATTACTAGAGTGACCAGCGACGTGTTGTCTGCTACAACAACCGCTGACCCGCAATGTATGCTGTACCAACAACAATTTATACACTCCGGCATAAGTATATAACGTAACAAGTGTGCTGCTTGCTACTAGCTTGTTGCATGCAACGTAATTAACATATTTACGGAAGCTTAAACTTCGGCAACATTTTCAGCAACAAGTCACTTAACGCCTTCAAACTTTGTTGCATGCCACACACACACATATATACAAAGCTGGGTATGCAAATAATGTGCGCACATGCGCCGCTCGAGTACACACCCAGTGGTAATTACAAACATTAGTTCATGTACAAACAAGCAATGTACATATAACAACAACAACAACGCCAAAATACACTTGCAATTATGCACTGGCATAGCCAATGTGCGCACAAAAACCTAACAATTGTTAAAGGCAAAACAAACATTCAGGTGTACATATGTGAGTACGCATGCGTATAACGGTAATAAGCACGTGAAATTGTGTTTAGCTCATTTGTAATTTACATATCCGCACGTTTGCATTGATGAATTACGCATGCGAAATGTTGGGCGCGCTGCTAACGGTTGTACTCGTATATGAAGTGGCGGGGGTGGTAAGGAAGGTTGAGTGCTTTGTTGTTGGAGTCAAGTTTTATTTTTTTTTGTTTTTCGGAAAATTTGCAAATAAACGTCGACAATGGCTTAACGGATTTAACATTTTGGCCAGGTATTTTGCGATCTTCTTTGAAAGTAGAGAAGATTAGGTGACGTAGAGTTTTTTCTGAATTATATTTGGTTGGCAAATATCTCCTTTCCGCTTTTTTGTTCTTTATTCAATGCTTTATAAAAAGTGTTACTGTGGTCGGATTTAGTTGAAATATGCGCCGTTTCGTTCGATAATCTGTTTCCACCTAGACGGTAACTACATAATACCTCCTCGTAGAAGAACTCGAACAGCCACTTTTCATCTTTTGAGTTCAACTTTACACCACCAAAGGCGTTCGCTATGGTCAGGAACAGATGGTAATCACTTGGCGCTATGTCAGGGTTATATGGTGGATGCGATAAAACCTCCCATCCGAGCTCTCGTAGCTTCTGATGAGTCATCAACGAAGTGTGTGGTCTGGCGTTGTCCTAATGGAATTCTGGACGCTTCTGGTCGATCGCCTGCTTCAAGCGGCTTGACCACTGTTTGGGACGATTCACCGGCCCACGACCGTTTTCGCTTGCTATTGTCGTATGTGATCCATTTTTCGTCGCCAGTCACCATCCGCTTCAAAAATGGGTCGAGTTCGTTCCTTTTCAGCAGCATATCGCAGGCGTTGATTCGGTCCATAAGTTTTTTTGCGTCAAATCATGCGGCACCAAAACATCAAACTTTTTTGTGTATCCAACCTTCTGCAGATGGTTTAAAATGGTGTGGTGACTAACTCCCATCTTCTGGGCGATGTGGCATCTCGTGACATGCCGGTCTAACTCGATGTTTTCCATGATTTGATCGATATTGGTCGTCACAGATCTTCCACCGGCTGGCTTATCCATGGTGTCGTTTTCAAGTGATAGAGTACCATCCCCCAAAACACCATTAACCTCATGGAACATTTCTCTAGCGGATTTGCCTTTAACGAAGGAAAACTTTAAAATAGGGTAAATTTCGGCTATGTAGAAATGTTATCAGAAATTTACTGTAGAGGTCCCCATGACTTTCTTACGCTTATTAGTTAAAAAAATGTGTGTATCTTTAATCTAACTTTGTCAAAATCAAATTATTCTCAAGAGAGCTACAAATTTAACACACTGTAGTGACAGAAACCGCGACAAATTATAACACTTTCAATAAAAATTTGGCACGCCTATAAATTTAGTTCACAAAATATTCAGATTTTTTTATAATCAATGAAGAAAGTTGCGCATCTTTGTGAGACTTTTGAACTCTTTCGATTATAAATAAGGTAATCATGATGATCAGCGTTGTTACATTTTGGGCAAGATCGCTTGACCACTCCCGTTGCTTTCTATTTTAATTTATTTATTAAAGAAACAAACAACGTGAGCAGGTGAAGCCGACAAGCTGTAGAGATTATCTCTACAAAATGCACGAGGAATTTCACTTTTTTCCATAACCGGTATGTAAGCTTCTACGCTGAGCTGAAAGGGAGCAGCAAGCAGAAGAATTTATAAAACCAAAGCAGACTTCTATCAGCATCGCACAACTACAGCAAATATGCCGACTTAGTGCCGCATTCTTTACGCACTTCTTCACATGACACACATACGCGCGCACAAGTACGCGCAGGTAAGCGCTTATGGGCGGGCGCATTACCACATGCCGGCGGCGGCGAGTAGTAATGCCGTAGAGCAGGTTAAAATATGCGCCGACTGGGCTGCGTGCTCGCCACCTGCCTTGGCGGTTCAGTCACATTAAAACGATAAAAAAGCAACAAGTTAATACGTGTTAATTGATTTGTGATGCATGCCGCATATATGAGTGTGTGTGCGCTGCTGGCTGGCTTTAATGATTTGGATGAGTTAAGTCGCATACATATGTATGAATTTATTGCTGCTAACGCACACCCAGACGCAGTGCGCGCCGTTGTGGTTTCTCCCATCTCATCTTTGCGTAAAGGCAAAGCGTAAACGCGCATGCGCAGTGTTGTTGGCGCGTTCCACTAATGAAAGCAGCGTCGAGAGTGAAAGTGCAGTTATTTCTACCACATTTTTTTCCATTTTATTTACTTAGCATGGATTTTTCATTGATTATTTTTTATTGTTGTTTGATTTTTTAATTTATGCTGCTCTTCTTTGCTCAGCGATTCGTGTCTGCTGATTGTTAAGTGGATAAGTATTTGTATTTGTTTAGCAAAGAATTTGACAAAACGTTATGGGGAGGATGTACATATGTGGTTTATTGATTGATTGAATGGCTCTATTGAATGATTGAAATGAAAAGAGGTGGTTTCAATTAACACTTCGTTAGCGTGTTCTACTTCCTTTTTATGGAGCAGATAGGTTTTCTTTCTATTTAAATGTATTAGTATGTAAGACAGGGTGAGAAGTTATCATCAATAAATATGCCATTATATAACTTTATTGATTTTGGATTCTTTCACGACTTTTATGACTTTGAAACAATCATTTAATTATGCTGAAAGCTTCAACTATGATTTAGCATAATATCAAGGATTGTATACCTAGTCCCCTGAAAACAACTTATTCAAAGTGAAGATTTAGGTGAAAGCTCCTAAGTGAACCAAAGTTCTTTGATTTAAAAAAATCATATAAACTTAAGTTGGATAATCTAAAAGTAATATATCTATAATGATGAAATCAGATGTTTCAAAATGAATAGTGAAATGAAAGCTCATATATGGAAAGGCAAAAGCTTGAGTGTCTATGAATTTGAAACAATACAATATTTTATTTTCCTATATAGAATGATCTAAAATGAGATGAGAATAAAAGCGAAAGCTTATGTATAAAAAAGTGAAAGCTCACTGATTAAAAAAGCTTTTACGATTTTGAAACATTTATCTATGGTATTTATTATTGTATAGCTCAAGGATTATATTTATACTCTCTCTCCGAAGACGGCTGCTTGAAAGTGAATAAAAAAGGAAAAGCTCATAATTAGAAATGTGAAAGCTCTAATTTTTTAGATAAATCAAAGTACTACCTAAAACCAAGCAATCTATTGTAAGAAATAGCTAAAATACTAAATTTGGGAACACTGGGTTGCATTGTGGGTAACATAAGATTGGGTATAGCTTTCACTTCGAATGAAATTTTAGTATTAAATTGGCTCCAAAAAACCACAAAACCTTATTGGATCATATGTATAAAGTGGCTTCGCAAAACCAAATAAACAATTCCAAAACAAAAATATGAAAAAGGATTAAAATTCAAATTTCTTCGCATTAAACATGAATATTTTATGCATTTTATGAACAAAAATATTCGAAATTACAAAATTATGAAAAGCAAAAACAACTATTTGCCATTATCGAGTTATGAACGATGATAGCTCGTTAAATGCAAATTTGCACAACACAAGCACCGAAACCAAAGCGAATCATATTGACAAGCATATTATGCGGAAAGATGATTGCGAAGCTATCAAAGCGCGTTATGCAATCGCACACCGGAGTGACTATGAAGCGTACAAGCAATATAAGGCGTTGCGAATTTGTTATTGTAAACAAATTATGCTGGAAAGTGTTGCGCAAAAGACTAAATAAAATGTGGCAAGGCCACAAATTTATTGCAGGGTCAACAAATTCTAAAGCTCTGGTGAAATGTTTGCAAATATTTTTTTATGGGCAACAATAAATCTTTCAACAATTGATTAAGCTCGTTGGTTGCGAATAATAGGGTACATGGTAACAAGGTAACTGTTATGTAATGGTTTGAAAAATATTTAAAAAAAAAATCGGTAAAAAATTAAATCAATTTATTGAAATAAAAAAGGTGCGTCAGTGCCGAAAATAGCAAAATATCGAGCAAATCATCTGCGCGTGATCTTCAAGCGCCATCAATGGTTTAGAGAAATGCAAAATCATAACGGTAATGCTGAACAATGAAGCTTCGCGCATGTCATCGAGGCGGTCTATTGATGCTGTTTAAATTATTTTCCCATGTAAATAAAGCGATTTACACCAAAAAAAAGAATTGAAATAAAAATGCTTTATTGAAATACAGTTATAGTTATTGATTGCATAACTTTTAGACTGAAAATGGTTATGAATGTCCATAAGGGCATATTTTAAATGACAATCTGAAAGTAGTTTTGACTTTTTAGAGACTAAAATAAGAAATAATATATAATTTTTTGAGTCTCGATATTTCGGATTGAAAATTAAAATTTCGGGATTCCGATTTTTTCGGATTTTTTTTCATTTACATATATATATACACATATTTATTTTGAGTGATTTGTACATAATACCACACATTTTACATTTTACGACATCACTTCTTTAGTTTCCCTTTAACATAACTATAATGCAGAACTCACCCATAAATAAATTGCCTAACCAAGTTAATTGGAATTGGTTCAATAAAAAGCCGCTTATCTGATTGATTGTTTTATTTCTTACGCCATTTTGCAATAAAAAATTCAGTCCAAAAACCTCTTACCCGTTTAAGCGTTCAAAGCTACCGAACGAACGCCACCGCTTACTTACTTACACTCCCATATTTCTACGCATTTTGCAACTGACAACTTAAAATGCAAAAAACAATAAATATAAATGCATTGCAATTCCAGTTGCATTATGCGAATGCCGGTTGCAATAGCGCCGCACATTGCGCTTTAGTGGCAACATTCAAAAGCTACTGAACTTGCAATCGCTCATTAGTCACGCAAAAAGCGCAACAACCGATTTTTATTGCCTTACAATGTAGCATAAAAAAATATTTTATGTTTTCTTTGCAATTTCTTATATTACTGTGTAGCCGCCAGTTGCACTTCTTCTTTGAGCAAAATTATGAGATTTTAAAACGGCTTAAAGAAATTGCAAAAACTAACAATGAGCGACAAAGAAACTCAAAAGAAAGAAAGAGAATGACAAATTAGCAAGATTATAATGATGACGCCAACACCTTGACCGCTGCAGAGTGCACTTTGGCATGAAGTTCTGTAAAAGTTGACGTTTGACGTAATAAAGCGGTCAGAAGAAAAGTGAAGTGTTATTATAGCTTCCGAGCTTCTGACCTAGTTGCAACAACTGCAAAAGCTTGCAATTGTAGACTTTTTCTCGATTTTACTATGGCTGGATACATAATGAATCGTCAAGCTAATCAGCTGTCAAATATTTCAATCTCAACTATTTTAAACTAATGAACATAATTCTTTTTCCGGAAATCTTCTTGTATTTTTATGAAGTTTACCTCATAAAATGCGTGCATATTCTAAATATTGCTTCGAGAGCTTTCTAAATCTTGCTTATTAGAAAATACGTATGAGTGATGACAATCAAAATGTCTATTTTACCGTACTTAAAGCTGTTTTTTAAGAAAGAAAAGTATGTCCATTAGGTAATGCAGTAAAGCAACCTTACTTTTTTTAAGTTGTATCGGTATATCTCCCTCTCTCTCTCTCCCATAGACAGCCGAATGAGAAATTATTTTGCTATGAGCTCCACCAAGTTCGACTACTCCAATATATTACAAAGACTTTTGTGTGAATAAAATCAACATATTGCAAGTATAAAAATTCTAGAATGCTCGCAGTTTCACTATTTTTATACCCTGAACAGGGTATATTAAGTTTGTCACGAAGTTTGTAACACCCAGAAGGAAGCGTCGGAGGCCCTATAAAGTATATATATAAATGATCAGTATGTTGAACTGAGTCTGTATTTCTGTATATATACGAACTAGTCCTTCAGTTTTTAAGATATCGTTTTGAATTTTGCAGATGTTATTTTCTCTTCAAAAAGCTGCTCATTTGTCTGAACTGCCAATATCGGACCATTATATCATATAGCTGCCATTCAAACTGAACGACCGGAATCAAGGGCTTGTATGGAAAACTTCCGCATTTTACTACATATCTTCACGAAATTTGGTGTGATTTATTGTTCATAGAAATAATTTAATCTCCGAAAAAATTGTTCAGATCGGTTCACTATAGCATATAGCTGCCATACAAACCGAACGATCGGAATCAATGGCTTGTATGGAAAATTTTCACATTTGACGTGGTATCTTCACGAAATTTGACATGGATTACTGCTTAAGGTAATAATATAATCTTCGAAGAAATTGTTCAGATCGGTTAACTATATAACCTTAATGTTTCTAGCAAACAACCCGGCTAAAAAGAATTAGTAAAATGTTTTCTTTTTTTTTAATTACATTTTCCTACGTCTTTAGATTTACTTAAACACATAGTTACTATAAGAAATGCACCTGTGAAGGGTATATTACTTTCGGTACAGCCGAAGTTAACGTTTTTTCTTGTTTTCATACATATCACATACCACTATGAGAAAATTTTAGTTAAAATTTATGCAGCTACTAACCTAAAAATTATTGATTCTGTGTCTTTAATTGGCGTGGTATTGTTTTAACGTTATTTATAACAGTTATATGGTAAGAAGTAGCATTTTTTGACAGTCGACAAGCTGTTGCTGGTTTATTGAGTAAATTTAGATCAAAAGGCAGCGGCTCATGTTAGTATATATAGTGATTATGTATATTTACTACACAGCATATATTGAAAGTTAGCAACATACCCAACTATATGTTCAACTTCTAACTAAGCCACCTAGCAACAAGCTAAATGTTTTTTCTTGCACTGCAAAGCACGTTGGTTGACAAGAGCGGCATGTTGCAAGTGGCATAATGAAAAAATATCGCATTTGCTGCAATTAAAAAATACTCACGTGGCAAGCTTTCGGAATATGATTAAATATCAAGCGAACTCAAAGTAATTGCAGTTATTTCGTACAGCAAGAAGTTGTTCCGAATGTAGTTTTGTAGAAAAAAATGGTGGCAATTGAAATTCAGTTTGTTGCAAGCACATTAAAGTTGGTATAAGAATGCCAAAATTTTACAGAAATGCTTTTCTTATAGTATTAGAATCGAGTTGAGCCTTAGAGTGAGCTTCTACAACTTCTCATAAAATGGCAGCAACTTAAGCTGTTGCATGTCGTATAGACTCAGCGCAAAAATGTGTGCTCAAAAACTATGAAAATCATAAGTTTAAGTGTATGAAAGTATCAGAAATCATTCAAAATAAAATAAAGTGTTTAATGCAAGCCATACCGCATACCGCAGCCAACTTCACACACGTCACACTGCTGGCATACATTCCATATGCGCTGATTGCCGCATGCCACCAACCGCAACAATTAGTATGAGCAGCCGCAGGCACAAATTATTCAGAGATATTTACTTACAAACATATATATAATATATACATACATATCTATACATAAGAGAGTATAGAGTACTTAGTTAAACACATAATTAAAGTAAAAATAGCAGCTATACTCGCGTGGTATATTTCGCACTCACACACAAATATACTTAGTCTAGTCGCTTTATTAATTCGTAGAAATGCTCCAAAATACACATGTACCCACTCACTTACTTATATACAACATAATAAACAGCTCAAAATCAGCTTTGCACCACACCCCCGCCCTCCTCCATAGCACTAGTTGGATTTGTAAACTACTTTTCTTACGCTTCTGCAACTCATTGCCGCTGCAAAAGCTTCACAGTAGACTGCTTGCATCAGCTGCAACAATGTGACGGCTAAAGACTCTTATAAAATTTCAGTAAATACGAAGCTTAGTGGCAGCGCCCGCTCGAGAGATTGTGAGATTGTAGCATTTATAGAAGAATTGGAAATGCAGGCATTTAGTTATTTCGCTTTTTTCTTAAATTCCATTTCATTCCATTTTTTTGCTTGGCTCATGTTGCAAGCTTCAGTGATTTCGAAAAAAAAGCAAAGCGCACATAAATAAATTTATTTAAAAGCGCTACTGCTTCAATTTGACGCGCTGCATTTAATTTCTATTCCTTATAGTTGAGTTGTGCTGTTGTTTGTTGTTGTTGTCGTTGTTTGCTATGTGCAACAATGTGCAACCATTAAGCATGCAACATTTGCGTTATACGAATAATTTCTTGTTTTTACTGTTTGCATGTTGTTGTTGTTGTTGCTGTTACTTTTCTGTTGTTACTTTCTGCATGCTTTGGCTCTAGTTTCAGCGCAATTTTGTGAGTTTCTTCAGTCATTTGATTTTAATGAAAATTGAAAGTACTAAATTAAAATGCACTGCATGCACTTTTATTTACTCCACTGTACATATGTATATTTTATTATTGTTGTTGTTGTATATAATTTTTATTGAAAGTGATAAATGTAATGGCAGGAGTAATTAGTGAGTGCAGTTATATAAAGATTGAAAAGATTGAAAAAAAAAAAATTAGCAGAAAGTAAAGTAGCGTTGGGAGTAGCAGGGATGTAGTGTCTTCTTATATAAATCTAACACTACAACTGTTATGGTTACTTCGATATATGTATATGGAATAAAAGTCCGATTAATCATTTGGGGCTAAATATACCACAGAGCAGCTGCTTGCATCAAGAGCGTTTCTAAAAAATTTAGACGGCTTCCTGTGGATCCAAAGCTCCAAAATAAGGTTGTTAGTTTTTTCTAAATGATTAAAATTTAGAGCACATATAGAAGATATTTAAAATAACCATTCCTACTGCCCTCTACAGATCATTTACCGTCTGAAACCATACATTCTGTCTTTCCTCCGATTAAGGAATAATGGATTTATCCAAGCTATGATTTAGGATACAAAGTCCTCAACGATGTTTCAAAGGTATACCATGGAACTGAATATACTTAGTGTAGTGATAGTCAAACTGTCCTCAAGGATGTAGATAGCATAGGACTCAATTTAAATTCTGAAAGTCAGTAGAGACTTTCACTAAATTTGTGTCTATAACTCCAAAAATAATCGGGGTTACAGCTTAAAAATGCTTTCCAAAAAATCTAAATGTAGATGTAGCAATAGACTATCACTAATTGGTGTTAAAATATATACATTCTCTCGAGCAACCAGCCAATGGGTGTAATCCATAGAGTTCTTATGATGTAATGTCAATTTCGGATATACAGTTAAACTTTCCTGGCTCGAATCAACATAATCCACAAAAAACTCAAGGCTTTTTTGTAGAGAGAATTCGGGTTATGGAATGTAATTTGTATGAAATTTTACTTCTATTGCCAATTCGGAAGTTGGCAGTTCGAGTTATGGAAGTTCAACTGTATCTCCTAGAGGTTTTTCTCATTCTTTATTCAAGTCTACCGGATTTCAATACAATAGACGAGGCAATAGGCAGAGTTACCAGATCTATTTTATATCCTATCTATTATATCTCTTTTATTAACTTTTTAATTAATTTATATTTTTGTCTATACCAAAAATTTTCCTCCTAACAAACTTAATGTAAATATAATATAAATTACTTTTCAAAATTCAACAAATTAGCTGTCCGTAATGAAAAATCCAATATAAATTTTCAACTAACTTGCAACTTCCTACTTTAACCACTTCATGCAATAAACACCTGAAGTGTCTTCCTTATATGTTATC
The DNA here is from genome assembly GCA_031772095.1 of Zeugodacus tau. NCBI lineage: Eukaryota > Metazoa > Arthropoda > Insecta > Diptera > Tephritidae > Zeugodacus > Zeugodacus tau. The sequence continues at coordinate 4,199,760 of CM062651.1, forward strand.
GATTTTCGTGAAGTTTTCTTTCCCTTATTTTACACTTTCCGGATATTTATTGTTTTCCTCTTTAAAATATTGTAATTTCACATGCCAAAAAAGTATAAAAAAATTTTAGTTATTTTAATTATATTGTTGTTATGGGCAATTTCAAGCATTTACAAGCTATTTTGAGGCTACAAGACACGTTAAAGGAAATATATATTAAATTAAAGTATTATTGACGACCAGTCAGGACTTCCGGTAGAGAGAAATATAAATTATAAATGCACAAGTTGATTTTTGTTTGAATAGGGTTGCCAAATGAATTTAATATAAAATTGTATCAAGCAAAACGTTTGATATTTTAGTGGTATATAATACAAGAGATTATCTGTAGGTTTTAAAAGCTCCATTTTGAACAGGGTTGCCACCACTTTTGCAAATGAACTCTAATATGTTTAAATAATTTTGGTATTCACAAATAAATTGTCCACAGATAAAGATTAGTTAACTGAATAAATGTTTGTATATAAGGCGTTTATTTTTATAAAAATAAAAAGGGTTGCCACATATTTGGAATAAAAAATATTTATTACTCTTTAAAACAGAATTTGAAGAAGAATGTAAAAGTGGAAAAACACATTTCAATTAAAAATATTTTATTCTAAATTTTTTTTTTTTTATTTTTTTAATTTGTTAATATTTAGAGTTGCCCAGTATAGTTTAATAAAAATATAAAAAAACAATTAACAAATGACTGGTTACAAAGTTTTCGTAATAAAAAATATTGTTTTTCCATTATTTATAGTAATTCTTTCTAAACAGTGTTGCCAACTATCAAGTTTTTCATACAAAAAATTATTATTTTAAAATTATGAAAAATCGACTCAAACTTTCACACTACAACTTTAATATTTGCATACTTAAACCAACTCCAACATGATAATGTGTGAAGACAACTCAAATATGTGAACATGTCGTTTACGTAATGGCGCATACCAACAGTGGTGCCACATGCCACAGCATAATCGCCATGCGTGAAATTGCAACGGTTGATAGGCAAAAAGGAGGGACGACAGCTAATATGGTATTAGCAGTAGGTAGTCGTGGCAATTATCTTCTGTAGTAGTCATGCTAATATTTGTGCTTCAATTAGGCACTTGCTATTTTTAGCATTTCATTAGTATGCCACATACAACAACACAAGAAGGTGCATATCGAAAACACACACATCTTCAAATATTAAAAAATATAAAAAAGGATTACACAAATTGCAGCATAAGCTACACGCTTTGAATATGTTATTGTTGTGATACCAGTTGGTGTTGTTGTAGTTGCAGTTATATTTGCATTACAACGTAGACAGTAAAATATTCGCAAAAATAAATTTTGTGTGGCAAAAGTAGTAAATAAATGTTTACCACCTCATGAATTATCTCAAAAGTTTACTGTTATGTAAATAACGGTGCATATATTCATAAGTCTATATGTATTTGTTTGAAATTAGCAGTGGCATGCCACAAGCTGCTCTGCATTCAAAGAAAGCTCTTGTTTGTGGGTGGTACTGTGATGAAAATAGCTGTTCACATAACGGTAGTGTGTGTCGAAAATAACGGGAGTGGATTTCTTTAGTACAAAAACTGGTAATGAGAGACGGTAGATTATGTTTGTAGAGAAGTGAGTTTATTCTTTCAGAAAATGAGTACAAAGAGTCCAAACTTTTACGAAATTATTAGAGGAATTAAAAAAAAAATTTAAAAGTTCATTCGAAGCGTTTAAGTGAGCATGAATTCTTAACCAGTTCTCAAAAAATTATTTTTACTAAAAGAGATACTGAATTCACAAAATTTCGGTTTTTTCAATCCAGCAAGTAACTAAAATAATTCTTGAGAGCCTTATATTCAGTAAGAAATCTAAAAACGAAAATTCTAACTTCAAAATGTGTATTTTATATGCCAAAATCAATATTTGCACAAAATAATATCAGAAAATCCATTTCTCAAAGCTGTCTCCACCACAAAACCTCAAAATCCGCTACTGCCTGCAGTGACCCCATTCAACAGTTGGGTGTAAAAGCACAGATAACTGCATGTGTATTGCGAAAAAGTTGCCAAACATGTTGCACCAGCTACGCGCGCTGCCAACACAATATTGCAACAACTTTTTTGGTGCATGTGTCTGCAAGCGCATACTTCAAGTTTCCAGCAGCAACCAGTCAACGGTCAGTTGCATCTTCAAAATGCTCAAAAGGCGCACGGAAGCGTATAAAGGTAAGCGCACACATACACATTTAGATGTGATGGTATGCAAAGGCGCGCTTCGCAAAGCTTGAAAATTAATAACAAACTTTCGTTGCATGCAACTTTTTCATGCAACACACACTGAGGCATATGCAAAGTCAGCACACATATGACTGAGCGAAAACAATTTTCAAGCGCTGCAGCTGAAATTGAATGCCTTGCATTATAACTGTAAAAAAAACTCTGCGCGCTCCCGTAAGCAGGTGAAAGGGCGCTGCAGCGCTAAGGTGGCTCAATAAAGTCGTCAATTTTTATTTATTTTTTTTTTATTTTTTTTTTGCATTACGCTTTACTTAATTTCCTTTAATCGCCGCCGGTCAAGAGTTTGCACTAAATAATTTGCATTATTGATGATGGCGCTGTGAAATGGTGAGAGCGCGGATCCATTTGCTTTCGCAGTAAAGCGCAATTTTCTCATAAAAATTATAACTTTTATTACAATGTGCGCTTACAGTTGGCTATAAATGTTTGTATTTGTTTTTTCATATGCAACATTTTCTCAATTTCCGGTACATCATGCAACAGCAGCTTAGGAAATTACACTTATGAATTTACAATATTTGTGCGCACAAACCGAAATGGACACTCTAAAACGTTGGAAAAAACAAATAATAATGACGCCAACTATTAATTACTGCGCTGTCACAAATCCGAAAATATACACAAACATGCAACGTCGCATCCATCGGGCCCTTAAATCATTCATCAACTGTCAGTCATTGGAAATTAGCGTTTGTGTAAATATATATGTTTGGCAGCGCATCTCAACTTCCGTTGGTATGTAGCGCGGGTCAATTAATACATATTCGCCGACCAATTCGGATTGGCATGGCAATGTGAACGTCAATATAACATAAAATCAAATTCCCAGTGTTGATGTTAGTCATTTAAAATGAAATCGAAAGTGTTGAAATGACTTTGTCTATAGCGAAGGTAAAGGCAAGTGTGGGAAGTCTGGTTTGGTTTAAGAAATTTAACTGAAATGCAATTTAATTAATATAATTACAAATTTCCTTCTGATAAGTGTTGAAAAAATTTGAAAATCACATATAAGCTCATAAGTGGTTTGCTTGAAATCATATTTTGGAGATCTGTCATTCAGGGATTGCTGGAGGAAAGAAGTAGGAAAATTAGAGGGTACATAGTTTATCTACTCATAAAAATGTTCCCAACTATTATGGATCTTATTGAATTCATCATGTCTAATTGCTATCTTTATGGGTGATTTTTTTTTATGTAGAAATGGTTCACGTTGGTCTAATAACACTATTACTCGTTAATAGGGATTTATAGATCTAATAAATCATGTAGTACGACTTTACAACTTCATTATATTGGAGGGCTATGCGGTTGAATTATCATATCCACTTGTTTTTGGAATGCTCACCTTCGTTCAAGTACTTGAGAAGTACTTCGTTTGATCACCAAAAATGTCTATCTTTAGCTGTGATAACATAATGTTTTCATCTCTTTCCTCATTTCAATAAGTTAGCTTTTCGGGCACATGTAGTTCCGATGACCTATTCTAAATCTCCCTATTCTAGAGCACCCATACCATAAATACATACAACGAATCATATACGAAAACATCAAGACAGACTGACTGTCTTAGCTATTAGCTAGTAAGACCAAAAATGCAATTTAATTATATAAGTAGCTTGTAATCATGTCCAGAGTGATCTAGAGAAACGTTCCGTAAGATTAATGGGGTTTTAGGGGACCTGTGACGACGAATACCGATCAAATCATGGAAAACATCGAGTTAGACCGGCATGTAGCATCTCGTGACATCGTCCAGGAGATGGGAGTTAGTCTCCAAACCATTTTAAACCATCTGCAGAAGGCTGGATACACAAAAAAGCTTGACGTTTGGGTGCCTCATGATTTGACACAAAAAAAACCTTCTGGACCGAATCAACGTCTGCGATATGCTGCTGAAACGGAACGAACTCGGCTCATTTTTGAAGCGGATGGTGAATGGCGACGAAATGTGGATCACATACGACAATATCAAGCGAAAACGGTCGTGGTCGAAGGCCGGTGAAGCGTCCCAAACAGTGGCCAAGTTGGCTACTGTTGGTTTTGGTGTGTTTGGTGGGATTGGAAGGGAATCATCCACTACGAGCTGCTCCCATATGTCCAGACGCTTAATTCTACCATCTACCGCGAACAACTGGACCGCTTGAAGCAGGCGATCGACCAGAAGCGTCCAGAATTGGCCAACAGGAAGGGTGTAGTGTTCCACCAGGACAACGCCAGACCACACACTTCGTTGATGACTCGTCAGAAGCTACGGGAGCTCGGATGGGAGATTTTATCGCATCCACCATATAGCCTGGACATAGCGCCAAGTGATTAGCACCTGTTCCTGTCCATGGGGAACGTCCTTGGTGGTGTAAAGTTGAACTCAAAAGAGGCTTGTGAAAAGTGGCTGTCCGAGTTCTTCGCATATTTGAACTAAATCCGATCACTGTAACACTTCATAAAGCATTGAATAAATGGCAAAAAAGCGGAAGGGAGTTATGACAATCTAATATTTATACGTAAATGTAAAGTTCATCATCACTTCAATGCAATTTTTATTGATTCAATTAGTTCAAATTGCTAAAAGAAATTTTAATATTTTTAAATCAATTTTCCATTTTTTATTTGTTTTTAATAAAAATAAATTGCAAATTTTCATCCACATTTCTTCCCTTTTATTGCAAATTCCATCGCTATTGCTCTGTTGTCGTCACTGAAGATGAAAGTTGCATTTCTGTTTTAAGCTAAATTTGTGACGAATGTCGGAACAACAAAGGCATGTTACAGCTGCCGCACAAGGGCCAGTGACCATAACAACGGAAAGCAAGCTGCAGAAAATTTACAAAATAATATAAAAATTGCCAGCGACTTAATTGTTTTTCCAATGGACAACTTGTCTTTACTACATTACATTGCTATCAACGGCAAGCAGCGACAGCTTGCGGCAGGGAGATGACCCAAGACTCAAGAGCAGAAAAAATATGACTAGCGTTAAATTTTGTAACTCATTGAAATTGATAGTGCAAAAGCAAAAGCGTTTGATTAATTAAATAATGGTTGTGTAATAGTTGTTGAAGTCATATTTCTGAGTAGCTGTGTCTCGCTTGCTTTTTTATAATTTTCCCAATTTGTGAATATTTTCGCGCAAATTTCCATTGAACCCACTACAAACTGGCTTATTATATGCACACACATAACAAATTGCATAAAAAAGTGTTTGTGAAATACTTATTTAATAATAAAAAATAATAGTTGAGAAAAAAGGCTTTCATGCAACGGCAAACGAAAACGAAAACTCGTGCCGCAAACGCTTGACCTTAACCAGCTGCAATTGAATGTGGTGAAATGGCCAAAAACGACTTTACAGTTATGCACTCATCTTGTTGCATTTTGTTTGCTATTCAAAAATCTGGTTGTGAAAACTTGTTCAACTTACTGTTGTTTTTGTTTTGATTGTTGTTGTTGTTGCGTACTTGCATTGTTTGGCGCATGCGCAACACTTTAATTTCCGTTAACAAATTTGATGACGCGACCAAGTCAGAGTTGCAGTGTCTGCATACCATGCGAATATAATTTATGGACACATGTTGCAGCAACATTTTTTGTTGCAAGCTGAGCAGGTTGTAGGTGAGAAATATTTACTTTTCTAAAATAGAAATTTTTGCACATTTAGTGAAAAATGGACTATTTGCTTGGAAAATGAAAGGTTCAGAGTTCAGAGATCGTTGGCTTAGCTAAGTAGACCCAGAGAGGGAGAGGGAGGGATAAAATCCCAACTTTGTGTCAAAATTTGGGAGTTCACCTTACAAAACCAACTTTATAAGGATTTTTTCCATTCTATATCTCACATCTGTAAACTATTTTCTCCTTGACTACTGAAGAGTAGTTGGAATTTAGTAGCCATTAAGTTAGATTGAAACATTTAGAACATCTGCAATTATTGTTTTGAGTCTAGAAGGTCATTTCCAATAAAGAGACATGAAGTACATCGTCGAGATGTCATTGTAGAAGCATGCTGTAGAATCATCATATCATCTCATATCGTTCTCTTTTGAATTTGAGATCTAAGTGTGTATATGGATAAACGATCTTAAAACCTGAGGAAAAAATCGAATGTCGAGAATCGTTAGATCTGTTTATTCCACTTAGATTTTATTTCAAAAAATATTCTCAAATAAACTGTAAAAGGTGTTTCGTTTATGTAAAAAAAATTGAAATTCTCAACCGGTTCATGAAATAATTGACATAAAGACTGTTGCTTGACTAAGTAGTATTTTCCAAGTTTAGATTTATTTGTGTTATGAAATTATCCGACAATAGTAACACCAATCGCTAGTTAGGTAACCATTATAGAAAAGAAAGCACCAGAAAGTACAAAAATGGCGAAATTGAGTCATACGATTACCAGAATGTGAAAAAAGCCAGTAACAGTAATGCCAGCGATGAAAGCAACAACGGCAAATCAACGAACAACGATTAGCAACAAAATTGAAAACTTCAACACCAATAACAACAGCCAACACCAAAAGCAGACATGGACGGCACAATGTCCTCAGCGTTATGAAGATTACAACGGTTAAGCAATAAGAAATCACAAACAATAGCAACAACAACAAAATTTACGCTAAAGGCTGCCTGGTTGTACCAGTAATGACAACAAAATAAAAAACAATTACAACAACAGCATGTGTTGAGTGAGTATTAGCGCTAGCAACATCTGGCAACAATTGGAAACGCCACATTGACGCTGAAGATGATCGTGTCGTGGTTATTATTTTTGTTTTTGTTGTTGCTGCTGTTGCATACTTTTCATAGCGTGTGAGTGGCTCTGTGTGTGTGTGTGTGGTGTTGTTTCTTGTTTCTTGCGTTCGCTGCTGTTATGGTTGTTATGGTGGCTGCGGCTGCGGCGGCGGCTGTTGCTGCTGTTGTTATTGCTGCTTATCGCGTCTCACAACTGCTCATTTGGGAATTTCTTCATTTGCTGTTGTTTTATTTAGTTATTTTATTTTATTTTATACCTTATTTTGCTTTTGTTGCGCATTTATCTCAATTTGTTTTTGTTTGTGTACCTTAGCGCTTCATACAACAGCATTTGGCGCTGCTTACTTTCACTTTTAATGGTCTGGTGTCTTTAAGAAGACCCAAAAATGAAAAATAAATAAAAAAAATTTTCGAATTCAAGTTAAAAATTGAGTAAATTGTAATTGGTGAGATCATAAATATATTTGGAAATTAAAAAAGAACGAAAGTATTCGATTGCACTATACATTTAATTTATTTTTAATAATTTTTGAAGTTCAAAAGTGAATTTTGCTAAATTTACTTTTATGGGAGATTACTAAATGAGATGTAGGGAGTCTGAGCGCATACTCTAGGAGTTAAAGAATAGAAAAAAATCATACATTATTAATGGAAAAACTCTTATTTAAATAATTTAATATTTTTCTTCAACGAAAGCCCTGCAAAAATTGAAAAAATCTCTATGTGCCTCATTTAAATAAATTTGTATAAATTAAAACTTTCATTTTGCTCAAAATATAATTTGTAATCGCGTTTACATATATACAATATTTACATACCATTCGTTGTTTTAAACACTTCCATAAACCTTTGCGAACCGCATACCACAAATATATACGCGCATACATATGTAAAGCAAAGTCACAGCGCAGGCGTAAAGTCATCAAGCCAATATCGTTAATTTAACACACTTTCGAGAACAAAGAGTCGAATGAATAAAATTACAGCAACAAATAACGGATCAATTTCGCAAAAACAAAAAAAAATTACGAATCTTTACAAGCAAATTTGTATAAGTGTGTGTGCCTTTGTGAACTGACACAAACCGCTCAAAGTCAGCTCAAGTGATTCAATAAGCTTTTTTCGCATTTCTTTGCTCTTGCTACGCATAAGCTTCGCATAATTGCGTACAACCAGTACATGATGAGATACGATCATTTGTGAAGTGTGAAATCGATTAGAAATTCTGTTAGTATGCTAATGAAAGTGTGTGTGAAGACTTAAAGTCAGTTAAAGAATACAATTTTAATCGATGTGTGGTTGTATATAGATCTTTACTGTATCTTAGCAGTCAATCTACAGACATATGAATGTATACAAATTGGGCAAATAACAAATAACTTGTTGCTATTGTCTTAGAGTGGCATACATCATTAAAGTCAAGACAAAGAAATTCTTATTTCCACAACATCATTTATCATTATTTTTTTGAATTTTAGAACCTCAAAACCATACAAATGGGACTGGGTTAAATTGCGGTACATTTTTTGGTTTATTCACAAAACAGAAAAATCAAAAAGTTTTTTAGTTCAAAGGTGCTCGCGAATTATAAAGTTGAACCTGAGGGGATCGCATAATCCTTTTGATAGAGATTCCAAAATTTTTTATGTTCAAATAAAGTTCGCGAACGATTCGCGAGTCGTTTCAAATACTCGCGAGTAATAAGCGGAGAGCTATGAGTGTGAGCAGAAACACACTTAAAACGCTTTCTTAACGCCAAAAATAGAATCAAGAATCGTCTATTTTGAAAAACCTTCACATAACTTTAGATAGAGATTACGAATTATTTTCGTTCAAATTAAGTTCACGAACGATTCGCGAGCCGTAATAAACGGATAGCTGTGAGTGTAGAAACACACTTAAACTGTTTTCTTAACACCAAAAATTTATTCAAGAATCGTCTATTTTGAAGAACTCTATTTGAAGAACCTTTAGATGGAGATTCCCAAATTCTTTCTATACTAAATAAAGTTCGCGAACGATTCCCGAGTCATTTCACAAACGCACTTAAGTCATTTTCTTAACACCAAAAATTGATTCAAGAACTTAAAAGAGTTTCAAGAGATAATTCATTAAACAAATTGACAACCCTAAGATCCACAAAATGTAAGAGTCTAATGATACACGTAATTACCTGAAAGTTATCTTAGTAATTGCTTTTAAAAAGCAGGTGAAAACTGAGAAACAACACACTTTGTTCCAAAAAAAGAAACGAAGAACCAATTTATTGGAAGCAAACGGAAGAAAAACATGAAGAAATCTAAAAAAAACAAAAAATATCACATCACAACGAACTTTCCCTTTTTAAAGTGAAGAAGCGATCGATGCGACTGCGATCGATACGATAAAGTTGTGTGACAAGTATACATGTATGAGAATGACAACAACAAAAGCAAAGAATCATTACCAAGACAAGAAACATTAAAAGCGAACATCAATATCGATGAGCGAGTCATTGCGCATAGAAAGCATACGAAAGCTAAGCAAATAGCAAAGCGCATGCGCACAGTAAAAAGTTAAAAAAGAAGGCGCTTTAAGGTTTTATGCAGTTTTCTTAAGATTTTAGTGAATTTCGAAGATCATGGTAAAAATTATTAACTATAATTGCAGTTGCTTTAAGTACCATATGCAAGAGCTAACCTCAAAAATACTTTCCAAATGAAAAAATTTATCAACAATCAATAACTGAGTTGCAATTAAAGTTATCGCTACAAGATTAAATTGGCGTAAAATTTCAATTATCCTACCTTGATTAGTATTTAGTGCCGTGGAAAATCAAAAATGCACAAATTAAAAATCTCAACTCCTCAGCTGCGTTTTTTAGGCGAAGAAACTATGAAAAATCAACACAGACCGCCAAAGTGCACTCTTCAATCAATGAAAAGTTATTATTAGCTTAGCTGCACTTCGCCTCATTGCTCTTCATTATAAATTAACTGCGATTGCATAACTGACAAGCCAGCACAATTATCGATTGGCGCCGACAGCATGACCCCCAGTATGCAACGCTGGGGCCCTTCTGATTATGTTTAGCTACATTTAAGTTGAAAGTATGGTTTGTCAATCACCGGCAATGTGGAGGCAAACACTTGACACCGTTTGCACTGCCAACTGCTGACTGTTGATTGTTTATCGCTTAATCTGCGGGCGTTTAAGTTTTAATGGCTGGTTGGACTGTTGTTTTTGTGGTAATCTATTGACAAGACGAGATTGCTTTTGATTGATTTACACGAAATTACTATTCAAGGTGAAGGTAATTTAGTTGGTTTTATTGATTTATATGCGCAGATAAGGAAGCTTGCTCTAAGCTAACCAGTTGGGGATTTGTGTCTTGTAGTAATTTTAAAGTAATGATTACAAAATTGGCTGACAATTTTTTCGTAATTACTATGATGAGACCATTTTGTTGTAAAACATTAAATTTTGTTGTTTTATACTTCAGATGTGTGACATTTTTAGGTCGATTGTGGCCAGAAGAATTTTTATATGACCGTATGTTATAGTAATCTATCGTTCGTTATGGATAACTCGAAAGTGTAGACTTTCTTAGGCTTCTTTCAGTTTCTTTTCATGCATTCGACAATCAATTGTCCTTGAATGAACAAAATAGGTTCACAAAAAGTATCAGTTTCAACAAAAAAGGAGTGCCCTTCTACTTTATCTTCTTACAGAGAGTAGTTGGTACTAAATTTTAGTTTTAGTAACTAAAACTTCTTAGTGGCCTCTTGACTATCCGAAAACTTCTAAGTGGTCTCTTGACTATCCCAATATTACAATACGAAAGCAACTCTTCTAGATTAGATCGGTCAAGTCTACTTCTAGATTAGATCGATCTAGACCCTCAAACTGAGGAACAGTAAGTAAACTGCTCAAAATAATAAAAAATGTTGTTCCATGAACTTACTGACTTACTTTGGACTGAGTAGGCAATTGAAAAGTAAAGTCCTCTCTCGACGAATAAAAGTCAAACTCTATAAGTCCCTCATGATTCCCGTCCTACTTTATGTTGCAGAAGCGTAGACGATGAGACGACACTAGGAGTTTTCGAGAGGAAGGTTTTGCCAAAGATTTACGGTCCTTTAAACATTGGTGAACGCCGAGCAAGAGAGAGACCTCCACTCCGTTGGAAGGACCAGATGGAGAAGGACCTGGCTTCATTTGGCATTACCATTTGGCGCCAAACTGCCAAAACGAAATATAAATGGCGAGCTGTTGTGGACTCGGCGGCTATAACCGCGTAAGCGGTGTTTGTGCCAGTCAAGAAGAAGAACCGAAGGTTTCAAAAAGTGTCGTTAGGTTTTTTTCTCTTGAAATTTATCGAAAAAGGTATTCATAGATATATTTTAGAGTTTTCTCTCGTTAAGCTTAAAAGAGACATTGGAGCTGTAACGTGCTCATGATTTTCACACTAAACGGGACTTGCGTGCGTTCTAACATAAAAGGAACTTCGGGAATAATGTTGGGTGTATCTATTCTCTTTGAAAATCTAACCTAGTCTCAAATATGCTATATCTCAAATATTTATATGAATAATAAAATTGAGTACTTAATCATACTGTGATTAGGCAAAGCTATAACATATTCGCCCCACATTTCATTCCAACAAATTTGAAATAATCATGGAAATCTTCATAAAGTCAAAAGCTCAGGATTTAGGGTAAATAACCCTACTTAAGTAAAAAAAAATTAAGTAACAACAGGAAATTACGTATAAAAATCGTGTCTTCAACCCCCTGAAGACATCGCATTATTGCCGAAATAATCATATGTGATAACATTTGATGAGCTCTAAGGAACAGGAAGCTGCACATGCGATTCTAAAGAAGCACATACTTATTTCCATAAATATATATTCATATATAATATGAATATCTGCTACCAATTGATTTCTTTTCACCGCATAACACAGGTGTGTGTACGTGTGTCTAACGGCATTCGCTACTTGCAAAGTTGGGGAATTTAAATTTGAATTTGGCGGCGCCGATAATATCTGATGTGCGACATATCGGTGTGCAGCAGCAGCAATGGCAGTGCAGACGCGGTGTATGCGCGGCAGATTAACGTTCGTTTTTGATGCTGTAATATAAAAAAGTGACGGTGTGGCGTGCGGATTGCGATTTAAAACCGGAAATTGCTAACGCAAATTGAGAGCAAAACCGGAGGAGTAAAAGCAGCAAATATTTGAATGCAGATACATATGTATATATTTTGGTGCATATGTGTGAATACAAACAGCGCACAATGGCAGATGTGTCATGTCATGCTGCATATGCAAAGCGTTTGGACTTTTTTTCGTCACATATATATATTTGAATTATATTCATATTTGAATATATATTCATATTTATATGAAGCAAAGCGTATGTTTGCGCAGCAGTCGTTATGAAGTGCTTCATCAAACATATAATATATATATATCGCTCGCATTTACCCATCCATCTGCTGCATTGATGTAATAGTTACTTGACTGTTGCTGGCCTCACTCACTAGTTGCTTCAATACAATACTTCATTTATGTTTTTTAATATTTTTTTTCGCTTAATTTACATTTTTTGCTGCGCTATTTTATTTCTTTCACATCTGCTCATAAGTACAATATCACTATGAACTAGCTCTGCTGACAGTGGCCCCCATAACTGCTGCCACCGCTTTATGCCGCTATTTGTGGCAATAACCGCTTGTCTATCTTTTATCTGGCTTTTATGGTAACGTCTCTTTCATTCATGGCGCGCTTTTGACATTTTCCCGTTTACTATTTTATATTTTTTTATTTTTTTTTTGTATTTTTCTGTTTGTTTGTTGTTTGGTGCTGTGACACCTTTTAAAGGCGCCATTCAAAGTGCGACTACCTTTTGAATACTTTCAGATAGCGATGAAATAATAATAGTAAAACGTTTATAGCGTGACATATGCGGGCCGATGACGGGTTGAGGCCCTGTAGTGCGGCCAACTGTTGGGTTTCTAATGAAATGTGACGAAGTTTGAAGACTGTGTTTAGTTTCTGGGATTTTTGGTTTGGAGTAGGAAACCCTTTACTATCGTTTGATAAAGCAAATAGCCTTTTTGGTAGACCACAGATTGTTTGGGTACTATATTCCATACCAAAAAGTCTAGCATTCAAAAACATTCCTTAATTCCGATGAAAATGTCAAAAATACATTTTTAAAGAAGATAACTTATAATAAACTGAAAATATATTGTATTGAGTTAATGTTCGTTTTGGAGAATGAGGTTTGAGGTTGATAAATTGAATTGTTTCTTATTTATTAGATGCTTAGAGAAAAAGAGAAGAGACATTGATCTTGAACCCACATTTAGGAAGGTATCTGGAGAACTTTCATCAGTCAAAACGAGATTTATGAATGAATGAATATGGAACGGATCGCTTGTCATCGAATACTGTGCCAATCGACAGCAGATTTATGAACTTATGGAACGGATCTCATCTCATCGAATATTGATCAATTTATTCGACAACTGATTTATGAACTTATCAAACGGATTCCATGGCAGCAAATATGGAATCAATCAACAAGAGATTTATGAACTTATGAAAAAGAGAAGAGACATTGATCTTGAACCCACATTTAAGAAGGTATTTAGAGAACTTCGTCAGTCAAAATTAGATTTATGAACTTAAGGAACAGATCGCTTATTATCGAATACTGTGCCAATCGACAGCAGATTGATGAACTTATGGAACGAATCTCAACTCAGCGAATATTGATCAATCCATTAGACAACTGATTTATGAACTAATGAAACGGCTGCCATGAAGCAAATATGGAATCAATCAATAAGAGATTTATGAACTTAAGAAATGGTTCGCATGTAATCGAATATCGCTGTTTATTGGACAATAATACTACCGGAGTTTTCAGATGATGATACCAAATAATATTTCATAGATCTGTCTTGCGATCTTTAACCATGAGACAGTTTTGGGGATCTTAAGGAGGAGTCAGTGCGAGTGAAATGTATTCATGCAGATATTAAGATGGACAGAGAGTCTGTATATGATTTCTCTTCGCCCGGAAAATTAATGGAGAGATCAGTGTCGTTTATGAAAAAATGTTTCATGACCATGACTCCAAATAAAATAAGGTTTCAAGTGGCTTCAATTCATCTAGTCAACGAATTTGAAACGAACCAACCACTTTAAGCGACGAGTAACAGTAATTGAAGTAACGACTTAGTAATTTACTTCAATGAAAAGAACAGTGAATCCAAAACACTTTTCACACACATTGCTTGTGGCTTTAAACATTTTGTTGAGAATTTCATGAACAACATTTTTCTGGTTCAACTTTCTTTTCGCACAAATGGCGCGACTCATACAACGTCATTGATTTGCATATATTTCGGTTGACTTCACTGAGCAGCGCTTAACACAAAATAGCTTAAGTGGCTTTCAGTACCTCATACATAGTTATGAGTAATGCACGCACATCCCTCTAGGGAGATACTCACGTGGCGACTGAGATTTTTTTGCATAATTTGCATTTTTACATAATATCATTATTATTTACACTGATTTATAGTAAATAACAACATAATTCATTGGCGCGGTGAGCTGCCAGTAAGCGCGATAAAAAATTTACTCGCACACAGACAAAAATATCTGTATGTAAGTGAGTGTGTAGTGAGGAATTCCAGTAAACTAAAGAGTGCCGGCACACATGCATGCTTGGGTGCTTAGAAAATGCCTTTATGGCTGCCAGGTGGTATGTGTGTGTGCCACATTGCTGTAGAGCCTGCCGGTATGCGGTGAATGCTTATGAGGAGACACACACACATACACACTCAGGCACATGCACATATTGACCCTAAAAAGTGCGAGTCCTCCATCAATAAATACTCGCACAACACAGACTTACAAGCGTATGTGTTCACCGTTAGATATGCTATTGAAAGTGCACTAAAAGTGCACACATTCTTGACTCGACGCCGCATACACACCCCAGCACTCTCACACCCGAGGAGTGTAGTCCACCCCGCTTTGAGCGCGTACGTGCGTTGGTATGCTACAACAGCTTAACATAAAATTTATATAAAATACCATCAAACGAAAATGCAATGCAAAAAAATAGAAAAGAGTGCAAGAATTGGCAAAGTAAAAATAAACGTAAACGGCAGTAAATGAGGAGCTCCCATTTCGAGTTGAAACAAATGGCTAAATGAATGCAGCTACTACGCTCTAGCACTCGCATATTTGTAAGGAGGTTGCATTTGACTGCATTTGCTCCATTTATTTATTTTTACGGTTCTTATAAGTGAGCTATATACAGCGAATTGCAGAACTGGTGAAATAAGTAAAGAATGCGTAGAAAGAAAGAAACTTATAGATGCTATGTGTACTCGTATACAACACAAGCAATAAAGCACCCTGTAAGGATGTGACTTGTTGGTTCTTCTGCAGTTTGATTATTCGATCTATGTATTATAGATAGATAATATAGTAAAAAATTCGATAAATTCTAAGATTTCTTAATTCTAACAAAAATAAATGACAATACAGAGCTTTTTATAGACTAATGTTATGAAATATGTCTTACACATATGGAGGATTTTTTTGTTCTGATGGGCATATTTTCCTCAGATTCAACTAAGATAAAATATATAATTTCGTTAAAATATTAGAGACAACTCTTGTTATTTAGCATTTGTATCCCTTCTCAAGATTAGGTTAATAATTATAAATATTTACCGACCTAATCCTAGAACAAATATCAGTCTCTGGCTTATATTCTTTATTTCCAAGTGTATTGGTGTAAAAAATGTTACTGTCCCCTATATAGATGAGTTCTTTGAGTAGATCAAGTTATTTATTAAACCTATGCAAAACTTCTAAGCGATCCATATTTATTTACAGTGTATCAGACTACTGTTCTACAAGTTCATATTTTATATCAAAAGGGATATGTCACAAGTACATTGTTTGAAACACTTTTCAAAACGTATATATATATATTTAGAGGATGAAACCAAGACTCAACCCACACCGGATTAGTCAACACGTCTTTTCTTGTCTGATACGACTACATCCCACAGCTGCATATGTGACAAACCACACTGAACAAGACGAGACAAAAACGAATGCTCGCTTGGCATGGTTTAGAGCAAAATACGTTTTTGTGTCTTATTAGTCAAATACATTTTTGACTAATACGGTATGGGTTGATCCTAAGACAAGAGACTTTGGTGGACGACTTATCCACGCAAAAGACAAATATCTTATTATTTAACATTAAATATATTTCCACCATTGAATCTATTTATGAATCCTTTTACTATACAAACTGAAATAAAAAGATATTTCTTTGGAAACGTTTTTGGAGTCTTCAATTAAATGACTAACTCTTGGTATTAAAATATTTATTTTAAAGTTGTATCTCCAACTTGAGTTCAAGGTTTTGAGTTTAAATTAATTTAAATTAAACAAATGCTTCAGCTTTCATTAAAGTGTTTATAAAATATTTAGTTCAATTCAACGTAGCATAAGTATATGATCCAGTTGTGCCATAAACTCGAGTTTTAGGATTTCTTTATTTGGTAGAAAAATCATAAAAACATATATGTCAGTTGTAAGAGTGGGATTTTTTAATAAAATAGTTAATAGTTGTAGCTACAGCTCGAGTTTAAGGCTCTGAGTTTATGAACAACTGTTTGCTCTGAATGGTTTATGAAAAGTTTAGTTGAATTAAACACTTAAATAGACAATGAAGTGGTTTCGTGAACTCGTGTTTTAGGTGTTGAGTCTATCAACAACTACTAACTCCTTTAACTGTATTATTAAAATGAGTTTAGTTGAATTTGACACTTAAATATGGGATCAAATGATTTAGTAAACTCGTGTTTAAGGTATTGAGTTTACGAAAAAGTACTAAGTGTTTGAAGAATTATGAACAATTTAGTTTAATTTAACACTTAATTTAAAAGTTAAGAGGTTTCATAAACTCGTATTTGAGATGTCGAGTCTATGAACAACTACTAACCACTTTAATTGTATTATTAAAGTAAGTTTAGTTAAGCCTAACTCTTAAATATACGATTAAAACGTTTCTCAAACTCGAGTTTAAGGCGTTGAGTTTATGAACAAGTACTAACTGTTTGAACTAAAGAGTTTAAGAAAGGTTTAGTTGAATTTAACATTTAAATATGCGATCAAATGGTTAGATAAACTCGTGTATAAGGCCTTGAGTTTATGAACAACTACGAACTGCTTTAACTGGTGAATTAAAGAAAAGTAGTTGAATTTAACTCTTAAATATACGATCAAGTGGTTTCATAAACTCGAGTTTAAGGATATAAGTTCATAACTATCAACTGAGAACTGGGTATAACTTAATCCTTAAATATAGTTTAAAGTTTTAAATTTAGGAATTTTAACTTTGAATTCACTTTAATTTTCAAAAATAATTAAACTATGATTTAATCTGCTTTCAATAAAATATATGACTTGGTATTAGATATACATTGAACATGCTTCAGCGAGATCTTTTCATAAAAGAACTATTTTTAAAAATAAAATATTGTCCTTAAAATTAATTTTTAATTTTTATAACACCTCATTTGAAGTCCTTTAATACTAAAGAATTTAATTTTTTTTTTTAATTTTAAATTTTCTATTACTTATCTATGGCGTTATCTCACACAATTTAATGCCTTTTTAATAAATTAAAATTTTATGAGTATTCCAATTAAATTTTGTACAAAGCAAATGCATTAAATTGAAAAGCTGCTGGCTCCTGGCGATATTACTATAACTATATTTAGCACTAAACACTTGTAGGTGTATGAGTGTCTGTGCGCTATAAAATTTCTATTTTCATTTAAGACGAATTCATTTCGTTTGATTGCATTTCACTTACCACTTCATTTGCAGCACGATTGGGACTAAATCCTTGGGCGGCGATTCCTGTGAACAGGCAGCATGCGCCCAACAGCAGCAACAACAAATTGCACAATAACAATCTCATGTTGCACGAGAAAAGCACATACAAACACACACAAAAAAAAGAAATCGATCAGTGGGTGAGGGGGTAGTAGAGTAAATAATGCGCTGAACAATTCAAAAACGGAATTTTAGTTTGTTGTTGCAATTAAATGAGTTTTTTTGCACGATTTATTTTTGTTAAGAATAAAATTTATTGGTTTTTGTTTTTGTAAAATTATATTTGATACACGCGCACACAATACTAACGGTAACTGTTTGCATGAAATTTTCCTTTTCACCGCAATTGTTTTCGGGAATTTGTGATTTTTTTTGTTTTTATGTTTATTTTTCGAAAATAAATTATTTTTAAATATTTTTTATTGCTTTTTTCGAAATTTTTTAAATTCAGTTTACGTACGCAGCGTAAATTTACTGCGTGAAAATGTCGTTGGCTTGCACAAATCGTATTTATTTTATAGTTGTTGTTATTGTTGTACGAGAAACGCATACAATAAATAAAAGTGCAAAACCCCGCTTGGTACGCACGCTCACGCTTGACTGTTACGAAGACACTGACTGCCAACACTGCGCGTACACTCGCTGGTATTTACGGAATATGCACTGCTGCTTGCTTGCTTGACTATCAACTATCAACTAGCTACTAGCGACTAACAACGGCCACAGACGCAGACGAAGTTTGTTAGTCAACTGGACTGGTAAAAGTTCGACGCTCAACTGAAATTCACATTCACAATTGGTAACAATTTTAAGTCAAAGACGCTTGTTGCGCTGCGCTGCCACTGCCACTGTTGCTGTTGCTGCTCGATTGTTGTTATTGCTATTGCTAGCGCCGACAATGTGGTTCGTTGCTTGTTGGCTGTTGGCTCGCACGCTCGTTCGTTTGCTCGGCGCGGCTGCTGTACGGCTCATACGACGCGCTGTTGTTGTTGTTGTTGCTGTTGCCGAGTGTTTTGCTTGCAAGCAGAAGCGACCAACGTCTTTCGGTTGGACAGTTAGCGTGCGAGAAGAGGCGTGTTGTTGTGGAAGCGTGCGGCGCGCACACGTCTGTAGTTTGAAAGCGACTGAATTGCAAGCGGGCGCCCGCTAAGCTCACAGGTGTTGGTGGCGCTACTGATAGCACACGGCGCTGTGTGCTGATGCACAAGTAGTTGTAGTTGTTGTTGTTGTCGGTGTGGAGGCGACTGCGACTACTTACTCATCAGTTAGTAGCCATGGTGGCAGCGGTTAAAGATACAAGCGCCGCAACAGCTGGACTCAAAAGCGTTGAGCCGCACAAACAGAAACCACAAGCAACAGCCAGGCGGCATGGTCAAACACCGCGTTTGCGGCTTCAAGCGGCTTGAATGGACGCGGCTCAAGCCGCAGCTGCTGCCTGCTAATGATGATGATGGCGATGATGAGTGTGCTGTAAAGCACTCCATTACAATAACAGCAACTTTATAAAGTAACAACAACAACAACTCCACACAGTAGTTTGCTCCAACAACAATCACTGAGCCGTGTAGCTTGCTCCCACCACCGCCAGCTGTTGCATTGTTGCCGCATCACCGCTTTCAGGTTTCTGCCGTTGTAACTTGTTGTTGTTGTTGTAGACCGCCTGCAGTCAGTCGCCTGTGCGGCCAGTGCGCGTGGGAAAAAGCTTGTAAAACGCCTGTAGAATTGCGAATAAAATGTCGGAAGCGTTGTGCGTGTGTGTGCAGAGCAGAATTTAAAAACCAATTTTTGCCATTTCGCTTTTGCTTTTGCCGCCGGCATTGTCGAGAAGAGAGAGAAAGTGGAATGTGCGCGTGGGCCTTTTTCACTTGTGTTGTTTTTTCTTTTGTTTTGCTCTTTCTACTTTCGTTTTTGTTGCTGCCAATACTTGTTGCTGAGAATGTGCTGTTGCGTGGCGTCGCTTTGCTTCTGGTTTGATTTTGCAGGAAATGCATCCGCTGCTGGTTTGTGTTGCTAGCGTTCATGCATGTTGCGGCAACATGTTGCACGAGTTTATTTCAGTGGATTACCTGCGATGAGAGTCGAAAGTGGTTTGGGCTTCCACTAGGTGATCTAATTTCGAAAAAATAGAAATATTTGATCTAGAGGGAGAGAATAATAACATACTATAACATATAAAATTTTTGAACATTCTGAACTCAGCTTGGTATTATAAGCATATATTTATAAAGCCTCATTCATAGCTTCTTTGGAAAATAGAGAGATATATAATAAATTAGTAACCAAATAGCAGTTTAAAGTGGGAAAACCATTAAAAATTAAATCCATAATGATCAATGACACAAGGAGACAAGAAAATTGGACCAACAGCTTCATAATCAAAAAATAGTTTATTTATATAATTTTATTTCGAATTGCGAAGATTGTAGTTTAATTTTAGTTCAATAAAACCTAATCAGTAAAAAAAAATTATTTCACTTATTAATGAAACATTTCTACATTTTTTTTAAACTAATTTCTCAAATTTTATTTTGCTCTCTTTTTAGGTAAGTCTCAACTAATAAGGAACCTTCGTAATATCCATCAAAAAGTATGTTCTAAGATAGTTATATAGCAGTATTGTGACTTTCTTGATCTGAACTATCACTCCTTGGAGCACAAGAAGACTTATTCGAACTTCGACAGTTGTAAAATTACTATGTAATGCTCTCTTGAAAGCTGTAGTCATCAAGTGTAGTACCTATCATTAAGTAAAACGGCTTTGAGACCAAAATTTATATTTTTGTTAATGCTGATCATCCTTCATAGATTTTATAAGACTGAATTAGCTTTCGAAGTTCATTATCGAGACGTATGTAGGTATTACACTTGGACAATTTGAACATCGGTCCTTTGTGTTGCTAAAAGCTGCCAGATATATAATATATAGGTATGCAGTGCGTTCAAAAAATAACGGTAATTTTAAAATTGTCCAAAAGTAAATATTTTCAACATGACTCCGAGTAACTTTTTCTATATCCAAAAATAAAGTGAATCTTAAAGGGCAGTAGTATTGCAAGCACAAATGAGATGAAATCGCTGAAAGAGCGAAGGGCGATAAAGGCTATCCCAAAAATTTATTTTGAGAAGGGTTTTGTGTCGACGATTGTATTATATCGAATGGAGAACGTTTCGAAGACGACACGATTATATAATACGATTGAATAAATATTCAAAAACGAAAATTCCCGTTTTTTTTTAACACATCTATTAGATATAGGAAAATTCTCTGTTGAAATACATCGAACTTTCTGAAACTATCTGAGGTGGTATGAGTAGAGGTACACTGACTGCGAAGTTGTCAAGTTTCTCTTCAAAATATATTAACTTAGTTTGTTTTTTCATTGTCAATGTATTGATCTGTCAGTATCTAAGTCTAATATATAAGGACCTAGGTCATAATACAGTGCTAAGGGCTACTTTTAGAAACCAAATTCACCGAATTCTTTTTTTTTTAAATTCGTTTTCAATTGTTAATGGAACTGCTGTTGAATAAGTGAATTCGAACTAACGGTGTAGGTGTTGGGGTTATTAATATCGATATCATCGGTAAATATTGACTCTTGAATGAATACAGTAAAACAATTATTTAACCAATAATTTAACTTTAATGAAGATTATCTGTCTAAAGCAATAAAAAAATATTCAATCTCAATGCACATAATTACACCATGTGAGAAAAATGACTAAATCAACACCATATTTGGACTTCTCTTTGAAAAAATTTATATACTTGTATTTGTCTTTGCCCTGCATTCGCACCATGTAATTTGTGTGTTTCGAATTTTATGTGCTGTTAACTGTTCCAAGGTCAAAATCATAGTCATCTGCCGTCGTATGGACGCAAGCAATTATTCACCCAGCAATTACAACGTGTGCATTTAGACAAACACGCTTAAAGAGGCGTTAAAATAATCATAAATTAAATTAAACACACAAGATAAAATAAAATAAAATAAAATAAAATAAAATAAAATAAAATACAATAAAATAAATAAAAGAAAAAAAATAAAGGCAAAACATAAAACCAAAACAACAAAAAAGTGTAGTGCTCTGGAAAATGTGCTAATCTGAGGCAATTAGGTGAGCTCACCTGCCGAGCGCGCAAACATTTTTCACAAAAAATACAGCAGAAAAAAGTTGGAAAATGAAAAATTTAATTGAAACTCTTTTAACTATTGTCAACGGTGTATTTTGGGAAATTTTTCGAAGCATGCCGTTTTCAATGCCAAACCGTTGTTGGCTCTTAGCGGTTTGTGTGTGTGCGCTTAAGCATCCGGAGGCACGCTTACACGGCTTGCTGCATACAATGTGTCTCAAGTTGCAATTGTTATTGTTGTTGTTTATTAAAAAATCTCGCTATTTACACACTTGCCGGGTGACCTTTATTACAGCGCGACCGCAAACTGGTGGAAACGCTGGAAATGCTCGTGCACTTCTCTTTTCCGTTTGGCTTTGTATTTCGACCTCTTGTGTCTTGCCTGCATTTATTTGTATTTAAGCAGTATTTATTTTACTATTTCATCACATTGCTGTTCGCAGCAGCTTACGATTGCTTCATTTTCGCGGCGTTAATCTTGATTTTAATTAATTTCTGGTGTAAACATTACAATGCAACGTGCTGCAATGTGAAAACATTTTGGTGTGGCTCACATTACACACGCTGCATAAATCATGTGTCAGTTGGTGGTGGTGATGTCGCTTTTGTTGTTGTTGTTTTTATTTTCATTTTATAACTTCATTTCAATCTTAGTTTTGTTGTGTTGAGTTTGTAAATTATTTTTAAATCAATTAATTTATTTTATTTCAAGTTTTATTGCTTTTTAACGATTTCAATTAAAAGAAAGAATTTCAATTAAAAATAAATATTTTATTTTTTTTTATTTAATTTATATTTCTTATGTCTTCATTGTTAATATTTTTTTTTGGTTTGACAAAAAAATTTTTTTTTTAACTTTAAGTGAATTATTTTTTAAATTTTTTTTTTAATGTTTAATTTAATTTTTTATTTTTAATTTTTTTATAATTCTTTTGAATTCTATATTGAACTTTATTTGCAGTTTTTTTTATTTTTTTTTAATATTTAAATTTTTTGTTTTTAAAGCCAATCTTTCTTTAATTCAATCTTATTTTTCATCCTTCCCACTTGTGACATTGAAGTATATTTTTTTTACTGCTGCACTGTCTCACCGAGGTGTGGTCCGCCAGTTGATAAATACCTAGGTATTGTTTATCTCACTTGACGGTGCAACAATGCAGAATGCCAGACCTATTTTTTGCCTAAAATCACTCTTGATGAATATCTTTTGTGGCATTAAAACGTACAATTATTAATTGCCGCACTTCAGTCAGCTATTAATTTGGAGTTATGCACTTTTTGCAATGATGTAATGAAGTGTGTCTGCGAGCGTCCTAAAAAAGAAGCCATAAGTAGGTGGGAAGAAGCTTACGGCGGAGCTTAGTTTTAGTTGCAATATTATAGGCTATTTTTTAGTATTGTGTAATAAAATCTAAGAGACACAATTAAATGTAGTTTATGAAACAGCTGGAAACTTATATCCCACAGAGAAACTTCTCCGAAGACAAAGCAACTGAACCTTCAGATATGGTTGTTAAAAACACACTTGTTTCAACAACATTTGAAATTTAAGGTTTTGTCACTCAAGCCAGTTCTGTTGTTAGCCATTAAAACTAATATTCGATTCTACCAAATCTGAATAGGAAAATGAAGCCTTCAATTTGTCTACTTTCTTACAACTAATATTTTATATTTATTTAGAGAATTATCCTTAATCCTTTCGTCAAAAAGTCATAGAGGGCACCTTTGTGTCTTCACAACTGGACCGTGTATGTCTTGAAATAATATTTATAAATAGCTCATCCTCATCAAACTTTTAAAAACAAAACCTATACAATATATTATGAGAGTTACGATAAGAAAGTTATAAGTCTACATAATTGTTCATCAAGAGATTGCATTATCTTTCCTCGTACGACAATCACCGACGAGTAGACTCAGCGACATTATCTTCTAAAAGGAGTTGTTAATCGCTTTATAGCTTTTCACACAGCCAAATTAATTGATCAATTAAAATTTTGATTGAGAAACCAGCTTTTGCCCTTCACACTGCCGGTTACTTGATAACCGATCAGCTGTTATACATTTTTGTACATTGCGATTTATATTTTGTTTGGTAAATCGATCTTAATCAGCTTTTTAATCGAGCAGAGGCCGGTTAATTGATCAATTAGCTCCTGTGTGAAAAGGCTATTAGTTCCTTATTAAAGAATTCATTTTCAGTATAATCACCAGAAACATCCCTTTTGTGTATGTATATTGTGACATTGATTACTACGACCTCGAATCTTAAAGTTTTTACTGGAGCCAATATTGGAACTTCAGATAATTTTTTTTTTCAATAAATTTTTCAGAGAAGTTCCATAGAAAACACAAAACTTCAAGTTCTCGATGTTTTTTTTTCAAGAAAAAATATATTTTTTGAGGTTATATTTTCGTAAATTTTTGTATTATTCCACAATATTAAAACCATTCTAATGAGCCAAATTAAATCCTAAAATAAGCTCCGCTTTAATTACAACTAGTGAGGTCAAAGTAGTCAAATCTTTAGTGTCATACTGAATATAAAATTTGATTACAATCAGAATTCCTTTCACTAACTCGCATTTGACACTAATATGGCAAGCATTTAGAATCGTCATAAAAGAGGTGTTCTCCATGAGATAGTTAAAAAGATTCCCACGTTTAATGTACCGCATAAACAGCTATATAGCTAAGTGTTATGTTAACAACTTAGCATAACAAAAACAACAAAAACGAAGGTACAACAATGCGTTTAATTAAAAAACCTCCCACGAGTGTAAAATTTTATGTAGTAAATATTTAAATAAAATCCAGTGCAAAAAAAATAATAATAATAAAGCTGAAGACACTTATCTATTTGAAATTGGGTGTAAGAAGACAATTATGCGTATACATATGTAGCGTCATACAAGCTGGTACTTAACTGAAGAGGCAATCAATTCAGCGGCCAACACTATGTGCGCGTAGTTTCAAGGTCGTCACACATTTATTTGCGGTTTTCAATGACACCGTTACACGCGGTAAAAGCAGATGCGTTTGAATGGAAGAAAAGCAGCGCGAAAGAAATGTGAAAAAATTATTATTTATTATTGCATATTTATTATATACAAGTGGAATAATGAACTTATTTAAATCGAAGTGGGGAAAAAATATATTTATTTTTAGTTTCATACAAATTTTCTAAAGCGCAACTTCAACTCAAAGCTTTGATTAATTTCAACACGCGCTTGTTACGGACATACATACATACATTTATTGTTCGGATTGACCACATTGTTAGTTATTTCTTGAAATTTCTTTAGTTTTTGCTGCATCAGCGGGTTTATTGTGTGCATTTTTTTGGCGTCTTTCTTCGACTTTATTTACGAAATCTCTTTTGCAAAACACTTATTATCACCTTTCAATTGGTAATAAGCATGAAATGACAAGTAGATAACTGTCTTTACTTACTTTAATGTGCACCAACTCATTTAGTAGTTATGTACCGTTATAGATATATGTATACTCAATCACAGATGCATTTTGCTGACCTCTGTTTAGAACTGCATGTCTTTAGCTACCATAATCAGCATTATTATCAACACAGCTTCAGTCTTCTGCTACTTTTTTGTTGCCTCCATGTTGGTTCCGTTAAAAATTAAGCAATTTTTATCTTTGGACGTGATGCTATGCCGAAAACTGTGCCTCTATATGCAGATGTATATGTTTTGACTGCTGATAAATGTAAAGTTTGGAAATAAATTTTCATCAGTTGACATCAAGTCCACATATTTTTATCACTCTCGTTCTTTTTCCATCATTTAAATTCGATATTTACCGTACTATATTATCTGGAACGTGTGTTTAGTGATTATTCGACTTGGTGCCAGCGATGGTTTTTAACTATAGTGACTCATTTCTTTGTTGTCTCTGGGGATGAGTAACTATTACGGGCGTACTATTTTGTTGATAAATTTAATTTGTGTTCGTCACATAATGAAAATTGAGTTAGATCTCATCCATAGATGTTTTTTGCAAATATTCGACGAAATAAACTTTTTCTTGTACTAAATCTAAAACAAATTAAATAATGGGCCCGACCGAGGCGGCTAATTGACTGAGCCATTTCGTGAGATAACACGTTCACCAAACTTGGTTTTCAATAAATCGATTGTGACATTCGCTGCGTAGCTGGAACCACATATTGTCCAAGTCGATAGGATCCAAATCGGGCCAAAAATATTCGGTTATCATTGAGCGGTAGCGATTGCCGATATTGATCATCACGGAAGAAGTACGACCCAATAACGCCACCGCACCAAACTGTAATGTTGTCGGAATACAATGATGATTCATGGAGTACGTGTGGATTGCTTATTGACGAAGCCATTTAGCCAGAAATGAGCCGACCATACATTGGACGCAACGCTCTTAAAGCTGCGGCCACTGACTCCGTATTTCGGTAGTAAATTTTAATATTTTCGACTTGTTGTTGGATCGTATATCTTTCCATGATGAAATGACAAACCTTACTGAAGAGCAATGTCAAAAGAACGGGAAGAAATTTGGCGACGTTTGTTACTTTTGTAGCGTCCCTATTGAAAACCCCTTTAAAATACAATTTTAGTCCATATCCCGAACCTTGGTCTGCACTTTAGTTTTATTCTTTAACTTTTTTGCTTCAAAATCTGTTAAAATTGAATAATCATTTTAGAAAATAGTAGGCTTATATGTTCAAGAATTCAAAATTCAAGCAATTTAACCCACCGAGGCACACCCGCATATTCTTTGTAATGTTTCAATAAATGTGTGCCTTATGATTTTCAGTTTGTAATCTATAAAATGCTAAAATATGACAACTGGAAGCTATCAGAAATAGTCTTGATGGTAGAAAGATATGTTACTTACAAGTAAAATTATTTCCATTGCAAATACAAGGTCAAATAACATACTTTATAAACAGAAGACGAGCTTTAAGAAGTAAAATCATATAAAGCAACATCTAAAGATATACAAAGAGCGTTTAATCATATACGATCTATAAGTACATATGTATATACTTACCTCATTGCATATGGTTCCGCAAAAATTATACAAAGCGCAGACAAAATGCCACAGCGAAACAAGAACCACAAAGAAAGCAGAGAAAGAAGCCACCAATGGAGCGCAGAAATTTATGAATATAAAATATGAAAAGAAGTAAAACGAAAAAACACAAGCATAAGTGATGCTTAAAGGCAGAAGAAAATATGGAAGTAAAAATATGCATACATATCGACGTACACAACAACAGCAATAACAAAAGAAACAACAAAAAAGCAAGAAAAAAGCAAATTCCGCAGCATTAAATAGCCACCACGACTGGCGGGGAAGACTTTCACCTGTCCGACACCAGTCACAACAACAATAACGCCAGTGATAATACTAATAATAATAGCAATAACAATAACAACAGCAGTAATCGTTAAAGTCACGGGCGACCGCGATGTAAACTGTTATGTTGACCGCTTTGACGCGGGCGCTCAACTGCAGATGTCACAGTGTCGCCACGCACACACATATACACACACAATTATTTTGTGAAGCTCAAAAGCGTTGTGCGAATGAAACCGGAAAACAGAATAACAGATTGACTCAGCGAGCTTCACAGCATCTCTGCTTTTGAACTTGGAAATAAGCGCTTTGTTGTTGTTGTTGTTGTTAAGACTGTTGTTAATCAATGCTTGATGAGTTTCCAACACTCGATAATTACATAAATTCTGAGAATGCTTCAGGTGCATGGATTTTAATTTAAAAGTTCATATAGACTTATGTGGGTTGATCACTACTTGCATCATACGCTCTTTTCACTCACTTTTCAGGGTAGAGAGTGTTGATAAAAGTAGTGAAATTTGCTGGCAGTTCACGCAAAAAGATTTTTTTTTATCAAGAATGCTAAGGAGGAACACAACTTCGTTAGTTGTAATATTAATTAGGGCCCTCAGCACTCAAGAGAAGCTTTAGTTTTCCTCTAGCGACCTGAAACTATCTGTATTCGCCTAGATTGGACTAGCTAATAGTTCAAGAATGCTATGGAAGAACACAACTACCTCTCCAGAGAAGGTATCATTTTCTTTTAGCACCCTGAAACTATCTTTACTCGCCCAGAGTCGAACAGCAGAGAGCTCTTCAGCAATTTATTCATTATAAGAATACTTATTTTGATTTTCAGACAATAAGTTATTACCATTCAGTGAAGAAATGACTTGTAGGCCGAAGTAGCATTCGAAACTAACTCAAAATAACGATTAAAAAAGCTATCCACTTGTTCAGTTATTATCTCTCTGAACAATCCTTGAAGCTACGAGAAGAAACTGAAACTTTTCCAAAGTTCAGATGTAGGAAGGAAATTTCAAATCGATAACTCACCTTCACTCTTTTCCTTCCATTTTCCAGGTAAAAGTTTCGAAATCGAAACTGTTCTAAGAAGCAAAGTAAGGGCGCAAATATTGAGATATGTATCTAATCTGGTATTCGAATAGCTTCACCAATTTAAAGTTTATAAAACTCTTCTAGTAAAACAGAAAGGTTTTGAAGAAGTTGCTTGCTTTAAACAAATTTATTTAGCAATCGCTCGATAGAAGGAAATTTAGGAACATGGTCGGCATACTAACTGGTCACAGTCTGGTGACGGCGTACGCCTGGGACTGACAGATCGCGAAGAATCGAAGATCGCGAAATGTCAGGGGCAAGGTTCCAGAGAAACAATGGAACATATCTTATATGCTTGTCCTGAAGTGTCAAGGCAACGGTTTCAGCACTTGGGATCTTAACAGTACGATAATCTGGAAGTGATATCCTTAGTGAAACTACATCATCTTTTGAAATTCGAAATTCGCGTCAAGCGCAGGCATACTAAAGGATGAGTACTTCTCATAGACTACTGGTATCGCAAAGAACCAAAATCGGTCTATGTGTGGCTCATTGACCAACAAGATTAACCTAACCTAATCGAAAGATTATATCAAAACTAACCCCCAATGATCCCAACTCTTCTAAAATAAAAACCCACACACTATTTATACATATACAATTTTCAGTTTATTATTGTAATTTCAAACACATTACTTGTTCGCATCTCATTTCAATTGCTACGCACTAGATATAATTACTTTACAAATTTGCATTACTAAAATTAATGGTATCTTATGTGTATCCATACAACTACTGGTTGTTGGTTATTAATAAAATGACATTTATCGCACATTTTACTACTTACAAAATTTATCTCAAATTATTTTTGTGTAATTTGTGTAAATTTTCTAATAATTACTTAATTGCGTGCCAATTAATTAAACGCTTTATGAGTGTGAACTCATAATTTGTATAATTTTTTGCTAAACATAAACTTTAAACGTACGATTGGCCTTGCAGAATGCCAACTACTAGTTAATAAATTCACAAATGTTTATGTTAAAAGCCAATAAATTAATAATTTGGGTTGACAATTTGATGAATCTGCTTTTGCTCTAGTGTTTTATTGTGATTTTTCGCACGCTTGTACTGGTCGGCTGACCTTTGCAACACAGAGATTATGTAAATGAATTATGTTTTTGAATTATGTGAGTTTTATTAAAGTTTTGGCACGTGTTTATTGTTTAATGTGCTTAATTGAGTCTAAATTAAGCGCTAATTGCAATTAAGTTTTTTGGTAAAGAAATAATTAGCGGAACAAGCGAAATTTTATATCGATTGAAATATTTTGGACTTACAGCTCAGTAATGTTGCCACATTTTTATCATTCAGACTGACTAATTGCATAATTCTTGCAGTAATTGAATGATTTTTACTTCAATTAAGTCAGTATAAGCCGACCATAATTTGTCGATTAATCATCGCTTATGCTTAAACAAATTCACAATTATCATAATTTTTAAATATAATAATCCAGCTACTTTCTTCCAAAATCCTTTATTAATAATTTTAATTTCCAATTCAATTTAAATCTCAAAAAAAGCAGTTTAATTGAGTTATAAGCAGTGCTAGATTTATATTATATAATCTCATTACACATTAGTATTTGTTACTGCTATTGTATTTATTTAGCTTTGATTACATAATTCAATTGAGAATTTGCCATTATTGTTTTTATAGTTTTAAAAGTTGAAAATCCCTTATATTGTGAGAATTGAAAATATTGCGTATTGAGTATTATTTTTATTAAATATTGAGTATACAGTTTAACTGTGAAATTTGAAAAGTTTACTATAATTAATTACATGTACTTAAGTATTTATTGTATTCATTATTTATTTTATAATTACATTACATTACATTTACATTTTATAATATGTACTTAAATATTTTCATTCCTAGTAAATTCTACACACATTTAGTACTCGTTTTCTGAGCAACTGATGAGTTGAGAAACATAATTTCTTAAGACTAGAATACGTACCCATTTATTACATAATGATTACATAAATATATTTTTAAAATAAGTTTAATGAAGTTTAGATTATATATTTGTTTTACTAGCTGTCTTTAAGTCCATATATCGATCACATTATTTAGATAGTTTGTAAAAAAGATTTATATAATATAGTGCTAAGACTAGTCTACTTACACACATAAAAGTATATTTACAATGATTATATTGTTTATAGGGACTTAACTACAAATTTATCTTATATATGTCTTACGTCATGGGTAATAGTAAACTTTTTACCCTTCTACATAACCTTCACACCTTTAACTTCATCTAGAAACCACTAATCATGTTCCAAGTTGTCCAGAGAGTTTTACTGGAAATATATACTCTCTGTCTTTTCCCTCAATTATTGGAATGCTCTAATAAATAATAATGAAGTAATAACTCTCGAGTGGTCTTTTAAATTACTGTCGATTAAATGAACTATTAAGTAGTATGTATCGTTTCTTCTTATATAGAGAATTCATATAGATACGGCCTTAAAGATTAGGATAGGTTAATCTGGCAGGCAATGAGCCGATTTTGGCCCTTTGCGATACCAGATGGAAAACCGTAAAGTAGTCTAGTGTTGTGATATCACTAACGATTACTCTTTCAGATTATCGGCCTTAAAAAAATTACTATCAGTTGCTTAAATTCCTCTGAAGTCGGGTAAGATAGTTTATGACAGAGAAAATCAAATTAATGTCTTTGTTATACAAAAATTCACAGAATAAAGAATATATTGTCAGAGGGAAATAATTCAATATTTAGTTTATCATATCTTCAACAACTTTCTGCATATTTTTCTTTCTTTCATCTATATTTTTTTATTTATTAACTTTCTTTATAACCAAAATGAATTATTTATTTTTGATAATTTTCTTTTTTCCATTACTATACTAATAACTATTTGTATTTTCATTATTGATATTTTGTTTGAAAACAAATTTTAGGTTACATTCAATATGCTACTTATTGTAATTTGAAACATAAATATGTCACATTAAACTCATTAAAATTACTTAATTTATTTTATAATTTTCTTTTTTAAATACCATGGCTTTGACATCGTCTTATGTGATATATCTTAGGTATATTTTTGCGAGTTTCATACAATTTTTATTCACCTTGTCTCCCTTTTATTCTTACACATACGATTTATTTTAGTATTAAGCATATTTCCATACACGAGTATTGTTCTCATATTTTGCTCCCCATTACACATCTACTAACTATTTTTGGTATAACTATCTGGTGGTTAAGTTTACATAATTATTATGTACTTCTATGTTCTCGTATGAAACTGTGTAACATTGAAAAATTCTTAATATCTACTCCTCTCATAATATCTCATATCATATTTGATTACAGACATGCACATATATTTTACTACACTTTATACAGTTCAAAATTGATTTTTGTGTGTTAAAAATGTGTCTTAAATTTATAAAAATGGTCTTCAGTGACTGAAACTGTAAAATTGAAAAAAAAAAATTGTTTATAAACTGCAAAAATATATAATATGCTGTGGGGAATGGCTTTCATTACACCAAAAGATCTGATAATTGATAGCTAATGCTGTACTATATATATTTTTGCTTCCCGTGATTATTTTGAATTAATGACACGCCTAAAGGTAGGCAACATTTTTAAACTGACTTTCGAGATATGATGTTTATTTGTTGTATAGCAATTTTCAGCTGCCTGAAAGTATGCTACAAAATTTATATGATGACCTTTACAATTAGTGATCTGATCAGTATTAACCCTCTAGCTACCAGGAAATAAAGATACTGCAAATTTTAAGTAAATATATTTTCGTTCTTGAAAAGCAAGTGAATTGCTCAGCCTGCTCAATTGATTATTTCTTGTAAAGTGAGACACTTGCAACATTAAATATTTTTATTTATTTTCTTATTTTTATTAACGAGTTTGAACTCTTCTTATTCAGAAGCATGCTAGAGGCCTCGTAGGGCACTAGCAACTCTTATGACTCCTAAAGTATCCACGAAACTTAGCTGTGCCTTTAGAGCAACGTGGTGCAATAAAAAATAAAAATAAAAAAAGTAAATCAAACCTAACCAAATGAAAACACGCTTGTGTATATTTATTTATTTATTGTTTTTGTTTAATATTTATTTTAATAAATTCATTCGATAATGTTTATTGTGTAAATTGAATAATTAAATTGTTCGCATACATATGCACACACACACATAGTATATTGAGCGTGTGTATGCGTGAGTAGTACTATGTATTTAACTACATATATAATTCATATATTTTACATTACACTGACGCAAGTCTGAATATATGCTTAAAAGTAATTTACATAATTGTTGTTGTAATTATAATTCACAAAATCATTTATACATATATATGCTTAAGCCTATTTTATGCAGTTGTATTTAATGTATGTTTACTTTCCATTAGCTAAAGTTGATAAATTCGAACACGTCGTGACACATTTAAAATTAATATATAAATATTGTTGGCGAAAATGCGCTAAATAACTATTTTAACTAACGCTATGTAGAGTGAAAATATGCGAAAAATAGAGAGTAAGGGATGGCTCTTCTGCAAATGTAAATAATGGATTTCTTTTTACTAGACCTTATATATGTCATAGTTCTGAAAAATATTGGCATAATTGAGCAAACTGTGTTGCATTGGAGCAATATGTTGGTTGAAAATTAAAAAAAAGATATTAAAAAAGAAAATTTTTGATTTACTTAAAATTATTTATGTAAGCTAAAATAGTATTAGGAACGAAACAAATATATTTTAATAAAAAAATAGTTAAAAGCTAATAATATTATCAAGTCAAAAAATTGAAAGAAGATGGAAAAAACATGACTAAAAGTAATAATTTGTGAAAAAAATTTTTGTTCGAAAAAAATTAATAAAATATTAATTAAATATTGAAACAAAATAAAATATTATAATAAATAAAAAAAATAAAATTTTTATAAAAAAAAAATAAAATTTTTATTAAAAAAATTAATTTTTTGTTTTAAATAATATTTTTTTTAATAATAATTTTTATTTTTTAAACAAACAAAAAATGTAGAAATTTGTTTGAAATAATTTTGACAACAAATATTTTTTTTTTAACTAAATTTTTTTATTTTTCAAAGTAATTAATTTTTTAATACCAACTAAATTTATTATTAATTTCTAAACCCAGCAATTTATGCCTAAAAGTATTTTTCTAAACAGGAAATGTATTGATTCAGCAGTGTTTGTTCTTGTTACTTAAAAAATATATGCCAACTCCTTACTGGATATGCTTCTAGTTGTAGTTTGTGATGCTTGTAATGATATTACTATAAGTTTATATTTCCACTATTACTAAGTTTATTGTATGCTTAACGCATTTATGTGACAGCAAATGTAGGGCGTATCAATGTATACACATTTACATATAATCAAAGGCAGTTTATGTAAAAATTTACTAAAAGCAGTGAAATTAAAAGTATGGAAGATTTTCATTTTTATGCCGTGACTTTTATTTAATTATATTTCATTTTTATTTATATAGTTATTAATTCTTCAAACAAAAAACTTCATTTTCATTTTCTTTATGCATTTTTTATTAAAATTATTACTAAAAACCCTTTGACTTATATACAATTATAATGTTGCAACATTGCGTTGCATGTGGCATACACAAATCTCTACTCTCATACAGTTATTATTTTGTTATTTGTTAGCATATATTTATATATATTCATGCTTGTTTACTTATTTTATGTATTTTTAGTAAAATATTTTCATTTCTTTTTTTTTACTAATTCACAATAAAACGTATATGTTGTTGTATTTTTACGTTAATCTTATGCTTACATATGTACTACAATTTGTTGACACAATTTCATGAGCTTAAGATTATTATTTTAATTTTTTTTTGTTAAAATTTTTTTATTTCACATTTTTTGTTTGTGTATATGTGTTTTTCTTATTGTTAATTAAAATTATAATATTTTATTATTTTTAAATTATTATTCTGAGCTTTTTGTTATTTATCTTTAATCCATTTTTCGTTTAAATTTCATTGTAACTCACTTCCTAACTACTATGGTTTATAATATCGCAAACTTACAACAACTACATACACTAATTATAATTAATATACATACACAGATGTAATTAAGATTCCTTCAAAAACACTCATACAAATACAAACATACATATCTTCGAATTATTTAGGCTAAAGTGTGCACGTATGATTTTTTTTTCTTGTAAAAACGGACGTTAAATAGACGTGGAAAGAGAGCAGGAATAGGTGTTCGAAATTTTTTTCGATAATTAATTTATTTTAAACAAATTTTAAGGATAATAATTTAAAAAAATTTTTTCGAAAATATTTTTTTTTATTCAAATATTAAAATTATAAAAAAAAATATTTTACAAATTTATTTGAAAAAAATATTTTAAAAATTTATTTAAAACTATTTTTTTGTAATGTTTTTCTCAAATTTTATGTTCAAAAATTTTAATATAATTTTCTTTTTAATTTTTAATTTTTCGAAAATATTTTTAAATTTTTTTTCTAAATTTCAATGTCGATGAATAAAAATAATTTTTTAATTTAATTTCTACAACATCAAAATTTTATTAAATTTTTATTTTGTCAAATATGATTTTTTTGGCATCGAACTCCACTCTCACTCACTACCACGTCTATCTAAGCGTCTACGTGAAGTTAAGTCTGGCAATATGCACACAAGTCATAATTATCATAATTATTTTACTCCAAATTCAGTTTAAAATCTATATTATATGTATGTGTGTGTACAAATTGTAGCAAATGCAGCGCTGAGCTTATCAAAACCAAGTACACGGGCGTTTGAGTAACCTGCGCAGGTAGTGAAAAAGCAGCGCGCGCAGCAAACAACACACACACACACGTTCTAGTCACAATTATTGTAAATGTTTCTTAACTCCTTTTCGAGCACTGCAAGTCCACTGCATACACGCTCACGCTCCAAGCGCTTGCCGCCATTGGCGCCGCTTACTTCCACTTCTAGCTCCAAAAATCCACCATATTGACTAGTTTGCATTTTTTGAGCTCAAGTTTTGTGGGTCGCGCGCGAAGTCAAGCACGTCCGAAGATCGCCGACACATCGCCCGTCGACTGTGAGTGTGACATGTTGCTGTTGGCGCCACTACCGCTGCCGCTGCCGCCGCTTACTGCGTTATGTGTGTTGCCGTGTCCGCTGCCGTGATGCGCCGACACATTGCCCAGCGTTGTGCTCTGATGCATGAGATGACTGTGACTGCCACCGCCGTTGCCACTGCCTGCGCCCAGTCCCAGACCATACTTGCTGGAGCTGGTGGCGATGGTGCCGCTGGTGATGAGATGCTTGCGCGCTGCTGTGCCGCTGTGCGTCGGTCCGCTGGCGCCGTAAATGCTGCGATGCAAGGCATACTGCGGCACTGAGTCCAGATCGGACACCGACGAGGTGATCTTCGAGCGCACGGCCACCTTCTGCATGTTGCTGTACTTGTCGCTGGCGCTGAGCTTGATGTCGGGCAGATGACCCGACGAGCTGGCGTGATGCGCGTGCTGTGTGAGACCGCTGCTGCGCGATTGTGTCGTCGTGGTTGCTTTGCTTGTTGTCGTCGTGATGGCCGCATTGCTGACCGCTGTGGTGCTGGTGATGGACGCGACCACAGCGCCGTTGCCACTGCCGCCGCTACCGCCATTGATGGCGTTGTTCGCATTGCTGGCTGTGGCATTTGTGGGTGGCGAGACTTCGGTGAAACTGTAGCAGGATGATTTTTGTGATGAGCCATTGTTGAGACCGCCAGTCGAGGAGGAGTTTGTCATGCGGCAGCTGCGATGGCGACTGGACGCCGACGGTTGCAGGAATTCATGGTGTGCCGCTTCTTCGGGTGTCATACGTTCCGCGGGATCCCATTCCAGACAGCGCTGTAGGAAGTTGATGAAATTACGATCTTGGCAGAAGATCATCTGTGAGATTGATTTGCCGCCGGGCAAACGTTTGCGTCCCTTCGAGTTGGTAGTGCAACGTGGTGCGCCGCGCGAGTCGAAGAACAAACGGCGTCGGGTGGCATTGGCCAAGAGCTCCTTTGGTGGCAAGCCGAGCACTTCCATGATGCAGGCCAACTGCTCGACCTCATTCTCCCCGGGGAAGAGCGGAAAGCCGGTGTAGAGCTCAGCGAGGATGCAGCCTGGAATGAAAAAGAAAGGGTTTAGTAAGGAAAGGATGGAACAAAATATTTGCTTTATTAAATTTAATGGTTAAAAAAAATTAAATACTAAACTTAAATTTTTGGAATTTAAAAAATTTTCGAATTTAAAAAATGTTGAAAATTTTGAAAAAAATTTTCGAATTTAAAAAATTTTAAATTAAAAACAAAATTTTTAAAGAAAAAGTTTTAAGCTTCGTCAAAGTTAAGTTACGTTTTTTTATCAAGCTAAGAAATGACGATTTTAATATTTCTACTTTTAAGTGACCAAAAGTTGCTTTTGACGATCTCAGCTGCACTACATCCTCCCTCTCTTTTCATTATACAATCATTGCATTTCCATCCCACTTCAGTTGCACTTCTGCCATTTGACCTTCGATAATTTGCCTTGCCACACAACGCCATACTGCACTGTCCAGCTATACAGCAAGACAAACTTCTGCTGCTCAACCTCAGCAGCGAACTATGGTCCAAAATGGCTACTATACACAGTAAGAGGAGCAATGGAGATGAAAATTGCAGCTGCAATTATGCAAGACTGTCTTCATATATCAATATTTATTAGCTTTAGCTGCTTTAGTTGTATGCGAGCTAAATCAATGCCGTAAAATACGGAAAGTGTGCTTCGATTGACCTTGACTTTGAATGTTTTGTCAATGCCACAAAATGGTCAATGCTGCTATAGAATTTTAGAATTTGGTGCATTGTGGGATGTAATCAATCTTTTTTGCTGGTATGCGACAGCGGCAGAAGGTAGTAAATAGAGATTGCGGTAAACCAATACATATGGTTGCACTGAAGATTGCATGGCGGGGCGTATGAGCAACTTGTTGTTGGAGCTTAGGTATTTCTATAGGTCAGTTTGTGTGGGTCCATGTCGATTTGTTTTCCTTTTATATTTCAATGGAAAAAATACTTAAATTTGCTTTTTAAAGTCATTCTGCGTCTATATCTTCTATATACCCACTTTCAATCATACTTATTGGGCCAATTTCGACGCATTACAAATTTCAAAATCCCTGCCAAATTATTGTCAGACGCACCAACAGCAGCAGTAATACATAATAATCGGATTTTCGTATGTATTTGTGCAGCTCAACGCAAATGTGTGCAACTTAAATGCTATCTGCAAGTCACACACACACGAGCAATCGCATCTTACATGCTTTTGTGTCTGCTTAAGTAAGCGGGATGCCGTTACCGTTTGCTCTCCATCAAAATTTTGGCATGAAAAGTTTGGTAGAGATATTCATTTTCGATTTTTTTTGTTGCTGGTTTGCATTATGCGCAACAACAACAAATTTTTGGCAATGCTGGCAGTTGTCTGCAGGAGATTTCGTTTGGCATTGCCAATAGCAAAAATCATTTTCGTATTCACCTACATATGCATATTACATAAGTAGCTATATTTATATCCAGCAGCGCTTAAAAGCTTTTAGTTTCTAATTTCAATTGTTCATATCGAGGCTGACAAAAAGAGACTTGTGCATACTTAGAATTGGTAGCTTGAAAATGTCCTTTCAATTTGGCTAATGCAAAATATTTGTTTTGAAAGTTTGAAGGACGTTCGGCAGCTATTTTTAGTGAAATTCAATAGAGACCTTGTGATTTGAATGAGAATTTAAAATTATTTTGACAAAATAAAAAAAAGTACTTTTCTGGCATGAAGTACTTCTGAACCTTTAAATTAGTTGATTTTATTGCAATTTTTTTATAATTTTTAATGCTGGGTAATGGAAACACTCTGATGTGACATAAGTGGCTGGCTGTTTAATCAATTTTGATTTCCATTATTCCTAATTAATTTTTGAAAATAGTTTATAATTCAATTCAATTGGTTTAATTTGAACTAGTTTGTTACTAGTCACTTTTGATACTAGTTTTTCAAGGCTGTATTTAGACTAGTTTATTTAAAAATCCGCAATAATGTAGTTATTTATTTAAATCTACATTTTAATTTTTATTTAATTGATAACTAGTTACTTTTGGTACTAGTTTGTGCCTGGTGCATTTGTAACTTGTGTTTTTAATACTAAAATTGTAATCTAGTTAATTATTTAAATGCACATTCAAATTTTTACTAAATCATAACTAGTTACTTTTGGTACTAGTTTGTGACTGGTACACATGTAACCAGTTTGTTTAAAATATTGACTTTATTATTATTTGGATACATATTTTTCATACTTAATCGACCGTGTATAAGTTGAGACCTAAGACGTTAGTTGAGAACTACTTGAAATTAGTTCCACTATATCTGGTCTTATGTATAAACTTCTACTGAAATATTTTAGAAATTTTTTTGGCAAGATTAATCGCACTAAAAATGTAACAGAACTATTTTTCCAACAAAATTCCGTGCCATGCCACTCTTTTATGAAATTTTCGTCACTGAATTTGACTAAGTAGAAGCTCCATTTCAAACAAATTATTAGCAAAAAACTAAACTATTTGGAAATTTAATATGAAACTCTGCGCATTATGTGGTCGTAACCAATACCAAACTTCGAAACTTTCTAAGCAAATATTTTAATCAACGCCACTAACTTGATTTTGCCATTTCCGCCACACATAGTTCACCCTCCACTGGAGTGAGAAACCATAAAATCAGTATTTACTTTGATTGACTTCACTTCGAACATAGTTTACGCCACCTGCAAGGGCTCGCAAGTTACTATATACACACATATTTAAGAAACTAAGTCATGGCAAAAAAATCAGCGTGGCACCTTGCGGCACACACATAAAGTCATATTGAAACTATTACTTATCTATATGACCGCTTGCTGGCTGAAGCGCGCTGGTGTGATATGAAAATTGCACGGATACGCTTTGAAAAACGCCTTCTATTGCGCTTTGAGCGCATTCAAGCCGCATTGTTTTACATGCACACACACACACAGACACGCCTAGAGTCTTTCAAGCGAATGTGTATTAATGGCAAACGGAAAGCACGCGGAAGGCATGTGTCTATGCAAGGAAGCCACGGAAGGAAGTAATGAAGGCTGCAAAGGAAGGGTTGCAGGAAATTGTGTATGCATTACCGTTATCAGTGTTATTTAAATGCCTTGGCTTTAAAGTGCATACCATAAATGCTTTAAGTGCGTCCACAAATGTTTGCTTTGATTATTGAAAGTGTTTACTTTATTTATGCGCCCACTTGTTGCACTTGATTTTTATCTTTACTCAAACAGTTACTACTTAATGCCATAGAACACTCTTTTCGCTTGATTTGCAATGTGTTTGCCAGGAATTCCTAATTGTTTAAGTGCGTGTTGGCGTTAATTGAAAGCTGTAGAAGGTGAAGGTGGAAATGTGGTTGGAAGTGTATGATAGAGTGTAGGTGTGCCTTTGTATGGTTCTCTCTTTGATTGTAGCTTGTATTTATATTTGCTTATTTAACATTATATGTGTATCTTTAGAGGTTAAGGTGAAGAAGAAAGCATGTTTTTTACTTGTATGGAAGTGATTGAATTGCTTTTGTCTGGTTTGTTGTGGTTGGAGTAGCTGCAGCAGGTGGTAAATTTATTAAAAAATCGTATTGTACCTGATTGGTTCACTTTAATATCAATTTTCATAAAAAATAATTAAGAGAGAACGTTTACTGAATGGCAAAGAGAGAAAAAATAATATTTTTTATATCCTTTCTTCTCAGAAATACACTTCAAAAGTGTCTGCTGTTAGTAAAAAGATATTTTTTTTTTAAATATGTTAATTTGGCATCAGTTTCTCCTTCAATTTCATAATTTTTTAGACCTTCCACATATTCAATGTGCAACTCAAAAATTAAATCTTGTCTCCTGTTCTTCTTCCAATATTCATTAAATGAAATTTTCGATTATCTTTCTGTTCTCCAATCAAAATCAATAATGTGAAAACTTTCGTTGGATAATTAAAAATTTTAATTAATTTGTCAGCGACGATATATTGCTCTACAGTCGCCTGCCAAACCGCTGATCACACGAAATTCAACGAATCGCAGATTTAACCGCAGTGTTGTATTTGTTGTAGCAACAGATATACATACATATATAGTACAGCCAAAGCTATGGTATATCACTTGAAGTACTTTTACTTGCTTCACTGATCTCATTTACTGCTCCACCTCCACTCACTACTCTATGCTCTCTCTTATCCACCAATAAATATGTTTTAATTTAGGGTGACACCCTTATTATACTCGACACCGTAATTTATGGCAATTTATATAGCTTTCTGCATAGTTGTTGTTGTATTAGATGCTTAGAGGTCTGCTTAAAGCTACAGCTTTGCTTTGTTGTTGTTGCTTTTGTCTTTGGCAACCATACAAATTGTTTGTCATCCATTGTAATTTATCACTTTGCGGTCAAAATGAGGTGAAATTCACGTCGCATATTTTGAAAGGACATTTTGCGTTGGTCCGCTGTCGAGATTAGCATCATTTTGTGTGTTAGAAATTAAATTGTGTGTGTGTGTTTATTCTCAATGGTTTATATGTGTGTGAGATAAATTGAGTTGCCAGTCTGTAGCTGTCGTAGTTAAAGTGATGATATATTGAACGCTGATAAACGCAAGGACAAGCAGTGCAGATTATTTTAAATGGATTTTTGTATTTTTTTGGAATTTATTTTTTAGAGGTTAAAGAGAATTGAGCGTTAAACTTCGGAAGAAATTCATAAGACATTGAATAGCTATTGACACACGTTGTTATATTATTTATATCATTCCCAAATTGCTTAAAATTGTTTTCCAAAGCGAAACTGAACTTTTTCAGAATAGTTATAAACTAGTTAATGCCAAAAAAGTTATCCAAACATTTTTTTTTAACTATTTATAGATAATAATATCTAAAAATACATAGAAAGTATTTCAGATAAACTAGTTACAAACTAGTCCATAAGAAACTAGTTTCTTTCGGATTAGTTTTAAACTAGTTACAAACTAGTTCATATGAAACTAGTTTCCTTCGGAGTAGTTTTAAAATAGTTTGTGTGAAATTAGTTTCATTTGTGTTAGTTACAAATTTGATTTCGTCGCAGTGCTTAAAAATCTTTATTATAATGGATTCTTGACTATTTGTTGTTGTATAGGGAAGCTGAAAGTATTACTTTCAACGCATTAGTGCATAAGTGTAGTTGTGTGTTGCACTTAAATAATTCCACTGAAAAACAATATTTTACATTTTTTATACTTTCGTAAATTACGTATTTTTCGTATCAACGATATCAAGGTAAAATATAAATCTTCAACACTCGTGAAAAAATGTTTTTTTTGCTTGTTTTTCTAAATATGCACAAAGTGTACGCAGAACTATGTAAAATGCAATTCGCTCATGCATGAACACCTTTCGCTGTGGAACTGTTTATATTTATTTAGTTTTGTAATATATTTTTATGTGTATGTAGGATGCAGGATGCACTTATCCTTGCAGCTATTGAATGTGATTGCAAATGTGTGCGTGCGTGTGAGTGCTTTTAGTGCATAATGGCTTGCTAGCATATACACAGGTGAATAAAAAATTGTATATATGTGCAGCCTCTCACTTGCACCTTCCAACACCTTTGATTTGGCATGCATTCAGGTCGGTTTCTCACTTCTCAATATGCAACTAGTTGGTGTGCTTGTTATTTGTATGTGAAAAACACTTTTTTTCCTTTCTCACCCACATACATAAATGCCATTAGCGAAAGTAGAAAAATGTGCATATGCATTACATTTTACGGCGTTTCTGTGTCAACATT
Source organism: Zeugodacus tau (assembly GCA_031772095.1). Classification (NCBI taxonomy): domain Eukaryota; kingdom Metazoa; phylum Arthropoda; class Insecta; order Diptera; family Tephritidae; genus Zeugodacus; species Zeugodacus tau. The sequence goes on from CM062651.1 coordinate 4,242,256, forward strand.
TTCATGACGGATGTGAAGGTGGAAAGAAATGAGTGTGTTTCAGTTGAAAAAAAATATGCAAAAGTGAGGTTATGTGAATATGAAGAAATGGGTCTTAGAGGGAAAATACATTATTTTGATGCATTTGATTTACTCTTTATATTTTTAGAAAAAATTTAAACACAAAAAAATATTTTTTGTTAAAATTGAAAAAATATATATTTTTAAATAAAATTAAAAAAATATGTTTTATATAAAATTAAAATATATATATATATATTTTTATATAAAATTGAAAAAAAAAATATTTTTTAAATAAAATAAAAAAAAAATATATATATATTTTATATAACATTTTTTTATATAACTTTTTTATATTATTTTTTATTTTCAATTTTGTTGCAAAAATCGAATTTTCTTAACTTAAAAACCTTGATTGTTATTACTCACCCAAACTCCACATATCTATAGCGGTGCCGTACTGCAATCCTAGTATCACTTCCGGTGAGCGATAAAATCGCGATTGTATGTATGTGTAAATTTTACGACTCACATAGCAGGAGCTGCCAAAATCGATGACTTTTATTGAACTACTGCCACGTTGCTTGAGCAGAATATTTTCCTGTGGAAAACAAATATGTTAAATACTTACAGATATAGGAAAAAGTAGGCAACTCTTGAAGAGCCAGCGAGTTGAAAAATAGGCTAGGAACATAGCGCAGCGGCGAGTGAGAAATGTTTTTACTTTCTTCTGACATTCTTCTTTTTATCTTTACTCTACAATCCACTTTACTATGTTTTTAGCCTTAATGCGTGTTTGAGCCTTGTAGTGAAATCATTTATATTTTTTATAAAAAAAAAATTTAATAAAATTTCAAATATACTTATACTTACCGGTTTGAGATCACAGTGTATGATATTCTCTTTGTAGAGTAGACGCAAGCATTTAACAATTGAATTACAGAAGCGTCTAATCAAACTCATGCTGAAACCATTGTAGTTATTCTTTTTGATCAATTCATAGAGATTGAGACTGTAAAGAGAGAGAAAAAGTAAAAAAAATTAGAAAATGAATTTATTTGTATGATTTCGAATATGAAATGTGATTTAATATATATTTTCTGGGCCAACTTCAATTAAAAAATGATATTTTGAAAAATAAAATTGAATATAATTATTAATAATATTTTATTTAAAATCTTTTTTTTGTAAAAGAGAAAAATAAAATTGATTAAAATATTTCAAAACATAAACTTAAGCCGTAAATTTGTTGAAACATATTTTTAAATATTTTTTTTAGAATCTTTATAAAATTTTTTTTAAATTTAAAATTATTTTTTTTTTAATTTTTTATTTAATTTTTTTTTTTAATTTTTATAAATTTTTTTTTATAATTTGTATAACTTTTTTTTAATTTTTAATATTTTATTAAAATTTTTTTTTTTAATATTATTTTAATATTTGTATTAAGTTAAAAATATGTTAATCTCTTCTAATTAATTTAAACATAACTCAAAGATAAATAAGATATTCTCTTAACAAATGAGCCAACACAGCTCAATCGTATAAAAAGCAAAATATATACAAAACCTTAACTTCAAGCTTCACTACTAACACCACTACCGCCATATAACTCATATATTAACGAGCTGCAAGCAACTGCTTCAAAGTGGGAATTCCAATTTGCATCGCATCTCAATGCATATGAGAGTATTTTTGCACAAAAAGCAGTCAAATACAAAGCGGAATAAGAAATCACCGACAGACAGTCTTACATTATACAAATATGTATGTGTTTGTATAAACGCAAAAACCACCAAGTATGCGTTAGCAGAGCTGAAATCGCTTCAAAAGACTTTTCACACTTATATACACACACACAAAGTAGAGTGTAGCATAAAGCTATGCATATGTGTTATCAACTGAGAACTGAAAACCGCGCTGTGGTCTACATGGCGTATGCGTAACTTTCAAAGGCACCAAAGCCATCATACTCACTTCAATGTAAATATGTATGTACATTGTGTGTGTTGACGGTGTAGAGTGGCGTTAAATTAAATTAAAAATGAGTATATACACATATAAGTTTACTTGTATATCAGTGTAAGTATGTGTCACATATGTGTTAGATATGGCTATAGGCAGCTATATTTCAAGCCGAGTAATTCAATGGAATTCTGTAATACTTTTATAGGCGTAAAAATTAAATTTTAGCACAGCCATAGCACGCTGGAGATTATTTTAGCCACACAAAGGTAAAGCTTGTGGTTTGGTGTGTATAAATTTGTGCTACGAAGGTATATTTTGACGATGTACATAGGTTTCTATGTGTGAAGAAGACATTAAGCAAACATTATTTTCATTAATCGATATATGGATGATAGTAATGGTCGAATCGATAGTTTTGGAACAAAAATATCGCTTGACCAACTAATAATTTGTAATTTTTCATTATCGATAATTATATGAAATAATCGATAAAAAAAGTTATTCTTTAATTTTTGAAAAAAAAAACATATTAAATAATTGCAAAATTTAGTTTTTAAAACTTCAGAAATAAATTTTTATTATCGATAAGTTCTGTGAAGTTAATCGATAAATTAAAAAATATCGATTTATTCATTCTAACAAATTAACTAGAAATTGCTGTGAGACTGGAGAATAGAGATTTTTCAGACTGCCATTTATCGATAAATTTCTTACATATCAATATCAAAATACGAGTATATGAGATACTTCTAAAAATATCGGTTTAAGTTTGAGTGAACTTTACGATGTCTTTGCTTTCACTGCTGGGTTGTCAAATAAGTTTTTTTGATGAAAGAATTTTATTCTTATATTTGTGATGGTGTTTGTATGTAAGTATGTATGTATGTATGTATGTATGTGTTGGTATGCGATTCTCTGAAGAGCTCGCTCCCTTTATGTGTTGATTGAGTGCGCGAGACTGTAAAATTCGATAACGAAAATTCAATTTTAGTGCTGTTGCATGCCAACACAAAAAAGGATGATGGAATGCCACAAAAAATATATTTAAAAAATCTGCAGGAAAATTTGAGAATATGACAAAGAAATTTAAAGTAGACTTTTGAATTGATTCATATAAATTTAAAAAAGAAAATAGTAACTAATAAGCTTCTCAAAATATTTATAAATTATTTAGAGTTAATTTATATAATTTTATTTATTTTATTTTATTTTTTTTTTTGTATTTTTACAAACTCTATAGTGAATTTGTTCCAATCTTTTCTGAGAAATGATTACTTATTTACAGCGAATAGACTCCTTCAATAACACATATATGTATATCTCTTCTCGTGCTAAAAATAGTCTGTTGATTCAACAAATACGTTTCAACACATCTGAAATCACACAACTTATGTGTTGGCCATGCAAATAAAGTTGGCATTTCAATGCTTATCCATTGCATTGCGCTCGCCTTCAATTCACACTAAACCATTTTTATTACTGTTGACAACTTTATGTGGCAGCTGTGGTATTCCATAGAAAAGTGTCAGCCATCAGCTGTCAACAGTCAGTTTTGCCTTAAGCTCTTTGAATGCTATTTGTTTAGCAGGGCTATTGAAATTTATAGTGAGAAAGCGAGCGAGTTCCCTGAATGGATGAAAGATATAAATAGTTGCATAGCATACATATACATTTAGAAAGAGATACGATGTGAAGATAGTTTTCTAAAGAAGTGGCAGCTTTCACTTTCGGAAAATTAAGGGTCCACTAAGGGATTAACTTTTCAATATTTGGTTTTATGAGCGAAAATATACTGACACATGTGGATTGATATACACATGGGTTGAAAAGCTAAATATTTGTTTATTAATTAAAAGAGGCTTTTATAAGCTTTGTTCTCAAAGTTTCCTTATTAAAATCTAAAAATTTGAATTATAAAAATCTTTTTATTTTTCATCAAATGCCATCTTAGCTCGGAGATATCGCAAAAAATTTAATATTTCAATATTTTTATTACTATTGTGCTCAACTTCATTGTATTTACCTATTAATTATAATCAGATACAAATTTATTGCGCAAAAAGTTAATCATTAAACAAAAACAAAACAAGAAAAATCCATCGCCAAATTCAAGGCTAAGCAAACCCTTGTCATGATTTGCGGCACTAAATGCCGCCTATATTTTTTCTGCAACAAATTTGCAAGTGGAAAAGTACAAATTGCAAAAACAAGTATTTCAAGCAAAGACTACAAAGCTTATAGCTGCAAAAGCACGCCACTATCAGCCCACACACAGCACTCGCACCATATCAAAACAACATATAAGCTAACAACAACAACGACAACGACGAGCAATTTGGTGGCAGTCAAAATATAGATAAATTCATAAATACATATTAGTAGCTCGTTACCGATTGCATTGCATGTCAATACGCGATTTATAGTCGGAATACTACATACCTAACCTCACTAACTGACTCCGACCCACCCACACACATGCTTGTTGAGAGTGCTGGGCGTAAACAAATATTGTCAATGCCGAGTTCAATTGTTATAGCGTTTTACCGTTTGTTTACGTCGCTGTACATTTCATTTATTTTATCTGTTTTATGGCAGAAAAAGAGTAGAAAAAAATACAAAAAAAAAAATACAAAAAAATACACAAAAGGCAAACTGTCAAATCGAATTAAAGCGTCTGCAAACAAAATTCCGAAAAAAACACACGCATGAATGAGACCTTCGCCTTCATGCCGCCCTAAAAAAAGAATGTCAAGTTCAGCCAGTGAAATGCGGCTTTTGCGCCTAACGCTTATGCAACAAATATCGAAATAATGCAGAAATAATTCCTAACGCTAACCAGTCAATGACTCAAAGCCCACGCTGAGGGGGGGATGATGATGTAGTAGTATATAAAATAAAATGTTTGTGATGAAAAGTAAACATGACATTTATATTATTTTGATGGCTTTACTATTGGTGATATAGTTTTAGGCGCGCTACAATAAACAGCTGTTTGAGAATAGAAGGAGAGCGAGTGAGTGTTGAAGCCATAGCGCCGTGCTACAATGAAATGAGATTTTATTTTTAGCCTGCAGCAGTGAGATAAGCAAACAAATATACGTTGAGTGGTATGAATAACTTGGCATAACTGTAGGCGCTGCACCGTTTTTTATTATGATTAATGATAAGGTCGAATAGCGCACAAAATGGTGAAGACAAATATAAATTGGGATAAAGTTGTGTAGAAAAATTAAGTGTTTGGAAAAACCAAGTCAAATAAAGTGGGTTTTAAGGTCTGCGGTTAGGCGCTTAATATTGGATATACGTCAGATTTACTTAGAACTGGAGCAAGACAGCAATTTCATACCAGAAATTAACTCGCATGTGCAATTATCTTTTTATATTTATAATCTAGGAAAATTGTTAAACCTTTTCTCAATCGAAAAAGTTGTTAAAATATTGATTCTGAGTTGGAGATATTTTAGCACGTGTATTGCGACGCCTAAAATTTAACTTACGCCCACATGTATGCTTCATTTCATATTTAATTATAATGTAGCATACATTTTGGCGACAATTTATTAATATTTTTCATTCAGTTTTTTGTGTAGCCTACTTCTTGGCGAAATTAAACATATTTTCTCTTTATTATTAGATCTTTTTATTGCTTATTTATATTAAATATTATCATTTGCGACCGTTCTAAATAAAAAGTAATAATTATTTCAGTAAATATTTTATCCTCTTTGCTTGAAGGACCCAAATATGCCTACAAATGCCCAGTGGCTGTTTTTGTGGCAGCTAAAAGTATGCTTTATGTTTTAATTTCCTTTTGTATCTTCGCCAGCGCGTTAAAAAGTGTCTACTTTGCGGCGCCAAAACATATGCCGCTGTCTCAAAGCGCATGGAATGCTTTGCATATATTTTTGCCTTCAGGCGGAAAATTTCATCAAAATGCGTAAAGAGATTGAAGCAAGTCCGCTAGAAATTTGCTTGTCCAGCATTTTTTAGCCACTGCCATGAAGCTTTAATGTAATTTATACATTTATTTAATATTTACAACCAGCTTACGTCATAAGCGCCTAAATGTATGCGGAGACAAGCGTCAAAAATGCAACAACAACGCATTAGAATATATGAATATATATTTTTAATGCGTACAAAAGTTTTTCACTGCTCTGTTTGCGAGATATTGATTTAATTTACCGTAATAAAGTTAAAGCGCAACATAATTAATGAAATGTAATGTAATTAAAGCGTACGCTCGGCATGCCATAGTAACACGACGCGCTGCATAACTTGTTGGTAATGGTGGTTGGTTGCAGGCAATAGTATTTATATGCGCACAAATTTCGTTGTCAGCGAACGCACACACACACATACACACCAACTATTTGCCACATTCATTTTATTAATAATATTAATAGTTGCTGATGACATTAATAACAAGCTATGAAACTCATCACAAATTTCAACAAGTTTCAGCAGCGCATAAATTCCGTTAACAGCCTCAATGCACGCACTTGAAATTTGCATAGAAATGCTGTGCGTTGAGTTTAATATATACAATTTCATTATAATTTCATTTCAGTAAAACTTTCGGGTAGACTTTGTTTACACGAATTCAACAAGCTTTAATATTTCCGAAATCATTTTTTTTTTTTGTGCAACTAGTGCCTCATTGGGTTTATTAAACTCTATTTTTGGTTTTTAGGTGAGTGAGTTCGTTGTACGCATATGCTTTAAAGGCAGAGAGAGTAGAATTTTTGTGGAGTGCGAGTAAGTTCAGATTTATTTATGGCCTTGAGGCCTTACTATTACAGAAATTTCTGAAAATTGTTCAAGCTACCTGTCATTTTTATGCGTTAGATATATGTTTACTTATAGAAATGTAGTCAAGGCTGCCAATACGTATACGTAACCTCATACAGCAGTAGTCCTTGATAGTGAAAATTCCTTGAAAACAAGTCATATATGCTAGATGAAAGCATAAATGCATTGTTAAACGCAAAATTAACACTAACCTTGATAGTGAAATCCTTTTAATATTTTTTTTTAATTTTTAAATAATTTTTTTTTTAATTTTTTTTTTTAATTTTTTAAATAATTTTTTTTATTTTTTTTTATATTTTTTTTTTATATTTTTTTTAAATATTTTTTTTTTGAAATTTTTTCACACATTTTTTTCTATAACTTATTTGTATTCTCTGCTTATTACTTCTTAATTTTTTATTTATAAATATTTTATTTTCTAATTTGAATTTCTACCACATTCTATATTCAATTCTGAGTATTTTCCATTTTATTGCCATCTGTCGCCTATTTCGCAAGCGTATGTCACAACTAATTACAAGATATTTCAGCAGCCTTGCAATTCTTCGCACTTCCATTAGCAAAAAATGCAAACAAAAGCCTTTTCCATGAATCGCAATGAGAAATGGCAATGAAACGACAGAGAATTGTGGTTAATTATTTGCCATTTTGCTTGAATGAAAGGCAGCAAGCCGAAGAATAAAGTTCAAGGACAAGCAGTTATAAGCTAGAGACTGGCATTATTTGCATTTTCAACATTTGACATTGATATTAAAATGAAAATAGAATAGATATGTGGTAAATATTTAAAATTTCGGTGAAAGACGTTTTATATTCATAGCTAGGCTTTAGAAATTATTCAAATTTCAGAAATTCAGAAATTTTTAATAACATAAAATATCTACAGTGTAAATTTAGGTGCATCAAGGAAATTAATGGAAATCAAATATTACTAAATTTAATTTAATAAATCTCAAATAATTCCAAAAATGCCGAAACACAAATTTATTCCGACCAAATTGCTGGAATTTTATTTATTTCTACTAAATTCAGTTCAAAAATATCAAAACATGAAATTATTCCGACTAAATTTGCTGCAATTTGATTTCATATTATAAAATTCAGTGGAAGCATACATTTAGGCGCCGCCCCCATAACTACCACCTACAAGTATGGATAGTAACCTTAATGTCAAACATAAATCACAGCGTGTCACTGCTAACGACTGTAAATAAGTGAAATTTCTGTGCGAGTTAAAAACATATATTCACATACTTGACACTTCCATACACAGGCATGTAATGAGCTGGAAACTATGTGCGCCAAAAAGTATGCAAAACTCAACTTAACTTGAGTGCATATTTAATATTGATAAGCGCAAATAGCTTAAGCTGCACTGTAAACGAAATACACAACAACAACTACAACAACAAAATATGCATACAAGGTGCTGGTAGCAAATTTAGTGCAGAAAAATATTTGAAAAGTTCGCATTTCATGAGAAAATACGCAAGCAACTATTTGAGAAGTAAACAAACACACGGCTGACAGCAGTGACAAGCAGCTAACGGTAAAATAAATGTGAAATCTACAGCTAGGTGGCAGTGGAAGCGCGCGGGCAGACAACTTTCACTGGCTGAAAGTTGAAAAATTCTTGAAAAATATTTACTTCACAGTTTAACAAACAGCTATTGCTGAGTGGCAAGTGTGCCAGGGACACAAATACAAAGTAGCAAAATGTACAAAGCTTGCACAGAGCACGGCAGCTGGTATTTTTGCGCAGGAAATTATGGCGAAATGTCGCACTAATTTAGTTACCTTCCGCCAAATAAGCACATTAAATAGCAATTAGTCACGGTAAATGTTGGCAGGCGCAGCGATACAAGTGAGTACACATGCGCATGTGTTGCCGTTGAACTACGTGCGCTTTAGCGTACAAATACAAATGTTACGTATACGCCCACATGTCTGCTGTGGACCACAAGTGACTTTCAATGGCATTGGCAATGTAGCATATAAATTGCAAAAGTTCTGCTAGACCTATATCACCCATCTATGCTTTGCATATAAAATAGCAACAAATTAGATTTGTGCAGCAAAGCAAAGTTAAGCACACACACCCCCCCTGGCAGTGATAAATTCAATGTTTATGTTGCTGGCACTTCTTATTTTCCTTCCTTGACTGGCAGCAGAATTTAATTATATTACTACTAATTGATGGCCCAAGCGCACAATCACAAGCCTGTAAAGCATAATGTAATTGCGTAGGCAACAAATATTTACCTGCGAAGGCAGTAGTAAGTGCTCGCCGTTGGAGATTGCTAAGGTGCTGGGAGTGTTGTATATGAGAGTTCAAGTGCACATCAACTTGTTTGTATAGCAATGTAGTTGTATTTATAATGTTTTATATTTATTATATGCCATCTCCAAGATATTTTATGGTGGCTTGGCACAGCAATGAATGAGATTTTTAATTAAAGTGATGCTAGAATTGGAATATTCTAGGTATTTGGTCAATATTATTGCTTTAAAATTTTCTGAATTCATCAAGTTAGTTAATTGCATTGCCTTAGTTGTGATAGTTTTCATTTTTAGTCCGAAAGGATATACTTTAACTGAAATTTAGAGTCATAGAGCTAGATAGATGTCATCTTCTCTGCACTATTATAGTCAAAAAACTTTTAAACAGCTCAGTTACTTGAATTTTTATGCAAAAGTAGAGATAATTATCTAAAAAAATCTCCATCACTTCTTATTAATTAAAATAAGTTTATATTTTTTCTGACGAAAACTTAATATTTCATTTTCTTCGAAGAAAAGTTGGCCTTAAACCCTCTAAACAAATTTAGACGACAAAATCGTGTTATAAATTTGGTATTATAGAGCTTGCCATCCCTTAAATCTCTTCTAAGTTTTGAAATTTTCTAGGAGACTTGATTTATAAAAAAATTTTAATTTTCTCTGGAGCTAAAATTCTTTATTTCACTAACAATTATGTACCTCGAGTCATCAAATTATATTTTTCTACGAATTTTTGCCTTTTTAACAATTTTGTTTGACTATTCTACATCCAAAAAAATTTCTGGTGTTTAAGACAGTTAAATTTTTCTTAATATAATATAAGTATTCTTATACAATTTAAAGTTTATTTTACACAATTTAATTTTACTCTGCCTGTTTTTGCCTTTATATTCTACACACAACACAGCTCTATGCAAATATTCCCAGTTCAACTATATTATTCATGCTGTGCGCTGTTTGCCAATTTAATTTCTCATGCCACAAAATTACTGCTACAGAGATATAAGTCTAAATATGTACCGTTGTCTCTTAGTATATAAGTTAATTCCACTAGGATTCCTTATGCATACAAGTATATGTGAATTCTAACTCATGCAGCATACTTTTGGGGGTCAATATTTTGCGCTTATCGACATAATAGAGCTACATAGCAATATAAATAAATGTATAAGACTACATATAGCTACACCAAGTCTTCACCAAGTGCCAGTCTATAGCCACACCGATAGCATCAGCAATTCATAGCAACAACAAGCAAGCACTGTAAAAACATATATATAGACCAACACCAATATATAATAGCATAATAGACTAGTACGAATACTAATAATGGTCCTGTGTGTAACTGCAGCTACATAAATTCATACGAAATGCCACAAAAGCGCCCGTGTGGCAGGTGATCATACGAGGGTGGCAGTCTGCTACACAATGGCATGCACTAATTTCGTTGCTATTTTTTTTACTAAAAAATGCTGAATTTCTCAAACTACATGCTTTTTGTAAACAAATACAAAGATACACACACATATATACTATTCAAATATGCATATTCATGTGTGTGTTTGTTAAGTGTGGCACAACCGACCTACTTAACGTGCAATTTAGAAGCGCCACACAAGTTGTTGCCACAACAGTGACATTTTCTTTGCACAAAAAAAAAAAACTCAAAATCCAGACATGACCTCACACAAGTCGAACAACAAAGTCCATGCTCATAAAAATACACTTATTTGACTCACATATCGTATATACATTTAAATATGTATGTGTATATGTATGCATGGGTGTGTTGTTTACCTTTTGTTAGCTTGTTTGTTTATGAACATGGGAATATTGCAGTGGTCTCACTGACCAATAAAGCGCTAGTAATGCCACACAAGTGACCACCTTTGAGTAAACAACAACAACATGTATCAGTATACATAGCTGTATAAATATGTATACTGTTTGCGATGGAGCTTTGGACACCCTTTATTGCGGCTTGCATGAAAATTCAATGGGCGTAAGGCCAAAGTGTTGCCATAAAATACTAAATTATGGCAACACTTAAAATTGCAGCGCTTATGCGAAGGTGTTTGAGAGTGTGAACGAGTGTTACAAAGTTGATATATATGTATGTGTGTATGTATGTTATTGACTGCAGGTGTTGAAGCTGTATTGAGTTTTATAACTTTTATTTTTATTTATTTGTAATTCCGAGCATGTTGCTAACACAATTTTAAGGCGATGTTGATAAAACTGACTCAGTGTTTATGACTTTTGCGTGATTTATGTGCGAATTTTTGTTCTTTGAATTTTTTATTACTTTATTTGAGGTGATTTAGAAGTTAGACAAAATTTTATGGATTTGAAAAACATTAAAAATTAAATAAAAATTACAAATATTTAAAATATTGTTTAAAATTATTACTAAAAAAAAAAATAAAATAAATTATTTAAAAGAATTTATTAAATATTTTTAATTTATTTTTATTTTTTATTTTTTTATATTTTTGTTAATATTTTAAAATTAAATGAAAAATTTAGGATTTATTATTATTTTTTTCTTTTATTATTATTATTGTTATTTTAATATTTATTATTATTATTTATTAATAAAATTATTATTTTTTATTTAATATATAATTTAAGGCTCTTATGTTCCACCTCTAGTTTTAGTTTTTATTTTTATTGTTATTGTACCCTCCATGTATTTATTTTCTTACTTTTTCTCCACTTTTTAGTTTTTTCGTCCCTCATAAATCACTGTGTAGTTTGTTTCGTAGGCGTTGATTTGGAGCAAACTGCCTACAATTTTTCACTTTCAGTGTCTGCTACATACATACATATATACATTTGTATAAAAAACACGTGTCTTGTCCCATATCCATGAATCCCATGAATCCATTTTGACACGCCGACAGTCTCGTGGGCAATTAAAATCAGATTTTCTAAAAGATTTATAGTTTTTCGTGCGTTGACAGGCGCACAACAATTTAAGTTGAATGCAGTTTCTGTTAATTTATGAGTAACGGTATGCATGCTGACTTCAGGGAGATTATTGATCATTTAACTTTTGACTAAAAAGTCAGATGTTTAAGGAGAGGTTGATGGATAATATTTGAAGAATAATGTGTAGAAATGAATAATGAAACCAAATGGTGAATATGAAAGGCACTGATATAAGCTTAAAGCTAAGAAAGCTCCAAAGCAAGTTTTTATTATTAAATTTCTTAAATTCAAATTAAATTTAATCAATTTCAAAAAATCAAAAATCAATTCAAGGTTATCAAAAAAAAATTCAAGCTTTTGAAAAATTTAGATTTTTTTTAAAGATTGAAAGTTTCACTAAGACAAGTCTTCAAAGAAAAATATGAAAATATATTTTGTAATGATCAAATGTAGTGCAATAAATTTGTAGGGCTCGAATATAAGCTTAAAGCTCCGAAAGCTTTAAAGGAGGAAAGCTTTAAAGCTTATAAGATTCATTCAATTTAAGATAATAATACTAATACTGCACCAGGGTTGAAAAAACTAAGAAAATTAAAGCTTTCAAAGCAAGTTTAAACATTTTGAGAAAAAGTTTTAAAGAAGTTTTGAAAAAATTAGAAAAATTTCTAAAGTTTTTTTGAAAAAAAAATTAATAAAATTAAAAAATTGAAAAAAAATTTTATATATATTTAGTGGCTTTTTAAGAAAAAGCTTTAAAGAAGTTTTCAAAAATTAGAAAATTTTCGAAATTGTTTTGAAAAAAAGATTTCAAAATTTAATAAAATTAAAAAAAAACATGAAAAATTGTAAAATAAAAATTTAATAAAATATAAATATATATATTTTAGTGTAATTCTAAGCCATATTTCTACCATTTTATGAGAAACACATCCAAGTAAATTTCCCATGCGATCACCTCGAATGCGATATTTATTCACAAATAACTATGTAATTTATGTAAATAAGAACTTTTCCCACGTTTAACCAATTTTCTTGTGTTCAATTACATGAGTCTGTATGTAGCTGTACTGGCGCATATGTCGGTATGCCGACACTAAGCAACATTTATGTACATTGGACTCCAATTTATACCAATACTATATCGAAAACATAGCTACATAACTTCACATATTTTATTAGCGCACGTGTAGGATATTGGCTGTAACATATGGCGCAATGGCTGCCACAAGACAAGCCAGCACTGGGAATATATGTTAGATGGATGGAAAAGTAGAAAAAAGCAGCAAATATATGTTTTTCAGGTGTTCTATGTGTGTGCTGAGCATACATGTAAGCTCACGGATATTTACGCTGACAAGCAGCTATAAATCTTCAGTAAGCCAAGGAACGCACACACATGCATATATGCTAATATAAAAAAGCTAAATGCATGAAAGTGTCAGTTGTGCCATTTTATTTATTACTAATGATGATAGCAACACACACCCACACATATACCACCAAAAGCGCCGTTAGCCCACCTGTTGGCCACCAGCAACTTTTTTATAGCGCTGACACGTGCAACCCATGCCACATATACATAGCAACAGGAATATATGTGACATTTAATTGGCGCTGTCATATTTAGGCAACTCAAAGGCACATCAAATGCCGTTAGGAACTAGCTAACATTACAAAAACAACAAAAATGTTGAGCAAAAAATACACTGACTCGTGTCACAGCACATACTCAGCTCACATATGTACATATATATGTATGTGTGTGTGACAAATTAAGTAGTTAGCTTGTGAGTTGGAGTGCAGCTACTCAAATTGGAGCATGAATGCCAAATAAGTTCGCGACATAACAGCACATGGTGGTGGGGCGCAGTAGTGCAGGCGCTCCATGTGTGCTAATATGAAAATTTTTCACCGCTTTGCTACAAAAAAAAATTGCGACTTGCACGCGACGCAACGTCACCAAACTCTATACTTTTTTACAGGCACGCGCCTGTTTGTATGCTAAAGTCAAATAACGGCATTTTTTTGCAATTATAAAATCATATGACTAAATATTGGCGTCATCAGCGTAATTTCACGACAAGCAATGAAGGTCAGAGCACGGTTTACAGCACTTTGTTGTAGAATTTGTTGTTTATGGCTGCCATAAAAGCGCATTGCCTGCTTTTGGGCGCAAACTTTTCAACGTTTGTTTACCGTATGCTTTCGATTGTGGGTGTGTTTGTGCGTTTATTCGTGGTTGAGTGTGGGCGTAATTTGAAAAATTCACAAATGCTGAAAGTTTTCGTTTCATTTTTAGCTTCTAGTACTTACAGAGGACTTCAAATTTTTATGTTTTTTTTTTTTTGTAATTTATGTAGCTTAAACTTTTGGCCTAACTGCTTTCATTTGTAGCCACAATTTTAATTTCAGTTTCGCATGCAGCGACGATACGCCCAACAATTAAGTTTGACATTTTATATATTAACTGTTTTTGTATAGCTACATACATACATACATACCTAAATATGTAAGCGTCTAATTGGCGGTGTGGCTTCTAATGACGAAAGCAAACGGAAGCCATTTGGTGGTCGGTATAAATGACGGTTTGTGTTTGGTTTTTCGGGACAAGTGCAATATAAACTGGAAAAGGCAGAGGCGGGGTTATGTAATCGAGATTTGTGAGATTGAGCCTTATTGTATAGCCAGAAAGCTTGGGATTAAGAGTATTGTTCATAAAAGCAAAAAATTTTCGAAATAAAAGAAAATTATATATCCCAAAAATTATGTTTCTTCATTAATAATATCTCTTTGAAGCCGTTTTTTCGGACACTGAGACACTGTTTGAACCAAAAAAAAACATTTTCAATTTCTTCTTTATACAAAATTTGTTTTTAAACATCCTCAAAAACAAAATCCATTGCTGGAAATGCTGGTGGATTAACGGTCAAACCTCATTAAGCATAATCCAAATGGTTATATTTATACATATTAAAACAGATTTTACGATTTCTCAACCCCCAGCAAATGTAAATAATTTCATCAGTCTGTTGAGAATAAAAAATCTTAAAATCAAGAAGTAAGGAATGAGAGAAGGACTTTAAAATGCCAAATTAGTTTAAATACAATCATTAACGATCTTAATCATCAGACCAAACTATTCAATTAGTATCAAAATTAATAATTTTTTTAGTTAAACCGGTTGAGAATTACAAAAATTTTAAGTTAAACCAATAAAAAAATATGTTTTTTACTTAAATGCGTGGAGAATTGCTGTTACATAAGTTAAAGGAATGAAATATATGCGAATCGGCTTCCGAGACTAACCTAACCTTAAATTCAGTCTAATCCCTTCTCATCCTTCTAATTATTTCAAGTAATGCTATTGATAGCGAAGATTTTCATATTATTTACAGATATTTCAGCTCTGTATACCTCTGTATATTATATTTTAAGGGTTAATTTATATGCGAAAGCTTTAATTATACATTTCCAACCGCCTTATTGAATCCTAGTAGCAAATCCATTAATATTTAAAAAAAAACTCTTTCAAACCCAAACAAATACAATAAAATTAAGAGCCAATTGTTTTTCCTAACTTGCGACATGCAACATGCACCAATTAAGTGCCTGCGAGCGCAAAAACGCGGCTGTAAAGCGAGCAGCAGCAGCAACACCACGGTCATGGCCAAAACCACCACCGCACGCCCCACACCAACGCCAACTGCCGCCACATCCATCACTTGCGACGTCATTTCGCTGAGTTGTTTGCCTGCCGCGATTGAATTGTTGATAAGTGGAAGCCCGCAAAATTGTTGAGTGCCAGTAAATATTGAAAACAAAAACGCCAAGAGTCGCTGGCATATAGAAACAAAAAAAATGAGCTCTAACTCGTACGTACTCCTTCATGCCGGCTATGCGAGCAACTTCCGTACACGCAAAATGCACGCTTTACATTCTTCTGTGCGATTGCGAGTGACTCTGATTTGGCAGCACGGTACAAGGCACAGCGCAACCACCAACTGACAAGTTGCGAACTTTAAAATTTTCATGTAAATACGAAGCCAGCGTTGGTGGCGGTTGTGGCTGAAGTGAGTTAATGAACGGGAGCAGGTGGTGAACCGCAAAGTAAGTGAGACAAGAAAGGTAAATAAATAGTTAGGTGTACAGTTTTTTGGAAGACAAATGTTTTTGGAATAATCGTAAAGTAATTACTTAGAGTCTGAGCACCAGTAAACTACTACCAGAACTGGTGTGACTGAGTAGCTTAATCGAAATTTAGGACCAGTGGCACTAAAAATTTTTGAAAATGGGATAATACAATTACAAAAAAATAATTATGTACATAAAAATTTATATTAAACAACATTTGCTTAAAATCGCATGAAAAACCACTACTACTCCGAAAATAATCAATTCCGGACCAGTCCAGAAAACAATTTTTTACTGTAGGGTATTTATTAGCATACGCAAATGAGTGCAACTCGCACGCTACATGCCACATTGGCGTACGTCATTTATTTACAACAACGCGATGTGGTAAGAGCTCGAATACGTGCCACCACAAACGGGGAAACACACGGAAGCGACACAGACAGTTGGCGGTTCGATTGAAAGTGAACGGCAAAAGTTTGAAATTCGCTTTTGATATTTGAATTAGTTCAAGGCAGTTGCGGCAGGAGTGGGATGATGTACGAAAAGTGATGTGAGAAGTCGAAAATGAAACTGTTTGTGGAAATTACTTATATCGGCAAGCATAAGCATGTAGTTCAATGGGGAGCTAGGAGTTTGAAGATTATGTTTGAGTTAGGATTTTAGCAATTTTGGGTTAGCATATGAGGTAATAGGGATATAATTGTCTATATGAAGAAGAAATTTATCTGCTATGGGCTTAAACAATATTTTGAAAATATTTCTTAAAGTCTCTGAAGACTCTCTGCAACTGTGGAGTTTCTAATGCTGTTTACTTTAATGTTATTAGGTTAGAGTTATGAAAACTTGTTCACCGTATATTGTCACCCCATCGACCTATTAATATCACATATAAACCATTTTGTAGCTTATTACATACGATTAATTTCTCGCATGAGACATTGTCAAGTCATTAAATTAATGGCACACTCAATCACATTCGATTAGAAAAACATTATATGCATATATTTCGTTTTCGTATGCTTGAAAACTATCAAAAGCAACAAAAATGGAAGAAAATACTAACAAAGGTTCTATAGGAACACACTCATACTTATCCATACATGTGTTAGTGTGCCCCTATATGTACGTATGCTGACTCTACATAGAAATTTGTGATATATGCATTATTAATGTGCGTACACAATTGTCACAAAGCACGCAATGCATATTAGTAGAACAACAGTAAATTCCTCAAAGAGTAAGAGAACAAGTAAGGAAGGGCTAAGTTCGGGTGTAACCGAACATTTTATACTCTCGCAATTTATTGATGTAATTTTATAAAGATAACACAAGTCGACCCATATATTTGGTATAAAGTTCAATAGAATAACGAAAATCATCATAAATAGTATATGGGGACTGAGGTAATTCCTAAACCGATTTCACTCGTTTTCACTACCAAGATACAATGTATCGAAGACTATACGCTCACTTAATTTAATATTACTTATAATTAGGTATATGGGATCTGGGGAAGTTATGACCCGATTTTTACCATTTCAGGTACAGAGAGAAACTGATATAAGAAAAAAATTCAGAGGGAATGAATTACATTAAAATATCTGAGGGACTTACCTATATTTTCGGTGAAAAATTAACCTTAGGCACTGAGTTCTTCATGTTCGATATCAGAGGCCTTGAAAAGTCATGGTCCGATTTTGACAATTTTTCCACAAGTGATGTCACAGCTCAAATACAGTATTTGTGTAAAGTTTTATTCCGCTAGCTTCATTGGTTCCTTATTATTGCATTATAAAGTGAACGAATCAGATGGAATTCAAAATTGAGTTATATGGGAAGTAGACGTAGTTGTGAACCGATTTCGCCCATATTCCACCCGTGTCATCAGGATGTCAAGAAAGTGTTATATACCGAATTTCATTGAAATCGGTCGAATAGTTCTTGAGATATGGTTTTTGACCCATAAGTGGGCGACGCCACGCCCATTTTCCATTTTGTAAAAAAATATCAGTGCAGCTTCCTTCTGCCATTTCTTATGTAAAATTTGGTGTTTTAGTAATTTTCAACCTAACCTTTGTATGGGAGGTGGGCGTGGTTATTATCCGATTTCTTTAATTTTTGGACTGTATAAGGAAATGGCTAAAAGAAACGACTGCAGAAAGTTTGGCTTATATAGCTTTATTGGTTTGCGAGTTATATACAAAAAACCTTTTTGGGGGCGGGGTCACGCCCACTTTTCCAAAAAAATTACATCAAAATGTGCCCCTCCCTAATGGGATCCTATGTTCCAAATTTCATTTTCATAACTTTATTTATGGCTTAGTTATGACACTGTATAGGTTTTCGGTTTCCTCCATTTTGTGGGCGTGGCAGTGAACCGATTTTGCCCATTTTCGAAAGCAACCTCCTCAGGGTGCCAAGGAACATGTGTTCCAAATTTCATTAAGATATCTTAATTTTTACTCAAGTTATCGCTTGCACGGACAGACGGACAGACGGACAGACGGACAGACGGACGGACGGACAGACGGACGGACAGACATCCGGATTTCAAATCTACTCGTCATCCTGATCATTTATGTATATATAACCCCATATCTAACTCTTATATTTCTTGGTGACACAAACAACCGTTAGGTGAACAAAACTATTATACTCTGTGCAACAGGTTGCGAGAGTATAAAAATATTTGCAAATAATAGATTGCATGCAAGAAAAAAAGTTTATATGCGAGAAAATTGTATAAATAAAATAGCAATTTCCGCACAGCATGAAGCATTTACTTTCCAAAAATATTGGCACTTATATACAAATAATTGTATGTATATGTGTATGTTTTTATGCATATATAATATGAATGAAGTATAGAAAATGATTGCTGAAATGCAAAGGACTAAAGTAGTTGGCACGAGACTTGGCTATATATATTTATATAAATATTTGTCAAGTATGTATGTATATTTACACATACAACTACATACTAAATATATGTACAAAACACCAAAAGTTTTTTTAGCCCAAATTACGTCAATAAATGGCCTTCCTTAACATTTTTTTCTCACACTCCTCAACGTAACACATAACTTCCTAAGCAAAAAGTAAATGCTTACAGCTAAGAAAATTACGGTTATTATATATGTACGTGCAGAGTTATGGATAGCTTCCACATTTACGACAAGCGACAAAAGTTGGCATATGAACAAAATTGGCGATTTATTGCGCCTGTTATGCACTTGACATGTACTTTCTGATGAAGAAATGTTGCTAACAAATTGCGTGAACTTCAAAAAAATGGCCAAGAGAAAATAAAACATAAACAATAAGTCAACCAATACCACAAATTATAAGAAAATTTCGTTAATTTTTGCACACTTTCACAGACTTTGGTGCCAGGAGACGCCAAACTTTTGCACTAATTAAGTAATTTAAATGCATAGACGTTTTGTTTATGAGTCTAATAAATTATGCATTATGTGCTTCTAGGCGACGGAAATTAACAAAATTTCAATGGCAAAAACGGAAATAACACTTTTGCGCCGGAGGCAATTAAATAAGGTGAGTGTAGTAGACTAATGTTAATTATATTCATTATTACTTAGGAATATTTAATAATAATTTTCGAGAAAAGTTAATTTGTAACTTTTCTGAATCCAGAAATTTCGGTATTAAATTTTCGGGATTACGAAATTTACCTTAATTGCTTTAGAAGCACGAATATTAATTAAACAAAAAAATAGAACAATTTCGGAATCCCGAAAATTTATTTTTCTAATCTCGAAATATTTTTTTATTACAAAATTTCAATTTTTCTCAAAAATATTTAAATTTTCAAAAAAAAATTTAATTTTTCTCAAAAAAATTTGAATTTTCCCAAAAAAAATGTTTTTCACTCACCTCAACAACTCGAATGTAATGCACAAATGCTTGCGGAAATATGTGTAATCCAACATATGTATAACATTATGAGATCCATCGGCATCCTTCTCGCGCAATTCATCTAAAATATTCAATTCTACCACAGCCTGATTGAGAAAACGCCGCTTATTGCGTATAATCTTAATGGCCACATATGTGTTGGTCTTGTGATCCATGGCGCGTATAACTTGTCCAAAACTTCCCTTACCGATCACTTCGAGTATCTCATAGCGGAAGGCAATGTGATCGTGTATGATCTGTGTGCATGAGAGATATTTTTTTTATTGTAAGAAATTATTAATTTATGAGATTATTTTATACTTACAATCTTATAATTGCCATTATCATCGTCAAAGCCTGAATTGGCTGTACCATTCGTTGGTGTTTTATTGAAATTTTTAGTGGCATTATGGCCGAAATACCAAACCTCCTTATACACTTTGAGTTCTTCGAATTCCACATCAGTCAAATATTTGCGGTATTTTATGATGAGATCTGGTGAAAGAAAAGTTTTATTTGTAATGAAATTAGTAAGATAAATACACTTTTAAATATGGAAATTATGTGTGATTAAATGATAAATAAATTATTTCAAAATAATAAGTTTAACTTAATTAATCGTTATTGAGGTTCTTAATTCCTGTTTTAAAAATCGTTCAGAATGTGGTGAATTATATGACAACTTCACTTAAGGATTATTATTTTTTTTTTAATAAATCATGACTATAAATATTGTGAAATAATTAATCTCTAATTGATTAAACAAAAAAACTCATGATTAATCTTGACTAAAGAACTTTCTTTAGTCTTGGAATCATTATTTGAAATTCGTGTAATTTTTATTAATTTTTAATTTTTTTTAAATCAATCATGACTTTAATTATTGTGAATTAATTAATCTCTAATTGATTAATCACAAAATCTCAAGATTAATCATGACTAAAATTCGGTTTTCTCTAGTCTTGGTATAATTATTTGTAATTCATGCAGTTTTTATACATAATTAAACTCCAACTGATTAATCGTTATTAAAATTCAAGAATTGAATTAATTAATCAAAACTAAAACTATGCATTTCGAGGAAAATATATAATTTTCTCATTAAAAATGCATTTACACACACAACTCATATACATTCTATAGAAGCAAATGAAATAAACATTAAAATAAATTTAGCATTAATTAAAATTGCACGCTTTGCACTTTGCATTCAAATATTTACATATGCATTGCATTCATTTAATGCAAAATAACTGCTCACGCATTCTGCAAATGTTTTCTGCTCGACTTCAATGCGTGTAAGCGCCCTTTGTATTGCATGCCTTCCGTTGAGCTTTGAGTTCTGCTGTCCTTCAAAGTCACATATACTCACACATGCACAACTATTCACTTTATTTCTATATATGTATGAACATCGTAACACGGCAGTCCGTTAATACCACGTCTCCCTGCCTTTCACTCCCAGCACTTTTAAAAATCAAGCGCAAAAAATAATAAAAACACAAATTTTCAATTTATTTTTACACCGTTAATCCATTTGTACACGGGACGAGCATGCAGAAAACAAATCCATGTACACTCGTGTGCACTGTGTGTCAATCGGGAATTCACTTATTTCATATTCCATATTAGAGGGAGTAGAAAGTTTAACACAGTTGTATGGAAAAAATACCGTTGGTGTGCAGCATATACACTCACATACTCGTATGCTGCCACTCAACGCTTGTGGCTGTGTCAGGCAATCAAAACATTTTGGAAAAGTGGTTTAATTAATATTTTATGTTTTACTTATTTTTAGCACAGCGAAAATACCACGCGCCTAATTGCTGACCTTGCTTGGGGAAATTTAAATATGTTTATATGTAAAAGTTTATTGCGGGGAAGCATTTTTGCTATCAATTTACGGAAACTAAATTTATTTTTTTTTTGTTGGGTCTCTCGAGGTTTTAGACTAATTCATAGAAGTTTTATTTGTATTAAATCTAACTATATATTAACAGTAAATATATGTGTATTATATATTATGGAGAAATATTCCAAAAATATTTCTTTCAGCTAAATTTTTTCTACTTATTATTTTTATTTATTTTAACTCTTAAAAAGATGCTTTCCAAAGGCTTTTTCAATATCACTAATGCCTCAGTTCCAAAATGGAAAGTATTCTGCTTTAAAATGAATTCTATTTTTGTCTAGATGACTGAAAGTTGGACTGACTTTTAGGAAAGCCCATTTTCGGCAACAAAGTCCATGCCACCCAATAAAATGTCCAAAAATAATCGAGTTACGTTAAACTCCAAGTCTCAGGCGATTTTATGTTTCAACTCTTTGGGTTTCTGAGAATCTTGGCCACAAAGAATTTTTAAGTAATGTCTTCTTTTTGCATTAAACTAATATAACTGAAATAGTTTCTACGAACACAAGATGATTCTTAGGCAACTCAAGGAATTTAAAAAGGCGAGACTTGATATTTAAAGGTTGTGAGAGAACGTTAAAACGGAACGTCAGAGAGAGATGCTTTATCGCTATTTCTTCAAATCATCAGTATTGATCAGTAACATTAGCTTCAACTGAGTAACAAACCCGAGCTTAAGGCTTTGATTTTATTATAAACTCTTTTATGATTGAGGTGTTTAAGAAATATCTCATCAATATGCTCAACTTTTATAGCAAAATGGATTGTATTTTCGTAACACCAAAAAGTGGTGTTAAGGATGAGTTAAAGGAATTATTTCCGTATATTAAACTCCGCGGTTGGGGGAAGTATTTAATATTTAACACCAAATTTATCAATAAACTTGAGTTTATACCAGTTAAATAGTGTTTAATTAATTAAAAATGGCATGTATTTGCGTAAACACCAAAAACTAGTGTTTAATGTAAGTCAAAAGAATTTTTTATTTATAGTAAGCCACGTGCCTTTTGGAAGTGATTAACAGCAAAATAGCCAATAAACTCGAGTATATCCAAATAAGTTGTGTTTTTATTATTCTTAAATATAATGAAGAACTAAAATATCAGTCTCATTCTCACAGGGTGTCCCATACAACCGAGTTCGGCATTTATTTAATTTATTTTCACTTGCGCTTTTCACGTTTACATTTGCGCTTCGACATGCTTTTCTTTATTTCTTACATTTTGCCCTTTGCTTTCAATTGCCATTGCTCTAGAGCCGGAGTTGTATCCTTGACCTTAATATAAATTATTTAAAATTTAATTAGCAACAACGATGCGAAGCAGTCTAAGAGTCGATGCGCATATATATAAACATACCTACATATGTATATACGTATATATTTTATATAGAGCACTTCAAAAGGGGGGTGAGGAGCTGTGGTGACTGACAGCGATGCGTAAAATTCAGCCAACTAGCAAAAAATTAAAGCGCTGAAAGGTTTTTCCACACACACACAGTCGGTCGGTCGGTTGGTCAGACGCTGCTGGCATTGACTGCTGCGAGAGCTACTGTTAAGCGCTGTCACCGCATCGCCGGCTGTGTGAGGGTGTAGCCATTGAAATTGTAAAGCAAATGAGCTTCAAGCGTGTATAGTCGCAGTGTGCAGCGCGCAAATATGGTTAGCTGAACTTGAATAAATACCGTTAACACAAAACAAATACAACGAAAGAGGCGCAGTTGAAGGACGAACGCTGGCACAGATGACACACAAAGAGACACACACACACATATATATATAAACTATATAGAAACTTAATTTAAGCTAGTTTTGTTTTTGCTTTTCGCTTTTTCCACCCACCTGACGGCGACATCGGCGTATTGCATTTGATATTGTCACTGCTGCCACTGCCGCTGCTGCTATTCGATTTGGTCGATGAGCCGCGCTCACCGCCGCTGGTCGTGCTGTTGCCATGCGATGAGATCGTTGTCGATGATACTGGCGAACCAATGTTGTTGTTGTTATTGTTGTGATTACTTAAATTATTGTGACCGTTGTTGTTGCTGCTGCTGTGATGATTACCATCAGTTGTTGTTGTCTGTAGCTGTTGTTGTTTTTGTTTCACATTAGTGCTGCTGCTGTTGTTACTCTTGCTGTTGCTGTTAATATTGTTGTTATTGCCACTAGTCGGGCTGCGCTGATGATGTCCATTATGATGGCTATGGCTGTGACTGTTATTCATGTGATTATTATGCACATCGAGGCATCGGCTGGAGCGCGACGAGCCGCGCGTTGTGCCATTGCCGCCAACTGTGGTGATACCACCAACGCCCCCACCATTGCAGACATTGGGCAGATCGAGGCGTGAATTCGAGAGACGATTGTCGCGATCGACAACAGCGCTGACGCGCCGCAATTTATCGTTGTCTATTTGAATCTGTAAATGCAAAGAGAGCAGAGGAGAGAAAAAATTAGTTATGCATGGAATTTTTCGTTGCGTGCTTTTAGGCGCTAACTTAATAGAATATTTGAAATGTATTGCTTATATGGAAACATTAGTTTTGATTTGTCTTATAACAATTTACCAACAATAAATATGTTTTTTGTCGTTTTATACGCAGTGTTGCCACATATTTTTTTGATCAATTCGTTTGAATTTTGTAGTTAAATTTTTCTCAAAAATTGTCAAATTATCAGGATATTTTTTTTTAATTTTAAAATATTTAGGATTGCCACTTTTTTAAAGATTGAGTGTTTTATACATATTTCGTAAAAAATTCTTGAAGTTGCCACTTTTAAATTAGAAAAAAATATTGTAATTTAGTATTTTAGGGTGGCACCTTTTCGAGTTAAAATATTGGATATTTTTAAATATAGTAAAAATTTATTTTAAAAATATTAATTAATTTAAATATGTAAATATAAAATTTACGTTAAAGATATAATTTAAAAATTTTGATTTTTTTTTCATTTCTTTTTTATGAAATTTGCGCTTAAAGATTTATTTTAAAAATTTTGAATTGTTTTTCATAAATTTCCGTTATTGAAAAAATCTAAATGCTTTCAATTATATTTAAAATATACCAGTTACCAATATTTATATTTTTTTCATATGGTAACTCTTTAAAAAAAAATTTGTTCTTTATATATTTCTACTCACCGGCATTTCGCAACGATCCAACATTTTCCAATATTCTCGAGTTGAGAATAAATTTAATATCCTTTACGGATGTTGAGTTTTAAGTTCAGTTCAAGAAAGTATCTCCAAATTTACCGGACACGCGTACATTTGCGATTTGTATTAGCGGAGAGCTGGAAAGAATGAAAGAAAATTCAAATTAATTTTAAGTAAATATTTTTGAGAGGAAATTGTAAATTAAATTACTGAGAGCTTTAGAAGCTTATTAAGCTTACAGAAACACTTGTGGTTCTTATGAATAATATAGAATATGATTATTCAATAAAATAAAGTCGTTACAAACTGCGAAAACATCAAAAGAATAATACCGAAATTTCATAATTCGGAATCTCGAAGATTTATTAAATTCTTCAGTTTATCAAAGATCAAATTTATACAAACAAAAAGCTCTTTGTCTGACTAAAGCTCATTAGTCAAGCAATATTATGCAGAATTGGTATCCTTTAACCCTTTAAAAGTTGTATGCAATACTTTGAAGCATTTAAGAAAATCATTTCACCAAATATTACTGACAGATAAATGTTACAAACATCAATTACTAAAACACAAAGCACTAAAAAACATTAAAAGCTCACTTGTTTCTGTATTTTTACTCAAAAGCTTGTTGCGTTTCACTGCATAAATGTCAATATAATAACCAACTTTATGTTTATTTCATTAAATTTTTAGAAGAAAACAACACAAACAACATTAAGTACTGCGCTTAAAATGTCATTCCGACGAGCTAAGTTAAAAGCTTCGTTGCTATTGTTCCTTTTGTATGCACACTTTAATTGTAAATGCATTTGAGAGCTCACCCTTCCGACTTCTCTCTACACATCAAATAACAATAACAACAAATGTCAAAGAAGGTGGCGCAGTCTGGCTGCCAGCTTGACTGACTGCCTGTCTATGCGCTCAAGTCGTGCTGCGCATGCGCATTAGCGCACATAAACCGCAAATCGTTGGCTTTTCATAGCTGTTGCATACAAAAATGAAAAAACACCGAATAGATGCGGTCGTCATTGTCATAATAATGAAATGTTTTGTGTTTAAAGCTGCCTCAGTGTATGTGTGTGTAGCAAAAACGCATTAAATGCAGCGTGCGAGTGAGCTGAGTGGCACATAAAGCATCAGCAGCTCATCGAAGCTGACTGCCACTTCCAACGACTGACTGACTGTCGGACTGCCTGTCTAACTCGTTAAGTTTAATGCGCGTTCGTTCGGCACGACGGTAAATGGCTACAGGTACTCGTGTCGTTAGGCTTTTTGTGACTGATAGCGCGCTTGAATGGCGGCATGAATGAGTGATTTCGCATTAAGCGTCACGTAGTCTGCTATATTTACAGCTGACAGCTGCTGCTCGTTTGGCTGTTGCAGCCACCGCTGTTGCATATAACCAGCGATTATTGCCGACTACTTGTTTTACTTATTATATTTTGTCATCTTTTTTGTGTTTTATTTTTACTTTTATTTTGTGTTTTTTGTTGTGCAATTATTCTTCCTGCCTGTGTGCTGCACCCTAATTGTCTACTGTCTTCAGTTTACTACCACTTGCTAATCATATATTCGCCCAAATTGCTTTGCAAGGAGTTACGGTAATTTTCTTTATTATTGCATGATGTCAATAAATTGTGAAGAATCTTCAGTTTTTAATAAATAATTGTACGTAACGCATGGTATGGAAGGGTTTCATTGATCACTTTTTGGACATTTAGCAGTCTGTTGGTTATAAATTTGTCGATATTTGCCAATTTATGAGAGAATATTTTTTTCCAAAAATTGTCGAAATAAAATAAATTGAAAAAATTACTTTTTAAGTGTAAGAATTAGTAAATTAATTGTTTTTTTTATTAATTTTTTTTTGCTGATTTTTTTTATTTTTTTGTTATTTATTTTTAATATTATTTATTTTTTATGTTATTTTACTTACATTTATTTCTAAATTATTTTGTATCAAGGGTTGGTGAAAATGGAATTTCTTTTTAATATTTTGATTTTTATTTTTTCTTCATTTATTTTGTTTAATTAATTTAAATAGTTTTTTAAATAAATGTTTTTATTTCTAATTTAAAAATATTTTTTGTATTTTTATATTTTTAATTAATTAAAATGTTTTTTTATTTAAAAATATATTTTTATTTTTATTTTTTAATTAATTTAATTTTTTCTTTTAATATTTCTTTATTTTTAATTTAAAAATATTTTTTATTTTATTTTTTTAATTAATTTAAATATTTATAATAATAATTTTTTAAATTTTTAAATAATTTTATTTTTTCTATTTTTTTAAATAAAAAATTATTATTATAAATATTTAAATTAATTAAAAAAAATAAAATAAAAATATTTTTAAATTAAAAATAAAGAAATATTAAAAGAAAAAATTTAAATTAATTAAAAAATAAAAATAAAAATATATTTTTTTATGTTTTATTTAAAAATTATTATTTTTTAATTAATTAAAATTTTTTTATTTTTAATAATTTAAATATTTTTTTTTAATTATAATCAATTTTTTTTGTTTTATTGTAATATTTTTCATACTTTTTTGAATGTATTTGAATTAATCAAAAATAACTTTTCTGACATTTTCCTTCATCACGTTTCCAAATTTCTATCACTCACTAAATAAACTAAATTTTGTAGTAAAAATAAATCAAAAACAAAAAACTCCAAATTCGTTGGCGCGCGCTCATTAATTATTTCCTCAACCATTTCGCCGCCAGACAAGCACACACACATATGTAAATTAATTTGAAAACAAAAAACATACCGACGACAGCGACGCCGCCAATCAACTCATGCAACGCGCACGCAAGCATTTGTCTTTTGCTTTCGCATTTCTACCATAAAACCCTCCTCACACCCACAACCGTCTGCAACAACAACACCCGCATACAAATGCATTGACGCGCAACCGGCTGAAGGGTTAACCTCATCGGCTGCCATTTCAATGCATTAAACATTGCTCGCTGTCATGTACGAGCGCATTAAACAGCAGTAGTTGTTGTTATTGTTGTTGCACATTGTATTACCTGCAATTTGTGACAAGTTGACGTGCAACCGAGACAGAAAGCAAAAGCAGACTGACTGGCAAAAAAGCAGCCAAAATTTTTCTATAAAAAAATAAAACAACAACAAAAAAGTTGAAAAAAAATCAACACAGCCCCCGAAAGTCAAGTAAAAAGCTGGAAGAAAAAAAACGTTAACCATTTTTCCACGCTTGGTTTGACAGCGGCGCATATTTTTCTATTTAAAACCAATTTGTTGTTGTTATTGTTGCTGCTGTTGTTTGTCGAGTCGGAAATTGTGGTAAAAACTTTTGACATTTAAGTTTTGTACGAAGAGTGCGTGATTTGCATGGGCGATGTGGGAGTGCAAGCCGCACAGGGGGGAGGCGACGCGTCGCTTAACTAACTAGCATTATTGGTTGTCTTTTGTAGTTGTAATTGTTGTTGTTGTTAGCTTATTTTTGTGGTTTGGTAATTGCATTCGAGTTAGTTTGTGGTTATTTAGTTAGACATTTATTACCACTTATTATGAGCCAAGCACTGAAATGTCTGTTTGTAAGCCTGCAAGTGCCTTTTTAAATGCATAGCGTAAAATATTAACGAATTGAGATAATGTCACCGATTGACAGCTGTCTAGGTAGTTGATAAAGAAAAAATAAATTAATTCTAATTGATTATATGACTTTCTTAGATGGTTTATGGGGTCTCTGAAGATATACCAAAATATGCCAAATTCATAACTGGTTACGACGTAAGGATACGAAGAGAAAGAAAAATGAGAGATCCTCAGATTCAAACTTTTGTCAAATAATATCAAATAGTTTTGATTAGGAAGACAAAATTTAGTAGAAGTAAATCACTGAAAAGCATCAGGATCGTAAAAAACTAGGACTCTCTTTAGATATAAACACATATAGATACAGGTTTGTATATAAAAGAGATATCTAGAACTCGGCATACGACACAGGGTTGTATATATAAGAGACAGAACTATAGAGATCTAGAACTCGGTATACGACACAGGGTTGTATATAAAAGAGACAGAGCTGTAGAGATCTAGAACTCGGTATACGACACAGGGTTGTAGAGACAGAGACAGAGCTATAGAGTTCTTGAACTAGATATACGACTCAGGGTTTCATTTAAAAGAGACAGAGCTATAGAACCCTAAAACTCGATATACTTTTTTGGAATGCTATAGCTTTGATAACCATTTGTTTTATGGATCATTTATTCCTAAACGAAGTAGGAAACCCATCTCTACTCTATATTCGAGTTTTTCGAAAACCAATCCGAGAAGGTCTCGTGTTCCTTCCATAGCATAGCATAGCATACTCTAATATTTCGCATTTCGACTTCCGGTAACATTAGACACCCTTTCCAAGAAATGATGCTCAGACTTAAGCGTATGTTAATTACTTTCTTGTAGATTTTTTGACTCAGGTGAAAAGAAGATTAGGTCTCAGATAAGTAAAGACGAGTACTACAAATAAGTGTTAGATAATTACTTATTCTACCAAAGCAACCCATATCAGTTCCATAAGAATACCATGAATTAAAATTAAGGTCACATATAACGGTAAAACTATAAAATCTACAATTACAACTCAAAATTAGCATAAATAGGTGCACCTTTAATAAGAACAAGTAAGGAAGGGCTAAGTTCGGGTGTAACCGAACATTTTATACTCTCGCAATTTATTTATTTAACCCTATTTATATTATATAATACACAATTTTACCCACATATTCGTCATATATATTGTATAAAGTCCATTGAAAGTTGGAAACCCTAATATTAGGTTAGAAGCACCGAGGTCCTCGTGTTCGATATATGGGGCCTTAAAAACCTATGGTCCGATTTCGGCGATTTTTAGAAAGGGGCTGCCACACTATTAACATAGTATTTGTGCAAAGTTCTGCACCGATATCTTCACCAGTGCTTACTTTATATATTGTAAAGTAAACGATTCAGATTGTCTTCAAAGTTCTGGTATATAGGAAGTAGGCGTGGTTGTGAAGCGATTTGGCCTATTTTCACAACATATTATTGGGATGTAAGGAAACTATTACAAACCAAGTTTCATTGAAATCGGTCGAGTAGTTCCTGAGATATGGTTTTTAACCCATAAGTGGGCGATGCCACGCCCATTTTCCATTTTGTAAAAAAATCTGAGTGCAGCTTTCATCAGCCATTTCTTATGTGAAATTTAGTGTTTCTGACGTTTTTCCTTAGTGAGTTAACCCACTTTTAGTGATTTTCAACCTAACTTTTGTATGGGAGGTGGGCGTGGTTATAATCCGATTTCTTTCATTTTTGGACTGTATTAGGAAGTGGCTAAAGAAAACGACTGCAGAAAGTTTGGTTTATATAGCTCTATTGGTTTGCGAGATATATACAAAAAACTTAGTAGGGGGCGGGGCCACGCCCACTGCCCCAAAAAAATTACATCCAAATATGCCCCTTCATAGTGCGATCCTTCATACCAAATTTTATTTCCATAGCTTTATTTATGGCTTAGTTATGGCACTTTATGTGTTTTCGGTTTTCGCCATTTTGTGGGCGTGGCAGTGGTCCGATTTTGCTCATTTTCGAAAGCAACCTTCCTATGGTGCCAAGAAATAAGTGTGCCAAGTTTCATCAAGCTATCTTAATTTTTACTCAAGTTACAGCTTGCACAGACGGACGGACGGACGGACGGACGGACAGACAGACATTCGGATTTGAACTCCACTCTTCACCCTGATCACTTTGGTATATATAACCCTATATCTAACTCGTTTAGTTTTGGGTGTTACAAACAACCGTTATGTGAACAAAACTATAATACTCTCTTTAGCAACATTTGTTGCGAGAGTATAAAAATGAACACAAATCCATTAAAACTAACAACAAAACGCTTAATAGCTGACCGACAAGCAACAGATTGGCACCTGTTTCTTGCAACAAGCACCCTCCTGCCGCACCTTGCAACTGCATACAAACAAATCGCTGAAATTAACCAGCGACAAGTGGAACAGTCAGCGAACGAAGGGCGCTGGCATTTAGAAAAAGGGCGAACTATAATCACCAATTGCTGTCAATAGCAACAACAACAACAGCAACAGCAAATTGAAGCAATCAACTTCACATGTTTACATACATACATATGTTTAACATGTCTCAAATCGTTCCATTGGCCGCGTTTTACTCGCCCGCCATTCACAAAAAACCGTCGAAGAAGAAAAATAACAACAACAACAACAAAAATGAAATTGTATTTATAAACGAAGCAGGTCAAAAGCACCCTTCGCTGCAGCTACAAACTGGGACAGTTGCTGCATATTGTTAGCCCGGTCGGTTGGTCAAGCCAAGTTGAGGACTCGGTGGCTGGAGGGCTGTTGTGTGGTATTGGTCAATGTACTCATTTTAAACGGCACTTTAGTACATAAATATGCAGGTTTGTATGTATGTACGTTTGTGTGGAAGCGCATATAAAAACAATCACACATTTGAATCGCCAAAGCCGGTGAAAGACTCTCTGCTCACCTAATTGCTATGAAAACATTATTCAAATTTGTTATTTTTTCCACCACTGTTTGTATGTCGCGATGTTTTGACTGCATAATGCCATGCTTTGCTTGCTTTGCCGCTCTGCTTTGTATTTTTATTACACACTGTGTGCTTTTGGTTTTTTGCTCTCGCGTCTGTGAGTTAGTTTTTAGATTTTTTGTGTCCAGTTGGCCTGTGGTGACACTCGAAATGCTCTGTTGGTGTAGAAAAATACCGGAAAAAACAATAGAAGTGGCACAAGCCAGTTGGAAAAACAAAAATCGGCGAATTCGTAGTTAAGCAGCTGCTGCCCTGCTGCCGGTGGCGCAATTAGATATCGTTGGCGGCAAATACCATGCTTTTTATACCGTTATAACAACGAACTTCCCCCTATTTTTGGTGTTTGTTTTTGTTTTGGTCAATTTATTCAGTGTTCTAATTTCGAGCGTTGTGGTGCAGAGAGCGGCAAATAAGCTGGATACTGTCACTTCCGTCGATTTGTACGTTTTGGAATGATTTTGTGATTTTTTTGTTATTAAAGTGATAAAATGTTGTCATTAAATGCAAATTTTATGCTCGGAAAAAACTATATTAATTTATATTAACAAAAATATATCCAATTTTATTTAAATTAGATTAATTAAGATTATAACATTTGTTCTCTCTTTTACTGGATAATAAACTGATATTTTTTATACATTTGTAACAGAATAAACTTTGGAAAACTTTCTCAAAGACTGGGAAACCACCTAGAGTACGAAACTAATCTAACCCTAATCGTAGATACTCCCACAAAAATGTGAAACTCTTTCCGACTTCAGTACTACTCGACTATCAGAGATAGTAGAGAACTCATTTACTGATCTTATTTTTCCAGAAAGTAGGTTATGTTAAGATAATCTCACTTAGACAGACAGATTTTATTTTATTTTATTTTATTTTATTTTATTTTATTTTATTTTATTTTATTTTATTTTATTTTATTTTATTTTATTTTATTTTATTTTATTTTATTTTATTTTATTTTATTTTATTTTATTTTATTTTATTTTATTTTATTTTATTTTATTTTATTTTATTTTATTTTATTTTATTTTATTTTATTTTATTTTATTTTATTTTATTTTATTTTATTTTATTTCATTTTATTTCATTTCATTTCATTTTATTTTATTTTATTTGGTTTTATTTCATTGCTTATTTTATTTATTTATTTATTTTATTTTGTATTTCTATTCATATACTCTCAGTTCACTTGGTGTTATATAATTCCGTTGCAATAAATGTCATAACATATATCAATGTATTAACGAAACTACACTATTTTCTTTCAAGTTCAAAATGCTCCAAACAACACGTTCATTTTACAAATGACGCATAACTGAAAAATAATAATTTTCCACCCAACTACCCGCCACTTAGCGAATCTATTACTTATGCTTGCCGATTTTTTGCAAAAAGCACGTTTGCTCAGACACATGTTTTCCATTTTGGCGAGTTTACAACGTTTTTCCCCCACGAAAACAAGTGTCTGCTGTGACTTATCAAAGAAGAAGTGGGGCAAAAGCGAAAGTCAAACGAAAGCGAAACGTTATTGGGTGTAATAAACCACAGCGTAAGTTCAAAAATACTAAAATGAAAATAAACCAAAAAAGTGATGCAAATAAAGTTTAAGGTAGAAATAAAAACGCGTAACGCAAAAGCAAAAAGTAATTAATTACATGCATTTAAGCATTACAACCGGTCGTCTTGAGAACCTTGACGCACTCTGTTTAATTTTCGTTTTCAGTTGCGAGCCAGTTTGAGGCGGCGCCAAGTTTGTCATATCATTAAATTTATAACACAAATTACTGTTTTTGTTTTGGAACTTTTTGACCTTAAGATTTCCTTTCATTCTACATATGACGAATATTTCGCACACAATTCGTAAATACTGTTATTTTTTGCCAAGCAAGCTTCACTTGTTCTAGATATGTTAGCCAAAAAATGTTTGACAAAGCATATAGCTGATTTTGATAATTTCATTTAGCACTTTGTCAGGTATCTTCATTCATTCTTTTTTTTTTTTGTTGACTCCGTAAGTGAAATAATTACCTTTGTTTATGTACGCTTTCACTCGCTATTTTGCTTAGAATTCATACATGTCGTATTTATATGAAAGTTGAGAGCTTTCATTGGAGACTAATAGCGTTTTCTTTTCTCGATGAAAATTGCTGCCATTTTATATTTCATCATTATACAAATGCTGTATGTACTACCTTTTTGAATGTTTTCCATTTTTTACGTGATAATTAGACAAATAGGAGCAACACCATCCTCTTGTAATTTGCTACTGGATGGATGGGCTTCAATTGAACTGAGCAAGCGACGGACAGTCACTAGCAATTGTTCTGACTCAAGATCTTTCCGGCCCAAGGAAAGTTTTAGGGAACCCTTCAGCCTCTGTAAGGTCAATCTTTCCTTAGTCATATTTCCTTGTTTATCCGAGTTACCAGACGCTCGCTGCAAAAGCTGTTTCGTGGAGAATGAGGTAAAATCTTCCCAATATTTCTTTTTGGAAAGGGAGAGACTGTTGTGATCACAAATTTGATCGTTGACCACTTTTTCCATTCGAACTAAAAGCAAAACTCAAGGCCAAAACGTTAAAAAATTACTATTAGTCCAACTAAAAACTTATAAAACGCCATTAAGACCTTTAAACTCGAGTTTATTGCCACTTTTGGTGTTTATCACTAAACACTACCCACAATTGTTCCCTCAGTCAGCTTTGAATAACCTTATTATAAGTTCAAAATACGCCATAAACTCGAGTTTATTGTTTCTATTGGAGTTTAGTACTAAAAACTGGCGGAAATATGAAATATTTACTGTAAGTCCCGCTGAAAGCGATCTTTAAACTCGAGTTTATTGCCACTTTTTTTGTTTATCACTAAACACTACCCACAATTGTTCCAGCTGTCAGCTTTGAATAACCTTATTATAAGTTCAAATTACGGCATAAACTCGAGTTTATTGCTTCTAGTGGTGTTAAGCTCTATATATCAGTCTTTAATGTAGAGTTTATCATAACTTTTAGTAGGCTTGATCTTTGTAGCGCTCTATAGTTAGTATAACCTCATTCTGCGCCGCACTCTACTCTGCGTACAGCGTAAGGGTCATCTTCACGCAAATTGTTTTATATATTTTCATCTAAATATTGGCAATGCGATGCGACAACCTTGTAGCACAGTCATTGGCATTGAGTTGTAAAGCGATAAATTATTGAATAAAATGCTGTCAATTAATAATAGTTACTGTTATACCATCGCAAATGTATATATATAAAGGGTGATTTTTTAAGAGCTTGATAACTTTTTAAAAAAAAAAAACGCATAAAATTTGCAAAATCTCATCGGTTCTTTATTTGAAACGTTAGATTGGTTCATGACATTTACTTTTTGAAGATAATTTCATTTAAATGTTGACCGCGGCTGCGTCTTAGGTGGTCCATTCGGAAAGTCCAATTTTGGGCAACTTTTTCGAGCATTTCGGCCGGAATAGCCCGAATTTCTTCGGAAATGTTGTCTTCCAAAGCTGGAATAGTTGCTGGCTTATTTCTGTAGACTTTAGACTTGACGTAGCCCCACAAAAAATAGTCTAAAGGCGTTAAATCGCATGATCTTGGTGGCCAACTTACGGGTCCATTTCTTGAGATGAATTGTTCTCCGAAGTTTTCCCTCAAAATGGCCATAGAATCGCGAGCTGTGTGGCATGTAGCGCCATCTTGTTGAAACCACATGTCAACCAAGTTCAGTTCTTCCATTTTTGGCAACAAAAAGTTTGTTAGCATCGAACGATAGCGATCGCCATTCACCGTAACGTTGCGTCCAACAGCATCTTTGAAAAAATACGGTCCAATGATTCCACCAGCGTACAAACCACACCAAACAGTGCATTTTTCGGGATGCATGGGCAGTTCTTGAACGGCTTCTGGTTGCTCTTCACCCCAAATGCGGCAATTTTGCTTATTTACGTAGCCATTCAACCAGAAATGAGCCTCATCGCTGAACAAAATTTGTCGATAAAAAATTTCGAACCGAACACTGATTTTGGTAATAAAATTCAATGATTTGCAAGCGTTGCTCGTTAGTAAGTCTATTCATGATGAAATGTCAAAGCATACTGAGCATCTTTCTCTTTGACACCATGTCTGAAATCCCACGTGATCTGTCAAATACTAATGCATGAAAATCCTAACCTCAAAAAAATCACCCGTTATATATATATATATATATACATATATGTACCCATATATATATGCATAAGTATTTATGAGATAGTGTGAGTCAAACTAATATTTTATGTGCAATAAAAAGCAACACTTAATATTTGAATTATTGATTGAAATAAAATTGAATATAAAGTGCATATGTATGTATGTGTCTGTGTGTGTAATCAATTATTGGTAAATAAAGAAATCAATGGCAAACGCTTGTAAAATCACCAGCACAAGCGATAAATCTGCAGTTACCGTTGCTGCAATAATGGCAATGAAATAACTGTTTATATGTATGAATATTTACAGTTATATAAAGTGATGCGTGCATACCAAAAAAAAAAACAAACAAATGACACTAAGCAATTAACAGATCGTAAATAGATACATTAACATCTATATAAATATACTTGTGTATATATATGTACTGTACTACATATGAGTCTAAATATTGAATAAAATGGTGAAAATGTTGTAGGCGTTAAAATAGTTGTTGGTTTTTATGTTGTTGCCTGTAAACATTTCAAATTGAAAGCTTTTAAGCCTGTGATGGCCTAGAAAAGCTGCATTGTTTAACAATGTAATAATAGATTTGTGTTATTAAATAATAACAGTAAATAACTGTACATGCAGAAATATGTATGTATGTAAAAATGATTTTGTCAATTTTCTGCGTATTTTTTTTCATTTTTCAATTTCAATTATTATTTTATTTAAATTTTTTTTTTATTTCAATTATTTTTTCATTTTTTATACAGTGTGTATTTTTAAGCTTTGCTCATTGTTTTGACACCCACAGTTCAAATTTCAACGCGCTTGCAGATTTTAGTTGCTCTTTCGCTTGATGGCCGTCGCAAAAATTTCGATTTTTTTCACTTTTTTGCATTAAATGCAAAGCGTGGTTGCAATTGTGGGCAGTTAAACACTCTTTGCATACTTAGTGTGTGTTTCGCGTGCTTTTTGCTTGACTTTTGCTGACATTGAAAGAACTTGTGCAATTAAAATGCTTGCTATGAGCAATTCGAGTCACAAAGACTTCAATTCAATGACATCATAAATTTGTATGCCAAGATGCTGAATATGAGATAATACTACTTATTGTAAGGTGGTGCATAGGTGTGTTTGCTTAAATGAAATAATTAAATCAATATAAAAAATAATAATAAAAATTTAACTTAACTTAACGTAACATAACTTTACTTAACGTAACTTAAAATTTAAGTAATTAAATTAATATTTAAAACGAAAAAAAATACTTAACTTAACTTAACATAACCAAACTTAACGTAACATAACTTAACGTTACTTAACATAACTTAAAATTTGTTTAAATGAAATAATTAAATAAATATAAAAAAATTAATAACAAACTTAACATAACCCAACTTAACGTAACATAACTTAACGTGTCCTAAAATAACTTAAAAAATTATGATGTCATTGTTCGTTTAAATGAATATAAAAAATTAAAAACATAACTTAACATAACCAAACTTAACGTAACGTAACTTAACTTGACTTAACATAACTTAAAGTAACTTAGCATAAATTTAGAAAAATCCGAATCAATATATAGAGAAACCTCTCTTAACGGACACCTCTCTTAGGCGGACAACAATCGCTCGACGGTGAGTGTGTCCGTTCAAGAGAGGTTTCACTGTATTTTTCTTTTTTTTATCATAATTTATCTTACTAAAAAATTCTGTCATTAATTGAAAAGCTCGCAACATTTTTTAAATTTTTCAAAACATTCAACTTTAAAGCTCTACCCATTAAAGCGTCGCTTACTGCACCCACTAATGCTAATCCAGGCGGCAGACAAGAGATTTTCGAAAACGATTTCTGTGCCACTTAAAACTATACACAACAATTTGACATTTTAACACACAACACTGCTAAATGCCCTTGATAGAGTAGCGCTTAAGTGCATAAATCTCAAGAAAATACCATTATAGAGTGCCTTAAGACCCAAAGTTTACACTTATCCATGCTTAAACCTGCACCCTACAACAACAAATAAACAAAAAATAAGAAATAACAACAAACAAAATACAGCAAAAACAGAAACCAACAACAAAACGAAAAAAATCGAGAATTTCGTACAAAAGCGGGTCAATCACAAGTCAAACAATTGATTCGTTTGGATGGCAGCAGAAAATGGCACGCAGTGCAAGAAGGTGAAGAAGCAGCTGCAGCCGCTGAGCACATCAAAGGTTCAGCAATGACACGACTGGATGGATGACTGCAGTTGCAACCATGCACCAGGCGGCAGTCAAGTGTGGCAAGTGCATAAGCGGCTAAAACGGATTGACTGTTGACACTCCCGCAAGTGTCAGTTGTTGTCAGAGATGCGAAATCAAAAAGTGCAAAATAGAAAAATAACTAAATGTTGCTGCGGCACCCTACTTCTCACTTGCTGCACTCTGAGTTTCTTCTGTCTCTTGAGTATCGCTTTTAAATGCTTTGCTTTGCAGTAAAAATTTGCTGATAATTGTTTTGACTTTTCATTAGCATGCTTGCGTTGTTGGCATAAATTATTTGAAGATGCTTCTCTTCAGATAAGCGCCATAGTTCAACTTTAAGATGGCAGTAAATGTCAGCGTGGCTGAGAGATAATAAATAAATGAGTTCTAACAGTAAATTTGTGTCGGAGTTAACATATATTTAAAGCTAATGTTGCATGCAACATGAAAAAATAACTGATGTTTCCATTTTTATTTAGTGTGGCGGAATAGGTCACGATATGTTGAAGCTAGGTTAAGTTTGTAGGCAGATCTCTGCAAATACAGAAGATCTCACTTAGACAGCTTACAGCGCTGTCCATTGTGATACCAGTAAAAAATACCCTTAAGATTCACCAAAACGCTTGGAATCTGTTATGAATTTCTTTAGTCGCCTAATGTCGATTCTAGCCAATGCGCTGGGATCGCCGAAATAAGACCTTCCGAGGTGTTTCAACCTCAGTCTGGCAAAAGCTGGACAGTGGAGAAGGAAATGCTTAGATGATCCCACCTCGCCTTCTTCCATACAGCATTGGCAACTTGCATCCTCCACGATCCCAAGACTCAACGCATAGGTACCCATTGGATAATGTCCAGTAAGCACACCAATGATCGCGCCAGAGAAAATAGTTGAAAGACCTTTTACGCTCCAAGTGCTAGTTGTTGACCAGAGTTTGACGAGCTCATGCGTAGTCTGCATGTCCAGCGCTCTTGCGCAGGTGGACCATGGACTACCAACGCGCTCCCATTCCTCCGTCAATGTTGCTAAAGTACCCTCTCTTGCAATCTTGTCCGCTCTACAATTCCACGGTGACCGGGTATCAACAGTAGTCGGATAGCAAAATAGCTAGAATCTATTTATAAGGATATAAGGCATATAAGGAAATTTTTGCTAAAAAAACATATATCATTTTCGATTGTGTGTCAAACAAGTAATATTTTTGTCATGAGGTAAATCCTTATCTCCTCTGAAACTAACTAGAAGTTTTGGATTTACGTTGAAAGCCACCAGATAAACTCTGCGACCTGTCGGGAGATCATTCGATTTCATTCCAACAACAAATCGATCTAACGATAGGTAATTTGATATAATGATATCTGCCGGATGGGCACCTGAGCTTATCTTGAACTTGATATAAATTATTTTTTCAATTTTGTATTTTTGACTTTGTATTGTTCAAAGTTTGTCAGAGAAACCTATACACACGAACCACAACAATCTTAAGTACAGAGTGGTACCATTTACTAAGATCTGTACCAAAATAATGGTCTATGTGTGTCAGGGTTTGTCATAGGTCTTCTCGCAAAAATGCACCTATTAGTCTTTTTTTGGTCGAAAATAATGTTTTTTTCTCTTTGAAGAAAGGAAACGCTCTATGAAGTGTGGAAAATGCGAAGAGTGTTACTTGAAGTTAGCTGCTCTATGCCTAAGAGTACAAGCGCCCTCTGTTGAGGACACTTCGTATTACTTAAGTACCGTAAATACATTTTCTTCAATTATTTTAAACAATGTAAGTTTGTGACTGATGCTTAAGCAACTTTTTTCATACAATTTTTAAACTGTCACTTTGGTGTCGTAAACATTTTATGAGCGCAACGTGCCATAATTTCGACAAAGGCACAGTATTACTCACACACACACAGACGTATACAAGTAGGCCGGTAAGCACATATGCTCTCCGAAGACAACAAAAAAAGATCATAATTGTCGCGATACTTTGATGCTACCGTATGCGGCACAACCAAGCAGTACCCGGTAGCCGGGTCGACACTTAAGCGCAATTGAATATTTCACACGACAAATTAACGAATTTTCGGCTGAGTCGCTTTACACACGCTGCTTTATGGCACTTGTCGCATATTTATAGCAAATTTAAGTTTTTCGTTTTTACTGTCAATTATGCTGGCAACACACTTTTTTATTTCAATTTATTTTTTATTTTTTATTTATTTTTTCAACGTGTTTGAGTTTATTGGGAAAAAAAATTGTTGCTGACTGCAGTATTTTTTTATTCAAATTGCCGGCTACAATTGAAGCTTCCTCAATTATGATTGCAGCTACTTTTTTGAAAGTGCTTTATTATGTACAACAAGTGTATGTATGTATGTATGTATAATATTTTGCCTTCGCGCGCGTTTTTTTGGGTGTCTGGTGTATGGTTGCCTATGCTAGGTCAAGTTGTGGCCTTGAATTTAGTTATAAATTTTGATTGTTTTGTGGAAAGTCGTACCAAGCAATGTTGCTATTTAAGCAATCATAAACAGAAATATGAAATGAAATGTGCTTACGGAAGATGTTTGATTTATAGTAGATATATTTATGAGATTTTATAGTGAATTATTTTATGTGCAGAGCGAGGTATGGATGTGTTTTTTTTTTT
The DNA here is from genome assembly GCA_031772095.1 of Zeugodacus tau. NCBI lineage: Eukaryota > Metazoa > Arthropoda > Insecta > Diptera > Tephritidae > Zeugodacus > Zeugodacus tau. The sequence continues at coordinate 4,283,049 of CM062651.1, forward strand.
TTTCAAATTAAATTAGTCGATTTTATTTTCTGAGAGAAATTTGCAGAACAGCATAAGCATTGATTTTCTGTTAACACACTGTAAATGCTCTGTTAAAGTCACAGCACTCTTAATATTAATGCTCGGTGCTTGAGGCTACTAATATTTAGTTTTTAGTAAGTTTCTGCCACCCAGAATGACTTTAACACTAAACATACCATGACGGGTCAAATGACCCATTTTGAACTTTTGCATTGAAAATGCACGTATAATTTTATTGCGTTTGCAAGTTTGACTTCATGACTTTTTATAAGTAATTAATGTGCAGTTCTAAAAACATTTTTGTTGTGTTTTTGTTTTGTTTATTCTGAGTAATCCTTGTTGTATACCGATATCTACCACAACGGGTCATTTGACCCGGAGAGAATATTTCTGTTTTATGAGATTATCGAGTCATATTTGTAGTCGGTAAGTTGCACATTCTTCTAAAGACTGTTGCGTAAAGTAGTTCAACGAAAATATCTCAAAATAATTTCAAGAAAATATCAAATTTTAGATTGAAAATAGCTTTTTAGTGCAATAAAAAGTGGCAAAAATTGAAAGTCTTGATAAGTACCTAACTCATATTTTATTTTGAATACAGATAATTTTTTATCCAGAAAAATGTCGAAGCAAACAAGACAGTACAACTTCTTAGAAGACATAAATAATATTGGCGAAGAGTTTTCAGAAATTAGTGAAGATAAATTTTCTGATAATGAAGATATATTGGTTGCAAATAAATATGAGTTTGATTCTACAGATACTGACGATGAAGAGGAAAATATTGTGAATGTATGTAGTGGCCGAAAAAGAATAAGATTACTCTCAAGTTCGGAAGAAAGTGAAGTAGAAATAATGAACAAAATGTTACAATGGTGGCACACCTGCAGTTGGCCTCTCCAAGGCTGGCATAAATGCCTGGATTTTGTACAAGCAAACGACAGGAGAAAATATCTCGAGACAAGGTTTTTACTCAAGCTATCAGAAGAACTTGGCGCCGATTTTCGAGAAGCCCGTGAACAACCAAAACAAGAAAAAAATACGAAAGGATCGTTGCCTAAGTCTACTACCGATACTTATAAACGTATGAGATGTCAAATAGGATACTGTAAAGAAAATAAAACCAACAAAATCTAAATGTAAAAAATATGTTTGCGGAAAATGTACAAATGTACACTTATATGTAAAAAATGTTTTTTTTTGCTTTTTTAATAGAAATGCTCAACATACTATTTTGTTTAATCATAATAAATTTAATTTGTATTTTTATTTCCTTCCTAACATCTATATTTCAAATATTCAAGCATGAAACATACAGTCGGGTCATTTGACCCGCTATGGTAGAAATAGGTATATATTAAGTCTTGGTATGATTAGTGTTAAAGTAATAAAAAATGTATAAAAATCATCAAAAAAAAGTTGAAGTCATTGCTGACCAATTAGTTTTACATTTAGACACGTGCTGAAAATTTTTCACATTTTATTTGCCACCAAAAATGCACGTACAATTAATTATAGCATGAAACTATTTTTGGCTATAAAATTAATAGCCATAAATTAGCAGATAATTGATTTCGCTGGCGGTATGCAGTAGTTGCGGTCAATATGGACTTTTCGATAAACACCGGCAGGCAAACAATACAGAAAATATACAGTTAAGATGGAGGAAAATAAAAGTTTATTGCCATATGCATACATACATAGCTCGGCACATATTTGCATGTGTATTATTGTTATTTATTTGGCTTGGCATTTTACATAACAAACAATTACCTTAGACACATACATGCAGACGCGCAAACACATGCGATGGGGTAAACAAAATTAATTGTGTGGCAAATATTGCTGGCGGCAAGGCATGAAGAAGATGTGTATGTGATGAGAATATTTTAAAATTATTGAGCATTGGCTTAGCGCATTTTCATAAATTGCTTGAATTCAAATAATAACATGAATGTTATTTATAGAAATTAAGAATTAATTTATTAAAAATTTGTTTTTAAAGAAATTTTTAGTTAATTAAAGAAAAATATATATTTTTAGAAAAAATTTTGACACATATTATTAAAAATTATTTAAATTTTATTTTTTATAATATTATTTTTTCATTATTTTCCATTTTTTAAGAATTTATTTAATCTTTTGTAGAAATTATTATTTTAAATTATCAATATATTTTTTTATTTTTTGAATAATTTTTTTTTTATCTAATTTTACAAATACTTTCTATATATTACCAATATTAGTTTTATTAAAATAATAATTAAAAAAAATTTAATAAATTTACTTCGATTTTATTTTTTTTTAATAATTTATTTATTATTTTTTAGAAATTGTTTTTTTAATTATCAATAATTGTCAATTTATTTTAAATATATATTTTTTTAAATCTAATGTTACACATACTTTCTATATATTACCAATATTAGTTTTATTAAAATAATTATTTAAAAGAAATTTTAACTATTTTTATCCGATTTTATTTAGAAAATTAAATTTTTTTTGATATTTTTATACTTTATTTATTTTTATTCAAAATTATATAATTAAAAATTATTTAATCTAAAAAAATAATATATCATTTTAAGTAATTAAGGCTTTATTTGTAAAATTTTTAATGAATTTTATTTTTGCTTTGCTTTAATTTTTTTAATATAATTTTTTTATGACAAAAATATCATAGAATTATTAAAAAATTTTTTATATTTTTAATTTTAAATATTTTTATATTTTTGACTTGCTTTATTCTCTATAAATATTATTTTTAAATTATTTTTTGTTTTTTTTTTTGCTATTTTTATACTTTATTCATTTTTATTCAATATTATATAATTAAAAAATATTTAATAAAAAAAAATAATATATCATTTTAAGTAATGAATTTTTCCTTTGCTTTAAATTTGTTTAATATATTATATATTATTATTATTTTAATATTATTATCATAAAATTATTTAAACATATTTTTTATATTTTTCATTTGAAATAATTTTAAATTTTTGAAAAGCTTTCTTCTCTATAAATATTATATAATTTTTTAATTAAAATATTTTTACTTTTGTTTTTATTTCTCATTTCCATCCATTTAATTCAAAAGGTTCAATTTGCTTTGCTTGCAAACTTCTTTTATAAAATCTCTAAATGCTTTACAGGCAATCAGTCCATCAGTCCATCAAACACTTGCATACATTTACAAATTATATAAAAGTCCGAAAATAAATATTTACATAGACGTACATATATACCACATACAATGTTGCTGAATATTGACTGAAATAGCCACTTAAAACGAAAGAAATTATTCTTTCAGAGATCTCTTACATAAATTTTGTGTATTTCCTCAGGCTATCAATTAATATTGTGTCGAAACAGTAGTGAATGAATATAATTACTGACATCACACACATAAGTATGTATGGGCATGGACGTATGGGTGAGTACGAACACTGCTGGAAATATTTTCGAAAAATGTTGCAGCAACGTATACAAATATACATTTGTATATTGATGGAAATTAATTTCAGTTGAAGAATAATATTTTTTTCTTCTCAGAGTGTACGCATAACAGAAGAAAATATAGTTGATTACATAACGATTAACATTTGTGTTTTAAAAGTGTTTTTATGAAGCTCTCTTCCAAAATAATATTATTTTTGATGATTTTAGTTAGAAATGTGTTTATTTTTGATGAGATTCCTATCATCTATGGGATCCCTGTCGAATTCTATCCCAACCTTAAAGGGCTTCCGAGCTACCAACACATTTGAATTAATTCCAGTACTAGCTTTAAAATGTCATGTCCGCTTCACCTATTTTTCTTTTTCTCTGAACATTTCTGTACTATTTCCTACAGTCTCTGTTCCCACGAAACCACTACACTCACACCAAACTATTTATACCCGACAACATCAGCACAGAAGTGTGTGCCAACAGCCTGCGGCCCCTGAAAGACTTCTGCAACTCATTTCAGCACTCGAGTACTCGAGAAAAGTAAATATTAATGAAGGAAATAAATATTAGCAACAAAATTTTTTGGACATGTCAAGTGGTTCTAAGCGACTGCTGTTGTTATTGTTTGTCGGGGAGTGTCATTCCGTCAGCCACTACTGACCTACATATTTTTACACAATACCCCAAAGTACAAGTCAATTGACCAACACACACTTATTCAAAAATATATATGGAAATTATATACAAAGTCTGTTCGCGCAGCACTTTGTTTAATCAGTAAAATCAACAATTAATTAATTTAAATGTCAGTGATAGCGCAATTTGTATACTTCAGTGTACAATCAAACTAAGTACGCGGCGAAAAAAAAATAAACACTAATACCAAGCAATAACAACAAAAACATAATTGCATTTAATTTGTAGTGAGTGTTGATGCGCGTCGGCATTATGTTGTCAACGCAGCTGAGCAGCAATTTTATTAAACGCACACACACACTTACAAGCACATTAGTGAGTTATAATATGATAAATTTTTTTTGTCAGCTTGCTGCAAGCGCATTAAACATGTCAATCAAGTGTCAATTGCCGCCATTTAAGTCACACAGTTATTGTGACGACGCATCTTTGATAGCCGTGATAGCGTTGATATTACAAAGATGAAAGCTTTAAAGCATAAGAGATTGTTATATAGTATGTAACATTTTGCTCTCCTATTTAAGTGTATCACATCTATGAGTTGAATGTCCAGCGTCAACTCGCTGAAATGCAGCTAATTGAATGAAGTGGACAGAACAATGCGGTAGTTGGTTAGAATACAGTTTTTATTAATAAATACAAGTAAGTAAGCGTATACATAGCTACTAAGTGGTGGAGGCTGTGACTTGAAAGGTGAAGAACTCAGCGAAGATGCTGTGTCAGTTATGTGATTGTTAGCTTTCCTGCGGCAAATAATGTAGTGAATGTCTAAGGCTGAGCACATAGTGGAATATAGAATATTATAGGCTGTCAACAATTCGTTTTAATTTTCTACTACTATTTTACATTGTGCCCCACTTTTTAGAGATTTCTACTACGTTTTTGCTTTATGGCGTACTTTTGAGATATTTTTACTATTTTTTTAATATTTCTACTACTATTTTTTTAATTTTACTATTTTTATTTTTATGCTAATATTTTTAGCTTTTCGAAGTTATTTTTTATTTTTACTATGATTAGTTTTTCTACTACTATTTTTTACAATTTTTGCTACTATTTTACTTTTTACTGCTATTTTATAAATGTTGCCACTATAGAAATTCTCTTTCGTTCTTTATCTTCTACTTTTTAACTTTTTTGGGGATATTTTTCATTATTTGATGTATTTGTATTTACTACTACTTTTTCATAAATTTAGTACTATTTTACTTACTAATATTGTAGCTTTATAACTACTATATTTTCATTTCATTTTTCATATTTTTACTACTATATAAATTTTCTGCAGAATCTCTAATTTACCATCTAAAACTTATTAAATTTTCTACTACTATTTAAATTTTTACTCCCATTTTTGGCTGATAGCTTAGAATTCAGTCTTCAGTCTTAATTCAGTCTTGAAAAATATATTTTTTTACTGTCTTTAGTACATATTTCTTATATTTATCATTAATATATCTCTTTATTTTAATATTTAAGTTAGGCCACCCTACTTGTTCATGCAAAATTAATAAAAAAATATTTTTTACATTTTACATCCACAACAACAAAAATACCGTTTTTTTTTTTGTAACAACAACATTAAATGTCAAAATGTTCATGTTTTTCTTGCCACACGAACATTAGCTGCCACATGCCACTTGTTTGCTTTTGCCATTTACAACTGCCACCATCTGCTGTGGAATCACGCGGTTGTAATTATTTTTGCATTTATTGCTTCATTTTCATTCATTTTATTTTATTTGCTGTTTTCGTTGTTGTTGCTTATGTTGTTTGAGCATAGTTTATTGCATATAGCTGCCACTGTCGTGTACAACTTCCACTTGAGTTAACTCGTGTTATTTGAATGTGGCAGTCAGCGTGAATTTGTTAACAGTTGAATTAAATTGTTGTTGCAATATTATTTAAAATGTTTAGGGAGTGTTGATGGATTTTATTTCTAAAGTTTTTGTTTATAGTATTATAAGTAGCAAAGACTTAAAGTTGTTGAAAGAACTGCCTTCTAATACGACAATGTTGCTTAGAAGTTAAAAGAAAGAGGAAAAAATTGAATTTTCAACCTATTTTAATTGAAATCGCTACTCATGCCATCGAATTTCGCTCAGCATTCAAAGTATTGCTGATAGTTCTTTCTACATACATATATTAACATATTTATATTCATATGGTCACATACATATAAGCGCTTACGAATTCATTAAAACGTAAGAGAAAAGCCATCGAAACCGTTGCCACTTAATTAAAACGTTTGGCTGCGGGATATATTCCACCAAAATGGGCGCAACTTGTTGGACAGCAAAAGCCGAAGAAGTGGGGGCAGCAATTTGGATAACAGCAGCTGTTTATACAGCACCTAATCCACATACAAACACACATGTCAAAGGTGTGTCCATATGTTTGCACGTGTTGCGCGAAGAGGTCATTGTCGTGGGCTACAAGTTAATTTCGTTAGCGAAAACAACGCGCACTGTGGGGCGTCGGCAAGTGGATTAGCAAATAATTGAATTTCTTGTGAACTTTTGTCTTTTCGAAATTAAGGTGGATTGATGTTGAACTAGATTGCGTTAAAATGAGATTTGAGTGAAAAAAGTGATTAAATAGAGGGTGTTGCGGTATGTTGGTGTTAAAAAATATTATTAAAATTAAGAAAAGATAAATTATTGGTTCTGCTATTTTATCCTTAAAGAATATGAAAATAAGTTTATAATATTTTTAATTTTTTTTTTACTTAAAAAATTAAGATACAGGGTGTGCCAAAATTTATATATATTAATAAATTTGCAATTTTTTTAGCTATTATTAGCTAAATGTATAAAATGAATAGAGTATAATTATTTATATTTTATTTATAAAAAAATCAAAATTGAGTATCGTTTTTACCGTTATTCAAGCTTTCAACGCTATTAGACATGTTTAGTTCCAACAAATTTTTTCTTTTAAGGTGAAATTTCCTAACGAGTTTTTTAAATTTTGTCAGTTTTCATCATTTACTGCTTTAATACTGCTATAAAACCATTTTTCGAAATTCGAAATATTTTCTAACCTAAAAAAAAAAACCGAACATAAACAAAGCACACCCCTAAAACCAGCAACAAGCTGTTGTGGTTTGCATGCTGATACCAGTTTGACAGGCTTTTCACCATAAACATTTGTGCGTTTACAACAGCAGTGACAGCAACAACAATATGTATGTATTAGGAGCCAATAACAACAACAACAGCAGGCGGTCTTCAATAGCCGCTAACACTTGTTGCTCACATGACGACGCAGCAGCTGCTATCTACTTATATATAATTGCACGCACCAAAACAACAAAAACAACAACAACTAAAACATGCAACAACAACAGTGCTGATAGCAAACAAAAACTTGTTTTGCGTGAAAAAATAAAAGATAACAACAAACAACAACAACAACGTGAGCTTGCTCCTCACAGTTCGCAAACGATCCGTTTTGAAGATCATGGTCCAATGCAATTGATGTGTGCAAGCATTCTTCCTGCCACAGCGTATGCGTGTTTTTAACCAAAACCAACAACAACAACAACAGCAAATAACAACAATAATTTAGCTGTTGCAACAACAAGCGCAGCAAATGTCCGAAAAGGTAATGTTGACCACAGCAAGACAGCAGTTGGTTGACTGGTTGCTGTTGTTGCATCAATGCAGTGAAGCGTGTTGGGGCCAGGCTGATAAACACACGCACACATACATGGACATGTACTAACCCTGCAGAAAATGCGACTACCCTAGATCTAAGAAAGAACTACCTATTGTAACGACAGTACTAGTTCTAGCTTAATACCTATGCAATGCGTTCAACTGTCCACTTTAACACGGAGATGTCATTGGCGGTGGCAATTATCGTCCAGTGCATTACTTTGCAACTCGGCTTTCACCGGTTCCACAGTGGACAGTTGTTAGGTAGTTCCATTTGATTGGTTCTACGACATACATTTTTAAGATAGTCCCAAACTAGTGAATTCAAAACTAAAATATTCCTCATTAAAAACTAGTTGCAATAAAACTCTACTATAACGATTAATTTTGAATTTATTTGTAATTTATTTATTTTCGAAAAAACGTCGTAGAAATATTTTTACATGCAGGTACATGTCCATGTTTTATATGAAAAAGGTTACATTGCTTCAATTGAATAAGTACTTGTTTTATATGAAAAAAGGTTACATTACTTCAATTGAATAAGTACATGTTTTATATGAAAAAGGTTACATTGTTTTATATGAAAAAGGTTACATTACTTCAATTGAATAAGTACATGTTTTATATGAAAAAGGTTACATTGTTTTATATGAAAAAGGTTACATTACTTCAATTGAATAAGTACATGTTTTATATGAAAAAGGTTACATTGTTTTATATGAAAAAGGTTACATTACTTCAATTGAATAAGTACATGTTTTTATGAAAATGAATGAAAATCAAATTATGGAGTTTTTGAAAGGGACACCATTTTGAAATTTCTCTTTTTCTGCATCCTAATAGCCTTCCGTAGGTGATCCTCCGCATCAATTACATTGGGTAATTGTGAAATCGAATCTATGCATTGTATAGAGAGAGAACATTAATTATATATGCAGATTTAATTGATTTAAAACTAATATTACTTACCTAATAGGACAGCATAAAACTTTTCATAGGACTTTAACCTTTTTTTTTTCATGTGTCCCATCTACATTGTGGCTTAAAACTATACTATCGCTCAGTATGTTTTAAAGTTGCGTGTAAAATTTTGGTGAACTAACCTCTTAATAGTAGAAACCTGTTAAAAAGAGAAAAAATTATGAACGTTTACGTTTTCTTAATATCTATTACACTTACAAAAATGTCGCGATTTTCCAAACAATTATGTTCCTCCACATCCCTCAAAGTTTCCTCTGTCTGCAGCGGGAAAAAATCTGCTATGGGGGCACCCACTGACTCTTGTCGAGTTAATTTCTGCTGCAATACTTTTTGCTCAGCCAGAGCTTCCATAATGGCCTTATTTTGCCTAAATTGAGAATCTGAAACAAACAACTATAACATACATATCTAGTTATATATTATATAAATTATATTTAATACCTTCCAATTTTTCAATTTTTCGGTAAGTTTTTAATTTCCATAGCCAGATAGCCACAATTAGAACAATTAGAACAATCACTGAGGAACTGTTGGAACAGAGTCTGTAAAAAATTACATGTTACAACTGATTAGATTAACATTACATATAAAGTTTACTTACATTGGGGTAAAATATTTTCCTTAGTTTTTTTTAGTTTTTTGAAAGATGACATTGTTATCTATGTAACGGAAAAAATAAAAATATAATTTTATTATAACAAGTATTACAAGCAAGTATGTAAAATTGGAATCATAAGCAAACGGTTCTTATGAGGCAAACCAAACAACTTGCATTCTATTTTATCAACAGAAAATGACATTTCCTCTTCTAATGGAGTTGAATCTACTATACATATTCCTAAAGTTGTTGACTCTATAGGCTCCGTGAAAAAATTTGTAATGTTAGTAAACTTTTTTCCTATAACCATACCACCATTCTCAGTTGTAAATCGTTGGATTTCTATTGGCATATACGGCTTTATAACACAATAGTTATTGGGATTTTTAGGGGTAAAAACGCAGTCATTATGATAGTAGTGAAACATTCCGTTTTTAAGTGATTTTAAACCAATGTGCGTTGGCTCTTTAATCAAATTCTCGAATGATATTCTGTTAAAAAGTTGTTGTAATATATGCGTTGGTTTCTTGACATACTTTTTTAAAATTTGCAAATAATTTTCAAAATCATAAGCTGAGGAGCTCGATATAATACCAATTGCCTTGATATTCTCTGCTAAATGAAGGAGGTGGTGAACATTATACGTCACACTGGTTTCTCCAAATATTATAGGAAAATTCTCAACAAATAACGAAAGCATATTTTGTGCTATATTGATATTAGCAAGATACGTTTTAGGGCATAGTAATAATCTGCAAGCAGAATGTAAAAGTAAGAACTCATAATACAAATCATTGGATACATAATCCTTTAAAACAGAAATGCCTGTGTAAAGAAGAAACTGACGGAATTCTGTCGCTTTCCAATTTAAAATTTCTTCAAACCTCTAGGTTTTCTGGCGAATTCTTTAGGAACATGTGACTTTAAATCCTTTAAATCTTTTGAAATACTATCTTTACTTTTTTTATCTACCTTAATGCTAATTTTATCATTTAAAATTCTTAATAAAATTTTACGCATTACTCCTAAGTCAATGAGGTGCATGCAATCTATGGTTACTTGGCTAATCATTTTAACACCTATTGTTTCCAATGGCGTTTGTTTATTTCTGTATTTTGGTAAATGATGACTAACATATTTTCTGTTAGCGAATTCATAGTCCGATATTAATTCTAAACTTTCTACACTGTATACAAGCGTATTTTGAATTTTCCGACCCACTTGCGTACACATAGAACAACCATTTGCCGACACGTGACCTGGAATTCCGCAAATAAAAGCTTTAGCCGGGGCATCACAAACTATACAACGTATTGTAACTTTAATGTTTTTTCCTAAAATTTGTATACCATTTTTAATAATATCCTTCATTTCGTCTACAAATGAAAATAAAAAGTTTTCTAAACTATCTGGCTTTTTTGATCCTACATATATTCCTACAGGAAAAACTGAAAGGTTTTTAACGTTATTAACTCTTAATAATATTGGCCAAAGCTGAGTACGTGAACTTTTAAACAAAGGTAAGCCGTCAATATTAATATCCACTGAAATGGAACTGTGCTTTACCAAAACGTTTGCTGCTTTTAATAATTGTTTTTTCACACCGATGTGACAATAAAATCCAGATGAGACATTTGTTATTATTGCCCGCTGCTTATGCTTTGCAAGCAGCGTTTCCGCACTTTGTGGCACATCTAAATTTTCGCTACGTAAAATTTGCAACAATTCTTCAAAACTTTTCCGCGAAGGTCTATATTTTAAAAACCACTGCGTTACTTTCTCCTTTAAAGAAGGTTGTGCACTTTCAGATTGTTCACTTGAAGATTGCTCACTTAATACATTTAATACGTTTGAATCACTCGCCACACCACCTGCCACATTCTCTTCCTCAAACCTTTCTCTACCTAGCCTAGCAATATAAATGTCTCTTTCCTTTTTTATTAATCTTTTAATATGTCTTTTACTCATTTTTATTAATATATTTACTATTTTTATTCAATTTATACTTACAATTTTCAGACTTGTGGAATTTTCCAGAATGATGATGATGCACTTGTTAAATTGAAATGTGAAGATGGGTTAGAACAGCTGTTTTTAAAGATGGGCGATTATCGATATTTTACATTAAGCTCGATACATTCAAATGTCTCTCATTGCATTCTAAAGCAACCCATTCGAAACCACATGCAAATTGATACATTCAATTGTCTTTTGCTGCATTCTAAAGCAACCGGTTCTGAACCTCATGCGAATTGATTGGCGCAAAACTGTATTTTTTTAGGACCGGTTCTCAATTTTTCTGCAGGGAAGTGCCACAACACACAACACATATGTATGTGCATATCTGCTGCATGAATTTGTTGTTGCGCTTTGGACGTTGCAATTGCTGCAGTTGAAAAGTTGTTGTTGCAAGTTGGACAGCTTTTGTGGTTGTATACATAATTTAGTACTTGCTACCATAAATGTTGCAGGTACTGGAATTTCATAGTTCGCTTGCTGTTGTACTTGTTTCGCCAGTGTTGTTGTTGTTGCTGGCTTATGTAGCATTGCAAGTGCATATCTTGTTGTTGCGCTTGTTTTGTTGCTTTGCTTGTCACGGTAATCGTCGGAAATTTGTGTTAGTTGCTTTGTTATTGTTGTTGTGTTTTTGTTTTTGTTTTCCCCCACTTTATTGCCACTAACTTTAGTAATTTTTCGCGGTCAATGCCCGCGCTGCTGCCGGTTGTTCGCTCAATTATGTGCAATATTTATGACAAGCATACAAATATGTTTATGCTATTTGATAATACCGTTAAAGTAGTGCATTTTTCGTTTATATTTTTTGCTCGCTTAAATTGTTCAATTACTTATTTGGTCAATGCCACATATCGATTTTCGACTGGTTTTACGCGTGAACTACATAATTGCTCAAATTGCTATTACGCTATTTAATTACCTTATACAAATTCAAGTTGTTGTTGTAAAATGTGGATATTTATCCAGCAGTTTTTGTTGCTCACCTGCAAAGAGATAAAAATAAAATTTCATCAATGTCAAGTAATTTATTAATTAAAGCATTTTAGGAATATGTATACATACACATATACTATACATGGTATATAATATATAATTAAATAAAAATATTTGAAAACATAAGCCCTGATAAATTGTAGCAACAGCACTGATTGCCATAACACACGACTAACCAAATCTTAAAATTTTTCTTCAAAATTTGTGAATTCATCTTTTTGAAATCTCTTATAAGACCTTGGAACATCTTTAATGCTTATAAAACCTTCTTATAAAAGTTCTACGCTGAGCCATCCATCTAACGATCTCTGAATATTCATAATGTTTATTCAATCCCGTTTAAAAGTTATCATATTTTAACTATATACTTTACAGAGTAAGAACCTAAGTGCTTTCGGATCTTTAATACGGATCGCAACAAAGTCCTAAAACTGAAAAACTCTATACACTAACCCACAATACCAAGCAATATGTCTCATAATAAAATTTTAATTTTCATCCAACCTTGTTATTTTCCTATGGTTCGTTTTCGTTTCCATAGTAGATTGCTTTAAAATGGAGAATTAAAAAATATTAAAACCAAAGTTTTTCTACTCTAGTAATATGATAAGTTCAATCTTCTTTATTTCCTCTTCACACGAGATTACATCTAAAAAACAGTTAAATGGATACTGTCAGACCATGGAACTCTGAAAGCATACTTGAACTACTCTAAATATAAATGTTGCTATTTTGAATCATAGAGATCTAGACCAAATGTTCTGAATTATGGAAGAATAATGAATTATTTGGGAACCAGGTCTTCAAGAAATAATTGCCAATTTTATGATTTGGTGGAAATGTTAAAAAGAAAGTACTGAAAGAACTGAAAACGATTCACAATAAAGGATGAATTCAACTACATATGTATGTACATATATATACTCGCTATACTAATCCCAAAATTCACCAGTAACTACTGGTAAAACTATATTTGCATATTTGCTTATAAAAATATATTTGTGTTAAAAGAAATAAAGTCCAAACAGCTTTTTGTTCCCTTATAAGTGTCGTGACCTGCAGATATCACTAACCAATAAGTAACTAACTAAATACCAGTTGGATCTAACATATCTTAGAACATGCAATTCCATCATAAACAGGTCATCACGTCAGAATGCATCAAACATGCTTTGACTATCGGATAATATGGGATGTAGGATTTATAGAAGAAGTTGGAAGATATTTGTAAGTATCTATCGAACTTAAATATTTCAAGTAAAAATGACCTCAGCATGATGAATGAGAAGAAAATAATTTCAAAGAGTAAAATATTTTAGGAACATAGAGCTTACTCCTGATATAATTCAAGCAAAAATAAGTCTTTTAAACGAAGAAAGAAGATGGACTTGTCAGAAAAATAGAAAACCTGATTTGCAATTTCATAAAGTTAGCTGTAAATATCGATTCATATCAATATCCATATTCACCAAATTTGGTTAATGAGGAAGATGAGATTATGTATAACTTTTTTTAGGATATTTGAATATTCTTTTTTGGAAAGTTAACACAATCTTTAAAATTTTATTGAGTTGCAAATATTATTCATTCACAGATTGAAAAAAGAAGGAAGGAAGGAGAAATTAAAGAAATAAATAATACGGAATTCTCAGCTGAAAAGGAAAAGGTTTTCCGGGGCTATGGGTTTTATGAGATCTCATATATATACATGCAGGTAACCTCTCAACTCACACAACTCAGACTATGGGAAACTCTCACAGTTTTCTTCTTTTCGAGCACGAGTTATTAACTACCAACTGCAGTCATTGATTAATTGCAGCAAAAGCCAGTCAGGCGTGGCCAAGGCGAACCGAGGTCACTGACTGCAATAACCGAAGCGCCAATTAATTCATAACCAAAGCGGCACACACAGCCTTACATACATACATATATGTGTGTTGATTAAAATATATAATCTACGATTTGCAGAAATATTGAAATCAATAAAAAAGAGTGCAAAGTGGCAGAAATCCAAATCAGAGCTGCTGTTTGTGCTTGGAAAGCTTTGCTGCGTTGCTGAGCTAATGCCTATTAATAATTTCGAATTGCTTGCGTTGAAAGTGTTTTTCCACAGTGTTTTCTATTAGATTTTATTTGAGCCACGCCACGCAGTGGAGCAGCGGTTGATTGCAGTGCGCTGATAGCGTGCGGCAGCCAAGGCGATGGGGTTGTTGCAACCGATGGCGGTGATACAATACACACATCTGAATGTGAGTATGTGTATGTGTGCAATTGGTGCGCTGATAGTCAAGTGGTCAATGTTCAACTCGCAAAACAGGCACAAAGCGTCGGCAGACAGGAGTAGGAGCAGCAGTCGAGCAGTAGAGGTGGCAGTTAGAGTTTAGCAGAGCCATTCAGCGAGTTGATTGCACTTTTACAACAGCAGCAATTGCTTTTTTGCATATAACTCTAGTTGTTGTTGTTGTTGATTGTATTTGCCTGTCTTGCTACTGATTGCCACAACACGACCACTTGCTGCACGCCTGCCAATTACTAGCGTACTAGAGTTGCTTATTTAGTATTTATTATTTTCCACGGTTTTACGCTTTTCATTAGAGCGAGATTTTTGCTTCATTTTCACTTTGTTGTTGTTGTTGTTGCTTTATGAAATGATTTTGCTGGTCAGTCAGGTTTTCCTCGTGATAATCCTCTTTCACACGCTCTGGTTCAGGAGCAACCATTGAGGGAATTGACACTAATAACGAAAGTTTGTTTCACCCATTGTTGTTGTTGTTGTTTCGAGTGCAAGTGGTACGTGTATTAAGTTGCAAGCAAATTGGGTGAAATTTAAATGCAGGTTGCTATTTGCTGGGCTTGTTGTTTGTGGTGATCTGTGCTATTGAAGTATTGATGAGTCTACCTGTGATTTGTTGTTGCTTACTTTTGATAAAATGTTTAATGATTTTAAAAATGTTTTTTCGAGATTGTTTTACTAATTATTTAAATAATTTTTTAATTAAAAAAACAGTTTCTGAGAAAGAAATTGAAAAATTAATAAAAATTCATTTTCGATATCATTTTTAAAATAAATATTTTTTTTTATTTTATTTATGAAAGTATTTTTTTTTTAATTTTTTGTACTTTTTTATTAAATTTATAATTAAAAAAATATTTTAAAATTTTTGAAACTAAATTTATATATATTTTTTTAATTTTTGTAAATATTATTTTTTATATTTTTATTTTTAATAATATATTTTTTTGTAACAATTTCTGTGTACCCTTATATTCATATTAAAATTTAATTATATAAAAAAATATTTTACAAATTTCAAAATAAATTTTATTTTTTGAAACTTTTTAAATTAAACATTTTTTGGTGCAACTAAAATATTTTTCGAAAATTAAAAACAAAAAATTTATTTCAGTTCAGAAATTCACTCCTGAAATTGGTAAAAATTTCTCATAATTTTTTCTACAAAGCACCAACTCATGTCCAGATTATCTGATCACAACATAAATAAGTCTCAGCACCCCGTCGCAATCGCCACTACCCACATGCAACACCGACATAACAACAACAAACTATCAAATGATGCAACATAATTTTACATGCCACAACGCCTCGCAGCTTTACGCTTATGCCACAACGAATATAATTTATTAATATTTACTACTGCTCGTACATTTCGAGGAGTGCCATCAACCTAATTGGCCGGCCAACACTGATTGCCAACTACCCAACTATCTATTATTGATTGCAACCGATTGAATGATGGCTATTTTCCGTTTTTTCACAAATCAATTCAGTCGTGTTGTTGTTGTTGTACATGACGCCCCGACCGGTTGGTTATCTATGTATCTGATTGGATCATTAAAACAGCAAAGCTTGGTTCATTGTCTTCATCTATGCAATGTGGCAAGTTTATGTGTGTTGTTGTTGTCATTGTTGTTGTGCTGACTTTGTTGTACAGCTTTAAATGATGATTACAGTAATTGTTGTTGCGCTGATTTAATGGCGCTTAAATGGGGAGTTGAAATTGAGTTGCAGTTGCTGACACAGAGACTTGCTGTTGCTGTTGCAGTTGCATGGAGGGTCTGTTTTGTGTTAAGATCGCTTTGCTACGCTAATCAATACCCATTTAATTGATGCATCACTAAGTCTATTACTCATTTTTTCATCCCATTTTTATTGTTGTTGAAGTGAATCATTAAGTTGACGACGTAATCATTTTTGTAATCAGCAGGCGATTACTTTCCATTAACCTTGACTTTTTCTGAGGGGTGTACATTAGTTAAATCAATTGAGTTGATTACATGCAGAAGAAGTAGATATAATCGATAAAGAAATAGTTGCAGCTGCTTGTTAATTTGAGTTGAAGGGATAGTTAAGATAGTAGGCACATCGGTAGTCATTTTGAGAGGTTCGGGGACACACCTAAGTCATAGATTGCAAAGCTCTAACTTATTTTGAGGAAATAAGCCAGAGAAAACATAACCTGGACCAGGATTCAAAGGTTAGGCATACCAAAGACTAAATGAGACCTTGAGCCATGTTTAGATATGGATCATTTTGGACCAAGGCTATTGAAAATCGGATTATATGTATGTACATGTTGCTGGGATCAGCAGAGATTTTCCATACGGACAAGGCCAATCTCTGCTTCTCCAAGCAATTATAAAATATAAAGCTTTAAGCTCCAGTACCAAATGGTTCTGAAAACATGCATTCAGATCCGAAAGCTCAGTTTCTCCCTTTTAATAATACAATAAGATGAAGTAGAGGGCATATAACCTGACAGCCTGGAGTCGCCCAAACCTGAGATTTTCTCATAGTTGGACCAAGTATTCTACTTTTCAGACCTCTAGGGCCAACTTTGAGTGCAGTGTTAAACTCTAACCTCCAATTTATGAGAGCTTGAAGATCACACTGAGGCGCTTGATGGTCAATTTTATGTGGAAACCTTCAAGTTATAGCTAAAAAGGCACATTCATACACACAAACAATATATTTTTAAATTATCGTAAATTTGTTCTGCAGCTACCAACTTGATATTCATAATGTGGTTTACGAGCAGCGCTTTGACATAATAATAATAATAAAAAATATTTAAGACCAATGCACTTCAGCTGAAAACATTTTCGCGCTTCAAGCGAAAAGCGGCCATAAACGGCCAGAGAATTCAATAAACAATTTTACAGCCTCGAACGATGACAAGCGCATTACTTGGTACTTGAGAAGATTGCGAGAAACATGCCACATCACTATAACGGCACATACATAAATGATATGCAAACAGCAGCAACTGAAATGCAACGCAAATATATTAATTAACGTTGGCATTTCAATTGGAATTTCATTACCCAAAAGTGTCCTAGAATGTTGACCCAATAATTTGCAATGCGAGTGGCATGGCTTCTCGAGAAGAGCAAGGAAATAAAGAATTTATTTATCTGTTTAACTCTAAATGCGCGCCAGTGTGATGAAATGCAACGACTGCGCGCCACAAGTCAGCGGCATGTGCGGCAAGTGTGTGTTGCAAGCGCGTGGCGCGCATCAACGCAAGCAAACGCAATTGAATTAGCAAAAGTAAACTTGAAAATGGCAATAAATGCATACTACGGCATGCAGCTAAGTGTGTAATTATGTGTATTTTTAATTAAACATGCCTGTGGCATGCAACAAATTTAGCTTGTGGCAGCAAATGTGCAGCTTTTAGACACTTTTGAAGGCGAAAAGTGGCGTGAAATGTAAAGAATGACCACAAGAAAATGCTTAAGCATTAAATGTACGCATTTTAGTGCGATGAAGTTGTTGCACATAAATTGTGGCAAGTCTTTCGCATACAAAAATCAATATTTCTGTTGGTGCATTTATGTTTACTTGATTTATTGAGGCGAAATCGGTTGATGTGAACTGCATTCGGATTGATAATGAAGGAGATATGAAAACAATTTCTTTTAATTATACACTTTATGTGTAACTACAATGGAGCCTCGATATGTGAGACACATATTTTTACATATCGAAACTTTATTAAGATTATAATTTTCTTTAGTAATTTTTTATACGAGAATTTCATTTAATAGAACAATATTCGTGCATATACAGTGAAACCCCGATAAAATACATATGTTCTTTGAGGAAATTGAGATTTTGTTGAGATGATTTTGAGTAAAAATTGGGAAATTTTTGACGAAAACCAAGCAATAATAAAAAAAAATTGTATAAAAAAATTATTTCAAAAATATTTATAAAAAAAAATATTTTCAGAATTTTTTTTTAATTTTTTTTTTCTAAATTTTTTATATCGAAAATATTTAATTTTATAAAAATTTCCATTGTCAGTAGGAATAATTTTTATTTAAAATAAAATTTCACGAAAGCCAAGCAATAATAAAAAAATATTTATAAAAAAAAATAGTTTCAAAAATATTTATAAAAAAATATTTTCAGAATTTTTTATTAACATTTTTTTTCTAATATAAATCGAAAATATTTACTTTTCAAAAATTTACATTGTCAGTAGGCATAAATTTTATTTAAATTTTATTAAGAAAACTATTTCAAATATGTGTACCAGCAAACTTCGAAAAAATAGTTTCCAATAGACTAGATGGGCTCTTTTTACGAAGCACCACTGCATTATTAATAAATCATATCACCTACATAGCTATGCAAATAAACAGCGAGGCACCTATTGTGCAAGCAAACAAAAAACAAAAGCAAAATTTATAAATAACAAATGAGCAGCAAATAGTATCTGCAACCGGCAGCATCAATATGCCACATTCATCAGCGGCGCATTGCCTCGCCGCAATGCACGAATTAGCCAACTGACCCAGTGACCAAGTTATGGCAGCTGCCAACGAATTCTCGCCACAGCCGTTGTATAAACGGAAAAAGTTTATAAATTCATTTTGCGCTTTCTTGTGCTTCTTCTTCGGACTGCTGTTGCTAAGTTTATTTATTTTTTCAGTGTTTTTTTTTTACTTCGGTCAGACGGTGTCTGGGATGCTGAGCCATTGGCGCTTACTAATTGCACACATACACACAAATGCATTTGTATATATGTGTATGTGTATTTGTAATGTTCTCCAATTTGTGTTTGTTGGCTTTATTGTTGTTGTGCTTAACTTTTCTAATATCCATCTGCTGTTATTACGTTTGTGGCACTGCAGCGAGGCAATGAATCTAAATTGTGGCAACAGCGGGATATTTTTGCTTAGCAACATATATTTGGGACTTTGTTGCGAAATTTTTTAAAGAACAATGGGGTATTGAAAAACAATTTAAAAGTAATCGTATTATGACGTAATATCGAAAATCCAAAATAAGAAAAATTTCCAGTTGTTTCAACCGGTATTATGATCTTAGATGCTTCCTTGCGGCAATAGATTATCGAAATGGGTTCTTGAGTAAAGATTTTGAATCAGCGCTTATTTTCTATATCTCCTAGAAGTTATAGATATAATAAGCAGGGTCTCAACACTGAACCTGGTATTCTGATATGAAAGTCTTCTCGTTGTAATTTAACTTCATTAGAGCCCTCCACGTCTCGTAGGTGCTCTTAAAACAATTGTCCGAGGTAGGTGAACACTTCTGTCTGATTTTACGTGCCGATAAAGCCTTCTTGGACAACTTAAGATTTTCTTCATTCAAAGTGTGTACGGAAAAGCATTCCAGACAACTTGCGAAATTTCAACGTCTCTGAAAATGGTTGTCCAATAGAGGTTATCTAAATAGTGGGGTTCTGTCATTATTGGTTTTTATTATTATTTTTTTATTACAAATATTCAAAGACAACAACAATTAGAAGGTGTTGTTCAAAAAAATTAAATTAATTAAAAATTAAATGAAAATTTTATATTTCTAATTCCTTTCTCACTTTTTCGTTTCTTTTATTAATTTTTTTTTTCATTTTTGTTTTTTATAATTTTTTACTACACAAAACACATTACATTGCAAATTAAGAATGCATGAAATTGCTTAAGTTTATTGCAAATTCAGAAAACAAAAAATATGCGATTTTTTATTATTGTACAATAGAAAGCTAGACAATAAAAGCTAAAATTATGAGTGCGTTTATTGCGGCTTAAAAGCAGACAAATAGACAGACAGACGGACAGACAGACAGACGGACATAAAGACAGCAAAGTAAGCGAACAGCTGGTGGGTAAAGGAAAAAGCGCAGCAGACCGAGGTAAAATTAGCAAATGAGCAAAGCGGCACGACGCCGTTTCTGCAAATCGATTGTGGAGAATAAAGACTACTAATGAGTGAGCAATGTGTTATGGAAAAGAATGGGTTAAAGAGTAATTAGTGGGTGATAAAAACTTTTTTAAGATTCAAAAAAAAATATATAGAATAAAATTTTTAAATATATTAAAGCTTATTTTAGTTATAAAAAACTATAAATTAAAAAAACAAAATAAAAATATAAATATTTTTTTTTTGCTAAATTTATTTATTTTTATTTTATATTTAGTTTTATTTTATATTTATTTTTAATTTTGTTGTTTTTACATATTTTTTTTTGTTTAATTTTTATTTTATTTTATTTTTAAGTTTTAATTTTTAATTTTTATTTAATTTATTATTTTTTTTTTAATTTTTTTTTATTTTTTTTTTTTCTTTTATTTTTTTTTTAATTTTAATTTTATTTATTTATTTTTATTTTATTTTTTTTAATTTTATATTTTTTTAATTTACATTTTTTTTAATTTACATTTTTTTTAATTTATTTTTTTATTTTACATTTTTTAATTTATTTTTTTTATTTTATTTTATTTTTTTAATTATATTTTTAAGATGTAAAATTTTTTTTTTAGTTTTTATTTTTTCTAAATACTTTTTAAGATTTTTTTATACTAATAATTTTTCATAACTTTTATTTTTTTTATTTTCACTTTTGATTGCTTATTTTTGTTGTCTTAAAAGTGTAGAAAGTGCAATAAATTGCTATTTTTTAAATATTAAAAATATTTTTTTTCTTGCATTATTATTATTATTATTTTTTGCTTTATAAATTGCCAGCACATATTAAACAAATTTTTGTTGATTGTTTTTTACTTTAACACTTTTTAATACGTTAATTGAAAATTATGAATTTTCCACGCGTTAACAAGCAGAAAGCGAGTTACTCAGCGTAAAACTATGCGCTCAAATTGTATTTGCCGGTTTTTTCCACACACCTTTCTTTGTGCTTGCACATAATTTTTTACAATGTGACGACTAATTGCGAATTTTCAATTGCGTGGCAAGGCAAGCGCAGTAAAAATGCGCTTGGTATTTCTTGTGTTTGTTATTGCTTTTTTGTGTTTTTTGTAATTTCTAAACTTGTGAGTATTCTTCACGCTCTTCTTTTGCTTTGCAATTAATTGCGAAAATAAGTGCAAACAAATGAATGCGTTTTACATTTTCGTGCTCCAATTCCGTAAATATTTTTGTGCTTCACGCAATCGGACGAAACAAAAGTTAATTAAAATCGAAAAAAAAATCAACAAAGTAAACAAAATCAAAATAAATGCAGAAAAAAACAAAAAAGTAACTGTATAATAAAAAACAGAAGCGCGCAAATACACACGCAATGTGTAAGTGGGCGCAACCTGTTGTTGTTGTTGTTATATTGTTGCACAAATATATTTTTAATTTAATGTACTATTAGTTTATTTGTTTTGGTTTGGGTTTTCATTAAATTATTGCACGTGGCCATACAATTATAGTTGCAAAATCCAAACATTTCGCCAAAGTAAAAAATAAATAATTAAGCTTAAAGCCGCATATTAAATATATAATGTTGAAATATAGTTTTGCAACTTTTTTGCATTAATCGCATTATTTTATAGATTAAATTTCATTAAGCTTTCTTTTTTATATTATTTTATTTAATTTTTTTTTTTGAAGGGCAGTAGCCACGCATGAGATTAGTGCTTTCACTTTTTTAAATAGTGGTAAAGGGCTTACACGTATTTTCTAATGCAAGCGGTGAAGCTTAGTAATTTTTTTTTTAAGCAAAAAGGCTTTCCTAATCTCACACTTGAGGCATTGAGATGAATAATATAATATTTTGCTTTATTGAAGCCTTGAAAGACTTCCTTATAATTGATTAATAAAAATATTTATACATGCTTCTTTTTGGAAACCACTATAGCATTCTTAGACTATTTCGCGACTAATCGTGATTTTAGAGATTAAATTTTTTAATGTGTAAATGATGTTTTCTTCATTAAAAAAATTATTTTTCAAGATTTTTTCTTAATAAAATACTTCGGGATCCCGAAATTATATGTGAAATCTTAAAATGTCCATAGATATTCTTCTATAATGTTGCTGTCATTGAAAATACTTCTTTCAGCTACTGCCGGTATAACAAAAATATTTCGGGATCCCGATGAGAAATATCCAAAAATATCCATTATCAACACTAATTTGAATCAAAAAGTTATTTTCTTCATTTAAGCAGCTCCTTTTAAGACGTCTTGAAATGAAATTGATATCTCTCGATTTACCACTGGGCTCTGTGGTGTAATTGTACTTAACATCTACTTATGTATGTACATATACTTATTCAAACATTTAAGACAATGCAAATCTGTTTGTACTAGGGCCGCTAAGGTCGTATTTATTTTCGTAATAGTATGCAACAGGCATGTTTTTCGCGAAAAGTAGGTTTTCTGGTCAGTTCTGGTGTTGTGTGGCAAGTGGTTGACAATGTATTGAATGGTTATTTATAAAGGCAAGCAAAGGCAGAAAAGCATTAAATTAAGAAAAAAATGTACTCGCACTTTCACTTTCATGATACAGGCACAACATAACATGAGTTAACGTAACGTAACATAATATTACATACCATAACATATGTAACATAAGAAAACAATAAAAAACATAATATAACACAACTTAACTTAACGCAACCTAACATAACATAACTTAACATAACACAACTTAACTTAACGCAATATAACATAACGTAACATAACATAACATAACATAACATAACATAACATAACATAACATAACACAACATAACATAACATAACATAACACAACATAACATAACATAACATAACATAACATAACATAACATAACTTACCTTAACTTAGCGTAACTTAACGTAACATAACTTTACTTAACTTAGCATAACGTAACATAAACTAAATGAATCATATGTACTATATTCAAATTAAAAACTAAAAATATTTCCTCATCTGATTTTTTTCTTATGGCAATACTCACATGTATAGCACATGTATGTATGTACATATGTACATATGTACTGTTTGCTTCAGAAATCAATCACTTCTAGTCAAACAAGCATCAACAATTATTCACTAATTTCGCTAATTCTTCAACATAAAGATACAATTTTCGTTGTGAAATGAAATTGAAGCATTGCTGCTTTTGGCATTAAGATGTACACATATCCGATGCACACACATACAAACACACAAGCCACTGCGTATAAGCAACAAACAGCATTTTGCGAGACTTAAATGTCAAGATGATTTCACAGAGTTAGAAATTGGCAGTTGGCAGCTGTTGCCGCTACAAATGAGCATAAAAAGCGCTACGTTTGATTTTCGCGCGCACAACACGCACACACACACAAACACATACATAAGCATGCATATATATACACATATGTATGTTTATGTGAGCACACGCATAACAAATGAAACGAAATGAACTGAACTGTAATGAAGAAGCGCAATGAAATGAAGATAAGCATTGTGATTTCTGCTTTCTTTTGCTGCCAAGCCAAGACCGTGTAGCTGCTGCCTTTGCTGCTTCTTCTCCCTCTTCTTCATCTCCTTCTCATCTCTTTAATATACGTGAATTGGCGTAATTTACAATTGATTTGCTGCCTTCAATTAAATACGTTTCGCTTCACGCTACAATGAATCAATACGCAGTAGAGACAACAACAATAATATCAACAACAACAACAACAGCAATAACAGTAATAAGGAAAATTGTATCGCATCTGTAACGCGCCAGAAACACTGATTGATTGACAGTTTGAAAGCTATTTAGATAGCAGACCAAATGCGATTTGTGCAGTTTGTGCGATTTCGAAATTGATTTCATCGATTTGTGTGTGTGTTGGGGGAAAAAAGTGAGAAATTGCAAGCAATGCTGCTGCAAGCGACAACAAGTCAGTGGATATGATTCTTCTGCGTGTATGTGAGTGTATATGGGTGTGTGTGATACAGTAAATAGTGCAGCAAATCGCTTGCTTTTCGTTGAGTTCAGGCTGCGGCGCATTGCAATTGATTATGAGCTGTTATGCTTGTGTGCTTGTATGTGCATTTGGAGGCAGTGACTGCTACAAGTGCATAAATTTGACAGCGCATCAGTGAGTTATCAAGTGGATTTTGGTAAATGCAACAGAATTGGGTCAAGCTGCTTGCTGCGCAAAGTTAATAAGTGCAAATGCTTGAAAGCGAAATTTTTATTAGCTGCAATAGAAATTCATTAATGTGGCAGCAGCATTTATGATGGTAATTTGACTATGAAAAGTGAAAATATTGCTTTTAATGCGATTTTTTTTACATAGTGAACCTGTGCTATACTTTAATAGTTATTACTAATAAAAAATAAAAATTATATAAAAAAAAATTAAAAAAAAAATTAAATTAAATTTTCAGTAATTTTAGATTTTTTCATAAAATACCAAATATTTAATAATATGTAGAGATTTTACCCGAAAAATATAATTGTTGAAGCAGCAGAAAATTTGTTTGCTTACCTGAAAAGAAAGAAAAAATGATTTTAATAATATGTTCTAATATTTTTTTATGTAAAGTTTTTAGAAAATGATTTTACTAAAATTACATATTAACAATTTCAATTTTGCTCAAAAGCACATTCACATTTAGGAATAAAAATTGCTGAAACTTGTGAGGCTTTTTTACGATTTAAATATCATTTTTTATAAAGCGGGTTTCTGTTAAGATCTCGTTTCAAGTTTTATATCACATAATCAATCCATCAAACTGGCGATCTGAAGCAATTAAATAAGTAAGAAACCGGTTAATGAAAATTAAAGAGCGAGTAGCTGGCTTAAATAAACGCAAACAGAAATTTTTTGTAATCAAACAGCATATAATTATTTTTTTTAAATAGGGTTGCCATACAACTTTTCAATATTTTAAATTTATATTTTTTAAATATTTATATTTGAAACAAAAACAGTTGAAAAATATTTTTTTAATAAAAAAAATTAAATTAAAAAATTTTGTAATAGTTAGATAACTTAAAAAATTTGAAATTATATAGATAAATATTTTTAAAACTTATTTTTAAAATTATCCAAAATCCAAATCTATAAAAGAAAAATTGATAGAGTTGCCAAAAGTGCCATAAAATCGTAAAATATGAATTTAAAATATTAAAAAATAAAATTTATTAGTTGCTTTAATTAAAGTTTTTACCAGAACTATGAATAGAGTTGCCAAGTTTTAATAAAAGAAATGTAAATAAAATTGACTAACGAATAAATTGAGGCACTGGAAACACATGTTTTAACTTTATTTCATATTTGTTTAGTTTTTATAATAAAAGATCTTAGGTAGAGTTGCCATATACAATTTAAAAAAATTGTCATTTTAATATTATTAAGTCAGGTTATTTCAGAATAGTATTTCATTATTGTCTAGACAAATTGGCAAAAATACCAGATCAGTATTTAAACAGTGTTACCAAATGATTTTTAACGAAATAAATATTTTTTGTTGTATTATTTATTTTTTCATATTTTTAACAACAACTTTATCCTACACAAACAATTCAGAGATATTAATTTGTAAGCCAAAAAACCTAAATTTTCCACCATAAATTCAAACAATTTTGCAACTCTTTCGTTCCCTCAATACCACTCACATTTCCATAAATCTGTCAGCCTTTGCAGTTGCCACACTTTTAGTGGCAATTATATGTTTAAGAAAAACACAACTTTATTGCCATTAACACTGTAATTCCACTACTAAAACAAAAATGACACTTGTAAATTTACCGAAAGTTTACAAGAGCAAACGACCATTGCAATTAACGCTGCCATAAATCGACAGAGAATTTACACATTCCAGCGCTCGTGAGTAAAATCAAGAAAAATATAGAAAAAACGCACTAATTTATGTTGAGGGCGCGCATAGAATATTCCAGCACAGAATTGAAACAACAAAACTGTGTGTGAAGTGCCGCTGAAAACGCCGACAAACGCAGAAAGAAAGGCCTACGCGAGCAACCAACCATGTGCAACATGCCACAAAGCACAAGCCACAAATGAGTGGCACATAATCTCACTCTAGTGCATATAAATATATGCAAAGCTTGTGAGGGGCATAGTTATAAATATACCCACAACACTCTGTGTATGTGTTTGTGTGTGTGCGACTTTGGCATTTGATGCACTGTCGTGTGCTATAAACTATGTTTATCAGCCGCATATGAGCGGAAAACATAAAAATTCCATGGATGGCGAAAAAAGTGTGGCGCGCAAAATAATGACGAGCGACAAAAAAATCCAGCTGACAGAGGGTGTTTGACGCGCGCATGCGCTTCACTGCTTGGCTTTTATGCTTATGATGCCACTGTGGCAGTGGTGTAAGCAAGTCAGTGACCAGCAAAAAAGCGGAAAATCAACAAAATATAATAGAAGCAACAGCGAAAGGGAAAAACAAAAAAATAATAAAAATAAAAAATAGAGTGTTTTGTTGTAAATTTACGCTTTTATGCAAACGCAAACGCGGGTGGGGAGCAAGTTAAGCAGCGCGCAAAGGCGGAAAGTAAGCGCATACATACATATTTTTTCTAAATTTTCACTCTCAGCTACGTGCTTTTCCTGTCATTTTACGCCAGCTGTGCAACATAATATACACATTTTATGCTACAAGCTTTTTTCACAGCGACATTTTTTTCACAACAACAACAATGTATTTTTTTGCCTACAATTTATTCATTTTCCATTTTGGTGCATTATTTTGTCATGTCACTGCATAACTTTTACGCGCAACACTGGTTTCCCTTTTACTGCATTTTCCTACATTTGCCGTATTTTGAAGCGGAAACGGGGCGTATGAGTAACATTTTGTAGTAGCATGACACGCCTCCAATTGCTTGGCATGTGCAGCAGGAAGATGCGTAAACATGTAATAATTTACAAAATACAACAACAACAAAAACACATAATTTTCATGATTGCACTTAATCAACTCGAACCCCAACTCGGCAGAACTTTACGCTGCGGTTCCCCACATTTTGTTTCCGCTTATACTCTATATTGCTGGCATGCTGTCCCCTACTCATTATTATTCGCTTTTTTTGTGCATTTTATCATTGTTTCTTACTCAAGCATAGCTAATTAGTCGATTGTCAATGTTTTGGCGCTCCGCTTACGCAATAAATTCAACGCAGAAAGGGCGCGCGCAAACCAACTACAGCGTGACAGCTATCAGAAGCAGTCAGTGTGCTTGGGGTCACCTCGTTGCGGTCCTACGACAACCAGCGCTGATAACTCCATATGCCGACGCGACTCTTTGGCTGGTTGCACAGCATGCACTGGCGAGCTTTTTGGTGAGGGGAATGCACATACATATATTCATATAAGTAGATGATTATGTCGCCAAGTATGCGCGCTGTGCTTCTGAAAGGGCGTTCACACCACTTACGTTCTTAGTGGCAGTCAGCAGATAGCGCTTACATACAAACACACAAGTAGCCTCTTTATATTCTCCTAAATAGATTAAAGTAGACATTGCAAGCAACGTAAACATGAACTCTTGTGTGAGTTTATTTGGCATAAATGTTGCATAACACAAGATAATGCTTAGCAAATGAAAATGAAATGACGCTTGAAGATAAATAGGAAGGCAGAAAAATAAATGGTAGTAGAGAAAAGGGCAAAAACAAAAAATCACAGATGTGGCATGATTAGGAAATTTATGCTCAAAAAATAGCTCATGTCTTTATGGAAAATAAGTTTTCAGATTCTGAGTGATATGGGAGATATTCACTGAAGTCATATATACAATAGACTAGCCAGAATTCTAGCTAAAAGTCGTGCTTAAGTTACCCCCAGCATAATATGCTTACAAGACTTTAAATGATTAATCGATAAAAAATCCATTTTTAATGAAAAAAATTTATTTTACAATAACTACATGTTCATAATGTCTTCTATAAAGTTTAAAGTACTTTAATGTATTTGATGTTATGACTTTATTATCAGGAAAACTGTTAATATATAGAATTATAAACATTTTTCATATTAAAGCGCCCTCTACCGACAATTTTAGTAAGCATAAATTGCCTAAACATTTTCAATTTAATTTCACCAAAGTAAATTGTAGACAATTTTAAAAGGGAATCGAATATTGTGAAGCCATTTCATTTTTAAGACGCTTTTTATAAACTCAAAAGATCTCTCGAACTATTTTCTTACCCAACCCATTCTGATAAACGGCTAATAAATGAAGCTCGCGATTGAAAAGAGCCTACCTTATGGGCGAATGAGATGAGTGGGTTAAATTCCTTTTCAATTGAAGTTTTTAATATTAAAGTAAAATTCATTCCTTCAAATTTAATAAATTCACTAGTTCAACTAGCGCTAAAGATTGCTTTGCCTGCTATCTATTTCCACAACTTTTTTCCATTTCTGCTTTACGTGTTTTTGAGCGCAGTTCTATCACACAACTTTGTTGCAATTACAGGTACTTTTTAATTAGCGATGCAATAAGCAAATTAAATCAACTTTTTCAATAACTCCAAGGTAGCGAAGAGCAACAGAAATGAGAAAAAAAGTTAAGTAAGGTTACTGTAGTGAGAAACTCATGCGAACTTTGTTGAGTTAGAGCGTTGAGTGAAGAAAAAGTGATGAAATTATCCAAACGAAAGAAAAAACTACGAACAAACTTACTCTAAATGTTGCATCAGTCAAGTTCACTTCATTTCAATTGCAATTCTCAACCGTTTTATAAAATATTTTTTATATGTATATCAATGCTTGCAAATTAAATTAAAATTAATTAAAAATTAATTGAAATTATATTTGATGATAGGGCATATATGTATATAACTGTTGTACACTTAAGTCAACTAATTTACATACTTATATGATTTACACAAACTTGCTCTCACAATAATTTTTCCACCAAAACCATTAAAAAAGCTGAATAAATATGACTTACTATTTATTTATTCACCATTACATTTGGTGTACTATACATGTATATTTATTCAACGTATTTACCAACCGCAAACAAAGAGACACTCAGTCATGACACTCGCACAGCTGTTTTCTTTGCATTGCACGGAAATAACCTCCGCCATCACCTTGACAGAAATGTCATTAACCAAGTCAATCATTTAACTGCCCCGGCCATTGTTGTTATTATTATTATTGTTATTGTTGTTCTAGAACATTTAGTCATACATGCTGATGACATTGCACCAGTTGCACACAACACACACTGGCTTTTGTCGCGCCATTGTATTGCCGCCAATCAAAATATTTACTTTGGCATTAAAAAGAACTTCCGACTTTACAAAAAGTCACAAAAATTCAAAAGCGCAAATAGTGAGAAAGATTTTTTTAAAATGCAAGCTCCAAAATTTGCGCGCTGTTGGCAGTGCATCTTGGGCTACTCAATGTCAAGTCAATGTATGCACAAGCGCGCCGTTGAGAAGAAAGGCGGCTGAGGCACACAAAATTTTGTTTTTTCTTAAGTAAATGTTGTAAAAGTTGTTTTATTGACTCTAATAAATAAGCGGTGGGAAGTAATGACATTTTCGGTTAATTTTATTGAACGTAAATTTTTATGAAAGCTTTGTTTATACTTTAAGTCGCATTTTCATTGACTAACTTGAGGTGAGCAAATAATGGTAAGGTTTATGAATGTTCTAAAAAGTTAAAAAAGAGTTGGGAGCTCTAAAGTATAAAGCAAGTGCATAAGATAGGATTGAACAATAGTTAAAATTTCGGGAGATTTATGAACTCTGTAAGTGCATTGCTCCAAGGTTATGCACACAGTCCAGCTTCTGTTTAATTTTATGGAATATTTTGTAATAATCTTTAGTATAGAGTTAATTGCTAAGAGCGAACTATTTTATTAAAGGTCAATATTCAATTCCAGAAGGAGCTACATATTTAACACAAAAATTATAATATGTGTTCAGAAATCCATTTAAAATTTCACGTATTTAGCTGCCGAACCAAAAGATATATTTAACAGTCATGAGTCTTCATCTTCAGAAGTCTCAGAGAAGTATATACCTAAATGAAAAGGAGTTAGTAAAAAAAAATCTTGCTGGATGTGATGAGAATTAATGCAAGGAAATTAGCTAAGAATAAAGATCACGAGTCGAAATTAATCCGTTTCAAATTCAAAATCGAAATAAAAACTATAAGTCCCAAAGTAATGAGAGTAAAAGAAGAGGGAGCATTGTCTGAATAGAAAATTGCTATTAGAAACCTAATTATTTGATGACAATTAACTAAGAAAATAATACTATCAAATTGTGCTAGGCTTGACTTCTGTCAAGAAAAATGTAAAATATATATCACTAACTTACAGAAATATTTATCGTAAAAGAAATTTGAAATTTGGTAAGTTTCCATGCTAAACCAATTGACATTGCGCCCAAATGTAGGCAACAGTTTATTACTTATTCAACTAATTATGTATTTTTGGGTAAATATGAGTCTAAAATGGAAAGCGATTTGTTTTAAATTCCACAAAAATGTTAAAAAATTGAAAGAATAGGTATGAGACTTCGCTAAACCAGTTGTCAGTGCGCCCAAAGGTAGGCAACAGTTTATTATTTACACGATTAATTACATACTTTTGGTTGAAGATGAGTCTAAAATGAAAGCAGTATGTTGTAAATTGTAGAAAACATGTTAAATATTTTTGATCTATATTATAATATGTGTATTTATCTTCCTCAGAATGCACTTCACTTTATCGCATGCATTTAATTTCCACCAAAACACCTTTTTGACCCGAAAATATTAAATCGCGTTATCATTTGTGTCACCAAAAATTTCTCAACCAATACAATATTTATAAAGAATCCATTGTGACATCGTAGCGTGTACACTGCATTATGTAGCTATTTACTAAGCACATAACATGAGCAAATATCTATCGGTTGAGGGGAGCGGGAGAGAATTACAAATATGTTGCTGCTAGAATTATAGATAAAGTAAGCATTTTGTTTGTCAACAATAAAAGTGAGCGCAGGCATGCAAGTAGACGCCAGTAGGTTAAACTACACACAAATACAAACACGCATACATACCTATGAGTACAAACAAACATTTCTGTATGCCTGTGAGTGCAGTTATATATATAGAAACTTATAAATACGAAATGGCTGACGGCCGCATGTGGGTCATTGCTGATAAATGTTGTAGTCAAATAAATCTGATAAATTAAATTACGATGACAAAAAAGCAACAACAACAAAATATTCTTAAACTGCAGCGCTGCAACGCTGTTTGATGTGTATTTAATTAAGTTATGTATATGGTAAGATAATTTTTGGTTTACTTAAAGCATTTTTTTTTACTTTTTTTCAGCATTTATCACTTGGCTTTATCAAAGCAAGCGCTTGCCGGTTGAGTGTGTGTCAAACTATGGCCGCAAAGCAGCCAAAAAGTAGCCATTTGGCTGCCAAATTGCGACACTTAAGGCAGGTAAGTGCATGCCAGCATAGAAATAAATGTTTGCATGTGTATATGTCTGTGTGTGTGTCACTGCGCTCACTTTTATCGCCACCGTCGCTTTCGTAACAATTACCCCGATTGCGCAACGCGCACTTTTGCTTTAATTGTCTTGGCGTGATGAGATAATAGGGCAATATGTTACACGATTTTCTTGGCGACGCTCGAGCATTTGAAAGTGCAAACACACACACGCCGGCATGCATATGTGGTTTTATAAATAGGCGCAAGAAAATGCCACAAAATGCAAAAAAAAATTAAAATTTTCTTTTGTGTGTCAAACTAAAAATATCAAATGCATTTAGCTTTTGTTTATCTGAGACGCGTATAATTTCGCTTTTTATTGTGCCGCTTTACGCTTTATTTTTTATTTCGCTTGATATTTTTTTCTCTCTTTATTTTAAGTTTTTTTTTTAATTTTTCTTTTATTTTTATTTTTTCCTTTATTTTTATTTTTTCTTTTATTTTTATTTTTCTTTTCTTTTTTTTATTTCATTTTATTTTTTTATTTCCTTTCTTATTTTTTTTATTTCCTTTCTTTTGCATACGCAAATGTCTTTAAAAATAAAACAGACTCAAGTTTGCAAGCACACACATGTAGATACACAATTGGCCGTCTGCTTGCCAAATGCTTTTGTAATTTGTGTTGCTTAGACGTCAGTGCGCCAGTCAGTTAGTACACTTGACAATTACTTGAGGTTGAGCGGTGCAATAAATTCTTTTATGTGCGGCACATTTGTAGCTAGTTAAATGCAAACAACTGTATCATATAACGGTTCATTCAAATAAAGGCACACAAACACTCTTATATACATAGATATATATTTATATAAGTAAATTTATGCCCGCTTGTGTGATGTACATACAAATCTATGCGTATGTGCTTACATCCGCCTTCCACAGCGCTTGTCTCACATCATCATCAGCATCTGCGTTTTTTTAGCTCATTCGTATAGAATTGCATTCTCAGCTTATTATGCAAATATAGTCTGTTACATAATAACTACCTATATGTATATTTTTGCATGAGTTTGCCAGCTATAAATTGCAACAATTAAAGTTTATGTAAAATTGTATTATTTCCAATGTTTTTATTTACATATATGTAAATGTATGTATGTATGCAAGAGTGCAACTGCAGCTGACTTTGATTCCAATTTGATTTCCTGACAGAACAATTGTCATGTAGTATTATCATTTGGTTAGTTACCGCATCAGTTATGTTTAAAAAAAATTCTTTATCGATAGCAAAAATATTCCTTTATCGATAGTCAATTAATATTAATCGATTACTTTAGAAATTTAGAAAATTTAATAATAAATTAATGTATACTAATTTCCCGCTTCTGCGGTTGTGCGCAGGGTTTGGGACCCACCACATAAAAAAACCTCCCCAATGAAAAAACAATCAGAGCCTCGGAAGAGAAACCCCCCTTTTGATGACAACCCCTGCAAACGAACTAAGG
Source organism: Zeugodacus tau (assembly GCA_031772095.1). Lineage (NCBI taxonomy): Eukaryota > Metazoa > Arthropoda > Insecta > Diptera > Tephritidae > Zeugodacus > Zeugodacus tau. Next base: position 4,316,639 of record CM062651.1, read on the forward strand.
ATCATGATTTGAGGGCATGCACCTGGAATGTCCGGACCCTTAATGGTGCCTCTGCCCAGCTGGTTGATGTCCTCATACAACTAAAGGCTGACATCACCGCCATCCAAGAAGTGCGATGGACGGGACAAGGACGGACGAAGGTGGGTCCTTGTGACATCTACTACAGCGGCCATATAAAGCAAATTTGGTGTTGGATTTGTGGCGGGAGAGAGACTCCGTCGCCGAGTCCTGGCATTCACCCCGGTGGATGAACGTCTTGCCACAATCCGCATCAAAGCGAGGTTCTTCAACATATCGCTGGTTTGCGCCCACGCCCCAACGGAAGAGAAGGACGATGTGACCAAAGATGCTTACTATGAGCGCCTAGAACGTACCTATGAGCGCTGCCCCCGCCACGATGTCAAAATCGTGCTTGGCGATTTTAACGCCAGGGTGGGTAAAGAAGGTGTCTTTGGCACAACAGTCGGAAAATTCAGCCTCCATGACGAAACATCGCCACTAATATTATGATATTGGAATAAAAATATATGTATGTATGTGATTGGCGTTGCAACCGTTTAGCCGGTTATAGCCGAATCGACGATAGTGCGCCATCTCTCTCTCTCCTTCGCAGTTCGGCGCCAGTTGGAGATCCCAAGTGTAACCAGGTCGATCACGTTGTGATAGACGGAAGGCCTGTCTTCCTCGGCTTCCTCCGGCGGGTACTGCATCGAACACTTTCAGGGCTGGAGTGTTTTCGTCCATTCGGACAACATGACCTAGCCAGCGTAGCCGCTGTCTTTTTATTCGCTGAACTATGTCAATGTCGTCGTATAACTCGTACAGCTCATCGTTCCATCGTCTGCGGTATTCGCCGTTGCCAATGTTCTTAGGACCATAAATCTTGCGCAAAATATAAAAATATATAGCTTAAAATATAATCGGCAATTGTTGTACCCTATATCGGTAATCGATTTTTACAAAACGTAAGTTACAAGAATATATTTAAATTTGAATTCAGGTGAACAAAATGTCATCAATAACATACAATTGATAATTAAAAATATTAATTTATCGATATCAAAGTAAAATTCATCGATTGTTTTAAAACATAAATGTGAAAATACCTTTCACCGATACTCATATGTTAGATAATCGATTTGAGAAAACTTTTTTCGATTAATTATCAATAGGAGTACAAATATTAGGTTGGCAAATATCTTTCTTCCGCCTTGTTCTTACAAAAAGTTTTACAGTGATCGGATTTAGTTCAAATATGCGCGGTTTCGTTCGATAATCTGTTTCCATATAGACAGCAACTTCATAATACCCCCCTCGTAGAAGCTACCCTCCTTATTTGCGAGGAACTCGGACAGCCACTTTTCACAAGCCTCTTTTGAGTTCAACTTTACGCCAGGGCGTTCGCCATGGACAGGAAGAGGTGGTAATCACTTGCCGCTATGTCCGGGCTATATGGTGGATGCGATAAAGCCTCCCATCCCAGCTCCTATAGCTTCTGACGAGTCTTCAACGAAGTGTGTGGTCTGACGTTGTCCTGGTGGAACACTACACCCTTCTTGTTGGCCAATGCTAGAGGCTTCTGGTCGATCGCCTGCTTCAAACGGTCCAGTTGTTCGTAGTAGATGGTAGAATTAAGCGTCTGGCCATATGGAAGCAGCTCATAGTGGATGATTCCCTTCCAATCCCATCAAACACACAGCAAAACCTTCCTGACCGTCAATCCCTGCGTGGCCACTGTTTGGGACGATTCACCGAAAACATATCTTATACTGACAGACTCATATTTGGTCTATTTCAAAACTCAATTCAAATAGAAATACTTAACAGCCTCATTTAAAATAAAATTTTATGAATAATAGACAAGTAAAGTCATAAGTCACCTATAAAAGAAATACAGTAGAGGCGTTGCCTGATTAAAATTTATCGATTTAAAATAAATCGATACTAAAACTCAATACGATAAATATTTATATCATTCGTAAGTCTATCGGAAATGAGTTAAAGCAGAAAAAATACAGAAAAACCTGGTGTGCAGAAAATTGGAAAACCTTGAACTAAGAAATATTAAAGTTCTATATAAAATTATTTAGGACTGATTCAAAAAGGGACCCCAACGAATATTTTCAAAATTACTCATTATTACTGCTAATTCAGAATATATTCAAATCCAGACAATATGAGTAATCAATGCTGCAATATAAAACTGACGGAAATAAAAGTATTTATTTTATGGAAATAATTTATTGGCCAGCTTTAATATAGGAAAATTTATTAAATTTTAATTTTTTTAATTACACTTTTGTATGAAATTTTTAATTATTTTTATAATTTTTATTTTGCACATTTTTAATTAATATTTTCGCGTCGCCAGTAGAGTAGAAGGAGCGGTCCAATTTATTTAACTCTTGTTTTTATTCTTAATTTTAATTACGCCTCATAATTCAGGCTTAACTCACTTTCGAAATTTTGTTATTATTATTACTGCACAAACAACATAAAAAATTACTGTTTCAAATTAACGGCGAAATTTTCATGTGAATTTCGAAACGAACTACAAACAGCAATTTGTATTTGTCCGAAAGCAAATTAGTTAGAATGCAAAACATGCGCTAAAATAATAATTATCAGCCGTAAAACACACGTAGGAAACAAATAATTTTTGCAAAGCAAAATAGCAAAAACCAAAAAGCAAAAGCAACAACATCAAAAACATGCGGCCAAAACAGAGATAAGCTGTCAAAATTGGCAAATTTCATGAGCAACGTGCTCCAAACACCGGGCTGAGACCTTGTGTGACTTTGTTGTTTATGCGTTTTATTTATTTACTTTTTGTTGTTGTTTTGGTTTTTTATTTTTATTTATTTTTATTTTTATTTATTTTCATTTTTTTTCGCGAACTCATTTCATTTGTTGCTCTTTCCTCATTTTTGTTGCTATGCTTAGTGGAAATATTTTTTTCTATTTCTGTGTACTTTTTGCGCTCGCTGCTACATAGTGATTCCGCACAATTTTTTGTTTATTTTTGATTTTTTGCTGTTCTTTTTTTTTGCCGCGCGCCGCACAAAACTAAATTATTCAGCAGCGAAATAAAGCCGGCGGCGCGGCGCGTTTAAGGTTAAACGACCATTTGAGGTAATGGCCGGTTGTCGGCTGTCCGCCGCGTTGGCTATGGCTGGCGGTGGGGTGGTGCGGCAGGCGCAGCGCTTACGAACTGTTAGCGCACACATGTCCGTCGTGCGCTTACGTCACAGTGACTGTAATAAGTTGAATGAGCGCTGCCAAAATTAGCGCACAGCCGAAAAGAGTCGTTGCGGGCGTGCTGCGCGAAGCCACACGCTGGCGCGTTGAAATCAATAGCGTGTTGTTGTGTTGACGAAAGCGCTGCTAATCACGCGTGTGACGCTTATTAAATTAGCAACAAGTTCCAGCGACATTTAATCAACGGCATTTGTTTATATTGAGCACCTTGGAAGCCCCTCATAATGCTCGTATTATCATTATCGGTCGCGCCAGGTGCGCGGCGTCGTCCAGACGTCGACGCGTTTGGATTATTTGTGAAATTCCACAATTGTAAAGAATATTCGTGACCATGTGCCGCGCGCGTATACGCGAGTTCGCAGACTTAAGCGTGAGCGTTCTGTTTTTTTGTGTGCTCTTAAATATCTTATTCTCGTGTATTTTTAACGCGCCTATTTCTGTTTAGCGAAAGCCAAGCATGTGCGTTTGAGTTTTATTGTTGCTTTTGTGTTGTATTTATGAACAAAATTGCTTCGTAACCCAGTAATCAAAATTTTTCTTTTTAGTATTTATATATCTATAACCAAATAATCTCATAAGTTAGTTAATATTTAGTGACACTCCCATTTTCCTACCGCCTCAATCTCTCTTTTCTAGAGACCATTTATTAGCTGCCATCGATTGGTCACTTCTCTGCTCGCTATCTTTGGGCGCTGCTCGCCTGTCAAAAATTTTACATGTGAAAGCAACAACAAAGATATCTAGTTGAATTCGTTCTGGAGAGTATGCGAATACCTCATTAAAATTTCAATACTCGCTTGCTGAGTGCTACCAAGTTTTGTTTTACTCATTTTATAACCATTTTACTATTGTGAACGGCTCAAAGGACAAATTACTGACAAAATAATAAAAATTGTTATACACAAATTTGAAATTGAAAAGGCAGGCGAAGATAAACCGTTAGTATTTTGGTATTGAATTTATTGAATAAACAACTTTAATAAAAATTAAATTTGTTGCAGAAAACGTTAGGCATATACGGTGGTTGAAGAGTTCAGTGCGACCAAGTATATACAAATCGATTTCAGTGCTGCCAGTTTGTATGGAAATTTGGAAAGTTTGTTCGATTGGCTTGTCTATAGCAGTTAGCCAATCGATGACAGCTATTATATCCTTTTTATAGTTTTACTTTTGCCTATATTCTTTTAAATCATCTTTCGTTCTCAGTAGACAAATTATTATATATCTCATTTCGATCCTTTTTCGATTTTCTCTATCTCTCTTTTAAAATTTAGCCTTTAATATACATTTCTTTTTCTTATTCCTCTTTCCTCCTTTATATTTGTTCATTATTGGCCTTTCTCCTCGTTTGGCATTCTCCAAGCATCTCCGTCATTTGTTCTCTTCAACTCCCTTATTACTCCCTCTTCTTTCCAACCCTTTTAACCTCACACCAGTTATTTGGCCCACTGGGTTTAAGCCTATCCATCCGCCTATCTCACTTTGTGTGGGTTTCCAAGTGTCAATGACTCTTTACTTTCTTTTTGCATATAAAACTATGTAGATAATACTCGTAGCTATATTCTGCTTTGTTCTACACTCCATTGTCTGTCGTCGGTGTTGTTTTTGTCATTACGCTGTGCTTTTTTTCTAACCCTTCCATTGTTTATTCTTTCCCTTTCTCAATTTGTTTAGATCTAATCAACATTTGTTTCTTGCTCTGCTGGTCGCCTTTCCCAGTCATATTTGTGTTTGTAGTTATGAGTGAATGTGCTTTCATTTAAATTATTTGTTGTATAATTATTAATATTTTGTTTTTTCTTTTTTTTTACTATAAACGCTGATATGCATTTTTTGTGCAGAAATCATAAAGCAGAAATTTAACCGATATTTATAGACCTTTTTGCAATATTCAGTTTCACGTTGAAAGCTTTGTAAGCGGATGATTTTGGAATCTTTACTAGACAGGTACAGACGGAATGCATAATAGTTGATATGTGTTAGGGATCGTATATTTTATCGAATTTTAAGCAAAAGTTATCGATTTTAATATCGAGAGTTTTTAAAGCTACGGAAAGCGTTTTTCTATAGCTTTAACAATTTTTGATGATTATTGTATATAAAATTTTAACAAAAAATATTTTTATACTTAATTTGGATTTACTATTTTGACAGAGTTGTCGCATAACTAATTATCGATTAATTCATAGAATTATTTTCTAAGCTTAGCTATTTATTTCTCTAGCACGCTTATCCATTAACAGCATGAAAATAGATTAATTTTCAATGAAACGATAACTCAATTATTAAAATATCGATATTTGAATCGACTATTAATCGATAAATTCAGTTAACGTAAGATTAAGAAATAATCAAGTAGCGATTTTTGTAATATTTGTATGAATATTAATGTACAGATATTTGTATATCGATTTTTATATATAAAAAAATTTTCGGTTAAGATATGTAGATATCGATTGTTTCCTTGAATAATCGATTTCAAAAATATATATTTTGTGCTTAAAAATACGAGGGCTGCTATATATATTACTGGCCTAGGTAACACTAAGTGTTGCTAGGTGCAATCTGACATTTCCATTTTTTAGCATAACATCACTCAGAACGTGGCCGACGCTCGCTCAAAGACGAATTCCGTGAAGGTTGTCCAAAAACAGCCGTTGTGCCGGAAAACATCGATGCCGTACGTGAACTGATAATGCAAGACCGCCATGCAACATACCTTCAGATAGAGGCATGCCTTTGCATTTCTCCCACCAGCATACATTCGATATTGCATGAACACCTGGCCGTAAAAAAGGTTTGTTATTGTTGGATCCCGCACAATTTGACAATCGCTCAAAAAAGAGGCTCAAAAAAAGTGCTTCGAAAATTGGTTTGAGCGAATGCAAAAGTGTATAAATCTTGATGGAGAATATTTTGAAAAACAATAAAACCATTTTCGTTGATAAATATTCCTATTTTCATTATTAGGCCAGAAATATATATAGCAGCCCTCGTATATATGATTATGCTTATAGCAGTTTATCGATTACTCTATAACAGAATTTCGATACCTCAAGCTTCACAAATGCACTTAAAAGTTCAATATTATTTATAATTTCATACAAACTTGCCCTTTATATGTATCTAAAACAAGGTTCATCTCAGGCTATTTGCATTAAAATAAATACATTTATAGCTTCAAGTCCATAACAGATTTATATTTTTTATTTCATTTTTGTTTATTTATTTTATTTTATTCCCTCATTTATATTTGAATAAATATATAAAAATTTATTACAATTTTTTCCAACATCTTACTGACCTTTTACGGATTTTTTACGACTTTTTTAGCTTGTTTCCCAGCGTGCCAGTGATTAACCTGCCTTATTTTTAAAACGTGATCTGTTTTAATTTCATTACACTCACAATTTTAATTGGGGAAAATCGCACACAAAAAAGTAAGACGGCTTGTTTTCTACGCAACACAGTTCAGTGCCCCTGCATTTAAGTGATACTCGCGCGTAGCGGTGCTTGGCTGCTCTTGTGTAATAATTCAAAATTCATTTAGCACAATTGAAATTCCGTCAAATGTGGAAACTGTTTTAGCAACGCCATATGAAACAAATATAAAATGCAAAAACAATAACAATAAGGTCGCAGTGGGTTCAATGTACGCGCCGAGCACAATTAAGTAGAAGTGTGACTTGAGTGCGCCGAGAAATTGTTGCTAAAATTAGTTATTTATTTTAAGAACTAAGCAAATTTTCGAAAAGAGAAATAGTACAAAGGAAAATTTTTTCGCACCTCTTGGCTTTTCAACATTTCACAATGAAATTCCCCGCAGCCCACACAGGCCACCCCTTCTGTTACTTGTGGCAGCCTTTTCCGCACTTGAAAGCAAAGTTCCAAGTTTCCGCCTTCATCAGCGTCGAGTGTAGTGCTTAATAGCTGCGTAGAAAATGCTTAAAGTTTGTAATTAATCCGGTTAAAAATCCATTTCACCTGAGCCACCACAAATGAACTCAACTCTGAAGGCTGCAGTCAATAGTTTGCCGTTCTTGCTGCAATTTGCTTGCGTTCACTTTGTTGCTGTTGTTGCTTTCGCTATAGCCTTTGCCTCAATCTTTAGTTTTTATTGCAATTTTTGTTTTTGTTTTTATTGTGAACGTGCTTTATATTGTTTCTTTTATTTGTTTTTCGTTTTTTTCTTCTTCATTTTGCATTCTATCCAAGCTCTCGTGCGCACAAAAGTATGCTTCTCAAAGGTTTTCCCGTATTAATTTCGCTTGAGTAGGCGCTGAGCCTAGCCAATGTTGAAGAACTCAAGGTTGAAGTGTGTGCACTCAACGGTTTTTCTGGGTACTTAACGTGGAACGTGGGAAGCCACACAAAAATTTTGCGTGAAACCGCGGAGGGGTTTACTCAGTGAAATATAATATGAGTAGTGAATAAGAGGGAAGTCACAGGCTAAAGGGACGTCTTAAGGAGGCGGATAAAGCTAGGTGCTCTTCATATAGTTTGATTGGAAACTAGCTGCTGTTTTAAGATGTAGTTTGTGGTACGAGTAGAGCTTTTTGGAGGAAATTATGAATGGGGGTATTTCACCTAGCTCACCAAGTTCGGGAGGCTCGCTTTTTTTCTATAGGTAATCCAGCGCAACAACCAGAAGCAACAACCGCGCCGTTTGTTCTGCTTTTTCCAGACTAGATCATGAAGCGAAGCGTATGGGGCTGGTGGTGAATGAGGACAAGACGAAATATCTCCTGTCATCAAACAAACAGTCAGCGCACTCGCATCTTGGCTCCCACGTCACTGTTGACAGTCATACCTTTGAAGTAGTAGATAGTTTCGTCTACTTGGGAACCAGCGTTAACAACACCAACAATGTCAGCCTTGAAATCCAACGCAGAATCACTCTTGCCGACAGGTGTTACTTTGGGCTGAGTAGGCAATTGAACAGTAAAGTCCTCTCTTGACGAACAAAAATCAAACTCTACAAGTCGCTCATTATTCCCGTCCTAATGTATGGCGCCGAAGCGTGGACGATGACAACATCCGATGAGACGACTCTTGGGGTTTGCGAGAGAAAGGTTTTGCGTAAGATTTATGGTCCTCTGAACATTGGCAACGGCGAATACCGCAGACGATGGAACGATGAGCTGTACGATTTATACGACGACATTGACATAGTTCAGCGAATAAAAAGACAGCGGCTACGCTGGTTAGGTCATGTTGTACGAATGGTTGAAAATACCCCAGCTCTGAAAGTGTTCGATGCAGTACCCGCTGGAGGAAGCCGACCTCCACTCCGGTGGAAAGACCAAATGCAAAGTGACCTGACTTCACTTGGTGTTTCCAGTTGGCGCCAAAAAGCAAAAAGGAGGAACGAGTGGCGCGCTCTGGTGGATTCGGCTATAATCGCTTAAGCGGTTTCTACGCCAAATATATATATACATATATATAATCCAGCGCTGGATTTAAACTCTTACAGTACAGTGCTTTACTGTCCTCTTAGAAGAGTTCTTGCGATATTGTTAGAAAGCTGTCCGAAAGGTCTCCAAATAACTATTCTCATCCAAGGTTGGGTTCCAGCAAAGAACTGTCTATAGCACGTTTATGTTCCTGGAAACCTAGTCCATATACCATGGAACCTGGGCTTCAATTCTCGAAGAAACTGTGTTAATTACCGAAATATCTTCACAATATTTATTGTTTTCTTAAAACACTTCCTCAAAAGTAGGCTTAATTTCTTATATATTGTTATCTTTTTATGTCTTTAATATTTTGTAGATTTCTTTCAACTTCCTCCAACGCATTGAAAGCGAAATGAAAGCATTGTAATGCGGCGTCCGTAAAAGTCGTAACAAATAAAGACAACGCCACCAATAAAAACCATTTTTTTTCATGCAAATTTTTCATTTCTTTTCACTCTTCACCAAACAGCACATCCATCACATGCCAATTCGGTAGTCCAACAACCACGTGCTGCCTGCCAGCCCTCAGCACGTCGCCACTTAAAAATGCGTGTGTGTGTCTAAATGAACTTAGTTATATTTATACCATATTTACATACAATACACGCATGTCGGCATATATTAACTTGTCTATTTGTAGCTAATAGCGTACAAAATAATTTTCGAGCCTCGCAGCAACACATCGCCATCATTGTCTGCGATGGCATCTTAATTTGTGGCAACTCTTCGTTGTAATGGAAATGGTATGGAATTTGTGCCGGGAAGTCAATTTGTTATGGTTTTCGCTTGCGATTCGCGTCGGCAAGTGCGTACCAACACTTTTGGCGCATACTGTTTATACGCAGACACTTGTATATACATGAAGAGATACTTATGAGCTTCCTCTTTAATATACGCGCTTCTTTGGTTTGGGTCTTTTGTAGGCTTTTGAAGACGGCGTTGTAGGGATTAGGTGATAATTGTAATAAGGGGTGTGAAGAAGGGCTGTTCGACAGCAAACTTAGTACGTGCGCTTAATGAGGTTTGAATTTAAAGTGAGTAGGTTTTACTGTGTCTATTTACAAGTATGTATATATGTAAGGAATTTGGCGTTAGTACAATTTAAGTGGCTTTTTCTATGATAATGTGGTTAATTTGTGCGGAATTTAGAGTGTGAATTCGGCAACATTTACGGAATTTTAATAAGCTGCTAAGGCTGTGGCATGTTCTTTGCGTAGCTGTCTAGCAAAGTGTTATGGCATGGAATTCTTATGCAGTGCGAACATTTTGAAGCTTAGTAAGCTGTATGATAAAAATACACTAACAAAATTTTAACGGTAGGAAATCAGAATATTTTTGTTTTGTGTTAAAATAATTTTACTAAAGATATATCGATTTTTATGATCGATTAGCAAATACTTTTTTTTTGCTAAAGTGAGAAATATTTCAACTAGTTATCGATTTTTTTCAAATTTTCTGATTATTAAAATCTTCCAATCGATTTATAGAGATAATTTATCGATATTTGCAATCGAATATTATTTGTTTCTTTCTATAGTTTCTTTCTGACTAATAATCTATAAAATAAAAATTAACTGTTCCAATTTAGAACGATTTTTTTAGCATCTTCATCGAATTTTTTATCATCTACCATTTCGTAAATCGGTTATTTTAAAATTTGTATTTATAATATAATTGGATTTTCATCAAGTTTATAGCCAGTATATCGATTTTTAAAATCTATGATTTCATATCAACCATCTACCATTTTTAGTCGATTATTCTGTAGATTTGCATCGATAACATAACCGACGAATCGATGTTTATAGCTAATATATCGATTTTTAAAGATAAAGAATCTAAGATTCCATATCTACCATATTATAAATCCATTATTTTTTTTTAATTTTGTTTCGATAATATAATAGACCGAACGGCTTTTTTGATTTTTATATTCATCTACCATTTTTAAAATCGATTTTTTTATATTTTTATGTCGATTATATAACCGACTAGTTGAATTTTGAACAAGCGTGTAGCTAATATACCGATTTTTTTAAATCTACGAGTCCATATCTATCGATTATTAGACATTTTATTGATTAAATACATACTTGTAATCGATTAATCGAAGTTCAAAAATTTATCGATTATTTTTACAAGTCGATCAGCTTATTTTATATATCAATTTTAAAATCTGTAAGTAAAATTGTTTGTTTAACTCACCTTAATACACGACTTTAATTATTGCTTCCTTTTTTTGTAAATGTTCTGCAGAAATTAGCTGTAAAGATAAATAAAAAAGAAAGATATATGAATTATATGTCATAATTAAGAATTTAAGCTTAAAGATACAGTATGATAATTATAATTGTAATCCAACGAATGCTTGGCCGACTGCAACGAAATGGCATATAAACCGCGAAAGCGCCATTAAATTTTTGAGATTTCGCTACCGAATGGCAAATGCAAAGTAGTGGTTAAAAACTGGTTAATCCGTTAATGGCAGCCGTGCAGATTTTTTATTGTTTTTTTGCATTAAATTTTTTTTATATTTTCTTTTACACATTTTTATATTTTCTGTTTTCGTTACTTATTATTTCATTTTTTTTATTTTCAGTTTTTGTTTTATTAATTTTAATTTTTATAAAGTGAATCATTTCTTTAATTTAATATAATTATTTATTGTTGTAATAAAATATTATTTTTTATTCATTTCTTAATTATCATGTCTTCATTTTCGTTCATATTTATCTATTTTTGTTGTCTTCGTCTTCTTCTTCAGCCTGAACACTCTATTCATGGCTGCTGCCGATGCCAAGCTATTAAAGGTGACTAAGCAGCAATTACCGTGTTCATAAAATAATATAAACAAAAATAAAACTTCAACAAAAATTAATTGGTATGTCCAAAAAGCAAAACATAATGTTGAAAAAGTGCCATTAATCAAATTGTAGGAAAACAAGTGAAGCGAGGCAAAAATTATATGCAACATTCGAGACTAAACATTTCCGAGACGAATTAGCGTTAATTATAAATTGATAGTTATTATCTTAAATTTGTTCATATTTTTAGCTTTATTTTTTACTCTTTTTCATCTCTTTTCTTTACTACTCAACTTAATTTAATAACATGATAACACACGGTTTACGCTTGTAAATTAATTAGTGGCACTCAGCATTTGGCAATCAGCCAAAGCAAGTGCTTCTGCCCATTTACATACATATGTATATTTGTATTTGAGTTTTTACAACTTCCCACTCGTTTGCGTAAAATTGGTATTTTTCTAACGTCACTTAATTTGAATCGACTGCCAATGAGGAAGCGCAACACGCCCATTGTTGCTACATGTCACTAGCGCTTTGATTATACGCTTACAAATATATTCATATATGACTGTGTTTGTATGGCTTTCCACCCACACTGCTTGTGCCAGCTATTTGTCCGTCCACAATAGTTCCTAGTTTATGCTTTAATTGACAGCGGTTCGTTTCTAAAAATAACAATAACCACAACCTACGCGATAGTAAAAAATACATTATTTCATATATGTATATACTCAATTAGTGTTTGTACTAAGTCAAATTTCCTGTGTCCTTTACCACTTTGCTGTTACTATGCGCTGTCAATGACTTTCTCAGTCTCTTGTTGCCTTTGTCACTTCATTTTAGTCACGAATTCTCTGTTCTATTGACATAATCGGCTTTTGTAAGCATATATTTGTGCGTTTGCCTCACGCTTACAAGGATTTCGAGCTGGTAAAAGCTTTTCCTGTTAAATTGAGACTACTAGCTCTAAAGCTATTAACCCTTAAATAGTCATATGGGACTTAAAAGCTCAGGTAACAAATATGTAATGAAAACCAGGAAGATTTATCAATTGCGAGTTGAATAATCAATAAAGGGTGAATCATATAAAAAGACATGTATGAGGAGGGTTTATATGCTCCGATTTTAACTTCGCAAGAGACTATATAAACACAGTATTAGCTTTGAAGTCCCACTTTCAGTTCTTGTCTTAATATCTTTTCTAATTTATTATTTTGCAATTATTTATTATAAAAAATGTATAAAATTTCCATTTTATTTTTCATTTCCTAACTCTATTTCAATTTTAAATATTTTCCTGCTCTTTTTAACCCTTTGTACTCCAAACCCGTATGTTCACAGGTCAAGCACTTTGTCACCTTCTAATGCACTCCTTTTACATATGTTAAACGATATATATATAGTATGTATATATTTAGAATGCAAATAAATCCAATACAACAACAACAAGTATATGCAAAGACAAGTGCAAAGGTATCTGCTTACTGAAATCGAACAAATGGCAAACTTGCTGGCAACCACCGTCAATGAGTGTCACATTCAACCAGCAAACAGAGGTTTATTGAACTGTTAGCAAAGAATAGCACAGGAAACCAAAAGCCACAAAATAAATACCATATACATATGTAATGGTTTAAGCAAGAAAAGCTATATTTATACTAAGGAGAATACCATTAAACAAGTATTTAAACAAGTTGCTGGAAATCATGCAAATAATTAAAAACATATAATTTAATATGAAGAAAAAATGCTCTTTGATAATATAATTAAACTAAATTTCCATGAACTCTGCTCTTATTGTTTAAAAAAAACATATATAAATTTATAATTTTATGTAAATTTTATATTATTTTTTATTTCAATATTTTTTTTTATTTCTTCCACTCTGCTACTAATCAGGTGATGTAATGCATTTTATATTTCAAATAGTTCAAAGTGCATTAATAATAGACAGTGTAAAATACAGTTATTATTTAAATAAATATCTACTTAGCAACTGCGGTCACACGTTTAAAAAACACGTGATCCAAATACATGTAATCATTTTCAATTAGCTATATGGCATAATTATAAAAAGAATAGCTGGAAAAACTGCGCCATAATTGCAAAGAGCGCAAAGTCAAGAAAAACAAGGCTACTTATGGAAGTGGTTATGATTTCATTCAGTTATAAACATAAATTTCTATATTTCTGCTAATATTTGCAAATGCAAATATGGTCTGAGTATAAGCAAGTGGAAATGCAATTTGCTGTAAAAATTTATAAATATTTTTTGAAACAGTATTTACACTTTATTTCCCAACTGGATTAGTAATGTAATCGATTTTTAAAGCTTTTCCGATTTTTACAATTGATATCGATTGGATTCTGTAGTTTATGATGTCATTTATAGCAATCGATTTATAATTTACAAATTCTAATATAGTTAGTTCAGTAATCGATATTTCAATCTATTATTTTTTTAAATTTTCATTCTTTTTTCAATTTATGTTCACATTTATGTTATTGGTATACTTTTTATAACGGATTTTATGTTTCTTCGCTATTTTTAGCCACAATTCGTTGCAACAACTACAACCTGGTAACATCATATTCAGAAAATGAACTTAACTACCGACGTTCAATGAGCCGGTAAGTCATTTATTAGTTTCTGGTGGCTGTACTATTTGTTCCACACATACATATGAGAGCGACTTATACACCCCAGGTACAAAAATAATTACTTAAAGATTTACTTATAGTCAAAGCTACATATTTCTGTGCTCATATAGACACACTAGCACGTTATGCATTAATAAATACCTTCACTTACTATGTATGAATACTAGTGCCAAGTAATTTATGTGCCTCCTCAAAGCAAAGCACCTATACAATTAATCACTTCTACGCATTGTAGTAGCTTGTGGCTGAATACAAAATGGCATTTTCACTCATTCGTGCATTAATTACATGCATTTGTTTGAATAAAAAATCATGCATTCAAGGGTTAATAGATTTATAAATAAATGATATAAAGCAAGTGCAAGCTAATGTCAGTGCATTAATGACGAATTTACTCAAGAAAGTAGGTAACTGTGAGTTGGTATATTTTTATGCTGAATATTTAAAATATTTATATATTTTTTAAATTTTTTTCAAAATAAATTTAAAATTTTTTTTTCAAAATAATTTTTTTTATTTTTTTTTAATTTTTTTACCTTTTTTGTAAATTTTGTATTTTTTCTAATTTTTTTTCTAAAAATTTTTTTCAAAATAATTTTAATATTTTTTTAAAAAAATTTTAAATTTTTTTTTATAATTTCAGTTAATTATTTATTATCATAACTTTTTTTAATAAAAAATCCTCACTTAATTAAAAAATTCTCGCACTCGCATGCACTTCTCTCATTACATCACTGGCAGCTTATCTTTAACGCATCATTAGCGCTTTATTGTTTGTGGAAAAACATTATGATTGTGAAGAATTATGCAATTAAATATTTTATCGCACAACAGCAAGGCAAACATTCGCACTTGCAATGCACACAATGTAGTACGGCCTCAACTTCTACGTAAATATTTATTTTTTCAATTTCACAGCAAATTCTAATTTACTTTTTATTCAGCATAAATTCGCGTTGATTAAACACGCCATTAGCTGAGTTATTATTTTTCAAATTACTGCTTAATTTTTTTTTCATATTTAATTTAATATTTTTTTATTGCCGCCACATTAGCTGGAAGGCCATCTCAACGCCAGCGCTGCAACGCGCAAGTGAACGTCGCTTGCCGCAATCCGATGCTTTGTGGCAGCGTTTCGATTTCTCTTTAGCGCTAAATTGTCGGTGGATTATTGATGTCTTAACAAAATAAGCGCAGCAAATGTGCTGGCATCGCGCATGGAATGATATGGGTAATTGCCATTACTTTGGCGCGTATTATGTTCTGAAGCTCATGTGTGCCTACATTAAAATAAAAAAAATATTAAAAAAGCTTCGCTATCGGTTTCCAATGCGGTTGCGATTTCGAATGCGTAATTCTGTGTTTATTTATAGCGGCGTTTGTGCAGAACCTCAGCCGATAATTGCACAATTTTCTCGCTTATATTATATTTCATTTTGAGTAATGTTCGATATCTTGGAAGCTAACGTGATTTTATTTACTTTTCATTTCCTTCAAATACTTATCTAAGGTTTTTATTTTTGTTATAAGTAATTGCGTTTCAAGTTCGCGTGGAAGCGTCGTAGTAATTCTACGGAGTCAATCTAGATTTGATGACACGTACTTATGACTAATTAGTTTATAAAGCAGGTGTGCTTAGAAGTCTTTTAAATAAAGAAAATATATTTTCTGAATTATTTGCGTGTGGGTTTGGCGGTGAATGAGGACAAGACGAAATATCTCCTGTCATCAAACAAACAGTTAGCGCACTCCCGTCTTGGCTCCCATGTCATTGTTGGCAGTCATAACTTTGAAATTGTAGATAATTTCGTCTACCTGGGAACCAGCGTTAACAACACCAACAATGTCAGCCTTGAAATCCAACGCGGAATCACTTTTGCCAACAGGTGCTACTATGGACTGAGTAGGCAATAGAAAAGTAAAGTCCTCTCTCGACGAACCAAAATCAAACTCTATAAGTCGCTCATTACTCCCGTCAACATCCGATGAGACGACTCTTGGGGTTTTCGAGAGAAAGGTTTGGCGCAAGATTTATGGTCCCCTAAACATTGGCAACGGCAAATGCTGCAGACGATGGAACGATGAGCTGTACGATTTATACGACGACATTGACATAGTCCAGCGAATAAAAAGACAGCGGTTACGCTGGCTAGGTCATGTTGTCCGAAGGGACGAAAACACTCCAGCTCTGAAAGTGCCAGGTGGAGAAGGACTTGGTGTTACCAATTGGGGCCAAACTACCAAAAGGAGAGATGCGTGGCGCGGTGGTGTGGACTCGGCTATAACCGTGTAAGCGCTGTCAACGTCAGTCAAGAAGAATGGATCAATATTCAGTTAAAAGTCTCTCGGCTCCAGTTTATTATAGTTACTCCAAGATTCTCGCCAAGTATTTAGCGCTCCTTCGTGTGTTTCCAAGCATAATATGTTCTTACTTAGCATATATTCTTAGAAAGTACAGATCAGATACTGTAAAATTTAAAAACGAACTTTAATCTATTATTTTAGACCTTATTATCGGAGCATATCTGGACAATGGCTTTGCTTCCGTTCCTTTGATACATTGCATTATTTAGTGACTTTTTTACTTGATCCTGCCTCTGAAATGATATATTCTCCCAGTGAGGTTATATGAGAAAAAATTAATAATTTGAGAAACATTTTTTTATTTAAAAATCTTAAGATATAGTTAAGCAAAAAAAAATAAAAATATATATTTCAGAAAAACCAACGAGTTATGAAGCAAAATTCTCATACCACAAAAAAAAACTATATGTAAACAAAAAGCGGTCATCGAAAACTTTAAAAATCATTAATTTAACTTAAAACTAAATTTTTTGTTTTTTTTCGTATTTCCGCACGGAGTATTTTCAGCAATTTTCTATTATTTCCATATTTACACACTTCCACTTCCTGCCTGCGCTGGATGGTTAGAGCACTCAAATTACCTAATGGAGAAGAAAACGCTTAGAGCAAAGCGCATGCTCAGCGCGCAGAGCGACCATTAGCCAGCCGCCAAGCAATTCAATGCGTAATGCTGATTTATCCGCAAAACACGCGTACACAAACACAAAGCATCGTGCACTTAGCTTTAAGCTGACCAGTTTCGATACAACAGTAACCCACAAATAACAACAACAACAACTCGCCTAGTTGCTGGCACCATAAAAGCACTAAAGCCAAATCATTCTTACTGCCATTGATTTTGATTAATGATGTGTTGGAATAATGATAGTGTTGGTATGATTGTTGTTGTTGTTGGACATGCTTTTGTTGTATGCTTGATTGGTTAGTTGGGTGGTTTGTTTTTTTATTTATTTTTTTTTCTATTTTATTTTTTTATGCACGAAGTTGCCCCAGCATGGTTTAGCAGCGTTGTTAGTTAGAGGGAAGTAAAGTGGTGTTGCAATTGTTGTTGTTAAGTTGGTGCTTTTGTTGGAGTTTATGTAGTGGGTTTAAGCTTAGAAACACAAATATGTCGGTATTTATATATGCTTCTATGGTTTGACTTTATTTATTTTTCTTTTGCTTTATATATTTCTCGATTGGCAATCGATTTTGCAGTGTTTTGCGGATAAATTTGCGAAATTAATCATTACTTCGAGAGTCTTGTTTGCAAAATTTTATAGCGCAGAACTTTTTTCATTAAAAAAGTTTTGTTTTTGTCTAATGTTGTTTTTGTTAGAAGATCGAACTGATTTTGGAATAAGGTCGGTAGGAAATATATTTGATTATTTCAAACGAGCCTTTTATAAATTCTATAATAAACATTTAAAACTCTTCATAAAACATCTAACTAGAGCAGTCAAATACTAAAATATCACAGCTCCATTAAACACCCCACTTTTATGTGCAAATCTGCAGCTCTGCATTGCCACTCGTTTTAGCACGTCTAGATTTAATATCGACCATGCCAACCGCGGCACAGCAGCCATTTGTGGCCGCCTTTTCGGCACGTCGACCCACACACAAGTGTCTGCAGCCACCGCAGCCGCCAAGACGGTTAGTCATTGCAGCCGCCACCAGCTGCCTTGAACGCCGCAAAATAAAAAGCCAACTATTGCTAATTCTCGCTTACATAACAGACATTAAGTCACTGCTGCCGACGTCGCTGCTGCTCAATAAAGCATAAAAAATGTGCCAGCGTCGGGCTTATACTTAGAAAAGCATTAAAATAAATACAATAAAAACTTGAAATTTGTAAGCATTTGAGTCAGTGCTGCTGTGTGTTGAGAAATCTACCCTGCCAGCCAGGCCTAACCACTTTCCCCTCATGTTTCTTCAATTACTAACACCAACGCACATGTTTGGGTTGTTTTGTTTTTGTATTCGTACGTGTGAGGGGAATAGTGGTTAAAAAACTCACAAGCAGCTATGCTGGCCTATGGAAAACTCACCACTTTTGTGGGTTTAAAAAACTTCGGTTTAACCAGCTTTTTCACCACCTTTGGCTGGCAGGGTAGCCATGTCAGTTAGTGTGTGTGTGTGTGTGTGGCAGTCATTAAAATTAGCAACAATTGCTTTTTAAACAACTCATTTACGCCGACGAACAGCTGACAGTCAGATGATTAGCCGTACAGCAAAAACTTGAAGCAACAACAATAAACAAACACTAGGCAAAAAAGCTGCTTGCCGACGGGAAGAAAAAACGCGAGCAAACGATAACCTGTTTGGCCGTCAATATGTCAGTCAATATTGTGAAAATTATTTGCAATTTTTCGCTTGCTAACGTCACAGCTGAGTTTTTTTTCTTTTGCTCGCTACTCATATTAGACAATTTATATTTCACACTTTACTAACTTGCTATGCTAATTAGACAAATCTATGCATATTTGTATACATTTTATTTTAACGACGTGCCCTACTTTGGCAGTCTCCATTAGTCAGTATGTGCTTCCGTTCTAGTAAATACTAATCGAATTGAAAATAAATTCAAAACATATGTTTTTTTTGGTGTGTTAGCGAAGTGAGCTAGTTTGAAATAAAGTTTTAGTTAACCACTACAGCTTTCTAACTAGTTACTGACTAGACTTTAACTAGTTTATAAGTAATAACTAACTAGTTTCTAAACATATTCTAACTAATATATAAAATAATAATAACTAGTTCATAACCAGTTCTGTAACTGAATTTCTAAGTTCCAGGTGGTGCATATTACCTCTAGAGACTATCAAAGCAACATTTATACATCAAAACTACAAATATTATATAGAATTCACAAGCGTTTTTGAAGCGAACGACACAAAAAACTTTGTTAGCTTTGGGTCTGTTTTGCAAACTTCTCTGTTTTTTACTGTGGCGCAATTGTTTGAAAATTGCCAATAACTCTTAACAACAATTGTGCTAATTTGCTTGCCACCTTTGGCTTTTGCTTTACACTTTTTTCAATTATTATTATTTTTTTTTTTGTGCCATAACAGTGGGCTGCACCGGCATTGGCGTTGCTGTAACCGCCTTGACACTTTGCAATTTATGTAAATACACAAGCCATTATCAGTCACATTTAGCTACCCATTGTTGCTGTTGTTAATTTATGGCTTCATATGTGCGAAATTGTTGCTTAAGAATTTGCATTTGCTGGTGACACAGTAGGAAAAAAGTGGTCTTTGAAAATTTCTTAAATTAAATTTGGACCTTTTATACCGCAACTAACTAGATTGTCTCTAAATAATATTGTAAAAAATTATTTGGCATTTATAGGGTGTCTCTAGTTGGACTGTATTAAATACTTAAATATTTTAACATTTGTAATAGCTTTAATTCCACAGATCCTTTGGTTTTAGTTTAGAGACTGTACTTGAATGCTCATAAATCATTACAAGAGCCATTTTTAGACTGAAAGCAAAGTTTTCCAAGCGCTATATGTACCATAGTATGCTTTCGAATTTCCTCTTGGGATATTTATTTATTCTCAAGAGAAATCAATATTCAAATTTGCACCTGTGTTTTTTCAAGTTTTATTCATAAGCATTGTAATATTGTATTTAAATGCTGTAAGTGCCATTGTAATTTATTCTTGTTAATTACATAATTACAAATTGTATCGAATGATTTTGTGTAGGTGTGAGTAAAACATATTTGCTGTTGGGTGGGAAAAAAGCTCAAGGGTGTGAATAAGACTGTCTGTGAATAATTGTAAGCAAAATTAATAAAATTTGTTTGAGAAACCACATAACTTATTTCAAATATTATTTGTTTTGCAGTGCCGATTCTCATTGCTTCTCGCAGATTTATTGAAATTTGTATGTCTAACTCTCAAGATCTCCTTTTCAATTTAAATATGTCTAATTTTAATTATTTTCAATATATGTTCTATTTTCATGTTGTTTCATTTTCATTATGTTTCAGTATCAATATGTTTCATTTCCATTGTGTTTCAATTCCATTATGTACCAATTTGTTTGCTAAATCACGTTTTATTTCCATACTGTTTAATTCAATCTGTATAATTTCAATTATTAATTGTATATATTCCAATTCCACACTGTTTCATTTTCATTATGTTTCAATACCATAATGTTCCATATTAAAATTGCAAAATAAATCTTTATTTTAATTCCAGGCTGTCTAATTTAAATTATTAATTATATATGTTCCATTTCCATTATGTTTCAATACCATAATGTTCCATATTAAAATTGCTATATAAACCTTTATTTTAATTCTATTTTTTAATTACTAATTATATATGTTCCATTTCCATTATGTTTCAATGCCATAATGTTCTTTATACATTTTTTTAAATTTTATTTTACTCACTTTAAACAGTTTTATGTTGCTTTTTTCTTTTCAAACAAAACACTCTTGCCAGTTAATTATTATATTAGTTTCCTTTCTCATTTCTCTCTCTCTTAATTTACATTGCTTCATACATATAAACTAAACAAATTTTTAAGTATTTCTTCTCTATTAAAATCCATTTCCTTTACACTTATTGATTCAGCACGCTTACTTCTTCACACACGTCTCTGTATAACTGTATAAATATAACATAAATCAGTTACATGTCTGCGAACATTTAACTTTACATAAATTAAGTTATGTTTTTGAAACCCTGTCTGCAACACAGAGACTTTTGATTGACAGCGGACATTGCTGGTGATGAATATAAAGTAGTGCAGCTTTACAAAAGCTCCATCATGAAGAAGCAATTTGTAGAGGCGAGAGAATTGTATAAAAGAACTATTTAAGTAAGAGATGTTTATATGTAAAATGACTTAAATTGTCACAAGATTTGTTCTTGGTCAGTTTGGCATCACCAGATTGCTAACTTCACTCTGTGGAGATAGGCAGATAGACGAGACAAATATATGAATTTAGCTGGGAGATAATTTACTACATCAATGAAAGCATTTCCATATAAAATAAATGAAAAATAATATTTTTTTTGTTTTTATTTCATTATTATTATTATTTTGTTTTTTTGCCTACTCTGTGAAGCTATCAGCGTGTGATTGTATTGCGCGTGTGCATGTGAAAGAGCTGATAATCAAATATATGCTAATATATGGGCAGCATATATTAAAATAATTGCCAACAGCAGTCGCATGCATAAGTAGTTGGACAATACTGAAGGCAAAAACAACACTACAACAAACAAAAACAAACAGTAGCGCGTAGCATTGTCATTGCGTCTTTAGAAATACGTACGCACATACAAAAATGGTCAGAAACAGCTTGTAAAGCGTTTGCATGCTCTGTTTCTGTTTTGTTAATGCTGGAAATTTATTTGTGTGAATTTTTTTCTTTGTTTTTAAAGCCTTGTGTTTATATGCAAAGCTTTTCTTTAACAAATATGCCGTTGAAAGTTCATTCACGTGCTTGTTATTGCTGACATTTTACTATATATGCCTGCTAAGAAACCGATGTATAAATACGCGCTTGAAGAATTGCGTATTAAGTTATTGGCTGTTTTTCTAATACTTATGTACTTAATGTGAATATGAGTATTTTGATCCTTGTACATGTAAAAATTAGAAGTGCAATCTTATATTTACTTAGTTAAAACTTCCACATTCATTACTGGATTCAAAAACTTTTGTTGATGTAATTTTTTATAAAAAAAGTGTTCCATTCTAATTTCATTCCGTTGCATTTTCAATTTATTTCGCTTATATTTGAAGAGTAATTCAATTGTTTCCTATTTTCTGTTTAATTTTTGGTCTAAAATGTTCCATTCTCACATGTTCCGCTCCATTTTCACTCATTCCAGCTACATTTTTGATAATTTTCGACATTTAAGTATATAAGAACATAATTCCTTCCATAAATAATAAATTATGTCTACATACTTGCGTAAAAAATTTATTATTTGATGTAATTATCTTTTTGTGTTTCGATTTTGTTCTGTTCCAGTCACTTTTAAGCACTCAATGCGATTAAATTATATAAAACAAATTTTTTTGCCTTACTTTAATGAAAATAACTTGCGTTCTATTACACTTTCAATGCGCTTTGTTCCGATTCCAATCGTTCCGCTATACAATTTTTGTTATGCCATTTGATTCATATTATTTTCATAACAATAATTTGGTTTCATTACAACTTCAATACGCTTTGTTCCAATTCCAATTGTTCCGCTATAAAAATTTTGTTTAATTCGTTTTATTGTAATCAAAATAATTTACGTTCCATTACAATTTCAGTACCCTTTGTTCCAATTCCTGTCGTTCCGTTGCCGAATATTTTATTAAAAATCTTGAAAAATTTAATTCTGTGTTTCATTTTACACTTTCGAACTGCTACTTATTGCACTCCAGTTACAAAAAAAAAAACTTAAGTACATACTAAGTTTATGCAGCTGAAAGCAAACTACAACAAACTCGCAGCAAATATCAAACAGCCGCAGAAATTTCGCGAACAGGCGTAAAAATATGAACTACTTGACAATAAAACGCTTTGGGTGGCCAAACCAAAAAAGAGAAAATCGCAAATGTGTGAATTTATGCGTCTACCAAGCAAATCTTCGGCCGCAGCATTGTTTGTAGACGCGTCTTGAGGTGGAAGAAATACAGCAAAATGTAGCTATTTTAGTTTCGCATTTGCCATTGCTAAGTACTTCTGTCTCCGCATTGCTTTATCATTACATTGTTGTTGTGTGCATATTCCAGTTGCATTGCAATGCTCACGTCTACTTGTATCACATGCTTGTTGTTGTTGTTGCTGCATTAAAAACTAAGACATTAGTCCAGTCACAGCTGAGAGATTAACGCGTCAATTTTGCTCATAATATTTTTTTGTTTTGCTTTTGCATTCTTAATGATGTGTCTCGCACAGACCGGTACTTGGCATGCGCGACGGCCGTTAAAAGCTGGCAGCAAGTGGACTTTGGTATGGCGAGCGGTGTACAAGTGTGTGGGTGTGTGTTTGTGTCTGCATCTATGAGTAACTGGTATTAAATGGTGTTTCTTGCTTAGTGTTTGCAATTGTTGTTGTAAATAAATTTATAACATTTTAAGACATCGTTTTATATTTCTTAATTAATTATATTTTTTATTATATTTCAGTTATACTCACTCTATTATATACAACTTTTTTCTAATCTTTTCAGCTTTCCAAACTCAATCAAAATTCTAAACAAGCACCAACAGCGCTTAGTACCGTTACATTTCAATTTTCATTCTATTTTCAGTTTGTTTTCTATTTTCCATCTCCATTTCTCTTTATTCAAAAACCCACTAAGCTATACTACTCTCCCGCTATTTTCAGTTGACCAACTTTATTGCTTCCTGCATACACACAGACACACACACAAGCATACATTTAACGCTACTCGCATAATGCCCAACATAAAACACAACGGTCAATTCATTTATGGGCACTTTGAACTCCACTGCTGCGGCAATGATCTAGCTAACTATGCAGTGATCACATCGCGAGCGCTTCTTCTTTTTCGTCTCATAGCGTAGGCAAAAACAACAAGTACTCCACTGGTGTCGCGGGATCGGGGTGGGTGGTGTTGTGCACTTAAGTGCGTGCTAACATTCTAAACAAGTGCTTAAATGTGTGCGCGTGTGTGTGTGTGGATGAAGTCATTACAGTTGCGTTCGTCCTCAGAAAGTTAGCCAACTCTGCGGTTTTATCATCGCTTCTTAGTTATTTCGATTATTTTCAGCTGTTGCTTTAATGTGCAGCCATAAAACAACATATTAACAAAGAATTACGCTGAAAAGATAAGCGTCGGCCGCTATTCGGTCGCTGTGTTGAACGGTCAGCGTTTAGTAATCGCACAGTTATGCGTTTATAGCTTATTCGACTTGTGGTTGCGTTATTCATTGGTTTTTCGCTTAATGTAGATATGTATATACATACATATATAAATTGTATTTATTTGCGGTTTTTAAGAAAAAGTACTTTTCCATTAATTACAAACATTCTTTCACAATGTTTACTTTCTGTAGAAAATTTCAGAAGAAATCCAATTTTTTTTCTTTTGCATAAGGCAACCATACAGTAGTACAAACAGATTTTAAAATATATGAACATACACATTTTTATAACAAAAATATTTCATTTCCACTTCGTTCCGTTCCATTGCCATATCGTTCCTTTGAAGTTTATACTCAATTCCGCCATTTAGAATAAGAAAATCGGTAAACAAGTTGCTGAATATAATAAATTTATGATTACATAAAAATTTTTATAAACAAATGTTTCATTTCCATTTCGTTCCGTTTCATTTTCATATCGGTAAGCCTGCAGTTTATACTCAATTCGGCAATTTATAATTTGGAAATCAGTAAAATAGTTGATGAATACTATGAATTTATGATTACATATATGTTCTCGTGAATTTTATGATCAATTTCGCCATTTAGAACAATGAAATAAATTTAGCAAATAATATTACTTTTTTTTAAGAAATTTGTTTCATATTCACAAATTACGTAAATGTTATAAATACAAATTTTTATAATAAATTCAAGTATCATTCTCACTTCGTTCCATTCCATTTTCATATCGTTCCCTTGAATTTTATGCTCGATTTCGCCATTTAGAATAATAAAGTAAATGTAGCAAAAATTATTACATTTTCATAAGAAATTCGTTTCATTTTCACTGCATTCCGTTTCAATCCCACATCGTTCCTCCATAAAAATTACGTATGTATATGTTATAAATAAACATAATTTTCTAATAAATTTGTTTCATTCTCGATTCATGCCGTTCCAAATTCCATTTCGTTCCATATAAATTTCATATTTTGTTTCTATCTATACTATTTTTAAATACTTTAATTGCCTTTCCTTGAAACTAATTTCATGCTAAATTATTTAACAACTTTATTATAATCCTGAGTCACTAAGTACACATTAAAATATTAATAATGATAAGCATGAAAATTGTAAAATGTATTAGAGCACCGGGGAATCCACACAATACGATTACACGGTAACAAAATTAAGTCCCGTTAACTGCAGTTTAACGCTACTAAAAATTATAATATACAGTTATGCAGTCGAAAAATAAAGGAAAGCAGATTAGGGTGGTTCAGACTTAATGGGAACATAACAAAAAATATCTTTACATTATCACACCTTACAATCACACCTTACAACAACACCAATAACAATTTAAACACATTTTTTTTTTTTTGTTTTTACAACAAATGAACTTTGACGTTTCGATTGCCGCCGTTGGCCATGCACTGTGTCGCCCACAAAACTGCAGCCATTAAGCTTACACATTTCAAATGAAGACAAATGCGGTATTTCGATATGCTGGTGCATAGGAAAAAGAGTAAAGAGTAAACAAGAAACGTGCGTAGAAAATTATATAATTTGGCTTATTGAATTTTTGTGTATTTCCAGCGTTGAAAACAAGCAGCAAAGTGCGGAGAAATTGAATATTAACTAATTAGTGTGTTTTCGTATGCATGTTAAGTGCAGAAGGGGGCGTAATGGATTTTGTTAACACAAAAAAATAATTTTCTTTGTGCGCAATAAAAGCTAAAAGTAGATGCATGGAATGCAAATGCAAGGTTGCAATGGCGGAAATTTTATTTTTTAAATTTTTTATTTATTTTTTTATTTATTTTTTTTATTTATTTTTTATTTCTTCAATTAATTTTTTTGTACTGAAAGAAAACAAAAAAGAACACAATTTCACCATCAATCAAAAACGCCTTTCTTTGTTTCAACATTCAGGAATTACTCAAAATGCACCGTTACACGGAAACGCAAATATTAACTGACCGCTGTTTTCAGCTGAAAAATTTCGAAAATATGTGTATATAACTATAACGCTTCATCATATTTCCCGATAACACTTTATTTTCATTTCTTTTTAATTTTTTTCCTTTCTTTCTGTAAGCTTATTGAATCATCAAATTAATAATGCAGGCGTGAGTGAGTACAAGCTGTTGTTGCTTAAACTTACTTATTTCGCTTCATAAACGTTAATTTTCACTTAAATATACGTAATGCCTGTGTTGCTTATCAATTGTGCATTACGCTTTGAGTATTGATTAATTTGCAAGTGTTAAAAAGTCGGCGACAAAGGCGCTTTCACTGCAATATATACGCAGTATAGAGCGCATTTTTTCGCATTAAATAGCGGTGAATATGTTAGTCTCTGTGTGCATATTTAAGTATAAAAGTGTAATAAATGCGCTGTTGTCAGAATATAACCTTAAAATATATATTATAACTACAATAACACACTAGTTACGTACTAGTCCGTTGGTAACTAGTACGAAATTAGTTGAAAAGTGAGTTGAAGTATTAACATATTTGAAAGCTTATACTTAAGAATATCTTTTATTTCAGAAAATTTATTTACTTTTGAATTACAACAACAAAAAATTAGGTTAGTTTGTGGGTATATGTATTCGTGAAAACATAAAAGAGATGTTTATTGTTCCTGTTTTCAGTTCTGTTGTTGTTATTACTCGTTTGTTTCTTTTTATTTATTATTAAATTTTTCAAAAAAATATGTAATGAATCCAACTAGTTATTAACTAGTAACATTAGGACCACTAGCTGTATGAACATGCGTAGCACATAGTGCCTACTGGGTTTATCAATGCATAGAGAGGTATTTGTTGATCTATTGTTCATAAATTTTGTTTACTTTAGTTCTATTGAACAAATTATATTTAGGACTCTGATAAGAATTAATTTTTATATGAAAAAGTGATAAATTTTTGGGGGTTACCCTGTTGATACAGACATAGTAGTGAGCGGTTGGAATTATATACTATTTTTTAGTTATTTTGTTAATTTTAATTGTTAATTTGCAATTGCAAATATTTCTTATCATTAGACTTCCTGTGCGTAATTAACTGTTCATTAAATAGAAAATAGTCGGCCTTAATATGAAACTTTAATCGAATATCGAAATATCGATTTTTCTAGAGAGACCTACTTTTATATGCAAGCAAGATGATCACTCACTTAATATTTTTTGTCTTAAGGGGTTACATGGGTGTTGCCGGGTAAAAAAAGCTTATTTTCAATTTTTTTTTTTTCTATGTAAAAAATTATTTATTTAATTCAAACTTTTTTTTGTCATAAAGCTACATATTTAAAAATATTTTCTGAAATCTTCAAAAAAAAAAATTAAAACTCCACCATTGTGCCGTCATTTCCGGTGACACCTTGGAAAAAAGATGAGTCCGCGTTGTCAGCATAACTCCTGACAGGAATAAAAAATTCGGTCAAATTAAAGTTTTGGGTAGCAATAATACCTGTCTTGGAGCGCACACCTTCCAAAGGCTGTATTCGCACTGTTAGACCTATTTTTTTTCTTCAGTTCACCTTCAGTTTAACAGTTCTTTTCTAAATGATCACCTAAACACTCATGTAATATTTTTTTGAGTTAATCTCTCATGAGATATTTTCAGTGATAATCTAACCTGAGATAATATTAGTTTTTATGTGGAAAACAAAGACTAATAACTTAAGGATAGACCGAGTCTAGAACTCTCTGTCACAAGGTATTGATATCTATGTTATTTTGTTCATTCGAGAGCGAGTAATTTACTGTTCGCAATTGCTTGTGTTCAAAAATGTTTTGTAAATCTATAACTTCTTAAAGCTTAGGTTCCAACTAACGGTAACTTTAGACTATATGCATGTGGTAATAATTATTTGTAAATGTATCACACTTAATAGAGCCACCACAGTTACACCAAAAAGTGAAACTCCAACTGCAACAATTACAATACTTTAACAGCAGCTACAACAACAACAAACACAGTCAGAACTGGTTTTCGACATTGTTGGTACAAACATATGCACATTTATGTAGATACATATATACATATGTATGCATATGCATTAAATATGTGTTATAAATGGTGAACGATCAGTTATAATGCATTTTTATTTGCTTACTTACAGTCGCTGTTGTTGCTATTGTTGCAACAAAGCGCATGTTAAACAAAAGCGGGCGCACTCCTTAATGCCAGACAAGCTTATTGTATATGTATGTATAGTTTATGTACATAACAAATGTAATATAATACAACAATTGTGCTTGCCTTTTGTAACAAAAATAACAATAAAAGTAATGCAAACAATTGAGAGTAACAAAAATGTGGCTTTTATTTATATTTTTTATATATTTTTTGTACACATATATATACTATGTTATATACATATATTTCCTTTTTTATACACTAAAAGCCACCAGCAGCATGACTACCTTCCTGAGCGTGCCGTTGGTGAACGTATCACCTTCAAAAAATTTCATAGAAAAAACGGTGAACACACGCCAAAGTGCTGGCTTCTGTCTGCATGCCACTTATGCTCATGGCTGATGCATGGCAAGTTTTTAAATGAAAATGCATTTTAGCGCTGCAATTGTTGTGTTGTTGTTTCCGTTTCAGGTGGCTAATATAAATTAACAGCTTTGTATAGATGGCAAATGATTAAGTTTTACTTCATGTTGCAACAACAATGTGGCAGCATTAACGCCAACACCCAGTGGGCACACCCATTTGTAGTTATTTAAAAAAATATATTTTTCCAATATAATAAAATATATTTTTACAATAAATAAAATAAAATAATATAAAATAATATAAAATAAAATAAAATAAAATAAAATAAAATAAAATAAAATAAAATAAAATAAAATAAAATAAAATAAAATAAAATAAAATAAAATAAAATAAAATAAAATAAAATAAAATAAAATAAAATAAAATAAAATAAAATAAAATAAAATAAAATAAAATAAAAAATAAAATTTTTGTTCAATTTTGTTTTTTTAATTTTATTTTTTTCTTTTCGGAATAAAAAATTTATTTTTAATATAATTTAATTATAATCTATTTTTATCGATTTTTATTACTTTTGCTATATTTTCGTTAATGCTTAGTTTTTTCAATTAATCCAATTTATTTATCAATTGCTCACCTTTTATGATTTTATTGTATTTTAATTTTTTTTCTTTACCCATAACAAGTTACTCCCACACCTACACCACTGTGCAAGGCAGCAGCTTTCGAAAAACATTTAATTTTTCGCTTTTATTTTTGTGCATATGCTCAAAACCACGAATTGTAGGTGGCATTTGTTGTTATTATATTTGGAGTAATGGTTATGGCAGCTACGTTTTAATGCTGTCAAACGAATTTTTTGCTACAGTTTTTGTTAAAAAAAATTCAATTACTTCTTAAATAATATTAAGCTGAGACACGTGCGCTACAATAACAAAAGCAAAGCGCAGAAGTGAGGTTAGGTCGGTAACTATTTATTTACATACATACGTTTGAGTGAATAATAGAAATACCATTATATACACTATATGGTAGCTCATATAAAATATGAGAGCTTTTTATTCAAATATTTGAGATTTCAATATTAAAATGAATAAATCTCTAAAAGATTCAAAAAATATATTTTTCAATTTAAAATTTCAATAATTGAAAAAAATCAAAATTTTCCACTAGCATTCCATGCTTCATGCTTACGTCATCTTTCACAAAATTTCAAATAACTTTTCGTATTCTCCTCGCAATCAACGCTGATTAGTCACAGGTGACCAATTATTGCAGTCAACGCCGATTTATGTTGGAATGCATGTAAGAGACAACCTTTGGACACAAAGATTTCATTAAAGATTTTATAGTAAACCCACGAAAATGCAAAAGCAATAAACCAATGAAATTCATGTGTAAATAAAAACACCAAAAAAAAGCGACCAAAATGACGCCGAAAGCCATTCAATAAAGTCAATCGAAGCGATAATGGCGGAGGCCAGAGCAAAAACGTGTGAGTGAAAGCGCACGGTTTGTTGTTCGAAATTTTGTTTGGATTTTCTTTAAATATTGATTTGAATGCCATTGATGACGGCGACGATTGTCGCAGAGAATGTGAAATTTATGAGAAATTAATTTTTCATATTTTCTTATGTTATTTTGGTTGCTCTCTGTTATACTTAGCTGCTGAAGTGTGAGAAAAAATTATCAAAAATATACAAAATTTTACGAACGAAAGACTTAGGCAGCGAACTTTTGCTTTCTAGACTTAAAATTTCTTGAAAATTTCGAATGTAATGCTAAAATGTTTTTCAAACTCATTTTCATAAGAAAAAAATTATTTAAATATTTCTTATATCTCAAAATTTGTAAATATCTTAAAATTCACTTACACTCCAAATCAAACTCTAACGACTAAACTTTTTACAACTTTTACTCCATTACTTCCACTTAAAGCAATTTCTAGTATCTCATAAATTTTCCTGACAGCCACGTCAATCTTTCACCCAGTCAATTAAGTGCGCCCTCTAAGCCAAAGCCATTTTAATGCCAAGCATACGAGTTCTAAAGGAAATAGCAAAGGTTCGCGCTGCGGTGCATGCGCACTTAGAAGCAAAGTAGCAAACAGGTATTTACTCAATACAAACACACACACAGCATATTGAGTGGCAAACCAGAACCACGCTAATCAGCTGGGCAGCTGCACAACTCGCTGGCGGTGATGTGGGGGGAAAATGTGAAAAATAAACAAAGGAAAGCATAAATTGCATTTGGCGACCGGTTTTGAGGACCAACTGCAGCAGTTGCTTGACCAACCAGTTGTACGAATGTATATATAAACGTACATATCTACATAAGTACATACATATTTAGAGATATAAGTGCTGTTGAGTCGACTGCGCTGGGCGTCTACCGCAAATTATCTGGACAAAGGCGTATTTGTGCAGACACTTGGGGATACACTTTTTGTCTGCTTTTCCTCGCATATGGAGGAAACTCTTTGAATGTTCGTGTGTGTGTGTGTGCAACTGAGGTTGTTAGACGAGTTTGAAAGTAGTAAAAAAACACATTTAACATATCACATCGAGGACTGTAAATTCAGGTGATATGTTTAATAGAGGTAAACAATATATATTTTTGTTTTAGTTATTATAAAATTTTTATTTAAAAACAAAACACTTTTCTAAATTTAATTTAAAAAAATAAATAAAAAATAATTTAAAAAAATAATAAAAATATTAATAATGAATAATAAAAAAAAATTGGAAAAAATTAATTTAAAAAAATAAATATAAAAAAATTAGGAAAAAATTAATTTAAAAAACTGTAGCATTTAAAAAAATATTAAAAAAAAAAATAAAAATAAAAGAAATTAGGAAAAAATTAATTTAAAAAACTGTAGCATTAAAAAAAACATATTTTTTTATTTTTGGAATTAAATTTTTTAAAATTTTGGATTAATTTTGTAATTTAATAATTTTTAAATTTTTTATTCGTAAAATTTTGAATTTGTTATATTAAATGTTAATTACAGTATATTTTCTGTAGTTTTTTTAGAAAATAAGTAAAATGGAAACGAGGGTTTAAAAAAATATTTTTTCGGTTTAACAAGAAAATATTTTATGATTAATTAACTTAATTAGTTTAAATGGTTACAACAAAAATTTCACTTTCAATTTTTTTTTATGAATTGAATATTCAATTGTAATGATTTTAATTAAAATAATTAATAATAATATTTTTTTTAATAAAATTATATTTAGAAGAATATAAAATAATTCGTTTTTTTTTCAAAATATTAATCAATTATTTTTATTTTCACAAATTTCACAAATTAATTCATTGACATTTTTTTTTAAACACTTTATATGTACGTATGTATGTATTTTTATTAATTTATTTATTTTTTAACTAAACTGTGTTTTTTTGTTACTTTGCATATGTTTTATCAATACTTACATTAAAACTTTGAAAGAAAAATTCGCGTTAAACGAGTAAATCAAGCTTTGCTTACCTGAAAAGGAGACAAATTATGAATTTATTTTTATATATTTATGAATTAATTTATTAAGAATAAGAGAAATATAATTTTAATCGTAAAACATTTTAAATAAAGTGAGAAATTGTCAAATAATTTCTTTTTTAGAAGGATATGTAATCAAGTTGAATTCCAACAAAATTACGGTACTAATTTATATCCAGCTTGATGACTTCTTCCGTCAGATCTAACATACCCTTCTGAGCAATAATAGTAGACGAATATTACGAGCAAACTCTATGATCATCTAACATTCCTGATGATTTCGAACAACAATTGCAAACACTGATAATAACACCCTCGAGAATCGCTCTATCAAAGAGTTCCAGCATCTCATAAAAACACAAATTTCAGTATTCAAAGAGCTTGTATAAATTTCTTTGTGATGCAAAGCAGTATCTTAGCAGCTATTATACCGAACAATAATAAATTCCACCAACGCACAAACCATACAAGCCATCAACTCCCTGATTGATTTACCTCGCAAACGCTTGCTTGCAGTCCCTAGATGCAACCTCTTCATTAAAGTCGTCTGCTACAAACAACTGCAAAGCGCAGCTGCTGCACAATTGATGTAATTCCGTGTGCGCTTTTCTGCTGACAACGCTGTATTTTTCCAACAAAGAAGCAGCAGAAATTCGTTAAAATCAGCAGAAAGTAACTCTTTTGTGACTCTCCAATGGCAAGCAGAAGTGGCAAGAACAAAGCCAGCGTCGTTTTCTTCTTTCTTGGCGATCCACATAAACCTGTCGAAGCAGCTGCACTCTTTTGTGGAGAATGTGGGAAGTCGCCAACGAATAAGTGGAAGAGCAACAAGAAAGAAGGCAAACACTCGTAAATATGTCGCTGAGGCTGCGTCAAGAAGATTGGACTTTGTTAAGAGTTGCAGCAGCTCAAGCTGGAGTTAGGCCACTGGGAGTGTGGGTACGTGACTAGTATTAACCTACAAGTTAACCGCTTGGAGAAGACAACAGCAAAGGCGTAGGAGTTGCAGCACAAAGTGGGTGCAACAAAGTGAAAAGAGGAAGGCAAAGTGGTGGACGTGAAAAATGTAGACCTACGGGAAAAGCTCGCTTAATTGATATGTTTTTCATGTACAGACTTTTATTGGAACTAATTACTATATAATACCATATGTAAACTAGTTATTATATCATTTTTCGTTCGTTTAAAATTTTCTTGAAATTCTCAAACGGTTTATTAATTTGTAAAATTTGCTCTCTTTGTTCTCTAGTACTTCTCTTGTGCCCTAGAACTCTCCTTCGTTTCAACGTGAGCTGAAGAACATACTTTCTAAGCGTTTAGGTTTCCTACAGGTCTTTTACTTATATATTTACAGTATGTAGACCGATATTTGTATAGTTGTCTCTACACCGTGTAGGTGTGCCACTTATAAGTTTCAACGCATTGAGTACACTTAAAGGAGCAGCTGAGCGAAAACCTGTTAACCTAACAAGAGGTAGAGCATTTGTCTTCCTGTCAGCTTCGCTTTGGCTCCTTTCTTTTCATAATTTGTGGTCTTTTTGGTGCTTTCAATTTGCTTGGATTATTACTGCGCAGTTTTTATGAAGATTGATGTAATTTAATACTTTTCTTTTTTGAAGGGATTAAATCAAGTTTCATAACTGTTGATTTTTTCGCATGTTTTTTCATTGAATAAATCAAAAATTTTTTTATTGTCGTAAATTTTCAATATGATTTTTTAAATAATTTTTTCTCCTAAATATTAATTTTTTTAATCCTACTATTTTTGTTGTCATTTATAAGTCTTTGCATTATTTGCTTCAATTTTTTTCGTCTCTATTAATTATTACTTCCTCAGTCCTTATCCTCTTCCGTTGAATTCCCATAAACTTTTTTTGTCATACACATTCATTCCACTTCAAAAGCTTCCAATTCTATGGAAATGATTAAAAACTTGTTAATACCCTGTCGCTTATACGAAATATATGCATGGTAAATGTATATTTTTTCAGTTTCATAGACTCGCTCTGGCTATCTGTCGCCCGCTGCCATCGCGCTGAGATTACTTTTCGGTAGAAAAAATGCATTCAAGGTAGCTGATTTAATGTTTGTGCGGTTTAATGGCTTTAAGCCGTAAAGTGAATGCCTTTTTTGGTTGTCGAACACATGCCACACACACACACAAGCGCAGGAAATGGATTTTCGGTAAACTGAAAAAGGCAAAGAATGCAATAACCAGTTTTTATTTGGCACTATCAGCCGTGTCTGTTACCAATAATATTTTCGTGCATATGCATACGACTTTTTTTGTTTTTTCTTCTGCAGGAAGTTGACTTTTTACACAAATCAAATTTTTATTTCCTATTTTTTTTACAAATTTTTACAATTTCTATAAATTAAATTTATTTATGTATGCAGTCATGCACTTTTATCTCACATTTTTGTGCATTTCCTCTTGACCGTTATGCGCTGTTTCTCGCCTTGTTTTGCTTCGCTTTCTTGCTTGTGATAACTCTGCGCTACCGAGATATTCATCTGCTTAAAATTCATTCAATGCCCCAATCGATGACTCTCTGGTTCAATTGCATTGCATTCGTTTGTGGTGCAGCCGTAAGCATTTCTCCAAAAACTTACAATTAGCTTTTTTATATTCAAAAGCGAACTTTCGCCTACGAATAAATGAATGTCTCTTCGGCTTTGCCACCACTTTATTGCAGTTACGTGACATTTTTTGGTGCTCATTGTTGAAATTTAGGGAAATGCTCACAAAGTTTAAATCTGCGTTGTAATTGTATTGGTACTGGTAATTGGAATTGTAATGATTATTGTAATCGAATGGGAATTCTGATTACACATATTAAGGTGCATTTTATAGTGCGATGAAAATAATTTCTTAATTGGATTTGGTATTGGTAATGGTAATTGTAATAGTAATGGTAATTGTAATGGTAATGATTCCAAAATATTATTTTTTAACGATATGTAGGTAAATTTTAAATTGTATTTGATATTTGTAGTAGTAATTGTAATGGTAATGACTTTTAGTAATGATTCCAACCTATCGATTTATTAATATTAAATTCTAATTTATAACTTTGTCATGTCAAATAATTAATAATTTATTAGGCAATATCCATACTTTTTTAAATTCTTGTAAGTTAAATTACTTTGTATTTCTAATATTTTTAATGAATGTGTAATTACCAGTAATCGAAAAGTTATCAGGAATTCGATTAAGTTGTTCGTATATTATTTCAATTATTGGTATGTCTTTCGTTGTTTTTTCTTCACAATATTGAAAAAAGTAATAATTTTCATCCATCATACACCAGCGATTGCATCACCCACTGCAACAACAACACATTCATAGCAAAGTTCGTGGTGCATAAATCACCTTCATATTAAATACCATTTCAGTGTCACTACATTGATTTCCAACCTTAACTTTTGGTCTTTGGACCTGCTGTTTGTTGTGAGTGACTCTTTGTCTCGCTTTATGGGACGCACCTTGTTTTGCCAGACACCTGCTGTACGCGACAAATATACGCCCAAACTGAAGTGACTTGTAATCTAGTTGCGTTACAACTTGTCTACCCGTGTCACCAATGTCTTTTGTTGAGTTAATTATGTAAAGTGCATACTTTGCATACGTAGACCGACGGCGACCCACGCTTCATTAGCAGTTGATAGGTTAAATTGTGAGGAGATTTTATTTATTAGATAAATTAATGGCAAGTAACGAATTGAAAAAAAAAAAAACAAAATTATTTAATTTATAGGTTAGGTTTGTTGGAAATAGCGATAAATGTAGTAGAAACATGTACTTTCGAAGTTAATGAACACCACATAAGCAACTTACTGCCACTCGTATTTCTATGCCGACGGATCGAAAAGAGTTTATATTTCTATATTTTTGGTAAATTTCAGATGTTCTTTCAAGTCTTTGGGAGAACGATGGCCTATTACCGAATTTAAAAGTGTTTGTGTTAGTATACAAATACAATTTAAAATAGTGGTTATTGGTTATAGAATTGGTTAAATGTGTTTAGATTCTGTTTTTGTAAGTTCTTAGAGATGACGGTAATCAGAGAGTTAGATTTATAGAGGTCTACAACTTTGCTTCCGCCGTTTTCCAATAGATGTCTCTGGGGTCAAGCACTGGTCGATTAAATCGATTTTTTTTATATCGATCTTGGACATTTGTGTCAACATTAACCCAACAAAATATTTTTAGAGATCTGTTTGCATCCCAAACTTATTCTCAACTGAAAATGTCACTTTTTGAGCCGAATTTTCGACATATGCGGGAATGTCTCCAGGGTCAAGCACTCGTTGATTAAATCTTTTTGAATCGATCTTGGACATTTGTGTCAACATTAACCCAAACAAAATTTGTAGAGATCTATTTGCATTCCAAACTTATTCTCAACTAAAAATGTCACTTTTTGAGCCGAATTCTCGACATTTGCGGGAAATTTTTCCTTTCTTTTTTAATTCCAAGAAACGTGCGGTTGAGGCTGATCGATTGCTTTCGGATACGTACGGTGAGGCTGTCCTAAGTGAAAAAAGCCTTAAATTTACAAAAAAAAACGGCGGAAGCAAAGTAGTAGACCTAATATATAGACTAGATTTCATGAGATATAATCTTATGCAGACATTGATGATCTCAGCAGCCAGAAAAAAGTTTTCATTCTCTGATCCACTATTATATTGTGGGCGAGGTTTCTAATTGTAGCCATCATTCTGAAGCTTTTAAAGTATTTTTTATCATCATCCATTGTTTAAAAAAATATATGTAGTGTGTATGTATTCATCTATTCTAACCACAGAAACCACCAAACATTACCACTAAATTAACCAAGCTGTGATCTTGTAATCTTAAATGGCACTTAATTTTGACACTGAAGATAAATTGTTCTAACACACATAAATTGTTCTATATAATAAATGAGCTGCATCACACACGCATTTAATCAAACAAAATGAAGTAATCAGCTTTTTACACAAAAAAAAATATTTTCTCTTAAATTTTCTTCGGCGTTGCAGTTGTATGCGTGTGCGAGATTAATGAGAAACGTCATTTAAGTGAAAAAAAATAATAACAGCAATCGCTATGGACATGGAAAAGCACATAAAAAATGTTTAATAAGTAATTTCATGGTTTTAATTGTCAGTGGAGTGAGAAAAGCGAGCGAAAACATACACTGATACACATACATTCAAATGTGTGTATTTACTGGATAAATGAAATACAGACAGTGTTGCCGCATTGCAGCTTGCAGGAATGTGTCGCTAAGACAAATGTGCTTCAGCTTGCATGTATTTTTATACTCTCGCAACAAATGTTGCTAAAGAGAGTATTATAGTTTTGTTCACATAACGGTTGTTTGTAACACCCAAAACTAATCGAGTTAGATATAGGGTTATATATACCAAAGTGATCAGGGTGAAGAGTGGAGTTCAAATCCGAATGTCTGTCTGTCCGTCCGTCCGTCCGTCCGTCCGTCCGTCTGTGCAAGCTGTAACTTGAGTAAAAATTAAGATATCTTGATGAAACTTGGCACACTTATTTCTTGTCACCATAGGAAGGTTGCTTTCGAAAATGAGCAAAATCGGACCACTGCCACGCCCACAAAATGGCGAAAACCGAAAACACATAAAGGGCTATAACTAAGCCATAAATAAAGCTATGGAAATAAAATTTGGTATGAAGGATCGCACTATGAAGGGGCATATTTGGATGTAATTTTTTTGGGGAAGTGGGCGTGGCCCCGCCCCCTACTAAGTTTTTTGTACATATCTCGCAAACCAATAAAGCTATATAAACCAAACTTTCTGCAGTCGTTTTTTTTATCCACTTCCTAATACAGTCCAAAAATGAAAGAAATCGGATCATAACCACGCCCACCTCCCATACAAAAGTTAGGTTGAAAATTACTAAAAGTGGGTTAACTCACTAAGGAAAAACGTCAGAAACACTAAATTACACATAAAAAATGGCAGATGGAAGCTGCCCTCAGATTTTTTTACAAAATGGAAAATTGGCGTGGCGTCGCCCACTTATGGGTCAAAAACCATATCTCAGGAACTACTCGACCGATTTCAATGAAACTTGGTTTGTAATAGATTTCTTACATCCCAATGATATGTTGTGAAAATTGGCCAAATCGCTTCACAACCACGCCTACTTCCTATATACCAGAACTTAGAAGATGATCTGAATCGTTTACTTTACAATATATATAGTAAGCACTAGTGAAGATATCGGTGCAAAACTTTGCACAAATACTGTATTTATAGTGTGGCAGCCCCATTCTAAAAATCGCCGAAATCGGACCATAGGTTTTCAAGGCCCCATATATCGAACATGAGGACCTCGGTGCTTCTAACCTAATATTAGTGTTTCCAACTTTCAATGGACTTTATACAATATATATGACGAATATGTGGGTCAAATTGTGTATTATATAATATAAATAAAGTTAAATAAATAAATTGCGAGAGTATAAAATGTTCGGTTACACCCGAACTTAGCCCTTCCTTACTTGTTTTTTTTAATTTTATGTGTGTTTTTGTATTTTTGAATAAATTAATTTTGGAGGGAAGGAGCTGTAGTGCGTTAAAGAGCTACTAGTCTCATAAATTCACTCCAATGATATTTGGGGTTGTAAATATAAAATTTTCAATATGCTTACGTATGTTGTGCGTATGTTAGTATGTTTTAATTTTTTATATGCATTAATATTCAAATATATGCCATCAAAATAAAGTATGAAATATCGCCACTTCTTGCAACTACTGCTTGCATTTTATTAAGCTAATGATTTGATGTGTTTAATAAGCAATAATTATATATGTATGTATGTATGTATGTATGTTGATTTCCCAACCCTCCATATCATAAATTATTTTATGTCCGATATACATGCACATAATTACCAAATTTCTATAAATTGACACACTTACACCATTTATAGAAATTTACATATAAAAATGTAATTACATATGTATATGCATGGGTTCATTTATAGCACATAATTCACTTTGCTTGAGCAATGCTGATTTCTATTTATTTATTATCAAGCATTTTCTGGAGCGTCTAATTGCGGGCATATGTAGCATATATACATACGATGTATGTATAAGCCCCCTGTAGTCTTATGAGCATAAAACATAATTACTTAAGTACAGACCTACAAATATATATTGCTCTAAGTACCTCATATGTCATAGCGCTAAAGAAGGAAGCTCATTTATCTATATACTCACATATGTAGTATATACATTACATGATAATTATCTGTAGTAGGCTCATTTTCAACTAGGTCGCACTTATTGAATTGCTCAGTTTACCGAGATATAAATACCTTCATTCAATGTATATGTATACATACATACATATGTCTAATCTCTAAATATATGGGTATCAACATATGTATGTAAATATAGATGTAGCCATGTATGTAAATATCAGAAATATTTTGTCGCATTTTGTAGACGCATTTGATTATCGAGTTGCTCTAATTTGATAAAAATAAAATGTAGGTGTGCTTGGTTGTCCTATATAAGAAAGCCACCAGTCGGTATATTTAATATTGATATAAAATAAACAATTTGATTCTAGATTAGTTATGGCAGACTCTGTTAGCATTTAACACCCGTTTATTCGAGGGAATTAATTTATTATTATTTTTTGTTGTGAACTATCAATTGTTACATGATAAATCCTTCAATTGGGGGTAATTCTAGAAAAGTAACAGATATCATGTAAACAACACGGTATATAGGGGTTAAAAAAAGAGGCGCCGCAGGGATTATTAGCGTATAGTTTATTACGATAAACATACATTTAGGCGCCACACACTTATATTTAGGATTCTACAAAGCAAATCTGTACTTCTCGAATGGCTTATGAAATAATGTAGAGCTCAATAGCAAATTATTACAAAATATTCAAATCAAACTTAAGCGATCCATAAACATCTAGGATGAAACAAATACAGAAATAGGTAAATATTCACAGAACCCTGACCTGATATGAAACAGTTTTGAATGTAATTACCGTAGAATTTGACTGATTTTGGAGATTTCAAAATTTGTTCAGCACAAGAGCTATTGGGAAGATTTATTTAAGCATTTGCTTCGAAGTTTTTATCTGTATATGAAGAGCGGTTTAATATTAAATGTATGGTTGTTGTAATTATTGTTGTTGTTGTACTGTAAAAATACTATGAATTAAATTATAGAACTATGTATAGAAAATATGTAATTTGTAGGTTATATTTTTTGCTGTAAAGTGAATTTTCGTAAGTTAAGTTAAGCTCTTTTTAGAATTAACGAGAATAATTATTCTAACTAGTAACTAATAAGCGATTAAATAATGAGTTCACTCGATTTTAACACACTAAGATATAATAAAGTTGAAATCAGCCGATTCAGTACAGTTAAATACCTTAATTTTGAGAACCGCATAACTCGAATATATGAAATTTTGTTCTTACAATATTTTTATAGGAATTAAATACACTTAAAAAAATTAATCTGACTTAAATTGTTTTTGGCAGATTTGAGCAATATTTATACTCTCGCAACAAATGTTGCTAAAGAGATTATTATAGTTTTGTTCACATAACGGTTGTTTGTAACACCCAAAACTAAACGAGTTAGATATAGGGTTATATATACCAAAGTGATCAGGGTGAAGAGTGGAGTTCAAATCCGAATGTCTGTCTGTCCGTCCGTCCGTCCGTCCGTCTGTGCAAGCTGTAACTTGAGTAAAAATTAAGATATCTTGATGAAACTTGGCACACTTATTTCTTGGCACCATAGGAAGGTTGCTTTCGAAAATGAGCAAGATCGGACCACAGCCACGCCCACAAAATGGCGAAAACCGGAAACACATAAAGTGCCATAACTAAGCCATAAATAAAGCTATGGAAATAAAATTTGGTATGAAGGATCGCACTATGAAGGGGCATATGTGGATGTAATTTTTTTGGGGAAGTGGGCGTGGCCCCGCCCCCTACTAAGTTTTTTGTACATATCTCGCAAACCAATAGAGCTATATAAACCAAACTTTCTGCAGTCGTTTTTTTTAGCCACTTCCTAATACAGTCCAAAAATGGAGGAAATCGGATCATAACCACGCCCACCTCCCATACAAAAGTTAGGTTGAAAATTACTAAAAGTGGGTTAACTCACTAACGAAAAACCTCAGAAACACTAAATTTCACATAAGAAATGGCAGATGAAAGCTGCACGCAGGTTTTTTTACAAAATGGAAAATGGGCGTGGCGTCGCCCACCGATTTCAATGAAACTTGGTTTGTAATAGTTTCTTTACATCCCAATGATATGTTGTGAAAATAGGCCAAATCGCTTCACAACCACGCCTACTTCCTATATACCAGAACTTTGAAGACAATCAAAATCGTTTACTTTACAATATATAAAGTAAGTACTAGTGAAGATATCGGTGCAGAACTTTGCACAAATACTATGTTAATAGTGTGGCAGCCCCATTCTAAAAATCGCCGAAATCGGACCATAGGTTTTTAAGGCCCCATATATCCAACACGAGGAC
The DNA here is from genome assembly GCA_031772095.1 of Zeugodacus tau. Classification (NCBI taxonomy): domain Eukaryota; kingdom Metazoa; phylum Arthropoda; class Insecta; order Diptera; family Tephritidae; genus Zeugodacus; species Zeugodacus tau. Next base: position 4,358,609 of record CM062651.1, read on the forward strand.
CTCAGTGCTTCTAACCTGATATTAGGGTTTCCAACTTTCAATGGACTTTATACAATATTTATGACGAATATGTGGGTCAAATTTTGTATTATATAATATAAATAAAGTTAAATAAATAAATTGCGAGAGTATAAAATGTTCGGTCACACCCGAACTTAGCCCTTCCTTACTTGTTTTTCCTTACTTTTAATAGAAAAAACATCTCCAATGAATTAGCCAATATGTATGTATGTCAATTAATACTTTTTTTACACAACCCAGTTGCCAAATACTTCATTAACCTTACAACTGCAATAAACATGTTCACTAATTAATATAAGTGAAAAAAATCTCAAGACCCAAAAAAACAAAATCCACACAACAAATAAGAAAACCTAATGAAATCAAGTTTTTCACAACCTTCACGCACTGAAACGCCAACAAACGATCGAAACGCCGCCCACGAGTTTCCCTTATAAACGAGATTGACATGCGAGTCACAGAAAAAACACACACGCACACACAATGACACAAAGGCACAAAAAAGCTAAGCGTTTAATTAGTAATATTTAAGAAACGAGTAACTCAAGATCAACCAAATTGCACGCATGCATGTGTGTGTGTGTTCGTGCGTGAGCGTGTGACTGCAGCAATGACTGTGTGACAGTGTTTTGTGTTGAAATTAAATGGTTCCACATGATTAACACAGCAATTGCGTGCAATTAAAGTGGAAAGCGAACGAAAAAGATGCGACTGCGTAAGAAAATCTCAAAAAAGCGAAACCTCCACAGGAGTGCGTGTGTTCGTGTGTGTGGGCAAAAAAAAGTGAAGTGAAAATCAAAAATAGTTACGAAATAACACAGTCTAGCGATTTGAGGCCAGCAGTTAGCGCGCCAGACACTCAACCCATGCGACAACAACAAGCAACAAACAACAACAACGATGGTGACAGAAAAAAGAAGCAGTCGGTAGCGTGTGACATTCCGTCAAGTGCATGAGAAGTATGCGAGTAGGCTGGCAAATGATAATGAATATGTTGATGATGACAAAGCTGCTGACGCTACTGAACGGTGCTGCTGCTGATGTTGTAGGAGATTATGTGAAATATTTTTTGCAATTTTCGTTGTTGTTGTCTCATTTTTTGCGCTCATGACGTTTTCAGCTCCTGTTTTGCTCAGGCAAGGTGACGCGTGTGGCATTTGCGTGGCATGTCTGTCGTGTGTGATCTCTGTGTGTGTGTGTAAGTGTGCGTCTTAACGTCTTCTTATGTCACGCTTGACGTGAAAAAGAGCTCATTGTTCGAGGCAAGTACCAAAATGCTACAAAGCATTATTTTAACGAGAAATTATTTACTGTAACAAAAAACTAGAAAAAAGATTGCGTGCCACACATTTAGTTCTGCTTGAGTTTTTAAGTGATTTTGGCTGTAGATTTTTTTACATTTTGACCGCAAATTTTTCATTTTTTATTTTGTGTTGGCGAGAGAGTTGGCCCTGACACTGTTGGCACATTTTTTCGGTTTGTATTAAATTTTTATTTTTAATTTTTGGATTACTTTAAAGAAGAGGGTATTTCTTATTGTATAAAATGTATAATAAAAATTAAAAAAATTAATTTCTTCTAAATTTAATATTTTCTAATTTTTTTTAATTTCGAATTTTTTTAATTTGTATAATTTTTTATTTTATTTAGTTTTTATTTTATTATTATTATTTTTTTTTAATTTAAAACAATTTTATTTTTTTTTTAATATTTTATTCTTTTTTATTTTTATTTTCATTTTTCTATTTTTAATTTTTTTTGAAATTCTTATTTCTCTTAAATTTTTTCTTCTTCTAATTTGTTAAATTTTTCTAATTTTAATTTTTTTTTATTTATTATTATGTAATTATTTTTGCTTTGTTTTTTAATTTTTTTACTTTGATTAATTTCAATTTAATTTTTATTTTTTAATTTTATAACTTTTTATTTTTATTTATAATTCTAAATTTAAAATAATTAAATTTTGTTTTTAATATTTTATTCTTTTTTATTTTCATTTAATTTTTATTTTTTCTAAATAATTTTTTTTGGAATTCTTATTTCTCTTAAATTTTTTTTCATTTTACATTTTCTTTAATTAATTTTAATTTAAATTTTATTTTTTTAATTTTGTAACATTTTATTTTTATTTATAATTCTCAATTTAAAATAATTTTAAATTTTTTTTAATATTTTATTCTTTTTTATTTTCATTTAATTTTTATTTTTTCTAAATAATTTTTTTTTGGAATTCTTAATTCTCTTAAATTTTTTTCATTTTACATTTTGTATTTTTTTTTTAATTTTACTAATTTTTTTAAATTTATGATTATTATGTTTTTTTTGTTTTATTTTTTATTTTGTTTTTTTTTTACTTCGTTTAATTTTAATTTATTTATTTTTTAGTTTTTTTTAAATCCATAATTTAAAATTATTTTAATTTTTGTTTTTCACTTTCATTTAATTTTTTTATTTTTCTTATTTTTAAGAAATATCTCCTAAATATCTCTTAATTTTATATAATCTTTGTCCCCCGCCTTTTCCAAAAACATTTGCTTACGTCTGCCGCACGCGCTAATTTATTGTTCGCCGTCATTGGCGTCAAACTCTGTAGCCATGTCTCTGGTGTTTCCTCAGCAGAGGCGCCCACGCGGATAGCCAGCTGGTTATAGCGGCTAGCTAAGCATTACTAGCTGATGGCTAAAATTAATGCCTCTTAAATTGTTCGCATTAATTTTGGCGTGATTTTTGCTACGCGTTTTCTTCAAATTAGTCGTGAAATTATTTTGCAATTTGCGAAATTTGAAATGATAGCTTTTAATGGATTATAAATTATCCAAAATGTCTGATATTAAAGGTGAGCGGATCTCATTACGGGAGTTTAAATTCATGGTATATAATTGTATATAATACTTTAATTCAAATTTAAGAAAATTTACCAAGCCTTTTTTGTGGAAAAATTAATAAAATAATTAATTAATAAAATTAAAAAAATACTATATTTTCTTAAAAAATTAAAAAAAAACAAAAACAATATAAAACACATATCACTTTTTTTTATTTTTTACTTAAAACAATTGAATATTTTCTTATATAAAATTTGCAAAAATATATTCCAAAAATGCTGAAAAATATTCTCAAAATTATTAGTTATTATTTTAATGGAAAAAAATTAAAAGATGTATAAAAATAAAAAAAAATTATAATAAAAAATTAAAATGTAAAAAAAAAATTAAAAAATTATTGAAAAAATTCAATTAAGAAATTAAAATTAAAAAAAAATATTTAAAATTTTAAAAAGTAAAATTAGAGCTTAATAAATATTAAAAAAATTTTAATAAACATTTTTAAATATATTTTCGATTTCCATTATAAACAAAGAAACGTCAATTTCTACATGCCTCACCGCCAGCTAAGACAATCTTCACCAAGTAACTAAGAATTGGCCTTGCCAACTCATGGCGAATATTTGGAAACCTTAGCAGTGTGCCGCCCATTCAACGACTTATGCGTGTGTGTCTCCCCAATTCTTTTCATAGCAAAAATGTACCGTAAAATTTGGGTCTTGGTCAAATACTGCGCAGCTTTACAGTTTTTTGCGCTAGTGGCAAGTAAAACTTAATTCTGCTGCCATCGCTGTGCATCCAAACGCTTGAGGGCGTTTATGTGCTAATCAAAAAACAGCGCATAGTATACAACAACAACGATATGTTGTTGATAATAATATTTATGCTATTTTACATGTGTTTGTGTTTATGTGTGTTTGTGAACTGTAAATAAACTCGTGGCGCATTTAGTGCGCGTTAACCACTTTCGGTTCGTGTCGTCGTGAAAATTTGAAACTCACCGCACAAAGTTCTGAAACATTTCTGTGTCAAGTGCACGTACGTCAAGTCGTGTCTTGTGCCACCAACTGTCGATGTGGCTGTGTGCGTGCGCTTAAGTGCGCACAGGTGGAAAATGTAACGCATAAAGCTCGCATTTTTATATTTTTTCAAATGAAAATTTTTATTTTATGTATTTTTAATTTCGCTTCCGTCGCTCGCCGCACTAAATGCTTATGGGTAATGTTTGTAGTTTCACCCGCTGAACTTTACACACACGGCGTGTGGTGAAACTTTGTCGATTTTATGGCACTTAGTAGCATGTTCTGTGATATTTTTCCGTTTTGCGAATTTATTTTTATGTGCGAATTATTTTTTAGCAAAAATGCGTGAAAATTGTTGTAGTGTGAATTACATTCGCAGTGAAAGTTAAGAATTTTTAGATTAGGTTGAGATTCAACGAGTTACTTTCAGTGGATTTAGAAACTAGTTGATATTTTCATAGCAGCAATTAATGTAAGCTTGTTTTAAGCTGCCTAAAGTGACCTTCGAGGAAATCTTTAAACCATTTCAAATATATTTTTTGATATTTTCTTGAAAATATGTACTGCAAGTTGAACCGACTCCGTTTATTGTCTTTATTTTAGGTATTATCGAAAGCGAGTATCTAAATTCGATACCAATTACTTTTAAAAACGTCTTTCTACTTCATGTCTCAAATGAATACAGTTTATACTGATACTGAGTACTTTAAAAACACTGTTTTGTATAAATAAATACAATACTGAGTACTTTTGGTGCATAACTTGCATCCAAAATAATGAGTAACCGGGTACTCGTATCAATAAGGTTACTTTTTTTACTAGATCTAAGAGTTTTTTAACCCAAATCTGTCAAAAAAAAGTAGTTAAGCTATTTGAAAGAGAATCTGTGAGTGAAATATACGATCACGATCGATGTTAGAATACTCTCTGAGAGAACTAAGAGACCAATTTCAACGGATCGACAACTAATTTAGAATAGCATCAGCTGTTAAACAGCTGTTGATGTCCAATTTAGAAAAAGTTCAGTTTCTTTTCAACAACTATCCGAAATTTCAATTGACAACACAAAATTACTGACCTAGAAAATTAATAGAATTTTTTATCCAAAAAAGAATCGTTTACACACAAACTATCACAGCATTTCTAAGCGCTCACTCTCACGCAGTCACTCACACAGCTGCTTACTTTGATAATCATCATACGCATTGTCTAACCTTGAGATAGACAACGGTGTGCGTAAGATAGCATACACACACACACGCACACACATTTGCCCATGGAGACGTGCAAAATTTTACAACAACAACAAATAGCATATCTTTCACTTTCCATTTTTTTGCAATTTCTTTTCAATTATGTTTTATGACGTTTTTGATGTTAACACAAACGTGCTGAAGCGTTTATTAGAAGCAAGTACACATATGAACTTTCATTTCGATTTCGCCTTTTGGCCCGCACGCACACTGGCACAAGTGCTTTGTTGTAGTTTTTTCATAATTTTTGCACATTACTGTGTGTTGATAAGTCGAGTATGAACGCTTTTCGCTGATACCTGCCGCTGATACTATGCGTGTTATTTATAACAACGTACGCGCCTTATCATGTCTCAGCTACAACATATAAACATTTGTTCCTCATACCTAATTTGCTGATAAGTTGATACCGAGTGCGATAAGTTCGAACAAGAAAAAAGTGCAAAAATTCAATTGATAACTAATGCGGTTGTAATCGATAAGTTATTGCTGCAATTCACTGCGGTAATCAGTGTCAGTGCTGTGCTCAATAGACTTTGGAATGGTAAATTGTGTTATTAATTATTAATATTAATTTGTAGTAATTGAGTAAAGTCGGAGATTCCCGCTCACTCTTTTTAATATAGAAGAGTCCAGCAAGAGTACTTCCGATGGGTGATTAGCTTACCGAAGCTATACGATAGAAACTATAGAAGATCATAGCTTTCCTTCGAAGAACTTCAAGTCCGTTTCAAGGCATTTGGCACACCAGAAATTGCTCTACGGATATTAGCATTCATTGTACCAGCCTTATGGGGAATTGGTTAGAGAGATTAGAAACTATAGAAGATCATAGCTTTCTCTCGAAGACCTTCAAGTCCGTTTCAAGGCATTTGGCACACCAGAAATTGCTCTACGGATAGTACCATTCATTGTACTAGCCTTATGGGGAATTGGTTAGAGAGATTCGTCATTTATGATATAAGAGAGTAACGTTAGTATTAGGTCTACAATTTTGCTTCCGCCGTTTTTTTGGAAATTTTAATTTTTTTTTATAAAAACGGTTACAAATGTCGATGAGCTTCAGCCGCACTTTTCTTGGAATTAAAAAACAAAAGCAAAATTTCCCGCACATGTCGAGAATTCGGCTCAAAAAGTAACATTTTCAGTTGAGAATAAGTTTGGGATGCAAACATATCTCTACATTTTGTTGGGTTAATGTTGACACAAATGTCCAAGATCTATCTAAAACGATTTAATCGACCAGTGCTTGACCCTAGAGACATCTATTGGAAAACGGCGGAAGCAAAGTTGTAGACCTAATAATACAGAGAGTCCGCCAAGACTTTCTCGACTGAAGTTCTTCACAAAACAGATAATTGAACTCAGCTTTACTTTCTAATTTAAAAGAATATTCCACTGAATTAACCACCACAGAGGGCTGTGTGTTCCACAAGTTCATTTAAACTATTTGCTAGAACAATTTTCAGTGTTTTCTTTCGGAATAGTGTAATTCATAGCTCGTTTTACTAGTGTTCAACAGTTTTCTGATTATGTAATATACAAGGCTAGCGGTATCTAGTTTATCACAATTAATTTTATAACTCCCACATTATGAAATCACAAATTGTTCCAACCTTCATACAACACACCTTATTTTTATGCCTCAAATATTGACAGATAATTTTGCAGGATTGAGAACTCGCAAATGCCACAGCCCAGTATTAAACAAAATGATAACGGGTGTCTTTATTTTAACCTATAGTTTATAGTCTATCAATAAGACCAAGGGAAAGACAGGGTGTAACACATCGAGTGGGAGAGTCACTACGAAAGTAGATGTCAAGTGACTGGAAAAGCAAATAAAGTCAGCAAAGAATAAGAAAATGAATCGAAAGTGATTTATGAATAATAACTGAATCCGTACAAACAAATCGGAAGATCGAAACAAGTCTGGATCTCTCTAACACTTTATTTTTCATAAATTTTTATTCATTCATAGTTATTACGAATACCTTCAAAAATACTTAAGATTCATTTGACGTTTCACATGAAACGACGATTTGTCATTCACATTAAAAAAACAACGGTATTTTCTGCCAAGCGGGGAAACACAATGGCAATGAGTATTGACGTCTAATCAATGAGATTGTTTACTTATAAATTCATACAACCGATAAATGTATGTATGTATGTAAATATTTATGAATAAATACACGGACACATACACACAAATATTTGTGTGAAAATAACGTTAGCTCCACAAGTTCACCAGCATTGGCGCATTAATTAGCGATCAGCACTACTCGAGCGACAGGTGCTGCGAGATTTCAATGACGGTGCAGATGCTTCAGCGCTTTCAGAGAGAGAGAGATAAAGAGAGAAAGAAAAGGGCGAGCGTAAATAACAGCTATTAACTACTTAATGTCGTATTCTTCGGAAATATTCATCGCAACATCTCGTTTATCATGCGGCGCTACAAATTTGCATAATATTTGTGATTGTTGTTGTTTGTGTTTTCGCAAATGTTTTCTAGGTAAATAAATTGCCAACGTTTTTTTCCGACTAAATTTTTATGACGCGTTTGACATTTTTTGCTGCTTCGCAAATTTCTACTAAATTTGTTTTTGTTGTTATTTCTTCATTAATACTTGCTGAGCATTTCGCTTAGCGATTGATTGTACGTAGATAGATAGCTGATAAGCTGGCGTGGAGACTATATACTTAAGTATTTATTAATATATTTGTTGTTGCTTGTTAAGTGGCGTTAGTGACTGTTTAGCGAAATATGTATGTAGCAAACATGGTGACACCTTTCTGTACCGTTATTGCGTTGCTTGTGTTGATATGCCGTCGTGTTATCTATCGGTCATTCCCACTCGGCGCCGAGTGTGTGTACCCCTGACGCAATAAAGCAGCTGAGCGCGTGCAGAGTGGCAGCTAGCTAACTGACGGGCTTGTGAGAATGTGTTCATATGGGTTTGAGTGCGTTCTCAGCGCGGGTAGGAAAACAGAAGTTCAACGATAAATTATTGTTTGGTATACAATTTTGATATTTTGGCATTTTTAATTTATATATGCTTAGGGTTGTTGTATGATTATGTTACTGTAGGAATCGTTGATATTTTCTTTTTTGAGGATCAGCAGTACATTCCAAGTTCTTACTGAATCTAGTGAGATATTTTATAGAATAGATTTCTACGGAACTCAAATTAATATGGCGCCTCCATACTCGATTCTAACTGAGTACTCACCATCCTTCAACAAAATATAGCCGGTGGCTTTGGAATCTAGTAAGGTCTTTTATTGAACACACCTACGGGACTCAAATTAAAGGAGGCTCCAATTAAGTACTTGAAGAATCTGAATCAGATGGTCACAATAGCACCGTGCTATCATTATATTTTTCCTAGAGGGCTTGTATGTGAACACAGTAATAAAGTAAAAGTTAATAAAACTTATAAAAAATTTGCAAAACTACACAAACAAGAATAGCGAATGGATTTCAATGCTTTTAAAAACTACAAAAAAAATACAAAATGTTTTAGAAGTTTTTCGAACTTTGCCAAAGGCGCAATCGAAAAGCATTGAATTGTGCAGTATTAACAATGGATATTTGTGTTTTTGTTGTACTTGCAAACATAACAATAAACGTTTACACAAAAAATTTGTTTGCCTTTCATATAAAGTTGGCTGAAATCGTGGCCAATTTGCCGCCAATCTTTGGCATAATTTCTAAGCACAGTTGCGGGTAGGTATGTTCCCTGCCAGCCAAAGGTGGTGAAAAAGCTGGTTAAACCGAAGTTTTTTAAACCCACAAAAGTGGTAAAAAAGTGGTGAGTTTGCCATAGGCCAGCATAGCTGCTTGTGAGTTTTTTAACCACTATTCCCCTCACACGTACGAATACAAAAACAAAACAACCCAAACGTGTGCGTTGGTGTTAGTAATTGAAGAAACATGAGGGGAAAGTGGTTAGGCCTGGCTGGCAGGGTTTGTATGTTTATACATATACATATGTATGTATCGTATGTGTGTATGTATGTACACTTTAGCATGTGCGGCAAATCGTGTTTTTATGCCACAAACTTTGTTCTTTTTTTTACTTTTTCGCCTCAAACCAAACTATTTCGCTATATTTAGCTAACTTTGAAGGCGAAATAGGGGGTAAAAATAAAATAAAAATACAATAAAGATTAAAATCAAACACACACATACATACACGCAAACAAAAGAGACACTTACGGCAGGAAATCAGTTCAAAGTCAAAGTATTTAAACGCCAATCGATAGGGCAATAATGTTGGCAAACAAATACAAAGTAGATGCATATTATGTACATGCAAAGTTAGGTGTATGTATGTATATGTAAGTATGTTTGCTTGTGTGTCACTGTGTCTACAGCTGTTGTGTCTAATACATATAAGTGAGTAGTAGCAAAAATCGTAAGAACAAAAAATCTTGAAATCCATGAGGTTGCAGCAAGTGAAGGGAAATAATGGAATATGTATGCAGGAAAATAAAAAAAAAACAATAATGAGATGTGTGAAAAATCGATTGTATGATGCGAGAAAATTGCTTTGGCGCTCATTTGAAACAAGTGATAATAATTAGGTATAATAAAAATATAAAAAAACTTATTTTCTAAAAAAATATTTTTTTTTATATATATATTTTTTTTATATATAGTATATTTTTTTTTTAATTTTTAACTTTATATTGACATAATTAATAATGAAATTTTATTCATAGAATTTAAAAAATATTATTATATTTTTTTTTAATAAAAATATTATTATAATTTTTTGTTTTTTTAATTTAAATCAAGTTCAGCCAAAACCTGTCATAAACACTTAAATTGCAATATTTTCTCCCTTAATGACGTCATATTAGTCACAATTTACTCAGAATTTATTAATCTCTTTAAAGTTGCTTGCTAGTTCCATCAATCCGACACTTGCTCATTCATAGCCGTTAGCTGTCTGACAGTTTCACAACTTGAGATGTTCTGTTAACCATCAAAATAACTGTCTAAAGTGTAAAGTGTATCACCAAAGACTGGCTATATCAAGGATTGCTCTCAATTCACTCATCATGATGTCAACTGCTTTATTACTTTTTTCTAACACAACACAACTGTTTTATTACTGCAAAAATTTAGTTAAATTAAAAATATATATTTTTGCTTTTTATTACGCGATAAATTTTAATATTACTAAACTTAATGTTTTTGCTCATTAAGTCATTGTTGTATATATATAAAATATATATATGTGCCTCGTGTCTCAGCTCATTGGCATCAACAGCGAAAAACGCCCCTTTTTTCGTCACGAATAGATGATATAATGAAATCATTAGTGACACATTAAACTTTGCGAGTTTAACGGTAATTAACCCGGGGGTTGCGATGCTGCAAGCAAGCTGAACTCAGTAGTATTGTGTGGAGTTGCGATTAGATAATATATTGCATCTAATGAATAAACAAGCGAAATCTATTATAACATTTTAACATGATATATTAGCTGAATTGAAGCTCTCTTATAAGCGCAAATATTTTTGTAAACAATTTAGTTGAGTATTTCATAAAACGTCATTTTCTTTATTATATCGTACAATTTGCCAGCTATTTATATACATTTTAATTAATACATTTAACATATTTATATCACAAACACTTATCTACCTTCCTTTAAACTTTTATTATTCAAATTTATTCCATTCCTTTTATGGCAAAATTTCTCATCCTTGCCTATCACGGTACTTCTCCAACGATTTGCATACATTAAAAAGGTTATGCGTATAGTTTCTAGTTTCTAATCTAGTTTGTTTCCAATTTTGCCGAACGCATGCAAATTTTTATAATGGAAAAGGCAACAGCGCTACATACATAGTTTAAGGTATTGAGTTTCGAAATAAAACCCGCAGGGCATTGCAATTCAATTTGTTTAGTTTGGACGATGAAAAAGTGAAGCTCAAAAAAAAGTTTCAGATATATTAAAAATTGAAAGTTGGCAATGTTACAAATAATATGTAGACTCCCAAAACCCTTGGGGCTACTAAACTGTAGTGGAGAATATCACAATTTGAGAGTGAGGTTTAGCGATTAGAAAAAAGAGTTGCGAAGGGAGATGCGTCCCGTAGGTTTTTGGTAGCGCTATAGAAGAGCTAATGGTTAACGAGTTTCACAGTGGTTTCTTTCGGTAGAATGGAGAGAATTCTTCTAAGAATTTTTCATCAGTTAGGATTTATATGCTCTGCATTGAACAGATATCTTTCGATTGTTATGAGTACTAAGCACTATTTGGTTGAGATTAACTGTGTGAAGTTCAAGAAATATATTTTCAATATATTTTTCAACTTATAAGAAATCTCGCTGGTGCTGATTAACTATTAATCAACACTTTAACCAGCAGTTATGATATTTATAATATTTATAATGTGAGTTTAGGTTTATATTACAACTAAAGTATTCAATGAATATGTTAACGACAAAATAAAACAGTAGTTAGAAGTTAACCAGTAGTTAATAGCTAATCAGTGGTTAAGTGTAATCATCGGTTAAGTGCTAACCAATTGCTAACCAGTGGTTATGTATTTTATATTAATATAACAAATCAATATTTCCAACTCACCTTTTTCAAATTGTTGTTCGTATTCTACCTTGTAGCTTCGAGCTGGCGATTTTATATCCAAATGTTTTAATTTTTCTGTATTTTTAATCCTTTGTTTCTGTTGATTTGTTTATCTTTTCACTGTGTTTAAACGTTAAACACTTGAGCAAAAAATCAACTTTGATTTTCTTTATAAATTTGATGCTTCAATTATGAACTCTTTATGGCAAAAGAACACACTGCACTATATAATACATATATATTTATATATTTTTATAAAAATGTAACAATTTTGCATTGACTGCTGCACAGAAATCACTTTTTGTCGTAGGTAGATATGAACTTTTGGGCTGTAAGGGTGAGCAATTAGAGGGTGATGCAAATGAGTAAAAATTTTAATTGGATGTGAAAAAAGTGACATAAAATGCCGGCTAAAATAAGTGTCTATATGTCGAATCTGCTACAACAACACGAGATATGCAGAGACTGCAGCAGAATGGCGCTTTGGAGTGCGTAACGCTAAAGGATGTGCTATTGCGTGGAATCATTACATAAAATAATGGTAAATATTAGTATTAAAATGATTTAGAGAAGTCACAAAGTCAAGCAACCACAATTTTTCACAAACTTTTCTATCTCTCTCATCTCCTTTACACACTTTTAGGGATGCTGTTTGTTTTTTTTTTGTTATTGTTTGCTTTTTAATCTCTATTTATGTCTGCACACAACTCCACCACTTTGGACATACATCAACTCCGTTGCACAACTCCAGCAGCCACTAGCTGCGCTCTTCCGGCTACATTTTCATAACTGTTTTGCAGGAAATTCTGTGCGCCATCTCGCTCGCACACACACACACAACTTCTACTGCTCCGCATAAAAAAGGCTGCTGGATATGGCTACTGCTGTGAAGCAACACTGTTTTTTGTCGTCTTTATTTTGTCATTTGCGCTGAAGTTGCATGGCGAGTTGCAAATTCGGGTTTTCCACAGTCTGTAGGGGAAGCGAGAGGTAGGGGGGCGCGCACCAAATGAAGTTGGTATACCAAAAAATCGCCACTTATATTTGTGTGGTCGTGTATTGGCGATACTTTGGCAGATAAATTAGTGAAAATATTTAAAATTTCTTATGAAAAGAATATCTAAAAATTTTTTAAAAAATTTCGAAAATTTTTTTTTTTAATTGTGTTAATTTGAAGCCTTTCTGCTAACTGCTAGAACTCTGAAATTATTGCAACTTCAATTAACGCTAGATTTGTCTATATTTTGACTTCCTTTCTCAGCAACAACAACAAAAAACATAAATAGACACAGCAAAAATGTGTGTATCTGCAACTTTGGCAGTTACTTAACCATGCGAAGGATGCACAAAAGGGATGCAGAAGTGTGCACAACAACAACAAAGAGCAAAAATAATAATACGCAGCGTTTGCCTGCAGCTTGTTGTTACCTTCCAAATTTTGTGTTTTTTTCTTGACTTTTGTAGCTGTCTGCTTGCCTACCTAAGCGCAGACAGACATTTTGAGAGGTAGCATTGCTGCTTATTGCTTATGCTTAGCTATATTTCTAAGCGTCTTTATTTACAAATATACATATCTTTGTAGATATGTTGGTAAATAGGATATAGAATTTCGTTTATCTCTCTATTTGCTTGTGTACAGCTACAGTATAGTGAGAAATTGTATACAACAAACAGCTATTTAAGCGTCTTGTTGTAGTAGACTGTTGTGAAGATTGTTGAATTATAAATTTCTTAAACATAAAAGTTTTTTAAAGAAATAAATTATTCTTTAATATTAATTAAAGGATAATTGAATTTTTGGTTGCTCTTAAATTTTATAGAAAAAAAAATTTCAAAAAATTTTGTGTACAAAAAATTGTTAAAATTTCACTATAAACAATTCGAATTTTCTACATTTTTTTTGCGCAATTTTTATTTGTTATGTTTGTTTTTAAGCACGATTCCTCAAACATTATTTATAAAATTTTCACTGTTATTAAAATTACAACAATTTTCAGTCACTTTTTTCAACAAATTTTATTTATATATTTTTTGAAAAATTTCCGGATATTTTTATGACACACGCTATTGTTTTTAAAAGCCTTAAAACACTTGCTGAACACTATTTGTCACTTTTGTTACAAAAATTTACGATTTCCAGCATTTTTTATGCAGACATAACGGCATTGCGTGTATTTCGTTTAATTATGTATTTTCTATATATTTTTATAAGCGCCGAAAAATAAACATAGAAAATTGTGAATAACTCAGTTCTTCAATTACACAAAACAAGAAAAATAGCAGAATTTCATTACTTTGTTTTTACTCTTTTCTTTCTTAACACATTGAAAAAGAAAGAAACAACAAAATGCGAGTATTTTGTATCTCCGCGTACTTAAAATCCCCACAGTCGCGTTTAACGTCCGGAACTGAACTGAACTGAATTCAAACAGTGAACCGTCTCGTGTCTGCAGTCGTCGACTCTGGCTGTCAGTTGTTGGCAAGCAGACCTATTGCGTGCAGCTGCGAGAGTGTATCCAACACAAAAAATGAGCGCCAAACAGCCCCAATATGCTTAGCATACTAACAAAAAAAAAACAACAAACACAAAAATATTGAGTGGCGAGCGCACAGCTACAGCGCCAAGCTTACATTTAGCGCTACATGTAGAAAAAAGTCGCTGAGCGAATTTAACATATGCACGTAGAAATAAAAACGCTAAAATTACTTTGCTGCTTGCGTCGACGTCGGCGTTGTCTGTAACGTTGCGCAGCGCAAGTGAGTGCCAGCGTACAACAACAAACAGTGCATAAAAAAATGTCTGAAAACGTGGCTTCACGCAAGCACTCAACACTCTGCAGTCGACGTCTACGTTGACGTCGCAGTAGCAGCGAAAAACACGCCATCTCGCTTTGGTAGGCAGAAATGGTACCAGCGCATACAAACAAATAAAGTGCAGTACAGCTTCTGCTGCATTCGCTGCTGCTGTTGTTGCTATTTATTTTTGTTGCATTTGTCAGCAGAACGCATCACGTATGTTTATGTAAACCTGCACACATTTGGCTGTAGCAGCGCCTGCAGCCAGACATACAAATCTCTCTCCCACTCTCTCTCTCTCCGCGTAATATACCCTACATGTTGATACACTAACAAAAACAATAATATTATTTTTGTTGTCTAAAACTCGAAACATGCTGCTTTCTGCGAGGGAAATTTCTCTCCAATATTACTATCGAGCTCTTTTACCTTTAACATTTTGAGAGTTCGTTAACTCTGTGAGTACCGTCGATTTGCTCTGTAGTATAGATATTGTGCATAGCGAGCTAACTAACTAGCAAATCAACCTTTTGTGGTGAGAAATACACTGGCGTCGTGTAAGGGTTTCTTCAGTGGGTGCGAAGTCAAATGATTTCCAGATAGACTCACTCGCAGGAGCGGTATAATATCAAAACAGTTGTTATTTTCTTTTTGTATTACAAGGGTTAAGATAGTTAGATTTTAATAGTAGTTTTGTATGAAAGGTTATATTTATTATTTAATGGATCCAATCATAGGTATCCTGAGACCAACTCTTAGATATTAAAAATTATGGAGTAACGTACACAAACACATTTAAAACAAGAAGATGATATCAACTTGACTCGACTTTTAAAGGTAATATACTTGATGACTATGTTCTAAATGAGTATACATTTTGTTGTATTTGAAGTCTAGAGTCCGGAGAATGACACGCCTGATGTTTTGCTCCAAGGCTTGAATCGTAGCGGGATTGTCCGCATAGACTTTAAACTTTACATATTCCCACAGGAAAAAATCTATCGGTGTGATATCACACGATCTCGCTGGTCAAAATTGAAATCTGCTCTTCGAAGTTTTCTCTCAATAAATCCATTGATTGCGAGGTGTGGGAAGTGCCACCGTCTTGTTGAAACCAAACGTCGTCGAGATCAGAAGCTTCAATTACAGGCATAAAATAGTCGGTTATCATGGCGCGGTAACGATCACTATTGACGGTTTTGTTCTCACCTGCGTCATTTTTGAAGAAATATAGACCGTTGATTTCAACGAATATATTTCCTTCACTGCGTGCTGTATGTGGTCTATTCAGTCGAATATTATACAATCATTAATGGTTGGTCTCAAGACGGGTTATGCTGTTGCGAATAGTACGCTCAGTAGGCCGTTTATGTTGATCATAATTTGAGCGAAGCGCGCGCAACACATTCTTTATAGAAAGTGAATTTTCTTATTGAAGTTGGACAATTTGTAAACGGTGTTTAGGCGTTAGTCTTTCCATGGTGAAATGCCAAACAATACTGAACAATAATAACATGAGAGCTTGACACCACTCACGCATGATCTGTCAAAACAGGCTATTGAAAACGTCAAAGGTTTTTAGAAGTCAAGTTATTGGTCAAAATCTTCACTTCTTTGGATTGTATAGAAAATCTATGCAAGAAACACTGTTAAATCTATATATTCCTCTGTATAATGGAATATATAATATTTTGGTTATTTAGCAGAAAGGAGTCCGGAACCGAGTAATAGACTTTCATTATAACTTATACATAATTTTAATGGAAATTCCAAACTTTCTTGAACAATTACTAAAGAGGGGTCTAAAACCCCCTCTGAGCTAACTTGTATACAGAGAGACACTTCTCATATTAAGCACATCTCAATACGCTGTCACAACAGTAACATACAACTCAAGCTACATATAAACAGAATGCTGTGAGAGCATATGCATACCCATATCCCAAGTCCAAAGGTGTTCAATGTTGTGCCAACGGTTATGCACATAAATAAATATGCATAGAAGACGAAGGAGAAGAACGCACATAAATTCGCTGCATGTGGTAAAATATGGTCGATGCTCTGAAAATAACGCGAGAAAATTTAAAGAGACCATAAATTGCTGATTACATATTGCTGTAGACAGTTAACAGACCGCATGTTAGCTTAACATAAGCATGCTTTACTGCAATGTTAACTTAACAGCATTTAGTCTACAGAGGTATACCTGAGTGTATGCTCAATTAGGCAGGGAAGAGACTGTGTAAATAGTGAAGTAACTTCCTGTATGTGGGTATAGAGGTGTGTCACAATGTGTTTGTTGGTATTTAAATGCTTAAAAATAGGCATAATTTTGTACAAATTAGTTCTCCCGCCAAGTAGTTAATGCCACAAGGAGTAGTGTAATACTTTTGTTTAGAGGAAGAAATGATTTTGTAACGAAAGCAGCTTCCATTATAAATAAACAAAGCATAAATATATTTAAGTAGCCAAACTTGCAGGCATACATACATATATATATGTATGTATATGCAAGTGTTTAATAGTTGCAGTGATAACTCATGCCCTATATGAGGGCAATCAGGCGTCGAATGCAGTTTGTTAGATAAGCGCAGTAGGGGTTGTAGACATGTCTATATATTTTTCAAGAAGCTCAATTATTTCCACATAGCAATAAAAACAGTACTAATCACATTGTATATATGTATGAGAACTGTTTGTATGCCCCTCTTAACATTAGTTCTGATTGCAGTTGAGTTGTTTTCAATGCATTTCTACACGCAGTCAAGTCGGTTCGTAGACATATGTACATACATCTATAAGTAGGAATGTATGTTTTTTTGTTGTTTTGATTGTTTCATTGTACGTCAAATGAATTATCAATGCGGGTCCATGACCTTATCGGCTGCATTGTTTACATTTGTTCACACACCACACACAGTCACATTGACTATGCTTATATTATACTCGCTTAAGTACGTAAGTGTGTGCATATAATTACCAGAACGTACGAAAATATTTGTTCCATAACACCAATTTGAAATTATATTTTTTCTACTGCATTTTAATTTGTCGAATCTACGTTCGGTGGCAATATGTACACATATGTCTGTATGTATGTATGTTATATGTAAATGTATTTGATGTATAATTGAATTTTAGTCTGCATTTTGTATGCCAGTCGTGTATGCGCATTTGTTGTAAAAACAAATGTTAATCAAAATAAAATCTGAAATGGTTGCGGTGTTGTTATGTATGTACTGTGGACATATTCGTACTTGCTTTATTGTTTTTCGAAGAAAAATTTGTTTCAACAGCGATTTTTATCGACTTCGAATAACCACGCCGCCGAGAAGATTACTTCTTCTTCTTTCAGTTTGTTCTCCTGGTATGCCTTTAAGATGAAGGGTTTGTCTAATTGTTCAGCTTGGTTGGCGTTCTAATAATCTAAGAATGAGTAGATCCTTACATAGAATTTCAGGAGCTAGGTTAGGTTTGGTTAAGTGATTGCCTGTCGTCGCACCTAGGCCTTTGAGAGGCCAATTGTGACACCATCTGGACTAAGATCCCCTTACACTATTAAGTGCCATTTGAACCACCCTGTGATCTTGATAAACTGAAACAATTCACATAGTTTGATATG
Organism: Zeugodacus tau; assembly: GCA_031772095.1. Lineage (NCBI taxonomy): Eukaryota > Metazoa > Arthropoda > Insecta > Diptera > Tephritidae > Zeugodacus > Zeugodacus tau. The sequence goes on from CM062651.1 coordinate 4,376,756, forward strand.
TGCAACTTCGCCAAGTTGCAATTATTTATCTGTACAGAGCCTTACATCCTCATAAAAGATGTGTTTTGGTTTCTTCTACCTCTTGGTAAGTTCTGCAGTAATCATTGAAAGGACAGTGACCTGTTAACTGTTTTCAGGAACTAATCATCTTCTTCCTTTAAAAGCCATAAAAGCTTAACTGTAAGGTTTCATTGCACCGAATTAAAGAGCCTTTAATATAATAACTTCTTATTTTACCTAACTATTCGAAAAAAAGCCAATCGTAGCATCAAATGAGTATAAAAACAGTGAAGAACTCTTAAGAAAGAGGATATACATTTGAGAAGTCATAGCAGTAAATTAGAACTGTAGAGAGATGGAGTTCATCTTCATCAGAATTAGAATAAAACCTTAACTAGCAGTAGAGTAGTTCAATTAGAAAACATTATACCTTTCCCAAAGGCTGTAAATATGATGTAAATGTAAGAACGAAGTTCTTCTTCGAACATCCTCACCTAGTAACTAGTTTGCAGAAGTCTTTCAGAAAATTGGCTTTCATCGTTAATTGAAAAATCAATCTATCATCTAACCTATTGATAGTCAAAAGAACATGGAAGCAACTATGTTGTCAACAGGTCCTCCGGTAGATAGTTATAGTTTGCAGAAGTCGTCCAGGAAATTGGCTTTCATCGATAATTGAAAAGTCAATCTATCATAAAAACCGTGGATAGTCAGAGGGCCATGGAAGCAACTAGGTTGTCAACAGGATCTCTGATACACTATAGCGGATAAAAATGGTTGTCCCGAATTCACGTCGAACATATTACCTTCACTAGTTGTCCAATTGCTTTCTGTTTTGAACATCGGAAGCGGTGAAAGATACCCCATATTAGGTTTAGCCTCCTAATATGGGCTGGATTCGCAAAAGTAATGTTCTGTATTGTGCTGATTGCGACAAAGAAAGTTTCTGAATGTGAGATCTCAGTGGTCTCAAGTTCTCAAGCAGGATCAAAATATAGAAACAAGTTTGAAAACGCGACAGCACATAAAGACATACGATGGTTTAAACGGAATACAATCTCTATGTCTTTGGTTGCTCGTACTGACTACTTTCATTCCAATGTCAGTCGCCTCCACGTAACCGAAAGGGTCCCAAACTGGATATTCATATAATGCTTTGGAGGCCGTTCTGACAGTTGTATGAGTTCTGGTGGGTCAGTCGCCTCCACGTAACCGAAAGGGTCCCAAACTAGATATTCATATAATGCTTTGGAGGCCGTTCTGACAGTTATATGAGATCTGGTGGGTTATTAACTTAGAAAACTGAGAATTCACTGTATCTTATTTAACCCTGGAAAGTCATCGCTATTTTTAAAAAGTAGAGGTCATCCCTCGTCGATTCGACGACGGCATTTCTCAAAGCCCTTAATATATTATCCTACCTATCAAAACCTACTAAAATCAATATATTCACATTACCTGGTTTATATATCTTCTAAATAAAACAATATCAAACAGTTTTTCTTAAATCTTTTATTAAATAAATAAAATTTTCACAGCCCTGATTCATTCGGCTTTTGTACAAAATAAACACTCGCGTCGTCGAAACGACGAGGCATGACTTTCCAGGGTTAAAATTCTTAAAAAAAAAATATTTTTTCAAAATTAAAATAATTTTCTGATAGTTGCTTCTTCTACAAAATTGAGCTTAATTGCTAAATACTTTATAGAATCTTCCAAACAACACTTTTCAATTAACAACAAACTTCAAAACTACTTACTCACAAAGCTTAAAGTCACATGTGATTTATTGGAAATCTTTCGTCAACGTTGTCTGTGACGAGTAGAGATGCTTATCGCTGGATTATGAGCATAAAGCTGCTCATTTTTTGTTGCGCGCTGTGAAGTCATGTTTTTCTGCTCTTTTCTACATTTTTTCCTCATCGTTTTTGTTTTATTTTGTTGTATTATTTTCCAACAATTTCTGCTGTTGCTAACTCACGTTGTTGCTGTTGTTGGTGTGCTTGTAACAACGCTTAAGCGCAGAGATTAATATTACAACACTTTTTAACTAAATCAAAAAGTGGAAGTGAAATACTAGCACACACATGTGTCTGTGTGTTTGTATGAATTCCTGGTTGAAAGTAAATTTTCATGTTTTTCATAGTGAGAATCAGCCGCAAAGTAGGAAAAAAGCGCTGCCACACAATAAAAACAACAGCGCAATAGATATAACACAATACAACAACAATAATAAGAACAACAACAAAGCAACAATTGCGCAAGAAGCCATAATAAGACAAGAGTTAAGCGAACTAAGACGACAACTTGAAGTGGCAGTGGAAGACAAGCAGCCACTTTGTGTGTTAGAACAGTTTCCAAGAAAATGGCTACAAATAAGCCAACAAGCAAGCGAAAGCAATGATATGCGTTGGGTGCAAGGGGGCGATAGTTGAGATTAAAGATGTGAGTGCAAAGGAAAAAAACAAAAAATGTATATTTTTCACTGTGTATATGTGGCGACGTGCGCGGTGTAGGCGCGGCAGTGCTTGCTCTGAGTGGAGAAAAGTGGAGTCCGCTGCAACTTTGAGCCCACAGCAATGGCTGAGTTGGAGTTGTTTGATGTGCACAACGCTACCAAACGGAAAAGCGGCAAAGGGCGCGGCATGGTAGCCAACAGCAGCGGCGCATACGCAGCAGTGGCGGTGGCGACAGGCAACACTTAACGTCATGTTGTGCCCAACGGGCGCACTAAAGATTTCATTTTAACACACACACACAAGCGTTTCTTTCTTTTTAACTTTATACGCCTTTATTGCTTTTTGTTTCTCTTTTCTGATTTTTACAACTTTTGTTTTTTTTCTTCTTCTTCTCTATTTGCTTGTCTATTTTGTGTCGTGTTTTTACCTGCTTACTCGCTGTTGTTGTGTTTAAGTTTTTACTTTTACGATTCTACAACATTTTTACCACAAGTTGCAAGTTGTGAACTTGATGTTGTTGTTGTTGTTGCTACTTTTATGCACAACTATCGGCACAAAGCGTTGTTGGACGAACTGCTGTCGCTCATCGTTGCGCCTCAACACTGAGGCTTATGTTAATACACATATGAACATACAGCAATGCACTCCTCATACAACCTTAAACGTTTACGCTTGTCATGCGGCGGCAATAACAACAGCAAAATGTAAAACTTCGCGAATTGCACAACGACCTGGTGGCGGAGTGGGTCCCACACGCCGCTAATGTGCTAGAGCTAATAGCGCTGGAGCGTCTGCAGAAAAAGTGCTAAAAGAAAATGGCTAAACTGTCAGTTAATCAGTCAATTGCACTTTGCTGTCCTGCGTGGCGGCCAACTGCATAAGCAACGCAGCCCTAAATGCGGTAATGAAGTGGCAAAGAGTTTCTTGTACAAGCACATGTTGAGATTTGAAAAACAGCACGGGTATATGTCTACAAAAAATAATGTATTTTTTTCACTTTATTTAAAGACTAACTCACTGGATCACAAGAAAATTTGCTTCCCCTTTTACTGTCTGTGTGATTAACACCAAACTCCTAAATGATTTCAACCAAGTCCATTAAGGCAAGTTGGACGTTTCTTCATTTTGCAAACTAGAGTCTATTCTACACTTGGCACAGGACAGGAAGACGAGATATTATATATCATAGAGTATACACCTATCTACTTTCCATGTTTCACCGTTATAAAAGCACGAAGAACATATTTTCTGGAACACCCATCATTCCAAGAACGCCTTAGTTCCTCATGGGATTATAGTACTTGAACTGAACGTTAGTGGTTAGTGGTTAATCTAGGAGACCGAACCCCATATCGTCGTCTTCTTCTCCTTCTTCGACTCTGACTCCTTCTTTTTGGTTTCTTCCTTATTTTCGGAAATGTTGGCTCCAGTAGCTGGATCAGACTCAGTCTGTCACACATATTATTGCTTCAGTCGAAGAAAACCTCCGCTGGAAGAACCCAGCGCTATTTTGAAAATTAAGTTTTGCCAACGTTCCAAAGACCGTTGTGGGAATCTGGGACAACTTGGAATTTATGTGAAAGATAAAATGCTTGGAGAAGGAATTAAAGAATATTACATCAGGGAAAAATATATTATTACTCAAATAAAGGTTTTCGTAACAATTTCTGTGTGTTCGATCCCTGTTCCGACCAGCATCAAAAAGTTCTGTCTAGTAGTAAACGACTCTCAGCAGTAAGAGCAAACGTTAGAGCCTACTTCTGTCTCTCAGTTGTACAGAGATGAATGCACACCTTATTGCTATGGAGACCACATTTCTCAAACTCGCAAAACGAATATCTGTGCTAATCCAACATGGATGATTATAGATCTTATGCAACTCTGATGACTTTACGACTTCAATATTTTTTCTTTGAACTTCTTAAGTAAATTCACATTGGATCTCCTAAAATTCCCACAAAATGAAAAGGAGGCCTTGATATTACTTTAAAAATCGATGTATGTACTTTAGATTGTATTCAATGCCGCCGCCGGCGCTTTGTTGCACAACAATCCTAGCAAACAATTTGCAGCAGTCGTCTCCCTCGTGGAGCATCCCGAACTTTTCACTCCACAGCCGCAACGTTTCCTTCCATTATGGTCGAAGTTTTCCTTTTATATTTTCTGTTTACCGGATTTTTCTCGTTTCTGTCGCCTATGAGACACACAGACGCTCTGTGAGTTTGTGTGTGCAGCCTGCAGCCTGTAGGCCATTTTCGTTGTTTTATAAGAAAAGTCGAAAAAATGGCGCTGATGGATTTCTTCCTGTCATTAAGTGTTGTTACGTCTTCTGAGTCAGTTCGTTCGTCGTTCGCGTCCCGTCGCACGGCCGTTGTTGCTTGTCTTCTTTGTGGTAACAGCAAGTTGTGCAAAGTCATAGATTCTGCTTTTGTTGTTGTTGTTGCTGTTGCTCATTCGCACTGAGGGCGATGCGTTCCATTGCATTGCCAGCCTGTTTCTTGGGTATTTTTTGCTTCTTCTTTCTTTCATTTTTTTTCTCAAAGTTTGTGTTTTTTTCTTGACTGCATTGCACTTCATACTGTTTGCTTTTATTGTTGGCATTTTACTTTTCTAAATACTCATACACACATGTCTTTTCTGCTGTGCTGTGCAGCTTACCATTTGCTGGTTGTTGACAACATCTGCACAGCTGTTTTCCCGCAGCCAATAAGTAAATTTCAAATGGTTTAGCGCTTTGCTGCTCGTTAAGAAATTCCCACAAGTGTTCTCTGCTTACGAAAGTTGTTGTGCTAGCGTCTTTATGCGGATTTAATGTGTATTTCTATTGCACTTACTTAAGTGACTTTGGAAAGGCATGGATTGGTTGGCTTATGAGTGAAGGCGGATTAAACAGCTAATGCCATTGGCATGACAAACATATGTGCGGGTGCGTGTTTGTATTCCTGGTGAAATGTAAATTTCCGTTTTACAATTCTTTCACTTAAAGCTTTTTGGGTCAACTTCTAAATAAACCGAAACATCAGCAAAATATTGTATATATGGGATTTAGAACCGAAATTTATTTTTATAGCACCTTTTGTATTGGGTGATCGATTCGAAACCAAGTAAGAGGAAGCATTACGGTCTCATAAGAACTCGCCCCTAATTGAGAGCTCTAAAAAGTTACCAAATATCGAAGAATTACATAAAAATATTATATTTGGAAAAATTCAGAAAAAAAGAATGCCTATACAATCGCATTGAAGAGAATTAGCTTCTCTTCCTTTCTTTCCAGCTTCCAGCTACTTTAATATAAGACTCGTTTGGATCGTAGGCCATACCGGTATCGCTGGAAACTGTCGTTGAGCTAGCACATAAGGGCGCCCAAGCTGGTGCTCCACTATCCTCCTGCCTCTCTGCGTGGGATCAGTGTCGTCAGGATCGTCGAATTAACACGGTAGACGTTGAACAACGACCAGTATCTGTGTCTAAGGTGGATCACAGTAGATCCACTGAGCTATTTGCTCTTAGTATGATTCAGTTCGCCATAATGATAGGAGTCCTTACTGACCACTGCCCGATGGGGTTACATGTTGTGAGGCTAAATATCATGACGGATGCAAATTGCCAAAGTTGCATGGAAGAAGAGGAGATTGAGTCATCGAAAACTTTCTCCTTCAAATCAGCAGCAAAAACTTCGGAAAACCAGCTGAACTGTCCCGATTACAAATTGGTTGCCTATAAAAATTCGTGAAAGGCTCAAAGCGCTTTGCCCTACTTGAGTATTTTGGGCTTCACAAATGACTGGCACAGCTATCCATGTGGGATCTCCTGTGGAGATCAACCCCTTTAACCTAACCTAACCAATCAAAATTATATGAAACTTCTATTCTCATGATTAAAAAGTGTTGGCAACTCTATTAATTAATTAACAAAATTTACGTTCTTATACCACAAACCAAATCTCTGTATTATATTGTAATTTTATAAGAAAATATATCTGTTCAGACTCCTGTTAATAAGTGGCAACTCTTAAAAAAAGTTAAGGAATTCCAAACTTATTTTTTATGCCAATGACACATTTTGGCTAAACTTTATTTTTGATTGTATTAAATAATTAAATTTCTTACGATTTCAAGTTTATTTTATGCTAAAAAATTTCGTTGGCAACTCTGTTGAAAATTTTTGATAATTAAATTTTTTTATTATTTATTCTTTCAATATAAAATTTTTTTTGTCAGTAATGAATTTCGACGAATTTTTGTTTTCTCAAAACGTTGGCAACTCTATTTAATACTTTAATGGCATACTAAGTTTTTTTAATTTTTTTTGGCATAAATTCGATATGAATTTATAATTTTTTTAATTATTCTTTAAGGGGTGGCAACTTTTTCTGCATAAATCTATGTCTTCGTTGAAAATACAATAAACAGGTTTAGAGCAATTATAATTTCTAAAGAAAAAAACTTTCGTTCTACTTAAGCATATTATCTAATTTGTCTGAGCTCCAAAAGAAACTTCAGCTTTTCTATAATTTCCAAACATGCAGCTCTTAACTGATGCACTGATTTTGATTGCCAACTAATTTCGAGTATATTGTTAATTGACTTTTTGATTGACTTGGCGGTAGAACCCATACAAATTTCAGAAAAAAAGACGATAACCACATAAATTCAAAAGCTCACATGCAGTTAAGTCTCAACGAAGCGTGTGAAGCCGCCCAACCGACCACTCCTTCGCGGCGAGACACTTTGGCTTAGGCCGTCAACCCTACTTTCGTTCTTTCTTTGAGTTATCAATGCAGTCCATCATGCAGTCATCCATCAATGGTTCTACAACGACGGCAATACATGATGTTGATTACCTAATTTTGAAGTGCTGGTATAATAGCTCAGCTATGTATGAAATCATAACAAATACTCAGATAACCCAGAGGTGAGTTGCTTGGGTGATGAGTTGATAGAGGAGTTTGATGATTTGACACACAGTCTTAGTCTGGTGCTGAAAGTGAAGTTGAAACTATTTTACTAGATATTACTTAGTACACTTTACAGAGGAAATTCGAAGAAATTTCTCGACTTATATATATATATATGGATATACCGGTCTATAGGCTTTACATTAAATAGAAGATGTTTAATTAAATTTAAAATAGTTAAAGTGATTAATTTTCCCAAGCTTCTTTCACCAGCAAAATCATTCGCTTTAGGCAGGAATATGTAGTGTTCACTTGGTGTCAAGTCTTAACTATAAGTTTGTTACATAGGAACCTCCTCACAACAAAGCTTCCAGAGTTTCCAGTTACTATCTATGCTTTGACTTGATGGAACACAATTCCTTTTCTAATGACTGCCCTGGTCGCTTGTAGACGATTGTTGTTTTCTCACCAAATCCCCATGCACGTCTACTGGGTTGGAAATGCATTTGTTCTGAACACCAAACTTCTCAAATTCACTCTCATGCACTCGACGACCTGCAACCTCAACTCAAATGGTCAATTTTAAATTTTCTTACGCTTGACCTCTGCAAACCTACTTATAAGTAAGTAAGTATATACAAATATGTAATTAAGTAAATTATTTTCCCCATTCCAAAAATCTCATTTCGAATTTTTCGGATTTTATTTATATATTTTTTATTGCCACTTCATTTCATCTATGTATGCTTGATTGCTTTCCAGCGCTTTATTTTGATTTCATTACATTTATTTACATTTTCTCTGTTTTGTTTTGTTTTGCTTTTTTGTTACATCTTTGGTCACATTGTAATTAAAACGGTTTGTAGTGAGCTCATTGCATGACTGACCACTGAACCACTGATCACACCGATCAGCGCAGTGTCTTTGTGTGCTGTCTGTCGCTGATTCTGATGCCGATGCTTGTTCTGTCCATCTGCTGGTTGGCGACCGAACTTAGGAGTTTATGTGTTTATTTTGAAATTAATTTAATTTATGCGTCCATTCACCGCCGCATTCGTGGAAGTCTCAAGTCTGGCGCACAGACTGTTATGGTTATACCTACGTGCACACACACACATACACACAAGCGAATAAGTGACATTCGGAAGGCGAGTTTAACGGTCTTAGCGTCATTGAAGACGTGACTGTTGTTGTTGTTGTTGCTTTCGAAGTTTTATTTTTGTATCAGTCTGCGTAGCTTTAGTCATAAACCCTTCCCTGATTGCTTTCGTGTATTACCAAATACATTGAAATACATACATATTGACACAAGGTGTGTTTGTTATTTTTGTTTTTTCGTAATCTTTATCAGTGCATGGTTAGTTCGTTATTATTTATACTTTTGTTTTAAGTATTTTCATTTAAATTATGTACGCCCACCTATTTCTCAATTTTTTTCAGTCAACATTTCCCATTGTCATAGGTTATTGACACCTTGCAGTGACATGTGGAATTGCAAAGATATCTTTATGTTTGGGTGTGTATCGCAGTTGCAACAACTAACGGGTTCATTGCTGAAGGAGAAATTAATTTGCTAGTAAAATTTATTGTTTCTTTGACACCGACAACTGAATAGTATACACTTCCGAGTATGCCAATCCTATTTTGAAAATGCTTTCGTAAGGTTAACCTCGACATCAGTCTATATGACTACATGCAACAATTAATCTTACTGCACATTCTAATGTTGTTTTTGTTCTAGTGACAGCAAACATTCCCTTAATAATTTGGAGGAATTTGATCGACAGTCCTTAGCCGGAAACAGGTTCGGGTCCGTTTCGGTTAGGTGTACACGACTGCCGTGGGAACAAGACGTCCACTTACCGCTAGTTGAGGTTTCTTTAAATATTCTTAACGACTTGAAAACTTTCTTTCTGCTTACAAACCCTCACATTTTACAGCCACCTGCCATTACAACTGGTTATCTACTTATCATATCCTTTACAACTTTGCACATAATTTTTGATCAGCTGATGGAAAATAATATAATTATTTGATTTCATCCTCATCTGATTGAAAATAATAGTAGTTTTTAAAAGTTAAAATTTAAATAAATTTATAAGTTTTGTAGGTTCTACTAACACCTTGGGCCTACTGACAATGACATCTGAAGTTTTATTCCAAAATATATATCGTTTTGGAATAGTACTTGCTATAAAGTTTAGCTAAGTAACCCAGAAATTAGAAGAACCCCTATGAAGGACTTAAGGGGTTATATACAGTTAGAATTTTCAAAAAATCGATTTTTTTTATTTCATTTTCTTAATGTACATATATTTAAGAATACACACAGAAAATTTCATAGCGTTCCGGTGAATATTTTCAAAGTTACAAGCAAATGAAAAATTTGAAAAGGCGTTGTAGAGTGCTTGGAAGTACAAGGTCAAAACTTTAAACGCGTTTTTCTCAAAATGGTGTTTTCAAAGTCGGTGACCAACATTACTCGAAAACGGCTAGACCGATTAGTCTCAAATTTTAACACAACCTTCTTAAATATATTTTTTAGTAATTAATCGAAGATTTTTTCTCTCCGATAAATATTTTTTTTTTATAAACAATTTAAGGCCGAAATTTCGGTGAAAAATCGATTTTTTTTTTTAGAAACCGCCATTTTGTCAAAAAATCTTATTTTGCTTATTCCTTCGATTAATCACTAGATTTAACATTATTTTAACGAAATCTGTTTGGTTTTTTCATTTCGGATGATCCGAGATATAGTGGTCACCGCAAAACGTCCTGGAGATCAGCTGTAGCTCTTTTTCAAATAAATATTTTTACTAGTACTAAGTCTTAAAATACAGTTAAAAAATACCATAATATGTGTATACATTTTTGGATCAATAAATTAAAAAGTTTTCTCAGAAAAAATTCTGGAAAATTCACTTTTTTTTTATTATAAAATAATAAAATATTACAATTTTTATCGACAGAACTATTCCTTAAAGTATTGAATGCCATACTACATACATATATGTAGGACCGCGGAAAAGACCTATAAATTTGGATCCCGAAAGTGTTGAGCTTTCGGATAATTAATGATGGTGATGTGAGGTTGTCTGTATTTTATCATATCCTATAGTGTCTGGTCTATAAGTCTTGGAGGAGAGGACATATCTACTTTGCAATTATAATCGAAATTTGTGTTTAATTCTTCCACTTTCTTTGAAATATTTCGATCTGATTGATATTAAGTATTCTTCTCCACACTTACTTGTTGCTTTCTTCCATGGTTCTTGAAGTTTCTTCAGTTAATGCCAAATTTAGTAGACGAATCTTCGAAAAGACTTACTGCTGGTATTCTTTATTCCAAATGTATCGAGGCTATATAGATTAGAAGAAGCTCATAAGAATTATGTAGATATTTTTCGAATAAAAAATCACATATTTCGAATATTGATGACGAAGCTCGCTTGAAGAACTCTGCTATATCGAATATACGACTTATGATCTAGTAAAAATGTCATGTGAAATCTCATGCTGAGGCTCAGGCGAAAAAATGTTGGTTTGAGTGAAATATAATACAATAAAACATAGAAATCAGACTTTATTATAAATATCAATAAAACTATTAATAATCTTCCAATTTTATTGACAGTGTTGCCATACAACAAAAAAATCAAAATCAACTAATTAAAATTTAAAAAAATAAGCATCAAAAATTAAACCGTGTGTGGTATCAATATCAATTTTACTTAAATTTCATTTAAGGGGTTAGGGGTAGTCTGCATTTTCAAAAAAATAAATTTTCTGAAAATTTGAAGTTGATCCGATAATAACTTCGACAAATAACAAAGATCGCTCGGGCGCTCCAAAACGCTTGGGAGCAACTTTAAATGCTTTTATCTCAAAACTATGTTTTTTGCACTGGTGACAACAGTAACTCGATAACAGCTCAGTAGATTTTAATGAAATTCATACAGCTTTTAGAATACACAATAAACTCAGGCCTGATCGAAGGATTTTTTTTTTTAAATTTCGATTTTTTAAGGCCAATTAACTGTTGATATCCTGAGGCCGCCATTTTGTTAATTTGTTGAAAAAATCTTCGATCAGGCCCAGGATTAGGAATGATTTTAGATGAATTTCCAAGGACTTATGATTGTCACCGCAAGGACCTTTTTTTGAAACTGGGTCAACACAAACAGCTATAACTTTGGAAATTTAATTTTTTTTTTTTCAAATTATCGTGACTTCAAGTCAATGCCTTAGTATTACTTTTGCAAATTAACATGATTTAATAGCAAAAAAATATTGAAAATTCTCATTTATTCGTGTCTTTGACTATACCTAACCCCTTAACATTTTTTAAACGCTTCTTTAACTTTCAATTTTCCATCGAATTCCCAACAGATCCCCCACAAATGTGCACTGCCCAAGTATTACTGACCTGACTTCATATAGCTCCTTTCAGAAATTCGCATAACTTCAATTAAAATTGATTACAATTCTCTACCTGCCAACAAACATATTAATCAACCGTTATTAAATCTGTTAAATACTATTAACAAAGTGCAAAAATGCGACTATAATTCATTGAGCGCGCGCCTACACGCCGCAGTCTGCCAGCCCACACAATTCGCATAGCTGCCGAGCCATTCATTTTATTTGCATTTTTTATTGCTTATTTATTTGCTATTTTATTTATTTTTGCTTTTTCGAAAAAGTAGTCATAAAATGCATTAAACTTCGTCTTCAGGCATTTCTTTGCCTTGTGGGCAGTGGAGCGCATAAAAGCGTATGCGAGTTTAAGGATGAGGCACAAGAGGCATGAAAGAGATATGCAACAGAATGCAGGTCTATTCTTGCTTCGCACTCTGCCTCGCCCCACCGCCTTTGGCACTGCCGCCGCACACACAGGCTCGAAAGCGCAATCATTGAGTCTGAGCTTGGGAGTTCAACTTAGTTCAACTAGGGGGAAATCTTATCTGTGGCTGCGGAGCGTCTGCTAAAATTAAAAAAAAAAATTATAAAAATAAAATAAGACCACAATAACAAAAACGCGGAGTAAGTCAGTGCATGTTTTGCACGTACTTATATATACATATATATACATACATACGTATACTTGATATGCCATACTCACTGCACTCTAAATGCCCCTACTTGATCTGTTTTGCTTTAGTAAATATGTATTTTTTTAATTTAATTTTATTTTGCTGCCCGTTTCAAAACCAGCTGTTGCAGCTGATTTGCGCTTGCAACACTATCGCCAGCATGCCTGTTATGTGTTGTGGTATGTAAGTGTCAGCGTCACTGTCACTAGCCAGTAACCAGTTGCAAAATCAAAAGCACACATCCAAACATACATATGTACTTGCCACACATATGCACATGTGCTTTTGTTGCTCATATTTAAAAACTGTCCGTTTGTCAGTTGCCGTATTTAAAATATATTGCACTTTTCTGTCACCACATTTTTTTCGCCTTTAAACTCTTTCTCTCGTCGCTTCTCCTTATATGTTACGTATTTTTTTATTTTTTTACTTTTCCACTGTCGCATGTCATTCCACTCTGCACTTTTATACTACATTTTAATGGCATTTTATTACCGCATGGCACACACACGCAAACCACACAACTCTTGCCGCCCTACACCACTCGCAGTCAACTATCGTATAAACACTACGCCGTCAACTGGCAGTCAGTGAGCCAGTTAACCAAAGCTTGATTCGGTGCTTCGGCGCGCATATGCGTACTTGTCTCGGCTCAAATTGCAACAAATTGCCAGCATCAAGTTCATTTTCTTGCCTTATTGGCGCTGTCACTTCACTCCGGCCGCCATGCTGCTTGATTAGTTTAATTTGCATGTCGTTGCAGCAAGTACGCATGTTATGCACTCATATGTAAGTCTCTTCATTTCTTTAATTTCTTTCTGCATTCAATTGCTTTGCACCGATTTGTTACGCTTTCGTTTGCATTTGCATTTCATGCGCCATTTAACTGCACTTTTATCACTTGTTTGATTTACTTAAATGGAGAAACGAAGTTATGGGCTCACCTCTCGACGTTTTATAGCCACTTAAGCGATTTCTATTGGGTCCATGAAGCATGCGTTTCGTTATCTTTCGTAGAAGTTCTTTTGTAATTGACCTTTTCGAAGCATAAAGGGCTTGCAAATTGTGTCCCCAAGTATCGTGACTCCAAGCGGCATTTGAGATTACTCCAAGTAATAACCACCAATTTTCGTTTGATAGCATTCCACAATCAGCGATTCTACGAAACCGTAATGGACCTGTTGCTTTAAATTGTCCAATAACCGCCAACTCTCCAAACATATTTAGCTACAAAAACAATATTTTATAGATTTCATAGAAATATTCTTCTTAACAATCGACTATCGATAAAGATTCAGAAAATCTTATTAAGTTAAGTTTCTTGAGTAATGGCGGTAACTCCATTGAACTGAGCAAACCTATACAAGTTTATATGGGCTAAGGTGAAGGATGAGTGATACTGAGCTTTCGAAAACTGTATCCGATACTGTTCAGCTTCTATTTATGATTAGATGATCTTAGTGAATCATACTAGTTTTTCGGGGTACAGAACTGTCCGCCGACTATTTTCTAAAGTTTTTCATGTCATAAGTAAGCCCAAATCGCTCCAGGGGCAATCTCGCCAGCTAAGATTCGGTTTCTTGTTCAATAAGCACTACATTGAAAGATCACTCCAAAATTCCTTAAAGTATTTAGCTTCATTTTCTATTTGCAAGATTGCATTTACCGCTCTGAGTGATCTATGAGCTCAGATGTATTAAGCCCCCGACGTTCGTTTTCTTGCTTAGGATCTTGAGAAGGATATATGTATCTTACATTGGAGTGGACTTGACTGTGTTTAAAAACTAGAAGAAGGAAGATCTACGTATTCTAAAGACCTCCAAACGAATACAACTTAAAATACCGTAATATCTGACACCCTGTCATCTGTATTTTAAGAGAAAAAGCGTTACTTGTTGGAACAAAAAAGACGTTCGTTTTGAGTTTCATGGAATTTACTTTAGTCATAATTCTCAAAAGTCAGATCATATTACCTTACCTCAAGGAAGAAGAAGACATATACTTATGTGATCATTATTTGATTTAATCTACTTAGAATAACCCTAGACGTTCCGTACTAGATTCCTTCACATTTGCTTTCCCTCCTGCTCTTAAACCACACCAATCCTTTAGCAACGCCGCCCACTTCCGTCTACTGCACTTTATACTGATATAATCAAACCCTTTGCAGAATTTGTGGTAAAAAATATTTGCATTTCCTTCACATTTCAATCACTTTTACCCTCGTTATGCACATCAACACGACTCATCGCCGTCTCAACTCAGCTTTCGCAACTCATGTCGCCTGTCACGGGGGAAGTCGTTAGAGCTCTGAGCACAATTGTTGCACTTCATCACTTGAGTTGTGTGAGCAGAAGAAAAAAAAACACGGCCAACCTTCTATTGCGGTCGCTACTTGTCTGACTGGAAGCTGGATAGTCTTACATCCATCATATCGATGTCATTATTCAATCCTTCGACGCAATGCTGTTGATACTTTTTCATATTTTTCACTTTATTGTTATCTCTTTGTTCTGTTATGGTCATGTTGATGCTTATGCGCGGTGGTGTTGTGTTGATGTTTTCGCTTTTTATTGGCGTTGTTGCGTTGTGCGCCTTGGCGTGGCACCCAGTTGTCGTCAGCAGTACTCCTGCGGCGTATGAAATGCGACTTGTTTTTTAAACAGCTTACCTATATTTGTTGTTGTAGTTGTTATTTGCATGCTTTGCTTTTGTTGTTTTTGCCATATTTATACATTTCTATACATATATTTTCATACTTCTTTTCAGCTGTTTCGATGATGATCTCAGTGATGTGGCAATCTTTCGTAAGCTCAGGGTTTTGCGCAAAACGCGCGAAGGTAAGTTATGACAAATAGCTTACATTATCTGCAACTTACAGCTGTTGGGCTGACGAAAGAACTTTATGTAAATTAGAATGAATGTTGAAACTTGTCATACTACTTATCTGGGGCTGAAGCGTGTAGTGAAAGCTTTCTAAATTGACCATGAAGTTGATTAGTATGGGATACAAATTAAATCAGCATTAAAATATTCAAGTACACTTTATTTTCCTCACTACTAAAAACTATGACATTCACAAAAGTACAAACATGTGCCCCTAACTTCACTTCCCCTGGACTCCAGCTTGACTTCGCTTGACTTGTTGTAAACAATCGCATTTAACCTCCCCCTCCAAAATGTAAACAAAAATATCACGTGATCGCCAACTGAAGTCACGTGATCAGTGTTGAGGTCATTGACCTCATGAAAAAGGTAAACAAAAATATCACGTGATCTACAACTGATGTCACGTGATCAGTGTTGGGGTCATTGACCTCATGAAAAATGTAAACAAAAATATCACGTGATTCTCAATTGAAGTCACGTGATCAGGGAAGCGGTCATTGACCTCGTGAAAAATGTAAACAAAAATATCACGTGATCCCCAACCGAGATCACGTGATCAGTGTTGGGGTCATTGACCTCATGAAAAATGTAAACAAAAATATCACGTGATCCCCAACTGAGGTCACGTGATCAGCGTTGAGGTCATTGACCTCATGAAAAAGGTAAACAAAAATATCACGTGATCTCCAACTGATCAAATGATCCCTAGTGATCAAGTTAGGTTAGATTCTGAAGGTATTTCTCGAAAAGCTTTTGAAATTGATTGTTTCCAGACATCTCCTTTGATCTGAAATTAGAAATTTCTTCTTTTCTTATGTCTGTCGGGCACATATCTATGTTATGATCTCATAGACTAATATTCTATAAATAACGGAAAGTTCCAGCGAGTGTACGTGCCGAACTCCTTCACCATTGCTTCAACGATGCTTCAATGAGGTAAGCGTATGAGTATGTTCTAAAAATGCCTTGCTGTTGTTGTAGTCCATAGAGGTAAACAAAGATGACTGGCGCTTGCACTGGAGAATGCCAACGAAATTGAAATTAGACACAAGCGTGCAACTATAAATTTACAGGAACATCTGTATATAAGAATGTATGTTTGTATTTGTATACATAAAATTTTATTGCAAAAAAGGAAGAAAAAATGCGTCTGTACAACGCCGATTTGTCGGAATTTCTAACAGCAAACAAAAATGCAATTAAATTTACGTAAAATGTTTGTATATTTATTTGATTATGACGCGAGAAACCGTTGCAGCAGCCGCAATGGGCTGGAAGTAATAATTTTGCATTCATTGCAACCAGCTGTGGCAAGTGTGAGCCCCCCACTTGAATGGGTGTGCGAATTAGAGGCGTTGAAATTTACATAAGTGAATTGTAAGCGTTTAGTTTTCTTCTAATGAAGCCGGTTGGACGTTTGCTTTAATAGCCATTTGATATGCCTTTGTGTTTACATCAAAGTTGGGGCATGTGATTACACATACATATGTAAATATGTATGTATATATATGTTTATATAAGTGACTAGAGGCTTTTAGATGCACAAGTGAGTAAGTGGCTTAAGCGCGCATTGTACGGACATAAAAAAATTTGCTGATTGCCAAACAATGCCGGTTTGTTATTTGCCGCCGTTGTGGGTGCACGGTGCATGCGGCATGCGGCGTGTGGCACTGGCATATTCATTAAACTGTTATATTTTAATTGAATTTGAGTGATTGCAATGACAAATTATGTTAATAGACATATTTTTAGATCGGAGATGTGGATACAATAATAATTTTATTTCAGCTTAAATTAGAGAGATATTTAATCCCCAGTAATGGAGCCCTTAGAGAACATGCGAGGGAGAATTGTTGTGAGAGAGGAAGTAATTAAGTAATATTTTCATTACCAAAATACTACTCACTTTATTATTTAAGAATTATCTACAGTTGGCGCACTCGAAGTAAGTTATTAATTTGGTTTTTTCATTTTCGAAATTTTTTTCCAAACTCTAATCAAACAAATGATGTTGAGACTAGCAAGCTCGAGATCCCAAAAAAATATCGATAGAGAGATGGCTTTAGGAATTCACAAATTTGATATTAGAAAATTCGGGATCTCGAAAATTTCGGTATTTTTTCGAAAATTTAGAAATAATATTATATATGTGATTTTTGTAATTTTTGGATTTGCAACTTCGGGTTTCCAAAGATTTTTGAATGAAATATGTCTATATTTCGGTAATACACTAGTTTTGCATTATTAAATTCGGGTTTCCGAAACAATTCATCAATCAGATAAGTGATTTCGGCACTTTCGAGATCCCGAAAATATCCATAATTTTTTCGAAACTTCAATCGATGTTGATTTTAATAAGTGATGTCTGTATTTTCGAAATTCACTTGTTGTTCTGTTGAACTTCCCTAACTCGAATCACCATAATCCACAAAAATACTTCGAGTTAAAGAGATCTCGAGTTATGGAAGGTAATTTGTATGAAATTTGACTTCTATTGCCAATTCAAGTGTTCAAGTTATGGAGAACTTCGCGTTATAGCAGTTCGAGTTACGGAAGTTCAACTGTATTTTTTTCGAGATTATCATATTCGGAATTGGCAAGTTCGCGCTTCTGAAAACGAGAAATCAATCAAGTTAGTATTTTTCATATTTTGGAATTTAAATTAGCTATTTCGGGATCCCGAAAATGTTCGGGATTTCTGGTGAGCATTTCTTTGGCAATAAAATGTATGTATAACATTGTTAAATTAAAGATGGAAGCGTTTCTAAACATTTTTATTGATAATAAACTTTTATTTTCACTTTTATGCCATATAATTGGTATACCAAGAAATCCCGAAAATTTTCGGGATGCCGAAATTGTCTTTTTGAAATCCCGAAATTACAAACATCACTTATTCGATGAAATATTCTTCCGATATTGGTTGTCTTTGGAAAATGAACGCTTTTTTATCTCTTGAGTGTAGTACATACTTGGGTATTTACATTATGTAGGTATGTATAACTAGTTTCATATCGTATGCCAGTAAATACTACATACAACTGCAAATATATACATATATAAAAGTGCCTTCGGAAATTTTTTCAATCACTTTGTGCCTACGAGTGCTTTACCTTTGCAAGCATTAAAAAGAATTATAATAATTTTTTACCGAAAAAAATCCAATGCAGTAAATGCACCCACAACTGCTGAGCGCTGCCAAATTTTGCAAACACACACACACCCGCACATGGATGCACACAAATCATTTTACGCTAATATTTTAGCAACTCTTTTACATTTTAACTCACCGTCTGTCAAATTGTGGGCAGCTGAAATAAATGATATATTTCACACACACACACCACAATTTATCTATATGCATACTACATGAACTCCCTACGCCCCATGAGGGCTCCATAAAACATCGCGCCACACGTGCAATAAGCCGCCAGGCTGCCATCAATGCAACTCAGTATGTGTGTGAGCGCGCAGGCACTACCTGAATTTACAATTTTCACTTGCCACCTTGATGCAACAGCCGCAATCATAGCGGTGGCCAACTCATTGGGCGATGCTTTTAATCCCAAAACACGAATGGGCCTTGAACTTTTTACGAATCATCGACACACATACATCATACATAGCCTACTGTGTGCATTTATATAGATAAAAGCATGCTGCTTGCTGCAGAAATTGTTTTCAACACACACACACACCCATACAAGCGCAAGCACATGCATTGGAAGTGGCCTTGTGGAGCCTGTGTTCTATGCTCTGCTGTGTTGTGTTGTGCAGCGGCCTGCAGGCTTTTTTGTATTGTAAGTAAGTATATATTTTCATTTTCATACTTGTCTCGTCAATTGTTGTAGTTGTACACTCTTGTTGTTGTAATTTTTTGCTGCAGCCCATTGTTGCCTTGCTGACTGCTGACTGCCGCTGCCGTTTGAGGTGATTGCTGCTGTGTTGAATGTTGCAACTGGCTGCAACATGCAACGTGCAACGCCACGTAAAATGCAAATAAAAATGTTGTAAATTTTCTTGTTTACTGTCAACTGTCAGCTTTTCGTTTGTTGTTCAACATCACCATGCTTTGTTCTGTTTTGTTTACGGCTGAGTATTCGCTGCACAATTGTTTTGTTGTTGTTTTTTTGTGATGTTGATGTAAATGTAACTGTAAAATATTAATTTAAGTTTTTTATTTACACTGTTTTCTGTATTAAAATTAAATATATTTTTTTTAATTAATAATTTTTAAAATAAATAAATTTTAAAGTATTCAGAGAATTTTCTATTTGTATGTATGTATGTGATTGGCGTTGCAACCGTTTAGCCGGTTATAGCCGAATCGACGATAGTGCGCCATCTCTCTCTCTCCTTCGCAGTTCGGCGCCAGTTGGAGATCCCAAGTGTAACCAGGTCGCTCTCCACCTGGTCCCTCCAACGGAGTGGAGGCCTTCCCCTTCCTCGGCTTCCTCCGGCGGGTACTGCATCGAACACTTTCAGGGCTGGAGTGTTTTCGTCCATCCGGACAACATGACCTAGCCAGCGTAGCCGCTGTCTTTTTATTCGCTGAACTATGTCAATGTCGTCGTATAACTCGTACAGCTCATCGTTCCATCGTCTGCGGTATTCGCCGTTGCCAATGTTCTTAGGACCATAAATCTTGCGCAAAATTTTCCTCTCGAAAACTCCTAGTGTCGTCTCATCTGATGTTGACATCGTCCAAGCTTCTGCACCGTAGATCAGGACGGGGATGATAAGCGACTTGTAGAGCTTGATTTTGGTTCGTCGAGAGAGGACTTTACTGTTCAATTGCCTACTCAGTCCAAAGTATCACCTGTTGGCAAGAGTTATTCTGCGCTGGATTTCCAGGCTGACATTGTTCGTGTTGTTGATGCTGGTTCCCAGGTAAACGAAATTATCTACGACCTCGAAGATATGACTGTCAACAGTGACGTGGGAGCCAAGACGCGAATGCGCCGACTGTTTGCTTGATGACAGGAGATATTTCGTCTTGTCCTCATTCACCTCCAGACCCATTCGCTTCGCCTCCTTATCCATGCGGGAAAAAGCAGAACAAACGGCGCGGTTGTTGCTTCCGATGATATCAATATCATCGGCGTACGCCAGGAGCTGTACACTCTTGTAAAAGATGGTACCCTCTCTGTTTAGCTCTGCAGCTCTTATAATTTTTTCCAGCATCAGGTTAAAGAAGTCGCACGATAGTGAGTCACCTTGTCTGAAACCTCGTTTGGTATCGAACGGCTCGGAGAGGTCCTTCCCAATCATGACGGAGCTTTTGGTGTTGCTCAACGTCAACTTACACAGCCGTATTAGTTTTGCGGGGATACCAAATTCAGACATCGCGGCATAAAGGCAGCTCCTTTTCGTGCTGTCGAAAGCTGCTTTAAAATCGACAAAAAGGTGGTGTGTGTCGATCCTCTTTTCACGGGTCTTCTCCAAGATTTGGCGCATGGTGAATATCTGGTCAGTTGTTGATTTTCCAGGTCTAAAGCCACACTGATAAGGTCCAATCAGTTTGTTGACGGTGGGCTTTAGTCTTTCACACAGTACGCTCGATAGAACCTTGTATGCGATATTTAGGAGGCTGATCCCACGGTAATTGGCGCAGATTGTGGGATCTCCCTTTTTATGGATTGGGCAGAGCACACTGAGATTTCAATCGTCAGGCATGCTTTCTTCCGACCATATTTTGCAAAGAAGCTGATGCATGCACCTTATCAGTTCTTCGCCGCCGTATTTGAATAGTTCTGCCGGTAATCTATCGGCCCCCGCTGCTTTGTTGTTCTTCAAGCGGGTAATTGCTATTCGAATTTCTTCATGGTCGGATAATGGAACATCTGTTCCATCGTCATCGATTGGGGGATCGGGTTCGCCTTCTCCTGGTGTTGTACTCTCACTGCCATTCAGCAGGTCGGAGAAGTGTTCCCTCCATAATCCCAGTATGCCCTGGACATCGGTTACCAGATTACCACCTTGGTCTCTACATGAGGATGCTCCGGTCTTGAAACCTTCGTTAAGTCGCTTCATTTTTTCATAAAATTTTCGAGCATTCCCTCTGTCTGCCAGCTTCTCAAGCTCTTCGTACTCACGCATTTCGGCCTCTTTCTGTTTTGTCTGCAGAGGCGTCTAGCTTCCTCTTCAGCTCTCGGTATCTATCCCATCCCGCACGTGTTGTGGTCGTTTGCAACGTTGCGAGGTAGGCAGTCTGTTTTCTCTCCGCTGCGAGACGGCACTCCTCATCGTACCAGCTTGTTTTTTGTCGTTGCCGAAAACCAATTGTTTCGGCTGCAGCGGTACGCAGTGAG
Source organism: Zeugodacus tau (assembly GCA_031772095.1). Taxonomy (NCBI): domain Eukaryota; kingdom Metazoa; phylum Arthropoda; class Insecta; order Diptera; family Tephritidae; genus Zeugodacus; species Zeugodacus tau. The sequence continues at coordinate 4,398,405 of CM062651.1, forward strand.
TTTGAGATGCCGTTCCACAGTTCCCTTATACCGAGATGCTGATGAGTGCTCTCAGAGAGCAGGAGTGCAAGTCGAGTAGAGTATTTCGTGGCTGTCTGTTGCGATTGCAGCTTTTCGACGTCGAACCTTCCTTGTGTTTGTTGACGGGCGTTCTTTGCTGCACAGAGGCGGGTGCGTATTTTAGCTGCGACCAGATAATGGTCCGAGTCTATATTTGGTCCTCGGAGCGTACGCACGTCTAAAACACAGGAGACATGTCTTCCGTCTATCACAACGTGATCGATTTGGTTCCGCGTGTTTCGATCAGGAGACAGCCAAGTAGCTTGATGTATTTTCTTATGCTGGAATCTGGTACTACAGACGACCATATTTCGGGCCCCAGCGAAGTCGATCAGCCTCAGGCCGTTTGGCGATGTTTCGTCATGGAGGCTGAATTTTCCGACTGTTGTGCCAAAGACACCTTCTTTACCCACCCTGGCGTTAAAATCGCCAAGCACGACTTTTACATCGTGGCGGGGGCAGCGCTCATAGGTGCGTTCTAGGCGCTCATAGAAAGCATCTTTGGTCACATCGTCCTTCTCTTCCGTTGGGGCGTGGGCGCAAATCAGCGATATGTTGAAGAACCTCGCTTTGATGCGGATTTCTATTTAGAAGAAGATAATTTCGGAATTTATTGTGATCAAAAATTGTATTATTAATGTTTAAAAAAAATTTTAGTAGTTCGGCTAATCCAATAACGAATAAGGATTCGACATTGAAACTGTTATCTTATCACCACATTCCGAAAGCTCAAGGTGCCAGCAGTTCTAAAGGGGTTCTAAAAAAATTACGGTTTGGTGTGGTTTATGGGCCGGTGACGTCATACCTTAGGCCATACTTCTTCCGTTATGATCAAGCCCGGCATGTTTCTGTGAATGAATTGATACCGCTCAATGATAACCGAATATTTTTGGCTCGAATTGGATGATATGGACTTGGACAATATGGGGTTCCTACAGAACGGCACAACAAGTCACACCCTCGAATGACACAATCGATTTATTGAAAACCAAGTTTGGTAAAGGTAATATCTCAAGAAATGACCCAGTCAATTGGCTGCCTTGCTAGTGCGATTTGACGCCTTTAGACTATTTCCTGTGGGGCTACGTCAAGTCTATGGTTTATGCCAACAAGATAGCGACGATTAATGAACTTCATTTACTTCCACAGCTAATAGCTATACTAACCGTACCCGCGATATGTTCAGTTATTGACAAGATATAATAAAGTTCGATAGGGGGAACGAGTAATATTCCATGTAGATGATTAAAGATCATATCACTGTTATTCTAAAAATAGTTGTAAGTCACTGAGCCAGGAATGTTCATAATTTTTAAAGCCTTTATGCGTTTGCTTCATATAACTTCCACCATATTTTTATTTCCCTGCATTCTGACCAGTATTTTCACTTTTCATACAGTTTTAATCACCAGTTTCGCCGTTAATAAACTGAACACGCATTAGCACTTCAACAACTTACACAAACAATGTCAACACCTTCTCTCCAACAACAGTTTCCTGCTGGCCACACTTGCTGCTTTCGCAGTTTCTTACACGAATTCGCTACAGTTATATTAACTTTTAACTCTTTTAACATTTAATTTGGGTAATTTACGTTTTAATGTCAGTGTTGATGAATGGCGGAGTGAATGAGTGAATGCGAGGTACAGCAATTGCATAGAGATACAAAGTGCTACTAGTGCATATTCATATATGTATATATTCATTCATGTGCGCTTGTGGTACATGACCCAATAGGATGGATGGCAAAATTTTTAAAGATTTTTTTATTGTAATAATGAAAATATATAAAAATATATATATGAACTGATTTCGATATTAACGCTCTCAGATATAGCATATGCCTTTAACAAAATTTTGAGGTTAGTGTATAAAATTAACTATCGGAATGAGTCCATAAAAGAAATTCCTAAATACTGGTTTAAAATCTAATTTCTTAAGGGGCACACCTAGTGTGAAATTTCAAAAAAATCGATTTTTTGTTTTTATTCATTTTTCGGTAGATTACACCTTTAACAATGACATATTAAAATAGCAAATCGATATCTCAAATAGTTTTTGAGTTATAGCAATTTAAAGAGCAGCAGCGGTAACAGTGAAAACGAGCATTTTATCTTTAAACGCGTTTTTCTCGAAACAGCATTTTCCGAATTTTCTGCAGTGATTACTCAAAAACAAATGATCCGATCACTATCGAATTTTTTTTACATGTTCTATATATAGTTCTCCGTACAATGACCTATCGATTTTTGATCTGATCAAAAAATCGAATTTTGACAGGCCAAAAACGAACAAAATTTTGAGTAAAATTCGACTATTTTTTTTTAAAACGCCGCCATATTGTATATTTTTGATTTTTTTTATCATAGGTCATTGTACAGACAATATTATCTAGTTTAACGAGAATTTTTTTTGATTTCATCCACGGAGAAGGCCGGAATCACTGCAGCAGTGAAGGACCTTTTTTTCGCGCCGTTGGAGATCGACTATAACTTAAAAAATATTTAATTTTTTTCTTCAAAAATTTCACTGTGTATTCTTGAAACATGTATAAATATATTTTTAAAATTTTGAAATAATTGATAAAGTATTTTTTTTAATACAACTTCCCAAAAATCACCTATTTTTTAGGCCATTACACTAGGTGTGCCCCTTAAGTCATATTTCAGCACTTATTTTAATTTTGTTATTATTTATGGTGCTTTATATCTATTTCTCTAAAGTTTTCATTGAAACGTTGTTTGTTCGTCATCGTTTATGTATATAACTGAAAGATTCATGATCTGTTCGTGAAACTACAGTAGTTTAAGTTTAGGTTTTCATAATTAGTATTTTGATATTTTGATTTATATTTCCCATTTACTTCACTCGCTCCAAGGGTAACAGGGACGTCAAAAATTTTCATAAGTTCGGTTTATTTAAAAATTAATTCCAACTCAGTTAAGATAGTGCAAGTGACCCCTTCTATAAAGCTTAGCATACCACATATAGCCTCTAAATCTTAGGTTAAATATAATTTAATTTCTACTGGAGCAAGCTACCGACGATTATTTAAATATAGTGCACACTAAAGCCAATATATGATTCAGAAAAAATGACTTCAAGCTCATTCGTGAGAATTATATTTTACGAAAAGATTTTAAGCTTTTCCAGTTGACACAGCAAAGTTCGAGGAGCCAAAAATGGGGTATCGGAAAAGTGTTAAGGAATGTCTTCGAAGGGAAGTAGCACTCATAAAGAGGTTTACCGAAATTTTCTAAGTAATTAATACCCGAACTTGGTCCGTTTAAATTACAGAAAAAGTTTACTTTAACCACCGCAATCAAAAGCTTACATTTATGAAATATTGAATGTTTAGGTTTTAAGCAAACGAACTATTAAAGAACAAAAACCACACAATTTTCAAACCAGAAGGTAAAGACATAAATAATATTTAAAAAAAATTTCCTACTGGTCATGCAAGTACTCCAAGTTATATTTTTATATACGTCTGACCCAAATTACTTCTGTTAAGTTTTAATTAACGTAACAACGGCAATTTAAGAAGTGAGAATGAAGAAACAATAAAAACAAGAGGAAATAAATGGCCACAAAAATAGCTGAAGAAAAGTTAAAGCGAAAAATCAACGCAAAAACAACAACAGCAATAAATGCAACGGGCAATGTTTGCCCATGAGCGAGCGCTTTAATTGGACTTTGTCTGCTGTTGATTTTTACATTTTGTCACAAGTGTTGTTGTTATTTTTTCTTATATTTACCTTTTGTTGTTATTGTTGTTTTTTATTTGCAACTCATACACAGTGGCGCGCGCAGTTCATGAAAACTTCGCTTATTTCTCGGCTAAAAATTTGCGGAAAAGAAATATGATTAAGTATGATTAACAGTTGTTTTACCCCAAAAGGCGCGGAGTATTGACCAAAACAAAAACAAAAACAGAATCAAATTCTGACACAAAAATTACCTTAAACAATGAAATATATTATGAGATCCATGACTCAATCAACACATTCGCGTGGGGGTCCAGGTGAATCTCGTGCGTTCACAGCACGAGTTCGCGTGTCCGCCAAAAATTTCACTTCGCCAATTTCGTTTTCGGCTAATAAAAGCACACGAATTTGTCATCATTAAATGTATATTTAATTTTATATATAGACATTTAGTACATACCTACATTAATGAAATAAAATGTGCATATTAAGCAACAGGCAATTATTTAAAAAGCTGACAATTATTGCTGAGAACAAAGCGAAAATTGCAAGCGAAAAAATACTAAACAAATCACTGCTTCTTTGGAAATATTTAAGTTTTCACCACAGATTTCTTCTTTGTTTCCACGCAGCGGCGGTTCTTGCGAAATTTGAGAGTTTCCCCGCAAGTTTTGTCATATCACGCGACGCTGACGTTGACAAATGACAAATGGCTGCGACGGAAATGCGGGTGGAAAATATATAATATATTGGCTGCACGAAGGTGTACATTCACCTATTTGCTGTATGTATGTGTGTTGCCAGCTGTAGTTGCAGATTAAAAGCTTATAAATAATTTGAGTAATGACTTCTGCAGGCGCTTTGCCCGCTGCTGGTGTGAAATGAATTCTCGGTGAAAGCTCAAAGTAATTTATAATGTTTTTACACTCGCTCGAAGCTTATAATATGTGCTTTCACAAGTATTTTACTGTTTTAGGGTTTAAAAGCTTAAAGTTTAGCTAATATTTATTGAGTATAGAATAAATGGTTAAATTCTATGACTTTCTATAAACAATTTTCCAAAAATGAAGAAAAGCTTTTGGATAAAAAATAGAGCTTAAAAGCTTTCACATTTTTTTTTTATTTTCGGTGAAAGCTCCAAGTGATTTATAATGTTGTAACATTCGCTCAAAACTTACAATGTGTGCTTTCACTCTTGTTTTGAATAGAAAAGTTTAAAGTTTTCAAATATTTATAGAGTATAGAATAAATAGTTAAATTCAATGGCTTTCTATATGAAAATTTCCAAAAAATTTCACCAAAGAGGAGCTTTTGATAAAGAATAAAAAAGAATAATATTTTCGATTAAAACTCCATGGTATTTATAATGTTTTCACATTCGCTCGAAGTTTACAACATGTGCTTTCATAAGTATTTTACTGTTTTTGGGAATAAAAGCTTAAAATTTAACGATTATTTATGGAGTTTAAAATATATAGTTAAATTCTATGAATTTGTATATGAAATTTTCCAAAAATGAATGAAAGAGCTTTTTCAAAAAGAATAGAGCTTCGAAGGTTTCCCAAAAATTTTTTTTTTCAATGAAAGCTCCAGTGAAAGCTTCAAGTGATTATATTGTAATGTTGTTACATTCGCTTAAAGCTTACAATGTGTACTTTCTTAAAGATTTTACTGTTTTCGAGATTAAAAATTTAAAGTTTAGCATATTTTTTTTATATTAATCGCATGAATAGAAAACTAGGCTAAAATTGGCAATTGAACTCAGAAGTTAGGGTAGCTGATCCTCATAACCGCGGTCCTACTTGAACAATTGTAGACAAGTTCTTTGTTCAATTCCACTAGACTTTAAAAAACTTTCGAATATCTTGATGGAGTGATATATTGGGAAATAGATACTAGAGATTAGGTTATCTCAACATAAAAATGTGGGTTTTATGGTTTGGGCTATAGAGGCCTCATCACATATCTCGCTTTGGTATGCATTGCGGAATATAAATACTAAATAATAAGTAATATTCTTAGCTTTTATAAACAATTTACATCAAATTTTTTAGCTAAGTTAAAAACATAAACACATTGAAGATCAGCAAAAAATTCGCCAAGCAAGCAATAAATCACTATTTTGCACAGTTTCGCAAATAAAAATAAAGAAACAATTACAAATTTTAATTAGAGATTTCTATCAGCGAACGTGTAGTCATTCTACCAGCGATGGATAATAAGCCAATTGGTCAATGAACTCACATGCTCACACGAAAGCATGACTATGGTTTATAGCAAATTGAAATGCAAAATAAATCCAAACAACGATGGTAGTTTATAAAATATGAATATAAAAGCAGTAATCATATTTTTTATGATTTTTGGTTTGCACTTTCAAGCGCAAGCCTGATTTAGTTAATTGGTGAGGTTTGTGTTAGGGCTCTTAAAATTATTCGATTAACCTGAAAACCGATTATTCGAATATCCGGTTTGTAACCGTTCGTACGAATATTAACCGGTTAGCACTATTCGGCTAGTCGCAATGTTCCGACTATTCGAATAGTCGTTCTACTGCGGTTGTTCGAATAGTTATATTGTCACTATTCGAATAAATGAAAAAAACAGCGATTTTTGCTAAGGCCAAAACCAGATATATGTCCGTATTTTCCAGATATATACAATGTGCGGTATAAATCGGTTAAGAAGTGTTCGGGCAAAAGGCACGAGCAAAACCGACCACTGACCGACCCAAAAAAACCGGTTCTTCACAGAAAACCGACTACCCACTCGTCGAAGTATTAATATTTAAAAGTGAATCACAAATATTTTATAATGAACCAAAAAATTATACAGTTAATTGTGCCTCCTGTGAGGATTGAACTCACGACCCCTGGTTTACAAGACCAGTGCTCTGCCACTGAGCTAAAGAGGCGCTTGGAATCAGTGAATTCGGAGAAAATGAAATTGGTTTAACGAACAATTTTGAAGACTCGAAACTATAGTTTAATGATGTCAAAGATATTAGTTTGATGGAATGATAGATATGTAATGTAATTGATGAATTGATAAGAATAAAAGCAGTTTGAAGTCTAGAATTCATATGCCGATAAATTCGAATATTTTTATGTTCGTATACAATGTTATTTCGTATTGAACTAGGTAGATATGTATACTCCACGTGCTGAAAGTATAGTTGCTTCTAAGCCACTACCAAAAAATATAATGTGTCTTTGATTTTCAAACAGCTTTGATATACATAATATTTTTTAATAATTTCAGTTTAATATTCGACCAAGAATATACACAAAAAATCATCTTTTTATAATTTTCTTTAAAAGTTTTTTTATTACGCCATTAAAATTTTTATCTCAAATACTTTTTCCTACAAACCCCTATCCATTTATACCGTTTAAATGGCGCTACAAAGAGTTTATTGACTCTGCCAATGATTAACGGATGTTTTCTGCAATGAATATTTTAATAATTAAATTAGAAAATATCTCTATTTATATACATATTTATATGTACATATGCTACTATATCCTCATTATACCAAACGCTTGAAAATTCCCAAAACAAAACACACGCGAGAACCATAACAATCGAAATTATAACGGTCATCACTTAAAATATATTAACTAAAAATCACTGCAAAAATAACAAAAACAACACAAAAGTAGTTGAAGAGTACTTTTGGCCGTTGATGTGGGAAAGCACGCTATAAAGTATATAAGTGACAGTGGGACAAAGTGGAAGTTTAATGGGTCAATATAAAAAAATCATAAGAACTTCACCAAGAACTAGATGTCAGTTTTTTCCGGATAGTTGTAGAACTGTTTAAAACTTCTCACCTTAAAAAGTAAGATACGCCTCTACAAAATTTTATATTCAATAGAATAGTAACCTCGTGATGGTAATTTGGAACCAGCATGTGACTAACATTCCAACCTTCTTTATATGGCCGCAACTTTATCTGAAATCGCACAGTAGGAAGGTTCAGACTTACTTACTTACTGAATTCAAAGAGAACTAGAGAGAATTCTGTAACTAGACAATTAGTATTAATATTAGGTGAGTTATGATACACAGATATTGTTAATACACATTCTCCCGCATTAATATTAGGTTGGCAAATATCCATCTATCCCTTCCGCTTGTTTGCTCTTTATTTAATGCTTTATAAAAAGTGTTACAGTGATCGGATTTAGTTCAAATAAGCGCCGTTTCGTTCGATAATCTGTTTCCATCTAGACGGTAATTTCATAATACTCCCTCGTAGAAGCCCCTCTTCTTATTTGCGAAGAATTCGGACAGCCACTTTTCGCTAGCCTCTTTTGAGTTCAACTTTACACCACCAAGGACTTTACACCATCCGAGCTCCCGTAGCTTCTGACGAGTCATCAAGGAAGTGTGTGGTCTGACGTTGTACTGGTGGAACACAACACCCTTCCTGTTGGGCAATTCTGGACGCATCTCGTCGATCGCCTGCTTCAAGCAGTCCAGTTGTTCGCAGTAGATTGTAGAATTAAGCGTCTGGCCATATAGGAGCAACTCATAGTGGATGATTCCCTTCCAATCCCACGACACACACAGCAAAACCTTCCTGGCCGTCAATCCCGGCTTGGACACTGTGTGGGACGATTCGCCGGCCTTCGACCATGACAGTTTTCGCTTGATATTGTCGTATGTGATCCATTTTTCGTCGCCAGTCACCATCCGCTTCCAAAATGGGTCGAGTTCGTTCCGTTTCAGTAGCATATCGAAGGCGTTGATTCGGTGGAGAAGGTTTTTTTGCGTCAAATATATAACTGTTGAAAATCTAGAATATAGAAAGATTTTATATATTCTAGTAAAGTTTTGTGGGCTTTTCTCGTCGAGTAAGGAACTCCTAACCGATTTTCATGTATTTTCTCCAACTTACTTGATATACATAAGTATGTTAACACTTTAAAAGGGTTAAAGGTTTAACTTTTTAGTACTTAAACGACCTCATTCATTTCAAGAGTTTTAAATACATGTTTTCATACGAAATTCCAAATTCAAATGGACTATTATAGCTATTCTAATAACTATTCCTCACGGTTCCACAATTAGTATCGCACTTATTTAAGAGTCCAGTAGTGGAGGTTAAGAAAGAACAAATCAACAATTGTTTCTAGTTCCAGATCCCGGAAGCAGGAATATTTAAACTCTGTTAAAATTTATACCCACCCGTGTTGCAATGAGAAACAAATTTTAGAACATTTTGCCACATTTTTACCCACTTTTATGCCAAAAAACATATATAAATATATAATATATATATATCAACATATGCTGCGCAAAAAGTAGCCACTGGCTGTGCTTTCTGGCAGCTAGCGGCGTACGCGCTGATCATTGACCGTCACGCTTCAAGTGACCAATTCAAATATTTTCCTGAACTTGCTCGCGCATACTCGTACGATGCAGCGCACGCGATTAAAGCGAAACAGAAACGAAACGTAAACAATTTAAAACAAGTAAGGAAGGGCTAAGTTCGGGTGTAACCGAACATTTTATACTCTCGCAATTTATTTATTTAACTTTATTTATATTAATAATACACAATTTGACCCACATATTCGTTATATATATTGTATAAAGTCCATTGAAAGTTGGAAACCATAATATTAGGTTAGAAGCACCGAGGTCCTCGTGTTCGATATATGGGGCCTTAAAAACCTATGGTCCGATTTCGGCGATTTTTAGAATGGGGCTGCCCCACTATAAACATAGTATTTGTGCGAAGTTCTGCACCGATATCTTCACTAGTGCTTACTTTATATATTGTAATGTAAACGATTCAGATCGTCTTCAAAGTTCTGGTATATAGGAGGTAGGCGTGGTTGTGAAGCGATTTGGCCTATTTTCACAACATATCATTAGGATGTTAGGAAACTATTACAAACCAAGTTTCAATGAAATCGGTCGAGTAGTTCCTGAGATATGGTTTTTGACCCATAAGTGGGCGACGCCACGCCCATTTTCCATTTTGTAAAAAAATCTAAGTGCAGCTTCTATCTGCCATTCCTTATGTGAAATTTAGTGTTTCTGACGTTTTTCGTTAGTGAGTTAACCCACTTTTAGTAATTTTCAACCTAACCTTTGTATGGGAGGGGGGCGTGGTTATTATCCGATTTCTGTCATTTTTGGAATGTATAAGGAAATGGCTAAAAAAACGACTGCAGAAAGTTTGGTTTATATAGCTCTATTGGTTTGCGAGATATATACAAAAAACCGATTTGGGGGCGGGGCCACGCCCACTTCCCCAAAAAAATTACATCCACATATGCCCCTCATAGTGCGATCCTTCATACCAAATTTTATTTCCATAGCTTTATTTATGGCTTAGTTATGGCACTTTATGTGTTTTCGGTTTTCGCCATTTTGTGGGCGTGGCAGTGGTCCGATTTTGCTCATTTTCGAAAGCAACCTTCCTATGGTGCCAAGAAATAAGTGTGCCAAGTTTCATCAAGATATCTTAATTTTTACTCAAGTTACAGCTTGCACAGACGGACGGACGGACGGACGGACAGACAGACATTCGGATTTGAACTCCACTCTTCACCCTGATCACTTTGGTATATATAACCCTATATCTAACTCGTTTAGTTTTGGGTGTTACAAACAACCGTTATGTGAACAAAACTATAATACTCTCTTAGCAACTTTGTTGCTAGCAACTTTGTTGCGAGAGTATAAAAATAACTAAAAAGTGTACAAAATCATGCTAGCAACATAAGCAGCAACAACAACAGCAACACGAATGTGTACAACAAGAAAAAATAAGAAAGAGGTGGGGCTGTCTGCCAGGGCGTATGAGCAACATGGATTTTGTGCGCAAGTGTTTTTCAATTGCTATAAATATGTATATATATGTATGTAGTTATGTGTTTATTTTTTTACTTTTATGCTTTTATTCATCACAACTCAACACCAGTTTAGGTATGAGTGCACAAGGCGCCGATTAGCCAACAGCTAGCCGGCTGTCCGCTGACATTTAATTGCGCAAACTTGCATGCCTACAAACTGACAAGCACACATATACAGGCTGCTATTTGGGTATTTAATTCATATAAACTTAGTAGATACTTTGTAAATAATTTACAAGCAATGCATGTGTTCAAATACAATAGGAATGTTGCCGTGTTTGCATGTGGCAAGCGGCATTGTTGGTGAAATTGTTGCACATACAAATTTTTACTGGCTGTTTTAGGCGCAGATATAGTAAAACATATAAGACTTAGAGACGGAAAAAACGTCAAATATGCGGGTACAGGCTTGTAAATCGTTCAAATGTCTGCTGTTTTTTCTTTTTTATTTATTTTTTTTCGCAAATGCGGACATGCTTTCTCGCATGCAACTCATGTGATATGATGTACTTATGCGTGTAAGTGTGTATAACTACTCAGATAGTGTTAACAATAACTATTATGTGGTGCCAACAGGAGGTTAAGAATTCTACAATCTCTTGAATGTGTCTACAATTTGATACATATAATTGGTGTTCAGTGTGGTTTTTAGGTTCTTTTGAGTTATACGCAGGTGATTTATAAGGCATAATTCAGAGACAGCTATAATTACGATAATTTAACAGTGTTCATTGGCAGTCTGACTCGCCTTGAATACTCACTTTTTGCTTCACTTTCATCATTCCTCAGATAATTCACTTTAAAACCCGAAGTTTTTTTATAATAACTTGTGTTATATATATAAATACCATCATCATCATCATCCTTTGGCTCTACAGATCCTTGTGAACTTTGACCTGCTGAACAACACTCCTCCAAGTTAATCTGTCCTTTGCGGTCTCTTTCCAGTTTTCCAGTTTTTCAGATCTTCGAATAATTCGTTCTTCCATCTTTATCTTGACCCTTTTTTGGATATGTCGTAGCCATCTTATTCGTTGCATTTTAATCGCATATATATGTAGAAAGTCTACACGTGTTGACAAAGAGGGTGCTTACGACGAGAAATATTTATATTTTTTACAGACAGCCAAGCGGCTTTATAATCACTGAGGATCCGAAGGACACGTGTAGACACTTAATCGATAAGCAGGTCATAGACTGGGCCGAATCCCGGTGGAAAGAATCTGTGACTTGCTCCACTAGCAGGAGAACGTGGCCTGATTGGAATAAAGCCACGTGCCGGCTACTTAAATTCAAAAGGAAAGTCATAAGAACTGGAGTGTTAACGGGTCTGATAGGGAGACATGCTGACAGACTGGGGTTACCAAACAACGACTACTGTAGGAGCTGCCAAGAAATAGTAGCAGAAGAGGCTGTGGTACATCTTCTATGTGAATGAAAAGCACTGTACAGGAAAAGAATCGTAACAATCGGACACGGTTATCTCGACGATATCTCGGAGATTGCGAACATCAAACTGGTTGAGTTGCTCAACTTCTTAAAAGCCACAGAGTGGTTCAAAGAGGGCATTCTAGTGTAAGGGGATTTGAGTCCCGGTGGATTCACAATGGGACTTCATATGACAACCACTTTAACTACCTACAAACTATGTATATATTTTGACTTTGATTGATTCACCACTGTTATCTTAATTAGTTTATTGATACTCTCAATCCCTAATGTATCTATATTTTAGATACTTTTCACTATAGAATAGTGATTTTTGTTCTAAAACGTCTAAACTTGAAGATCTCGACAAATTTATTTTAACGCATTCTACGGAACTCAATTCTATAAAAATCCTAGTTAATTCTGAATCCTTAATATCTGAGTCTTACAGTTTGAGATGTTAGAGAGAGGAAGTAGATTAGTATAATCTGAATCTGTCAAACAATTAGAAGGAATCATAATTATATAAAATAATTTCAGTATTTAACAAAAAAATAGATTTTTAATTATGCCTCCTGTGAGGATTGAACTCACGACCCCTGGTTTACAAGACCAGTGCTCTACCACTGAGCTAAAGAGGCGCTTGAAATGATTGAGATCCCAAAAAATTTTAAAGAACATCTCTTCAGCATACAAAAATGTGATAAATTAGACAACCTATCGAAAATAGAAAGCGATACGCCAGATAGTTGTTTGATAATATTATTATGTTTGATAAGATGCACATGATTTTGTGATAAAAATGCTTCGAAATTGTGTAGTACTAAAAAATCTTCATTTATTTTTAACAAGAGGTTGAGTATTAAAATTGAAAAACACTAGGAACGCAAGCAATTATTAGAATATAATCTAAAATCTTATCCAGATATTTCATATACTTTAATTTGGTTGAAAGAGGAAGGAATGCCTGAACGAGAATGGACAGATTTAAAGCGTCATTAAGTAATTCGGAGTCTAACTAAATTCAAAATTTTCCAATATTGAGGAGAGGCTCATGGTAATTAGTTTTAATATCTCATGCACTCAATGAAAACTATAAATAATTTTTCAAAGAAAGTTGAAAGTTGAAGAAGTACAGTTGAACTTCCCTAACTCGAATCATCATAATCGACAAAAATAGGTCGAGTTAGAGAGACTTCGAGTTATGGAAGGTAATTTGTATGAAAATTTGCTTCTAAATGCTATTCAAGAGTTAGAGTTATGGAGAGCGTCGAGTTATAGAAGTTCGAGTTATGTAAGTTTAACTGATATTAATGTGTGACCTTCCGGGTGTCGAGAGGTTTTAAGCTTTCACAAAACTATTATAGATTGAAGAGTGAGTTGAGTTGAGAAAACTTGTATACTTAAGTATCCACCACACCGGAGGTAACCCTTACCATTCTTCAAGATAAATGGCTTTATCTTGTCATATCTAATATACTGTCAATATTTAAGTACAGCACATAATAAATATATCTTCTTCTAATGAGAATAGCTTTTGAAGTGTATTTGACAAGTTAACTCATTAACGAAATTACGATATCAAATAACAAATTTTTCGAATATTTGTCACCCTCACGAAAGCAGCCCTGCAGACGTGTAGCTAATACTTTAGACTAAGTCAACCTTCGTTATCAATAACGATGGAGCTAACCACATAGATCATCAATTCCCCTTAAGAATTTCCAATTCTTTACAGGAAAACCTAACCGACAATACTTTTCCTTATTTGATTGAAAGAACATTCACCCTCAAATCCGCAAGGTATCCAATAACAATACAGTGATGCAAGAGCATAAAAATATATACAAATACACATCATTACATACATATTTACAGCCATTCAAGATGAATTTTATGCATGTAAATGGCCTACGATGAGTCATCAGCCTCAATGTGGCAGACAGCAACCAACACAACTCACCAATTCGCTGCCTCTAAATCCAGAAAATTCATGCAATGAAAGCTGTATCGGCTTCATTCCGGATAAGATTATCGCCCACAAGGATTTCCTTAGTAAATATATTTATTTTTATGTCTATTGAGCGCTTATCTCTTACACCCACCAACAACAACAACATGCTACATCGCAAAGCATCAAGGCGGAAGTGAAAGTCGAAGGACGCTGACAGATCACACGTGCGAAAAAGTAGAGCAAAAGTTGGCGTTAAGCTGCTAGACGCACATACAATCACATTAGTGTTTGGCAAAAGCATAAAATCTCAAATGGTTACTAAAGCAAAATGTACTGTTAACATAAGATGCGTAAACATTTCCGTTAAATTAAGCATAAAAGCTGCGCTATCGGAGCGCTTTAAGGACTACAACACAAACAACAACAATACAGCAGATTATCAGCAGGCGGCATTGCATTGATAGCGCAATACAACAACAAGTGCAACAACAATGTTGCAGAGTAAGTCAAGAGTAAGCTGCGGAAATGACTGAGACGACACAGCGTAAGCAGCACGACGGCGGCAAAACGTTAATCCAACTGTCAATCCGAAGACATATATACCTACACACTCATACATCAATACTATCGCATCGATTTGTTGCGCTTTACATTCTGTTGCCGTTTGTCTGTAGTCCTTTCTTTCGTTTTTGACTCATTACATTTTTCCATTTCTTTTCACTTTTATTCTTATGTCCTTCGTTACCGATTTTTGCTTCCTTTGCCCCGACGCCATGTTGTACATAGCTACCAATATTGTTGTTGTGTTGGTCAAGAGTCGCAGTAAATGGCTTGGAGAGCGCATCCGTCTGTTGTCATGACAACAGCATAAATGTGTCCAAAAGTGATTTCATGGTCCCAACCCCGGTAATGGGCAGTTCAGACAGGACATATGTACAGTTACCATGAATACTTGAGTGCGTGGTTTAATGAAGTTGTAAATGAAATTTGTAGCCTGTAGGAAAAATGGAGAGTTGGATTACAACCTTTAGCAAGCTTTCCATAACAGTTTTCAAACTAAGAGGTTTTTGAGAAATTGAGGGCTATAGTTTGACCTCTTCAACCGCTCACCTTAATCGAGTCCACCTCGCTCACCTTTAAATTGTTGTTCAGAGTTCATCAGTAATCGGTGTCCATAACCATTAAAGCTTGGTTTTGTCGATCTCACTTGATCTTACTTTATCATCTCTAGGTCTCTTAGTAACGTAATAGATTTCAATAGAGTCTGAATTTATCTATATTTGAAGATGATTTACTAGTTAGCTCTTGACTCCTGCGAAACATTTTCAAAACTGGACCCTCTTACCCATCAAAACGTTAGTCATCGATTTCTTGGAATCAATCCAAATTTAGGATCACTGATTTCTCTTTACAAAAGTTTGGAGACCAGTGCCACCTTATATTCCTCCGTGTTCTAGATTCGTCTATAATACCTTATTTACTTATACTCATCTAGGACTAAAAACCATATTCTATCATTCAACGATTTGAACGAACCACGATCAGAGTCAAAGTTACGCAAGTGTAAGAACTGTCTATACTTTCCGACCCGGTTGGCATAAAGATCCAGATCTAAAGTAGTACTATATAATGCTAAAAATTGAAATACTATAAGAGCTCTGCGACGCTTTAGGACCTTTGGTTCTTTCCAAACTCTTCGACTAACTCAACTGCCTCTTCATCATTGACATCGCATAACTTCCTTTCAACAATTCCTCATCGGGTCTGACGAACTGTTGCTTTCGTTTCCTTATTATCAGATTTCCTTTATTGGAACTACGAATATGTGTAGACATATGTATCTAAGTGTAAGTAGTACGCGTTGCTGACCTGCCGACGGTTTGCAAAAGAAGGCCAAAATATACCCGAAAAAGCACAAGGCTAGGGACAATGGCAAACTGCGTACTACTACTACGAATATGTGGGAGAGAAACTAACGTGAAAGGCAGTTAGAGTAGGTAACCTCGGGGAAAGTTGAGTTCAAGGATATTTTTGAGCGGCCTTTCATTGCCAAATACAACAAATTATAGCTACAACGATGTCGACTGTACATGAGTACGCACGCACAAAACTGCCGAACATAAAATAATGCAGCATATCTATGTATTAGATGGGAGAAGGAGAGATCATAGTTTATTATTTTTTAGAAAATATGGCAACATGGTAGAAGGACACTTTTCGCTCACACCTTCGACAAAAAGGGAAATTATATACATACACAAGGCCAAAGGTGCGTAGCTATGCTTAAACGAAAGAGAGAGAAAGATGAAGAGAGAGATAAAAAGTGTTGGTGTGTCTCAGGTGTGAGTGTGTACTACAAGCTACCGCTGCAGCATCCTTCATGACAGCGCCAAAATTTATGCGATTTTACTTTAGCAGCATAGAACATACACTCTGTCTCTCCTATCTCTCTCTAACTCTCTTGTTCCTACTCTCTGAGCGTACAATTTTCTGCAAAAGCAGCCAAAAAACCGTCGAGTTGCGCAATAAATCACTGAGTACAAATGCTGTAAGCTCGCACTCCCAAAAGTATACCACGACTGTTATGTCACTTTTTGTTGCTGTCGTCAAATGTTGTATAACTCTATCAGAAAATGTTATGTTAATCCACGTGCTCACTCTAGCACACCATTGTTGCGCTTCAACGCACTCGCTCGCACTTCTGTGACGTCATTTGTGGCACAGCAGGTGCATTTCCTAGTGTCTATTTTGCATACTCACCACTTGTCACGTGCAGCATTTACGCATTTTCAACATAATGACGTCAAAATACTGGCCATGAATGGCTTTGAAGTATGAGCACTCATTTGTTATGCTGATTTATGTAGTTTTTTAATGACGTAACGGTTGATTTTTGGAAAGTTTGTAAGTGAGTAATTTATTTGACAGCAGTGAAGTCATGTTGGTTCAGGGATTTATGGGAAAACTAAAAGGTTTTTAATTGTAAAGTGGACTTACGAGTCGAGTTTTCTCTAAGAAATTTATTATTTTATATGGTTGGTCAAAATATATGATTGCCCTATTATTATTTTCGAGGAATCTTTTGTGGTGTTCCAAGCATTGTTTGAAATCTGGTTGGAATCCATAGATAATTTAAGATTTTTGGATGGTTTGACGTCTGTAGAGGATATGTATCATCTCAGAAAGTTCTAAACCTCGAGTGTACTAATGAGTTGGTACAGGGTACTCGCGAGATGAACTTGTAGTACTTTCATAGATTGATTCTTTTAGTCCGTGCTGGTCTCGCTTAACAATCAATCTTAATAGTTTTATTTATATATTATACTAGCTGACCCGGCGAACTTTGTACCGCCTAACAGTCAATGAATGTGGTGTTACAGATAAGCAGAACTTTATGATTTTTTGAAAGCAATACAATGAATACATATAATATTTATAGCGGCCCGGTACGTGCTTCGCTACGTATAAAGTGAAATATAAAATATAACTAATTTATAAAAAAAAAATATATTTAATTATTTGCTAGCTATCCAAAACATTTGGATAAACAATATTTTTTGTTTTTCCATTTTGATCATGAATAAACAAACGGCTGGGGGTACCGACTCTGGAACAGGCAACATAAAGTTGTCCATGTGAAAAACATGATTCCTCCAAATTCACACCACAAACGTTAAGTGTTTGCCCTTGAGCTTTGTTGATAGACATCGCAAATGATAAACGCACAGGATATTGTAATCGTTTGAATTCAAATGGCATATCAGTTGGAATCATAGGGATACGCGGTATTAAACAAACTTCTCCTTTTGATTTACCAGTTAAGATCGTAGCTCCAATCAAATTTGGCAATAAATTTTTCACTGCCAATCTGGTGCCATTACACAGTTTTGGTGGATTAATATTTCGCAATAATTCCACTTTCAGATTCAAGCAATGCGGTGGCATACCAGCCGGTTCTAATGAATTTAAAAATTCAGTTGGATAATTCATTGCCTCATTGCCATGTTTTGGCCTAGTTGGAAATTCGCTTTGCGCTATATTTATTTTTTTCACAAATTCACACAAACTTCAATAATTATTAAAAAAAAATATATAATAACTAATAATTTTGCACCGCGGTAATTTCGGACACTACTGAACGTATGGGGCCAAAGAACACGCTCCGGCGATGTTTACACTCCAATGTCATATATTCTCCTAATTTGAATTTTCTTAATGCTCAGAGTCAAAGTTCTATATACCTACAATAAACAAAATATTCATGTATTTCTTTATGCAAAATAAATGCACCGTAATATAGTTCGATGTCTTTTCAAAGCCTACTTTGTTTGTCGATCTGCCTGCTACATACATACCTACATGTTGATATAAATATAATGCAGTAAGTTTGTAGGTGGGAATAATAAGTATGGTAGTTAAGACGAAAGTTCATAAATTTTGAGAGCAAAAGAGCGTAGCTAAGTAGGTAACAAATCGTTTAGTAAATGATTAAACTATTATTGATGTATGTATGCTAATATGAGCGCTTTTCAGCTTTCCAAGTAGGTACGAGTTAAATAAACAAAAATGTAACATATGTGTGGTGAAATTTTTGAAACATTTTGGCCGATATCTCGAGACCCTAGTCACGGAGCAGCATCAAAAATACTCTATACTATAGAAATCATCAACAGCTTCCATTCGCTACCCATATTGTACAAACACATCCTAGGGTTACCCGGGTCCACGTTTTGGCCTATTTCTCGAGACCCTGGTATCCGATTGATTGCCTGCTACATACGTACCTACATGTGTGGTAAAATTTTTGAAACATTTTGGCCGATATCTCGAGACCCTAGTCACGGAGCGGCATCAAAAATACTCTATACTATAGAAATCATCAACAGCTTCCATTTGCTACCCATATTGTACAAACACATCCTAGGGTTACCAGGGTCCACGTTTTGGCCTATTTCTCGAGACCCTGGTATCCGATTCTTAAAATTTCAAAACACAAACCATCTACTGAATAGTCCAAACAAAGCCTAAAAATTTGGTTTGGATAGGTGAGCCCGTTCTTGAGTTATAAGATTACCAAGGAAATGTAACTTCTTTTTATATATATAGACTAGCAGACCCGGCGAACTTCGTACCGCCTTAGCGTAAATTTGGTGCACTACTTTATTTTGTATAGCTGACCTATCTTATGTATGCGTACCTATTCAATTTGAACTGGAATCTATAATATCCTCCATATAAAAATGAATACTTATTACAATTTGTTTGTATGGGAGATTAGAAAGGTGTGAATTTTAGGCATTTTCAGGCATATTTTTCTCTCCGTAAGAAACATCCTCAAACCCCCTGGAATACACACAAAAAAGAATCAGCCAAATCGGTCAAGCCGGTTTCATGCTATGTCGTGACAACGGAAAACGGGTTTAATTTTTCGTTTTTGTGGATAAGGTATACATTAAATTTGTAAATTTATCAATGCAGAGAAAAAATTCTTACGCATAAAGACGAAAACGTTATACCTTCTTCAAAGTCGAGGTTGATTTATGTTAAGCAGCATGATAACAACTCACACTACTTTTAATTGCAAGTGAGTGGGGATAATCCAGCAATTTTAAATAGTCTGTGAGATAATTGAATACGTCATCCTGGTTTGTAGCTGTGTCAACTCTCCTGAAATTCTAAATTGTCGCATTAAGATCGAAGAGATTCTTGTTTTTTTACCACCAATATAGGTCATTCAAGCAGTCATTTATGGTTATCATATTGTGGTTTCATGTCAGGAAAAACACGATGAATAAGCTTCTTCTTTGAGTCAATGAAGTGACAGAAATATGTTGGAAATGTTATTAATCCATTGAGGTGTCAACTGGGACCCTACCATTTCCAACTGCTTCTACAATCGCAATTTGATATTGGTGCAAAATTAGTGGTATGTTAGTTGTTTATCTATCTTTATGTGTCGCCATAAAGTATATGATTTTAATCATGCGATTATCCAGGAATAATTGGAAGAGTCTGGCGTAAATCACCTGCCAACAGAATCATGGCTCCACCAAAAAAGTTTTGGTTGTAGCGTAAATCTTTTGAAGTCCTTCGCAGTGCCTCCAGCGACTTCATGAATATCTGGAAAATCTTCGCTATAGCGCTACTTTTGACGATTTTGCAGACTGGTGTTTCTTCGATTTGCAATTTAGGAATAATTTCAAGGCCGAATGTGACGTTGCTTTGTCTACTAACAGTTGCCAAGGTGCCCCTATTCCCGTTAACATTAGTGGTGAAAATGAGAGAAATTGGTTCAGGAATTACATCAGCCCTCATATACTATATATGATGATTTTATATTGGACTTTATGCCAATGGGTCAAATTGTGTGTTTTCTTAAAAAAATTAATGTTCGGTTGCACTTAGCCTTTCCTTATTTGTTACAAATTGTTTAGGGCTATCGACACAACCTTATACAGTTAAACACTGACAAAAATATTTCAACAAAGCAACAATGACAACCTTCAAAATGTTATTATTTTTTGCTTTCTTTTTTATATTTTTGTTGTCAATTCAAATAAAATGCTCTTTTTATTATCTTCCTCGCAATTTTTCCATATTTACTTAATTTCTAAACCTTTCCTGCCCTTCTCCGAATATTTCAAGACTTCAATTAGCCAGATCGGTTTGGCCGTTCTCGACTTTTTGCGAGACTAACGAACAGCAATTCATTTTTATATCTATAGATTAGAAATTGTTTGTATGAGAATTTAAAAAAGTGTGGATTTTAGACTTTTTCAGGACCTTATACTTCAAGGAATATTGCAAAAAAAGAATTAGCGAAATCGGTTCAGCTGTTCTCGAGATATGCGCTTAGCAACACATTTTGCGATTCATTTTTAATTAATTTTTCTTAAATGCGTTTTTTAATACTTCACTATTTAATTTTTTATAATTTTCCAACATACAAACCTTGTCCTAACAATAAAGAATTCATAAAACCAAGAATCATCGGATTTGGTGCAATCGTTCGAAAGTTATGGGCGTACATACATTTTGAAGATCCATTTTTATACTCTCGCAACAAAAGTTGCTAAAGAGAGTATTATAGTTTTGTTCACATAACGGTTGTTTGTAAGTCCTAAAACTAAACGAGTTAGATATAGGGTTATATATACCAAAGTGATCAGGGTGAGGAGTAAAGTTCAAATCCGGATGTCTGTCTGTCCGTCCGTCCGTCTGTCCGTCTGTCCGTCTGTCCGTCTGTCCGTCCGTGCAAGCTGTAACTTGAGTAAAAATTGAGATATCTTAATGAAACTTGGAACACGTGTTCCTTGGCACCATAAGAAGGCTAAGTTCGAAGATGGGCGGAATCGGTCCACTGCCACGCCCACAAAATGGCGATAACCAAAAACACATAAAGAGCTATAACTAAGCCATAAATAAAGTTATGAAAATGAAATTTGGAACATAGGATCGCATTAGGGAGGGGCACATTAGAGTGTAATTTTTTTGGAAAAGTAGGCGTGACCCCGCCCCCAAATAGGTTTTATGTATATATCTTGCGAACCAATAAAGTTATATAAACCAAACTTTCTGCAGTAGTTTCTTTTAGCCGTTTTCTTATACAGTCCAAAAATGAAAGAAATAGGATAATAGCCACGCCCACCTCCCATACAAAGGTTAGGTTGAAAATGACTAAAAGTGCGTTAACTCGCTAACGGGAAACGTCAGAAACACCAAATTTTACATAAGAAATGGCAGAAGGAAGCTGCACTGAGATTTTTTTACAAAATGGAAAATGGGCGTGGCATCGCCCACTTATGGGTCAAAAACCATATCTCAGGAACTACTCGACAGATTTCAATGAAATTCGGTATATAATATTTTCTTGACACCCTGATAACACGGTTAAAAAATGGGCGAAATCGGTTCACAACCACGACTACTTTCCTTATAACTCAATTTTCAATTCCATCTGAATCCTTCACTTTATAACATATACATTAGGAACCGATAAAGATAGCGAAATAAAACATTACACAAATACTGTATTTGAGCTGTGACATCACTTTGTGGGAAAATTATCAAAATCGAACCATGACTTTTCAAGACCCCTGATATCAAACTTGAAGAACTCAGTGCCTAAGGGTAATTTTTCACCGAAAATATAGGTAAATCTCTAAATAAATTGCGAGAGTATAAAATGTTCGGTTGCACCCGAACTTAGTCTTTCCTTACTTGTTATTTATATAGAAGATTACGACGTTAAAGTTCCGTTGAGGTGGGTTTCTAAGCAACAGAACACATTATATAGTTTTCGCTTTCTATAGCAACGACCCGAAGTAGACAAATTATTGTTCGGTGTAGATTTTTCTAACGAATACTAGCTCTTTTGTAATAATTCTTGACCAGTGTTGTCCGCAGACACTTACTCCAAGTGACCAGTAGATACATGAAAGGTGGACTTTAGGTAATTTTCGACTGACTGATTTTTGAGTGTGTCAATTGAAGTACATGCACCAGGTCGCAGGTGAATTTCTATAAACACTCAGCAATGGAAGAAGTTCGGAGACGGTCCTAGAGACAATTATCAGTATTGATAGAGGCCTTAGATTGACCCAAGCAGTTCGGTATGTGTTAGAAGGCAAATAAATAGAGTCTCTAATGGTGTTTTTCCTGGAAAAAACTACAAAAAATCGGGTATCGGGTCCAGTAGGGGTTTCTTAAAGGGCTCTTCCATCAGCTTCCAGTCGGTTTCTTATAGCATATTTTATGAAAACCCAAGATACGAACTCCGTTGCATAACGTAATAGTCACAACCAATATCTTGCGACAAGCTACGCACACTTGCAACACGGAAATAAATTTCGCTTTCTGCATGGCGATGACATAAATTCGCCACAAACTGCACAAGTACACGATGCCTTCTGCCATATATATTAGCTGTTGATGATGCTACTGCATTGCCATGCGGCAAGAGCCAAAACACCGCTGAAGGTTTTCAGGTCTGGGTCGGCTGCTGGCGCTGACAGCCAACAACACAACTTGCAACGCCACGCAGTGACTTGCCAGTGCTTAACAGTAAAATCAGTTTATTTATCAATTTTATGCGTCGTCTGTCTGTGCATGACTATTTGCGTCTATTTATGTGCGCTTAAAGCGCGTGTCGGCATGTGTGTTTGTCTTGTGTGTGTGTGTGTGAAGAAGTGAAGAGAGTGAAAGTGTTGATGGCGGAATTGTGCCAGTGCCAGTGAAATTGTATGGCGTATGTTACAAAAATATTTACAACAACAACAACAACCGCATGTGCTTGTAAGTGTATCACAGCAACAACGCATGCAACAACAACCAGCAGCCGACAATCAGAAATCAGCCAACAGCCGTCAGCATTTTCAGTGTGTGTATGTCGACTTGCCATATAGATGATTTGTTATTGTTTTTGTTTGCTTCCATCATTCACTTATTGTTGTTGTGTTTGCTATTTTTCTATTACACGCATTTGCAGCAACAACAACACACAGCGCGTGTGCAAGTGAAATTTTCCATACGCCACGGTGTGTTTATAAACAACAGTAACAAAAACAACAATTTTGAACTTGCAACATATGGGTGGCTGTAGATTATGCTGCAACAGCAACAACCAACACATTTAATGCGTACATTGCGCATTTTCCGCTTTCTTGGCCTGCCAGCCAGCCAGCCAGCGATCTTCACAGAGATCAACAAAAACAACAACAAATGCAATAAAATCATTTAAAGCACAATAACTAAAAACAAAGCAACACTTTCCATATAAATTATATTATTTTTAATTTTTTTTTACAAAAGTAAAAATGTACAATTGCGTTGTTGTTGTTGCTATGTTGTCATTGCGGCTGTTACACCACACACTAAATCACTGTTTACCGTTGTTTACAATGCAGTGCGCCTAACTATTGCAAGCAATATGTCTGCCAGCGTCTGCCTCTCCGTTCGCCAAGCGCTGAGCGCACCGCTTGACTCTTGGCGCTTTGTTGCTACCATTTACCTGCCACTTCGTTGGCGCATTTTATTCCGGTATATTTGTGAATGTTTTTATACTCTCGCAACAAATGTTGCTAAAGAGAGTATTATAGTTTTGTTCACATAACGGTTGTTTGTAACACCCAAAACTAAACGAGTTAGATATAGGGTTATATATACCAAAGTGATCAGGGTGAAGAGTAGAGTTCAAATCCGAATGTCTGTCTGTCCGTCCGTCTGTGCAAGCTGTAACTTGAGTAAAAATTAAGATATCTTGATCAAACTTGGCACACTTATTTCTTGGCACCATAGGAAGGTTGCTTTCGATGATCAAAATCGGACCACTGCCACGCCCACAAAATGGCGAAAACCGAAAGCACATAAAGTGCCATAACTAAGCCATAAATAAAGCTATGGAAATAAAATTTGGTATGAAAGATCGCACTATGAAGGGGCATATTTGGATGTAATTTTTTTAGGGAAGTGGGCGTGGCCCCGCCCCCTACTAAGTCTTTTGTACATATCTCGCAAACCAATAAAGCTATATAAACCAAACTTTCTGCAGTCGTTTTTTAGCCACTTCCTAATACAGTCCAAAAATGAAATAAATCGGATAATAACCACGCCCACCTCCCATACAAAAGTTAGGTTGAAAATTACTACAAGTGGGTTAACTCACTAACGAAAGACGTCAGAAATACTAAATTTCACATAAGAAATGGCAGACTAAAACTACACTCAGATTTTTTTACAAAATGGAAAATGGGCGTGGCGTCGCCCACTTATGGGTCAAAAACCATATCTCAGGAACTACTCGACCGATTTCAATGAAACTTGGTTTGTAATAGTTTCCTTACATCCCAATAATATGTTGTGAAAATAGGCCAAATCGCTTCACAACCGGGCCTACTTCCTATATACCAGAACTTTGAAGACTATCCGAATCGTTTACTTTACAATATATAAAGTAAGCACTAGTGAAGATATCGATGCAGAACTTTGCACAAATACTACCTATATAGTGTGGAAGCCCCATTCTAAACATCGCCGAAATCGGACCATAGGTTTTCAAGGGCCCATTAATCGAACATGAGGACCTCGGTGCTTCTAACCTAATATTATGGTTTCCAACTTTCAATGGACTTTATACAATATATATGACGAATATGTGGGTCAAATTGTGTATTATATAATATAAATAAAGTTAAATAAATAAATTGCGAGAGTATAAAATGTTCGGTTACACCCGAACTTAGCCCTTCCTTACTTGTTCATGTTGTTTTTGTTAGTTTTTTTATTTCAATTTATTTTTGAGTGCGTAAGTACGCATAGCCGCATAGTGCGGCACAGTGGGTCTCGACACCGGCGGGCGGCAAGCGATGCGCGAAATAATGTAATTACCTTCCACTACATATTGCATTACACGCGCGCGTTTTTTAAGTAATTCCATTACACAGCGCCATGCGTGTGCTCCTTTTTTCATTTGAATTTTTCTCTATTTATATGCTTTGTTATGTTATTTAGTTATATTATGTTATGTTATTATTTTCCCGCTGTATGCCGCGCATGAGGAAAATGTTGCATTGCGTTTTGCTTCGACGATTGGGTAATTTATAAATTGCAGGTGTATTTTAAAATACTTTATTTATATGATGTTGTTATTGTTGTTTGGAAGCAGTCTACACTCTCGACTCTTGTCTTATGAAATGCAATCGCCGCTGAAAATTTTAAGTAATAATCGTAATAATGAATAAGTGAAACCGACGACGCTCAAATGAGGAAGCTCTCTGCGCTGAAATTGAAAATCTTTAACGAACGGTAAAGATAAAACCAAATCAAATAAATAACGCATAAGTGAAATTGAGCGGAACGTAGATATGTGCTTGTAGTTTCTGCGAAGAAACATGAGGATATGCATGTGGAAGTGTGGGAACCGATTTGCGAGAAGTCAATTGATTGAGCTCCTGAGAGCTGCATGATATCATGGGATAGTTTTTTCCTTCCAACTAACTTAGCATAGAGAGCTGAAATTGTCGGAATCGATCATGATTGTAAAGAGTATAGAGCCTTTCAGTTAAAATGGAGTAGCTCAATTATGCAAACGGACTACTTAAGAGCAAGCCTCGTTAGGAACCAACATACGTGGCATGTTCAAAAAATAACGGGAATGACAATGAATGAATTTTGTCAAAAGCTCCCAGTCTTCATATTCACCAGACATGTCTCGGCGGGACTTTTTCCTTATTCCAAAAAATAAAGAGAACCTTAAAGGATTTTAACAAGCAAAGGAGAAATCGCTCAAAAAGACTAATCCTTTTGTAAAATTTCAGTTTGAGAAGTGTTTCGACGATTAGAAGAAGCGCTGGCATAAGTGCAATTGCAATGCAACATTAATGTAGAAGAATGAATAAATATTTTTTCAAAAAAACGAAAAGTACCGTTATTTTTTTAACACGCCTCTCTCTCCTCATCAACTAGCAACTAGTAGCCTTCTTTTATCCGAAAGGCATTTAGGCACCTTAGATTGAGATCAGTTCAAGCACGTTGGTTGTAACATCTTTTTAGATTCTTCTTTAGCTATTGAATCATTTATGTTCCTCTAACTTCCTACCTTGGAGTATAGTACAACGAAAGCCGAACAAATTTAGTCTATTAAGATTTCCATTAAGGAAGCGAAGCAAATGGGTCTGATAGTAAACGAGGACAAGACGATATATCTTCTGTCCTCAAACAAAAAGTCAGCGCATTCACAACTTAGCTCTCAATTCACTGTTGACAGTCATCACTCTTGCCAGCAAGTGCTACTATGGACTCGATGGAAAAAAAAACTCAACAAGACTCATATCATCTCCGTCCTGCTTTATGGTGCAGCAGCATGGACGATGTTAACATCCGGTGAGACGGCTCTAGGAGTTTTCTATAGAGATTTTACTAGGGTTTTTTAACCTTACAGAGTGGACGTTAATATCATCGAATATCTTATCAGGAGTGATTTTTATTGATATTCAACATATTATCTATTTATATGGAAATAATCACATATCGACGATTAACCAGAGTATTTTAGATTCGGCTCGTTAGTTTTCTGAAACCAAATCGGTCCCACAGGATGTCCAATTAGAATCATACGTTTCATCAAGTGTAATCGAAACTACCTGATTTTTCAAACCTTTCTATTAGCTTTTTATCCGGTTCTCCTTCAATATTGTAGCCAGTGGATAAAACTTAGTCCTCCAGGCTTTATTAGACTAATCACGACCTTCGTTGTAATGGTGATTTTTCCAAGAGCTGCTCATTATTGCACCGCATTCTCGTCATTGGATTTTCCTTTTATCACTTTCTTCTTGTTAAAATTCCATCCTTCGATTGAATCAACAAGTTTATGAGATAGTTAGATGATGTTATGTCCAACGGCTTTCTAACTATAGATGAGTTGGAATTTTTACTCGGTTACAAAAAGCCGACCACCTGCTCATTCGCCTTCGCTTGCGAGGCGATAGGTGTCTCATCAACCTAACTGTATTCATTAATGAAGCAACTAATTAATAACACCTATGATCTAACTCATTAGGAGGAAATTAATTTTAAATTTATGGAGCGTGTTTTCATCAAAGTATAGCTCGGGAAGAAATCAATTAAGTAGGATGTAAAGAAACTTACGAGCATATACGAAGTAACGAACGCATAAGCAGTCATTATGTTATTTTATGGGCTACCTACCGAGGGCACTGACAGTCAATTATATTGAGATAATAAATCGAGACTATTGGTCAACTATATGTTAGACAATAGTTGCATATAATAGTGACTTTAAATAGTCAATAACTCACTTTTATTTTTCTTAAGTATTTTAATAGTCACTTTCTCCATTACTTACACATAAATACCCATATATTTTAAATATATTTTCATTGCTAATTGCCTGTTAATATGCGCTGACAATTTGTGCTGTCATAAAGTCAGCCGCTCGACATTGGTTAGCCATAGTTGGCACCTGTTAACGCCGCTTCAGTGCACGAACAATGGAAATGGCGGCTAAAGCGATTTCAACGAAGAGAGTGAAAAACGCGTTAACTGGCGAAATGCAACCGAATGCAATGTAAAGCGATACAGTGACTATCAATTACCGTTATACATATATTTTTATTTGTACATAAGAAAGTGTGCTGTGAATCATTTTAAAATGCACAAAGCATGATTTTCATGGTTACTTGTTAAAAGGTATATAGTAACAAAAAATTGTTGTTGTCACTTTTTATAAAATTTCTTTTTGCAATAAGCTTACAAACAACAACACAAAAAAGTAACAAAAAATTACAAAAATAAGGAAATTGCTACATTTTGTTGTAGTTTGTTTTTCTTGTTTTTTCCTCATCCGTATTTTCTGTTGCTTTTAAATAATGCTTGTGCGCAGCGTAATCCTCATGATCGCCTCACAAGCTTATATATGTATGTATGTATGCATGTTCGCTTGCACTTGTTTTGTCGTGCACGCCTGACTAAGCGCTTTTCTTTGTATTCATGCTAGCGGCTGGCCGTCCGCCTCGAGCGGACACTTGCAACGCAGATACGCACTAATTTGGCTGCAACAGGAAGTCTGCAGTTAATCCAGTGTCAGCCTGGCAGCCAATTGTGCTTGCTGCTGCTTTGTTTTTGCAATGTTATTTTTTGCCGTTACATTTTCATTGCACGGACTCCAATCGTCACTGCGCCAACCGTCAATTAAAACATGTTAATAATTTTTATTTCTTTATTTTGTTGTTGTTGTTTACTATTTGTGTTGGCACATATTTCTTTATTTTCATTTTCATTGCTAATTTCACAATGTAAACATTGCAAATATGTGCCGGCGTTGTGTGGAAATGTGCAAACATATGTACAAGTAAATAGTTTAAAGCACATGAAGCGCTGCAACTCATCAAAATTATTATACTTAAAGTGGCGAATATTTGTAGCGGTGTTTTGGTGTGCTTCCGTTAGTTAAATAAGGAAATTGTTATTGAACGGGGGATGCTCTTCCGCCTGTTGACCAACTAAACTCACACGCTAACCTTGATTCTTCTAGCATAGTACTGAATTTATTTTTATTCCAAGATTTTGTAATTCTGGGATATATCGGAGAGGGGTAATTGGAATGTAAATAAACCCCACCAATGGTCAGAGTCAGTGACAACAAACCTAATATTGCCCTACACCGCAAAGTTTACACAAACACCCATAAAATGTGGACTAGCCCGACCCCACGAGATACTTCAAAATAAAAACACACCTTACTTCATGTGACCTCTCAAAATACAAAAAAAAAATAAAAAAAATGACATCACATGAGTTCATAAAATATTAACAAACCTCTCAAATGACCTCTTTGAATATAAATGGACCGCACCCACGCGAACTAATCTCACGTGGCCCCTTCAATATATAAACAATTCTGACATCACGTGATAGCATAAAATGTAGACAAATCTGACCCCTCGTGCTCCATCCAACAATAAACAACACTGCCTACAAGTGACCACTCCAAACATAAGCAATTTTGACAGCAGTTGAGTCCATTAAGTTTAAGCAGACCTGACTTTACGTGACCCGCCAATATGAAAACACATTACTCCACATAAGATGTGACCGCTCAAAACAGAAACCATTTTGACATCAAGTGAATCCATAAAATTTAAACCTGACTTCATGCGACCCCTCAAAAGGTTAATAAATCCTTTTAAAATTAATTTACCTCGACCAAAATGTAAACAAACCTCTGTCAAATGTCATTGACCCCGTACAAAATGTTCCCGTGCCAGTGAGACAAAGAAGTGCCCGTAGTGTGGAAAATATTGCTGCCATAGTATGTTCGTGAATAGGGCTGCGCAACAACTTGAAAATTTTCCGGATTTTCATCGAAAAATAATTTTCAGCTATTCGGCTCATTTCTGGCTGAATAGCTTCGCCTATAAGCAAAATATGCGTTATTGGTCAGGCAGCAATCGACACGTACTCCATGAGTCACAATTGCATCCCGAAAAGATTAGTGCGTAGTGTCGAGAATATTGCTGCCGCTAGCGCATCAATAGAGGAAGGCCCAAATCAGTCTCTTACACGTCATTCTCAAGAGTTGGGGGGAATTTTCTCTGTGACGTCGTTGTGGGGAATTTTGCGAAAAGATCTTGGCCTACATCCTTACTCGATCAAATGGACTCAAGAACTGAAGCCGCTTGACCACCAGGATCATTGTATGTTCGTGAATTAAGCTGCGCAACAACTTGAAAATTATCCGGATTTTCATCGAAAAATCATCTTCAGCGGTGAGGTTCATTTCTGGCTGAATGGCTTCGTCATTAAGAAAGATTTGCGTTATTGATCACGCAGCAATCCACACGTACTTCATGAGTCACCATTGCATCCTGAAAAAATTACATTTTTTTGCGGTTTATGGGCCGGCAGAGTCATTAGGCCATTCTTCTTCCTTGATGATCAAGACTGGCACGTTGCTGTGAATAAGAATCGCTACTGTTCAATGATAAGCGAATATTTTTGGCCCGAATTGGATAATATGGACTTGGGCAATATGTGGACGGCACCACAAGCCACACAGCAAATGTCACAATCTATTTATTTAAAAACAAGTTTGGTAAACGTATTATCTCACGAAATGACCCAGTCAATTGACTGCCTAGGTCGTGCGATTTGACGCCTTCAGACTATGTCCTGTGGGGCTACGTCAAGTCTGTAGTCTATGCCAACAAGAAGCACCAGAAGAAATCAAGTTCCATTCATAATGGCATCGAATGTGCTTTCACAGGAATAAAGAATTTCATTATCTCTTAGAATTTCAGCTTTTATTGAAAAACCGTTTATATTGCTCAAAATTCTTTATACTATGGGTAGGAGACTAGACCAAGATCAAGTTCTTCCACACTATATTGATTATATTATATCTAGAGGAAGGTCTAAGGCACCAACAAAATACTAAAACAAAACCGTTTCCTTTCACGCCGGCTTCAATATACAATACGTCGACTTCTAATACAATACTATGTACCACCCTAATCCATAAGGTATACTATATAAGCCCAATATAGCAAATGCGCTATTCAAACAGCCTACTAATAGCGTCAATGTCAAGGCGGCACTGTATCAAAATCGAGACACGTTCCAACCCATCAAAAAAAGGTGAACTTTTAATTCACACCAGCTAATGCCTTATATGGGCGTACATATCGACGTATTCATAAGTAGCATTTGCACTCTCACTCTCATCGTGATTTCCGCTTTAACGCTTTAACAGCGTTTTCAAGCGCAACTGTGACGTTTTCATTTCGTTACTGTTATATTTGTGTTTTCATTTGTTGTTCTTTTGTTGCTTTATTTTGTTTAATTTTCGTTTTCTCACTTTACTCACTTTTCGTTTACAATTTGCACGCGATTTCTTGCACTGCCATTTCACTTGCTATCCGTGTGATTTCCGGTGTTTTATATGCGAGTCAAAACGAGCGACGATGTTTGGCTGTCAAAATGTCAGTTGTTGTTTGGTTTATATTGTTGTATGTTGTTGTTTTGTTAGCTTTGCGTAAATTCATTGTTTATTTTACTAATAATTTACACGTTGTGAACAATTTGGTTTTATTTGATTTATATTTTATATTACTTTTGCCTTGATTTTCACACACTGACCTGAATTGTGGGTTTGCGAATAATATTTGTTTTGCTTTCAATAAAAAAATATTAATTCTCACCACCGTTTTGTAGGTGAACGCCAGAAATGAAAGTTAATTTTCGTTGCACTCAAAAATTAACACCTGGAAAATTTGCAAAAATCACTTAAACCGAAATTCATAAATATTTACCGTATTAAGATTTCAATAACGGCATTTACGTGCATATAATCACCCACAGCTCTTTATTGCCACTTCATTACATTGCCTTATAATAATAAATAAATATTTGTCTGCAAAAACCGTGTCTGTTACCGTTACCTTTTCTGTACAAATTTCCAACGCATTGACATAAATAATTAGCTTTTTGCCATTGAATTATCAAACTTTTTGTAGATAAATATATATGTAGGCGGGCCAACTGCCAAGGTTGCCATTTCAAGATTATCCATTTTGGGAACAAGGTCGGCATGGCACATGTTTTTGCCAATGTTGTATAAATATGGTGAGATTAATCACTAATTGAAATTGTAAATAAAGTATATTACTTTCAATAATTCAGGAAAGTATTGGAAATATTTTTGAAAATGTGTAATATTTCCTTATAAATTGTATAAAGTAAGAATAGCTTGAAATTCTTGAAATTGGTCACACTGAGGATGCTCTTTAAGCTCAAAATTTATTCTTATATCAAGAGAAATGACGAAAACTCAGAGACAAAAATTATATACTGAACATACTGCGACCTATTGGTGTATACAGTTTAGTCTTTTAATAAAATCTGTTCGAATTTACTCTCGCAGAGGTCTGCCTATAACCTTAAAAATTCTTGTGTTGTAGAAAAAGCCTTATAGAACTCTCCAACTACTATCTTAACAAAATAATAATTATTAAAGCATGGTAGTTTCGAATACAGTCAACATTTTCGTTTATTTCAAGGTATATTTTTGGCAAAAGCATATCTTAAATCAAATAAAATCCAGAAATCTAGGCCTATAACTCAAAAATAAGTGAAATGAGTTCAATTTTATAAATATTTATTATGTCCTTTATTATTATCACACCTTTTTATGTTTCGAAGATTAGTGTGAAACTTGGCTGAAATCCTCTTAGCCTGAAAGTAGGCAACATTTTAGAGAATACATGTCGGCTTTACACCTACTAAACTGTATGAAGCCAATAGGCACACACGCGGTGATGTTAGGGATCAAGCCAGACGCTAGTTGCCACAGCTGTTTGGAGAAAGGTGAAGAGGAGTTATCTAAGCACTTCCTTGCTCAATGTCTAGCATGCGTCAGGCTAAGGCCAAAACATCTCGGTAGGCACATCTTCGGGGAACCCAGTGAACTGACTGCAATCGACATTAGCCGACTAAAGAACTTTATAATAGAGTCCAAGTGCTTTCTCGTTTCATAAGGATCTTAGAGATCCGTCAGGAGTATCTGGATGTCACGAAGGACAGTCGAATCTGTCTAAGTGAGATTCTCTGCAATTGTGGAGATCTACCCTTACCTAACCTAACACCTGGCACATATAACTACCCAACTTGGCGAACCCGGTGAAGTGACTGGAATTGATATTAGCCAACTTAAGAATTTTATAATAGAGTCCAAGTGCTTTATCGTTTCATAAGGGTCGTAGAGATCCATCAGGAGTATTTGAGTTTCACAAAGGACAGTCGAATCTGTCTAAGTGAGATTATCTGCAGTTGGGGAGACCTAACCTAGTTATCTAACTGTTTATTAGGTCAAAATCAAAATGTTGCCTACATTTAGGGTGCGGATATACGATTTTAGCCAAGTCGCTCACCTGAAATAATTAAATTTTCTACGAATATAAAAAAATTTTATTAACTAATTTTCATACAAATTCTGAAAAATTTAAATATAATAAATTACATTCGTCAATTCAAACAAAATAAAACAGTCATTAACGCCGCATTTGTATAAAAAAAAACACAACAATAAATATGCTTCCTTGTTCTCTATTGTGCTATGTGTATAGGAGAGGCCACGCATTAGAGCCAGACAAAGCTCTATTCATAATTATTGCCAACAAAAGACTTACAAGCAATAGCAACAACATGTAGTCGTGTGGGTGTGTCCACAGTAGCACCTTGTTATACACACGCTTCCACACAAAAGCTGCACTCACTGCATCACACAAGCTTACATACGAACCCACCAACTGCTATAGAGTTAACCATTTTGCCGCGCCAATCATCATCAGCGTGTGCATTAGCTTTAGCGACAGCTACTTAACTGACAAGTGTCACGCTCCATACGCCAGCTAACGTGCGACGAGACGGTGGACAGCATGATCTATACGCAAATGTTTATGTGTAAATATGTATATGATATATAGCTAAGTGAGTATTATTATTTGTTGCATATCAACAAAGACAGTTGTGCGTTTTTCTTTTTTCTATCGAATGTAATTGTTTATGACAATGCAACGGAATGCAAGCGCAGAATCTTCGAGTTGCAGCACATTGCTCATACAGTCGATAACAAAGAAAGCAGAAAAATGCATTAAAGCTGAGCAACAATGGAAAATATTGTATTCGCATACTTTATACAGAAAGACTAGACTGATTCATGCGCTAAGAAAGGAAAACAGGACAAATGACAAATTGATAATAATACATATTTTGAGTAGAAATATTTAGGTTCTAAAGTGTCTATTAATATCATATTCTTAAGGCTGCCCAAAATGCGTCGTTGGATATACATATCGTCACATGTTACTGAAATTACGTTGGTAGTTTTCGTTCCAAAGTAAGGAGACTTTTGGTCCATCCAATGGTCTAATACTCAGTCTGAATCTTTTTTATAATACAGGCCGATAGTATATGGACTATCCTCTTATAAGATAGAAAGCTACAGAATAATTATTTTTGTAATTGATTAAGTTTTTGTTAAAGAATAAATAAATTAGAAACAGTTATGTAAGACCTATTTCAAGGTATCGATGAAGTACTAGTATTCTTGAAAAGTTTCCTCAATTTGATTCGTGAATTTTTATTTTATCTAGCTATTTGGCCCTTACTTCACAGTGTGCTCAACTTTTTCTCAGTTCAATAAATGGAACGCTTCGTTTGCTCTTCGACTTTCTATACTTCTAAATTATATTTATTAAATGCCCTTGGATTAAGAAGGCATCGGCCTAAGATGGGTCGCAGGAGGTCCACTCAGGTATTTGCTCTTAGGAAGATTCAGCTCGCCGTAATATTAGGAGTCCTTACCGGATACTGAGGTTACATGCCATGAGGCAAAATATTCTGACGGATACAAATTGCCAAAGTTGCATGTAAGAAGGGGAGATATAGACATCGAACCATTTTCTCCTTAATTGTCCAGCTTTTGGTAGACTGCGACTGAAACATCTTGGCAGAACGAACTTCGGAGAATCAGTTGAACTATCCCGTTGACACATTAGTAGCCTGTATAAATACGTAAAAAGTCCAAAGCGCTTTGTCGTCACTTGAGTGTCTTGGGGATCCATTTTGAGGAGTTTGCGGCATCACAAAGACTGGTTCTAGGTGTCCAAGTGGCATCTCCTATTTCACAAGGATCAGCCCTTTAACCCAAACTAACCTAACCTCGAAGAAGACTATGGTGTTTGATAAGCGCTAAATATGATGGTTTAACCTTTTAAAGACATCAACGAAGCTCAGTGAAGCCTAGTGGTCAAACTATGAATTTTACTTTGCGGAATATTAGAGACAACTTAGTTCTGAAAGAGGAGGCATAATTATTATGAAGCTCTGTAAACAAATAGGTTACCGATACTACACTCCAGTCAACCTCTTTAATAGGGTCAGAATTGCTTTAACCATTAAAGAAAACTGAAAGGATGCCAATAAATCTTCAATTAAAATCCAGAAGTACCGATCAATCCAAAAATCGAATTCCCAATCGAGCTATGAAATATCTACTGGAGATATATGGGGTAAAACTGATAGTATAGACAATTGTTGAATTGTAGAATCGCTAAAGACTTCAAGAACGGTCGATTTTTTGGAAGAACACAACACTGCAAAACATCTATTTTAAAAAGGTAGTATATAAATCCAGACGCTTTGTTGAATTGGAATGCTAAAAATATTGCGACCAGGTTCAAACTAGTACGAATACTAAGACCCACCCATATCGGCAATGATGCTTTTACAACACGGAAGTGCAACTTGTTCTACCACTTGTCAAAATATTCTTTACAATTTGTCAATTTATGTAGTTCACTTATCAAGCAATTTGCTCAACTAAAATGCAAACACTTGACAATCGACAATAAATTCCTTGTCAATCCAAGTTATACGCATGACAGCACACTTCAAAATATAATGTCATTATTACGAGCTTACTAGTACATACCTACAAACCTTTGTGTGCGGCTGTCTATCTATAGTCGCCGTACACGTGAGACTCGTGACTCGAGTGCCAGCGCAGCTTAAAGAAATGTTAAACATTAAAAGTACCGCAAGAGACAACAAAAGATAACGGCAGCAACTACAGCAAAAACAAACATAAAACTAAAGGTATGCATTTCAAGTGATCGGATTCCTAACCTCAAACAACATGTGTGTAAGAGACGTAGCACACCCCCTTTTTAGACACGCATTATTGCCACATTTAGCGCGCAGACAGACACATACATATACAGATGTCTTTTATTTAGCAATATTCTTGTGGCGGCCCACTAGGCGTACTTAAGAGTGGTGCCAGACTGAGCTCTTAGGTGCTTAGACTAAAATTAAATTATCTACAGTTCTATCACTCCTCCCCACCGCCAGCTCGCCTCGCCCAGTCACATTTGCTTGGCTTCTTCACAGCTCATTATTTGCTATTGTTATTATTTTTGCATAGTTGTTGTTGCTATTGTTGTTGCTGTCGTTTTTTTTTGCTTGTCTACACTATCGCTATCGTCATCGATGCGCCACCAATGAGCCGCTGACGCTTTGTTTATTGGCTTGTTTAGTTAGCTCATTTGCCGCGAGTATTGATTTTCACGTCGTCATTGTCACCTTGTGGCAGACAACAACTTCCGCAGCTGTCGGTGCTCAGCGCGCACGTTTACATATCGCATGTCACGAGCGTCGAGTAGACACACATGTCTATGTATATTCATAGTCTTATTGCATTGTCTTCTATGTTTTCTTTAATGTTTAATTCTGTAAATAGTGTTTAATTGAATTCCATTGAATTGTGCGGACAAAGTGCCAATAAACACCTGCAATCCTAATTGAATGAGATTCAGGCGTGTGTGTGTTTATCTGTGTGCTTTTTAAAGCTTTGGCCTTAACTTTGGCATTTCAATTAAACTAAAAGGAAGATATTTGCGCACCATATTAGCGAAAAGCATTCGAATTGAGATTTTTTCAAGCGATAGCTGTTTATATGGCTTTGACCTTGAAATCATAGATCTCATATACATTTTTTTATAGTAGGAGGAAGCATCGAAAGCCGAAGTGCGGAACTTTAATCCACTAAACCTAACCTACTCCCCACACAACCTAACCTACTCTCCCACGGAGCCACCGGATTAAGTATTACTTCGTGGGAGTGCCTAAACATTTGAGGTCTCCTCTGTGAAACGGACGGTCTGACGCCTACTCTGTTGTAAATGTCTCAGTTCTGTCATAATTAAAGCTGCTGCTTCGCTAACAGCGTGCCATTTAACGGATGACTGACACATAAGTACAGTCAAATTTTCCACCCTTAAACTACCTCCTAAGGTAATTCTCAGCTTATCCCTTATACTTAAAAAACGAGGACTCTGTGCACATCGGACTAGTGTCATGACGGAATTTGTACAGGTAGCTTCTAAAGCACCCATGACCACTTCATATTTGGGTCAGGTGGAAATCAAGGTCCCCATGCAGTCTATTTATCCACAAATGGATGTCGGGTATAAGTCTGTGGGTCCACCGTCCTTTGGTTGAGGTTTCCCACCGTTGTTGGCACATTGTGATGATCCGGTTTCTCATGCATTCGCGTGAATTCTTTTCCCTGGATGTCTGTGGGCGGCATACTAGCTAGTACTTCAGCTGCTTGGGTGGATACCCGGTGTGTAATGAGATTATGAGGTCAGGCTTCTGGAGGCTTCACCATATCTTATTTGATCTCCGAAGTGGCCTGTGATTCAACAGTGTAGTCAAGCAATGTAGACAAAGCCTATCTTTCAAGAGTTTGTTAGCCGAGAAGATCAACTAGATTTCACGTTTGGTTGTCTCATAAAAATATAAATTTCTTTAAATATAATTATAGAGAATCTCAAGAAAATTAAAATTTATTGGATAAAATTGCATGAGCCAAACCTTGAGTCTGTCGCTTTTACTTTGATTCAGGTTTTCACCTATCGATAAGTACCCAGCTTTTATTATTGAGTCTGTCGCTTCTCTAGCAAGTATATTACTATTCTTTTGTAAAATAAATTATCAAACATTCAATCAAATCTATCAAAAAATGCCGCTCTCTCTTTCAAACTTCGTCAATTCAAATCTCCATCAATTTAAACGTGTTGTTAATTGGTCGTATATAAAGCTCTAAAGAACCACGAAATGATAACGGTAGTTTGCTAGAATGAATTAACTTCTGCATAATATAATAACATATTTATAGACACTCAGGCTTTACTCACCAGAATAAATTCGCACCACCCCACCAACCCTGCAACGCTAACATCGGACAACGATCTTCATAGCGCTGTCTTTCCTCCGGATCAGTCACATTAAACGCCACATACGGCTTATCAAAATAGGCGCTCAGCCAATTTTCAGTATTACCCAAGAACATGCCCAACTTTTTAATGCGATATGCCTCCGTGGCGCTGCCCATTACGAAATCATCATAAATGGCATAACGCAAGTACTCCGTATCGCCCGCGTCGCGAAACAACGCCAAGAGTTTGACGCCTTGCAGGTTGGCTATAAAATGGAATAACTCCAAACCAATGAAATATTGACCGCTCGCATCGAAGCCTTGCAAGTGTTGCTCCCAAGTTTGTGGTTTAGTTTTATCTGTAGTGCGCAGCAGGAAGACGCGCAGCCAAGGCTGATTGTCGTCGAGCGGCTCGAAGATCTCATAATATGGGAAGAGAACGTGCTCGGCGTGTGGATGCTCAATTGTGTCGCCGAAGACGTTGTAACTCAGCGCGATATAACCGCCAGCGCCATCTAAGAAATGACGCACTAAAATAATGGATTGCTCGTAGGTGGGGGCTAAAGAGTGAAAATATAATTTTTTAACAATTCTTTGTTAGCTGCTTTATCAAAATAACCTTTTTGTGCTTTAATCAATGATGTTTCATCTTCTTTGGAGAGTTCATCGAAATCTGCTGTTTTCTTCGAGTTATCACTTTTTAATATAAATTTCATTACTGTAAGCAATACCGTTAATTGCACTGTCACAATGAAGAGTAACAGATATTTTAAGAATTTTTTCCACATTTTTTAATAATTTTATTTTTTATTATGGTTTGCTAATTTTATGAAGTTATCGAATGGTAGTCATATAATGAACTGCATTGAAGCTGATGCTGAGCATATTGCTTAGTTTTGTGAACATATTCAATAATTTACCATATAATTTAAAATTTCAAGGTACTCATTTTTGAAGAGAACAAGAATTATAAAAGGTATTTAAGAAAATTGATAAACAATTTGTACAAAATATATTGATATAACTAAACCCACTCGGTCGATTGAGAAGCTTCAAGTTTCGAAAAGAACTTAAAGCTCTTTCAACTATTCCGTTTTGTCCGTGATTTATCCGGATTTCATGTTTTATATCGGTATGGTGGTAAACCTGCTGGCTATATATTAAGTAGCTTTGTATTAGAAATGATTTGATCTCAAACTCCCACATTTTAAATTTCTCTCTTCGAAAACTTATATTTCTATGAAACACACTTTAACGAGAACGTTAAACATTTTGAAAGCTGTTGCTTATGATGAGATTGTCAAAACCTAGCACTAGAAGGCTTTGAGTCGTGATCATTTTCAATTCTCAAAC
This sequence comes from Zeugodacus tau, assembly GCA_031772095.1. NCBI lineage: Eukaryota > Metazoa > Arthropoda > Insecta > Diptera > Tephritidae > Zeugodacus > Zeugodacus tau. Next base: position 4,438,071 of record CM062651.1, read on the forward strand.
TGAAAATATTTTTTTATTTAATTTATAAATTGAAAATAAAGAATTGCAAATATGGATTGCGAAATATGTGTTCTAGAATACTTCAACTAAATTAACTCTCTCCCGAAACGTGTCTAATGAGCTTGATTTTGTGAAATACTCAAGCAAATTACTTTTAAAGCTTCATAAAGAAGAATCTACACAGTAGAGATCTTTTGAGATCAAACTTATATTCAAATAATGATAAATATTAAAATACTATGGTCTCCAACCAAATTTTACTCAATTTACACAAAAAAAATCAAAGAATTACTTATCCATTTTTTCTAATATTTTGTATATTCCAACAACAACCTACAAATATTTAATTATGTTTTTCTGGTCGTAAAATTTTAATGAACACATTTTTCATATCAAAAATTTCACTTCATATGTGACTTTGGCATACCAAATATTCCAGTGGCCCTCCAACTGCACTTGTACATGCTTCAAAACCAGTGCCTAAATGTATGCAACATCATGTGTGCATTATTCCTATGTTGTGGGAACAGTTTGGTATATTGCACTGTGAGACTATGGATGAAAAAATATTCATAAAATAATAAAATTATTGAAATTAAACAAAATTACTTAATATTAAAAAATATATATTTAACTGAAAAGTATGAAAGATATTTTTTTATGAAACCCTTACTGTTTTTTATGGTAGGTTAAATATGAAAAATAGGCGATGCCAGCATTTATATCTTTATTAAATTAATCACGAAACTATTTTCCAATAAAGAAATGATATCTCCGAAAACTCAATTCAAATTTCAGTTAACTTTTCCATTGAAAATTTTTATTAACAAAAAGAATCAGGCAGACTTTGACGCAAAAAAAAACAAAAAAACCTTAAGATCTGTGAAGAAAATATTAATGAAAGCTTCGAAAAAAATGTTTTCCAATATATTAAATGCAAATGTGTCCGCCGAAACTCAAAAACCAAAACACTCCAAAAACTCGTATTGAACACTTCTATTGCATAAAGCCTCTTAAATTAACGAAACTAATCAGCTTAGGGTCATCAGATCAATTGCCACCGTTTCGGGAGCTCCAACATTTAAATGGCGTTTATGAGCTCATATTATTGCAGTCACATGCAACTTAGCATTCAAGCAAATTGGCAGACAATTTGTTCACTATGTATCACAGACACACACATATCAATGCAGGTAATCCTGTGCAAAGAGGGTCCAATGATCAAGCGATCGATTTCAACGGCGCTCTTGTGTTGCCAGCAAACTCCCAACCAAATTTCCGCTGCCCAAAAGCATCTTAACGGCTTTAACATGCACTTACTTAAAAGATACTTATCAGTTGTATAACAACAAAGTTGGTAATATCATTGCCACACTCATACACACGCTTAACTTCATACTCAGCATAAAGCAATTTGGGAGCATAACGTTTTCAAGTGATTTCCATAAAATGGCACTTCACGGCGCACTGTATGTTAGATCACGTGTTGTATGGCACTACTTACATGTTTACTCGCTACAAGATGCGCATGAGCATACCAGCACTTTGACTGCGGTTTCGTTGGGAACGTGCAGCATTCAAGTGCTTTCTTCTGCGGTTTTGTTGTTTGAATATGTATTCTTCATCAGCACTTGTTATCTGCATGTCATTGATATTTTCGTCTTGCGGACCAAGCTACTAGCAGCGCTACTGATTTGTTAAGGAATTTGTATGTCAAATGTAATATGATCGTTTTGGGTTGAGCGGTTTTAAAATTAGCTTCTTTGTTGTTTTTGGTATTTTGTTGTTGTACATGATCTTCAGTGGTGTTCAGTAGCAGAAATTAAGAAGATTTTGGAACTGCATATGCATTATATATATATATATTTGGCGTAGGAACCGCTTTAAGCGATTATAGCCGAATCCACCAGAGCGCGCCACTCATTCCTCCTTTTTGCTTTTTGGCGCCAACTGGAAACACCAAGTGAACCCAGGTCACTTTGCACTTGGTCTTTCCACCGGAGTGGAGGTCGTCCTCTTCCGCGGCTTCCTCCAGCGGGTACTGCATCGAATACTTTCAGAGCTGGAGTGTTTTCTTCCATCCGTACAACATGACCTAGCCAGCGTAGCCGCTGTCTTTTTATTCGCTGAACTATGTCAATGTCGTCGTATAAATCGTACAGCTCATCGTTCCATCGTCTGCGGTATTCGCCGTTGCCAATGTTTAGAGGACCATAAATCTTGTGCAAAATTTTCTTCTCGCTTATATCGTAAACTCCTAGTGTCGTCTCATCTGATGTTGTCATCGTCCACACTTCAGCGCCATACATCAGGACGGGAATAATGAGCGACTTATAGAGTTTGATTTTGGTTCGTCGAGAGAGGACTTTACTTTTCAATTGCCTACTCAGTCCAAAGTAGCACCTGTTGGCAAGAGTGATTCTGCGTTGGATTTCAAGGCTGACATTGTTGGTGTTGTTAATGCTGGTTCCCAGGTAGACGAAATTATCTACAACTTCAAAGTTATGACTGTCAACAGTGACGTGGGAGCCAAGACGCGAGTGCGCTGACTGTTTGTTTGATGACAGGAGATATTTCGTCTTGTCCTCATTCACCACCAGACCCATACGCTTCGCTTCTTTATCTAGTCTGGAAAACGCAGAACAAACGGCGCGGTTGTTGCTTCCGATGATATCAATATCATCGGCATACGCCAGGAGCTGTACACTCTTGTAGAAGATTGTACCCTCTCTATTTAGTTCTGCAGCTCGTATTATTTTTTCCAGCAATAGATTGAAGAAGTCGCACGATAGTGAGTCACCCTGTCTGAAGCCTCGTTTGGTATCGAACGGCTCGGAGAGGTCCTTCCCAATCATGACGGAGCTTTTGGTGTTGCTCAACGTCAACTTACACAGCCGTATTAGTTTTGCGGGGATACCAAATTCAGACATCGCGGCGTAAAGGCAGCTCCTTTTCGTGCTATCGAAGGCAGCTTTAAAATCGATAAAAAGATGGTGAGTATCGATTCTTCTCTCTCGGGTCTTTTCCAAGATTTGGCGCATGGTGAATATCTGGTCCATTGTGGATTTTCCAGGTCTAAAGCCACACTGATAAGGTCCAATCAGTTCGTTGACGGTGGGCTTTAGTCTTTCACACAATACGCTCGACAAAACCTTATATGCGATATTGAGGAGACTTATACCACGGTAGTTGGCGCAGATTGTGGGGTCTCCCTTCTTATGGATTGGGCAGAGCACACTAAGATTCCAATCGTCAGGCATGCTTTCTTCCGACCATATTCTACAAAGAAGCTGATGCATGCACCTTATCAGTTCTTCGCCTCCGTATTTGAATAGCTCGGCCGGTAATCCATCGGCCCCCGCCGCTTTGTTGTTCTTCAAGCGGGTAATTGCTATTCGAATTTCTTCATGGTCGGGTAATGAAACATCTATTCCATCGTCATCGATTGGGGAATCGGGTTCGCCATCTCCTGGTGTTGTACTTTCACTGCCATTGAGCAGGTCGGAGAAGTGTTCCCTCCATAATCCCAGTGTGCTCTGGACATCCGTTACCAGATTACCTTCTCGGTCCCTACATGATAATGCTCCGGTCTTGAAACCTTCTGTTAATCGCCTCATCTTTTCATAAAATTTTCGAGCATTACCCATGTCGGCCAGCTTTTCAAGCTTTTCATACTCACGCATTTCGGCCTCTTTCTTTTTACGTCTGCAAATGCGTCTCGCTTCCCTCTTCAGTTCATATGCATTATTTGTTGGAAATTAGTGATAATGTGACGAAATTTGCCAAATTATAAATGAGCTTAAAGCTTTAAAGCTCTTTGTTATCAAAATAAATCATAACTTTAAAGGAAATATCATTAGGACTTACATTAGTAAATATCATGGAAGCTTTTTCGCCTTAATATTTAGTCTATATCTCATTGAAGTTTGATGATATCGAGCTTTTTAAAAGTTTTAAGCTATGCAGTGAATGTCATATTGAATTGGAGCGAAAAGTGTCTGCTTTTTTTATTTAACTTTTTCTTTTGGTTCAAAGAATGATTTCCAAAATGCGAATATATGTTTCTAGAAGAGATTACGCCATGAAAAACACTTCGATGGGTAAAGTTCTGCATTCTTTCTACCCATATTTGTCTAAATCTAAATATAAAATATTTAAAAATCACACACAAATCACATACTCTCCATGACCTTCCTCTAATTTGTAAAAATTAAACTAATTTAACTATAAATCAACTTAACATTGGGGTACAAGTTCTCATTCAATTCACCTTAATCATATTAATATGTCACTTACGCCCAAACACTGTTTACTTGGCGCCATCATTTAGTTAAACGGCACTAACCTCAATCTAAACATTTGTTGTCGACACATCCCACACGTTCATTTGCACCTCTAATAGGACATTTAACACAGAAAAAAATACGAAAAATATATTTATCTTGGCGTTTAATAGCTGCACTGGCCAAAAAATTGCCGGCTTGTCGCATTGCCTTGGTTGTTGGCAGCACACGCTCTGCTGCAGTTTTCAATGCGGCAGTTTGGGCTTTTTAACGGCCCCCTCAAGGCTTTTTATTAACAAAATGACAGTTATCAGCACGCTAGTACCGCTATGCACACACATTTTGGCAAATAAATATATGCAATGATAAAAAAAATACATATATACGTCTATATATTTAAGTGGCGACAAATATTTCAGGGTTGCACTCTAAATAAGTGCGTTAAATTTTGACGAAAACTTAAAAATTGCCAAATTTTAACTGGTAACCCCATTCAAGAAGTCAAGCAAGTCATTAAGTATAGAGCTAAGACGTCCAAAGCTAGTAGACTCTTACTCAGCTCATGTCTAGAGTTCTTAATTCAGTCTAAACTCATAGTCCCCCCAAGGTCTTCACCATCTAATCAGTGCTGTCTTCTTACATATATACTGAGAACATATTTCCACGCTTTAAACAAAAGGTTCGAATTCTTCTGGAATATAGATCATCCGTTATTGATTTATCGGTATTAGGCCTCAAAGTTGTGATCTTATGTGGATATCCCCTCATGGAAGTTTATCTCATGTCTCCGCGGTTTTATTGGATTTATGATATACATATCCATTTTCTCAAAGAATCCTGCGGTACGGGACGTCTTCTCGTGTAATTCTTGGATCTCTAGTATATGAGCTCTTCTTATGTAAAGACTTTTTTGGCAAACTGGTAATGGCTGGAAGAATATGATATTTGGTGTTTCGACCGTTTTCTCCTCATATTACGATCCTCTCTTTCTTTATTACACATTCATTCCGAATCTACTTTCCCGACACGAGGCCTTTTCAATCCTCAGAATACCAAATTTGCTTCCAGTCAAGGTCTCTCAGAAGATTGAAGACTTTTCAATCCTCAGAATACCAAATTTGCTTCCAGTCAAGGTCCTCAGAAGATTGAAGACTTTTCAATCCTCAGAATACCCAGTTTATATAGACTGCCAGGATAAATTTCCCATTGCCGGAGAGTTTTTGACGGTCAAGGTCTCTCAAAAGTTCTAAGCTTCTAGCTAAAGATTTCCAGCCTTGCGGAAATCAAAAAGCATGCATCGAACAAGCATATATCTATGGCATAGATTCTATGCTCAACTTTTCACTACATCTCAGTCGTGATATTTATTTTCTCTTCCCTCTTTCACTCGCCAAGGCTTCATGCCATGCTTTAAAGATTCCAAATTGTTAGTTGAGCCTACTCAAATCCATTTAATAATTGAAATTGGCAATGCACGCCACAGCGGCAACACAAAGCCCCCGAAAACTTAAAATCATTAATAATACCCAACAACAACAACAAACACAACAACCAACTGAGCGATAAAACTCTGAAGCGTGTCCACTTTAATAGTTCTTGTCGTCAACGTTGGCTTTCACACTGTTGTGGCACCTCCACGCCTTTAGCGCACCGCCTATGCATGCCACACAAACCCGTAACAACAATTTAACAGCTTCGCTGTTCCACCACAAGCGCCACAGCGGCATACATACATACATATATGCATATTTGCCATCGACACGCCGCATGTTGTCGTTATTGATGCAATTGCATGTTAATATGGCTGATATGCGCATGCGCAACACTTCGCTACGACTATGCAATAGATACCTATGTACATATGTATGTGTGTAAAGTGTGTTGTTGTTGCCGTGCATTGATCTATGCTGGCAGCATCGACTCGCTGCGCTGCTCTTGCGCTATGCCGTGTTGTGCATTTGCGTGGGTAGTCAATTAACTGTCATTTGCCAGCTGTTTACTATTGATTGTTGTTATTGCCATTAATGGTGTAGTGTTGTGATTTCATATTGTTGTTGTTGTTGCTTTTGTTACATACGCTGTTTATGGTGTTTAGTTAAATGGTTGTTAATAGTGATAAAACACGCCTTATCAGCCGGCACATGATTACATGAGCGCGGCACTCAGCGTATACTACATGAGTTTGTATGTATGTAAATATGTATCCTACATACATACATATGTACATATGTAGCTATATAAATAGACATGCATGTTTGAAGATTGCAAAGAAAGTTCGTTAAGCATTTGTGGTAAAACTGTTTGGCAAAGGATGACAAATTTCTGCAATTGATTATTGAAGTATTGATATTGGTAATTGAAAAATGCGTTACTTGATTAGTTGTAATGGGTTTTTATACTCTCGCAACAAATGTTGCTAAAGAGAGTATTATAGTTTTGTTCACATAACGGTTGTTTGTAACACCCAAAACTAAACGAGTTAGATATAGGGTTATATATACCAAAGTGATCAGGGTGAAGAGTGGAGTTCAAATCCGAATGTCTGTCTGTCCGTCCGTCCGTCCGTCCGTCTGTGCAAGCTGTAACTTGAGTAAAAATTAAGATATCTTGATGAAACTTGGCACACTTATTTCTTGGCTCCATAGGAAGGTTGCTTTCGAAAATGAGCAAAATCGGACCACTGCCACGCCCACAAAATGGCGAAAACCGAAAACACATAAAGAGCCATAACTAAGCCATAAATAAAGCTATGGAAATAAAATTTGGTATGAAGGATCGTACCATGAAGGGGCATATGTGGATGTAATCTTTTTGGGGAAGTGGGCGTGGCCACGCCCCCTACTAAGTTTTTTGTACATATCTCGTAAACCAATAGAGCTATCTAAACCAAACTTTCTGCAGTCGATTTTTTCAGCCACTTCCTAATACAGTCCAAAAATGAAAGAAATCGGATCATAACCACGCCCACCTCCCATACAAAAGTTAGGTTGAAAATTACTAAAAGTGGGTTAACTCATTAACGAAAAACGTCAGAAACACTAAATTTCACATAAGAAATTGCAGATGAAAGCTGCACTCAGATTTTTTTACAAAATGGAAAATGGGCGTGGCATCGCCCACTTATGGGTCAAAAACCATATCTCAGGAACTACTCGACCGATTTCAATGAAACTTGGTTTGTAATAGTTGCCTTACATCCCAATGATATGTTGTGAAAATAGACCAAATCGCTTCACAACCACGCCTACTTCCTATATACCAGAACTTTGAAGACAATCTGAATCGTTTACTTTACAATATATAAAGTAAGTACTAGTGTAGATATCGGTGCAGAACTTTGCACAAATACTATGTTAATAGTGTGGCAGCCCCATTCTAAAAAAATCGGACCATAGGTTTTTAAGGCCCCATATATCGAACACGAGGACCTCGGTGCTTCTAACCTAATATTATGGTTTCCAACTTTCAATGGACTTTATACAATATATATGATATTCGTCAGGTGGGTCAATTGTGTATCGGTTACACCCGAACTTAGCCCTTCCTTACTTGTTACTTGTTGTAATCGCATACTTGAAATACTACGATTTTGCAATTTTAAAATGCTTGCCGTACTAATCTTGCTTGGTTTTTATACTCTCGCAACAAATGTTGCTAAAGAGAGTATTATAGTTTTGTTCACATAACGGTTGTTTGTAACACCCAAAACTAAACGAGTTAGATATAGGGTTATATATACCAAAGTGATCAGGGTGAAGAGTGGAGTTCAAATCCGAATGTCTGTCTGTCCGTCCGTCCGTCCGTCCGTCCGTCTGTGCAAGCTGTAACTTGAGTAAAAATTAAGATATCTTGATGAAACTTGGCACACTTATTTCTTGGCACCATAGGAAGGTTGCTTTCGAAAATGAGCAAAATCGGACCACTGCCACGCCCACAAAATGGCGAAAACCGAAAACACATAAAGTGCCATAACTAAGCCATAAATAAAGCTATGGAAATAAAATTTGGTATGAAGGATCGCACTATGAAGGGGCATATTTGGATGTAATTTTTTTGGGGAAGTGGGCGTGGCCCCGCCCCCTACTAAGTTTTTGTACATATCTCGGAAACCAATAGAGCTATATAAACCAAACTTTGCACTCGTTTTTTTTAGCCACTTCCTAATACAGTCCAAAAATGAAAGAAATCGGATAATAACCACGCCCACCTCCCATAAAAAAGTTAGGTTGAAAATTACTAAAAGTGGGTTAAATCGCTAAGGAAAAACGTCAGAAACAGTAAATTTCACATAAGCAATGGCAGATAGGAGCTGCACTCAGATTTTTTTACAAAATGAAAAATGGGCGTGGCGTCGCCCACTTATGGATCAAAAACCATATCTCAGGAACTACTCGACCGATTTCAATGAAACTTGGTTTGTAATGGTTTCCTGACATCCCAATGATATGTTGTAAAAATAGGCCAAATCGCTTCACAACCACGCCTACTTCCTATATACCAGAACTTTGAAGACGATCTGAATCGTTTACTTTACAATATATAAAGTAAGTACTAGTGAAGATATCGTTGCAGAACTCTGCACAAATACTATATTAATAGTGTTGCAGCCCCATTCTAAAAATCGCCGAAATCGGACCATAGGTTTTCAAGGCCCCATATATCGAACACGAGGATCTCGGTACTTCTAACCTAATATTATGGTTTCCAACTTTCAATGGACTTTATACAATATATATGACGAATATGTGGGTCAAATTGTGTAATATATATTATAAATAAAGTTAAATAAATAAATTGCGAGAGTATAAAATGTTCGGTTACACCCGAACTTAGCCCTTCCTTACTTGTTTCACTTAAATTTATCAAGCTTAGATTTCTCTAAGTCATGTAACATCTGGGAAAAAATTTATGATTTTCCGTCATTGTCTATTTCACCCTATCATAAACCTACCAAGATAAGAGGTAATATGGCTTGAGAAGATCTCATCCCTCTTTTTTCTTATTAGATGGACAGTTTTTTGATAAAAGAAGAAGAACTAATCCAAAAAGCATTAATTTTTCTATAAGAGGTTCGTACTCAGTAATTTCAAAAACTTTGCTTTCTGCGGAGACCTCATATAAAAAATTCTGTAACCGATCTGTAATGTCTATGCTTCTTGAATAATTTATGATCACTAGGTCATCTTCTTTGATTCGTTTCGAGAAGTATCCAATAAAACTACAACTAAAGTATGATCCAAGTGGAGGTACTTTTTTAAATAAAGGAAAAAGACCTTTTTTCACGGATTAAAGTCGTGCCAAGTTGTCATTTTAGTTTTGTTCAATATGGTTTTACAATTTCAGCATGGAAAGACTACGAAAGCTCACGTTCTGTAAAGAATATGTTTCGCGGGCTTCGCTCAACTTATGATCAACATATTCGGCATACTGAGCGTACTATTCGCAACACCATCACCAATCTTGAGACCCAGCATTCATTATTGGATAATATTCGACAAAATAGTCCATGTCCAGCAAGAAGAAAAAGAAAATATAGCAGCTGTAGCTGAGAGTGTACACGAGACAGTGGAGATTCGTTTCGGTGCCATTCGCAGCAACTGGGACTAACGTATGGAACGACTTGGCGCATTTTACGTCGAGATCTTAAATTGAAATCGTACAAAAGACAGCTTGTGCAAGAACTGAAACCGTTCCACCACCCCAAGCGACATCGCTTTGCTCTATGGGCTCTTGAAAAGTTCTAAGAAGATCCGACATTTTCTAGCCAAATTCTGTTCTGCGATGAGGCCCATTTCTGGCTCAATGGGTGTGTAAAACAAGCAAAATTGCCGCAATTGGGACGTAGAGCAACCTAAAGAGATTCAAGAGCTACCATTTCATCCAGAAAAATCAAAGGGTTGTTGTGGTTTGTGGACAGGTGGAATCATCGGTCCATATTTCTTCAAAAATGAAGCCGGTGAGAACGTTACCGTCAATCCGTCCATAATAACCGGACAATCCTGCTTCGATTCAGGCCTTGGAGCAAAATATCACGCATGTCATTCGCCAATCACCAGTCGACTTAGTGGAGGGACCATCTGCGGACAACATTTGGAAGAGATAATACCAAAGAATGTGCTTTCGAATGATAATAAACATTCCTCATTAAATTTTAATTTTCTGTGTTTTTTCTTTAAATGGATCACCCTTTATAATGAACAGTCCAAAAATATATTTTACAGTAGCTTGATTTAAGGCCAGTCTGAGATTATTTTTATAAAGAAGAAAGTGTTTTTCTGTAAATACAATTTCTTTTTAAGGATTCCAAACAAAAGTGACTAATTAGTTAGGCAGGGTTGAGAGATCAGGCAGGTTCTTGATCATTTTTTCTGCAGACCATTTTGTTTAGCAGAATCAGAATCTTATATGCAGTAGAGGAAGTGTAAAATATCTGCAGAAAATATACCTTTACTTGTTTGGAAGCACATCTTAACCAAAACTTCAAAAATAATTACATTCTTAACATCCTCAGCAACGACTATCAAGGAAACAATAAAGCAAAACTTCCGCCTCCTTAAGTCTTTATAAAACTCAAAATGAAAAAGTTGAGTTCTTCATTTAATAAACAGCCACCACACCCTCGCCATGGCCGCCTAATCTAATCAAATATTTTCTCAAATAAATCAAAGAACAATTAATGTGAGGCAATTGCTCTGCCGGCGCAAATACTTGAAGCAGGAGCAGCGACCCACAAGCAACGGTAAATAAGTGCAACTGATGGACGAACAGCCGTGCACGCCCAGCATTGTTCTATAGTTGGTAATTGCATAAACCGTTTTGCATACAACAACAAGAACAGTGTGGTCAGCACTTCCTCGATGTTAGATTGAATTGTCTGGAATGCCAAAAGCAATAACAATTTTAGCAAATAAATCGCAAGCAATCAGCAGCAACAACAACAACAACAACACATACAAACAACAATAGCTATATCTATTGTGGTTGAGGCAGGTCAGGCGGTCAGTTGTGAAAATTTTCTATTAACGGCATTGCAACAACAACGTTGCAATCGCTAAACTGCAGCGTAAAATTTATTTTTTGTTTGTATGTCAGCGCTTGCAAATGTTTTATAACTCAATTAAAGTCTCAATTCAAAGGCAATTATTGTTGGCGTGGGTGTATATATGTATGTGTGTGTGGACCCCACACCTTTGCGGTTTTTAGTTCAAAAATTTTATTATGCGAGCAATTGCCTTTATTGTTTGTGGTTTTGTTGTTGTTGTTGCACATATAAATGCGTTTTCCATGCAAAATTTGTTGTTGTTCTGTTTCTGCTTCTAGCTGCTATCAGCAAAACAATCTTCATCAAATGCAGCAACACAATAGCCATTGCCCGAGCAATCTATCAGCTCGTCGTTTTCGTCCATTCGCTCCGCCATGTATTCACTCGTTTCCTTATGTGTTCGTGTCAGCCAGCCAACAACATGCCACCAAAAGCGCCAACACACACATATAGACACACAAATCTTCAAAGCATTTAGTCAGCCATGAAAGCATTTAAATATCAAAGCATCTAACATCAACAAACCACAGCTCTGTCTCCACTTCGTCTCCTTGTACTCCATTCATCGCGCACATTACACGAATTCTAACATCTTCATCAATTTTATCTGGCAGTTGGCTCTCATTGCATGCCGGAGTTCTGTTGTTATGCCTTTTCTTTTACTGCTTTGGCTGAGCTGAAATTGCGTGCATTGTTCGCATCTCGTGCGATTCCCCCTTTGGTTATCGCCATCTGCTCTCCACTTCCAACTGTTTTACATATGTATTCTTCAAGCGTCTATTGAGTGCTTAATTGCACGAATTGACGTTGAAGCCACTTTTATGGACTCGCATGGGAAATCGTTTCTAAATGGCTTTTTTAACAACTCAATTGAATTTTGCATTTGCCACGCATTCCTGTAGATTGTTCCGGGTTAAGGAGTTGAATTGAGAAGAACTCTTCGCCTAATTAATTGAGAGACGCCTATCGAGCTTTCATGAAAGGTGCCTATATGCAGAGAATGTAGGATTGTCAAACATAATATACCAAAGTTGTTACGAAGATATAGTAAGAATCAGGAGCGCTTAGCATTAAAATGGATCAGAGATGGTAATTATCCGACCTTCTCTAAGTTTCAGACTACGTTCAGTTTTTAATTATACGAAAAATCTGATTCTATACAACTTGATCGTTACACTTTCATGTTATTTTTATATTTTTTTCCGAGGTGTTTAACTGTCAAAATATAAGGAAAATATTCTATATGCGAAAGCTCAGAATTCAGTTCCTCGAATTCACTATTATACACCAGTACTCCCCATGAGATGCCCAAACAACCAACTTTTCACAGTTCCAAGACCAGGAGGTTACACTGAGAGTTCGCAAGCGAATGAGGACATAAAGTGATCTCTACAAAGCGGTTAGATTAAGAGGCAGATTCCTGCTAACACAGAAGATCTCACTTAGGCAGATGTGTGCACCATCCTTTGTGGTATCAACAAACTCCTTACGGATCAGAAGGACTCTCACTATTTGGCGAAGCGCTTGGAATCTATTATATAGTTCTTGAATCGGCTAATGTCAATTCCAGCCAATTCTCTAAAACTGGAGTGGACCTTAGAACAAATTTTTTGGTAACCATAAACTCCCAAAGACTAAAGAAAGCCAATTGAAACAAGTAAGGAAAGGCTAAGACACGTGTTCCAAGCTTCATTAAGATATCTCAATTTTTACTCAAGTCACTTTGGTATATATAACCTTATATCTAACTCGCTTAGTTTTAGGACTTACAAACAACCGTTATGTGGTCAAAACTATAATACTCTCTTAGCAACTTTTGTTACGAGAGTATAAAAAAACTTTTTTTTACAGAAAATCAGCTTCGGAATGGCCGTAAAATCGTCCGGAGATCACAGTAGAATAAAGATAACGGGTTAGGTTAGGTTAGTCTGGTAGGCACATATAGACCAGTTTTGGTCCAGAAGTAGACATCCTTTAAGATGCCTTCGCTTGACGCGAATTTCAAAAGGTTATGTGAATAAAAATATCTGGTGAAATAAAGATAATGGGTGTTGGACACAAAGTAAATCGAGGAAAGTTATTAAGAATGTTACTGGTTTTCGGGCGAGAGAAATTCAGGATCTCGAAAGCAATCCGTTAGATCCTCAAAATCTACAATGACGTGGTGCCAATAAAGCTTAGAAACTGTCATAAAAAGTGCATAGATAAGGCCTATAATCCTATTCCTATAATGAAAAGACAGTTTTGGTCCGGTTTTACAATTCATTACATTATGGTACAGCTCATAATTATTTCGTAAAAAACCCATACCTGAGCATTAAAAGAACTGAGTATCTTAAACTTATTGCATGGATCTATCCGATTCTAAAACCAGTTCAGAAAGAAAACATATATTTTTCGAGATTTTCTATGCTTTCGTTGACGAGAAAGTGGAAGTTGTGAAGAGGTTAAGGTTACTGGCACTGGCGCAACGCTCTGTATGACCTCAAGACACTTTATGTCCCGTATACTTATTACATAAAAGAATGAAATAATCATCTTCCAAGGTCAATGCTCATAAATATATTTATGTAAATGATTATAATTGGTATAACGCCCTTCTTCAGTACAAAAAAAACACGCACCAACTGAAATATGAACTGGTGTTAAAGCGATAGTTAAACAGCGGGAGGTTTTAAGTGTAAATTTCTCAGACAATATTGTAAATGAGCACAAAATTACGGCGTTGATATAACTATAATTTAGGTAATTTACAAATAGACCCATGCACACACACTTTACCACAGACACAACATGTAGACTTTTTGGGTTCACCTGCGCCTTATTTTCATTTATTTTCCAAATCAGTGATTTCAACACTAAACTTAACGTTAATTATATAGAATGAGTAAATAATTTGTAGCAATCGTGAGCGCGCACAGGGTGGTCCACTTGAAATTCATAGCGATCGGCATCAGCGTCGGCGGCGGCACACTTTGGTATGCAGAATGCATGACAAACAGTTAAAGAAAGGAGGAGGTGGAGATGAAGAAGACACACTTGGGTCATGTGAAAAATAAAGGTTATGTTATTTTATTTATTTACTTTCGTCTGTCTTGCTGTGTGTTGAAGGCGTGACGCGCACAATTTAATAGAGTAAAATTCACGGGACACGCATTTTTTTCGGCTGCCACTTGTTGAAGCGCTAAAGGGTTATTTCAACTCTATTTAGTTTTTCACTAGTTTTATGACGTTGTTGTTTTTGTAAATTCGAGTTAACTGCAGTTTATTTGAGGTTATGTGGCGCATGCAAATGCGCGTAGAAATTTACATATCACATTTACATACAGGCGCACACAGAAGGGCGCTGGTTAAATTTCGTTCTCGGAAAAATATTCTACAACACAGTTGAGTTGTTACTAAACGCCGGGTTTCACATGTACTATATATGTAAATATGTAAATGGAAAACCCACTGTGTCCACTCAAAATAATTAAGTAATTTATATTTCTAGCCTTTCTCCACTACTTTTTTCCATATTTTTCACTCTATTCATGCGCTGAGTTATTATTAATAAATATGCATAATATTTCCTTTCTCCCTTCTCTTTCTTTCTCCTAGCTATATGCCATTCGAATGTCATTTTCCTGCACACAAAAAAAAACTTAATTAAAATCAGATTTGTAAATTGAAGAGTATTAATTATGCTTTTGTTTTCCATTACACGTTTCTCTTCGTATTCACTTCTTGGGAATTCTATAACTCACCTGCTGCATTCGAAATACGAAAAACAGACCAACTCCATTCACCTAGCGACTAGTTCGCCTGAATGTAAATGAGCCATACAATCGTATTAAATGCTTCGGGTTACAGAAATATGATGGAAAGTCGGTATGGAAAATCGATTTGTGACAATAACAAGCATATAAATTCATTTTGAAACTTTGATTGAGGCCTCAATAACTATGCGTAAGTGGTTTTTCATAGTTTTCAAACATCAACCGATCGCCAATTTTCAACTTTCCCTGCCAATTTGTATAATACTACCAGGTGTCAGGTATCCGTAACCTCCGTTCCCGACTGGGCTTTTCAAGGGCCTCCAGCCAGGCTGATCATCGGCACGGGTCGCATGACATCTTGATCCAGCCCTTTTTATACCCTACCATGGTAAGACTACACCTTTGAATGTTGTGCAATTGAGGAGCAACGAACACTCAACGATAGAGTCAAAACTGAGCTAGAAACCTCCAGATATGCAACGTAGGCGCACTGCTTCCAGCCCGTTCATGCCTCAGTCGAGACTCTGTGTTATCTATTTCCAGTCGGCACGCTCGGTGACGGTTCAGCGGGGGATTTTTGCTAGCCAATTCCCATTAAATCCAAAATATTAATATACCCAGCAATGAATATTTTGTTTCCCAGTTGATTTCTTACGTGTTTAAGACAAGAAAATCTGATCTTAAGCTTAATGAGATTCAAACCAACTTGGTGGATTGTGTGTATTGTATTGTGTTTATATCTAAGCCGACAATTTTAACAAGACGCATTCCGTCAAGCCTTCTAAGTAACGGATCTATTATCAAATATAAAAACTAAAAATGACAAATCTGGTTTGACGATTAGACTCGAGACAATATCCTTGAGTAGGAACGCATTACCCAAGTTATGTTAGAGCTACCTAAATAAGATTAGAAACCTTGTTATCCACCGTCGTTGAAGTCTGGATGCTCTAATATAAGTTCTTTTAGCGATTAATGAGACGAAGATCCAAAAATATATAAACCTAGAAGGATGCTCAACTCGCTTGATTTCAAACAAGCATATAAAGGGTGATCCATTTCGAAGTTACATACTTAAAAAAACCCAGAAAATTCAAATTTAATGAGTAATGTTTATTATCATTCGAATGAAAATTCTTTGGAATTTATTTTTTAAAGATTATCGTTTTCAAGTTGAGTCTATTACTCGTTCGAGCACTTGGACTGGTAACTGACGAATGGCACGCGTAATGTTTTGCTCCAAGACCTGAATCGAAGCGGGATTGTTCGCATAGACTTTAGACTTTACATATCCCCACACAAAACTTGAAATTATCTGATCACCGCAGTGCTCTCTCAATGAATCCATATGGGATGTGTGGAAAGTGGCGCCGTCTTGTTGAAACCAAATGACGCAGAGATCACGAACTTCAATTTCAGGCATCAAATAGTTGGTTATTATGGCGCGACCACTTACCATTGTCGGTTACGTTCTCACCGGCATCATTTTTGAAGAAATATGGACCGATGATTCCACCAAATCATTGTTTTTTGTGGATGAATAATTTTAATTGAACCAGAAATAGGCCTCATTGCTGAACAGAATTTGGCTCGAAAACATCGGATCTTTTTGGAAAGATTTTTAACTAAGAAATATAGTTATAAAATCAAGTTAATTACAGTCCTATCTTGAGAGGAAAGTTTTTCCTAAGCACTCGGTCCCATTCCAACTAAGTTTTAATAACTTGAACTAACTTTTATCGTGTTGTTCAATTAAATTTATTTTCAAAAATATATTTTTTCATAAATAAACGTATTTTTTCTTCAACCATACAACAAATCCTTTCTTCGCAGTGCTTTCTTCCAGGAAGACCTGCAGTTCATACAACAGGTGAGTGAAAGTGCCCTAAATTATAAGAAAAAAATTTAAGTGAAATATTCCTCTTCCTAATTTTACACTCAATTGGAAATGAAATGCCAAACAAACTTAATGAAGTGCAGCCCAAAAAAGGAGAAGGGTTACCAAATCAAAAATACATAAAAATCCAAAATGGCAGAGAACAAAAATAAAAAACAAAAATCGCTGAAAAATTGCCAATCAGCAAAAATGTAAATTTCAGCGCGCTTAACGAGCAGCAAAATATGTGGCAAATTATTGCAAAAACAAAATAATCACAAATACAATAATAAACAACCAAAAAGCAACATAAATTCAGTGGAAGAATGCCACGAAATGCAGGCTGCCCCATTAAAAATCGAAAACAAAGGGGAAATGAGTACGAAAAATCACTTTCGAAATTTTTTTGTTTTTCGACAGCCGATAATTTGTGAAAACAACAGCTGTAGCGTCGCTTGCCAATACTACAATACGCGCTTCACTTTCTGCGCATGCGTGCAAGCATACATTTTAGTAGGTGTCTTCGCACCGCAGACAGTTCAGTAAGCAGCAATCAGGCAAGTAGCAATGGCTGCTGATTGCTGAAATCGAAACGCAATGCAATGCAACGTAACTGCCACAAACCACTGCGTTGACAACCAATTAATGTGACAGTTGCATGCTACTTACTGCGCAAGCGCGCACACACTACAGCCAAATGGACGCGCAGTCGCACGCCTTTACGACACACTCTGAGTTGCATTCGTTTCTCGTTGAGTGTATGCAACACTATACCGTTGCATGCTAACCATACCACACGTTTTGGGACAAGCAACCACAAGTCTGAAGCAGTCAGCCACCAGCGCGTGCGCAGATTCACACAGCCGAACTGCAGCATCAGCATAAACTGTGGCATTCTGGCATTTCCTCTGCGCACCGACAATAACCAGTCAACCAACCGAGTCAAGCAGCAGCAACTCCCTGTCGTCTTCATTGACTTTCAATGGAAAATCATAACGAAAATGGTAAAATTGATGAGATTTTGTGTCCATTTTTGGCTGCTGTGTCCACAACGCGGCGTGCTTTACCCGTTCTGGCTGGTTGACTGCAGTCCTGTGCGGCTAACTTTGACGTAGTCGACATTACTGAGTTCATATTCGCACATTGGCTGGTTGGTACTTGCGTTAGTAGGTCCCTTTGGTGCTCCAACGGAATGCTGAGTTCGGCTAATGAGCGCCTTTTATGAGTTTCGTAAGAAAGCGGAAAACTTTACGTTGCGGAAGAATGGATTACTTCTTTGAATTTGGTTAGTCGGTGGGGCCCTGTTGCTTTCTTTTTTCCAGAAAATGTATTTGGTTTGATTGGGAAATGTCGGAAAGGACTTAAGCACGGATCGCACCCCGACTTGGTGGATTATGTAAATGGATCTCTACTAAACCTACTAGTTTTGGGTCTTGGTGGGGTTATTTATTTTACTTTAAGATCTCTTGGTGTTTCTCCGACAAACCAAAAAACTCTATCTTATAATTTGATAGAGAATTATGGAGAAAGAATCCTGCGTCGATTGTTTGGTAGAGAATAAACTTGACTTGGAAAGTCAAAGCTAGAAGCCTTCTGATTATTAGAAGCAAATCACTTGAACCAAAAAGAAAGTTCACGGATAATACTGTGATACTCACCACAATATGGCTGGAGTAGGACTTTTGCAAACGTTTTCAATAATAACTTGAGCATCGCTAATATGACGTCATTTAAGATAATACTCCCAGTTTTAAAAGTTTCTTGATAACACTAAAATTTTAATTGCGTCAAAATTAATTAAAAGGAAGTGTTTGTTATTGAAAATTTAATTAAATCTGTCGCAAAACCCTATTAAATATTTGAAGCCAAAGCCAGAGAACAATGCCTGGCCTTTGAAGCCTTTGAAGATCAACTCAATGCGGCCAGAATAAAAGTCCAGCAAGCGCAAGTCGCTCGCCGGCCATGCAACCAGTCGCACGAGTATTTTGTCACGCATTGACATATTTCTTTCAATTTCATTTTTATCAGTTAAAGCGCGCCAGCGACGTCTGACATACCCAAACGCGAATCAGATGACTGTTGCTGTCGCTCCCATTTTTACACTTGCCTCGACACCACTCCCCACGACCGCTTGGCATATAGTCAAAACAGCATTAGCTCGCTCTTCCGGGCACTACCAGCGCTACGCAGACACATTCCGCTCATTTGCAGCTGCAACACATATACACACCGAATACCTCCATAGAGATGGTCCCCGTTGGGCTGACTGGCCACTGGAGTTGCTTGCGTTGCCGACGAGTTTGTTCGTTCTTTTGCGCTTGCATGCTGCCCATATTTGGTGCCAATTAGCGTTGATGTTGCATGCAACATAACTGCTGCATGCCACTAGTGGCAGAGCGGTATAGTCAACAACAATGTAATGTAGCACGTGTGTTGGCCGAAGAACACCGTTTACGGGTTTCCTTTTGTTCTCGAGGTACTACTGTGTTAGGTTTTATAATTTTTTCGAGCTCTTAGCTTCATTGGAATGGTATTTGGATAGATCTTAAATCATGGAAGAGAAAATAAAAATATTACAGTGAGTTTGGGTCGAAAGAATTTCTAACCCTGACCGCTTCGTCCCCAAATAGGTTTTGGCTATTTAAGACCCGGTATTCCAGGAAAAAGTTAGTTCTCAAAACTATTTTGTGAGGTTAGTAAGATGCGTATCAATCTACAATCTACCGAAGAAAGCAAAGCAGTAATTGATGTTCAGACTCTCCAAAACAGATTTCAAAAATTTCCCGATGTTTTTGCGATCTCTGAACCTGGTTCCGACACTCCCTTATCCATGAATAAATGTCGGGAATCTGCATCTAAGAAGCTGTGATCCGACGTCATAGCAAATTTTGGTAAAGTTCTTGGGCATCTAATATGAAATGTGTTTCCACCCGCACTTAGTTCCACCTTACTCATTTTTCGTTTCCATTTCTTCACCAGAACTATATTCCCTCTTCTCTCTGCTATACTTGTACTTTTTCTCTATTTTCACTTAAGTACTATATATCTATGAGCATTTTCTCTATTTTAGCCCCTCTGTTGTTGTAGTAATTTTGTTGTTTTCTCGCAATATACCCATTACATCGTGAGATGTCAATTGCAATATTCGATTTCTTGGTTTATCAGTTTATTGCTATTTATGCGACCGACATATATTTATGTTGTTGTAGTTGTTTGGGTGTCGCTGATCGTCGTTGTCAACCAATTATGGTGGCGCAAATGAAATTGTTTGCCAATTGTAAGGCCACTGATAAATTATTGACAGTTGCTTAATTATGCGTTAATTAGTGAAGTGGAATTGAAATTGAAATTGGAATTGCGTTTGGAATTTGTAGCAGCAAATAGTAATGCGTGCGCATTAAGGTGGTCGTTGGGGGAATGAAACAAATATTTTTTTTAGCTTTAAACTGCATTCATTGGGTGGTATTGTGGTAAAAATATATTATATAGGTTCATTGCGATTGATTGGAGCGTGTTCAAACTTGATTATTCGGTAACTCTTGGTTTATAGGAGCGGGGGCGACGAGGAGAGGAGAATCGCACCGAGTCTCCAGTGTTCGGTGACACCTCGACCAAAGATCAATGACTTTGTCCAAAATGTAAACCAACCCCAACCAAAGGTCAAAACCCAAACCAAAAAACCTCGACCATGGGTTTGTTTACATTTTGAGTGGGGTCAATGACCTCGGCCATGGGTTTGTTTACATTTTGGACAAGGTCATTGAGCTTCGGTTGGGGTTTGTTTACATTTTGGACAAGGTCATTGAGCTTCGGTTGGGGTTTGTTTACATTTTGGACAAGGTCATTGAGCTTTGGTTGGGGTTTGTTTACATTATGGTCGAGGTCAATGACCTTTGATGGGGATTTGTTTACATTTTGGGTGGGGTCATTGAACTTGCTTTCAATTTTAATTTGATCACTTGAGATTAGTTTTGTTAACTGCTAGGGGATTTTAAAGGCTATCTTTGTTGATTATAGGGTGAGTCTCGTAAAATCTGGACGTAGGTTAGGTTTATTTACTTTCATTCAGTAGGTACCAGTAAAAAAATATGAAAAAGATGAAAATTTTAGAAAGTTCTTCAAATGTATAAAAATTGTGTAAATATTCCAAAAAATTCCATAAAAATTTTACTTACTTTATTTCTTTCGTAGATTGTATTAGCTACAATTTGCTTTAATTTTATGTCTCGTAGCTTGAATTTATACAGAGTTATGGGCAATGAAGCAGAGAGATTGAAATTCTTTAAATACGTTTGTACTGAATTTTGCAGTATTTTCATGAAAGGGAACAAATACTTACATTTTATGTTTTAAAAACTATATGTGTTAAGCTTGATAACAGTGAAAATTTTATGAAGATATTCGAAAATTTGAGAATATTATTATAAGTTGAATGAAATGTGTAGGCCGGGCTGAATTTGGAAAATTCGAATTTTCTCAAAATTTTGATTTCAAATAAATCTATGAGAAAATAGGCATCTGTTGTGCGTGCAGCAAAGCTATATATGTATATTTGGTGATATTTTCGAAAATATAATATTATAGATGGGCGAAATCGAGGTGTACCATAGCTCATTTATCAGATAGCGAATATGAAAACTTCAGACTGTCTGAACTCGAACTCAGAGACTAACCAGAGATGACGCAACTGGCTCCGAAGTTTAGATTCTTTTTATTTTGGGAAGTTCTGGAAGCATATTATTATAAATAAGTCCGTATTTTGTTTCTCAAGTTTCTTATTTTTACCTGCTGTATACAAAATAAACTTTTTATATGACATCTTCCTCCATTGTACTTAGCTCTATCGACTTAGCTGTTGAGTTTAAAAAATCCGTTATGAAATATTCTTCGTACATTTAAGAATCACCCTAATAAATATACAAGTTTGCTTGCAACTGTTTTATATAGGTGTGTCACAGGTTTAATTGAAAATATGTACATGTAAGTGGATATCTAGGAATATACTTGTCGCGAAATTTTACAAATTTTTCTTTAATTAATTTCATATAAAGTGCCGCATATTTAGTATAACTTTGATAAACTCACGTCCAACTAGATAATGCAACTTGAATTCAATGACAAGATTTCGCGACGAGTAGTCTTCCACTCCCTTGAGGTAAGCCGTAAAAGGAACGCGGTCTCACAGGACCGTGGTAGTGGGAATCTCTAAATAAGAATTGGGCTTCAAACCTCTAAAGCTCCAATGGTTCTGTAAATATACTATTATGAAGCAAAGTCTTTGAATGGAACATGAAGGCATCTGTCGGATTGTTTGATTGGTGTAAGAAAATCATTCTATTACAGATTCCTACATCTTAGAAAGTAAAGAAGTCAATATCAAAAACTATTTGGTTTGAGAACTAATTTTATCCGATTGGCTACAAGACAAGTACTTCACGATTTAAGGTAAAGGAAAACTGGAAGGTACATTTATATTTTATTTTGCCTCGAATACACAGAACTCGATTTAAGGCCTTAGTTTTAAAGAAGGGAACTCCGCTAGCAGAAGTAAAAATTTGGATTGCTAAGAAGTCAAGGTTTCAAGGTCATATTTTTCGAAGTTATGAAAACGAAATCTGGAAGGAAATTTTTTAGTCGCTCGGTGGAACTGAATCTAAAGAAAGAAGATCACTAAGCCTTAGCTTGTAATAACATAATAATCCAGCAGAAGAGCGACTGCTTGCCACCTTACTTGATCATCTTCAATTTTGCACTGTAAAAATAAGAAAAATAAATGGCATGTAGAGCAAAGAGCGTGGAAAAAATCTGCGCATAGCCACACCCAAAAAACAAATCACATTAAGCTTACAAGCGTAAATAAGCAAAGACGCCGTCACAATATTAAGACTGCGCGTGCGCAATGCGACTCGAAGCGCAGCAGACAGCTTACAACGACAGACAGAATAAATGAAGAACAACAAACAGACGGCTAAAAGCCATCGGGCGAATCAGCAGACAGATGCTTGTACAAATTGCAAGGCAGTCCGGCTTCGGTGCGACGGTGTCGATTGTGGAACTAGGCTGCAGCGCTGGTGGCACTAGGAAATCGACGGGTGTCGGTGGAGTCACTTAGTCGCAAAAGCATACGGCCATTTAGTAGGTCAAAACATGTAATAACACCAATTGCAAACTACAAGCTACAACAGCAACAACAAAGCGATAAGTAAATAACCGAACACAGTCAAGTGCGTATAAAATGGGATTAAAGCGTTTTATTGCCGCGCAACAGCAAACAAAAAGGTGCAAAATCAAAATATAAAACGCAAACAGAACAAAAAAAGAGAAATACCAAAATAACACGATTGCAGGGGCAGGTTCCAGCGAACGCGTTTCTGTGGCAGTAGTGTCATGGCATGGCAGGCCAGACCACTCCACGCAATTACACGAGGCGTACAAGCGCAACTTCGCCGTCCAACGAAAATGATTAAGTATCTGTATTAATATGTTGGCACAACTCTGCGACAGCCACATCGATGCGCTGGCTTTTGCAAGACACGCTTAATAAGCCGAAGAAGAGTCAACCTGCGGCCGCAAACCGAAAGCAAGTTGCACATCCATGACAGCGCTTACAACGGCTTTACAGCGCGCCTCAACCGGGTTGAGCATAAGCGACAGCGCTGCCCGCAGTCTATCCGGCGGGAGGCTTCCAAAGATCGCCAGCCTCCGATCGCTTGATAATTTATGAACAATTCGCATGTGGCTCGCAAGCGATCGTATCCTTGCGCGAATCCGTGAAGTCTAGTAATAGTTGTTGTTGCTATTTCTGTTTGGTCTCAGTTACCGGCGATATCTCAGTTTGTATGCGAACCCTGAGGGCTATTTTAAATGTTTTGATTAGCAATCAATTCGATGTTGCTGCTGTTGCTGGCTGCCGTTCTGTTGTCCAGTATGTTGTTCTCGTTTCAATGGACAACCCATTACTACACTTTGGACTTGAGCGTGGCTAACAAGGCGTTTTACAAATTTGACTGGATACACGATAAATAAAGACCGTGGCACAGTGTAGCGTGTGTGTTTAAAAAAGGTGTAAAATTTAAAAGGGGATCAAAATCAAAATAAGAGCTACATCACACTCTCCCGCTACCGAGTAGTTATAATGCGGCGTCCATTAGATCAAGTACCACCTATGAAAATCTATCTTGAAGATCTGATGAAATATTCCATTCGAGAATCCAGAAGATTTGGCTTTAATATTTTCAGAATTTCGATCGCTTCGAATAGATATTCGATATACATTCCAAGCTCCAATCACTTTTGATTCGGTTTCCAGTATAAAATCTGACTGAAATCGCCATTCATATAAGAAGCGTTTCGGCTCCGGAAAATTAGTAGAGTCTTTTTCTAGACAGCGCCTGACATATATATGTAAGACGCCTTAGATAGCCAATACCTAAACACGAATGCATCTTCATTTCGTCCAAAAAGAAATATTTATAGCCTTTGTCTATCGAACAGGGTTGAAGAGGGGAATCTAGTTAGTTTTAGACCTTCTACAGAACCAGTATTTAATGTCATTCAGTGATCACTCTTCGCGAAGTGGTCGAACAGAGTTAATGAAATGCTATCTTGATATTCATAGACCAGTATTAGCATAATTCGAAATAATCGGAAGTCAAGCCATAGCCCTGATGGTATTTTCAATTCTCGAAGGAATAGTTCCCGAAGAGTCGAACATAGTTAATGAATTAAGTTCCTGAGACATAGCAACGGTGTCATCTTTTTATTTATAGACTACTATTAATATAATCCGAGCTCGTCGAAGATCAAGCACTCTACCCTTGTTGGTTATCAGGTGTTTGAAGTTCTCGAAAAAATACTTCCAGATGTTACTTGATCTCTTGAGATTTCAAGCTCGTCTCCAACGTACACTTCTTACTTGTTTTTAGGAATAACATTATAGGAACGAGAGCTTCGCTTTGCAGCTGGAATTCCGAATTTCAATGCAAAAATGTTTCGGTTTCTCCAGTTTTTTTATTCCTCCTTTCTTCAGCACATTTTTTTTGCAACTCCCAGTTAATTCCGTATTTTTTCTATCGAATTCCGGCGATGCCTTGCAAGCTGTTATGCTAATCTAGTCGACCGAATCAGCTGGCATACCAATTAGCAATTAAAACCGGGCACAAACCGAAAATACCGCGCTAACAACAACAATGCCAGTAACATTATCAATACCGAAATAGCTACAACAATACCACAGCGGCATTCATTACCGCTGCCCCTTCATTTAGCCACAACCCACAGACTTGCGGACAATACTAAAGTGCGATGCTAATGGCTGCAGCTCAGTTGCAACTCAGAAGCATTCGTCAGCAAATAAGGAAGTGGTTGCTCGGGCGATTACCCAGTGAGTTTGTTGGTAAGCGCGCAAATTTTTGGCTATCTCGACGAAGGCCCGAAAAAAGAAGGCGGTGGACGCCAGAAAAAAGTGGTAAAATCTAAACCTTAGCAAAAAAGGTATAAAAAGAAACTCAGCATTTGCTGCATATCTAAACCACAACACGATCAGCTGTCTCTTCATCAAACGAGCTGTGGCAAAATAATAACAACAACAACAAAGCTGCGCTGAAAAACGCGTTAGAAACCGTCGAAATCGCCGCCTCACGAGCGGAATTTAAATTATGCCCAATTAAGGGGCACAGGAATATTGCAACTGCGGCACGCCGACCATAACAACAGCAACAGCAAAAGCAGCTACAACGATCAACCGAAGCATCAAACTGGTCAACTGCCATGCTTTTACTACAGTCATGCATTTGGCATGAGCACTAGGGGGGTACTTACATCTATATTTGGACCGAAGAGAAAAAGATCGGTTTTGAACCTGACCCAAAGGTCGAAAATCACATTTTTCCTAAACTCTAAAAGCAACACTGCGGGCGTTGAGAGTTATTAAATTGGGTTTATTCCAAGCGTAGTCGGACATTTTACCGCTATATGGTTTTAAGGATCACCCTAATCTCAGTATTCAACTGCAAAAACTGCTAGTTAGACCGACTTGCACACCAAGTAAATTGATTTAGATCGCCGCCAGCTAGATTTTTATAGCTACTAATACTGCCACGACTGCCGCCACTGTATATTCTATGCTATGCGCTGGTCACTGCCGCCAAACAGCGTGCCACCAACGCCGCGCTTCTAGTAGTCGCCACCTCCTTTTTCTACAATTGATATACAATTTTTGGTGTTTTTCTTTGCTCTTATTATATAATTTTTTCTCAGTACCACTTTTTTCGCTACTCACTGTCGACCGCAACATGATTTTGACGGATTATGGGCTCATGCGTTGACAAACTTCCAAAAACGGGTTTCATACATACAAATATCTCTGTGTTGTTGTTGTTGAAATATTTATTTGATTGGCAGCGGTAAGCGCCAGTGGTCTGGTGACTGTTGTCTGTTGCTTGTCAGTGCATTTTTTCATGATTTCAATTATTTTTTTGTTTTCATATATTTTTTCCAATTCCTCAGCTGATTACATTTCCCAGCGGAGTTACACCGAAATTGCACTGCACTGCCGCTTATGTAAGAACTACACGTTAATTGACAATTTTCTAGTTATTTGAACGCTTCTTAGCGATTTCGCTACTCGGTTAAGTATAAATGTTCGTCGATAAGTGACGCCCGAAGGTGTGACGTGATGCGCATAGTTTTTTAGAAACGAGACTTTGGTGATGTCTGACTCGCAGTCAGATTTTGTTTTACAAAATGTATTGCTCTGGGAAGCAACCGAAATAACACGACTCGATTAAATACTTTATGTGGAATCAAGGTCAAAGTATTAGAATCTGACCGTTTATCTGACGACCTACTGGCATCACCTTCATAGCTTCGAACTGTCATCCTTCTTCTTCTTTACTGGCGTAGACACCGCTTACGCGGTTATAGCCGAGTCCACAACAGCGCGCCACGCACCTCTCCTTTTGGCAGTTTGGCGCCAATTGGTAATACCAAGTGAAGGCAGATCCTTCTCCACCTGGTCCTTCCATCGGAGTGGAGGCCCCCCTCTTCCTCAGCTTCCACCAGCGGGTACTGCATCGAAAACAGAGAAAACAGAACATCAGAGCTGGGGCACTTTCGTCCATTCGAACAACATGGGCTAGCCAGCGTAGCCACTGTCTTTTTATTCGCTGGACTATGTCTATGTCGTCGAATAACTCGTACAGCTCATCATTCCATCGTCTGCGGTATTCGCCGTTGCCAATGTTTAAGGGACCATACATCTTTCGCAAAACCTTTCTCTCGAAAACTCCTAGTGCCGTCTCATTGGATGTTGACATCGTCCACGCTCTTGCACCATAAAGTAGGACGGGAATGATGAGGGACTTGTAGAGTTTAGATTTTGTTCGTCGAGAGAGGACTTTACTTTTCAAATGCCTACTCTGTCATCCGACTAACATTAATGTGTTAGCTGTCATCTGACGACTTCTTGACTTCAGTTTGACAGTTGCCATCTCACGCCCATTTGTTGCCGGCGTTTCGACGTCCGTTTGACGGGACTATCTGATATCCGCGAGTTTGAGATCTGATGTTATCAGACATTTGAGTTATAAAGACCGAATATATGGACCCTTCAAAGTATACAGACCAGACAGAGTAAATTTTTTAATCTAATGTAGACAATTATTTCTTACCTATTCTCGATTAACCATTATTGAAAAGTTTCATACTCAGTTTTGTCACTTACTCAAGTCTGTCCGAAGCTGCTTAACACAGCATAACGACTTGAATACAAGGCTCTCTAAGACAGATGACTCGAGAGTTGCTTGTTTAGCGTCTTTAATGTTGAAAGTCCTTAGATAACAGCTCGCACTAAAATCTTAGTTAGCACATTCCTAAAGGCCTAGGTACGTCGTCTTATATCCACTATACCTATTAAGCCCATTTTATAATTTTAATAAAAGGTTATACTATAATTTCCATTTTATTCATCCATTATCCTTTCGGTTTCAACTAGAAAAGCCCTCATGCCTCTCTAGATCGTTAACTTGACGGACCCACTTCAATAAATTACCCACATGTCTGTTTTAAATAATTTGAAATGCCGTGCCCTTCTCTCTCTCTCAACTCCATTACCGAGGAAGCTCTAAAGAGCAGATTCAAAGTCTTCACTCACCTAACACACACATTACTTGACTTTTTTGTCTAGAACAATTCAGAATATCATTTAAGTCTGTCCAATTATGAATAGCTCGGATGCTGTACACCAATTTACGTTAGTGGCACTGCATCAAAAGTGAGAATTATGCAAATGTACGGCAGCTGCTTGATGTGGCAAATTGAATGAGCGACAGAAACAACGTACAAGGATTGCGCGCTTCACAGCCTGGCATCGTGATGGACACGCATTTATAAATAAGACTGTAAATTTGTATGAAAAGTATGTAGTTCCTTGTGGCAGCCTATCAAATTACAGCGTGGAGTTTTGCTACGCTTGCCGGTAACTCAATCAATTCAACTCCGCTCTAAGAGAAATCCAGCACAGAAAAAAACGATCTGGCAACCACTGAAATTTTATTTCACTGATCGTGCCATTCAAATTTAAAGGAAGCGCTATACAAAGACAAACAAATATATCTAGATATATATACGAGTATGTACAATATATAGAAGTGAATACAAAGTGGAAGTCCAATTGTCTGTACGCTTGTGAGTTCTTGTAGAACTGTGTGAAAATTGTTGTAAAAGGATTACGCCCAACACAAAGTGATTTGTTGTAGGTAATTTTACGTAGAGCAAAAAAAAAGCGCATGCAAGTGAATAAGTAATGAATGAAGTACTCATATAGCAGAGGTGTGACGTACTCATTAGTATTATTCACAGGTTCGTTCACTTCTGAAGGGTATTACAGCCACGAGCATTATAAGCATTCTTAGCAAAGGATTTTTTTCCAATTTCTTTTTCACTGTGTTTGTTGGTTGTGAAATATGTGTGAAATTAAATACGAGATTACATAATGTTATGAAGGTATTGCTTGGTTCACTTATGAAATTTTACTTTGCGCGGTCACGAGTCTTGTTTAACAAATGTATACCATGTCGTCTATAATGATATAATGACCTACGTGGTCCTTCAGTGAACTGTATGTGACCACCTAAGACAAATCGATACCTTGGTCGCCTGAGAATGGAAAAAATTGGATTTTATTCAAAGGTTTTAACTCGGCGTTGTCTTATTCTTTTCGCCCCACTGTTAGCTTACGATAAATTCAATTGTATCATCATCATACTCATCTGATGAGTTTGGGAATGGACAATAATATCGGAAAGGAGTGAATAAAACGTCTGCTTTCGAAAAGTTTTCGAGCTTGCTGAGCTTTCGTACTTCATAAGCTTTTAAGCTTCCTATGCTTTCGATTCAATTGTACCACGTGTGGAATTCGAGATCTCAGTTCTCTCGCGTGGTAGAAATGTCTTCAGTCAAACAATTATGTCGTCAACCATCGTAGAAAGAGTTACAGTGCGGAAAGGTATGACCTACCTAAGTATGGCCTCTTGACTAGCTATAGATGGCGCTGTAACTTTAATCTGAAAAAAATTTTAGTAAGAGAACCCACAAGAGATTTAATCCATACTATCGGTTTTAAGTAATTGTAATAATTTTTAATTTGACGATACTTCTACAACAACGAACCAAAAGTAAGAATAAAATTCAGACTCTCACTTTTATGATCAACTGTAGCGCATGCTCATAATAATACCCTAAAAATTTAATTGAAATAATATTTCATTATTTATTCGCCTTTATGCTGACAATTCATTTAGTTTCTAAATTCATGAAAACAAATGGCTCTTGGTCAATCAGGCACTCGCAAGCCCACTTCGCTATTATTTCTAAACAATGTGTGAATCATCGACGCTTCGCTTTTATCCGCCGATTACTTAGAATCCTTTTAAGGCAAGCCGTTGAGTTAAAAGGATATCTGCAATACAGAAAGAGCAGCCTTTCTACAAATTAGCGGCTCACGCAATACACTTGAGACACTCACGCATACACATACATATGTAAGTAGGTATATCCATATGTAGTTGAATATTCTTACTTGTTCTCGGTACAAGCCAATGGGCACTTGTGTGGTTTGCTTTGTTTCCAGGCAAGTATGACAAGCGTATTGAATTTGAACAATGAGCCTCCTGCCGGTAATTCAAGTAGATTCCTCTTAGAAACGTCACAGGCATGCCAAACAAATGGATGAGGCGCAACGAAACAGGATAATCAGTATAACACGCACAACAACACATAACAATATATTGAAAAAAAAAAATTATTGAAAAAAAATTAGAAAATAAGTACTAAAAAGAATGTGGCATGTGTACATTCCCATTGTGATTTTTTTGTTTCTGTAAACTGATTTTAAATGGTAATAAATTTGTAAATGAAAATAACGCCGCTTACTCAATAGAAATACAAGAAAAAATACCAAAAAATCTGAAAAAAATCAGAAAAAAAGAATGAGCAGAAGAAAGAAAGACTGTAAGGACAGTGATAAGCGTGAAATGCACACAGGACTACAAAGTGCACTTTGTTTGTAGTTGACATTATAAGCCTTGTTGTTGTCATACACACACACACAAAATAATACACTCACACTACTTGCAACATCTGAGCATGGGAAAAACCCCAATTGACTGACCATGAGCAGCGCCCAAGCATGCGCTGCAAGTGTACACATGTTTGTTGTAGGTGTGCGCTTGTGAAAATGCCACTTATCAATACCTGTCGTTCAGCGAAACCGGCGCAAGTAATCAGAAGCAACAGCATTTTTGACTAAATCCACGGGATATCTTGCCGATCTTCAAGCAACAGGTAAACACATGCGTGATCTATGCTGCCCAGCGCTTGTGTACATGTGTTTGTATGCCTGTGTGAGGGTGTTAGTGAAACTCACCACACCAGCGTGTTGAGTCGCTGCGCTAAATATGCCAAAGCGGTGTCTAGTAAAATGTAAACAAAACAAGTTCATCGGTCGAAAACGCCGGCTGGCGAATATTTGTTGTGAATTTGCTGTTTGATCACAACTTGTTGCAATGCAACATGTTGCATATGTGTTGCTAACGAAGAACGAACTTGTTTTTACTTTTTCGGGATTTCTTTTAAGATAAGACAGAGTTTATTCTATTCGTTAATATTTAAAGAGTTCTAGCAGATTTAGGTGATCCTCGAAGATGTGATGAGAAAAATAGTCTCGGAGATTGTGGGATACGAATTCGGGACTCTTGTTTAGGACCTCTCCAGACTCTTTACTTTATTTGTGGAGAGTGTTTCCTGAAATGAAGGATGAATCAAGTTTTAAATAGTCTCTGAACCTTGCTCTATATTCCGAAAATTCTTTCTTCGAAATTTTTCCAGCCCAATTTAAAAAATCTTTCCTCAATATATGCTTCGGCTTCCTAAAAAGGAAAATATCAATATTTGCTTCTACAGGGGACTTCGCTTTTAACTGCCTATTAAAAAGGTCTCGCCAGATCAAATATAAAACTTCTGTATTCTTCAAGTATCCCGCTGTGGATCTCTTAAGTGCCCTGCAGCATCCTTCATCGTCCTAAAAGAAAGCTCCCTTACTGGGATATAATAACCAGGAACTAAGAACGATTTCATGATCTTTTTAAATCCAGGGCGTAGATGGGTCGTCAAAAAGGCAGATCATTCCTAAAACTAAAAATCTTCAATTATCTGAGTAAGATCAAACGGTTGAGCTTCGCGTTCCGATATATCCGTGGTCATCGGCCTTTACGAACCCAATTTCTAGATCACCAGAGTTATCTACGCTTACAGTTCACAGACCTTCCTAGTTGTTTACCGGCAAGAATACTTAAAATCGGTTCCAGAGTGAGATTACTTTATTTATGCTCTTATTCTTCTCCACAATGACTAGAATTTAATACCGAATCGATTTCTGAGTGTCATAAGTTGATCGAAGAAGAGCAACAACAGCGCCGAGTGTGGCACCAAGCGCACATAATTCGCCCAAAAACCTTTATAAAGTCCATAAATGCCTTCAGCGCGTGCGGTCTTCGTAAAGCAATCCAACCAACCTTTGTATAACAGACCCTTACCATTCGCATCCAAACCCTGATTGTAGATGCGTGTCATTATGACATCCGCCGGCGTCATGGCCACAGTCACACAACAACCGGCAATAAAACCGCCGCAAAGTGAATTCATTGCCGGCTGTACGATTAGATTATGTTCACGCAAAAATGACTTGATCGGACCGAATGTCGCCAATTGCGTGGCGGAACCGATAGAGGCGCGCGTAATGGAAGCTGTAGCGCCGCGCCATAAACCGAAGATACCGCCTTGTCGGTAGATTGTGCGGAGCGCCGAAAACATGCCCGTGTGTTCGTGTTGATAGCCGACGGCGACTTGCTTTGGCGCACGCGATTGCAGTTGAGTCTTTATCTGTGGGAAAAAAACAAAGCAATGCTTGAATTCTGCACACTTATTAAATAAATAAATGCATTATAATGTAGTAGCTTTCCAAATCTCAAACGGTTATCTAGCTAGAGCTAATGTTACGTATTTTTATCTGTGACTGTTTATCTGGATTTTATGAGCGTCTGGCTCTCAGCGTGTTATGAAACAATTAAATAATTGTTGCCTGTATACAAACCAAGAAAAATGGACTGGAGCAGTATGCACCCACTGCACCACCGGCAGCGCCCCAAAAGAGATTCAAGCCGAAAGATTCTTCACCATTTTTATGGCGCGTCCAACCCATATTCACAGCGCTAGTATGGATGCCCAACCTGTGGAAAATATTTATGAGAAAATGCTTTAGAGAACTAATTTTGAACTAGCTTCAAAGTACTAGTTTCAAGACAACTAGTTTTAAAACAACTATTTTCGAACTAGTAAGAGACACCCACCTTACACCATTTACGATGAACTGAAAGTACATGGTTGGCGCCAAACCCTTCTGCAAACCCGTCCAACCATCATTGCGTACCACCGTGACCATACCGTGCAGTACTCCCTTGTACGGTACAACATAGGTGCCACGCGCCGCCAGCTCTCCTTGCAGTTGTATGCGTGTTTTGATAACCTTCGCAAACAATTTTTTTGTTATTTACTATTTGTTTGACTATTTTATCTCGATACTTCTTACATCGATTGGATTGGTGAATGTTGTTGCACCCATGGCAGCCAGACCGCCGATAACATATTCCGAAGGGTTCATTGCGAAAAATATGCGTGTCTGAAAAATTCACACAAAAAACATTTGAAAAGATTGTTCCGATTTAAAAAAAAAAATAGTTTATTAACTAATTTTGTCACTTGTTTATTAACCACTCGAAGTACTGTTCCACTCAGCTGCCAAAAACTGAATGATTTGCATTAAAGTTTAGCAAATTTTAAGTGGTTTCCAGATATCGCCTAGATAAAGCTTATCAATTACTTGCTTATCTGTCTAGTGAACGTCATGGATCATATTTTAGTTGTGCTTGCAGTTAGTACTATCAGTAGAGAGTACTAGGAGATAATAATGAGAGCGGAAGTGGTGCTAATAAAAATGAGTTCTTTAATCTGTCGAAAAAGATCTCTTCATAGAAGAAAACATAAATAATACACGGAGGAAAAATATATCTAATCTTAACAAGTCTCTTAATGTTTTAATAATAACGGTATAATGGCGATAACTGTTTTGCCATGTATTTAACTTCGCTTTAACTACAACTCGAAAGGTATTCGTAAGAACCAATAATGTTTTCTAAATTGTTGTTTAATTAATACAAATCTCATCTGGCTCATGGAACTCACAGGAGTTTTAAAATCCAATGGGTTCTTAGCTAAATATAGGCTAATAAATTCTTAGTTTATTTTTTTTTTTCTGTAAACTTTTAATTTAGTCAATTATATTAATTTAGTCAATAGTAATGATAATTACTTAACTGACTTAATTAAGAGTAGTTTCAAATGAATATAAATAATGACATCATGAAATTCCCAAATTTCAAATTTCGATTACTTCTGTACTAAGAATCAATATATCTAGACAAATAATATAATTAATATCGCAACTATTCAATTAGGTTGGGCTAAATTAATCCTCACTAATTTAGCTATGTAACTCAATTAGTATACGAGAGCCGACGAAAATGTTATTTTCCATTTTTTCTCACTGATTAGGAATCCTGATATTTATGCTTAATTAATTACCAATTATCATTTAGCTAATAGTGATGCAATTAAGGTTTGAATTAATAAAATCTTCTTAATTGACAATCAAAGTGTAAGAGCAGGCAAGATAAAAAATTAAATGAATTTTAACAATAAACGAAAGTATCGGTCGAAAATTTGTTAATTGACTAAGCAATGAAATTCTATGCAAACAAGTAAGGAAGGGCTAAGTTCGGGTGTAACCGAACATTTTATACTCTCGCAATTTATTTATTTAACTTTATTTATGTTATATAATACATAATTTGACCCACATATTCGTCATATATATTGTATAAAGTCCATTGGAAACCCTAATATTAGGTTAGAAGCACCGAGGTCCTCATGTGCGATATATGGGGTCTTGAAAACCTATGGTCCGATTTCGGCGATTTTTAGAAAT
Organism: Zeugodacus tau; assembly: GCA_031772095.1. Classification (NCBI taxonomy): domain Eukaryota; kingdom Metazoa; phylum Arthropoda; class Insecta; order Diptera; family Tephritidae; genus Zeugodacus; species Zeugodacus tau. Next base: position 4,472,629 of record CM062651.1, read on the forward strand.
GGGCTGCCACACTATAAATACAGTATTTGTGCAAAGTTTTGCACCGATATCTTCACTAGTGCTTACTATATATATTGTAAAGTAAACGATTCAGATCATCTTCTAAGTTCTGGTATACAGGAAGTAGGCGTGGTTGTGAAGCGATTTGGCCAATTTTCACAACATATTATTGGGAGGTAAGGAAACTACTACAAACCAAGTTTCATTAAAATCGGTCGAGTAGTTCCTGAGATATGGTTTTTGACCCATAAGTGGGCGACGCCACGCCCATTTTCCATTTTGTAAAAAAATCTGAGTGCAGCTTCCATCTGCCATCTCTTATGTGAAATTTAGTGTTTCTGACGTTTTTCGTTAGTGATTTAACCCACTTTTAGTAATTTTCCACCTAACTTTTGTATGGGAGGTGGGCGTGGTTATGATCCGATTTCTTTCATTTTTGGACTGTATTAGGAAGTGGCTAAAAAAAACGACTGCAGAAAGTTTGGTTTATATAGCTCTATTGGTTTGCGAGATATGTACAAAAAACTTAGTAGGGGGCGGGGCCACGCCCACTTCCCCAAAAAAATTACATCCAAATATGACCCTTCCTAGTGCGATCCTTCATACCAAATTTTATTTCCATAGCTTTATTTATGGCGTAGTTATGGCACTTTATGTGTTTTCGGTTTTCGCCATTTTGTGGGCGTGGCAGTGGTCCGATTTTGCTCATTTTCGAAAGCAACCTTCCTATGGTGCCAAGAAATAAGTGTGCCAAGTTTCATCAAGATATCTTAATTTTTACTCAAGTTACAGCTTGCACAGACGGACGGACGGACGGACGGACGGACAGACAGACATTCGGATTTGAACTCCACTCTTCACCCTGATCACTTTGGTATATATAACCCTATATCTAACTCGTTTAGTTTTGGGTGTTACAAACAACCGTTATGTGAACAAAACTATAATACTCTCTTTAGCAACATTTGTTGCGAGAGTATAAAAATGTATCTCAATATGCTATTCAGTTTACGGGATCTATTGAAAGCATCGCTGTAATGGACAATTTGCACAAAGCTGGATGATTTTTAGGACTTATGAGACAGAAAGATGACTAATTATAATTCGAAAGTGATAGCCATGATATGAGACCGGACTCCTGACCTTCATAAATATCCCATAATTCCATTAAATATGTGAGTTCTTATTGTAATGTAACATAAGCTGATTTACTGACAACATATAGTTCATATGTTTCAACGAAGGCACTGTTAAAGCACAAAAAATGATTCTAGGGCACTAAACCCTGAATCAGATTCACCATTGTACATATTACAATCCCCTAAGCCAGTGATTATTATATAGAAGGTTGAGACCCATATTTCTCGGCACCACAAATTGTGTTTCGATAAACACTACTATGGTTCTTACTTCCAAACTCTCACCTTAATACTGACCTTGAGACTGGAGAGAAAAAATAAAAAGAATACTGAATCCTGAATATTTCGTAAACTACAGGAGGATTCATACTTCAAGTAAAGCTTAACAATATTTCAAACAAACTGATCCATCAAACTTCAAACAAACAACCACAACTCCACCTCCCAACATGTGCGCCGTTGCATTGCACTAAATGTGGTGAGTTTCACCGCTAATTATCGTTTAGCGCAACGCACTTGTGGTCGAACACCAGCAAACATGCAAGCGCATGCACCGGCATTGCAACGGAAAAACTCACCAAACAGTAACATTGACTGGCATTGATAAGTGTGCAGCGCAGCGCCTTTGCCGAAGATCATCAAAGCAGCAAATGAAATCGAAGGCGCTGACGTCGCAGGCTGGTGAATAGCGCATCAGTTCTTCGTGGTGACTCAAAGCGAGTGGTTGGGAAAACGGAAAACAAACGAATAGAAGTGAACGCGCGTTTTAATTGAAGAATATTTTTTTTTATGTTTTTGTCTTTTGCCATATGGAAATGGCAGTGAGAAAACAAAATTGATAATAAGAAAGTGCAGAAATTATGCAAAGTAAGTTTGAAGTGATAAGTGATTTTGAGTTTTAAGCGGCTAATAGTGATAAATAGCAAAATGCAATGAAATAACGGAATAGTAAAGTGTCGGGAAAATTGAAAAAAATATATGTTAATGTGTTGTTTAAAATGAAAAGCATTTAAAGCGTCAATTTTAGTAAATTTGTTTTTTGTTTTTTAAGCAAAAATTTTATTACTAAAAATTTAATTGTTAAAAAATATATATTTTTTTACGAAAAAAATTAAGAAAAAATATTTATTATTTATGAAAAAAATTTCAAATAATTTTTTTTTGCTACTGCGACGCCTGAGACTATAGGTGATCTACTAATGTATGAGGGCTACCGAGAAATCCATGTTTTCTTAGCCCTTTTTCTGAGGATATACGAAAATAGAAATGTGTCGCAGCATGCAACGACATCTACATGCATCGTTCGCTCGAGTCTTCGTCATCGTCATGGCATGGTCGTCTCTATGTTCGTTTTAATTTTGGTACGCGCTGATGCATGCGATTTTTTTTCGCGATGCTCTGAGCGGCCCCATTATACTGCGGTGTAAATGTATGCATGTCTGCTGGTGACCCCTTTCTCGGCGCATACAGTCCTTCAAAAGTGGCAGCGCATTAAAAGAAAATTTTTGCAACAAATCAAAGTGCAATGAAAGAAGTGAACACAGTACAAAGATTATAAAAAAAATAATATTTTTTAGCGAGAATTAAAAAAAAAATTCCACGTGCAAAACAAACAAGAAAGCAAAACAACAATTAAGTGGACTTCGCGTCTGCAGTTCGTGAGCAAACACCAATCGGCTTGGAAAGGTGTAAAAATAGTTGCGAACACACACAGGCATACTAATAAACCAACACTTAGCCCTTTCTACACTGTGTGCCAGTGCGAAAGCGCGTAGGGAAGTGAAGTGCAAAAACAGCAAAAACAAACGCAAGTGTTGTTGTCGTTGTCCCGTTCAACCGGAAGTTGTTAATATTTGTATTTGTGCCTTGTATGCACTCATGTTTTTGTTGTATGCGTGTAAGTGCAGCGCGTTGAAGTTCCGTTTCTTATTGCGTAGAATTCGCTGCGTCGCCGGAAAGTTTTGACACGCGTTGGCACAATGAATGGCAGCAGTTCCGTTAAAAATTATAAGTTTCGGAACCAATTTGAAATTTTAAACATATTTGTTTTTTTGTTTTTTGGAGTTGGTGTCAATAAAATGTTAAGTGTCAGCAAGAGTGCAGGCTAATAACACGAAAAACAGAAAAACCGTGTTAATTGTGGTTTTGACCATTACATGCATACTAATGAGCAATAAAAATTTATGAAGAAGAAATTGAAGTTTTTAAATTTTTAATTGGAAATTGTAATTGACGTTGGAAATTTGTGTAGTATTGCCTGTCATTAAATAAGTGAATTATTAGAAAGCCATTTCCGCCAAAATGTGATTTTATCATTTGTGATTTATTATTTAACAAATAACGGAAAATAATTGAAAAGATAATTAGTTACTAATTTATTAATATAATATAATAATATATGAGAAAAAAATATTTTTTTAATTTTGTATGATTTTGAGAACTCATGTGAGATCCACATTTACTCGTCACAACTACTTTCACCTGAGTATAGATTTCAATTGTGTCCTTAATCTAGTTAGAACTGCCTTGCAACAAGTCCAGCCCTATACCCAGTCCTACACTATAGCCTCAACGGTATCCTACAACAGCATACACAGCTTTGACACCTACTAACTCGCACTAAAGGTATGAATAGCCTAGTCCTGTATACATTGCCTAGCTTTCAAAATCCAAAATATCTCGAAAACTCTTCACCAGATGGCTACATATTAGATTGCGCCATTAGGGCAGTATCTAAAAACTGACTCTCATATTACGAGTTTCGATAATCAAGTCAATTATAGAATACTGGGCGATTATCAACTACCGGTGCTATTGTAAGTGTCGATCAATCGCTCAACCAATGACTTTGATCGTTCATTTCTCGATAGCTAATTTAAATATAATCGACTCAATCGACTGAAGTCTATTTTACTGTCAGTCGATGTAGGTAGCTTATTCTTTTAACCGATGTAGGCATAAAAAAAACTGCCTAATCTAGATCATCTTGATAACAAAGGAATGAGTTGGTCTTCTCTTTGCAATTTTAATAAAAAAAACTTAAAATTATTTGTCGTCCTGTTTTTGAAAAGGTCCAATTGTTTTTGTTAGAGTGGTAAGGCTTTCGCCGTTTGTCCATAAACCAGCCGAAGAACTTCTTAAATCGTTCGTAGCGATTTTTGAACGTCATAGATTCAGTTTCGTCAAACGTCCCACTTATCATCCAGTTCTATTCATTTCCTTCTTAATATCTTTCAGTGGTATAACAAAGAACAGGGTCTAATTCTTGACTTTACTAAACGAAGGTGACAAAATTTATTTTCATTTTACAATATCGAACATTTCAAAAGCTTTAGCGAGTAAAAGTATTTTCGAAAGATTTCAGTAGCTTTGCGCTATTAAAAAACCAACCAGTTCTTGAGCTGAACAAACTTATGTCAGCTGACCTAAAACTCCATTTAATTAAGTAAAGCACCATTTCTTCACCAATAAGCAGAAAATCAATTCAAATTCAAATAATTTTTATTTTATTTAGTTCATTTCCCATGCTCTACACTTTAACCTTGATATTTAATTATTTAAATGCGGCCAGGCAACAAATGTAACAGATGATCGACTTAAAATGCATTAGCCAAAACGAGAAAGGTTCGTTGAATTTACATAATTTACACATTTTAAAAGCATACACTTAACTAGATTAATGAGCATAACCAAAAATATTATTAACAAATACTAGGTAGATGAATATAGAGTAATATTTACCGTTGAAAGCGTTTAATTAAAGATAATAATTGGGTTTCGCTGTTGGAGGCGCTTTCAACAATTGGTTAATTGAGTCAATTAGCAGCAATTTTTCTTTATAATAATAGGTGTGGACGGCGTCATAATTGAGTTAATTACCAAATTTCCCTTACAAAGAGTGTAAGCAGCTTCATAATTGAGTACATTAAGTGGCTGTCTGAAATGCATATTAATTGTTGTCAAGAAAAAGTTTGATAAACATACTAATGTAGTAATAATAACTAGTGTTTAAATAATTAATATTAATTGTAGGCGATTAATATTTTGCTGAGACATGATCCACTAGTGATTTGTGGTATGTGTCTTGGATACAGATATGTAATTGCAAAGCAACATATTATATAATCCTCAATTCTAATATCGAAAATACAGGAAAAAAATTTATAAAAATATAAAACGTGCGCAGGATCGTCAAATCGAACAAAAAAACGTAAAAAATATTTTAAAAGTGCAAAGAAAAATTATTAAAAAAAAAATATTATAAAAAAGTGCAGTGAAAAATAGTGAGTTAAAGGTGTTGAAGTACGACGAAAAATGCAATGCAACTAGTAAAGTTCCAACGAAATACAACCCCAACGAGAATAAAAGAAGAGTGAATTAAAAATGTCTCCTATAACAACAACAAATCCACCGCGCACAAAAATGAATCTCCCAGCGAATAAAAACAGCTCACACCGAACAAAAAAGAAAGCAACGCGTTGGTCGCTCTTGCTATCCTGTCTCATGCTCCTCGGCATATCCTTCAGCTGTCACATCACCAGCACACATGCTGCCAGCACAGCAACAACACATAAACAATTCGCGCATCAGCAACTACACAGTCTCTCACCCGCGCAGCTGCTGCGGGAGTACGCGGAGACGCCGCTGGCGTTAAATACGAGTCGTGCGGCATACGATGAGTCCAGCGTGGAAGCGTTGATCGCACGCAGTCATGTTGCGGCAAAGAAGTTGCAACGCCAACAGCATGAGCAGACGCAGCAACAACAACGCCAGCAACATCGCGCACAAAAGCGCAAAAAGCAACACAAACAACGGCAACAACGACAGGAAGAGTTGCAGCCACACAAATCACACAAGCATGAAAAATCGCGTAAACAACGCGAACAGCAACAACAACAGCAGCAGGAACAACAGCCATTGCAAACACATCAGGCAACACATCGTAAAACCAAAAGTGGTCTGCCCATCGAGAGCAACATAAATAGTAATGAATTTGTTGCGGACAATATCGCGCTGGCAGATGCCGCAACAAATACGGTTGCGGCAACCAAAGCAGCAACATCGGCATTCGCTGTCAGCACAAACAAACGTGCCACAACAACGCAACAGCAACAGCAGCAGCAGGCGAAGAAGAAAAATGGCCGTAACGGTGCGTCCAACGGTGTTGGTGGTGGCGGCGGTCGTAATGGTCATGGCATCAGAGACGTCGGACGTCAGAAATTGCACAGAAACGGTAAGTTACCCTTTGCCGGGCCGTTTTCAGAAAAATTTCTATGTGTTTATATAAATATTTTCAACTAATAACAACTGCATACACTATCTACTCGTGCGCAATCATACGAGTACGTACAACTCTGCGCACATTCATGTCTACTCTATTATGGCTGCTGCCAATTTGTGGCGGCAGCAACAAGTTAGCCGCAAAGTTTTCCCATCACAAACAATGGGAAATACGACAATTGCTCTTAACACCAATACAGTGGGGGTAAATTGATAAATTTGTTTAAAAAAAATTGCCTGAAGATTGTCTGTATCTGTAGTTGGAATGTGAACTCATGAACCCAGGAATTATAGCCGAAAATCCCGTCGAAATCGGCGGGAAGTTTTTTACTTTTTAAATATTTTAGACTGGGTGTCCGGAACCTACTGGTATATATATCTCTTCTTCTGAGTACTTTTACTAAAACTGTCAGTCCTATTTCACCAAGCGCTTCTTCGAGATCTCATTGCCTAGATGATGTTATTTCCTTTTCATAACCGCCCAGACCTCGAAGACAATTATTAAGTCTCAGGCTGGGTATTTTCAAATATGTCTTTAAGATCCGTCAATACTGACCGATTATAATTCTTATTGTTCGAAATGTATATGTATCTTTGTTTTCAAGCATATAAAAAAATTTCTTCGAATATCCATCTTCCTATTGATTCCTATTGATTGATATTTAGGTTTATCAGGTTCTGTTTTTCGAATAGTAATTCCTTTTTTTTAAATAGACCTTTTTAATATAATTCTGATTTTTCCGACAACGCGATCTAAGGTTTCGTCGCAAATATTGTCTGAAGGGACTACTATGGGAAGGACGCAGGTCTGATCTTCCGATAGATTAAGAACCTCTCCCGAAAATGTCTAAATAATTCATGGGGTAAACCCTTACGTTAACATAATACTAAAATAATACTTTAGTTCGACTTTGATCAGAGGGATAGAAATAGTTTTTTAAGTGAAAAGAGTGGTTAGGGTATTCCATCGGTCCCATTTCAAATTCGCGAAATGCAAACGGGGCTTAGTTTTTCCGATCCCACAACAGTCGGGTCTACGTAACCGGAACATATCAGGATTTTTCTTCGATCAAGATGTGTCAACTCAGATCAATGTTTTCTGCCACTAAAACAACAACAACTAATGGTCTAATTGTTGTAGTTCCGATTATACTACGGGATTTCGACGATATATTTAGTAAATTAGAAGAAATTTAATTACTTAATCGCCTCACTGTTTCGCAGTTCATCAATATTACTGCATACAACAACAAAATCAACAGAATATCTCCAACAACTGCGCGTTCACCAACACATTCCTCAAATTCTTGTTTATTAGACATTTTTAATAAAAAAAGAAATGCATGCGTCTTCCGCAACTGTTACAATTCCTTTTTCAAGACGCGCTGCTTTTTTGCTGCTCTCCAGAGTTTATTGTTGTTGTTGTTCTAGCAGCTGTTGCAATTTTATATGTATTTGTTGTTGCCGGTGTTTTATGGCAATGCAATTGCAGCTGTCATATAGTTGTTTTTGTTGTTGGCAGTTTGTTGCTACTAAATATGGTGCCTGCTTGCCTGCCAACAACTTTGCGGTACAGTACGAAATGATCGATCGCAGCGAGAAGTTTATGTGAAAACACGAACATCAAGCTATATAAACATACAAATACATTTACAATTCTATATATACAGCCGACACACCAGCTCTCCACCGCTCCGCCAATGTGCAAGATGCGCAGTGACGTGTGAGCGCGTCAAATGTGCGATCGATCTGTCAGCGATAGCAGCACCGCTGTTGTGCGCCGCCAACCTAACAGTTATCAGTACGTTTGCTCCGATCGTTGACCAGCTCCAAATATGGTACGGTTTTCCACACTACTCTGCTGGAGTTGAAAGAACTTTCCATGTGAAAGTCATTGCAGCTTCTGGTGCAATGCAATAAATTCCAACTCGCTGCCATAGTCAGTGGTTCGTTCATCCATTTGCTAGACATACAAACATTCAAAGACTGCTTGGCAGGAAGAAATTTTTAAAATTTCCAAACGTGTCCAACGTGCTCGCGCCTGCTCTTGCGGCTCGCCATAGACGAGTGGCATAGCAAATGAGGCGCAGTTTGCTGGAGCTGAATTTCATTAGAATACATAATTTTACGGAAGTGTAGTAGGTTGAACTTCAAGTAGCGGCGATGACTGACCGACTTCTCAGCACTACATCAATTGGCTTGTGTAAGGGCTTTGAGTGTTTACATTTACGTCACGATAATTGGTTTCTTCAATAATTGGCGATAAACGTGCATTACTGTGGCAAGCTTCAGTTGCACGGTAAGTCAAAAGCTTGAGATAGTGGAAAGAACTGACTCTCAAAGTGTTCTATGTTATATAGTTATTTACCAGTGAGAATGCATTCAGAAGTAAAGTCGTTCATTAAAATTTGATATTTCTGGAAGGTCTCACTTGTCAAACTAAATCTGAAGAACTAATTTATATTCACAGACCTTTTGGTTCTTACTAGTTTCGGGAATTTGATTTTTTTATAGTCCGGTCGTTCTATTCGAAAAAATGTATTTACAAAGTTGGAGTTTCTAACTATGGAAACACTTTCTTTCTAGAAGATGATTCGAGTAATGTATTGAAAGGCAATTACCTAAACTTACTTTCGATGGGAAATCTTCGCTTCACGTTTTTCTAACAACATTCTTCTTAAAACAAAATTATAAGGTTTTTTCTATAGAAGTAAATATAGCCATAGTTCTAATCAGTAAAAGTAGAGCTACACCAGATTCTTTAGATACATTTAATTGGATCTATCTATTATAAGGTCGGGACACTGTAATCCGAAATTTAGTTCATATATATGTTGGCATGAGCGAACTGCAGACTGTTTTATCTATGACTTGTAAGATTTGTTCTGGAAGACTCATCTGACCTCAATCTCTGAGATCTCATAGTAAGAGCTGTAGAATATTATAGTGCTCGTTAAGCGCCCAAAAGCTACGATTCTAAGTCTCTGAGCTATTATTTCCAATGGGGAGATGGTAGTTTCAGAATGATTCAAAATTAGACCGCTTCAGAATAGAGAATTCATGTAGAGACAAAACATGAATCTATTCTTCATTCTAACAAATGACTTAATTGTCTGTCGGTTCTCTTGTTATGTTACATAAACAAACACATGCATTTATGGAAGCAGCAGTTTGCTAATCTTCAGCACCATCGGCGTTCGCATATCAACCGACACTTATCATCCTCACTTTTAACGACCATAAATACGGTAAAGTCAATTGGCAATAAGCACTGCCGAAGCACACATAAATTTACAGTAAAACTCTTTAGTAAAATCAATTTCTATATAATTTACTGCTCTAGCGCCGAACAGTGTGTCACTTTGATAGGCAGTCTTCCGAAATCAAATGCTTGAAGACTTGTGTCTTAAAGTGGCAGGTGTAAAAGAGAATACTGAAGATTTTGAAATAAAAATGTGTGCTACTTCTATACTGTTGAACTACCATAACTCGAACATCTATAAATCGGAATTCTCTATAACTCTATCCCTTGAATTGGCAATAGAAACCAAATTTCAAACAAATTACCTTGAATAACTCGAAAACGCTCTAACTCGCAGTTTTTTTGTGGATTATGGTGATTCGAGTTAGGGATATTCAACCGTAATTATTTCTCGGTCCGTATCATTCTTTATCCCTAAAGTAGACTGGATTTAATCCAAATTGTTGCCTACATTTAGGCTGATATTTAGCAAAGTTGCGAATCCATGTCAGTTTTATGAAATTAAATCAAATTTAATTAATTAATCTCTTAAATAAATAATCTTTGGTAATTTTTAGTTTTTCAAAAATTATGAATTCGAGAAAATATGAATGTCATGTCTTCAAGAATTAAATATTTATATACTTTTAATAAGAATGTATGTCCAATAAGATTAACAATATTTGGTCACTCACACCCCATGGTGCACTCTACCAATCCATTCCTCTCCATTTAGTAGAAAAAGCGCTGAAAATAAAACTCTCACACACACGCTCCTGAGTCGAACTCCAGCTTGTAAGCAAACGCGTGTACAAGTCCTTATTAGCGCGTGCCCATATTTACGAGCATTACCATAAAATGCGACAATAATAAAAACAACTACAACTACTTTTCAAATAATAAACGATCACTACACGAGCAAAAAAAAAATGAAAAAACAAAAACAAACAGTACTTGCCATTTCCCCAATAGACGATTTGAATGGGCGAACCAGTTGAACACTTTAAGTGTTGCCGCCATTTGTTGCCATTAAAAAAATTGGCCCTCTCGACTCCACAAGAACTTAGCAGCCACACACATATGGTGTTGTTTTTCTTCCCATTGTTTGTGTAGTCAAGTCACATTAGCTTGACTTGGTTATTGTTGTTGCTTTTTCTCATGTGTTTTTTGCCGATTGTGCTTAGTGGCGTTCAATGTCCAACGATTACAACGACTTTTGCACTTTCGTACAACGATCGGTGCCGCCTTTGTCGCAGAAAGTAGAAGTACGGCAGCTTGTAGACGCTGTTGTGGAAGTGCGGGAAGTGTGAACATTTGAAGTGTCTTTTTATGCGAAATTTGGAAAGTGCCCACAAACCATTGCCAATAATGAACTGCTTTGATGATCGCCCCGAATGTTTTTGTGTGTACATTACGGTATTGGAAGTGTTTTTTTAAAGGGACTTCATTAGGAGTGTTGAGTTGTTGATTCTTTTTGGGGGATTTTAGTTTTTTGATCATTCTCCAATTTGTATGAGAATTATTTATTTGTAGTACAAGTTAAATATATTCATATTTAGCACAAAACAATTCTTCACTTAATTTGTTTAGTAAAGATTAGGCCACCTTATGCCCTATCTCACCAATTGGTACCTCATTAGTTACAGAATTCAGATTTCCATATAAAATACTTTCACATACGCTTTCCGTTTTCCCCCCAATAATGGAGGTGTGAGAGAGTGTGGTGTCGGTAACCGAGCCAACTAACTACCGAATTTATCTAAAAAAAAGAAGTGTCGTGCTTACTTCTTGAGATAATCGTAGATTATCCCACTCCTTTCTCTAACTTTAGTCATGGACTACTATAAGAAAACGGTCCAGTAAAGCCCCTGTATTAGTCAATACGCTCAAAATTATTTCGGACTTTTTAAATTCTCTAAATTACTATTGTTAAACCTTTAGAAACTAGCCTAAATGTAGGCATTGTTCTTTTCGTTGCCTACCTTTAGGCGCATCAACAAGTTTATCGAAGTTACACACCTTATATGTACAATAAAAATATGAATAAGTTATAGACTACTATAAAAAGAGGGCCTGATAAAGCCCTTGGACTAGTCAATACGTTCAAATTAACCTTAGAACCATCAATTTCTCTAAATTACTATTGTCAAATCTATAGAAACTAGCCTAAATGTAGGCATCATTATTTTCGTTGCCTACCATCAGGCGTATTCAACAAGTTTAATGAAGTTACACATCTTATTTAAACAAAAGATGTATATATTAAATGAAATTCCCATCAGCTTCTCTTTTGAGCTTTAAAAAAATACCGGTTCCTCGTGATTAAGAAATAAAATGCATGGAGCTATAAATAGATGATCGATCAGTATGTACAAAATGCCTAATCAAAGCTTGTGAATCTCGAACTGCGCATAATGATAACACGGTCAACAGCTAATTAGCTTAAAAAAAGGTCAAACGAAATGCGCTCCAGCTGCGCACAGTGGTGCCAAAGCGGAAAAAAAGGATTTTTTTTATCATTCCAAATTTGTACCATCTTTTCAATTTAAGCTAAGAACTAATCAAATAACATTATCCGAATACTTGGGCTTGATATATTCAATGGTTTTTTGTTGGGAGAGCTTCAAAGTCCAACAAAGTATCAAGGCAAAGTTACTCAGAAAAATGTGATGAATATTGCAAAGGTTAAAACTCAAAAGTTACCCATAAAATATCAATTGTAAAGTTTTTATTTATTAAAACCAATGTTATAGATGGGATTTACATCATCAAATGTATACTTTATTTTTAAAGATTTTTTTAATATGATGTTTTTTCATGGTCCAAAAAATCATATATTTCACAACTTCAACAGAATATAACTATTGTGCGCAGGAGCGCGCAGGTTAGCCACTTACACAAAATAAACTTTAAAATCTCCTTAATCGATAGAAAAAAAAATCAGCTGCAATTAGCTGCCAATTCATGAGTAATTAGCATTTTAATGTACTGCAACTGCAACTGCGTTGTTTGTTTGCTTGATTCGTTGCTTTGTTTTTTTTGCCTGCTTCGTTATTTTGTTTGTTTTTTTGATTGAAACAGCCAATGTTATTACTGAGGAAGTTAACCGTGTTGAAAACGAAATTCGTAATTTAAATAACAGTGTAGTAATTATTTCAAACCGAATTTTCGAAATATGTCATTGCCTTGCTCTTACAATTATTGATGGTAAAGTTGTTAATACCGTAACTGAAACCTCAGCAATTAGTGTATGTTTCATATGTACAGCAAAACCAAAGGAAATTAATGATTTAGATGATATATTGAGGAGAACAGTAAACGAAGGTTCCCTAAGATTTGGAATTTCTCCCTTGCATGCAATAATTAAGTTTATGGAGTGTATTCTGCATATTGCTTACAACAAACATTTTCGCAAATGGAGAACTGACGATCGTACCAAAAAACTGAAGGCAGATGAAAAAGCACGTATTCAAGCAGATTTGAAGTCATCCTTGGGAATAAATGTTGATGTAGTGAAGCAGGGACTGGGTACGACAAATGATGGCAATACCTCACGAACATTTTTTGAGAATCCTGCTAAAACTGCCGATATTGTTGGCGTTGACGAAAACCTGATGCATAGATTTAAAATAATATTAAATACAATCAATAGTCAAGCAGCAATAGATCCTCAAAAATTTGAAATTTATTGCATGAAAACTGCGAGGTTATATGTCAGCCTTTATGAATTTTACTATATGCCAATGACGGTACATAAAGTTTTAATGCATGGAAGAATTGTTTCATCCTCTATTTTACCATTGGGCATGCTATCAGAGGAGGCTCAAGAAGCTCGCAATAAAGATTACAAGAAATATAGGCTTAATCATTTTAGAAAATGCGACAGAATTTCTACTAATCAAGATGTAATGCACTTGCTTTTAGCTTCATCGGTTCCTTTTATTAATGGTTTCAGAACAAATCCCAAAAATAAAACTTTAGAATTGGACGATGATGTTAAAAAATTACTTGTTGAATAAATAATTAATAATATATGATCATTTTTGAATATTTATTGGTTATGTTATATGGGAGGTGGGCGTAGTTGTGGGCGGATTTTAACAAATTTTTTATTTTCATCTATTTTGGCAATATGAGAGATGTGTGCCAAATTTCAAAGCCCTACCTCGATTCCTTCTATTTTTTGCCGCGGCTTGTATGAAGCGGCACCACTGTGCTGCGCACGCTCAAAGTGTTGTTGTGTGTATTTGCTTTTTCTCCACTGTGACACCACGTACGCCGCATGCTGACCAGTTTAATGGGTCAAATGTGCAACAAGCTTTTGTGTAATAACGAGTTTCGGTACGTTACAAATGCACGCAGACATACATATGCAATGGCATAACCCAATTTGGAGCGCAACTTTCTTCAGCGCCCTCTACCTAACCCCTGACATGCAGGTAACTTCAACATGATTGCTAGCGACGTTTGAAAAATGCTCAGCTGGTCAACTCTTTTGTGCGGCTGTATGTGTGATTTTTTTTTAATTTTTTGGTGCTTGTGTTACGTTGTAGAGTCTCTAGTTTGGAGCAGAGGCTCGATAACAGCTTCATAAATCTAAATATGTTGTAAACAACTTCATTTGCCGTCAAACTAACGTGTGCTTTTGCCGATCGCAGCGCGCCTTAGATATATATACATATGTACATATGTAAGTATGTATGTGAAATGTATGTATTACGGTGTTTTCCTCGCGCAGCGCTATGATTAACTCACTGCCTCATAAAAAATCGAAATTCAATTGATTTTTCCCCAACTGCTGACTGTTTTATCGCTGCTGCCTGCTGTCTGTCTACTCATGCTGATCGTATGCCATTAACGGTTGCTTTAGTGATCTTTCTTCGCTATGAGATATGCATACATTTCTCATAGCAGTGTGTCGCATTATTCATCGAAAGATATGGGCCCGGGTTTTCCACAATTTCTCACTTCAAATTTTGATTTCTACCCGCAAATGTAACGATCTTCTGCATATGATCACGTTCGATCTATAAGCGTCTATTGATCGTTTTTTGAATCCATTTTTGTTATAATTTTAATATTTATACTCAACTCGCCTTTCACTGTGGTTCGAGCTCGTGATTTACACTCACTTAGTCGCCACACAAGAGTCCGTCACCTCATGCACCGGCACAAGCCAAGCAATCAGGCTTGTCATTGCTTCACACAACATCATCGATAAATTAATTAATTTATGTGTTAATCAGCACAAAAAAGTTTTTACTGCTCAGTTTTTATTCCAACTCACCATTAAGATTCGTAGGCAATGAATTGCATTTATCATTATTTCCATTTAATTGAAACTATTGAGATTAGCCAAGCGCCAAAGCGCTGATCTTCTTGATTTCGGCGTTCAGTAGCGAGCACCGTTTTGTCAGCGCTTAATTTATCACTCTGTTGCAAATATTTAATTGCTTCTGCGGTCAATTGCTGACTTCGTAATCGATTAATGGGAAAATTTGTTTGCTGAATGGAAAATTTATTAAACGAAATAAATTTATTTCTAAAGCATTAACCACAAAAAAAGTTGGGGGTATGGAGAATTTCGGGGAAATTTGGAAAGGTTAATGAAGTTTGATTTATTTATTCCCTTAGTCTTTATTTCTCAGTCTTATAAATCTCGAAAGCTGGAGATATTAGATGCTTTTCTTATTTGAGAGTCCGAATATTTTGGATCATACCTCTCTTATTAGATCCATGATCTCAAAAATCTCAAATAAACATTTTATCTAATGTTTCCAGCTTTCCAAACTCTGGACTCTAACTAATGTTTACCATCATTTTACTAATGACAACTTATCATCACTCTTCATGCTACATGCCTCAATAAGCGCTGTAATGACTTCCTATGAAGTGGCAATGCATCAAAAACTTTAGTGCTCACATCAACGCTTCACGCATGCGCAAATGCTGTTCAAACAACAGTTGTTTACGAAATTCCTTCTGCAACACTGTTGCTATGTTTTCGCAGTTAGTTAATTTATATACCTCCGAAGCGCGTCAGTCAAGTCAAATCATTGCAATGGGGCATGACTAAACAACAGGAGTAATGAACCCGGTGTTAACTTGAAGGATCTATGGTAATATTTGAGGCCTGTAGCTATCACAGATTTCTAATCTGAATGGCTTTAAAACTGCAGGATTTTTGAATGTTAGAATTTCCACGTTCTATATATTAATACGTAGCTTAGAGTGCATTAATGAAAAACTATCTCTCTTATCATGGATTGATGCTTTATAATCGTTGTTTCCGCTATATATTCCACAGCCATTTTCATCCAGCAGGTTTGGAGATGTAGTTTCTTTACAAGAAAAATGTATACCGGATGTCAGTCAGGTCTTTTTTAAATACAATAGTCCGCCGTTTCAAGACCTTCTATCTAATTAACCGAAATCTCAAGATCTTCGCGCTCACTCAACAAGACCTATCTCTCCTTCGTTTGACGATGCCCTCTTGATCTCTTTTCTATACATTCGAATGCTCAGGTTCGCTTAACTTCTATCCTCAGCATATGAAGCTTTTGCTACAGTACTTAAACTCTCAAAGAGCAGGATTGATAGTAAACTTGGGATTCTTATATTTGTGTACAGTCTTCAACGTTTGTAGCTCTTTGACCTCAAGAATTCGGTTTGTTACCACGTTCTAGCTGCAGTGATTGAGAAACCAAGTTGAATTTCGAACGGATAGTGGATAAATCTCGGCACAGTTTCCATAACTCCTAATTGCCTATCATTCTGTGTTTTTTGCAATAATAATTCTTCAACGAATAGAAATTTGTAGCAACATAGACAAAATTATTCATCCATCGTCCCACGAGTGTGCACTTCAATTCAATATATACAGAACCACTTAAATATGAGTATATCTCTTTATAGAATACCTTCAGCCAATATTCTGTGAAGCCACTTTTCATATATAATATGCGGTCGGTTTATAACTCTCCCTGCCAACACTTTTTACTTTTCTCACTTAGAGACATACACATATTCATTGTATGTATATCATATATAGTAACTAATATATGTATATTTCCAAGTCGACTTTTCCTGCTGCATGCGTCAACCATACCGACTTTTCACACTAAACAACAACAACTAGCCAACAACCAAAGCATTTTTGTTGTTGTGTCCACTTCAATTTGCGCCTGAACATGTCTACTTGTCGATGGCAGTCACTGTTGCTGTTGTAATAGTTGTTATTGCTGTGCGGTGAAGCAATTCGTTACGGAATTATAGATTTGTGGGAAAGTAACTTTTCATCTTCGGCAGTTAAGGTTACCAATGCGCACATACTTTTTGTTTGTGTATGTGTCTATTAGAATTTTTTCTTTAAACTCCGCCGTCTGCGTCTGCGCTACTTCAGTTGGAGCTTGTACCCCTCGCACAGCATGCCGTTGAGTGCGTGTTCTGTGAAATTAGTATGCATTTCGTAGGCATTTGCATCAAATTCCAATAAACTTTTACTATGTCATCATAAAAGCGTTGCTTCAATAAATTTTTTATTGAACCAAAAGTTTTCATGCTCCTCAACCGTTTAATTGCTGCGTGCACAAGAACAAAAACGCCAAAACATAATATGTGGTTTTTACGCGGCAACATTTTGAGAATGTGTTAATTTAATACTCTTAAATGGTGATTTATATGGTTATTACGTTGGCTCGTTTACAAAAGCTCAGCTTTATTTGGTGGCTTTTTCCAGATTTTTTCGAAATATTTTCATTTTATTTTGATTCAAAAAAGTGTTGTCGCCATAAAACTCGACTTATGAGTTTCGTTAACTGTGTTTCACTGGCTATATTTATTAGATATGCATATATAAATTTGCAGCCAAGTCATAAAAGTGCTAATCGGATTTGAAATCTAACAATATTGATAACAATAAACACGATTTCTACTTGTAATCGTTGGTATTTTGTATAAAATTTTATGTGGTTTTAATTAAAACGGACGGTGCTTTTTGATCACTTTGATTTTTAGTTACAGATTTTTACGAGCTGAATATTTTTATTGGTCTCAAAAGACATTTTATTAAAAAGTTTAAGTTTTGTTGTTATTTTACAATTTTTCTAGATCGAAGATAAGTCTTATCTATAAATATTTAATTTCAAAGAGATGCTGCTGGGACAATGCTACTGAAGTAAATATTTTGTTGCGTATATTTATACTCTCGCAACAAATGTTGCTACGAGAGTATTATAGTTTTGTTCACATAACGGTTGTTTGTAACACCTAAAACTAAAAGAGTTAGATATAGAGTCATATATACCAAAGTGATCAGGGTGAAGAGTAGATTTGAAATCCGGATGTCCGTCCGTCTGTCCGTCTGTGCAAGCTGTAACTTGAGTAAAAATTAAGATATCTTGACGAAACTTGGCACAAATATTCCTTGGCACCATAAGAAGATCAAGTTCGAAAATGGGTAGAATCGGACCATTGCCACGCCCACAAAATGGCGAAAACCAAAAACACATAAAGCGTCATGACAAAGCCATAAATGAATATATAAAAGTAAAATTTGGAATAAAGGATCGCACTAGGAGGGGGCATATTTGGATGTAATTTTTTTGGGGAAGTGGGCGTAACCCCGCCCACAAATCGGTTATTTGTATATATCTCGCAAACCAATAAAGCTATATAAACCAAGCTTTCTGCAGTCGGTTCTCTTACATACCCCACCACACACCATGAAAATAGTTGAAATCGGATAATAACCACGCCCACCTCCCATACAAAGGTTAGGTTGAAAATGACTAAAAGTGGGTTAACTAACTAACGAAAAACGTCAGAAACACTAAATTTTGCAGAAGAAATAGCAGAAGGGAGCTGTACCCAGATTTTTTTACAAAATGGAAAATGGGCGTGGCATCGCCCACTTATGGGTCAAAAACCATATCTCAGGAACTACTCGACCGATTCGAATGAAATTCGGTATATAATATTTTCTTGACACCCTGATAACACGGACAAAAAATGGGTGAAATCGGTTCACAACCACTACTACTTTCCTTATAACTCAATTTTGAAATCCATCTTATTCCTTCACTTTATAATGTGAACATAAGGAACCAATGGAGATAACGGAATAAAACTTTACACAATTAGTGCATATCATCTCTGGCTTCACTTGTGAAAAAATTTTCGGAAACGGACCATAACTTTTCAAGGCCCCAGATATCGAACATGTTGAACTCAGCGCCTAAGGATAAATTTTAACCGAAAATATGGGTAAATCTCTCAGATATCTCAATTTAATTCAGAGGAAATTGTTTTCTTCTAATAGTGTGTCTCTGTTCCAAAAATTATTAAAATCGAGTCATAACATTTCCATATACCTCATTGTAGGTTTTTCAAAAATACGGTGAGCTTTATTCCGTATATATGTATTGGTTAAATTTCTTCAATAAATAGCGAGAGTATAAAATGTTCGTCGATAACACCGTCAGTATTTTAGGAGAAGTAGCAATGAATTATATAATGGATTAAAATTTTGGTCCAGATACTAAAATATCATTATAGTTCCTAGAAGATTTAGGGTCAACCCTTCATTCTTGGTCTTCCTATTATAATTATCAACTTTCCACCTCCTTCAACATGCAAGTCTAACAGAAAACACAATATAAATGGCATCCAAGTTTAGCTAGAGACAAAGTTTCTGGTACTGCCTTCTTATATTCCCCCATTGTTATCTTGAGAGTATTTATTTGGTCTCCGTATAAAAAAGTTAAAAATTGGCTCCATGATATTTAGTGATGAATAATCTTGGTCAGAAACATAACATTTTTAACATGAAATAAGTCGGATAGCGCATGTTCGATGAGAAAATGGTTTCTTAAATAAACTAGTCAAAAGATGTATACTTAAAATCTAAGGACCTGGACGTCTAACTTATCCTATGAACTTTGCTAGATGAGTAAATTTATCTTCCGTACCTTCAGTCAATTTCGTGCACATAAACGAATTATTTTCGGAAGATATAACAGTAATGACGAAATTACTCGAAACTATCATAAAAACACTCTATATTGGCCCATGTTAAATAGTAGAAAATTAAGATTCTGAATTCACAATTCTAATTCAAGTTATAATAATGTATTGGTACGAATAATCTGTTTTAATAAAAAATTGGTTTATTATTTTAGGGCTTATTTATTATTAAAATAGATATACGAGAGATGAATAGGTTTTTTGAACAGCCACATTAATTTAATACAAATAATAGGATTATAATTGAGTAGCTCGTTTTTTTGGCTTTCGCACAGCCGGCTACTCGATTAACGATCAGCTGTTGTACATTTTTGTTTTCCCTGTTCATAAGAAGTTGTTAAGTTTCAACAGCTGTTTGCTATTTTCTCAATAACCACAGCCATTATGTCCAGCAACGACATCTACCGTCGAGTAGTATTACTTACAGATACCTTCTTTTTCGTAGAGTTGCAATTCAGTTTCAACTCGTTTTGTATTCGATTAGAAATTAATGTTGTTTGGCAAATCGATCTAAATCAGCGCTTTAATCGTGTAAAAGCTGGTTAATTGATTAATTAACTTCTGTGCAAAAAGGCTATAAGCTGTATTTTCGAAGAGGTGTTTCAGACAGTAGAGACATTTTATAACATTATCATAAAATGAGAGAGAATTTCTGAGGAATCAAAATTTTTGGGAACACTACATTATCTGATGGTCCACCGAGTCATTAGATGCATCGTTAAGAGCCGTTCAATATTGTCGTCAGTTTATTAGCCAGTTTTAAATATTCTCAAACATATAATAAACATAAATCATTGAGCACTTCAAAGTTGTCTCAGAAATGCCGGAACCTCTCTTAAAATAACGAGTTTATAACTTTATTTCCTTTATTGACATCAAACACATATCTTATCTTACCAATTAATATCTGCTTCCAACCAAAACTGTCAATGAACTTCAGAAAACTACAGCAGTAATGAAAATACTCCAAATTTATTATATCTAACTGATATGAGACCGAAGACAGTGTTTTACGTGTCTTACGTGCAGTGCACACACGCCACCGCTCAGGTTACAAGGCGCCTTTTAACAGTGAACACAGTGGAAATGAGATAGGCCCGTCTGACACATTATCCCACTACCCGATTAACTCAATGACTAACTGACTGACTAAATCACCAGCTTGCCACCTATAATTATGGTTGGATGTAGGTGATTGTGTTTTGTGTGCGTTGGAGTAGTTAATAAACCCGAACTAATGCATACACCTGCATTTCGTTGGCTCTGACTATCATTATCACAAATATTGTACGTGCGCTGGGCGGCCTTACTATAGAGTGCGTGTGGAGTGCCCTTACAGTGACAGCAATATGACGTATGTGTGGTTTCTCGGAAATTGCCCAGCTCAAACTAATATCATTTAAGAGCACACGATCCCCACGGCAGTGCAATGGCCAGCGGCCTTCTTCTTACGCCTGCCATCCTACTTTATTGGTTTTTTCGATGTTGTTTTTGTTTTGAAATGCATACATACATATTTACAGGCGAGCGCATTTATTTACACTACTCAATGAACTCCGAGCGTAAACAAACAAATACAAATAAACCGAAAAAAATTTAAGAAAATTAAATAAAAATGTGTGTGTTTGTGTATCTATGCACTCTTCAATGCAAGCAAGTTGGCTTTGTGCAATGAAAAATCAACGAAACACTTCAAAATGTTGTGTAAATATTTGTAAGTTCAAGGAATGTAAAACAAAAACAACAACAAACACCTATTTATGTTACAAAAAGCATTGGAGTATGCAGCAAATATTTTGGAGCTCCCCCAAGACGAGGTAAAAAGCAATCAATAACCGAATGAGCCGCAAGGCGGACCAATTACTAACAGACACACACCCATATATGGTCGCTATGTGGTTGCCGTACTCATTAGACTTCATCGCCTCTAAATGCTTTTGGAGTTGTGTGTGCTCGAAGAAACTAGCTTTGGGTTATTAACTTTTGACTGCCCCACACACACACGCAGCCGATAAGTTGCGGAAAAGGAAATGCGTTTGCTTTGAAGAGTGTGAATTTTCGTTACATTCAACTGAAAATTCTCAGTACCCCATGAATTGTTTGTGCAAACTTTAGAGTTCATAAAACAGATTATTTGTTTTTTGTTCTGTCTGGCAGCTGCCGAATTTCTTTTGTGGTTCCATTGAAGTGCTCTTTTTATATTCGCTTTTCTTGGTTGCATTCTGGAGCTGTTTTCGGAACGTGGTTTCTACAAGAATATTCCATCCATTGTTAAAGGTATTTCGAAGACTTCTCGTAACTCTTCATACAGTTCCTACAGTATATTGCCTTTACCCTTCTCTAGGTTCCCGATATAGAGAGAATTTAACCAATTAAAACTTCAAAATCCGGTTGAGCTTATGTTTTACGTTTTGTGGTTAGACTGCCACCATCATCATCGAATTTGTTTATCCACAATCAATCAGTCTGCGATTCCACAATGTCAGCTCCTCTTCACTCTCGTGACGAATTCAGAATATGTCTTCTTAACACATTTCATAAGACTCTTCAACTCTTCGTCTCACCTCATAATATAATTTTCGACCACCCCCGCTCACTGGTTCAGGTTTCAAAGATCAAAGCCTTTTTGTTCAATATCCAGTCTAATAGAAAAAGACTTGGTTTCAAAACTAAGCTTTATAATTTGTACCCTCTTCCACCGGGCTTTAATTAAGACGACGATACTTAAAGTGAGTTTTGAAGAGGGCTAAAATGTTCTTACCATTCCTGTACTTTCATTTGGTCTATAGAAATACTATACTATATATTAGTGTCCGACCGATACCAAATATTTGGCCGATGCCGATGCCGATGCCGATTAATCGGCCAGTTGGCAAAGAATCGGACGATGCCGATGCCGATGCCGATTCTTTCATCAACAACTTTATTTAGTAAATTAGTAAAGTAACAAATGAAAAACAAAGACAAATAACATCACAAAATAAGTAAACAACTCAGTTCATATGATGATTCATTTAATTAATATTCAAAACTAAATAAATTATTATGATAAGATATACAGTGGAACTTCTCTAACTCGAATCATCATCACAAAAAAACTTCGAGTTATAAAATGTTCATTAAAAAATATAATTTTTCAAAAAGCAGTAAATTTTAGATTATACCCAGTTTTATTTATTTACTTCGCAAAAAGTTTTATTTAAATACAATAAAACATGTTTTTGTTTGTTGCATTTTGCAATTGTTTGGTTCTTGACGTTTGTATCTCATGCCTTTGTTACATGATTTATACAATTCATAAGTGTAATATCATAATTTTTGTTTGCCTCCATAAGATATAGAGGGACTCTTCTTAAATTCTACCTCAATATAAAAATTTTAAATTTTGTATTATGCCATGACCAAAAAGTTCGATTTATGGAAGAAAATTTGTATGAAAATTGCCTTCTATTGCCACTTCAAAAGTTCGAGTTATGGAGAACTTCGAGTTATAGAAATTCGAGTTAGGGAAGGAAATTTGTATGAAATTTGGCTTCTAAACGCTATTGCCTATTCAAGTGTTCGAGTTATGGAGATCTTCGAGTTATAGAAGTTCGAGTTATGGCAGTTCCACTGTATGTTGGTAGAAAAATAAATTATTCGCATTTTCTCAAAGCGAATCAGCAATATAGCTCTTTACTTTAAGGACAAATATGAGCATTAAGGTCTATAATCGAAAATAGTAGGTCTA
Source organism: Zeugodacus tau (assembly GCA_031772095.1). Taxonomy (NCBI): domain Eukaryota; kingdom Metazoa; phylum Arthropoda; class Insecta; order Diptera; family Tephritidae; genus Zeugodacus; species Zeugodacus tau. The sequence continues at coordinate 4,496,042 of CM062651.1, forward strand.
GTAAAAAGAATCCGTTATTTTCAAAGAGATGACTTTTGTCATTTATATCTCGCATTGTGAAAGGCGTCACATGGGGATAGTGTCATGATAGAAACTTCGGTAGCTTGCTTGGGATGTTCTTTTGCATGCACCTTATAGTCCTGGCCAACACCAAGTGATTACTACATGATCCTGTGTATGGAGAACTTTTAAAAATAGACTCTCCTAGTTACGAATGCTTCTATAATTATATTCAAAATCTCAATAAGTTGTTAAAAAACTGAATCGAATCGAATCTTTCTAGCAGTGCTAAATAAAACCTTCAATTTAATGCAAAATTATTGAATTTCTTTATACTAGACTTAAATTATCATCGATGTTATTTATTAGTAATGGTAAACAGAAGAATTCAAATTTTATGCTTTAAAGAAATCAAAAAAGTAAAAAAAAAATGTATTTTAGTGTGATCCGAAAGAAGTAGAAAGAATCGGCTAAGAATCGGCCAAATATGGCCGATGCCGATACCGATGCCGATGCTGAATTTTGTGGCCGATACTGGCCGATGCCGATACCAAAGCCGATTAATCGGTCGGTCTCTACTATATATGTATGTATAAAGTCATACTGAAGTAAAAAATCTTATGCCTAAGCCCTCAACCCTTCGTCAATATTTGTCCCAAAAATCTAACTTATTTGGCTTCATGTTCTAGCTCGCTATTTCCCAGAGTTTTCCTTGAGAGTTTATGCATTCTCCACTATACAACTAAACGTTGAGTATATCTAATCTACAAGGTGTTCATATGGCAATGGAGGTAGAGATGGGAATTGTACTATTCGAAACGGGAAGAATCGTTTAAAAGATTCGTTCGTCAGCAAAGATAAATCTCAGAAAAGATTTTTATTGAATATTTCTCACAAGAAATAATCTTCAACAAGTGTATAAAGCGCACTCTTGTCGCATCGAGCTCGTGATGACGATCTTTTACAACCCAACGAAAATAGCTCAGTCGAAAGATCTCTACCGTGATATCTACTTAATCAGCAAGTCATCATTGGGAAGTAGTAATTAAGTGGACTGTTTTGAGAGCATGTTAAAGTGTATGTAAATGACTATAATTACATGCAACCAGCTCCGAATACACTGATGTGGAAATTTTCCGAATTCTTTTCAACCCAACAACACAATAGTCACACACAGTCTCGCATTCTCTTCACATTTTCACAATATCAGCAATTTGAATGGGACTGTGTAAACATTGCGGCGGCAATAAATATCTGAAAATGAAAGAAAGAACACAAAAAACATTTGTAAATAAACAATCAAGCTGCAACGTTACCACATCTATCGCTCAGCGCCACCGGCAACGTGCAACAACGATCGATAAGTAATCAAAAAAATGCCACTTCAGCCGTTGACAGTGGTATGAGGCGATTCCCGGCACACACGAATCTTGAATGTCATCAATGGCTGTCCAACTGACTGGCTGTCGACTGCATTCTTATGCAGATTTCACAGTGTCTTCACGCTTGCAAGCCATACACAAGAAAAGTGGGGAAAACACGCATCAAAGAAGAAGACTAAATACTTCACAAAGCAACAAATATTTTTAGCGCATGGCTCGCTAATGGTATGCACAGTGGTGGGGAATACGCGAGTACACCGGTAATTATTGAAGTTAAATTGGGTTGCATTCAAATTATGTAGACATGAGCCAATAAGTGGTCAGACTATTTAGGGACCCGTAATGGTACCATTCTTATTTCTTCTAGAAGGCTTCATTCTCTTGGAAACCTTTGGAGCTTAGTTTTAACTTGTAAGTTCCTATAAGAAACATATGAACTATTCTCAGGGATCTGTGCAGGCCAAATTAATACCTTCCTTGAAACTTAGAGTTCTTGTTCTTCTGGAAGCGGCGGGAAACATTCCAAATAGTCCTTGGCTGGATCAATGAGTGAAAGACCTATCTGAGAATTTTCTTGGTTACATCCAACAATCATCTCTTGAGACTGTAGCCGAGTTGACACTCCTTGGCTGGATATGAATAAGGGTTATGGAGATCCGACTGTTGAGAAAGCGGTTACTTAGTAATGGAAACAAAAAGTCAATGACCTATCTGAGAATTATCTTGGTTACATCTTACACTTTGGCTTGGCCGAACCTTCCTCTCACTCATCTCTTGAGACTGTAGATGCATTAGTTACAGATCTGGTATGGGCAGATAACATTGTCTTCCATAGCTTTGCCGAACTTCGGAAAATTTTAACAACTCCTCTATAGTAAGCTTTCATAAACCTTAAAAAGGCAAAGAAATCGCTACTCTTTTGAGCCAGAGTAGTTCCTACAGTAATATTTTGTTACAAACCTCGACACCCGTGGGATCGTTAATGCGGAAAACCACAGGAGAGATTTCTATATATATATTAGTAGTTATCCAGTCCAGCCTAAAGATATATTGACTCAACTTATGACCACGATTCGAGAGATTTCATACCTTTACTCGTCTCTTCGAGAATAACAGTCCTTCAGTCGATCGCTTACCTTTAACAAGTCTTAATTTTCTCGCCACTGTAGCGAAGTCGATGGCAAACAAAAAGCCCTCTGCGAGTCAGTTGCAGCAGCCGCCTAGTAGCCGCGAGGGGCGCTGCCATGAAGTGTGAGTGATGATGTAGTGACGACGTCTGCCACTTTTGCGCCTCTGACCAAGCTTCATCACTACACACACACTCATACAAGCAAAGTAAACGCCGAACTTGGTCATTCACCAAAATAAACCTGTTGTTGCACGGTCGCGGAGCTCTTATAAGTATAGCGTAAGCTCTTCGGTATCTTGTGTGCAGCCATCAACGCTTAATTTCGCCGCGCTAATGTTGTTGCTGCGCAGTTCTAACGAGCAACGCGGCGCGGTTGTCGATGATGCGGTTGATGATGATGGTGCATATCAAGCGGCCAGTTTAGATAAAAATTAGTGAATAAATTTATTGTTAATTGCTGTTTCCAATAGCCAGTTGAGACGATTGAGATATGCGCCGTGGCCGAAACCTGCCGCACAAAGGAAAGAAGCACACACAAACACACACTTGAAGTGTGGTGCAATGTTGTGGCACTTTGGTTGTAGAATTCACCTGCTCTGGCTGTGGCTGCTGTTGTTGTTGCTTTGAAGTTTTGCTTTCTGGCAGCTTCTGCTCTTTAAGTCTTTTGCTTGCTGTTTATGTGGCAATAAATTAATGGAGAAAAGTGATAAGCAAAAAAACGCTACAAAAGCACATATTTACATAAATTTCATTATAACTGCATATCAACCTATGTGTGTGTGTGAGTTATCAACAATTGCATTTTGTATAATAACACAAACAAAAGATTGTGAAAATGAAAATCTCGCTGACTGTTTACCTAATTTTCATAAAAAACAATCAGTATATTTGGCTTACACTGAGAGAAAGTACTGTGTAAAAGTGAAGTTGAGGCAATTTATTGCTGTGCGAGCGCAATTAATTGTTGTGAAGAGAAAGAAATTATAAATTGTTTCCATTTTTCGAACGTAATTAATTAGAGGTTTTCAATTGTGTAATTAATTGAGGCTACTTGGATTCGATTCCCGCAATTTGTAATCGATGATCACTCTTTTAATAGCAACACGAAAAATATATTAGCTTCAAGTACTTCTTTGGGTGGTCCCATGTTCTTTATGAGTGTGGTTTATTAAACAAAAGTGTTAAAAATGAGTATGCCGATCTCATTATACTCGTAGGAACAAAATTACTAAAGCTTTTGAAGACTCTTGTGATTCACTCTACAAAGATCATAGATAGATTGAAAATCGCCAAAACTCGAAACCGAGTGATAGAAAAGAAATATGTTTACTGTTGAACTTCTCTAACTCCAATCCATAATCCACAAAAATACTTCGATGTAGATAGTCTTCGAGTTATGGAAGGTAATTTGTATGAAATTTGACTTCTATTGCCAATTCAAGAATTCGAGTCATGGAGAACTTCGCGTTATGGAACAGAAAAAGCCCGTGTTCCACTGAAGATAGTTTCCTATTGTATGATAAGAAGAAGAGACATTTTCGAACTTCCGGGAAATATTGTTATTATTCTGAAAGACATGATGATATTTATGGGATCCTCCTAGCTTAAAAAAATTTCATAATTCCTATAAGAAGAAACGGTTAGAAATTTTGTCCAAAATGGAATACATGAACTGGTTCTGGAAGTTAACTGAACGCATATTTTGGAAACTAAAGAGCTATTGAAACGTACATCAAAAGACCTTCGCGAACTATGTACATATGGACTCAAGATTGATGTGTCATAGATTTGAGATTACTTAAGGTTTCCCGAGAGCGTTTTTACCGCTCTCTACTCTAAACTTACTCTCTTCGTTCGAAAACCGTGAGGCACTCCTATTTGCTCATATTTCTTGTTATTATAATTTATAACTCAAAGACTTTCAGGTAATATAAATATGTATATAGCTTATTTTATGCTTAAACCAATTTTAGTTGAAATTCATGAAAATAATTTTTTTCAGTGTCTCAATTTTTGACTATTTTAATTATTATTTTATTTAATTTAGATCCTCTTTGTAACATTTTATAAGCACTTAGTCATAATTACCATAACAAAAGTGAAAAGGAAAGTGTTTTAGACACATGTTATAAATTTCGGAAAAACATGTTAATAAATAAATTAAATTTGTGTTTCTTTTGTATTGAAGAGAGCTTAAAAATGTAATGCAAGTATTTCATATTTGATATGTGAAAAAATTTCTAAACGAATTCATTATTATTCATACATATATTTGTACAGGTGTGTCATGTATTCATATTAATTTAGCTCGATTTATATAGTGGCTTGCCCATTCTATTGCAGTTACAACTTTCTTCTAATCGCAACAAAGTGTATAAATAACGCAGCCACAGAAAATTTGGTTTTGACCTAAAGGTTTTATTATGTGTTACTTATATTTTTGATGTTACTGAATTCGAATCCGAGGTCCATTTCACCCCATCAGATCAGGATTTTGACATAACCCCAAACAAGCCATGGCGAACGATTTTTATCGGAAAATTCATTGAATTCACTTGAAATTCGGTACTCGGAGAGTTTTCGAGGTCGCTGACTACGAATCCGGTGTCAGTTTTTCAAAATTCAAAATTCAAAGGATCCAATATGGGGCACGCTTATTTGAAAAATTCATCGAAAAACTCATCGGAATCGTTTGAAACTAGTTACTCGGGGGTTTTCGTGGTCGCTGATTATGAATCCGGTGTCGGAAATTTATAAATAATTTTCACTCTTGGAATTTTATTTCATTTTTTAGAGAGATATTAAGTAAATACTCAACAAAACTTCTTATCTTAAATTAAATCAATCAGGAATGATAGAAAGAGAGATGATTTTGACAGTTTTCGTCCCAATACTTTTTTTGAAATCATTTGACAGAAACTACTTCAATTGCTAACGTCATTAACGCAAGAAGTGGAAGACTATTACTATGAACCTTTGACAGTTCGTTTCGTTTATGACGTACGAAGTTGCCATTTTGTTTACTTCATTTATTGATTTATTATTTGAGGCATCGAATCTGACCCTTGTATTTTAGTTATTTATTATCATATTTATTTAAGCTTGAATTGATGTGTTTCATAGCCTTTGAGGTTGAATTGATGTGTTCATAGCCTTTGAGGTTGATATTTGTATCCTTAATAATGGATCCATATATCAATCCTGAACAGTATACAAATAAAATTTAATATATCAGTCCTGATATATGCTGAACACACTCTCTTAAGCTCTCAAAATCAGAAAATATAATATGTACATATATAATTTATGAATTATGATTAACGGTGACACCTTCTACATATTTACCAACAACATTTCTAACTAATTAACAAACGTGTAAATTAACAAAGAATCCGCAAATGCCACGGCGTAATATAGAAGTTATGCAAACTTTAAATGCTGCTGACAGAAGCATGTCGCTGAGTCATAAACGCACACACACATGCGCACACGCAGACAGCGTGAAACTTTCTTCTGCTGCCCGGGGCATCTTTGCGTGGCATGAAAGCGCTCACGCATCTACGCATGCACGCATGATTGCATGCATGCTCTCAGCTGTTGTCTGCTGTCATTGACAGCTCGTTTGACATTGACAGTTAGAAGCGGCGGCGGCAGCAACAGCAGCCAGCACAGTGGCATGCCGCCCGACAGCTAAACGCTTCGAGAATAATGCAATAAATAAGAAATTACAGTTGCGCGTCACAGACAAATAGGCAAACCACATGCCATACACATACAAACATACATTCGAAGAACGAAGTGCAGGTGGAGCTCTGTGTGTCTGTGAATGAATGTAAAAGAAAGCACTGGAAAACTAAAAAAAGAGTTAAAAGTACTCGAAAATCACAGTGAGCCTCTTCTTTTTTGATTCTCCACTCAACTCAACTCAGCGCTGTTGGGGTTCTGCCCAACGGAAGTCCACACCTCCGCCCCGCACACCGCTTTGCCGCAATCGCAGGTCGTTTATGTATGAATGGTGCATGCTGCATGTGATTAAGCCGCTTTACATATGTACCCATATGTGTGTGTGTGTGAGTGTGTTTGGGCATTTTTATATTTTCTTTGTGTGTGCAAGCGGCTTGTTTGACATGCTTCAAAGCCAAATTGACAGTTGACATGCGAATGCAGCAAATCAATGCGCGAAATAAACGGCGCATAATGACAAATAGCTTTTCATTAAGGAAGCTCGTTATCTCGGCTTGAGGGTATGTGTGTGCGCATTACTAATTTTAAATGGATTTGCATTTTGCAGCTAATTGGAATTAATTGTCTTAATTGAATGTGTTTTAAGCGGGATAAAGTACTTAGCCTTTTGCTCAATTAATTGAGTGGTGCGGATTTTGTGTCCGAGGAGAGAATATTAATGAGATTTCTGTTGGCTTCTACAATGATTGTGGTGGTTTGTGCCGATAATTCGAAGCAATCTTTCCTAGAGATTTTTTGGAACTAAGTATCATGCGATGAAATGAGATACATTGTTAAGATTGACCGTGGGCCTTGAATGGGAATATTATTTTTTTCTCCAGACTAGATCATGTGAGTTGTTTAATCATTGAGGTCTTTGAAAATCTTTATTATATGCCGACATCGAGTTTTTTGTCAAGGCATAATCATTTATGATTAATAATCGTTTATAAATTTGTCAGAAATTGGTTCGAGAGTTTTATTTATTTCAAAGGCTCTCTTGAGCTACAGAGATCATGATCGTTATTATCTCTTTTTCTCTATAATCGATTACCGATACCGGATAAATAACTATCTATATATGTACTTTTCAAATGAGTATCTTGAGGTCCGACGTCCTAGATAGTTCATTAGTTCGTAATTTTCTCTAATTCACTTTGAGTTGATCTTGAATTTTAAATGATAATATTTTAATTTCACAATTTCCGGAATTGATCCAGAGTTGAACTGAATGAACACTCTAAGTAGTTTCTGTCCTATAATTTTATGCAAGGTCTATACTACGGTATTCATTGATCTCATCTATCTTAATCAATGTACTCCATAGTACGAGGACCTTTCATCCATGAATCGCATTCAAAGTTACGAAATAAATATTTTATTTTATTCTTGATGGAATATCATCTGAACATCTCCCTCTTTTCTATAACGCAATTTTTGATTGAAAGACATTCCATCATGGATTGCTTAGATAATTATATGTATTTATAATGTTCTAGGAAGCCCGGTAGATTGTTGACTTATCAAAATAACCTCCGTTAATAGATTCGATGTTCTATGAGAGTTCAGAGAGGTTACAGAAATGTCTGCGAGCCTCAATTTTAGTAATTAAACTGAGTTCCCTGATCTCATTTGTAATTTATTATTTGTATTTGACTTATTGTACTTTTTGGAGTGGTTAAATTAATTAGCGAGCAACTTTAATCAATCTTGAAAAATAAAAAAATTTTGATAAAGCAATATTGGATGAAACGGAGTTGTCATATAACTTTCTCTTTGAAACAAAATTTTTAAATTAATTGGGTATATTTATGGAGAAAATGGTTAACTCATAAGTGTTCAATTAAAGCTTTTTAGATCCACTGAAATTCAACAAAACAATATGTATGTTCTTACTTGGTTTGGAGAACTCTAGGTAGGTAGGCAGGCGTGCTGCCATACTGGCTCAATTAACGCTAGATGCGCCATTTTAATGCACTATTTTGAGACCTTTATAATTTGCTATCTCCTTTCATTGTCAAACAATTTGGTGCTTTCAATGAAACTTCTTATTTCCGTAATACTTTTTGTGGACATCCATTCGAGATTTGGTGCTTGATGGATCCCAAGGTTTTATGACTGGATTGTGATAGAGCTGGATAGTCCCAGAAAAAGTTCTAATTTGCATGAACGACAAATAACGTTATAGTGCCAACCCGTTTTCAGCGCATTTTCTACGAATGGCCAATGCACCGTTATGCTAGCCGTAAGTCTATATATGCTTTTTCTGGATCTATTTAAAAGATTCTTGGCTCATGCTCTGTCATATTTAGGCCAAATTTGTTTTGTTATTTGGCATTTGGTTGTTGATTTCCATCTCTCTTGAGCAATCTGCTCATACTGTGTGTAGAGGACTCTAAGAATCACTCAACATTATCACAATACTATCCAAAATTTTATCCTGCTTTCTCCCGCCTAACCTACTGTGCGATCTTCAAACAAGCTTCCTCCCTCTTTGATCGATGTCCTCCATTTTTCTTTCCTCATTCCTTCAATCAACCATAATTTTATCACACCTTTTGCGATAACTTAATTGGGGCACCAACAAATGGCGGAACGAATAAAAATTACAACAAAAAAATTCGCAGAAACGATCTGCATTTTAAGCAACTTATCGATGCGCAGAAATCAATTCCCAACAACAAACAACTGCCACGGAAATCAGATGGGGCAGCAGCCCGCCTGCCACCGCCGATGTCACGCTATCAATAATAAGTGATCAATTTTTTCGGCGGATGACCAAACTGCACGCCTGTTTGTATGTTTGCTTGTGAGAATGTGTGACCCTTTGGCATTATGAGTACGTGTATGGTTGTTGGAGAGCGAAATCGTTGGTAATTGATATGACATTAAGTTGGTTGGCAGCGTTTAGTTATTTTTAATGAGAGTGTCATAAGTGTCAGCTTTATACATATCTACATTCCGGCCATGTATCTTGAGTGCTCGTGAGTATGTCTCTGTGTTTGTGTGAGGCTGTGCACGATCACGACTTTTGACTTTGGGGTCCAAGTGGTGGCCAGCCGAATAAGAGTTTGCGTTGCATGCGTTGCCTTTAATGGGCAATATTGTTGGTAAAAGTGCAGGACACATATATCAAAATATACAGTTAAATATATGTACATATACATGTATTAGTAAATATCTGCATGAAAACTCAATTTGGCTTAAAAGCAACAGCTCGTTAAATATGAATAATATTTGAGCAGCGAAATTGTGTGGTATTACATTTTGAAAAGTAAACAGGTCCAAAAGCAAGTGAATGTGAGGTCAAAGGGCAAGTAATTACTAAAGCTATTTTAATCTGTGCCTGGCTGTGTTTACAAAAGCCTGGGAACTGGTTATTTATGCGCCCGTTTTGCTTAAATAGTCTGCTATTGGACTAATTGTCCAAATTTGGAGTGAGTTACCTTACTAGTCTTTCGCGTTTAATCAGCCAACCGATTTGTACAAAATAAGATTTATGCTTTGAATGAAAGCTTAAAGCTATGGAGCTTTCTTAGAGCTTTTTTACCTAAAAAAAAATTTCGATGACCTCCGATTCCCAATACTTCTTTGGTCCCCAAGTACATTAAACGAAAGTGAGGTCCTCAGCCAATTACTAAAAATTTAAACAGAGCTGGTGTAAGAAAGCCCAGGAAAACGGATGTGAAATATTTAACCGTTCTTTATTATAGTAAAATTAAATCTAGAATATTTGTTACCACTGTATAAAACCTTTCCCAAATATTTTGTATGATTCTGCAGATGCTTTAGCTCTTGTTGACCAGACAAAAATCAAGACCATTTAGTGTACGTCGAACCGATTGCCGTAAAACGGGTCTTCTAATTGTGGTTGTAAACCTATAGCTAGTTAAATATTCTGGAACATAATATCTAACATCGGTGAGCAAAGTCGGATCCTAAAATAATCTCATATTAGGTTATAGGGTGTAATTAAAGAAAATTTATGTCTTAAGCAATCTCTAAGCTTCCAAATATCAACAACAACAACTTTCTGGAGAACGACCATTTCAAATTTATCGAAATTTTTTATGATTTTCACAAAGACAAATAATCACTAAACCCTTACTCAACTTTTACTTTGAAAACTAAACATATCGGAAATATGTTTGTAAATACCATTACATGGATCAACTCTCCATAGTAATGCAATTAAAAATATTTTCCATAAATGAGCGTTTTCCATAACAATATTTATTCATAACTTCAAATTATGCGTAAGCGTTAATGTGGCATACCACACATCACAGATGCGGCTGAGCGCAACATTGAAAAACATTGCGTATGACAAATATTTTCTCGACTACACACATAAATACCTGCTTATTTTTATTTAACTCAAATATTTTTTTAATCCTCATTTCATTTATTTTGTAATGTTTTTGTTGTTCGCTGCGTTCGTGTGTCTCTGGCTGCTCAAGAAGCTGCACAAATATTTGTTAGCCATTAAAATTTAGAAAATGCATTCAAGCATGTTGCACATACAAAGGTATGCATGGGAAAAATGTAAAAAAAAGTGGACTTGTATGAAAACAAGCTTCTTGTGGTTTGGCAATAAAAGCTTTCAAAGCGCAAGTGATATGCCGGTAAGTGGCTACACGCGTTGCCCTACCCTTTGGTTGGTTAAATATATAATAGTAATGCTTTAGAGCAGGATTTTGTAAACCCAGACAGTTATGTATGACATTTCAGGGTTTATTTCGTTGATATTTGAGTGCCACTGAAGTTTATTAGAGCCTTTAATGACGAAGTTGTTGTTGTAAATTTAACAAAAATGTCCTCTTTATAATTTGAGTAAAAAATTATTATTTTGAATTTTCGAAGTTCGAAATCGAATTTTTCGAACTTCGGAAAACGGAAAAATAACTTTTAATTTCTCTCAATCTCTCTCTCAATTATATAATAATCTATTATTTTGAATTTTCGAAAATCGAAATCGAATTTTTCGAACTTCGAAAAACGGAAAAATAACTTTTAATTTCTCTCAATCTCTCTCTCAATTATATAATAATCTATTATTTTGAATTTTTGAAATTCGAAATCGAATTTTTTGAACTTCGAAAAACGGAATAATAACTTTTAACTTCTCTCAATATCTCGAAAAATTATATAAAAATATTATTTTGTATTTTCGAAATTCAATTCGAATTTTTCGAACTTCGAAAAATTAATTTTTAAAATTATGACTCAATATTTTGAAAATGTGTTTGGTCAACAGTGTAATTAGATACTAAAATTCGGTGTAAAAAATTCAAACACTTCCTCACAAATCAAGAGTTGGTACTCATCATATCGCCGACGTATATATGTATGTTCGACTGTGCAGCAAGTACAGATGCTTAACTGAATTGTTACAAACAAATTGGCAAATCGAACTTAATCAGAATATTGAATGAAGCAATTACTTTTTGCTTTAACTGATCTTATCTTGCCACACTTCAGCATGCCACATGTAAATTAAAGTAAATATCTTACTTCCACATTTTGTTTACTTCGACAGCAAAAAATGTTGTTGTTGTTGCTTGCGGACAGTCATACACTTGTAATGTCTGCATTTTGCAGCAGGTGGAGGCCAATGACCACGACTACTCCGAATATTCAGACTGCTGTTAACATTGCAGGTGTGCTTATTGTTGTTGTTGCTGCAGCGTGACAGAAACAAATAAACAAATGCACACTTCGACACTTGAAAAATTAATGTGCCCTTACGTCTGCAACTTACACACACGAGTATAAGCAAAGGTGCAAAGAAGCTCTGTTGTACACGGGCTGCATTGCCCAAAAGGGCTCACGGATGCAGTGATGTGTGTTTGTTGTTATTGCTGCAGACAGCAGCCAACATCTTCTTCTTCCCTTTGTTTATTGTTTTAGTTAATGTTGTTGTTTATTTGTTCATCAGCACGTATTCTTTGCACTTCTTTCGTTGCGCAAGAACCGTAATTGAAGTGGTCCACACTGGAGCGGAGAAGGAGGAAAGGTGAAGGGTAGCCATGAGCTCAGCAGCAGTGAGAAACCACAAAGCTTTTGTTGTAGTCAACACATGCCCACACATTATTTATTAACATCGTAGGCAAATGACAAATATTTATTTAGTACAAAATGTTGGCGAGCTGTTGCAGCAGCTCTTATGGTCATCGATTGGTTATTGAGTGGTCTATGGGATGCAATGAGAAATTTTAATTTTCTTTTATTGAAATATGTTTGTGTTTGAATTGTTGTTGTATGACCTGAAGCACGTTTTATTGAAAACATTATCAGATTATAATTTAACAGAAGGGTAGACTAATGGCTGCTATTTGTCTTACTATAGGCAGTAGCTTTTCAAGCTATCTGCTCAAAGCTTACAATTTTGCTTGACAAATTTAGATTAATTTCCAAAGGGATTTAACTATTAGAGCTTATTTATAAAATGAATTCAAAAAATTCTTACGAAATCTTGAAAAGACTGAACGATTTTCATTGTTCCCTTGACTTCTGGATTATAATTTTTTTAAGGCTCATTCATAGATCGACAGGTCGCATTTTTACAATGATTCTCTATGGATTTCAAATACTCCTTCTGATTTCTCGTATAATCCTTTCCCATAACGCTGTCTACCATGTATGAATACATATGTGATTGGCGTAGAAATCGTTTAGCCGGTTATAACCGAATCGATGATAGCGCGCCACTGCTCTCTTTCCCTCGCCGTACGGCGCCAGTTGGAGATCCCAAGTGTAATCAGGTCACTCTCCACCTGGTCCCTCCAACGGAGCGGAGGTCTTCCCCTTCCCCGACTTCCTCCGGCGGGTACTGCATCGAACACATTCAAAGCTGGAGTGCTTTCGTCCATTCGAAAAACATGACCTAACCAGCGTAGCCGCTGTCTTTTTATTCGCTGAACTATGTCAATGTCATCGTATAACTCTTACAGCTATTTTTCTTCTTCTTCTTCTTCTTTTTTTTTCAATGTTCTGAGGACCATAAATCTGGCTCAAAATGTTCCTCTCGAAAACTTCTAGTGTCGTCTCTTCCGATGTTGACTTCCTCCACGCTTCTGCACCATAAAGAAGGACGGGAATGATAAGCGACTTGTAGATTTTGATTTTGGTTCGTCGAGAGAGGACTTTATTTTTCAATTACCTACTCAGTCCAAAGTAGCACCTGTTGGCAAGAGTGATTCTGCGCTTGATTTCAAGGCCCAGGTATACGAAATTATCTATGACTTCGAAGTTATAAGGATGTCTCCAATATGCCGATTTATTCAAAATTGGTTTCTGGAAGTAAGAGGCTCGTTTTTCTTTAACAAATGCTTCTAACACCAGTTTAAAATCAATAGTTCTATGGATCATCTCAATACTTTCGAAGAACTGTTCTGGTATTAAACGATAGACTTTGAGTTCACTAAAGGAAGAGTCTAACAAGGAGGTTCTGTAAGAATGACTTTGAGATGTATCTTCGCACATATCAATAAAAATTATGGCGATATTGCAAGAATTGTATTAGAAATTGTTTCGGAATACATAATTTATCCGGTTCTGACTCCCAGAAACTATTTCTTGTATTCAGATCTGAGCAGAATGCTCGCAAGAGGTAATCACAAATCAAAAACAAAATCTAAGCAAAAGATGTACGACTTACAATGAAGTCAAAGTGGAATTTTCATTCATATTATTTCAGTGAAGAACACAAGCAATTAGTTCTAGTCTAGACCACAGCCACAGCAGTCACTTTCATCTTAATGATTCTCATATCTAGATGAAAGTAGCTAAGTAAGTGAAATCATTTGACTTGCTTATTTAAAAGCAAGTGGCAAAAGTGAATATAATAAGCTTTTCACTAAAGAAAAGTAAGATCACTTACCCCCCAACTCGCCTCTAACCACCCTCGTCAACCACAATCATTTGAACTCCCTCAACAAAGTGCATTTTTCTTCTGCTCAGTTTTTCCTTGCCTCATCAACGACTTTTGCCTTATGCATATTAATTAAGACACCAACAACAACAAAAATAATAATAACAACAACAAATAAGCGTTTTATGCAGTAGCATAAACAGAAACACTGAGGATTAAGCATGAAATGTCGCGCTCTTGCAATGCACTCACGCAACGGCACTTAGGCAATCAGCCAGCCAGCTTGCACACAACCGCTAAAGTCCCTACAACAACTAGAACACACACAGCCGAATGCAAATGTGAAACTCGCATTTAATCGTTTTTTTGTTTTTGGTTTTGCTGGCAAAATTTTTATGATTTTCCACACAGACAGTTTTTGCGGGGGATCGCGACACATGCGACACGCGTCGGTGGCGATGGCGGCCGACTGGCCAAATATTTGTCTGTCCATTTGAATTTTGCCAAAGCCATATACACACACGCGATGTGGCGAATGCGGCGCAATCAAAATAGGAAAAAGCAAACAGCCACAGATTGTGGCAAAAATAGCGGTGTTAATAATAGTTGGCGATGTGAGTGTGTGTGTGTGAGAGTGAGTGTTTGCATTTGGATGCGGTGGCTGACTGGCATATTGCACACACGTGAGTCATGCTGACATTTGCTCGCATCACACACACACACATACACTCTCCTGATATTCGCTGTAAAATGAAGTGTGTTTTGATGAACATTTGACAATTGAGAAGCTGACAGATTGTGACAAATTAATGTTGCACATGGAATTTCGGTTGTGTTTGGACGGGAATTTACAATTCATATTGTTATACTTTGAGGTTTGAGGTTAGATTCGAAGGCATTAGATAGCTTGGCCTTATTGAACACCCAAACTATAACCATTTGTCCCAAACTAAAGTCGAGTCCAGGGAACTAACTTATAGCAGAGGGCTTCTCTAGGTCGTATATGTATTAACCGAGTCGGTAAAAAGTCGTTTATTTATGATTTTTGCGGATTTGATATAGACAAGAACTTTGTCTAGGCTCGTTTACTTAGAAAATATGTCTCCAACAGAGACCTTAACCTCGTCCCGAATGACAATTTCTCAGTCATTTTTAGGGCATAAAACAGATTATTCTTCGGAGATCCAACTAAAACTCGATATTATACGCAATATTTCCAAAATCGATAGGGAATTAAGTGATTTTTGGTCTTGACAAGCCCGTTAAAGACAATGTTCTAGAGAATGGTGGTAAAATTCCACAGCAGCTTTAGTGTTGATTTTAATCTTAATTTATAAGGTCATGTCTAAAGAGTCCAAATTCAAATCTAGAAATAATTGATAGGACAGAATGATCAGTTAAATACGTTTAGAAGTCCTATCTCTTTTGTAGACGGTACTTCTATAGTATTTAATCACCGATATCAATTGTTGTTGATGATACGTTGCTCGGGCAACTCGGGTCTATAGAGACTATAGAGAAAATGAATGCTTAAATATTTCTAATAGTGAAGAATGATAATTAAAAATTGAAGGTTAGGTTGAATAAATTCTTTTTCAACAGTCATTTAGTGTTTCGTAGATAATATTTCAAGGCTTCTCCGAAATTAATTAACATTGGAAAGCACTTTAACACACTTCAAAATGATTTTTCCGATTTACCAAACATAAAAAAACAAAAATTTATCTTCATTGATTTCGCAAAGCTAATGCCAAGCGATTACCGGTAATTAGTGAAATCTGCGAGAAAAGTGTGAAATTGCAACAGTGGCTACAAAAGCAATAAAATTTAAATATTCATTATTCATATGCAAGCCTCTAAACCATACTCATTTGTACGCTCAGCTGACGGCTGAAATGACAAATGGAAAAATTCGCAAATAATTTCACATACACAAATGTATTTTCGTTATGAAAAAAAAGCGCACAACAACAATAAAAACGGAATTTAATGCCAAACAGCAGCCGTTGAGTGACATGTTTTCACTGCAGCAGTTGGTTTCTGCATAAAAAATATACAAATATACAAAAAGAAAATTATAAACATGCCGCTCACACATATCATCAGCCTACCACAGTTCCTCTCTGTCCTCCAGTGGTTTTTCAACGAAATCGCTGTAAAATTGCGGTGCATACAGAAAAGCCGGCTAAAGTGTTTCAATAAAGTGTATTTGAGTTAAATATAGATATATATATATACATATATCTTGTGGACGGAATGGCATTGAGATAAGGTGTTGTGAGTAAAGAATAGTTCTAGGAATATTGTTTTTAATTCAATTTTGTAAAAAACAACAATCAAGCAACGAATATACATATATAAAAATCCAGCCAAATCAGGAAATAGACGTCTTTCTTAAATGTAATTAATAAGTAATGGCAAGATATAATAATTCCATTCTGAAAATATTAATCGAAACTAGAACAGAAAAAAAGTCTTTTTGTAAAAAAACTCTAAAGCTTTTGGATTATCAATCAATTAAGATTATCAGTTCTATTTTAACATTAAATTCTCATATAAAACTGCAAAATCAAAAGCAATTTTGTATAATATTATGTAATCGCATTTTTGTGTTTGCTTTATTAAAGAGGTTCATATGAGTTCAAATAAAAAAAAAAATATTTTACTTTTTGCCAATATTTGTTTGCAATGTCTCCGGAGTCGCATAACAAATGCATTATTTCTGCTGATAATGCGATAATATTAAAATTTGCCGGTTGTTATGTTTATGTTTTTTTATTCTTCAAATATTTTTCTTTTTCTCTACTTTACAATTTATTTTCAAAACTTTTTTTTTTCAATTTCGTGAACCAAAGCAATGAATTTTTAACGATTTAAATATGTTGGGTTTTAAAATTTGTTGTTATTATTTAATATACAATACGATTATATACCAACAAATATTTGAAAACTTATATTTACTTACGCATAAATAATTAAATAAATATTTGCTGAGAAAGCGTGTGAAATTTAAGCAAATTAAAAATTTTGAAAAAGAAATTGTATTTAACCCTACAACCGTGCCGCTGTGTTAATATGACCAATTTCATTCTACAATACTAAAGTTAATTTTTTTTTGAAGTTTAATAAGATAACTGAATTAATTAATTCACTCGACTAATTGTAAACAGTTAAATATATAATAACAGCATATTTTATGTAGTGCCTGTATAAATTCGTACCTCAATTGTACAATTATCTAGAGAGAATAGTGGAAAATAAACGCTGATCCTCGAGGGTCACATCTACAGTGATCAACAATTTCTTTCCGACATAGATCTAAAACTATTCGTGCACCTACAAACGCCTTGAATCTATCATAAATCCGCTAAAATGACTGATTTCGACTCCAGATGACTTAATAAGACCGTTTCGAAAAATCTCCACTTAGTTAATGTTACTAAAAATTAATTCTTCTATCAGTCAAGTACTCTTCAGTAACTTTAGTCTAACAAATCCTCATATGCTTCTTAATTGTGAAGAAAAAGTGTCAGAAAACCTTATATGTATATCCAAGTGTTTTATAGAAAAACAAGTAAGGAAGGGCTAAGTTCGGGTGTAACCGAACATTTTATACTCTCGCAATTTATTTATTTAACTTTATTAATATTATATAATACACAATTTGACCCACATATTCGTCATATATATTGTATAAAGTCCATTGAAAGTTGGAAACCCTAATATTAGGTTAGAAGCACCGAGGTCCTCGTGTTCGATATATGGGGCCTTAAAAACCTATGGTCCGATTTCGGCGATTTTTAGAACGGGGCTGCCACACTATTAACATAGTATTTGTGCAAAGTTCTGCATCGATATCTTCACTAGTACTTACTTTATATATCGTAAAGTAACCGATTCAGAATGTCTTCAAAGTTCTCGTTATAGGAAGTAGGCGTGATTGTGAAGCGATTTGGCCTATTTTCACAACATATCATTGGGATCTAAGGAAACTATTACAAAACAAGTAAGGAAGGGCTAAATTCGGGTGCAACCGAACATTTTATACTCTCGCAATTTAATGATGTAATTTTATAAAGATAACACAATTCGACCCATATATTGGGTATAAAGTTCAATAGAATAACGAAAATCGTCATAAATAGTATATGGGGACTGAGGTAACTCCTAAACCGATTTCACTCGTTTTCACCACCAAGATAAAATGTATCGAAGACTATACGCTCACTTAATTTAATATTACTTATAATTAGGTATATGGGATCTGGGGGAAGTTATGACCCGATTTTTACCATTTCAGGTACAGAGAGAAACTGTTATAAGAAAAAAATTTAGAGGGAATGAATTACATTAAAATATCCGAGGGATTTACCAATATTTTCGGTGAAAAATTAACCTTAGGCACTGAGTTCTTCATGTTCGATATCAGGGGCCTTGAAAAGTCATGGTCCGATTTTGACAATTTTTCCACAAGTGAAGTCACAGCTCAAATACAGTATTTGTGTAAAGTTTTATTCCGCTAGCCTCATTGGTTCCTTATGAATACATTATAAAGTGAACGAATCAGATGGAATTCAAAATTGAGTTATATGGGAAGTAGACGTAGTTGTGAACCGATTTCGCCCATATTCAACCCGTGTCATCAGGGTGTCAAGAAAGTGTTATATACCGAATTTCATTGAAATCGGTCGAATAGTTCTTTAGATATGGTTTTTGACCCATAAGTGGGAGATGCCACGCCCATTTTTCATTTTGTAAAAAAATCTGAGTGCAGCTTCCTTCTGCTATTTCTTATGTAAAGTTTAGTGTTTCTGACGTTTCTCATTAATGAGTTAACGCACTTTTAGTCATTTTCAACCTAACCTTTGTATGGGAGGTGGGCGTGGTTATTATCCGATTTCTTTAATTTTTGCACTGTATAAGGAAACGGCTAAAAGAAACGAATTCAGAAAGTTTGGTTTATATAGGTTTATTGGTTTGCAAGATATATACAAAAAACCTATTTGGGGGCAGGGTCACGCCCACTTTTCCAAAAAAATTACATCCAAATGTGCCCCTTTCTAATGCGATCCTATGTTCCAAATTTTATTTTCATAACTTTATTTGTGGATTAGTTATAGCTCTTTATGTGTTTTTGGTTATCGCCATTTTGTGGGCGTGGCAGTGGTCCGATTCCGCCCATTTTCGAACTTAACCTTCTTATGGTGCCAAGGAATACGTGTTTCAAGTTTCATTAAGATATCTTAATTTTTACTCAAGTTACAGCTTGCACGGACGGACAGACGGACGGACGGACGGACGGACAGACGGACGGACAGACGGACGGACAGACAGACATCCGGATTTGAACTTTACTCGTCACCCTGATCACTTTGGTATATATAACCCTATATCTAACTCGTTTAGTTTTAGGACTTACAAACAACCGTTATGTGGACAAAACTATAATACTCTCTTAGCAACTTTTGTTGCGAGAGTATAATAAACGAAAATATTTATTTCCCAGAAAACTATTTACCTATGCTAATTTTGAACGATCCCATTTACTGGTTGATACTTTTTTAACCAACTTAACTTAATCTAATAGCCTTTTTACACAGAAGTTAATTAATCAATTAACCGGTATCTGCTCGATTAAAACACTTATTAAGATCGATTTACCGTACAAAATAAAATCTACATTTATTTTTAATTGAATTTTACAGCCCTATTCTCATGCCCTCACAAAAATCACCACACTCACTATTGTGAGATTTTTGGATTTTGTGATGATTACCTTATGCTGGAGAAAATTCAAAAGCTCAAATGCTCACAATTTTCTCAAATATCTGTGACGTGTGAAAGCAGCCATCACAATACAAAAATATTTGTGTTTGTTTTGGTTTGTAGCAATATTTGTAAACAAATGTGTAAATATTTGCGTGCTATAACGAGCATGGAGGAATTGTTCTTAGAAAAAAATGGCCTCTATAAAAGTTCAGTTATCGAATAATTGTGTTTAACCGAATCTGGAGCAATATGGACGTACCTTGCATTTTCATTTGTTGAGCGATTTGCTGCCTAAGTCCTAAAACTCTACGATCCGATAAGGACGCATTATTTTTGTAAAGCAAAGGACATTGACGCACATCCTCTATAGACGATGATTTACACCCAGGTTATTTTTATACTCTCGCAACAAAGTTGCTACGAGAGTATTATAGTTTTGTCCACATAACGGTTGGTTGCACGTCCAAAACTAAACGAGTTAGATATAAGGTTACATATATCAAAATGATCAGGGTGACGAGACGAGTCAAAATCCGGACGTCTGTCCGTCCGTCTGTCCATCCGTCCGTGCAAGCTGTAACTTGAGTAAAAATTGAGATATCTTGATGAAACTTGGAAGACGTATTTCTTGGCACCATAAGAAGGTTAAGTTCGAAAATGTGCGTAATCGGACCACTGCCACGCCCACAAAATGGCGATAACCGAAAATTTGGTACAAAGGATTGTTCTAGGAAAAGGCATATTTGGATGTATTTTTTTTGGGGAATTGGGCGTGGCCCCGCCCACTACTAAGTTTTTTGTACATATCTCGCAAACTAATTAAGCTATATCAAGGAAACTTTTTAGAGTCGTTTCTTTTAGGTACTACCTTATACCGTCCAAAAATGAAGGAAATCGGGTCATACGGCCCACCTCACATACAAAGGTTATATTGAAAATTACTAAAAATGCAGTAAGTTCAGTAATGAAAACCACCAGAAACCTTAAATTTTATTGTAAAGATGGTACAGAAGAGTTGCTCTCAAAATGGTATACAAAACTTTAAATGGGCGTGGTTCCGCCCACTTATGGGTCAAAAACCATATCTTCCTTACTTGTTTTATAATTCTTTTGTTTTTTTAACTTTCGACTGTAAATACACAATTTCATTTGTTTCATTTGTTTACAAATTTTACATCAATTTGTATTTATTTTGAATTTATTTCTTTTGAAACAACTGTTTGACAGCAAAATGCTTTTCACCTCAATTGGTGACTTTTTTAAGCTTTTTTCTTATGAGGTTCGAGCCAGAATAGACTCACAAAATATACGTCACAAGAAACCTCACAAATTTTTCCTCACAACTCAGTTATGAGGTTTTTTCAGAATAGGGCTGTTAATCGATTTGAAAATCAAATGCAACTCTGCGAATAGAATAGAAGACTATTACACAAATACATACCATTATTTATAAAACGGTCGGTGAGCAAAATTAAAAAATTCTGTCGGTTTTGAAAGAGACCAAAATTAGATTTTCAGACCAAACCTTGGAACCCAAAAGTCTCCTTTTATCGCTTAGCCAAAAGTATACTTCAAGCAGTAGTACTAAGTAGCTATAATCAAAATTCCACAATCTCCACATTACTTTCAATAAGTATACGAAATGCATAACGCCGACAGTCGAGCTGATAAGCCGCTGAAATAATACTCAAAACGCCTTCTCACACACCCCCATACACTCAACGCTAGCGCGCTTGCGCACGCCTGCTCGTAAATATTCGACAATTACGTGCGCATAAATGTGACAGCAAAGGCATTTCATGAATTCGTAATGCATTTTAAATGCCACAAATGGCTTTTTAAATTGAAATATACACCGTAGCGATATCGACGGTTTTGCGATAAACTGGCGCCCGTCAACGCCAAGCGGCTGCATGTTACTCACCAAACTTCGTAAGAGCTACAGAGCCACAGCTACTTGAAGGTGACAGTTTGTCATTAGTTGTGTGTTTGTATTGTTTCATTTTTGTAATAAAATTTTATGATTTCTACTTTTACTGTTATGATACTGTCTTTAACTTGCCAAACATGAAATAATTTGAAAATTTAATACATATTTGTTAACGATCGCTCGTTGCAAGCACGCGAGAGCTCAAATTTTTGGCTGTGCTTCAAGTAAATTAGTTATGAAGTCGTGTGCGTCTGCACGCATGCGCAGTTTGCGGTTTTGAGAAGCATTTGTAGTTGGCTAATTAATTTGCACATGCTACGATTTTTTTTAAATTTTTTTTACTCAGAGTATGATCAGTCTTTTAAAAGCAAATTTAGATTTATGACTAACTCTACAAAAAAAAAAACAAGTAAGGAAGGGCTAAGTTCGGGTGTCACCCAACATTTTATACTCTCGCAATTTATTTCTATGGTATAAAGTCCATTGAAAGTCTGTAAACCCTAATATTAAGTATATGGGAGATAGATGAAGTTATGACCCGATTTCACTCATTGTTAGCACGGAGACATATAATAAGAAGAAACAAACTCCCTCAAAATTTCTTCAAAATATCAGAGAGACTTAACTATAATTTCGGTAAAAAATTTGTTAGAAGTACTGAGGTCCTCATATTTGATATATAGAGTCTTGAAAACTTATGGACCGATTTCGACGATTTTTAGAAGGGCGATGCCACTCTTTAAATACAGTATTTTTGCAAAGTTCTGTGCCGATATTTTCAGTAGTACTAACTTTATATATTGTAAAGTAAACGATTCAGAACGACTTCAAAGTTCTGGTATATGGGAAGTAGGCGTGGTTGTGAACCGATTTAGACTTTTTTCACAACATATCATTGAGAAGCTAGGAAGATAAATTGAACCGAATTTCATTGAAATTGGTCGAGTAGTTTCGGAGATATGGTTTTTGACCCATAAGTAGTCGGAACCACGCCCATTTAAAATTTTGTATACCATTTTGAGTGCAGCACTTCTGTATCACCTTTATAAAGAAATTGAAGGCTTTTGATTGTTTTCCTTACTGAATTAAAGCATTTTTAGTATAATAGTTTTCAACATAACATTTGTATGGGAGGTGGGCGTAGTTTTCATCCGATTTCCTCTATTTTTGGACTGTATAAAGTAGTACTTAAAAGAAACGACTCTAGAAAGTTGATGTCCTTGATACAGCTTTCATAGTTCGCGAGATATTTACAAAAAACTTAGTTGGGAGCAGGGCCACGCCCACTTCCCCAAAAAAATTACATACACCTATGCCCCTCCATAGTGCGATCCTTCATACCAAATTTTACTTTCTAGCTTAATGTATGGCTTAGTTATGGCTTTTTAAATGTTTTCGATTATTGCCATTTTGTGGGCGTGGCAGTGATCCGATTACGCTTCGAACTTACTTCTTCGAACTTAACTTTCTTATGGTGCCAAGAAATATGTCTTCCAAGTCTCATCAAGATATCTCAAATTTTACTCAAGTTACAGCTTGCACGGACGTACGGACAGACAGACTTTCGGTTTTGACTCGTCTCGTCGCCCTGATCATATTTTTTAGGTGTTACAAACAACCGTTATGTGGACAAAACTATAATACTCTCGTAGCAACTTTGTTTCGAGAGTATAAAAATATTAAAAAATCATAAATTTATTGGAAAACACTTGCCACATGTTAATCACACAAAAATATTACGATCTGCAGTCATTTTTGCTTGTTCTAAGCGTCTATTTTTGAAACCACCTGCCGCTGAGCGAACACCAAAATAACGAACCACACCAGTAGCAGACTGCCTTGCCTGCAGACTGTCTTAAAAAACTTGCTACAGAAGTTTTTTATTTCATTTTTGAAGCACACACGACTGAAATTTTTGTAGCAAGTTTTACGCGAATTCATTACAAGCGTTCTATTTCCACATAATTAAAATTATTACCATGCAACACGGTCTGTCGTTTTACATGTCCCGGGCGCAGCGCGTACGTTGCGGTCACACTTGGCTTAAGACAGACGAAATTTGGCCGCTTCAACAGTTGCAAGAGCCGCAAGTTGCCGAAAAAGCGTGCAACCTCACCTGCGCCACCAACAAATCCTTTCAAGCATACATCCACATATTGCTTATCCGCTTAGTCGCCACTTAAATATGAGAAATTAAGTTGTATTTCGCGGGGTTTCGTGTAAATATGGGTGTGTATGTGTGTGCGCCCGCCGTAAATGCGTTATTAATTGCTTTCTTGTATTGCATTCATCTGACAGATTTATTCGTTCGTTATGACAGCTCAAGTTCTGTGCACTGTTTCGGCTTATTTCGAAAAAAAATCACCTTTAAATTTGTTTATGAATTCGGGGTCAATCATTTGCGGTATTTACGACTTACCGGTTATTTATCTTAATCATTTTATTTACATTTGAATTTGCATTTTTTTTTTGTCAACAAGATTTGGGTGGCAAGCAGAATTCGCAAATTGCCGTGATTTAGTGCCCAAAAGACAAAAATTGCCAATAAATTATGCTAGTTGTCTACTTTAATCCGCATTCCGTAAACACAAATAAATAAATAAGCTCTTAAATTGATTAAGTGGTTATTCGGTAATCGGTATTTGAGTGGATTAAAAAGTTGTTAGAATTTTTTTATAAGTTAGGTTAGGTTGGTCTGGTAGGTCTGCAGGCCACGTATAGACCAGTTATGGTCCTTTACGATACGAGATAGGAGCGCATTCACGTATTTCTTTTTATAATCACATACATTTTTTTTTTCTACAAAAAAGTGCGATTTTATTGGACATATTCAGACCACTTTTCCGAAGGAAAACCTCAACAGATAGAGCTCTTCCATAGCGAGACAAATACGGCTCCTACTAGAACATATTGTATCACTTGGATCTCCATTCTGTAAATTATTATGCCTACAACTTTGCTTCCGCCGTTTTCCAATAGATGTCTCTAGGGACAAGCATTGGTCGATTAAATCGATTTTTTTTATATCAATCTTGGACTTCAACATTAACCCAACAAAACATTTGTAGAGATCTGTTTGCATCCGAAACCTATTCTCAACTGAAAATGTCACTTTTTGAGCCGAATTCTCGACATTTGCGGGAAATTTTTTAATTCCAAGAAAACTGCGGCTGAGGCTCATCGACATTTGTAACCGTTTTTATACAAAAAAACTTACATTTACAAAAAAAAAACGGCGGAAGCAAAGTTGTAGACCTAATATATACTCCATAAACTCTCCATAACATTAAAACTCTCATTGTAGACTTTCCGTAGAAGAATTAGGATTCAAAGTGAGACTAAAATTTCATGCTAGACTTTCCTTGGACAAATTAGGATCCAAAGTTTTTATAATTTTCTTCAAAAACTCGGAAGATTTTTTACTAGCATAAGACAGATGAACTCTAGGGTGGTTCCAAGAGAATACTAACTGACCAGCCTAGCCTATAAACTCGCGAGCGTTCGCTACCACTTCCTTCAGCTTTCGTTCGAGCTATAATCCCATAAGATCACACCAATCGGGGACGGTAGATGTATCCAAAGTTCGCTTTTCTAAGTTAGTTGACTACCGGATTATCAGCCTCTTCTTTAAAAATGATCTCTTTTTGAATAAGAAATAGTATTATTCCCCAAATCTGGGCATATAACTCCAACTTCCCGGGCGATCATCGATAGAAGATTGACATCCCATAAAATCAACGCAACTATTTTTTAGCGGATGTATAGAAAGCACTTTCGCCCAATAACAAATTCTGTAAACTAAGGAAACCCCATCAGGTCCTTTTAAGGCAATTTTAGCTCCTTTTCGAAATACCTTAGAGTACTTACCTTTATGAAAGTTTGTTCAGAAACTTCATCCAGAATTTATAACAGCGTTTGATCACTAGGTCGCCTCTTTTCACTATGCGGTGATCACAAATATCTAGTATAACCTACTCTTGTTACACCTTATAATACGACCAACATATTAATAAATAAAAATCATTTGAAATTATTAATTTTATTCTCAGAAATACATAAAAACATTCCCACATCTTAAATTCATACATCTCTAACCCGCACCTCTCTCTTATTCTCCTCTACAGTATTGCGCATGCTCAACAGTCAATCGGAACAGCCAGCCGACGGCGGTCTCTATCCGCCACTCTTCAATGTTGCACCACGCGCCCACATCACCGTCAATGCCACCTGTGGACAGAGTGGGCGTGAAGAATATTGCAAATTAGTCGATGCGTATCCGCACAAAAAATGGGCCACACAATGTGGCATTTGCAATGTGCAATCGTCCGATGTGGCCAAACAGCGACCGATCGAGGCTGTCATCTCCAATGCGAATTTCGACGAACGTTGGTGGCAATCCCCAACGCTGCAATATGGCCGGCACTTTGAATACGTCACGATAACATTGGATTTGCGGCAGGTAAGTGAGCGTTACTTTTTTTTAGTTTTTGACACTTGATTGGTTGTGCTACTTCTGCTGTAGCGGCTTTTCAACAAGATCACATTGCGATCATAATATTTTGACATTTAAATCAATGTTTGGCCAGCGGAAAGTGATCGATTAGCGCTCCTGTGGCGTTTGTGTGGGTTGGCTTAATCGCCGATCGCGTTTGAAACTCAACTGATCGCCAGCGATCATTGGTGATCTGCGCAGTAAACTACTTCTTATTCGTGCTGGAGATCCTGTTTTCAACGGCGCGCTCTCTTTTTCCAACTCTTCTTCTTTTTTAACTCTTCATATTTTTCTACTTGTCTCGTTTGCCTTTGCAACTTTCACGCTGCTTTAGGCAATTGATTGATGATGTCAATTAAGCGGTCACGACGGCATCAAGTCGGAATGCGCCGCAGTTTAGTACGTAGATAAAGTGATCTCTATTTGTCTGTGCGTGTGTAGTAACATTGATCTTGTCGCGCTTAAACAGGCGTTTACTTAATTCGATTAGTACGCGTTAGCGTCACAGATAAAGCCGTCACAAATGACGGAAGCAAGTTGCAGTTCATCATCACGCCAATGATTAATGGCTGCAAAATGCGCATGCGCGAATATGAAAAAAGTTGCGTCGATGAAGACTATTTGCAGTGCAGCTGTCTGCGAGCCAAATGAGTTTACAAACCGCGTAAAAATAATTATTGTCTGCATTGTAATTGAAAAGTTGTTGAAAAAACAGCCACAGCTTTAATAAACCTGCAACATTTCTCTAAAATACCAGACACTCAGCAATGTTTATAAAAGACACATAAATCAAAAATGCCGTACTCGAGTACAGGCGAAGAATTGTTCTTTGTTCTCGCAAAAAAATTGCCATAAATATTGCGCGCCAAATCTAAACAAAGCCACTTTTTGCTCTCTCCCACAAGGGGGTGTCGCGAATTTATGACCATCACATATGTGTATTAATTATGGCGAGACACTTATACTTGCTCATTTTACTTAAGTACTACTTGCGCTCAGATTCAATTAAAACTAATTGACAAGCCAGCGCGGGCCTCGGAGCTACTGTATACTCCCTCCTTGGTGATTTAGTATGGAATTGTTTCTTTTTGTACTTCAGATGGAGTTTTTTACTGCGAGGCACTGCAGACTGAAATCATAAATATTTTTTGGCAGAGAATGACAATTATGATCCATACTTTAAAATACTTCAATATAATTATTGGAGTATGCTTAAGACATCCTCTTTCATGTAGCGCTTAGCTCACTTTTTGGAAAGCACATCCGTCTTAATGGTTCTTAAATAAAGCTTTAATTTAATTTGGAAATCATTCTTCAAAGCTTAGCAGTGGGTAAGGAAGAAATGATCGATAGATATATAGTAGGGCACATACAATGAACAGAACATACATTGCTTCTCACCACAGTACGGGTATTATTTCCTTTCGAAATATGGTCGGCTCCCGACATCCAAAATTTTTCGTCGACGAACCATAAAGACCAAGAAAGATCCATATAGAAATGTTAAGTTATGACTTCAGGAGTTCGAAAGTTTTCAGAGACTTTAGCTCAAAATAAGAGTCAAGATTGGATACCCGGACTCCAAACACGTCGTTGCTAGTAGAGTAGAGCGCGAGGTCCTTATTCCTTAGAGCCGCTTACAATAAAGACTAGACCTTAACATACTATATTCGTATACATTAGACTAATTATGGATGAATGCCTATTATCTAATTCCATATAGTCGATTTGCTCTGGGTTCTTCGTTGTGGAAACCATCACACTATGTCCGACCTTTTTTGCCTATTACTTACACCTTTTACTTTTTTGTTTTTTTTTTTATTTTTGTTCTTTTTTCCTGCTCTAGCGGGCCGTACTAGGATCTTCCACAGTGCGGAAGTCAACATCGGCACCGCAGACAACTTCGAAACTTGTATAAGCCTATACCTTCATAAATCAAAGATTGGATTCATATTCTAAAAGTTGTTACTGTTTTACTTTAGCTTTTCCAACCTCATGCCACAAAAATATTCCCACATATATCATGGTGCCACAGTTAGTTTTACAATTTAATCATCTCATTTTCCACATGGGAACCCCCAATAAGACCATTATTTTACATTTTCGAAACTAAAAAATACCAAAAAAAATATAGCAAAGTCGCACACCATCACACGATCGATCAATCATCGTGTACGCTCACTTGTGTGTGTTGTGTTGCACACGAAAGCTACAACCAAATTTGTAGCACAGCACTGGGTGCCAATTAAGATTCCATTTTGAGTGAAACATTTATACAATTTTGTCACCATGTCGGCGCGCATTTGTTTTGCATCAAACTCACCGGCACCAACTACTACATACAAATTCAATTTCGGCTCCAATTGAAATTCAAATACACGAAGCGACGCCGTGCAACTCTGACTTCAATTTCAATTTGAATTCGAGGCAAAATCCAAATCCCCAACTAATCCAAATTGAATCGGCATGAAAATGAAATTGTAACTGTGGCACTTACAAAGTAAAACATACAAATGTCGTACTTGTTAATATAAATTTTGTAGAAAAAAATATTGCAAACAGTAAGCTTGTAACCATATGTGCTGCACAGGCTCCGTCGTTGAATTAGGTGGCAATTGTGGTGCCGTCAGTCGGTCGGTCGGTCGGTCTGTGCCAATGGCTCATTGACTTCTGGCGGCGCAATGTAGTTGTCAAGTTGTTTTGCCTTACCATTTTGACATTTGTATAAACACGAGGATGTCGAATTCGCATGAAAACAAGTTGACAATTTGTTGAAATACGATTTGTGATCGTACGAATTGATATTTGGAGGTGCGCTTGAGGTGCTGATATTTTTGCGAGATTGTGAAAATGTATAAGATATTTGTATGCAAATTTGATTATCGAATTTTCGGGGGCAAGCATCTACATATAGTTGTATTAATATATTTTCTGAAGAGATGAAAAAATATTGTAATACTTTTTGATAAGAAATTTTATAAAAGTGATCTCAATTAATTTTTTACATAATCTGAAAATGAGTCTTTGTCTGAACATAATATTTCTGGTTGAAAGGAGTCGACTTGATTCATAGTAAACCCTTTTTTATTATACATACTAAAACAACTCATATTATCTCCTTAGAACAAGAGATCCTTCGGGATCCTCGTAGATTGTCTTATCGTTTACGGAAGTGGTTCGACCAAAGCTAAGTCTAGAGACGTTCTCGGTCTAACGGAAATTCACAGTCAACTTCCGATCTGAGTTGTAACTGGTCTGCGTCATATTTTGAAAATTGCAATACTTGATGTTGTTACTGTAAGTAGGCTGTTAAATGAGATTTTTTTTTTTTCAAAGTACTCTCGGTTGAATTCGTGAAGACCTTGGTCTGTAGTTACGGTTTTTTCAAACTCTCTAGACGAAGTTAGTATTTGGGTTATACGAAACACTTCCGCATCTTTTTAGCTTTACTATCGAGGCGCCCTAGGAACAATCTTCTACAGTATAGAGCTCTACAGAACTAGGGGCTGTTTATTTGTAAGATGGCTCGAAGAAGGTGGGTCCATATACATAAGTTTGTAAGATTTCATGATCTTAGGCTAAATCGTTCGGATTATTTCGAATGACATTACCTAAGGGACGTTGTTGGTCATATTTGAAATCATGGCGTCATTTGATTGAGGTAAGGGCCGCCATTAGACGATAGATGGTTATTGTGATTTCTTTTATAGTCCATTATAAAGCTCATTAGTCTTCATTCTCTAATCAAGAGAATTATATTATTTGAAGCGACAATATCGAAAAACGTACGCCGTATGATCAATCACACGGAAATTAGTCCCTTTATGGATTGTTTGCATTTTTTCCGAAATGGTATTGAACAATATAAGCGTATAAGATATATGATCTCTCCTAGATGTCTAAACGCCAAGATCATGTGGCTTGTTTGTCGAAGCTATTTTATTAAGGAGTCTGGAACCATGAGCAGCAAAATTGTATAATTTATTATTTTGGACCAATTTGCCAACTTTCCTGCATGTTTAACCTTTGAACCCTTTAAGAGATTTAAAAAAAATTGCAAAATTTGCAAGTGTCAAAACGAACGCATGTCCACAAGCGCCATACGGACATTATTTGTGCACGACAACAAATTGTTGACAGCTGCTGTCATTGTCTGCCATCGCCCACAAAAACTGCACACTTTTTGAAATTTTCATATTTACACACAGGCACACAACCAGACATGGAGTACTTACAGTGTGTGCAAATGTAAATTGCCTCCGTATTCGTGCATAAACGAGCGCCATACATTTGCACAAACGAACATGCAATGAGCATAAGCATAATGACAGCCGCGTATGCATCAATGCCAAACGTTGCCACCCCAGTCGAAAAGGTAGCGTCATAAAGCGTCACGCTCTCTTTAATTTCAAGCATGTCAACTCCAATACCGAAATAGGTGCCCACCGACAGACCGACAGCTAGACATGCGAAGCGTCAGTCAAACTGATATGCGCCTATTTGCGTACACTCACCCGTGTGTGTTTAAGTGTGTGCGTGATATTCCAGTGTGTACGCTCGCTTGTTGTTATTTTCGTATTCACTTCAATGACTCACCGTCGCGCATATTCTCGTATTGGCGTCATTAGAACCGCGTCTGTTCTTCGACTGCGTCTGCTGTGGAGTTCTTGGTAAACTTCAGTCAACGCTAAGTGTCACTTCAAAATTCAGTAAGTCGACGGCGGTTGCCTCAGCTCCTGCTCATATTTTGTACATAATTTACCAACATTGTATGTGTACATGTGCATATACTCGTACATGTGGGTGCTCATCGCTTTGGCATTCCGTCACCTACAATATGCATAAATATTTTTCAAATATGTTGCAAGTTGATTAATGCTTCCTGTGGCAGGAGCAGACTGTGTACGCGCAAATGAGTAAAATATTTTAAATTATTGAAATTCCGGCTTCCTCTCTTATTTATTAAGAATTATTTCAAACACTTTCATAAATTGTGCTTTTTTTCGACAAGAAAGCGAAAATATAAATTGAACAAGGTTCAGCTCGGTAGTCCTTATTTTAATTAATGAATCTCTCATCAAAGGATCCATCGGAAGCACAGGACTAATAACTACTTCTTTATTTTAATCAGAGATGCAAAAGTTTGCAAAAGTTTGGTCCAACATCTTGACGTCTTTCGAAGCATCCCCTCAGTTTTAAACCGCTTCAAAGGCCACAAAAAACAGATCCTATCTGCCTTTATACATTCGTTTTTAGTCTGTCAATTCTTAGGTCCTCTAATAATAACTGTTTGGTGTTCTTCAGATCAATGGAATACATTCGTTCATGAATTCATTCAAAAGGTCGAAATATCATTCCTTGAATCTTCAACAGGAGCATTAAGAATCCGCTACGGTAAAATTTTAGGCTTTAGTATTCAACGAGACATCGATGAGATTCAACGAGATTGCGACAGACTGACACCTTAAAGCAACCATTTAACCGAAGTCCACTGTCAAATATCAACATTTAAATTTTCGGATCTTCGTCGTTTACTAGGTTTCTTTCGTCATATTTACTTCCATACTCTTTAAGACTCGACTTTCTAAAAAACTTGATTCTCAGTTTCCTGAATCCCAAAAGTTCTTAAGGGGTTAGGGGTAGTCAGGATTTTCAAAAAATCAATTTTTTTTGCATTTTCGTTAAGTGTAATATCTTAAAAATATACTTTGAAAATTCGACAAATAACAACGAGCGTTTGGGGACTCCAATACGCTAGTGTGAAACTTTAAATGCTTTTTTCTCAAAACTATGTTTTTTGAACTGGTGACAACTGTGACTCGAAAAGCGATCGGTAGATTTTAATGAAATTTCTACAGCTTTTAGAATGCATAATAAACTCAGGCCAGAACCAAAGATTTTTTTTTAAATTTCGATTTTTTAAGACCAATTAACTGTTGATTTTTTTCCGAAAATCTAGAAAAAAATAACTGAAAATTCTAATTTTTTCGTGCCTCTAGCTACCCCTAACCCCTTAAGGTTAATGTAATTTTGTATTCAACTTCCATATAATAATCTGAATCGAACCGAAGAATTTCACTCTCGTAGCGACCCAGTTTTTTTAGCCTAGCTTTAGCCTAGCCTAGTTGGCCCAGAAATTATTAACCTTGCCACTACCTTTGGTAAACCCGATCCTATGACGACCAGATTTATGTAATTGGAAGGGATCCAGATAATTATCCTATCAAGACTCAGACGGTATTTGTCGGTTTTCGTTTCCAAAACTTTTCCAACCATTGATATAAGAATTATCAGAAAAATAATATTTTTTTTAAAATTCGCTAGAGTTGCTACAGAAAAGTACGTATAAAATTAATAATATTTTAGCATTAAAATGCCGCTACTCTTGACTTTTAACTGTCAAATGCAACGCTGCTGTTATTATGAACTCGAACTCCCGTCCAAATAAAAACCAAGTAAATATAAATATGTATTACATCAACTTTTTGTTTTCTACAACAACACAAACTAGCTACAACAAACTTCATGCCGTTGCCACAACTGTCACTTACCACTTGTCAAAAGGCACACAGTAGTGACATGCATGCCATGTCAGCACAATTCTTGTCAATTACAACAATAAATCTTCGTATGAAAATATTTGTTTTTTCACTGCTTTTGGTGGCAATAAGAAAACCGATTTGTAGCGGGAATTAGTAAGAAACCAATATTAGATGTCATGAATTGACAAGCGGTATGTCAAAATTAAAGAACGATAAATATTATAACGTCAATGCTGACAGCACGAGCGAGGCAGAGCGAGTGAGCTTGCCGGACAGCGAGCAGTTAAATTTAAGAAATGATAAAATAAAAAATTTCTAAAAAATACTTAACGGTTTTGTACGCCTCTTTTGCGTATTGCATTTCCTCGCTGTGAACCCACAATTCTCGAGGCATTTAAATTGCTTCATTAATTTTGACCAAATTTGGCAATAAACCGTTAAATGTTTGTTGCTTGAAAGAAGCAAAAAATGCCAATGCATTGCAACAATTGCAATGAGTGAAATAAAAACGTGCAACAACTGTAAAATTGACCAAGCTTTGACGCCACCAACGCCGCTGCCACCGCCTTCGCCTCCACTGGTTGTCTCGTGGCCGGTAATGCTGTCATTGTGTTGAAATTGCGTAACTGTTCTTTTTCAAAAGCGCATGTTGTTTGACAAGTTGCACTCGTCGCTCACCGTCACAGCAACAACAACAACAGTAAGCAATTGACGTTCAACAGGCCAGTAAGTCAAAACAACAATCAGCGACAGCAAGCGTTGCCTCGTCGTCGTCGTCGACTTCATCGGTTGGTTAGCTGTTCAGCCGGCTGGCAGTCAGCAACAAGCCGTCAACAACATTTAACAGCAACAGCAATTATTTTAATGATCATTTTATTTACTTACTTAGCATTGCGGCTGATTTGCTTTGTTTTTCCGCTAAAAATTTCAATTGTTTATATTTTAATTTCATTTCTGTTTGTTTTTGTATTCTATTGCAATTCACATGTTCTCTCGTTGCTGGCTCGCGTGTATTGTTAGAATTAATCCTCGTTGCATGCCACATGTGGCAAGCACTTAAGTATGCGGCAGCTTGGCATTTGCATATTGTTTGCCACACACAACAGCAAATCTAAATGGGCGTGTGTCGGCGGCGGCAGAGGATGTAACACCGTGTCTTGTCTTGCTTGCTACCTATTTGGCTTTGACTAACGGTAAACTGTTGTTAGCCAGTTTTTGAAACATTATTTCGTTGCTTAATTGCAGACAAATGGCTGTTTTGGAATTGATTGCGCTTAAATGGTTTTAATTGAATTTGGGTGTACATCCTTAACCCGTTAGCGCGTTGCACCATTGGTGATTATTCTTTAGTTTGATTTTTGGAATCTTCACGATTTTTAAACAAGCAATATACTATTTACTTTTTTGGTGAGGAGATCCAATGCAAATTTGAAGACCTTTTACCCTAAGAACAGATCCTCAAAACATAACATATTCTCAAAGTATTCCGGCAAATTTTATTTGTTCGAAAAGCCAGACCTCAGAAGAACCAATTCATAATGATGTCCTAAAGTCTATATATGTATATAGGCCAAAGCTTCTAAATTGTTTAAGCTTTTCAGACATTCATGGGCATGAAGTCCCTGAACTACTTCTAAACGCAATCGAATGTTACAGACTACTAATACCGAAGTATTCACACCAAGATCTTTGGACTGAATGTGAAAGAAGACCGCCGTCACTGTAGTTCATACAGTCTCAAGTCTCAAATCAATCCATGGATTGATTAAGCGCCATTTGTTTGAACATTTTTCCACAGTAATCTATTCGGTTCTCAAGTATATCTATTCGATAAATGTAAGTTCTCTTCACAGAGCGATATAATTGTTCTGTCTTTAATATTATTTTTCCAACTACACATACCAATTAACCCCCGCAGACACTATCTAAAGTATCTCCCCATTAAAATAAATTAATCGCTCTCAACAGAAGTTCAATGTCAAATGGATTTTCACACGCCTACCCTTTTAAAGCAGCGAGAAAGTTCCACATGTCCGCCATCAATTCGGGTGACAACAAAACAAATATAAATACCACAACTGTCAACGTTGACGCTTCGAGAACACTATGGAAACACTTTAATTGACAAGATCAATATGAAAACCATTTAAAGAGTTTCTTCGGCTACTAAATAGCTGTGCAATGAATGAAAATGAGGAGGCATTTGGGTGAACAACAAGTTGAGTTATTTTTAATGTGGTCGCTTAAACTACAAAGAAGAATAATACGACAACTATTTGTGGATGGAATGTAGGCACTTCACAAATGTATATAGAGGTGATCCATTAAGTGGTTTAACTAATTAGCTGCTCAAATTGTTTGTGTCTCTCAACAGATTGTTGCAAGTGCGTCTGCTTCTCCTAAACATATGAAATATATCTTGTAGAAAATCACTGAGTTGAGATTGTGTCAATACAAATTGATGTGGGAAAGCTATGGGGCATTTGCGAGGTCCATTGTTTGGTAAATATTACAAAAATGTATATTTGGGGTGGGAAATAGAAGCTACAAGTTTAAGAAGAAACTAACAAGTGTGATGTTGGTACTGGTTTTAATATGTATGTATGTAGGTTATTGATACTGGTAATGGTATTGGTATTGGCCTTAGCATTTATTACTATTTGCTGTTGTTTTTGTGAAATTGATATTGATATCGGTATTGGTTTTGATATTTGTATTGATATTAGTATTGGTATTGGTATTGGCATTGATATTGGTATTGGTATTAGTATTGGCATTGATATTGATATTGGTATTGGTATTAGTATTAGTATTAGTATTAGTATTGGTATTGGTATTGGTATTGGTATTGGTATTGATATTAGTATTGGTATTGGTATTGGTATTCGTATTGGTATTGGTATTGGTATTCGTATTGATATTGCTATTGGTATTGGTATTGGTATTGGTATTGATATTAGTATTGGTATTGGTATTGATATTGGTATTGGTATTAATAATGGTATTGATAATGGTATTGGTATTCGTATTGATATTGCTATTGGTATTGGTATTGGTATTGGTATTGATATTGGTATTGTTATTGGTATTAATTATGGTATTGATAATGGTATTGGTATTGGTATTAGTATTAGTATTGGTATTGGTATTAGTATTGGTATTGGTATTGGTATTGGTATTGGTATTGGTATTGGTATTGGTATTGGTATTGGCATTAGTATTGGTATTGGTATTGGTATTGGTATTGATATTGGTATTGGTATTGGCATTGGTATTGATATTGCTATTAGTATTAGTATTGGTATTGGTATATGTATTGGTATTGGTATTGGTATTGGTATTGGTATTGGTATTGGTATTGGTATTGGTATTGGTATTGGTATTGGTATTGGTATTGGTATTGGTATTGGTATTGGTATTGGTATTGGTATTGGTATTGGTATTGGTATTGGTATTGGTATTGATATTGGTATGGGTATTAGTATGGGTATTGGTATTGATAATGGTATTGGTATTGGTACTGGTATTTGTAAAAATAATTTAGCTTTAAAAAGTAGATTTGATGCGCATTTTCAAAGAAATTAATATGTAAGCCCAACTTCAGTACATACCTAACCTAACCTTGATTGGCAGCGCATACTACATTGCAATCAGACCATAAAGAATTTAATACTCCAAATAAAAATAAAAACACAACATGATAACAACAACAACAACAAACAGTATGTTTTATGAAAACAAGCTGCGAATGCGATAAGAGCCCCCGACAACCAACGCAAATGGTTGATGGCAACCGGCAACAGCAAGTATGTGTGCAGCTGAGGCACAACGAAAACAACAGCTGCAATAAAAACAAAAGTAAAGCAAATAAAAAATGCAGTATGTACAGCGATAGACACCAAACAACAACAAATCATAGTTGTTGCTGTAATTTGTTGCTATTGCAAGTGGCGGTGGCAACATTAGCAAACATGCGGCTTCAAACAAAACAGATTTGCAAAAATAAATAAAGAAAAAGTAATAACAACAACAAAAAACATATATCAAAACAACATGCACTAGATTGTGATTACGATCGGTGAATATCAGCACTTTGGTGTCTGCAATATGCGAGCATACAAACAACAATAACAAATGTTTAATTTTATCAGCTGTTTGCATTTAGTTACACCACCGTCGGTATTGTTGTTGCTGTTGCTATCACTGTCAACACTTCTATGAAAGAGCACGAAGAAATGGTGCATCGCTGTCTTCGAGAAAATCTTTACTTTTCCTAGCCAAATGTGTTTGTTGTTGGCGTTGCTTGTACTTTTTTCGGCAGCAGCAATCAATATATCAGCAGCTTAAATATCATACACGAAAAATTACTAACCACACTTGACGGCATGCAACAGATCACATACTATACACACATTCATACTTAGGAGTGTAGCAACTGAGGAAGCTTTGCTCTGCCGTGTAGCAGCAACATGTTGCCGTCGTTCACGCGATTGCAGAACATTTTAAATGGCGATAGTGTTTGATTTGAGTCGGCGATAAGCTACTCACTTGCTTAGACGACAGGTTGCAACAAAGCCATGCACACTCACATTTACTTGCTTTTGTAAGAGTGTGGTTGGTGGCGTTTTTCACTATATCTCCGCCGAGCATGCACTTGCTGCGCAGACACGAAGAAAAATTATGAAATTGCTAGCTATGAAATTTAGCATCACCTTATCTCTTTGTGTAATCAAGCTGAAAATTGAATTTTTTTCGTAATCATCGGTTGCCACCGATTACGTAGCACTCGCTACCAGAGCATTACTTTTGGTTGAGTGGTTTTACTACCGTGTACGTGTTGGTCATGTAGTTCCGCATTGGTATTATTATTGGATTATTTAGTAGTATTTATATTCATAAAAGTATTGGTACTGGTGTTGGTATTTGTATTGGCATTTGTATTGGTATTTGTAAAGGTAATGGTTGTGGCATATTAGTAATAAACTTTTTATTGATACTAGTATTTTTATTCTTATTCTTAGTATTTATATTTGTAATGGTAATGGTAATGATAATGATTGCATTAATGGCATTTGTATGTACTGATATTAATATTTATAAATATAGGAGTATTGGTATGTGTAATGGTAATGATTGGGGTGTTAGTATTGGCTTTAGCATTGGTAATTGACTTATTATTGATCTCAGTATTATTATTAATATTGGTATTGTATTTGTATTGGCAATGGTAATGAGACTGTGTATTACATAATATAATTATTACTATTAATATCTTCATTTGTATTGTAATATGTAATGGTACTGGTATTGGTAATAACGATATTGGTATTGGTAATATAATTTTCATAAGTACTAGACTTTTTTATTGTTTATACCATTATTATTGGTATTGGGATTATCTTTATGACTGGTTGTAAATGCAATTTATATTCAAATAGCTCAGTTATCGGTATTATTATAAAATTACATGGTAATGAATTCTCTTAGTACTTAGATTGTTATTGTTATGGTATTGGTAATGGTGTACTGTAAGTCTTGGTTGTTATATGGGTAATTTATACTCAGAGTTCAATCAATATTGTATCCATATTACATTTGTTTTGTATGATCCGATTACTGGTAATGCGATTAATATTGTAAATATGAAGTAATGCTGCTACAACAAGGATCTACTTCTGTAGATTTCTTAATCGGCAAACGTATTTCAAATTCATTGTATTCCATGCAGTCTAATTTACATTTAGAATTCTGGTGATTTTCGGACTCATGAGTAATCTTTTAGTAATTTAATTATATAGAATACACTCTTAATAATCAAATTGTAAACTGGTGACATATTTCAGTTTTACTTTGAATTATTGTCTATTAAAGACCGCATTAAGCATGATTCCCAGTCATTCGATTTTAATTGAGACACTTAAGTCTATATATTCCTATGCCTATAATTCAATTAAATATGTATTTATATACGAATACACGCATTTCCACAACTAAGTTTGTCTGTTTTGTCATGTATGGCAACTCTCAAACGTCAAATTAGCGCACGTTGTACACAATCGAAAATGGCTCAATTGTAAAAAGCAATGCTTAGTGACAGCTGACAATTGAGTTGAAAGCTTTTAGGCGCCAGAGCTGTACTCATACTAACTACGTAGTATTATTTCCCAGGCTAACAGTTAGTGCATAACAGCAATATAAGTTTAACAGGTTTTCTGTGTGAATTTCTGAGCCAGCGAAGAAGACTTGAAGAAACAGTTTGTGCTCAGCTGTGTTGTAGAGTATAAAAGCAGACAAAATAGGCATGCCAGCGATAAACCATAATGAGCGTGTTGTGGCGGCGAGTCAGTGACGCATAAAAAGTGGCTTTAACCCACGAAACTCAATTAAATAATAAGAGAGTTTGCACTGCAATAGAAAGAAGGAAGATGAGATCTATAGGCATATAGCCTTGAGAATATATCCTTGCAAAGCTCAATCAAAGCCAGCGTACTACTACTATCTACTTAATTACCAAATCCAAAACTGCCTTCAAAAATTTTTGGTTTTTCAGTGTGTTTTGTTTTTGAGCGCGCCAAAAATTCAAAACTTCGTGCATTCACTTTTTCAAGTTTTGTTTCCCAAAATTAATTGTCTTTTTATGCTTCGCGCACCATGTGTTTGTGCTACAAAATGGCAATAAAACGAAATACCGCGCAAAATAAGCAGTAAAATCGCCGCTAAACAAATTGTTTGCACAACAAATTTTTTGGGGGCATATAAAAATAAAGCGCAAGAAAGTGCCAAGTGTGAAAGATTTAGCACATTAGATAATGGTCGAGCTCGCGTGAGCGAAGACAGACAAGTGACTGACAGCAACAACGTAGCGACGCGCGCGATTTTCGGTTCGCGAAGTCGAAATGGGCACCGGCCGCAAAATGAATGTGAAACTAAAAATAAAATAAATATTTTACACCAATAAAAGGCAGATGAATGCACTAAAAGCCCGAATATGCCAAACAAAACAAACACATTTGGCGGAATTAAAAGTTTAAAATCGCACAGACCGAAAAACGCGGCCACAATTGGACGCCTGCGAATGACGATGACGGCGCATGCAACCCGTTTAGACTGTTAAACTGACACTCAGACAGCGTCGCATCAGACAAGTTGACGCGTCAGTGAGTTTGCATCAAAAAACTAGAAACAAAGTTTACAGCAAGCAATGAAAGTGAGACATTTTATCAGTGTTTGCAGTTTTATGCTTAATTACCAGTTAATTTGACTATTAAGTGTGATAGCGATGACGCATAACACATATGCTCGTATAGCCAGTACTGGTGGATTGTTGCAGTACAACAATGTTGTTACTATTAGTTATGAGAGGAGAGGGGAAAAGTATGGAACCAACGAGTAATCTCCATGAAGCTTCGGCCTGTGGTTATTTTGAGTTCAAAATACGGTTTTTGAAACTCTCCTCTGTCTAATGTCTGAACGTTGCTGTTTTTCGAAGCTTTTTAAGCTTAAAGCTACCTCTATAAACTTGTTGAGCTTTTATGAGAAGCTTTTTATGGCAATATCCTACGTATTTTTGTCATTGACGATTTTATATTTAGTAAAATATCTCTCAATAATTCCGATGTCCTCAAATTGACCTCTAGTTCTCTTCAGTAATATTTTCAGATTACTCCATCAGCTTCACTTTTACCAAATCCCTCAGATATTTTCAATATTGAGACTAATTCAGAACCCTTATTATTCCTAAATTAGACTCGATAATTCTTTGGTTTATACTCTAGTGTCTGTGATTTGCTTTCCAGCCGCCACCACAGTTTGCAACTCTGCTCCCTCTTATGAAATAACCTCTTGTAATAACCTCTTGTACCCAAAGTTAATTTCATATTAGCGCAATTAATTTCCTTCAGAGACAATCACGCCGTTGAATAACTCAAATATTCCGATTT
This sequence comes from Zeugodacus tau, assembly GCA_031772095.1. Lineage (NCBI taxonomy): Eukaryota > Metazoa > Arthropoda > Insecta > Diptera > Tephritidae > Zeugodacus > Zeugodacus tau. The sequence goes on from CM062651.1 coordinate 4,536,822, forward strand.
CATTTACCCACCAAAACAGCTGGTCTTGCGCAAACGCGGCCTTGAAAGTCGCGTATGAATGATAAATTAAATTCTTACACAATAAGAGAGCAAAAAATAAATACAACCACAATGAGTAAATATGTATAACAAAGCCGCTAGCGGGTTCAAGCTGAATAGTCTCACCGGTTTTGTTTTTTTTCGGTAATCTTATCGCCGCATTTAGCGCTGGTGTCGCGTCAGCCCGGTGTTGCAAGTTGGCCAATTTTGGCGCATTGCGCACACTTGTTGAACTTTTGCTTGCGTGTCGGCATATCGATGCAGGAATAGAGATAACATTTTCGCGACGTTAGAAGTGTTTGGCCACGGTGCTGTGACTGCGTCTAAGTCTAAGTCCAGTTGCGGGTAGCGCCAAGCAGTTGTGTTGTGTAAAGGACGCAGGGGATTCTAACAAGTTGTGCCAAATCATTAATGCGCTTTAACTAACTGTCAGTTAATTGGTCAGTTATGTACGTGTATTTGCATTTGCGTGTTTAGATTATCTCAACGCAGCCGCAAAGTACTGTTTTCAGTGGATAATCTCAGCTCATAAATATAACTCATGATGAACTGACAGAGATAGTCATTGATTGAGTCTCAACTAAGCGATAACTAATGTGTTTGTGGCTCAGATATATTATTATAATACAAATATGTTGATTTTTGTTTACACTTTGACCTGAAAATTTGACATGATTTTCAAAATAAATTACGAAATTTTTTCGACTTAATTGTGGGAATTTTAATTCAACAAATTTCATGTAATTTACTTCATTTGGTTTTACATTTGACCTTAATTTAGTTGTAAAATATATTTTTATTTATTTTATTTTACATTAATTGAAATACATATATTAATGTGTATTTAATTGAGCTTAATTGAGTAAAAATTTAAATTTTTAATTCATTGTAAAATATTTCATAAATTATACGAAAAATTATTATATAAATTAACTCAATTTATTAATTTAAATTTTATAATTTCTTCATTTAATTTCTTAATTTAGTCAATTATAAATTAATTGAGTCAATTAAGCCTGCTATTATACGAAGGATTATTTTTCAAAGTATAATTTAAATTTTATAATTTCTTTATTTAATTTCTTAATTTAGTCAATTATAAATTAATTGTGTCAATTAAGCCTGCTATTATACGATGGATTATTTTTCAAATTACATTAATTAACGAGCTGCCAGAATTGCGCTTTAGTTTAGATAATTTACTAATTGACTCAATTATGTAATGATCCTAAACTTTGAGTCAATTAAAATTTTTCTCTTGGAATTTTATTCGAATAGATGCAATTTGTTAACTCGTAACTCTCTGGCTGAAAGATTCAGATAATTTACTAATTGACTTAATTAAGCAGCAACAGTAATTTCAATTTCTAATTTATAAATAATATTTTTTCAATATTTATATTCAAAATGCGCTACAAACGCCCTACAAAACGTATATCGTTCGCATCACATGCGTGAAAGCGATATCGCCTATATGTATGCTCCATTAGTGAATTGCCTTAAATTCCGCTCTTGACAGCGCTTTGCTGTAAATTTGCTCGCACTCCATGCATGCATACATATGTGAATAATGTTAACTGTTATCTTACTAATGCATTTTTTTGCCCCGAAAATGGTCTCCAAATGGTAAATAATAAATACAAAGCCAACAAACAATGCAATCAAAATAATCAAGAAAATCGTGTAGATAATTTTTCCGCCGCCAAGGTGCAGCCACACAGAATGACATTTATGACCGCAAACATTACGTAGCTGTTCAACGAATGCGCTTTACGTGTTCTACTCTTTGTTGTTGCTTGGAATTTTATTTACTTTTGAACGACAAAAATTATTTATATGCATGCACATTTAAAGATTTTAAGCAGCTTTTTTGTTGTTGTTGTATAGTCGTATACGTATAACCTAGCCCAATGCGCCGGCGTGTGGTGTCGATTGTCACAGTCATAAATTTTATTTGAATTTTCCAATTCTTTGAAAATCGACCTTCGAGTTTCCTTATTTAGATAAATAATACACGAAATTTTCATATTGATTTTTTTTGTGTTTACCATACGATAATCAGTTGTGGCGGTATTTACATTTAATTGTTTGACGACATGTTTACGCTTTTGAAAATTTGAAAATGTGGCGCTATGCGCGTGGCGAGTGAGTGGTGGATGTATGTATGATGTTTGACTTATGGACTTATCACTGTTTCGTTCTTAAAACAATAGAAGACATACAGTGGGACTTAAACTCCATTAATTTTTGAAACAAAATTGGAAATAATATAGATCATCTTTGAATTCCTGGAAACATAACTTTAGTTCTGGGAGAGAGTTCGAAGCATTCTCTTTCTCCGAAGCTTTGAGTTACACAATTTATTTATAAAGATTATAGGGCTCAGTTCCAGTACTACAAACTTTTGCTATATAATTTCCTTATCTCTTTAGGGTTTGTAACACTGACTTGTAAACCTTACCAACTCAAAGCCATTTATCAACCGCATTGCAAAGGTTTTCAAATAGTGAAATATCATTTAACTACCCCAAAAAAAATTCCCTGACCTTGGCTGTAATATTTCAACAAGTGTTGAACCAAGCTTCCTCCGATACAGTTACTCAACCCATTCAATCTGAATGAGCTCCACAGTTTTTCATAGACCATCCTTTCATAGTTATTCTAACCTAACCTTACTCAACGCAATAAACTAACCTTGGTAAACCTCTGAAGATTATCAATTTCTGATTTTTAGTCTTAAAAAAAAACAATATGTCTCTTTATACTATATATGTAAATTACTCTGAGTACCATCCTTAGTAATATGATCCAACAAAACCCATTCCATAGAGATCGATCTCATTCAAATTTAACACAAATCATTATAGAGATATTCTAACGTAATACTCAAGGTGTCTGAGAGGAAATCTAACTCGGCTGCTAAATAAAAACGACATTAAGTACTCAATGGCCAGGGGGGGTTTAGATCACTATAATATGTTACTCCATTATATGATTCCATTCAAAATACTTTTTGATTTGCTCGGACTAACTGTCAATTAAAATATTAAACTAACCTATTTCTTTTCCCTATTCAATTCCAGATATATCAAGTGTTCTTTGTCATGCTTAAGTCGGCAAACTCGCCTAGACCCGCCTCGTGGGTGCTTGAGAAATCGTTGGATGGTTTCACTTACGAACCCTGGCAGTATTTTGGACTGAGTGAAGCGGATTGTCAGCGTCGCTATGGCTTGGCCGGACAAAATGGCAAATATGTTTTCGAAAATGACACCGAAGTCATATGCACGACGCAATTCTCAAAAGCGCTACCACTCGAAAACGGCGAATTACACGTTTCGCTGCTGAAAAATCGCCCCGGTGCTATGGAACAAAGCGATGAGCTAATGAATTTCATAACTGCGCGTTACATACGCATACGCTTGCAGGGCATGCACACAACAGCGAACTTGGATAACAGCGTCGACTGGCTACTGGATGCGCAATCGCTGGAGAAGCGCTCTTTCTACTCACTTAAACAGATACGCGTAAGTGCGCGTCTCGATTGCCATGGTCATGCCGATAAGACTGTTGAGTTGGCGGAGAAGCGCGCCGATGAGTTGGAGTACGCGCAACTCGCATCCACACTGCAATGTGTCTGTCAGCATAATACCTGCGGCGCCGATTGTGGCGAATGCTGTGCGCTCTATCAGGATAAGCCATTTCGCAACGGCACCGCGCGTGAGGCTAACGAATGCGCGCTGTGCCAGTGTAACGGGCATGCGGCGACTTGTAGCTATGATGCATTTCTGGAACGCGGCATCTGTCAGCAGTGTCAGAACAACACCGCCGGCAATGAGTGTGAGTTTTGTGTGAGCGGTCACTATCGTGCCGCAAATGAAGCGCTCTCGACACCCTGCCAGCGCTGCGAATGCGTTGGACGCGGTGCCACTGGCACCTGTGATCCCGTGAGCGGTCAATGCCACTGCCGTGAGGGCTTTCAGGGTGTGCGTTGCGACGAATGCGCCAGCGGTTACTATGGCGACGAGTGTCGGCGTTGTGAGTGTGATGTGCGCGGCACAATACCGGACACGGAATGCGCGGGTGTGTGTAAATGTAAGGCGCATGTGACGGGCGATAGCTGTAGTGAATGTTTACCGGGCTATTATGCTCTTAGCGCCGAGCACCCAGATGGCTGTGCGCCCTGCTGGTGCTCGGGTGTGGGCTTATCGTGCAGTAGCGCGGTGCTGCAGACGCTCGCCTTCGAGACTCTGAACGATTGGAAGGTAACGGACATGACGCGCTCGCAAATGGTCGCAGCCACTGTGGATGCCAGCACGAATTATCTAGTTTACGGCATGTTTGATCTGAATGATGTGGAAGCTATTTACTGGCAGGCGCCACAAGGTTATCTCGGTAATCGACTCACCAGCTATGGCGCGCGTCTCACCATACAAGTTAACTGGGTCACCATACGCGGTGATACTTCTGGCAAACCTACCGCTGGACCCGATGTAATACTTTTCGGACGCAACGGCTTGAAAATCGCCTACGGTGACACAACATATACACGCGGCTCCGCGGCCACCATCAACATAACGCTCGATGAGTCGGGTTGGTATCATGTGCCGCCAGCTGTACGTGATATCAAGACGCGCCTGCGACGTACTGAATACCACGGTTCGGCGGTGACGCATGCTCAAATGCTCTCGGTTTTATCTGCGTTGGATGCTTTATTGGTGCGCGGCACCTTTCACACAGATCAGGTGGAGACTTATTTAGAGCGCGTCATTATATACTCGGGCGGCACAGAGTTGGGCGCCGCGAAGGCGAGTACGCGCGTTGAGCAATGCGTTTGTCCCACCGGCTACACTGGACTCTCCTGCGAGAGCTGTGATTTTGGCTTTATACGCATCTGGGAGAACGCGACCGATCATCAACTGGTAGCCAAGTGCATACCTTGTCCTTGCAATGGTCATTCGAACTCATGCGATTTGCAGGGCGGCGGCTGTGGTAACTGCATGCACAACACTTATGGCGAGCGGTGAGTAAATCATTGATTTCCAGATAATTAAATTGCTTTTATGCAGTTTATACAAATTATTAGAAAATTGAATACTTGCATCATTTATATCATTTGGTCACCTTAAACAATACATTTCACCACAAGATGTGTGTCTGTGCTAAATTCGTATTTCACCATACTCACCACAGTTACATTAACACTGACTCTTTTCTCTCATTCGACCAGTTGCGAGCGTTGTAAGGTGGGCTACTATGGCAATCCGTTGCAAGGCACCGAACACGACTGCAAGCGTTGCGCGTGCCCTCTACTGGTGGATAGCAACAACTTTTCGCCCAGTTGTCAGTTGAAGACATACAGCATCATGGATCTGAACCCCGTATACGGTGTGGTGGAGAATTCCGAATACATTTGCACACAGTGTCCGCCGGGGTACACTGGTGACCATTGTGAGATGTGCGACGACGGCTACTACGGCAATCCCACGGAGATGGGCTCACAGTGCCGGCCATGCGATTGCGATGGTGGACCTTGTGACGTCTTCACAGGACAGTGCATCATATGCGAGTAAGTAGAAATTGTAAAGCAATAAAAATTTATTCATTTAAATTTACTTTTAATCTCTCCTCCTGCAGCGGCAACACCGAGGGCTGGCGTTGTGAACGCTGTAAGCTCGGCTACTGGGGTGATCCCTCCGCGGGCTGCGTGCCCTGTGATTGCTATGCAGACGGTTCGGATAGTGATTATTGTGACAGCACGAACGGTCAGTGTTTGTGCAAACCGCGTTTCGCCGGTCAAAAGTGTGACGAATGTGACGTGGGTTTCGCGAATGTCGATCTGAAGTGTTTACCGTGTAATTGTAATCCATTCGGCGCGGAGGATGTAGACTTTTGTGATCCTGATAGTGGTCAGTGTCAGTGTAAACCCGGTGTAACGGGTCTGAAATGTGATGAATGCGCCGAGGGACATTTTGGTTTGAAGGAGGAATCCGATGGATGTGAGGGTAAGTGAGCAATTCTATACTTTACTTACATTTAATTTTGCATAGACGAGTATAATGTATTAATTATTGGGCTAATCCAATTACAATATTCAGATCCAAGTACTAACCTCTAGCATTAACTAAGTATTGATTAAAAAGGGTTCGTTGAAACTAATGAGCAGATATTCAGATAGAGCAGATATTCTCTCTGATTTCCTCAATACCTCATAAACTAGCGCTGGAAAGTACTGTCGACACATCAGTTCTAAGGTTTTGCTTATCTTTCAATTTCCAATATAGTTTATCCAAGATTTTAGAGATATGTCTTCAAACAATAATTTCGATGACAACGGTGTAGCCGGCTACAAGACAGGTCTTGTTTGATTGAGGATTACTTTATGTGACTCAATTTGTTCTCGGGAAATATTAAAATTTCGAGCTCGCGTGGACTCGTCCTGATAGAACCAATTTAACTTAGAAGCTTCTGACTTCCTTAATATGAGTTTTCCCCTACTTTCTATTAACTTTTTTCCCCAAGAAGTGTTTCGGTTCAAGTATTCTTATAAGCAAAAGATCACTTTAACGAGTAAAGACGCAGTTAGGTACGATTCCTTCTCTTTTCATGGGGTTTCCATTCTGGAACACGTAATCAGTTCATCAAGACAGGACCACATTTAGTATCCTTAGAGTTTGAATTAAGTGAAAGTGTAGAATTTCCCCTCCAAATTAAATTTGTGGAACTTGAGGCTCTCTCCAGAGCGTTCATTGACTATAATTCCGAATCCAGTTAAGAAAGCTCCAGAATCCCGTGAAATCTGTAGCAATATTAATATAACTTTTCCGTAAATATAACCTAAAAACACTTGTGATTCTTTACAAGCGTACATCAAAGCAAATCCATCAACTTTTCATTTCGTATAAGGTACCAGTGCCCACTTAAAAAGTCTCATATCTTTATTAAAAGCTCTTCAATAAAACATTTATAACACACACGCACATTATAGTTTAAATAATATACTTAAAAGTATCAACCTACTCACCTCTTCAAAATGCAACTGCATGAGTATTGCACATGCCACATTTTGAAGTACTTGCAACACATACAAGCACTTGCGTTGCACGAGTGAAATATAACAGGCCTTGTGCTTGGTTGAAAATTTTGTGGCACGTCTGCTGCTACACTCGTGCTCCGCGCGCACACTAAAATAACAACAACAACAACAGTAGTAACTACAAAAACAACTCTCACCGGCTAAATGCGTGAGTGAACGCGTGATTGCTTGCATTCAATGCATGCAATTAAGCTTAAGTGTTTTTCGAAAATGCAATGATGCACGAGCACTTGCGTACGGAACATACATATTTATATGTTCATTTATGTATGTATATATATACATATGTATAGGTAAAGAGCTGTAAAGCCACCAACTTTTCCAATATAATATTTTTTCTTGATTCTTTCTTCTTGTTTCAAGCACACACTCACTTGTTGTAGTTGTTATTGTTGTTGTTTTTTTCACCCACTGCTTATTTTACTTCACTTTTGGTGTATATGTTTGTCTGTATGTATGTATGTTGCACGGGGAGATTAAAAGCAGATGATCACTCCATCGGCAGCAGCTTTAAAGACATCACTATCGACCTTATGGAATAAAGCGAGCGATAAAACAGAGTTTTGCGGTACAAAAACATGTGCTTCCACCAAAACTTATACAAGTACAACAACAGCAACACTTTGCTACATAAACTGCAGTACCTTAAGACACACATTCTTACCTCGCCAACAACTATAAGCACACTTAATATTTTGTTGTTGCTGTAATTACGACCAAATGCCGCTACGTGTTGCAATTGACCTGTTGCACCAGACACATATTCATATTTGGTCGAGCAAGTGGCTATAAAATTTTTTGTTTTGCTTTCTTTATTATTTTCTACTCTTGTTCTTATACTTCGAAACAAAAGAAAAAGTTCTACCCTGAAAATTGCTGGATAATTTCAGATTATCTATTAACCACAGATTTTGGAGTTTAATAACTGATATGACTGTGTGTATTTCAAAATAAAGGGTGTCAGTTTAGGTGGGTGCACAGTTTTTAAATTTTCTTCGGACTACTGACTACAAAGCTCACAATTCAAAGATCACTAAAAATTAGTCCAGCTTAGTCTAAATGAACATACCGAAGCTTCAATTTTGTCTTCATCCTACAGTTCTTACTCAGTTGTTTTCAGCAACACTATAATAATGATAAAAAAAACACCCTTTATACACTCGCCATCTCTTTACACCTGTCCACCTATCTGACATGCTGACTTTTGGATGAATAGCATGATCCAGCAGCATGTAGCAACTTGTCTACATAGCCTTCTGTTGCAACTTTCACTGTTGCTTTAATTATTTTCTTTTCCATTTTTGTACGATGCACTGTCGTGGCCACCGCTACTCTTGAATTCTTAATTTCTTGATTGTAATTTGGTTTTTTTTTCGTTTATTTATTTTCTTTTCTCATTTCGTATTCTTTCACTTGAATTTGAAAGCTTTTGAAGTGTCTTCAATGGGATTATTATGAAATTAATCAGGTTTATTAGAGTCAGCAATTTAAATGGGAAACAATTTCAATTTATTTTATTTGCTCAAACACTTAAATGGTTAAAACAAAGCACTCTCTGTAGTCTATGAGTGTATGCTTTTTTGGCAAATAGTCAAAGCAGAAAATAAAAAAATATTCAGAAAGAAGCGCACTTAATAGTTTTCTACTTAAGAAAACTACAGGCAGCTATTTGGTCTACTTAAAATATTTCATCGATTTGTTGAAACAATTCCCCTGATACACTAATTTATGCCTTAAGTAGCAATGAAATCATTAAAAGAGTATTCTATAATAAAAGAGAATCAGTTCTATCATTAACCAAGTCATCACTAGCAAGTGAGCTCGGGTGTGTGTTCTTACTAGATGAGTTTAAGCGCAATGAATCTCCCAATAAACAATAGTTTCTTTAATGAGAGAGTCAGAACCTCGTATATAATCCCTGAGAAAGACAGATTAGTTCTGATTTCCCTGAATAAAAGGGTCCAATATAGCTTTTTATTCGGTCCACTTTTATAAGGTCTAATACTATAACAGAGGAACTTTTTTCCTGGAGTCGGAGTGATGAAAAATCGAGCAATATTTCTGGACCATTGAAATGAACTTTTCAGTATTAAGATGGTTTTACGAACTAACCGATAATGCTGATTTTGTTCCCTATATTAAATAATCTCTTCTATAAACAATCTCTATAATTGCTTTATTGCGAGGTATTTCTAACAAGTGTATGTGGACAGTACTTGTCCAATAAATTACGTATATCGATTTTTTCACTTTGACGCGCGTAGGAGGATCGGGTGCGCCCGGGAGATGGCTCAAACGCTTCGGACGACCAAGTAGATTCTGTTGGCTCTCATTACCGATAGTAGTAACTATCCTAACGTCACTGTGGGGTACGACCTGTGCAACCAATATTGATATAATCCAGGGATTCCAATCTAAAATGCTTAGAACAATCACGGGTTCACCATGGTACATGCGTAACGAAAACATCCATAAAGATCTTGATATTCCTATAGTAAAGAACGAGATAGAGGACAGCAGAAAGAAATATATTTCCAAACATCGTGAACATCCATTCACCCATTGGCTAATGACTTGGTACATTCCTGCAATCAAACACGTTTAAAAAGAAGAGATCTACCAGCATATTAGAGAGCAACGTTCTACCAAAACAGCTCAAACACATTCTTGAGCGTTTTTAGTTGTAAATAGATTTAAGATTTTAATACTTATTGTTAGGCTTTGAACAAAGCAGATCCAATAAATAAAGAAATATTGAAGAAAAAACCAGGAGCGTGACGGTCCCAAGAGTTCTTAATTGATTGGACATCTAGACTTGAGCGAGATCTTCGAAGAAATTTAAGCATAATTTTTAAAATAATCAACATAAGACGTACTAGGGCTAGAAATTACGTACTTGAGGCGTTGAATTAGATAAGAAGTCTATCAAATACATCATAAAAGTCTAAACATAATTTCGATCCAAGACTGTTCTGTTAACTATTTCAAAAAGTCTCTATGAAGTATCTTTCTGATCGGTTTGAGATGGGCTGATTAGAGGGATATATACGGCTAAGGTCAAAATTGAATTTTTAATCACTGCTGAAGAAGGGCTGATTAGAGGGATATATACGGCTAAGGTCAAGTTGAATTTTTAATCAAAGGAACTCTTTGACATCTAACTGAACTTAACTGAAAATTTCTCAGTGGGAGAGATTTTTACTTCGCTAAAGTGACGTCAGCAAACAGCTGATATCAAATATATTAACGGATTTTTGTTATTAGATGATCAAAATATGCCATTTTTTATACCCCAAACTCTTAGTACCATGGTTTCTATTAAATTTCCTTACTTTTTTAATCAAATTTAGGAACTTTTCATATGAGAAAGTGTCGAAACGCGCTCGATTTTCAAAATCTTCTGCGTAAAAGTGTCTAAATATATTGAAATCATGTATTTAAAGTGGTGTCACATGCCCCAGAGTCATAAAATCGCTAAGAAATATGTGAGTACAGGAACATTTTCAACTAATTTGCTATAAAAACGCTTTGAAACTTTTGACTTTCCTGTCATTTAAAAGCATAAAAGCGCACACCCATGCATAAAAGCATACAAACGCATAGTAAAAAGTCACTAGACATCGTCATAAGCAAATTTTCTGCGAATATGAACAACAAAGCCCCACCAAGCGCGAGTTAACTGGCAACTTGTTGTTGCCTCTTATTGCACCTTGGCTATGCGCTATTGTTATTTTATTATTACTATTGTTATTATGTACTAAAGCATAATGCCACCGCCTTATCCACACACACACACACACACTGGGTCTTTATATGCATTGGTGACATTGTTATTGGACGACTTCAGCAACACATAATTTTATTGCTTGCCGGCGCTCGCTCACTGCCATTTTACTTGCAGGTTTTCTGTGTAAAATGTCTTGGTCAGTAGCACTTTTCCACTTAGCTCCCTGATTGAGCAGCATTAATGGGTTGAGCAAAGGCAGTCAAATTGGTGTTTGGTGACTTTGGCTTTATGTGGATTTGTAAAGACTTTTTATTGAGGTTATGGTCGGTTAAAACTGTTAAATCTCATTTAAAACTTTTGGTATTTGGCGGAGCGTTGTATATGTATATAAGTATATATGTGTTTCTTGGGAATTTCGGCTAATCTTTTAGGCATGTAATTTACTGGGTGTGAGTGAATAGTTCTTAGAACCAATTTAAGAATGTTAATGGCGGAAGTTTTTACAAATTGGCAAGCATTAGGTATTCTAAAGTCACAAATAATTAATTCTCTTTGCAAATACTCAGGCTTCTTAATATATTTGAGTTGTAAAACAAACTCGAGTTTAACATTTTCAAAAACTCTGAGTTTAATTTAAATAATTCTATAATGTATGATACTAGCTTACGGTACAGACAATCAACAGTCTGTCCAACGTTTATATATATATATATTTATCGTAGGAACCGCTTTAAGCGATTATAGCCGAATCCACCAGAGCGCGCCACTCATTCCTCCTTTTTGCTTTTTGGCGCCAACTGGAAACACCAAGAGAAGCCAGGTCACTTTGCACTTGGTCTTTCCACCGGAGTGGAGGTCGTCCTCTTCCGCGGCTTCCTCCAGCGGGTACTGCATCGAATACTTTCAGAGCTGGAGTGTTTTCTTCCATCCGTACAACATGACCTAGCCAGCGTAGCCGCTGTCTTTTTATTCGCTGAACTATGTCAATGTCGTCGTATAAATCGTACAGCTCATCGTTCCATCGTCTGCGGTATTCGCCGTTGCCAATGTTTAGAGGACCATAAATCTTGCGCAAAACCTTTCTCTCGAAAACCCCAAGAGTCGTCTCATCGGATGTTATCATCGTCCACGCTTCAGCGCCATACATCAGGACGGGAATAATGAGCGTTTACCTTCAAACAAAGTTCTATTTCCATAAACTCCTCAAAAAAAGAGTGTTTAAAGCGAGTTTAAGCAAACTTTTTATGATAAACTGCAAGTTAATTAGTAGTATTTCAAGCTTAGAACTAAAATTGTCAATAATATCAAGTTTTGCAGCGCATTTGAATATAAACCTAGCTTAGCAACATTGTTGCGCAACAAACCCACATTTTCAAAAATCCTCAAACAACAAATCTAACCCAATATTATAGTCAGATACAAACTTTTTTTTAATTTTCTACAATAATTAAACATTCATTACAAATCTAAAAACATTTAAGCCACATTTGAAGTCAGCAACATTGTTGCTCAACATACCTACATTTCAAAAAATCCTCAAATAACAAACATAACCCAATATTACAGTCAGATACACAATTTTTTATAATTTTATACAGTGATGCAGCATCCATTACAAATCTAAAATCATTTAAGCCACATTTGAAGTCAGCAACATTGTTGCTCAACATGCCACATTGCAAAGAAGTATCGTTCAAGCGTACAGTCTTCAGCTCAAAGTACCAGCAACTTGGTCACTCGCCTCAAATTACTCACCTAGAATAGTGCGATGTGATAAAGAAAAAAACTTTCAAAAGAGGCAACAATGAATTGTGGCTTGAAACACATAAGATACAGACAGGCAATCACACTGGTGTTGGAAGATTTATGTGTGCACATATAGAGTGACTTGTTGCTACACATTCTCTGCATTGCTTTGTCCATAATGGCATTGCAGGCATTTTTTGTGGCCGTTTTGTCATAGCGACAACGTCCTCTGTGTGCAGCCAAAGAACTAAAGTGACTTTCTATTCTATTGTCTATCAAATGAAAAGATCTCTACTATCAACACTCAACTTCAACGAGTTGTAGTAGGGTGCGTTGGCATAAAGTAGGGTAGGGTGAAAATAAGGAAAAATATATATCTCAAATTTTTTTTAATGTGTCTTGAAACTAAAATTAAAAATATAAAACTAAAATTATTTTGAAAAATTTTTTTATTAATTTTCTTTATAGAAAATTCTCCTTTTGTGGTCGACTTTTCCATCATATATTCTTCTATCTCCCAGTTTTTTTTTAAATTTCTTCTTTGTTTTATTTCTTCATTTTCCTTATTTTCTATTCAACTCCTTCCTTTCTTTGTAAATTTTTGCTTTTACTTTGCTCTTTTTATGCTTTTTTTTGCGCCTCTTTTTCACTGTGGCATGCGCTGTGTGGGTGTTGATTATTATTGTTATTACCATGGCCTAGTGGCTTCCGTTTGTCGCAGCAAACAGCAGTTCGCTACCGTCGTGGTTCAACCGAATGGCCAACCTACAACAATCGACGCCGCAATACAGTAGCTATTCGGGTTGTCATTCTCATTGTCACGGTTGCATTGCTTTACAGATAAGATATCTGCTGAGGTCGTCGAAGCCGCTTGTTGCGGTTGCAAGTTAAATTTTTACTATTTTTTTTTTGTTTCAATATAATTTAAGATAGGAATTTGAAGAAGATGAGAAATATATTTCATCTCAATTTTGGACACATTTGTTCTGAGGTCATTCTGTTTGAGACCTGAATTTTCTGAAATACTCTCATTACCATATATATTCTGTCTCTGGGCACTCAAACGTCTGAAAATTTTCGGTCATAGACCTTAACAGTGTATTACCTCCGCTTTGAGGAACGTCAAGGGAACAATCCAGTGAGTAGAAAATAAAGCAATGTTCATTCCCACTACAATCGGTTCTAACTAAACGAAACGGTTCCAGAATTCCATCGGATCAAGTATTGTACATTCGATAGTATCGAATATCTCCCTTCCACTTTTTTGCTATTTATTCAATGCTTTATAAAAAGTGTTACAGTGATCGGATTTAGTTCAAATGTGCGCCGTCTGGTTTGATAATCTGTTTCCAACTAGACGGCAACTTTATAATACCCACCTCGTAGAAGCCCCACTCCTTATTTGCGAATAACTCGGACAGCCACTTTTCACAAGCCTCTTTTGAGTTAAACTTTACACCACCAAGGGCGTTCGTCATGGGCAGGAACAGGTGGTAATCACTTGGCGCTAAGTCCGGGCTATATGGTGGATCCGATAAAACCTCCCATCCGAGCTCCCTTAGCTTCTGACGAGTCATCAACGAAGTGTGTGGTCTGGCGTTGTCCTGGTGGAACACTGCACCCTTCCTGTTGGCCAATTCTGGACGCTTCTGGTCGATCGCCTGCTTCAAGCGGTCCAGTTGTTCGCAGTAGATGGTAGAATTAAGCGTCTGGTCATATGGGAGCACCTCATATTGGATGATTCTCTTCCAATCCCACACACGCTGGCTGGCTTTTCCATGGTATCGTTTTCAACCGCTCTGAATCGTCGAAACCATTCCTCCGCAGTTCGAAGTGATAGAGTACCATCCCCCAAAATCCATTACCATTAAAATAGCGAGAGTTTCGGCGTTAGTGAACTCCATGTTTACACGTCTATAACTGTTGAACGCAATATCCAAACTAATCATGCATAGCGTCGTTTTGAGCTGATGTAAAACTTTATAGATCGCATCTGTCGGTGATGAACTTCACTAGGCTTAAGGGACTAAGTTGCAATTAGATTTGAATACAATGATACTGGAGAGCCCATATAACCAGCACCAGGTTCTTTTGTATGGGTTTTGGGATCTAGAAATACTTGATTTCTTCATTGCCCCTAAATTTATTCCAGAACTTATTTTTTTCACACAAAACTTTTGTGTTGTTTGTTTTCTGTTATTATTAAAAACAAACTCTCTCATATCACTTAGAGACTTTATTACGAGCATTTATACTAACGTTGACTTTTTCATATCTCAGTGGCGATGGTGTGTTGTAAATCATAAATATTTGCAGTCAAAGCTGACAGTTGGCCCAATTAAAACGCGCCAGCAAACAACTAGTGCAACATTGTTACAAAATCTTCATGACAAGCAATAACCGAGCGTGTTGACAGCAAATATAAAGTTTATAAATAGGTGCACAGTTGGAAATATGTGCGTTTATATATCATATATACATGTATATAAATTTAAGCTTATGTATATATACAAAATTATGTGGCAGTAAGCATATACATATATCACTGTGAATACGCACAGTTCATACCTTCAGCAACCGAAAGAGTTAGAAAAGACACAAAAATAGTAAAAAAACAATCCGCTCAGGCCAACCTGAAAAGCTTGAAGAAGCTGCAACTGCAGCAGTTGTACTGAATTTCAACATGCCACTTACATAGAAACAGCGCGCAGAATCGCCGAAAAGTATCGCATTACTAATAAATTTTACGCAAAGCTGCATTTGAGCAGCAGCAGTTGCGAATGAAATAGAGAAAAGAAAACAGAAGAAGCTGTGGAAAATGCATACATATAAGTACACCGCATGCAGGCATCAACAATTTGAATGTCAAACGGCCAAGCGCGAGAGCGGCGCGCATGCGTGTCAAGAGGCGGCAACACTCAAGCACAGCGCTTGGCGTGAAACACAGACGCACACACACGAGCAAATGTAAACTCATATGTACATATGTATATTTGTAAGCGCTCCGATGCAGTGGCTGTTGTAAACACCAGGCAAATGTGCCTACAGCAGCAACTAAGCGTGTCAACATGTTGCCGGTTTGTGTTTTGTTGCTTTGTGTTGCTAGCGCTCATTGCAGCCACACTTGCACATTTGTAGCGCGAAAATCACTGTTGCAACAATCGTAATGTTGTTATTATAGTTGTTGTTGTTGTTGTTGCACAGCTGCGTGATCTACGATGACATTTTGCGGCATCACGCAGACGCAATAAATTCGCGCTGTTGTTACTTGCTGATTTGCTTGTTGGCATTTGTTGTTGTTGTTATTGTTATTGTTTTTGCTACAAAATTTTTCCGCTGACTTTTCAATTGCTTCTTTTTTGCAATCTTTTTTTGCTGAATATTACAAATTTTTTCGCTGTCACGCTGTCTGTCTGTTTATCTGCCGCTGTGCGCACAACAACTTGTTGGCAGCCACTTCCTTTTACGTTTAAGGTGACAAATTTTTACATGGCACACTGTGTTGCGCTGCGCTGCGCGGTTTTTCCTTCACAGCGCATGCGTCACGCGTCTGTCTGTCTGCTACAGCTGCGCGCAACAGCAACAGCAATACAGTTGACATAATTTAAAATGTACAACAAAAATAAAGCTTTTAATAAATAAAATGAAAGAAATAAAAATAAATTTATCTTTCTGCAATGTAGCGCTTTGTCCATGTGTTTGCGACCCGCGCGATATGCTGACATTTATGACAGCGTTTAACAACAAATTGCACATATACTGTCAACGCCAGATGGCGCCACTGCGGCTGATGTTGCATTTATACTCTCTTGCGTTTTATGACATTAAAATGTTATTTGCCGCGCTATCAGCGCGCGCGCCATTGCAGGCAAACGCAGTACGCGCCACATTCGCGATACTTTAAGCGCGCGCTTGTGGTTGCGCTCTAGCCGCGCGGCACCGCAGCGCAATTTCCATCAATAAAATCTAATTTTATGCCCATAATTTATCGGTTGGCAATAAATTTGTAGCAGGCGAGCGCCTATCAGTGACTTTCAAACTTTCAATTTAACGCGCAGACGCACACGCGCACTCAATCGACCATTGGGGCGTTGTACCAATGACACTTTCGATTAGAAATCGAGTAATTATCGGCGCGCCGCTGACGCTCTATTTTGTGTGTATGAGCGCGCTTGTGTGTATTTCTTTTATTTTGCATTTTCTCGTCCTTCGCTTTACTTTCTTGTAAAATACGCGTCGCGGCGCATCGACTCACATGTAATTTATGGCATACCCAGTAGCCGCAGAGGAAAGCATCTCTCTAGTACGAGCAGTTTGACTTGTCTTGTGACATGCGTATTCTTGGAATTTTTCTAAGACTCTGTGCGTTTGTCGAGCGCCTCACTTCCATATTAATTGCAACAAAATGTTCTGCACACAAGTGCAAGCTGCTGTTAGCCGACGCTTTACCGATCTTGCAACATTTCGTTGCAAGTTGTTTGTTTTTGTTGCCTTTTCTTTGCTTGCGTCCGTATTTTTAATGTTTTGCAATATAAACGCGCTGCTGTGAAATTAATTGTGTTGCCTGTAATTGCTTTCGGTGTTTTACGATTATTTTTGACTTGGAAGAAAGGTGCGAAAGAGATAGAGAACTTGTGAGAAATCACTACTAATAACCAAGTAAAAATAAATAAAATTAACTTATTTAGTTTTAAAAATTATGAAAAACACTATCTCAGTTCTGACGATCATTTCATCGATCAGTGATTTCTCCGAACCCGAAAGTCAGCTTTTTTAGCTTTTATAGAAAATCCCATCATCCATTTACTGTACTGACCTTATCGATTAATATCTTGCGATCTCATTTCTGATATCACTCTTGAAAAAAGTATTCATGCCAGCTAATTCAGAGCTGTTCTTCCTAAAGCTCCCTAAGGCATCTTAAAGCTTTAATTCGAGCTTTTCTTTGAACCAAAATTTTCGTTGACTCTTCTTGTTGGTGACTCAAAAAAGTGTTGAAACAAAAATTTTCGCAGAATTTTGTTGTTGTTGTCATGTAAAACAAAATTCCCCAATTTTCTTCGCTTTCATCAGTTGCGTCTCATTTTATCTTCTACAAACTCATAAATTATTTAATTAACATAATTAAGTAAACAAACTTCGAAACATATTTGAACAACGGTTTTCACTTGTTATCCGACAATTTCAAATCATTAGGCCCACTATTGTTTGCCCAAACAAAACAATCGAATATTTACATGCTAATCAGCGATCGAAGCGCGACAAAAGTGAAAACGCACAGCAGCAAACGGCCGGCCGACCGTTATATGTAAACGCACTCACATCCTCACTTTCGTGGGGGCAATTAAAATTTGTAACACCATAAAAATTCATCAGCGACGGCGCTACGCACGCCTACTTACGAAAATTAACATAAATACCCGAGATAAATCGGGCTACTCGCCGCAGACAAACGAGCTTGTTTTTAAATGCAGAGGTAGTAAATGTTTTTGGATCTTTTTGTTTTTGCTTTTCTTATTTTTTTTATTGAAAAGTGCATTCATAAAATGAAAAATTGTGCGTTGGATTCATTCATTCAATTTGTTTTGTTTAATTTATATCAGTCAAGTGGTTAACGCTGTTCTCAAGCATACAAATATTTATTTATTTAACTCTGAGTTTACAGTTGTTAATATATGCAAATTTATTTATTTTTATAAAAGAGTATTAATAATGTGTTGTTTATTAGTTACAGATAGAAGTAGTGAATTTCATTTAGTATACCCTCACAATCAAAATTTTTCATTACTAAGAGCATCGTTACTTTCCCTATACTCTTCCGCTATCCTCTTAGTTTCAATTTTAGTTCCACCTTCTGCCATTTGCAGAAATTCTTTAACTGTAGTTTATATCCATGAGACTTCCTCATAATCTCTGCAGAATGAGACTCAAATCACAATCTAATGTTGGGTAACGAAATTTCTTGTTTTTATGATTATATGTTCTATAAGACTTGAAATACCTTTCACAAATTTAAAAAAAAATTAAACAATAATTTTAGTCCGAGTTGATATTAGGACCTCGGAGCGAAGGCACATCAAAAACACTGAAGACATGTCGTCCATCTATCACAACGTGATTGATCTGGTTTGTTGGTTTCTCGATCTGGAGACAGCCAAGGAGCTTGATGAATTTTCTTATGCTGGAATCTAATACTACAGGCGACCATATTTCAGGCCTCGGCGAAGCCGAACAACCTCAGCCTACTTGGCGATGTTTCATGATGGAGGCTGTTTTGCGACTATTGTGCCAATGACACCTTCTTTGCCCACCCTAGCGTTAAAATCGCCAATCACGATTTTGACATTGTGGCGGGGACAGCGCTCGTAGGTACGCTCTAAACGCTAATAGAGGGTATCCTTGGTCACATCGTCCTTCACTTCCGTCGGGGCGTGCAAAACAGCGATATGTTGAAGAACCTCGCTTTAAAGCGGATTGTGGCTAGACGTTCATCCACCGGATTAAATGCCAGAACTCGACGACGGAATTTCTCTCCCACCACTAATCCCACACTGAAGTTGCTCTCCTTTATATCTCTTTATTTTATATAAGGACCCGCATTTCTTTGATGGCGGTGATATCAGCCTTTACTATTACGAGGACTTCAACCAGCTGGGCAGAGGCACCTTCCTAATTAAGGGATCGGACATTACAGGTGCATGCCCTTAAATCGTTGTCCTTAATACATTTGTGGTGGTCGTCATCTAAATTGGGGACTCTCATCCGAGGCTCTGTTTGATCTTTGATTGGCGAGGTCTTTTTATGTGGTGGGTCCCAAACCCTAAGCACAACCGCATAAGCGTGATTCGCGTTCTCACTTTAGCTCGCCTCCAAACCGTTGTCTGTTGGCTACCCAGAGGAAGCTTGGTCTAAGACCGGAAGTTGTGAGCTGCTAGAGTCATATGCAAAAGAATCGTTGCTGGCCACTCCCAGGATGGCAATCAATCCCTGAATGGCAATCAGAAACTTTCCTCACTTATGTGAACTTCTACACATGACTCCATCCTCCTTTTATGTCATTCATTAATTTAGCTAAAATGAAATTTTAGTCACAATCCTAATCCTGTCTAAATTCCTTTTTAGACAATTTTACCTGTCGAGTGCATCGACTCAAACAAATAAATACCAAATATGTAAATAACTCTGACAAATTAACAGCAATAAAATTTACATAAGCGAAACATAAGCAGCATACTCACGCATACTGAAGTCAAAATATACTGACATACATATAGTATTAGCATAACTGCACATGAACGCACCAGACATTTGGTCACCATTTGCCAATTGTTGCACAAAATTATTAACCGCAACATATTTTTTCCTTGAGTATGAATGCGGCGAGTTGTTCAATCAACGCATAGACAAGCGCTGAGCAAGGACAGACAAATAGGCACAGAGACAGACAGACCGACAGTTAGACGGTTAGACCAACGCTGATTGCAACATCACGCAATTGTCAAATGTTGTTGTTGTTGCAGCTGCGACACTCCTGAAATCAGTAGCAAATTGCGGCAACCAACAACTGTCAACTTTGTCAGCAGGAGGTTGAGCAATTAAAAATGACATGCCAGTTTATGCAAATTCGTGGAATAACATCAAGAAACTGCATAAGAGATATGCAGAAATACTTAGGAGTATGTTTGTATGTGTGTTGTGATAATAAAATCCTCATATTGGCTAATAAGCATGAAATTCTGCCGACAAACCGGTGTTTAGTCACAAAACCGTTAAAAAACAAAAACAAAAAAACAAATCGGCGTGTGAATTTTGTAATCGAAAACCGCAAAAAAATAAATGAAAAAAATTGCCTAGAAAATGTTCACAGTCGAATGCGCCGCGCCGCTGCAACATGTAGCCCAATGGTGACCACCCCACTCCCTCCAGTGAGAGAATCTTTTGACGCCAATTGCGTGGCTTTTTTTTTTTGCTTTGTACGAACATGGAAGTGGTTGTCACCATTAACCAGCCAAAACTTGTGGCGTTAATTAACTACGCCTCGTAAATGCGTGTACTCACACGAACATTCAAATGTATTTAATTACTTACAGAGAGATAGTGTTGCCATTAATTAAGCATACGCGCAGCAATATCACAGTGTCTCTCTTATTGACGTTTTTTAATTGATTAGCAGCATGTGGTGGGATTTGCATATTTTTCTGCGAATTAGATAGACAAGTGGATTTTTTTTTACAGAGTTTTAGCGTACATAACTGTACTTTAAGACATACAAATTTTGTTGTACACGGGAAACATTTGAGTTGTCCAAAGTTGAGGGAATATTTCTCCAGAAATCGCATAGGCTATATCAATCTTATAAACACTAACTCGAGTTTATTGAAACTTTTGGTGTTTAGGATTAAATACTACTCACAAAGACTTGACTGACAACAAATAGTTTATTTTTATGAATTATTTATGAATATAAAAGGTATCGTTTTAAACTCTAGAGTTTCTGTAACACAAAATCACAAACCTTAGACTCGTGTTTATTCTCCAATGTAAAGCTACTTTCACATTTATCTCTATGAGGCGGATTGGTGTCATTTTCAGAAATTATCTTCATTAGAAGTATCCTCTAGAGCTCTATAGTTTCAGAGCTGAATATTGCGTAATCAACCTAACTAATAGGCCACCACAACTACGGATCGTATTTTTGTGGAGTGCTACAAAAAACTGCTCCTCTAAGTAAAACTGATTTATTCCAATGTGAATCTAGGATCAAGAGTTGTTCTTATTTATTTCCTAACATTCGCAAAAACCTCATAGGCAAAATCGGACTTTATAAACACTAAATCGAGTTTACTGACAAATGTGGTGTTTAGCATTAAACACTACTCACAAAATCTTGCTTTAAATACCATTTTTTTATTTTTTATGAAGATAAAATGCCTCGTATTAAACTCTACAGTTTCTTAAACACCAAATCAACGCTTTAAACTCGAGTTTATTTTAGTAAGTGAGTTTAGTTTTATATGCCTCTCGTTGAGACGGATTTGGCTGGTTTTACTAAAAGTTTCGTCAGAATATAGTTTATTCCTCCAGAACTCTATAATTTAAGACCTTATCCTTGCACCTATCTAACTAGTGGGGCACCAAAGGTTAGGTTAGGTTAAGTTAGGTTAGTCTGGTTGGCCAACAAGCCCCGCATAGACCAGTTATGGTCCTTAACGATACCAGATGGAGTCCCGTCACGTATTCCCTGAATAGTAGTCATCTGATAGGATGCCAGCGCTTAACGCGAATTTTAAGAGATGATGAGGCCTCACTAATGATATCTCCTACAACTTATCGTACTGCGGGGCCCCTAGATACCTGAAGCGTTGTCTTGCTAGTGCAGGACAAACGCACAAGAGATGCTCCACTGTTTCCTTGGTGCCATGCTCCTGACATTTCCTGCTCCTCTCCAGTGGGGTACCAAAACTACGGATCGTAATTTTGTGAGGTCCTTCAAAGAAATGTCCCGCAAAAATCGCATATTCCAAAGTGAATCCAAATCAGATAGCTTATACATATGTATCTTCCTTAACACTTAGCCGAGTGATATTCTTAAACTCCAGCATATTTCGGTGTTTAGTATTAAATTCTACTTAATAAAAGAGAGTTTACCATAAAAAAAAACTTAATTAAACTTCGTTTGAATGCTATTTTATGTTTTTTATGCCACAACCCTATTTTGCAACAATATTTAGTCGCTTTACTGCACATTTATTCTCAAGAGACCTTAAACTCGAGTTTATTGCTCTTTTTTTAGATCCCTTCATTTCGTTTCCACTTAATTCATTAGAGCAGAACTCAAGTTGCTTCACTCAAATACTTTGACCTTATCAATTAACTCGTTTTCGTGGGACCAACACCAGATCGCAGTATCCAACTAACCCTTTCTGCATTCTTCGTTCGCATATAATAACGAGTGACGCGGCAAGCGCAGACTGTTTGGAGCCACAATTGTCGCCACGCATGCGCTGTGGTTTGCTCATGGAAAGACGCAATGCCAGCACAATCGTTGCATTCGAGCGCATTCCTACGCAAAAGTAGGCATGCGTTGTTGTTGCGCCGCGAATGCTACAGTCTCCGGCTTGTGTGCTGCAACATTTTGTTGTTGCGTTGCTGCGCCCAAACATTCGCTGAATTCTCGCAATGTGATTGCGGCAAGAATTTGTTTTCAAGTTGTTGTAGTTACTATCTCGATTGTTGTTGTTGTTGCCATTGTTGTTTTCAGTTTCATTTTATTGCAATGGTTGTTGCTGTTTTACGAGCTCGTTGACATTTTTATGGCGTTTGGAGTGCTGTTGCTGCCACAGCCCAAATGTCAGTGCAGCAAAGTTCTACACTGTTGTTGTTGCTTTGCTTAGAATTGCCGTTATGCTGCTATTTGGTATTTTGTTGTTGCAGTTGTTGTTGTTTCAGTTCGATTGCTTGCTTTTTCCGTAACTGCAACTCCAGCTTTCAAGTCTCACTGCACAGTTCTATTTGCAATACAATTGCTGTTGCTGTTGTTGTTGTTGTTCTTGTTAGTATTGAGGTTAGTGCGTCTCCTAGCAAACAAATGCCATGCAACAACAAAACAAATACTTGTAACCACACAATTGACACTTGCTGTCAATATACAATGCGCGTATGTTGGTGCTGCGGTAGCAAACAACAACAAAATGCATGGTATTTTTACAACTGCTCTGCGCCGAACGACGTTTTTGCCACTAACGGCGGTTCCACATAGCTGTGGTAAATTGAATTTACTCATTTTTATTGCCACGATTTTTCGTCAGTTTTTGCCTCGCGAATTTTCAATATTTTTCTTGATTTTCCGCCGCCGTTTGATTGACAGCTGAGTGGTTGGGAGTTTTTTGCTTGCCAGTTGTTAACATATCCTCTTGGCGGGTTTGTCGGTTTCTGTGTTGTTGCAGCTGCCAATGTTATGCTTGTTTTTGTGTTGTTGTGTTTTTATTTGCTTTTTGTTGCTGCTATAAGCCACAACATTACACGGTTGGCCGCTTCATTAGTTCAGCAATTTGAAAAATTTGTGTTAAATACTTTCAATTAATTCGAATGCGAGGGAATTATCAAGAAAAATATTTGATATTCTGACTGAATATTTGAATATTTTTTTCCTGGAACTTTTCGGCAGAAATACATTTGATGAATATCGATTTTAATAGATTTCATCTCCATACATTTTAGATTTATTTTTTACTAAGCAAGCCAGAGATTTTAGGTTTTACTAAGCCAGCACAGACTGTTGGGGTCGAATGGTATTTGAAGTGTCAAAAATAACTAAATTTCTAAAAGAGCTGCCAAATAATACTCCTAACATTTTTTACTCTCGCAACATAAATTATTGTACATATATAGTACAGAGATACCTCTCCTAACGGATACCAATATTCCGTCTTCCTTGAGCCCACCTTCTCTTGGGCGGTCACTTATCTTAAAAGGACAAAAATCGCTCAACGGAGAATATCCGTCCAAGAGAGGTTTCACTGCATATGGAAGCTGGGTCACCTCCTGGACCTATTCCAACTATTTCTTCTTCTTGACTAGCGTAGACACCGCTTACGCTGTTATAGCCGAGTCCACAACAACGCGCCACGCATCTCTCCTTTTGGCAGTTTGGCGCCAATTGGTTATACCAAGCGAAGCCAGGTCCTTCTGAACCTGGTCCATCCATCGGAGTGGAGGTCTCCCTCTTCCTCGGCTTCCACCCCTGTGTACTGCATCGAACACTTTCAGAGCTGGAGTGTTTTCGTCCATTCGGACAACATGACCTAGCCAGCGTAGCTCCTGTCTTTTTATTCGCTGAACTATGTCAATGGCGTCGTATAACTCGTACAGCTCATCGTTCCATCGTCTGCGGTATTCGCCGTTGCCAATGTTCAAAGGACCATAAATCTTCCGCAAAACCTTTCTTTCGAAAACTCCTAGTGTCGTCTCATCGGATGTTGACATCGTTCACGCTTCTGCACCGTAAAGTAGGCCGGGAATGATGAGGGACTTGTAGAGTTTGGTTTTTGTTCGTCGAGAGAGGACTTTACTTTTCAATTGCAATTCCAACTACTACTCTCACTTAATTTTGCTAAGATATATCACATATTAACCGATATATACGATATAAAGTCCACCGGAAGTTTGAAATTTCGTATGTCAGGTAGATTATTTGGGCTAAGGAATTATGGACCAGATTTTGAAAAATGTTGCCACAGAGGTACACTAGTAGAAAAAAAGACCTCCTTTGAATTTCTTCAAACACTTTTAGTAGTTTTCAACATAATCTTTTAATGAGAAATGGGCGTGATTATATTCCGACTTAATCCATTTCCAGGCTGTTTAATGGGGTATCTCAGGGAAATTACTCCAGAAAGTGTGGCTGATACAGTTTTAGCAGTTTATAAGATCTGTACGAAAAACATAGTAGGGACCGCAGACACGCTCATCTTCTCAAAATATGACCCAAATTTCATCCAAATACGACTCTCCCTAGTATGATTCTCTGTACCAAATTTTTTACCGAAAATTTATAAATATAAACATAAATAATGACACTCATACAATTTGAATGCTAAACATTAATTTTGTATTAACTATTCACAATTAATCTCACTGGAATGCTGCCGCTACCAATCAAAACGCCATTAAATGCTAAATTCCATTATAAACACCAGCATTGTTGGCAAAGCCTTTGAAATAATATTTGCCTACAGCAGCTATTGTTGCGCAACACAACACATACACAGGCGATATTCTTGCAACATGCTGCACTTACACATACACATACATAGGCAAGTACCTTGCGTTCCATTCACAAACTTCTTTAGCCAAACATCGGAGCCGTAATAGACACATTAAAGAAACATCTCAGCAAGACTTCTCACATTTCATTGCACAACACAAATACGCAAAGCGTCATAATCCCCGGCCAAGTCATAAATCATTTGTGTTGACCTTATCAGTCAAGCGATAGTGTTGCCACTTTGACACAGCGCTCATCGCTCAAATGAGTGGCCATAAAGCCAGCAAGCGGCAAGCGCAAAATTTGTGTAGCGCTAAAATTTAGGTGCCAGCAGAGATTTTCCGCCATCACAGTAAACTTGTGTTGGTTTGTTGTTGTTGTCGTCAAGCGTTTGCAATTAAAAAGCTTGTATTTAGTTGTAAAAATATGCATTTAATGTGTCTCTGTGTGGTAGTGTGTCTCTTAAATGGCAGAATCAGCAGGCGATCAGAATGTTTAGCGCTTAAAAAGTTGTAAAATTTGTTTATGGCACCAATGAAATTTTTTCTAGCATGTGTAGCATATGTCATAAACTAGTGTAGTGTAGCTCATAAACTTTAATATCGAGATTGTACCCTTCCGTGGAGCTAAGTGAATGTCAGTCAAACCAATTAGCGGAGATTGACATGAATCGACAGAATTGTGACACAAATCCATAGAATTCAAATATTTTGGTATTTTCAAAAGATTTTATGTTATTCGTTTCCTTGTTTTCGTCGCCGATACTCTTTGTAACGTTCTGGTTTCAATGAAGAGAGGTTCTATGTAATCTGTGCATGGTGGAGTTTATTCTACACCCCTCGATCACTAGCAGTTCACCTAAAATTGTTTGGTATTTAATTTTATTTATTGTCGATATAGAGCAATAATCACATCAGTGGGTTTAAATAGAGTAAAAAGCTCTTTCCATACTCTTCTTCTTTGGCTCTACAACTATGGTTCGATCTGGGCCGAGAACATAAAAATTTTTTTCCAAATCGCGCCATCCTTTCATTAAATGAGTGGGAGCCCCCTTGTCCACCCATGAGTATCGAATCGAATGATCTTTTCACTGGATCTTCGTCTTCCGTTCATATGACATGGTCTCATCAGAGCATTTGTTGGATTTTGAAACGCCTAACTCCTACTTATCCAGATTGAACCCTGATATATAAAATACATGTCCTGCATGCAACGATTCCCCGCATGACACTAATCACCTCTTTACATGGCCAACGAACTCAACTCATCTAACACCGCTTTCCCTTTGGTGCAACCCAATGGAAACAGCATGTTTCCTGGGCTTCCCATTAGATGACCTCGACGACAACGAGACTTATGCTTTCCGTTCCGGCAGGTCTGTATAATCGTTATTACAACAACAACATACGTTCGACATTGCCTAACCAGCGCATTCCTTGATTTTTTTGTCGCATCCATTTCCATTTTATTAAAAATGCCACATCCAAGATTCAATAAACCATTACGAAATGTTATTTTAGAACTTCTTTAATGTTTTTTTACTTCGTTCTAATCTAACATCCTAGCCAAAGCATTCCGAGAAGAAGAAAAAACTGCGATCTCAAACCTACTTTTCTCATAGTTTTCGTATAGCTTTATCCTTAAGAACAAACGGATCGTGAATTGCAGTAATTTATTTTTTAGTTTACGACATTCCAGGCAGCAGATTTACTTCGAGGTCGTCCTTCTGATTCAAAATTTTTTCTATAACATACATATCTCGGTAATCTACTCGAAACAGAAACTTTTTAACCACCGGCATAGAGTAGATCTGTTTAGCTCAAACGAAGAAACTGAAAGAATAATGCAATTATATAGATACTACTGAAATAATAAATAATTCCAAATTCAACAAATATCTCAAACCACTGGGAGGTAGAAGAATTAATGAAATTACTGTCATGCAACTGTTGCAATAACAGGCAGATCGTTAGCCCATAATTCAACATGAAATTCATTCGCTGTTTGCTATGCACTATTCACTCAACAAGCATATAAAATACTGCAAAGGGCACAATTTTTGCCTTCCTCGTACAATAAAATGTAAAGCAGACAGACAGAGTACTCCACACAAGTGACGGCGGCGACTTGTTATGGGTACAACTCACAGCTCTAGGGTATGAAATCGCAATGTGGCACGTTTGATTTGGTAGTCTAGCGACACTCACTAGGAGACTGTCTGGGACGATAGTCGACGCGTAGTTCGGCGAGTGTGTAAGCTTGAGCTAGTTCTACGACGTTGCTTGTGACTGACTTTGAATTCGGTTGGTGGTGGCACAACATTAGGCAGCTGATTGATTGTCAAACGTGAGCGGAAAACAGAAGGCAAATGAAGTAAAAATAATACAAAATAATCGCAGAAAATGATGGTGATTAGAAGTAACGTGAAGTTTCAAAGTATGAGTATACATATTTCATTTGAGCACCTGCATTGAATCATATTAGTATTTTCTAGACATTATTAGATGCCTCGGCTTAAAGCTTAAAGAAGAACTTGTTCCCTAAATATATTTTTCTAAAGTTCTCAACCCTTTATGAAACTTGAAAGCTTCTAAATCGGAAAAATAGTGTTTAATAGAATTTGATTTGTAACTTTAAACCCCTCCAGCCTAGGCATCCCCTATATTTATAATTGAGGTTTTGGAATCACAAGAGTAAAGTTGCTAAATCACTCAAGCTCTGATATCAAATTCGGATTTTGATTAGTTCATGATCAGGGTTTCTCATCTTGGAACAGACAAATCCACTTATCCATATGTATAGTTACTTCTGTAAAGCCGTCGAAATCAAGTCACTACTTCTATTTTTTAATGAAGTCGATAATTTGCTACCGCTTCTCTACATCCACGCCCTAACAGCACAGATTAGCGCCGACAAATCACGAAGTATTCCAGTCCTACATTATTCCAGTCACACAGTTGAAATTGACCCTGCAGTGGCGACTTCCTGTTTATTGCACACAGTAGCGCCTAGTTGGTCAGGTTCGTCGAACTCATTCACAATTATATATGTATAGGCTATGCTTTTTGCCACGATGAGTAACCGCTAATGTCTGCCTTTGATTTTTGCATCTAACTCATAATTTTGCCAACAGCAGCTGATGAGCTGCGAAAATCACATAAACATGTGGTGGCAACAGGCATTTCGTGCCTTACAATGTGGCACGTTGCTAATGATCTTGTTACTCGTTGCATTTTTGCTGTGATACTAACGAGCAACTAGCGCTAATTTTTGTTGTTGCCCGTTACAAGGTTGCCATAAACATAAATAAGGTGGCAAATGTGTCTGGCTATATGCTGCTTGGCTACTGTAATTTACTTTTGACTTTATCTTCTTTATTATTTTTGGTGTGATATTCGAGGGAGTTCGTCGGAATTCGGTGAATAGTGCTTGAAGGTGTGAGTTTTTGTGTTTAGGAGGTGGTATTAGTTTATTTCTTTTCGAAAAGTATGTGGATCAGAATTTCTTATTCCCTTTTTCCAGCAAATTATTCACGATATTGAATTTCCCATGAAGAGATAGAAACTGACAGGAAATCAAGCTGTCAAAAATTATGAGGAAAAAATGCTTTAAAAAAATTTGGTTGGTCCTGGCTTCCCAATCTCTAAATCTTTCAATTTTACCAGAAAACCGTTGATGTTTCGTACATTTTCTTTAGTTTTCTATAATAAAATATTTTTATTGTTGTCGTTACTGTCAATTACTTGCCAAGCACTGTCCAAAAGTTGACAATTAACATTACACTATTTGACAAATGACAGCAATTGTCAACTGTCATAAATAACAATTTGCTGCACGTAAGCTTTTTTTGACATTTTCTTTTTATAAAACAAATATTTTTTTCGTTCAATAATTTATTTTTGAGCTCATTCTACATCTTTGTATTTCATTCGGTTGCACTTTTCATTTTATTATACATTTATTTCCACTTTAATCGCTCACTCATGTTTCTTGGGTGGTCTACTCGCGCCGCTCTCTTTTGAAAAATCTTAAAAAAATTAGTTAGTACCAAAATTTAAATGCGTCACTAATGACAAGCATAAAAATGGAAAATACTTGTATTAAAATTTAAGACACCAACGAAATAAATTACAACAAAACCAAGTATTTTATTAGTGTCACGTTTGGTCCGTTCAAATGTCACAACCTTTTCAAAACGCTTTATAAAATTTGTAAATGCATAAATAAACGCATTTTTGGTGCTGACAGGGTGTGTCAGTATGGATTTTTCGGTAGAATGAGTACTATGCTTTTTGGGTTTGATATCTTTATATATATATTTTTGAAAATAATAGCTTGAACAATCTAGCCTTTAAGTCGATGTGTTTCAAAGATCTCGTTTTGGATTCCTTTAGGTTCAATAAAATTTTGAAATAAGCCTCTTTCGTCTATATATTATCAAGATAGTCGGGTATATTAAATAAAAGCCTATGCCTGATCTTATCTTACTTTTAGTAGGACTCTCCTGGGAGGTCATGTGTTTGAAATTCTAAGAAAATTATAGAAATTGATCCTGTAATTATCCAATCTTCAATTATTCGAGAAAAAAGTATCCTTTGGGTTCAACGACATTTTGAAATAGCCTTCCTTCAAATTGTAAATTGGCCACTTTTGGGCAACTATTTAGTAAAACCATCCTAGGTCATGTGCCTAAAGTTATAAGAAAATCATAGAAATTCGTCCTGTCATTATCCAATCTTCAATTATTCGAAAAAAATTTCTCCTTTAGGTTCAGCGATATTTTGAAATAGGCTTCATTCGATTTCATATTGCAAATTGGCCGCTTTTGGGTTTATCATTCTAAAACCTATGGCTGATCTTATCTTACAATAAGTAAAAATCTTCTGGAACATCTGTCAGAAATTCTAAGGAATTTATAGAAATCGGTCCTAAAATTTTTCGAACTTCTATTATTGAAAAGACTTCGAAGAAATTTTCGAGACAGTTAATCTCTCAGATCTCTGAGTCTATATGATCCTCTTTGTTTACAAAATGGATTGGACATTCCCGTTACTCACACCCTTTACATTCGCCGCATAAGCTTTTTAAGCTACTCTTCGTGCATTTCATTTTATGACAAATTATTTACGAAAAAACTAAGCGCACGATTGTCATAAAACTGTTTGTTGCAACTCGTTGTCATTAACTGCGTTTTTATGGCATATTAGGTAAAAACGGCCAGTGCCAGTGCTCTAGCGGCTATAAAAAGTTTAACAATTCTCTTTCTTTTTTGTTGTTTGCTGTTCTTCGATTTTTCCTAATGAACCATTTCTTCAAAGTGGCGTTAGTAAAGATAAGGCTCTACGTTTGCGGCACTAAAGAGTGGAAGTCGATAAAAAATGTTAAACTTTAATGTAAAGGCGTGTGCTTATAAGATAAATTCCGAGTCATAAGCGAAGATAACATTGAGTTGTCGTAAAAGCATGAGTAGTTTTGAAAATGTGAGTGGATTGAGGTTGCAAGATCGTTAGATTGATATTTTTTGCTTTAAAGAGGTTAGGCTTGTTATTGTCAGTTTCTAAACAACTGTTAGATATTGATTTAATGAAGTGCGATGTTCGTTGATAGTTTGTAAGATCACGAATATAGCATGATGTGAAGGCACGGTCGGTTTGAGGAGCATTGGTTTGGCGTGTTCGATGTGTAGACTTCTCTGCTTTTTACGTTTAGGAAAGATGTTTGTATATTCTTGGAGTATAATGAATAGATTTTAATAAGTAGTCCAAAGGATATCTCAAATTATGAAGTATAATATCGGAGCTTTCGTATTTGTTAGAGGTTTGATCAGTCTCTCCCTCTGTTTGAATTGTAATCTTAATGTTACCTTGGAACATAGAAGATTCAAATCAACTTATATATTAAATATGAAGCCCTCTCTCTCTCTCTATCTCTTTCTGCATCTAACTACTCTAGTATGTATAAATTCTAAACTAACTCACCAACATACCGATGAACAATCACAAAATCATGTGCATCCTCTCAGTTGATCGCTTATCAGTAATGCGTAGACTTCAACGCTCTTTACAACTCCCTCTACTCGCTGTACATCAAAAATTACAATTTCACTCCGATTATAAAAATCATGTTTGGTTTTTGTTGTGTTTCGCCTGCAACATCCGATGCATTCGCTTATGCGACGCTTTCAATATAATTGCCGCAACAAAGACCACACTTGCTCGGCCGCACGCTGCAATACGAAAAGTTATCGCCAAACAAAAAACTTCAAGGAGACCAACAACAACAATAACAATAATAAGGAAATCCTTTTCTATACGATATCTGCCGCAGCATTCAACGCATCGTTGACCTATTGAACTACAATATTGAACAAACGTGTGTGCGACGTTATCGCTGCAACTGCATCAAGGTGTAGCAACAAGCAGCGCTCGCGGGGGAGTCAGTTGCGCACTCGCAAGTCTATCCATGAGCGAGGGAGCGTGCAATGTGCGCTGTGGAGGATGTTTGGTAAATGCGCTGGAACCTGTTTCTTGCTGACAGCTGGCGGCTTTCTGCTAACTGCTGAGACAGGCTGCATCTGCATCTTGAATGAAAGCGTAGACAATTATTTGTTTGTCAGTGTGTGTAGAAATATAGTCTCATGCTACATAAATATTGATGTCTTTGAAAAGTTGTTGGTTTTTTGGGGGAATTCACCAATTCAACTCAATGCAAATAGAACTTAGCTTTATAATATATATTTTTATACTCTCGCAACCTGTTGCACAGAGTATCATAGTTTTGTTCACCTAACGGTTGTTTGTGTCACCAAGAAATATAAGAGTTAGATATGGGGTTATATATACATAAATGATCAGGATGACGAGTAGATTTGAAATCCGGATGTCTGTCCGTCCGTCTGTCCGTCCGTCCGTCTGTCCGTCTGTCCGTCTGTCCGTCTGTCCGTCTGTCCGTGCAAGCGATAACTTGAGTAAAAATTAAGATATCTTAATGAAACTTGGAACACATGTTCCTTGGCACCCTGAGGAGGTTGCTTTCGAAAATGGGCAAAATCGGTCCACTGCCACGCCCACAAAATGGTGGAAACCGAAAACCTATACAGTGTCATAACTTAGCCATTAATAAAGTTAGGAAAATGAAATTTGGAACATAGGATCACATTAGGGAGGGGCACATTTGGATGTAATTTTTTTGGAAAAGTGGGCGTGACCCCGCCCCCAAAAAGGTTTTTTGTATATAACTCGCAAACCAATAAAGCTATATAAACCAAACTTTCTGCAGTCGTTTCTCTTAGCCATTTCCTTATACAGTCCAAAAATGAAAGAAATCGGATAATAACCACGCCCACCTCCCATACAAAGGTTAGGTTGAAAATTACTAAAAGTGGGTTAACTCACTAACGAAAAACGTCAGAAACACCAAATTTTACATAAGAAATGGCAGAAGGAAGCTGCACTGAGATTTTTTTACAAAATGGAAAATGGGCGTGACGTCGCCCACTTATGGGTCAAAAACCATATCTCAAGAACTATTCGACCGATTTCAATGAAATTCGGTATATAACACTTTCTTGACACCCTGATGACACGGGTGGAATATGGGCGAAATCGGTTCACAACTACGTCTACTTCCCATATAACTCAATTTTGATTTCCATCTGATTCGTTCACTTTATAATGTATTCATAATTAACCAATGAAGCTAGCGGAATAAAACTTTACACAAATACTGTATTTGAGCTGTGACATCACTTGTGGAAAAATTGTCAAAATCGGACCATGACTTTTCAAGGCCCCTGATATCGAACATGAAGAACTCAGTGCCTAAGGTTAATTTTTCACCGAAAATATAGGTAAATCCATCAGATATTTTAATGTAATTCATTCCCTCTGAATTTTTTTCTTATAACAGTTTCTCTCTGTACCTGAAATGGTAAAAAACGGGTCATAACTTCCCCCAGATCCCATATACCTAATTATAAGTAATATTAAATTAAGTGAGCGTATAGTCTTCGATACATTGTATCTTGGTGGTGAAAACGAGTGAAATCGGTTTAGGAATTACCTCAGTCCGCATATACTATTTATGATGATTTTCGTTATTCTATTGAACTTTATACCAAATATATGGGTCGACTTGTGTTATCTTTATAAAATTACATCAATAAATTGCGAGAGTATAAAATGTTCGGTTACACCCGAACTTAGCCCTTCCTTACTTGTTTGTTTTGCTTAAAGCTTTTTGTTGTTCAGCTTGTGTCGAAAATTAGACGGTTGGGTCATGTGTTATATGCGATGATTTCTATAATTTTGCATGCAATAAAAATGTTCAAATTTATTTAAATTTTTTTCTGTATAGCAAGCATTCTAGGTACACTTATATAGAGCTTTGCTTTTAAGCTACTATTCGCCTATATTTTGAGTAGATTATCAAGATTGCCAGGGTTGCCATTTGTAGTATTATCTTATTATGGGAATTGTAGAGAAAATAATAAATAATTGTGACCGTCAAGCGTAACTTTCTTGTATAATGATAATGTGAATTAAATGAGTCTAATATGTAAATTTAGAACTGATGCATTTGAAATAAGGATAGAAAAATTACGAAGAAGTAATGAGATTTCAGTTCAGGTTTCTTTTGTAGAATGATCATCTAACATAACATTAATAAAACTATATACTCGGATTTCTGAGTAGTCATTATTATCACTAACGGTACCCTAGTTAATTTTCAATTCGAAGACTATCTGAGTTGTATAATGTAAAGACGAATTAATTCCGAGCTATCCACCAGATGATAAGGCGGTCTTGCAACTCTTCGACAGTAGCTCTTCTTCCACTTCTTTTATCGAATTCCTACATATGTATATCTAGTTACTTATATCGTTTTCTTTTCTCAAAAAAATGTTATGCCCTGTTCTCGGGTTTTCACATTGTGGGTGAGGGTTAACCAGCATAATAGGAAGACATTTTATTGTTCTTTTATCATGGAGAAAATTGAACACATTCAAAGAGATACTGAAGCATGTGTATAATGTGGAAACACTATTATAAACGATATTTTGCACTATATGTCTTAGAACGATTTATATCAAACTATGCACATTAAAAGAGCAATATTTGAAATGACCACTGATGCTATGGTTTACATAGGTTCACCAGCTACTAACGGTATAAAAATCGATATTCAACAATCGTCAGAATATTTATAGTTGACTGGCATTTAGACGCCTGCAGTTAACTGTAGCATACTTTTTTATATTTGGGTTCTTGTGTCATTCTCAGGAGAACATTAGAGCAAGTGAACCTTTTCAAAGAAATATTTCAATTATATTTCTGGCTAACCACAACTGTTTAAAAAAAATAACCAGCTTTTAACATTTTTTTTCTAAGACAGAGTTGCCATATTTTTCACATATTATTATATATACGTCACTTTTGACACACAATTTTTAGTGAATGTTCTTCAACTTATTCTAATACGCATTGCACGTCGCTGCGGCCAACACAAACAACAATATAAACAACACCACAAGACAATTTGTCCAGCGGCGCCATAATAGTTGCCACTTAGTTCCCCCACAAAAGCGGCGTAAACACACATACACTTGCATAATATATATGATTATAATATTTTTATTAAACCAAAACACAATGCAGTTAGCAGCAACTGTCTAAAAAGAGTACGCATTACAGTTATACACTTAAGTATATATATGTATATGAGTTATCAGCAAGCATGAGTATGTGCATCTGAAGCTGTGTGTTTGTTTGTGTCTGTTGCAAGTGCATTTGGCGCGCTGCGGCTGTGAAGCGTGCGAAAAGTTGGGCGTTTCTAAACTTTCTGACCTTTTGCGTTTCGCCGCCAACCCATCCGTTTAACTTCCTCTACAATCAACTGTGCGACGGCAGCAGGCAGCAGCTCACTCACTCACCAACACTGCACTGCCTGCTACGGAGCCAATCAGAAGTGTATGTGCGCATATGTGTGTGTGTGTGTGTGTTTTCGGCTGACTAACAATTGCGTGTTTGCAGCAAATGTATTAAATTTGACGTTTTCGCTGTTTCTTAGCCGCTGCAGTCCGTTTGCATTTAATTGATTTTTCTCTTTTCTCGCACAAACACACACACACCTTTACATGTGATTGGTAGTGGATTAAGCGTTTGAAAACGTCTAAATATTGCATTTGAAGCTTTGGTTTGCGCTTTTTAACTTATTTTCTTATTTTTTGCATTTGATGAAAATGTGAAATATTCGCCACAGTTATCATGTTTGGCAACTTTACAATTTAATTACAATATATGCTTGTGCGGAGATCATAAAATTTGGCACATATGTACATTAGACCGGACTTAATTTTTTTTTTTTTGCAAAAAGCCCCTGCAAATTTTTCCTTTTTATGCCAATAACGAAATTCCGAAATCTTAAACGGATTGCCCCAGGTTAAGGCGTGGCACATGCCCACTAAAGTGGCTAAAACCGGTTTATATGGACTTTTCAAGAGACAAGGCACGAAAATATAAGTAAAATGTTTCATATATGTCTTTAGTATATTATTATATTGAAATTAACTTACGTTTAATGATTAATATTCTTTATAATCATTTAAACTTAAGCGCAAAGGTCTGATTTATTAATACTACCGTATTTTTTCCTATACTCAGTTACTGTTTGCATAAAAGTTTTAAAACATAAGCCTTAAAAAAATCGCAAAAAGGCAACTCTGTAAAAATATATTTAAATCGTAAAATAAAAGTTAACATCTGGTCAATACCGTTAGTTTTGAGCCACGTGGCAATTAAAAGTGTGTAAAAAATGAAGTGTATTTATTTTGAGCTTTGAATCATAGAAACATTATTGCTTTAAAGAGAATTGATATTGATTGTATTTGCAAAATGGACACAAGAGCTAGTGAAAATTTATTTATATTTATTAGAATATGACGAAAGTCAAATTGTTGGATCTAAGCTTCTTCCAATGGGCAAGTTTTGAAAGTGTTGTTTTATAACATGCGTAAAGTGAAATTGGATCTTCGTTCAAGTGCGTATCTGGTTATCAAAGAGGCCGAAATTCTTTGGAATAAAGCGTATTCCAGTGCGCCAAATTGATAGAAGTGTTCAAAAAGTTGAAGCTTTATATAAAGAATGGAAAAATCTGCAAAAAACTTGCAAACGCAGCACACCACTTCAAAAAATGCGAGAAGACGCAACGTAAAGAAGGTAGACCTGGTGCAATGGTGTGATGCGATCGTTTATTATTTGAAAAAGAAAAGCGAAGAAATACTCGTATTGAGAAAGAGGTAATCCGAAAAGGAAAGCAGGGTGAAGAACAATTCCAAGTATTCCTAACAGCGAATGATTTGAGTGACTATACTGAAGAACTAATTGATGTATACGACAGTGATGATAATACTGATCAAACTGCTAACTGTAGCTTTCAACAAAAAAACAGAAAATGAGGAATGAAACATTTTATCACTTCAAAGCTTGTTGCGACCTTAGACAAGTGCAAAGTCAGTGATAGGGACGCAGTACGTATTCTGATAGCTGCGGCTGAAGCATTGGAACATGATATCAGTACATTGGTAATCAGCAAGGCATCGATTCGGCTTTGCCGTAAACAAATTCGTTCGGAAACTGCTGCAAAAGTGATGACGGATTTTAAAAACAGCAATATAAATAAAATTACGGTACATTGGGATGGAAAAATTTTACCGTCAATCACAGGAAACGCAAAAGTGGACAGATTACCAGATTACCAGATATATAGCATTGAACATCTATTTGGAGTACCTGCCCTGTCAGCTGGTACTGGCAAAGAACAGACAGACGCCATACTCGAACTATTAAAGGAATGGAATCTAACAAAAAAGGTATAATGCTGTAGACCTTGGAGAAAAGAGAAAAATGGTTGAAAATCTCAAAAAAGAACAAAATAATGAGAATAAAAGAATAGTAACAAACATGAATGAATTAAACCAAAACAATATTTCAGATTTTATTAACAAAAAAAACAGTGAGCGTTTTCGAAAGATTTAATATTCAAACTAACTTTCTAAAACTTGACCCATCCAAGTGGCACAATGAATCCGAATTTCAAAAAGGAATGAATATTGTGAAAAACTTACATGTTGTTAATGATACCGCAGAGCGTTTTGTAAAATTAATGGAAGAATATAATGCAGCTCTAACAAAATACGAAGAAGAGAAACAATATATCTTGCAAACAGTAACTGAATATAGGAAAAAATACGGTATCATTAATAAATCAGACCTTTGCGCTTAAGTTTAAATGATTATAAAGAATATTAATCATTAAACGTTAGTTAATTTCAATATAATAATATACTAAAGACATATATGAAACATTTTACTTATATTTTCGTGCCTTGTCTCTTGAAAAGTCCATATAAACCGGTTTTAGCCACTTTAGTGGGCATGTGCCACGCCTTAACCTAGGGCAATCAGTTTAAGATTTTGGAATTTCGTTATTGGCATAAAAAGGAAAAATTTGCGGGGGCGGTACACTCTTTTTGCAAAAAAAAAATTTTCCCATACAAAAAAAGACCAGTCTAATGTACATGTCTGTCCACTTGTGTGTAACTGTGATGTTTTTGAGTGTTAGTCAAAAGCTAAATTGTTGTTGTTGTGACCACAATCTGTCTTATATAATATTTTTGAGCCTCTTCCTGCTTTCTAGTTTTCTTACAAACACAATTCAGCTGCACAAACAAAAATCACTGTCTTCAAAAGTGCAACACTGCGTTTCCATAAAATTCTTCCAAGCGCTCACTACCCGCTTCTAATAGTTTTCTATTAACTTGCAGCTTTTACCTTAACAATTTTAACAACTTCCGCCAGCCAACCTGAGCGCTCCACGTCCAAAGTGTGAAATTACAATTAAACCAAAAAATTAATTACAACACCAAAAACGCATTAATTGCATTCTGAAGAAGTGTCTTATGTGTTTATTTATGTATTTTCTTCATGTTTTACACTCACCATGTAGACATTTAGATTTGTATTTTGTACGTGTCTGACCCATTTCTAGTAAATTAGTGTAGCTGACTTCCTCAATTTTGGCGTCTTCCATTGCACCGACCTTAAATAATTATTTAATTTTTATTTTATGTGGTTTCAAGTTGTTAGATGTGTTGTTAAACAACGTTAATGCCGGTAATTTTCAAAATTACATGACCTTTAATAATTATTTCGAAGAAATGAACAACTTAGGTGCAGTCGGTGCGCATGCGCTGTGTTATGTTCGGATATCGTATAATAGCATCTATAATACAATTATATTGCTTGCAAGCTTTATTTTATTTTATTTTATTTTATTTTTTTTATTTTATTTTATTTTATTTTATTTTATTTTATTTTATTTTATTTTATTTTTTCTTATTTTATATTATTTTAATTTATATTTTTTATTTTATTTTATTTTATTTTATTTTATTTTATTTTATTTTATTTTATTTTATTTTATTTTATTTTATTTTATTTTATTTTATTTTATTTTATTTTATTTTATTTTATTTTATTTTATTTTATTTTATTTTATTTTATTTTATTTTATTTTATTTTATTTTATTTTATTTTATTTTATTTTATTTTATTTTATTTTATTTTTTTATTTATTTTATTTTATTTTATTTTATTTTATTTTATTTTATTTTATTTTATTTTATTTTATTTTATTTTATTTTATTTTATTTTATTTTATTTTATTTTATTTTATTTTATTTTATTTTATTGATATGCTATGCTATGCTGCTATGTTATGCTATATGACAAGTGACAGTGTCATATAAAGAAACGTTCAGTCTGGACAAGAACTGTCATTGTTTCCTTCTGAGTTTAGCCGCTTTCACATTGTTAGTCATGTTGCACTCGTATTGCGTGGGAGAATTGGCGGCATATACATAAGTCATTAGGTGTTAAAATGAACTTCCTTGTCGGATGACCTGTTCGAATAAAAGG
Organism: Zeugodacus tau; assembly: GCA_031772095.1. Taxonomy (NCBI): domain Eukaryota; kingdom Metazoa; phylum Arthropoda; class Insecta; order Diptera; family Tephritidae; genus Zeugodacus; species Zeugodacus tau. The sequence goes on from CM062651.1 coordinate 4,576,169, forward strand.
AAAGAGTCTCTGAATGTGACCTGAATCAATATTTATGTAGAACACGTTGTTTAGATACAAGATCGCTAGAAAATGAGTCTAAGAAGTAGATATATCTTCTAGCGATCAATTTTAGCAGAGTAAAGCGTAAAGGAATGGTCCAAACTTTTTTTTTAACACGAAGAAGTTAAACATATCCAAAATATGAAAACAAATTATAAACAGCACAAGTGCAACACTCAGCAACATTTGTCGGAAACATGTTGCGCAACATTTATAATACGAAGATGCAGAAAATATCCAAAAATATTAAAAAAACAACACAATTCAACAACTCACAATTCAAAGTACTCAGCAATATTTTCCAGCAACATGTTGCGCAACATTTCTAACACGAAGATGTTAAAAATTTACAAAAATATTAACAAACAACACAATTCAACAACTCACAATTCAAAATATTCTGCAACATTTATCAGCAACATGTCGCTTTCAGTTATGTATATAAACAAAATACAGCGCAACATCGAACCGTCGAAGAATGCGAATGCACACAACACAACAAGTTCGTTCAAGGAAAAATTGCAGCAAAACAAAACCGAATTGTCGATGCAATAGATAACAACAGCCGGATGGCAGCAGCAACAGCAGAGCAGCGCCACATTCAGCCGGCAAGCGAACGAATTCTATCAGTGCGCCATACACGGTACGCTGCGCGCCGCATAGCACAGCACAACGGGCTAGCGTAGAACAAGTTCTGCGACCAGAAAGCCAACGAAGTCGCTACTAAAAATAAACTTTGAAAACAACCAGAGCGCAAAAATATCATCAACGGTGCGCGCTCCACAAAGAGAGCGCCACAGCGCAAGCTACTGGCGTCGCGGGGCGGCAAAAGCACAGTTACTTGGTTAGCTCCAGCTGCCGCATGGCAGCGCTGCTGAGAGCGCCAACATTCGCACGGTCGGCATGGAGCAATTGCTGTTGCCTGTCTCGCTGCCGGTTGTTGGACGCTGGTCGGGTCAGTTGTCGAGCGACGGCGCGTTTGTGTGGATTAATTCAGCGGATCAGACGGAAAAGTGCGCGCGTGCGATGCGGGAAAATTCAGCACTTACTACTTGTTCGCGGTTTTGTTAGTGTTTTTGTGATTTTTCGCTTTTCTTTTTTGTTTTTGTGCGACTTTTCGTTCGTGAAAATGGTGAAAGAAGCGAGTTTTCTTTTCGATTGTTACGATGATTAAAAGTGATTTTTGATGTTGTTGCCTCTTTTTGGCTGCAACCAAATGGCCATTTTATGAGCACAAATTTATTTTTGTGTGTGCATGTGCGTGGCCAGTGTATGGTGACAGTGTTGCAGGCTTATTTGTTTGTGCAAAAAATGAGAAAAATAAATAAATAATTCCAAACAATATTAATTAAAAGTTCTGAGTTTGTGAAAATAATCAAAACAAAGTGAATCGCTGAAGAAATTAAAATCCAATAAAAGCAAACAGCAACAACAACAACAACCAAGTGGCTATCAAACTACAACCAAAGTGTTTATTACGCTTCGCAGCAATAAAGAAAACAACAACAATTAGCTTTCTTTCCCTCTGCGGTAATTATTGACCCAATCGATCGTACGTGCCAAGCGCGTCAACAACAAAAGCAAAAACACCCAACATATTAACTGATCCTTCTACATTCTGTCTGCAAGCTCCTCTTCAGCGCGATTGATTGCTTGCCATCGATTTATGAGTATAGAATGTGTTACACACACGCGCGTGTGTGCGTGCGCGTCTATGCGCATAAAATAGCATAATAAAGCAACGCATTGCGCACGTTTGCGGACGCGCCTCATTTATGAGGAGTGCGCGCATGCGCAACCCCACGCGCTTTATTAATTTCAGTGCATTTGCTGTGGCTGCAAATTAAATCGAATTTGTTGTTGTTTGTGTTTTCCTCCACTTAAACGCGCGTAATTATTATGCTGATGACACTGCGCCTCTAGCGCTTCGCTACTAATGAAAAGCGTTCAGAAATGCAACGCAGTCAATTAAGTGTTTGGTGAAATGCAAATAAATTCATTTGTATAAATAAATAACAAACGACGAAGTGGGTGTAGTTGACTGACGTGCAAGTGAGTTTACTGCGTGTAAATGTCACCATTGTGTACTTACGCACTCGCAAACTAATTAAATTCCATAAGTGTGTTGTTCAAATCGACGGTTCGTAGCTGAAATTATGTGTAAATGATATGAAATAATTTATGTATGTAGTTTAATGTATTTATTGACATTATTTTGACAGCTGCAGTGGTGTATAATTTGACAGCAGAGTATAATTTTACTTTAATACAAATTGGGTTAATATTCATTAAAATTCGACACAAATAACTTGAGGTACATGTGTCCAATATTTCCTGCGTAGAAAAGTAATAAAGTTATCAATTAAAAAGTGAATAAATTTCAAATTTTTTTTCGAAAAATTTCATTTGATCTCCTTCTCAAGTTTTTGTATATTCGGGTTAATCTGATCTAATTGTTAATGAATCACATGATTCGTGCGAACCCAATTATAATATTAAAATTTAATCAAAACAAAAAATTCATATTTAAGAAACTATAAAAAGGACATACTCGTTCATTATTTAGGCGGTCATTCCATGTGACGGACTTAAACTGTTTTAAAAATGTTAATTTTTTAGTTTTTGAGGGAGTTTTTAGAATTTTGTTTCTACGTCCAGGAAATAAATAGAGCTTTAAGATTATTATCATTGTAACAAGAGTAGAGAACACCCGCGGTTGCTTCTTCCACGATTCCGGCTGATTGGCTTATCGGAAATACAAAAAATTAGCTGTGTTTTGATCTGTAAGCTTAAATGCATGGAATGAATTCCAAAAATTGGACTTTTGGTAGACATTTGAAAAAATTGCTAATTTTTCGTTTTTTTGTTTTGCAATAAGTTTTGATTGATAATAGAGCGTTTACATGTGCTGAGTATATCTTACAAATTTCAAGTCATTCAGTCAAACCGTTTTTGAAATACGATGGAAGAAAGTTTGAAAAACATAGTTTTGAGTAGAACGCGTTCAAAGTTATCAGCTGGTCAAGTCAGGGCCTCGAACAGCCCCATTTTCTAACTATATCTTTAAACCGACTTCGATTTTTAAACAAATCACTTTATTTCCATATTGTAGACATGTTAAGAAAATAATTTATGAAAACAAAAACAATTGGATTTTTTGAGCCCATCACATGGGATGACCTTAAGGGGAGTGCTTAACATCTCTATTGTGTAAGGCTACTATTGTATAATTGACAGTATACATGCCCTGATTACTATGATAGGATTTTGTATTACGTCTGGTTACTGGTACTCAGTATACTGGAAAACGCAGATAATTTTGAGAAGCACAATTTGATATATTTGGTAGCATTGCTCAAATTTCAAACAACAATAAGAAGTATACTATATAGTTAAACGAGGCTTCAATCCCACTATGAAGTTAACCCCAGACATATAGGCCTACATGCATCTCATGGAAGAACTAATAATAATGTAGTTCATCAGAAAAGTTTACATAGAAATGTATCCATTCATATATTGGAAGCATAATAAGTTAACTCTTTGAAATGAAATGTACGTGTTTTATACATTATCCTGAAGAAATATTATATTAAACGAATTAAACAAATGAAGGAAAGAACTTCCGACGACTAAAAACTTCAATATAATCCTAGGGATAGAAAAGACGTACTATTTTATCAACCCATAGAAGGCTACAGATTAAATTTTTGCAATGACAGTCCTTAATAGTATACCCAACAGGTCCTATCCACAATCATTTTATAATATTTACAGCCGGTTTCACGAAACAAATTTAAGTGAAAAATAATAAATTTCAGTTTCACCATTTGATTTAATTTTTATTTAAACGGTCACGCATTGCCATTTAAATATTATTTAAATAGTGTCATATGTAACCATGGTTACGCTTTTCTATCAGCTGAATTCCCATTTGTTTACCATTTTGACAAAGAAATACAATTTATTTGTTTACATAAATCAGCTGTTATTCTTACTAACATCCCTGCCTTTTAATTTTTTGGATGCCAAATGTCAATAATGGTGAAACGCAGGAAATTTAAATGCAAAGTTAAATAAAAATTAAAATTAAAATTAAATGGAACTTAATTTTCAATTAAAAACTTTCGTGAAACCGGCTGTTAGAGAGTTGAGAGAGAGAGTTGGCCGAGATATCCACAAAATTATAATCTAAATCTATAAAATCTAATAACGTTTCATATATGTATACTTCTCAGAGTAGTCTGATTTTGGTAGGTAGTAGCAGAGCATCTCTGAGTGTATAGTTTTATAACGGAAAGAGAGATGAAGTTTCCAAAAAGATGACTATTCCAAATGTAAACCATAAGATCGGGATGAATTTCATCTCAATTTTGAATTTAAAATAATTGCCAAGTGAAATCCGTCATACCGTTTCTTAATTGCAAATCTGAAACGAATTGCTTCCGTAGGCCTTAAAGTTAGTTAGGCCTTAGTTTCTTAATTCATCACATTAAATATATTTTAGGTATTTTTCACACATATCTTAATAAACCTATTATTTCCGTAACCGATTTTGTCGTAAGACTTGACTTGAAACTCCTTTGACAGGCGACCTTCATCCGACTTGACCCAAATACCTAAATAAAATGAATGCTTTAACGCCATAAAACATTATAATGCATATATATATAATGCATACAATTATTTGCTTTTGCTCGTGTGTCTATATTTACAGACGTCAACTAATGTGTAACAATTACATCCACTGTGGCTTATCACCCAACAAAATCACGTCACTTAAATGGCTCACAACGGGCAACGGCGTGCTGCCATTATTTACAAGGCACACACATACACACCAATGCAAATATAAACATGTTGCAACGCAGTGTTGCATGCCAATCTTATCGGCTTTATAAAAATTAAGCAAATTTGTTAAAATTTTCTGTTTTTTCTTCTGTTTTCACACAAGTCAGATTGGCTGTTGCTTTATCTTGGATATCTGCTATTTGCATTTCGTTGAATTTTCGGGCATTTCGCAGCATCCCACAGCCGGTGCACCGCCGGTCCAACAGCCACCAGACAGTCTGCCAGGCGAGCTGCCAACCACTCGCAGGCTTATCGCTGCAGACATTTCACCTTACACCTTCCGTGTTGCTCACCTCATTTGTGTTATCTGTGTGTGTGTGTGTTGACAGCGTGTCTGTGTGCGTTGGCGTAAGATAACATAATTCGTGTATTTAGACACATTTATTTATACTAAAAATACCGAAATTAAAAAACAACACTTAAACACTCCAGACAATTGTCTCGTGAGTCTTAGGGTTTGTTGAATTGTGTTTGGCAGGAAAAACGTGGGAAGACACGTTGATACTTGTACTACTGTCTGCAACCTCATTCACAGCGTACAAGTGCTCAGTTGCTTGTGTAAACATGGGGGAGCGGGTTTCAGATGAACTATGTAGTAGAAAATATAATTAAAATAAAGTTAAACAGTGAGCTTAATTAAGCAAACAAATGACAAGCGACACTGTGTGGGGAGGGAAGGTGAGACACTGCTGGCTTAGGCTGTACAATGAAGTTATAAAAATGGTTATTTATATGCATATCAGAACAAGAATTTAGGGTAATTACATTATAAATTATCTAGAACTCCTGCTGTTAATGAGTTTGAAAAATTCCTGAGAGAGATAGAACACGATTTCGTAATTGTTCCAATGAATGCTTTTATAACGGTACCTTAATATCGGTCTAATTGACACTGGTTGCAGTATTACATTTTAATATGTCTCCTTCATTCCATTCTTGAGCATCGAGCCCCATTAAAGTTCTTCCATCTTACTTGTTCCAAGACTGTTGTTTGTTTACCGTCCAGTATTTCATGAACAATAATCCTTTTCCAAGTAATCTTTGGTCAACCATAGCTTCAATTTTGGTATAATGATTTCCTGTTGACTTCGTAGCCTCGTGCTTTTGCAGATTTGTACTCCTTTCCTATACCTACTGCAGTCATTCAAACGCCGGAATTACTTTTCACAGTCCCTTAAATTTATGTCTCCTTAAATTTATTTGTTGTACTCGTGGTTTCAGAAGGTCTCGACGAACTCAATATCGGATACGAGTTACATGACTATTGTTCTAGTGTTTTTTCTTCAAGTCCCGTATTCCCCGTAAGCACGCTAGAAGAGTTTATTAGCCCTTACATCCACGGCAATATTCCTCAAACCTTGTAATGCCTTCTGTTTTGGAAACAAGAAATATAAAGTCCGTTGGGACTATTCCCTCCGAAAATCCTAAATTAAGAATAAATTCGTATACATTTTTTTCCTGACAGATCTCATTCTTCTAGAGGGTTACTCTAGATCTATTCAGTGGAATCTGACTCTACACCTTTCCGGGTAGCATCAAAACAATATTGAAAAAACAGGGAGGAACCTAATACAAAATATGAAACCTCTTTTTGTGATATCAATGGAACTACTTGGGGTTTTTTAGGCCCTTCATCGCTCCGACTACACTTGGATTGTAAATAATTGCTGACTGAATTTCTATATTCATTTAGAAGTGATCGTAATCTATTACAACGATTCAAATCTGTAAAGAGTACCAACAATGGCGCTTTCCTGTTATTTATAACAAACACATAAACCATTTTTTAACTATTCTCTTGTGTGAACTTCAAGATCAGCAAGCAAAATCGTTAAAGTGTTGAAAACTTTACGATTTTACTACGAAATTGAAGTGATTCTAGGAATGATTTTGTGAGATATTCACTGCGTTTTATGGTCTGCTACTTCTTCTTTCACGCTTCTGTACTTTGTTCTCAAACCGCCGTGCTCCCCACTTCCGTTGCTTTTTGTGCGCCAACTATCAACATAAAATCCATCAAATGCAGTTCATTAACAACAAATTAACGCGGCATTTGAATGGACAAACCCCACAGTAATGACTCTTTCAAGACGCGGCGTGTAAGCAACAAGTGTAAGTTCAAGGGGCATGCACCGATAACATACATAAAATATATATATTTTAAGAGACGCATAAAACCAAAAAAAAAGCGGCATGACGCGTCCGAAAATTAAAAGGCGGTAATCCAATTAAATACGAAAATCTGACTGACCCAATTAAAACGCCGGTCATACCCAAAGCGACAGCCGGGAAAAAATAAAAAAAAAACACAACAACAGCGGGCGCAGTATTAAGGCAAGCAACAAATAATGTCAGCAACGGCTGGCGCCTATCATATTGTTGTTACCAACGTAAGCCAGACGAGACAAGCCAACAAGTCGAAAAAGAAATGCTGGCGTACAAATTCGGGCAAAGTTTTTGTAGCATTTTCGAGTTTTTTCTTTATTGCTTTTGGCTTTTTTTTGTTTCTCTGACTCTTGTCGATTTGAAAGATCAAAGATCACTGATCTGTTTGTTGCGCTTTCCGCTTTGTGCGCCGTTCTTCTTCAGTCGAGCTGATGAACTAGGAAACCGCAAAGCGAAAATATTTATTTTGGCCACAAACCACAACAAGAAATACCAAAAAAAAAATATCTGTAGAAGCGTAGAAAACAACGCGCTAAACAAGTAGTGACAACAAAAAAAAACTAACTAACAAACAACAAACAAATAGAGTAACAATGCAAAAACACGACTTTTGAAATGCGCACAAACACACCGACACGAAAGAAATAAATCTTGACCGCGTACATTTTGATTTCAGTAGAGTAGCCGGAAAAAAGGATTTACGGTGCGCCAAGATCAAAGGCGGCAACAAGCGCAAATATTTATTTAGTTTGCGCGCGTGGTTGTTATTGTTATTCCAATTCAAGTCAATGTTTGGAAGCGCAGCGTTTAAGGAAATAAACGGCTAAGCAAGCGCGCGCGTTTGAAATAAAATTTAATTTCAACTGATCCTCGCGCTGATCGTCGACGTAGGAGCGCGGCGCTACTGCTGACTCACTTTTGAACGCGGCATGCCACCAGCATGTTGCCTCAACTGTCTTAATCAGTATGCAATGGTGGCGCGCGCAGTTTGAAACAAAAAGTTTGAATATCGTTGATTTCTTTAGTGATCTTATCTAGTCAAAGACTAAGGTAATCACTAAGCAGGCCGCATAAGCGACGTGTATGCATTTGCTCATCCTGAAACCACACACACATATGCTTACTTACATAGCACTAAAGTCGCCGCATTCACCCCTTCGTCTGCAAATTTTAATTTGTTGCATGATCCGCACGCGTATCTTTGAGCGATCAGTTGCAGATCACTTAAGGTTATTTACATTTTCTGTCCGCGCTGATCACTAGTATGCCGGTAATAGCTGCCACACAACAGTAAGCGCAACAACAACACAGTCGACCGTGATTTATACGCTGATCTTGATTTAGTCATGGCAATGTGGCAGTTACACGCTGCTATCGTGGCGTATATCGCAATACTTGTGCGCGATCAAGTGTATAATAAAGTAAATGAAGTTGAAGTGGCGTTGCTGGAAAACTGCTGAGCGCCAAGAATGCTGTACACCAAATACATCCATACAACGTACGCAGCACAAAACGAAATAATAATAATAAATAAATTGATCTTTTCGTATCCGAGTAGTGATCTTGGCGTTGCAACTGATTGCAATGACTTTGTGAAAATAAACAAACGACTGACTGTTTGTTTGGTAGACAACAAATGAGTCTGCACAAATGGCGCACAAAACAAAGCCGCCACTAAAACAGGTGTATGCTGAAGATCATCAACGCTTACGCGTATATGTAACCTGATCGTCAGCATGATCACCATTACTACTAATAAGCGATCTACGCACACGATCAATCATAAGGCGACATTTATGCCTTATGGAAAAAATGCAGCGTTGACTTTATCGTTGAAAAAAATTTACATTTAAACAATCGCATTCATTAATCTTGCGCGGAAAAGGCGAAACCAAGCGGGAAAAATATACATTTGATAGAGGAAAATTAATAAATGCCACTAAGCAAGCTTAAGAGACACAATCACACCACCATCAGATAGGTTTAGATGCGTGCGATCGATTGTCTAAGCGATCAAGATGTAAATAACAAATTGCAGACTGAAGTTAGCTGAAGTCTGACCGTGAAATTAATGACTTAATGTACAATAAACAGAAGTAAAAACTTGGTAACTGATACTGCGCAGATCACAGACCGATCGTGTTGTGATCTAAACGATCGTGAAAACAATCCACATGATCTACAACAGCTTATCCTCAATGAGCTCTGCGATTTTTGAAATTTTCAAATAAATTTTTACTCGAGCATTAAAGCAAAAGAGGTCTGGAAGTCCCAATAAAGAACGCAAACATTATTTTTGTGAAAAAAAGTTCAAAATTCTGCTGGCAGCTGTCGCCTGAAGTGCCTGTTAATTCGAGCAAATCACAATAAAATGAAAGCAAAAACACGACAAATATATTTTCCCAAAAAAACTGATCTACAACGCGAAAGCAACAAGTATTTGCATCGCGGAAAAGCGGCGCTATAATTATGCAATTTCTCAAAGGCTTTGCTGGTGGTCCTACCACTCAATAGTACCACTGCTGCAACCACGCTGCGGCAGTAAATAAGACAAAAACTCTAGGCAAATTTTTTAACGAACAAAAAGTCTGTTTATAAATAGCTCAGCTCAGCAGTTCATAAGTAAAGTTCGTTTGTGGCAGCTTGTGGCAACTATACGCGGGCATAAAAACTGATTGATCTGTAAACATATAATCTTTTGTGGTATGCAACGAACCTACGATCATGCGCTGGCAACCGATCGTCGAGCAATGCAAATAAAATTATAGTTGAGAAGTAGTTGGGACGATTAAGAGACTAGAGACTACCCTTGCAGCAGCTGAAGTGTAGCGCTGTGGAAAATACGACTTGAGGAGCTAATAAAGTAAACAAAACGTGGCAAGGTTGTTATGTGGGTAATTTTAAAATGACTGGATAGGCGCATAGGTAGGACTCCTTTGGTTTAAAGAATGTAATGCCAATATATGTATTTGTATCAACACAATTGTATCAAATAAATTGAATGATTCTTATGTTGGGAGGGATATTAATTTTGGTGATCAGTGAGTTGAACGCGCGATCACTTTTTATGAAGATCTAATGATCGTATTAAAGTGTGTTAATGAGATTGAGGTCTTATACAAAATGTGTCTGTTACTCGCTACTCAAAAATAATCTAAGAACGTTTCAGGCTCTGTAAAAATTTGCATAAGTTTAACCTAATTCTCCCTGTTGATCAATTGCTCAAGTATGGGACGTATGAGCTATGATCATATGACCTTAGCTGTTGGATAATTGATCATAGAGGTCAGAACTCTACATTAGACTCATTAAAAGTATATTTTAATTGTGTTTTCATAGATTTATGTACGAAAAGTTGATCGATTTACGCTGTTCATATCGAACGATTGCCTCAACATATAAAGGATCAGTTTTCAATATCTTCCTACGAGACTAAAATATAAAATTAAACTGTTTGGAAGATGAGGCTAGTTTCATTGTGTAAATTGTCATATACTATTAGAAAAAATGAGCAAAACATCTCAGGATCTGTAAAAATTTGCATAAACTTAACCTAATCCTCTATTGTTGATCAGTTGCTCAAATATGGGACGTATGAACCATGATCATATGATCTTAGCTGTTGGATAATTGATCATAGAGGTCACAACTCTACAAGTTGATCGATTTACGCTGTTCATATCGAACGATTGCCTCAACAGGATCAGGTGATCATATACCTAGTTTTCAATATCCACCTACGAGACTAAAAATAAGATTAACACTGTTTGGTTTATGTAAATTGTCATATACTATTAGAAAAAATTAGCAAAAATTATCAAGTGTTCCTTACTATCAAGGACTAAGTTAATATGCCGATCGATAATCCTAACACTTACCAATCTGATCACTAGCATAACACCTAAACTATCACTTTTAAGCTGCGAAAGTTGTCAGCACAGTGAAATGCAGCATAACAGTGATAAATATCCGTTCATTAACTCGAATGATCTGTTGATCGTGTCACAAGCCGTCGCCAGCAACATCGCCTATGCGTGTTACCTTGCCATTCACACATAAAAACCAAAACAAATTACAGACTGTTTGTTTTAAAAGCGACTTACAAAGCAATTTATTAGTGTTGCATGCAACATGCTACAATTGTGGCAATTCCACAAAACAGCTGCTAACTACTGCTCAACGAACAGCAAAGCAAACAATCTCCACTACCTACACTGGGGAGCAATGAAATGCGTTCACTGGCGTCGCATCCTCGTCAGCTGTGCGCATCCGCATTTGTCTGCTGCTCGCAATAACTGACTGACAATCACTTCTGCCACCAACAGGTAGCAGTTGTACGCATTTAACAAACACACGCTTTGTTGGTTGTTTACAAATTTATGCCGAGCTCGTTGTTGCGCATAAATGTTATTTAAAATTTTTATTGGCAGTCAAACTGTCTGCCAAAGTAATCATTCACTCACATCAATTGCGACCGGCGCAGACGACTCAGTTATGCATGCAGTCTTTCTTTCTTTTTTCTTGAGCATATCCTGTGGCTCGAAGCGAGAAATTAAATGAGGAATACTCGTATATATGAGCGGGTATGCAAATATGCAAGCAACCGCCTGGAAACGGACGCAACTGCTTCACTCCACTACACCGCAATCGCCACGTTCGTTTAGTTCGTCTGTGTGGATCAGTCAGTAGTTAGTCATTGCTGTCGCTCGCAAGTCGTTTAGTTTGTTTATTTGCTCGCTCGCTGTGCTTAACAAGGTAAGCGCTTAAATAAATTCTGCTTGTTATTCGGTTGTGGCCTTTCTCTTGTGTTACAACATTTTTATAGACGAATTTCCCATCGTAATTTTATATATGATCACTTAGCCGATCGTAGAGAGTGCGTGTATTTGTTTAGTAGATTTGAGAGACGGCAATTTAATTTAAATAGTATTGATTGAAAACTGTTTTTACTAATTGTACCTTACATGGCTATAAAATGACTAATTGGTCGTAAGAGAAAGTGTTTCATGTCTTAGAGCTAATGTGAGCCATCAATTCCACCAAGAATCAATTCTGGGGAACAATCAGAATATATGACCATTAAATGCAATTTCATAAAAACGTGAAGTGTGGGATTGAATGTCAAATTCTTGTCATAATTCTGTCATTATTGTTGTCAAATTTCATAAACATAAATTCAAGGAGTAAATGATTGTGTCTAGTCAAGGTTGTCGCCCATAAGTACAGTTTTCATTATGTCAAATTTAATTACAGTCATAGTAAGAGCCATAACCTGTCGGTGTCCTATTGACAAAATTAAAAATGTCAAATAATTTAATAATTTTTCCTAATATAGTACTGCCAGTTTAGCGTCATTGAATTTGACGTCATGTCATTACAATGACAAAAATAATTTATGAATCTGAGATCACCTGTGGATTTTATATTGTCAAATTAGTGTCATTAAATTTGACATTAATGTCATTTAAATGACAAAATTCAAATCACATCAATTGCGAATTAAAAATGTCAAATAATTTAAAAATTTTTCATAATAAAACTGAAACTGCCAGTTTAGCGTCATTGAATTTGACGTCATGTCATTACAATGACAAAAATAATTTATGAATCTGGGAACACCTATCTGATTTTATATTGTCAAATTCTTCTTCTTCTTGACTGGCGTAGACACCGCTTACGCGGTTATAGCCGAGTCCAAAACAGCGCGCCACGCATCCCTCCTTCTGGCAGTTTGGCGCCAATTGGTTATTCCAAGCGAAGCCAGGTCCCTCTCCACCTGGTCCTTCCATCGGAGTGGAGGTCTCCCTCTTCCTCTGCTTCCACCAGCGGGTACTGCATCGAATACTTTCAGAGCTGGAGCACTTTCATCCATTCGGACAACATGACCTAGCCAGCGTAGCCGCTGTTTTTTTATTCGCTGGACTATGTCTATGTCGTCGAATAACACATACAGCTCATCGTTCCATCGTCTGCGGTATTCGCCGTTGCCAATTCTTAAGGGACCATAAATCTTCCGCAAAACCTTTCTCTCGAAAACTCCTAGTGCCGTCTCATCGGATGTTGACATCGTCCACGCTTCTGCACCGTAAAGTAGGACGGGAATGATGAGAGACTTGTAGAGTTTGGTTTTTGTTCGTCGAGAGAGGACTTTACTTTTCAATTGCCTACTTAGTCCATAGTAGCACCTGTTGGCAAGAGTGATTCTGCGTTGGATTTCCAGGCTGACATTGTTATTGGTGTTAATGCTGGTTCCCAGGTAGACGAAATTATCTACAACTTCAAAGTTATGACTGTCAACAGTGACGTGGGAGCCAAGACGCGAATGCGCTGACTGTTTGTTTGACGACAGGAGATATTTCGTCTTGTCCTCGTTCACCACCAGACCCATACGCTTCGCTTCCTTATCCAGTCTGGAGAAAGCAGAACTAACGGCGCGGGTGTTGTTTCCGATGATATCGATATCATCGGCGTACGCCAGTAGCTGTACACTCTTATAAAAGATTGTACCTTCTCGATTTAGCTCTGCAGCTCGTATTATTTTCTCCAGCATCAGGTTAAAGAAATCACACGAGAGTGAGTCACCTTGTCTGAAACCTCGTCTGGTATCGAACGGCTCGGAGAGGTCCTTCCCGATCCTGACGGAGCTTTTGGTGTTGCTCAACGTCAGCTTACACAGCCGTATTAGTTTTGCGGGGATACCAAATTCAGACATCGCGGCATAAAGGCAGCTCCTTTTCGTGCTGTCGAAAGCAGCATTAAAGTCGACAAAGAGATGGTGTGTGTCGATCCTATTTTCACGGGTCTTCTCCAAAATTTGGCGCATGGTGAATATCTGGTCTGTTGTTGATTTTCCAGGTCTAAAGCCACACTGATAAGGTCCAATCAGTTTGTTGACGGTGGGCTTTAGTCTTTCACACAATACGCTCGACAGAACCTTATACGCGATGTTGAGGAGGCTTATCCCACGGTAATTGGCGCAAATTGTGGGGTCTCCCTTTTTGTGTATTGGCAGAGTACACTGAGATTCCAATCGTCAGGCATGCTTTCTTCCGACCATATTCTGCAAAGAAGCTGATGCAAGCACCTTATCAGCTCTTCGCCGCCGTATTTGAATAGCTCGGCCGGTAATCCATCGGCACCCGCCGCCTTATTGTTCTTCAAGCGGGTAATTGCTATTCGAATTTCTTCACGGTCGGGCAATGGAACATCTGCTCCATCGTCGTCGATTGGGGAATCGGGTTCGCCATCTCCTGGTGTTGTACTTTCACTGCCATTCAGCAGGCTGGAGAAGTGTTCCCTCCACAAACTCATTATACTCTGGTCATCAATAACTAGATCACCTCTGGGGTCCTACAGGAGTGCGCTCCGGTCTTGAAACCTTCAGTTAGTCGCCGGATCTTTTCGTAAAATTTTCGAGCATTACCCCTGTCGGCCAGCTTGTCAAGCTCTTCATACTCACGCATTTCGGCCTCTTTCTTTTTTGTCTGCAAATGCGTCTCGCTTCCCTCTTCAGCTCTCGGTATCTTTCCCATCCCGCTCGTGTTGCGGTCGATCGCAACATTGCGAGGTAGGCAGTCTGTTTTCTCTCCACTGCGAGACGACACTCCTCATCATACCAGCTGTTTTTGGCTTTTCCGAAAACCAATGGTTTCGGTTGCAGCTGTACGTAAGGAGTTTGATATGCCGTCCCACAGCTCCCTTATACCGAGATGCTGATGAGTGCTCTCAGAGAGCAGGAGTGCAAGTCGAGTAGAAAATCGTTCGGCTGTCGGTTGTGATTGCAGCTTCTCGATGTCGAACCTTCCTTGTGTTTGTTGACGTGTGCGCTTTTCTACACAGAGGCGGGTGCGTATCTTAGCTGCTACAAGATAGTGGTCCGAGTCGATGTTGGGACCACGAAGCGTACGCACATCTAAGACACTGGAGACATGTCGTCCATCTATCACAACATGATCGATCTGGTTGCGAGTGATTCGATCCGGGGACAGCCAAGTAGCTTGATGGATTTTCTTATGCTGGAATCTAGTACTACAGACGACCATATTTCGGGCCCCGGCGAAGTCGATCAGCCTCAGACCGTTTGGTGATGTTTCGTCATGGAGGCTGAATTTTCCGACTGTTGTGCCAAAGACACCTTCTTTACCCACCCTAGCGTTGAAATCGCCAAGCACGATTTTTACATCGTGGCGGGGGCAGCGCTCATAGGTACGTTCTAGGCGCTCATAGAAGGTATCTTTGATCACTTCGTCCTTCTCTTCCGTCGGGGCGTGGGCGCAAATCAGCGATATGTTGAAGAACCTCGCTTTGATGCGGATTGTGGCCAGACGTTCATCCACCGGAGTGAATGCCAGGACTCGACGACGGAGTCTCTCTCCCACCACGAATCCCACACCGAATTTGCGCTCCTTTATATGGCCGCTGTAGTAGATGTCACAAGGACCCACCTTCTTCCGTCCTTGTCCCGTCCATCGCATTTCTTAGATTGCGGTGATGTCAGCCTTTACTCTTACGAGGACATCAACCAGCTGGGCAGAGGCACCTTCCCAATTAAGGGTCCGGACATTCCAGGTGCATGCCCTTAAATCGTAGTCCTTAAACGTTTGCAGTGGTCGTCATCAAAATTGGGGTCTCTCATCCGAGGCTGTTTCGTCGTTTTCATTGGGGGTGTTTTTATGTGGTGGGTCCCAAACCCTACACACAACCGCATAAGCGGGTTTCGCCTTCTCACTTTAGCTCGCCTCCAGACGGATGTCTGTTGGCTACCCAGAGGATACTTGGTCTAAGACCGGAAGTCGTGAGCTGCTTGAGCCACATGTAAAAGAATCGTTCCTGGCCACTCCCAAGTGAATGACAATCAGAAACTTTCCTCACTTGCGTGAACTTCTACATATGACTCCATCCTCCATCATTAAATTTGACATTGATGTCATTTAAATGAAAAAATTCAAATCACATCAATTGCGAATTAAAAATGTCAAACAATTTAATAATTTTTCATAATATAGTACTGCCAGTTTAGCGTCATTGAATTTGACGTCATGTCATTACAATGACAAAAATAATTTATGAATCTGAGATCACCTGTGGATTTTATATTGTCAAATTAGTGACATTAAATTTGACATTGATGTAATTTAAATGACAAAATTTTGATTTTATTTTTGAAAACTGGGAAAAAATATAAAACTTTCGAAAGTGTTTTAATTTCCCAAAAATGTTTAAGCACTTCATACAACCTGCCATTAGTCGCTGTCTCGCACACACATTCATACATAACTGCTTAACAAAGCTCGTAAACAAGTTAGTATGTGTCTGCCAGCAAAAGTGGGTTACTAAGCTGCTGCAACAGCTCAATTGAGTTTATGTACCGCTTGCTACTACTTTTTCGAAAACACATGCATTCGTTTTTTATACAATTTAACGCTTCTCCGCTTTGTTGTTAGTGTAAACTTTGTGGCCTGCAGCTTCTTCAGACAGCTGCTACTGTGGAAGACACTGCTTTGCTGTCTCTAGAGGCGCTACACCGGCTACAATTGGCGCTCTAGAGTCGTGTGTTGGTTTTAAAAATTTATCTGTGTGTATGTATTGAGTGCAATTGCCTACTTCTAATGTCGTTGTTGCATTTTTTTATGCGCCATTTAATTAAAAATGACAATTCCTGTTAATTAGCCAACACCGTGTCCAGTTTCTAACTCTCCAACAGTGATCATTTTCGCTTCAAATACCAACTAATTGTATAATGTGGCAAAATTGACACAGTTAATCTAATATCTCATTAATTAATAATAAATGAAATGAAATGAAATTGCCACTCACATTTTCGCATTCGAATTTAAAGCAGCGCTCCAGCAGCGTCGCATATCAAATTACCGCTACTGTTGCCAACAGCCACTGCTTGCTAACATTCTACTACTTTTTTTGCATTTGCTAAAATAATTATTTTTTTTTCATATTTTCTTTGCAATTTGTTATTGCTTTTTTGCTATTGTTGTTTAGTTTTCTTGTTTTTGTTGCTTTTCAACAACATTTTCATAATTAATGTTTGTTGACAGATTGTTTTTTCTCGCTTCGCGTTCGCTCATTCATTCATTCATTCATTTGATATTTTTCCACAATTTATGATTTTTTTGCTTGCTACCACTTCACTTTCCAGCAGCAGCATTTGTCTCTTTAGTCCGACCATTAAACGCTTCGTTGGCGTCGCGTAACGATGGCCTCTGTCTTCTCTGTGTCCACTGCGGCATTGAAATCGATACTTTTTTGTTGTCGCTGCGAGTTTACAATTTACCAAAAATGGAAATAATTTGTCGTTGTCTTATTGAGTTAAGATTTATTGTAGATTGTCTAATAGTTGTTTGATCGCGCCGATTATATATAACTTGGTCACTAAGTATAAGTGGTGCGATTTGTGAGATTGGTTGATGTTGTGTGGAACTAAAACATAAATTTGTACTTGTAATATTATTACAATTACAACATTAAATGAGTTGAAAAGACAGGTATTTTATTATAGGTTTATAGTTTACACCTGTTTTTCCTATACTTTAATTGCTGCTTTATTCAACGCTTCACTATGTGCTTAGCCTAACATATTTTTCAGAATCTACCTATTTATAACTTCACCTAGCTATTGCTAAATCAATTAACTACAGATTTTGTCCATCATATAGCCCTACAGTGATTGTAGATCTTTTTAAGATCATTCATTCCCTCAGGACGATCTAGATGTTCCATCATCTAGCCATAAAACTCTATCATTTTAAGAAAAAAAATTGATCTTTTTTCATCTGACATCTCAAGTTTTGGCAAGATCGTGTGCTCCTTCAAAAATTATTATCTAGACTCTATAAAGATATGTTCTGAACTAGCCATCGTCCGTATACAGATTTTTATCAAAACTCACCGGCCTACTTCATTGCGTATTCTGAACTAATTCAAACATATATTTTAAAGATCTCAAGGGTGTAAAGATCTTCAACTCTTAAACTGAAACTTTGTTATACAGGTTTGAGACCCTTCTTTCTCAAAGTGGCCTAAGTCATGTTCTTTCATAGATAAGGTCTTATAGTAGGCTAGAAGTACGAGTACAAGTACCTCGCGTACAAGTACCTATCGTCCGTATTCAGATTTTTTATCAAAACTCATCAGCTTACTGTATTGCGTAATCTGAACTAATTCAAATAATAATTTAAAGATCTCAAGGTTGTAAAGATCTTCAACCAAAACTGAAACTTTGTTATATAGATTCGAGACCATTCTTTCTCAAAGAGGCCTAGGTCATGTTCTTTCATAGATAAGGGCTTATAGTAGGCTAGAAGTACGTGTACAAGTACCTCGCGAAGGCTGCATAATTGAGACTTGTTATCAAGTAGTACCCAAGGTTCTACTTAAAAATATCGTATTATTGAAGACAATTGCAGACTTACATAGCTTTTCAGTTTCGACAAATGCGGAATTTATCATTTAGCTTTATTTTTCAAAATTTTCTCACTTAATTCCTCATAAATTTCCATTTGAGGAAACCACGCATTGTAGTTCAACTTGCAACATGCCACATGCCACAATTAAGTCATAAATATTTGTACATACATATAGTTTTTAATTGTTGGCATGCGTTGCAATTTATGTAACAAATAGCGCCTCATGCCACATGCCAACAAATGTGGCACAAACACAGCAGCAACACCCTTGAACAACCCATGAGACATAATCATATACACAGCACACGCATAATCACACGCAATCAAACCAATCAAGCACGATCGGCCAACTCATTCGCCCAAATGATCGTTGCCGCTTAACGGCATATGGTCTCAGCTGTTTAATTAATGAAACAACAACACTGCATTGTTTGGGAAACGACGCATTGCTTAGATGTTGCTGCATCATGGCGAATTATTGCACGCAACTTTTCGATTAAAAAATCATCTCTTTCTAAGTACTCATCGCAATATGCTTTCAGCGCGATCAAGAGCTGTTCCCTCCAATGTTTTTTTGATTAAAAACATATGCGTGCTTTTGAAAAACACTTTCAATTAATCGATTGTTTCAGCTGAATGTCGATTTATTGTTATTGCGTGCGCTTTTAATTACACAAACATAAACATTTGTATGTTTTTAAGTCCCGAAGATCATCAAACTGATCTGAGTTAATGGCGGCAAGATCACAGTCATTAAGCGCTCGTCTTAATTTGATTTCTTGGTGGAGATTTCGCAAGTATTCAGTGCATAGAATCAACGACTGTGTAGTTATGTGGAAATTTATGACGCGAAGAAAGATAAAGTAAACATAAAAATGTTAACTCTTGCAATTTAGAGGGCGTTTTATTAGACGATGGCAAGATCATACAGAACTTTTCATTATCGTGGAAACTATTTGAAAATGAACATTGCCTTCAAAAATAATATTCTTAATAGAGTATTGGCATAGAAGTTTAACATTTCTCTCTTTGAATGAAAAAATCTAAACAGATGGTAACGCTGTTAAAAAAATTATTGATTTATATTTTTAGAATATATGGCAATTTTTCACAAACAGTTCGTTAATTGAAACCTTTTAGAAACTTTTTTTGGTTGATTTTCTTGAGCTTAATTTTTGAGATAGGTGGCAACTCTTATCGCAATTAACTGCAAACGATTTTTTTCACAAACAGTTTTAGTTTGTTAGTCGATTTGTTACGTTAAATTAATTTTAATTCAATAAAAAAATTCGAAACAGGTGGCAACCCTATTCAAAAATAATGTCACATTTAAATAAAGAAGAAAAAGTTTTTTATATCATTATTGTAATTTTATCAATTTACACTTTGTTTTGTTAACGCACATAACTCAATAAAGAATCTGTAAACAGGTGGTAACCCTTTAAAAGTAATAGTTCTAAAATTTTTCATAGTTTTGCATATTACCAAGTTTTTTGTATAAAATTGTTTTTAAATTATTTTTTCAGACATTTTTATTTGTGACGAAATTTCGTTGCGTAACGCAATTTCGTTGCAATCAATCGTTGATCTCTTAAAATTATGCCTCTTACTCAACCAATTAATAGCAAGCTATGACCTACCAAAACTATGCAGCAAATTATTTTTGCTCATTGTTTAGCTTATTTCACTCAAAAAGCATTTGCTTACAATTCTGACGAAAAACAGAAGCCGCCACGTGAAATTTAGGTCAGCACACTTTTTTCAGTTATTTATTTATTTTTTGGCGTTTTTTAATTGCCAATCGAAAAGGAAATGTGAATTTTGCAAAATCTTACCAAATTCATTTCTTAGGCAATTAAAATGTTGCTAAGCCTAAAACAACATAAATCGTTCAGCGGGTGGTATTGTTGTGTGCTCCAGACCAGGCAAAAGTCCATAAGTTATTAGCAAATACATTAACTAAACTTTCAACTAAAACTTATTTATTTATTTAAGTGAGTTGTGTTTGTTTAGTGAAGTTTTGTTTTCTTTATTGCTTTTTTGCGTTTTACGTGCGTATTCACATGACGCAATGCTGCTGGTGGTGCCACATGTGTGCTAAGCAATTAAATTTGAAATAAAATTTATTCAAGTTGAAATATTTCTGTATGCCACCAATGCAACGCTGTTTGAATTTATTGAGGCATTATTTTTTTTTTGGAAAAAAATATATTTGAAACCTGTTAAGCGGGTGTTCAGCAATTTATATTTGAGATTAGTGCACAAAATATGGCATTGCACACGTGAATAACTGTATATTTATGCGTATGCGGTTATAAGTAATCCGCTATTTTGTTTACGATTGCTTGCGATTTGCTCATTGACTTGGTATTTTTAATAACTTTAACGGTAAAGTAACTTATGTGTTGCTGCCAACTGCTGATAATCCTTTTACCTGTTGCAAGTTAAGTCAACATGTCTATATTACCTTTATGCAGCGACTGATATACCTATATACATCGGTATATGTATACATATATTTAAATATGAACAACATTTCAGCATGTGTTAATTGGTTAACATGGAATTTTATTGAAAAATTATGCAAATTCCAATTTATCGTGAAAAATTACTTGATTTCGTTCTGAGGTGCTCGATAAAAGTTTGATTGAGATATCAATATATTTTTATACTCTCGCAACAACAAAGTTGCTAGAGAGTATTATAGTTTTGTTCACATAACGGTTGTTTGTAACACCCAAAACTAAACGAGTTAGATATAGAGTCATATATACCAAAGTGATCAGGGTGACGAGTAGATTTGAAATCCGGATGTCTGTCCGTCCGTCCGTCTGTCCGTCTGTCCGTCTGTGCAAGCTGTAACTTGAGTAAAAATTAAGATATCTTGACGAAACTTGGCACAAATATTCCTTGGCACCACAGGAAGGTTGCTTTCGAAAATGAGCAAAATCGGACCACTGCCACGCCCACAAAATGGCGAAAACCGAAAACACATAAAGTGCCATAACTAAGCCATAAATAAAGCTATGGAAATAAAATTTGGTATGAAGGATCGCACTATGAAGGGGCATATTTGGATGTAACTTTTTTGAGGAAATGGGCGTGGCCCCGCCCCCTACTAAGTTTTTTGTACATATCTCGCAAACCAATAGAGCTATATAAACCAAACTTTTTGTAGTCGTTTTTTTAGTCACTTCCTACTACGGTCCAAAAATGAAAGAAATCGGATAATAACCACGCCCACCTCCCATACAAAAGTTAGGTTGAAAATTACTAAAAGTGGGTTAACTCACTAACGAAAAACGTCAGAAACACTAAATTTCACGTAAGAAATGGCAGGTGAAAGCTGCACTCAGATTTTTTTACAAAATCGAAAATGGGCGTGGCGTCGCCCACTTAGGAATCAAAAACCATATCTCAGGAACTACTCGACCGATTTCAATGAAACTTGGTTTATAATAGTTTCCTTACATACCAATGATATGTTGTGAAAATGGGCCAAATCGCTTCACAACCTCGCCTACTTCCTATATACCAAAACTTTTAAGACGATCTGAATCGTTAACTTTACAATATATAAAGTAAGCACTAGTGAAGATATCGATGCAGAATTTGCACAAATACTACGTTTATAGTGTGGAAGCCCCATTCTAAAAATCACCGAAATCGGACCATAGGTTTTCAAGGCCCCATATATCGAACATGAGGACCTCGGTACTTCTAACCTAATATTAGGGTTTCCAACTTTCAATGGACTTTATACAATATATATGACGAATATGTGGGTCAAATTGTGTATTATATAATATAAATAAAGTTAAATAAATAAATTGCGAGAGTATAAAATGTTCGGTTACACCCGAACTTAGCCCTTCCTTACTTGTTTTCATATTATTTTTTTTTTTGTAAATTAAGCTTAAAACCTTGTTTTCACTCCCTAAAATCGCATTGGTGGATTTAAAAAATCTTTTACCTGTACTGAAGCATAACGAACTTTAAATCATTGCGGGATCCAATATTCTTTGCATTTCCTCAAATATTATTTCAAATCGTACATCCTTTTTCGAATTTTGGATGCTAGGAAATATTGTTTTGAGCAAGTCTCGTACTGAGGTATTGAGTTATTTCATTCTAAGTTCTTAATATATGATAATGATACTGTATTTCAATGAGATCATCACTGAGGAAATATTGCCCTAAAAACTAGTCTACAAAATATAATATATTGTACAAAGGATTAAACTGATACCGATCCAGTCTTGAAACACTTCTAATCCCGATTAAATTTGTTCATGTAATTAAGTTTTCCAAGGAGCCAATAATATTATCATTTCAATGTCAATAAATCAACTCATCACCCATAAAGAATATCGATGGAACTCCATCTTTCCAAGTGAAGTTGATCTCAAGAATCTCAAGAACAGTTTAATAACGAAACCTCATCTAAAACAATCGAAACGAACAAATGTTTATTTTCATGTACCTCGATCAATAGATTGGTCATCTCACAAAATGAAATAAATTCTTTTATATTGTTTAATACTTCCAACCATACGTGTATATGTTCGATAAGTTATTGTCTCTGAAGAAGAGATGGGAACCAGGTTTATCGGATTCTAGTATCGAATTTCAACTTTCGACGCTCATTCAATTTCAATGTCCATTAAATATGTCAAGTATGGCAAGCTTTAAACTCTATATCCAATGTGTAGAAAGTATCAGCTACGTCTTCGGAAATAGCTGACGGATCGCTCATATCACTTCAATGATTACCACGACAATCCAGCCTGTTAGCTGATTAAGGAAGAATCATAGTGTTGCCACATCTTGTGTATTTTTATTTGAATAAAATATTTTTTACTCAAAAAAACAAAAAAATGTATTAATAGGTCTCCTGTTACAGTTGTCAATTTCATATACAAAACTCGATGTCCATAATATCACTTAAAGTAACTAGTTTCTCGGGAATGCTGCCACATTTATGGTATATCAAAAAAAAAAAAAATTTTACAACCTTTTTTGACGTATTTGTTTTTGGCTTATTTAGTTATTTCTCCAACTTTTTTAAGCACTAAATTTTGTGTCTAGGCACATTTCGCAATAAAGGGCAGGGCAACGCCTTGATATATGCCGCTCCAAATAAATAATTAAATAAACAACAACAACAATAACATTAAAGTTCACACCTCGACGCACTCGTTGATAGGCGTAACTAACTAGTAGAGCCTTATTCGGCGAGCTTTTTTGCCAACAAAAATCTTACACGCGCTCACATGAATGTCTCATGTTTGAAATATGAATATTTACATATGTACAAACATACATATGTAGATATGCAAATATGTATCTATATCTCCATGTAAATATGTATTTCTGTATGCATGTAAATATGTAAATATGTGCTTGTCATTTTGCCACAGCTGTTGGCAATTAAATCCAAGTTAACTGCCACACTCTCTACACATGAAAATAAACCGTAAAATCGACGGCTTTGAAAGTGTGAACAAAAAACTTAAAAAGACTCAGCAAAATAGTGAAAAATTAGAAAAGGAAGAGAAGTTGAAAGCGCTATAAAAATCAATTAATTCGCAGACATCACAAGCAAGCGCTCACTGCAGCGTACAAAGAGGCTTCAATATGTAGTATGGGTGCTTTAGAAAAGAAAAAAACAAATTTGATGGCAGCATTATTCATTAATTCTTTTATTTATTTTATTTCTTATTTCTAATTCTTTTACCATAATTTATTTATGTAATTTTATAGGCGCGCTAAACGTCAATTATGTAATTGCGCGCAACGCCAAGTGAAGAAGAATGGCGAGAATGCCTTTTATCGTCGCCGCTGTATAATTTTTTCCGCCTTCATTGGTCTAAAGCGGTCTTTGCGTGTTGGTTTCTATTAATTTTTTCAGCCATTGTTGTTATTGTTTTTAACATTATGTTAGAGAGAGAGAGAAGCTTAAACGTTGACTTGTCTCAAGAATACAACCATTTTTTGCAGAAAAGTATATAAAAAAGCCATTAAATTAGATTCTTAATCACGCGCAGAATTTACTTAGAACTTAAACATTTATTACGCGAAATGTATATAAACAAAAGGGCTGAGTTCTCTTTCAACAGCGAGGGTACTCAAATTTCATGAATTTTCAGTCAATAACTGTCTTATTTCATGCAAATTTTACATATTTCTTACGTAAAATACTACCCATGCCTGACTTTAAATGAAGAATGTTACATGAAGAATTCTAATTTGTAAAATTAATAAATCTACATGGCCTTGGAAGGACCAAAGGGTATATGCATTTGAACTTCCATTACTCGAACTTCTATAACTCGAAGCTCTCCATAACTCGAACTCTTGAATTGGCAATAGAAGTCAAATTTCATACAAATTACCTTTCATAACTCGCAAGTCTTTTTAACTCGAAGTTTTTTGTGGATTATGGTCATTCGAGTTAGGGAAGTTCAACTGTATTTGAACTCGGTGTGAACTGCAAAACTTGTGAATTATATGTATGTATTATGAAGTATATAAATCCAATCTAAGTAAGAACAGATGCTGAATCCTATTGGAGGTTGTCCAGTTGCAGCACCTATGGATTATTTCTGAACAAAAAAGTTCTAAAAATTAAAATTCTCCAAGAAATAGTAACCAGCGCCATCTAGCGAGTTAAAGAAATCGCTTGAAGCAGTCCTACCATCAATCAAAAACACCCATGGATAGGTCTTTTAGACTAATAAAATGATTAGATAGTCAAATATCATAAGACAATGAAGAAGAGCATCCATTGAAGTGAGTTTAACCTAAACCGAGTTAATTTAATACTTCCAAAGAAGTCTTAATCTCTCTCTCTCTCTAAATAACAAAACTCGTTCTCTTTTCTGAAGTCTACTATTTCCTTATTTAGTCTTCTCTTCCAACAAAAGACATGCTTTAGCCTTAGACTTCCCCTGACTGAGTCACTCAAGCGTGCGCTGAACTTCAATCGCGCTTCTAACGAATTCTCCACCTTAGCTACTTAGGCAGTTCTTTATTTCAACTTTTTTGTTTTTTTTTTTGCTAATTTTCGTACAAAATTTATTACATCACGATTTTTGCGTTATGCTTTGTCTTTTCCCGCACTTTTTCGCTTTATTTGCTAATCCCGCATTCTAGTTTCTATTTATGTAGTACACGAGACCCGACTTTTTATGGACTTTTGTGTTCTTTAAAAAAAAATTAAAATTTTATTTTTTGTGCTTTTGTTGTTGTCTTATTACATTTGTATATTTGTTGTCGGTTGTTGCTGTTAAACTTGCTACTTTTTGTTGACCCAAGCACTTTTCGTTTATACCATTTGTTATATCATATTTTCTGTATGTATGTTTGTATTTTGTTGTGTTTTGACTTGACTTTTTGCTTTTTTTCTTCGATCTTTTTGTTTTTATTCCCGTCACTTCCACCGGTTTGTGTACCTCGTACATTTCATATAAAATTGTTCGCGCTGATGTTTCAAATTCATTCAAAAGCAGCTGTGCTTCCTGGAAACTAATTTTGCTTGCCGCACAGCTGCCCCCAAAAAAAGAATTTAACTTCTGAGTTTATTCATGAAAGCGTGCGACCAAGTGTTTAGCACTTTATAATTTTTGAGTTAGTTACTCATGCAGTGTCTAAGTGCCAGATATATATGTATGTATGTATGTGGGTTGTGTGTTTATAATTATTTGATATTTATGACGTCTTACGTATTCGCGCTCTCATTATCTCATATTTAGATTTACCTTTTTAATCTATTTTGTGAATCTTTGTGATTACAGCAAATTTGATTTGCTGGGGTTCCTCTCTAACTTAGGGGAAGTCGTTAATTTTATTATTTATTATATAGCAAGAAGCTTCTTAAATTGTGAAACATCTGTCTAATGGGAAGACATACTACATACTTTTGTTTCTACAACCTTGGTGTTGTATTGCCTTCGTATTAATTTTTTTTTTTTCATTTTTGATAATAAAATATAAATAATATTTCGCTATAATATCCCCTGAAAAGCTATATCAAGCTCAAGACTTTCTTTTTGCTTAGAAAATGCAGTATCGATGTTGTTTGTTGTAGGCAATGCTGCCGAATTGTCAGCCCTTGGTCAGATACAAATCCGGGTCTCATTCGGTTACATAGATCGTAAGAACGTCGATCCATTATCATTTGCATTATCCAGATATATGTAGGAGTTCAGTCTTACTATGATCATTTTTATCACGAGTAAATCTTGTGCCATCAACCGATATTTCAATCTCTGCAAATCTTACAGTACTTTTACTGTCTCATATATTATCTTTTGTCAAATATTAATAATGATAAAATAGTTCAAAGCAAGTAGTTTTGGTTACTGAGATCTATGTATATCTATAAATCTCCTATGTAGGGTAGCCTTGAAACTTTCTATGGGTAAAAAAATATCCACTCTTGGAACCCCTGGGTAATTTCAGGGCAGAAGACTAGGAACGAACCCACGTTTCAAACCAAAACCTTTCTCTCTATATTTCTCCCTTCTTTTCAAAGGAGAAAACGATATCACAGTTCCTAAATAACATATATTCAATGATAGTAGAAACTAACCTGTGTCATCAACTTTGCTTAACCCTTTCATGCCCTTAGCGGCTTCTTATTCTTGTTATTTAAATTTTTTTCGACCAGCGGTTTTTTTCAATTATGTAGACTTACGTGTTGTGCAAGCTTACAGTTACATTTTCTGTTATGAGCTGTTCACATATTCATTCAGTATGCGTTCTCCGCAGAGTGGAATTGTCAAAATCGGTTTCGAGAAAAAAGTTATATTAAAGTGGTTATACAAAAAGTGTTCAAAAACATATAATAAAATAAAAATAATTGTTTTATTTTAAAACAAAGTGAACTATTATATATAAATGAGTAAAGATAAGAGAGTTATTAAAAAAAAAAATCATGAGAAAAGTGTTTAGTTTATTTATAATACTTTAATTTGTGCCTATAAGCAACATCCTGTAACTAATGAACTAGGATACACAGGGCTTTGAAATTTGTATCACTTCATATTTGAGTTGAGACTAATATATATCTATTCTCCCACTTTAATTCGGGCATGAAAGGGTTAAACGACTAAAAATTTTTCACTATCGATATTATCTGTAACTTCCTCTAGATCAAATCAACCACAAATAGGCTATAATATGTGTCTTTTTTTAAAGACTGTGCTTTTACCTAGGTTAGGGTCTTCAAAAACTCATTCGTACTTACCACATTTTGAGCTGTTGCAATAAATCAAGTGGGAAATTCATACAACACATATCGCTTCAGGATATAGTCTCTGTAAACCAAATCTGTTTCCAGCACCTACTTATATGTGTAGCTCTTCACTTAAAAATAAAAAGAATAAATAAAAATTAAAAAAGTTTGTAGTCATATTTAATATTTTTGGTAACAAAATATTACGCGTTGTGATCGCCCGCCGTGCGCCGCTGTACGAATGCCAATTGAGCAATAAAATTTCGCCGAATATAATTAACTGATTGCGCGTAATGCACCACATGTGGCTAAAGCGCGAGTTGCTATACACGCCACAAGACGACGCTCCAGGCAGCACTGGCGCGGGAATAGTGTAGACGCATACGCGAGTGTCTAGGCGCAGTGGGGCCACTCCAGCTGGCAATACGCTGGTGTCTGGCAGCTGTGTAAGCCGACCGTTGGCTGGCGTTTAGGCTGAAAGTGGGTTAAACACTGAGGGAAGACAAATTGTAAATTAACGGCAATTAATTGAGCTGTACGCGCGGCAGCAGGTTGCCGCGTATATTTCGCTTGAATTTTTCATTGAAAAAATGCAAATTTATCTAAATAGAAATGCAACACTGCAGCTGTCAAAAGCAAATGTCAAAATTTATTATTTTTAAATTTGTGCATGTTGTTATGTAATTGTTGTTTTACTAATAAAAAATAGCAAATGTGACGTGTCAACGGTTTAAATATGTTTCCCCTCCAACAAAAACAACAAACGCCTTCAAGTAAATACAGCATAACATAAACAGTGCAAGAATTAAAAATGACAGCGCTTGTCAAGCGAACTGTCAGCGTCGTGACATTTATCGCTGATAGCAAACAACACTCATGTGACACACGTACGCGTGCAACTTCCGCAGCGCAACAACAAAAACAACGCGATAAACGAAAATCAACGAAATGCCATCACACCACCCGTCAAATGGCGTATTTAGTGCGACCTTTATTGTTGCTCTTCTGCCTGCTACACGCAGTGCAACATATGCCATGCGTCCGCATGTTGACAGATGACAGCGCATCCAGTGCCAATCAGTTGCTCTCGTTTGTGGAGAGTACAGTGAAACCTGTAAATAGTAGTGTTAGTGTAAATAGTGTAAGTCATAGCCGCCCGAGTGGCTTAGGTGTTGACAATGAGAGTGTACAAAATGATGTTGCTGCAACAATGTTGCCCGCAACATCGCCAGCATCCAAACGTAAGTTGCGCCGCAAATATCCCACGAAAATGCATAATCAAACAGAAAGAGCATTGGGGTCAACAACGGTGGGACAGCGTTATAAAGGCAAGCGGCGAAAAGTGTTGCTGCCGCGCGTGCAACCGAATGCCACGACGCAAGCAACACGCAACATGTCCGTTGGTGCGTTGCAACAGCAATCGCAGCGTATAGTCGCTGAAAATATACCAAAGAATGTGCGAAAGCCACAAGCGCTGCAGGAGAGACAAAGGCAACGGCTGATGCAGCAGCAGCAACAACAACAACAACAGCAAAGACAACAAAAACAGCAACCAACAGTGCAACAGCAGCGCCAACTGCAACAAGCTGATGAATTGAAGCGAAGGAAAGAAGCAGTGTCGCAACAACAACAAAAACAGCAAGCCGCTCAACAACAACAAAAGCAACAACCACAAAGATTGCTTTTAACACAGCAACAACAACAATTCTCATATAACCCACGTGAAGGCCATTATTATCAACAGCAACAAAAGCAGCAGCAGCAACAACAACAGGTGCGTCCGACACCACCGGAGCATTTACAAAAACAATACCATTTTATAGCGCAATCAGGCGACACACCGGCCACCACCTTACGCATCAGCACGTCCATCGATCATCATCATCATCAGCAGATCACAACGAATACAACAACCACAATACGTCAACATATACAGCAGCATGAACCACAAGCTCCACCAAGTGAACATCATTATCACCAACGACAGCAACAACAACAACAACATATTGTTAGCAATTCAAGCAGCATAACGTCTAGACGTCAGCACACCCAACAGCAACAACCGCAGACGCAGCAACACACCGTTTACGACACCACAACAATACAGAATCGTCAAGATCACGTTCTCGTCCAGGGCAACACGGACATAGTGGTGTATCGCAATATTGGCGCGTTGCCATGTCCACCGAGCGTACGTTTGGTGCCGCATCGCTTCATACCAGTGCACCCGCAACAGCGTACACGGCCAAGGGGTAAGTGGAAAGTGGTGGTTTGTGTTGAATAATGCAGTAAAAGATATTTGAGGAAGATTTATTTTATATTTTTATGAGAAGTATAGATATCAAAGACTCTAGAAGTGTTTCTTAAGGGGGTATTCTGGTCTAGACGCATGAATTTTAGACATTTTTCAAACTAAGATAAAAAAAATAATAAATATTTTTACTGTTTATTTTTTTATATGATTTTTATTGACATTTTAATAATATTAAAAAAAAAATTGCAAGAAAAATAACCAAAATTCGTCGAGATACGGGCCGGTGGGGGCGTCCTGGTTGACGTGATTTCAACCCTTGTAGAGATCTAAAACACAAAAAACAAGAAGATTCTTCATTAGTAAGGATGTCGTTATCGGGTTGACCATTTAAAAAAAAAACTTTTTTTTGACCCGATTTTTTCGATCTTTTAGAATTTTGAAGTTGAGATATCATGTCAACCACCTCAAAAAAGTAGTTTCGAGAAAAACGCGTTTAAAGTTTAGGAGACCGCTCGGCCTGCTCGGACGTCACGTCACAAAATCGGATGTATCTCTGAAAATAAGTCGAATTTTGAAAAATCCTTCCAAGGTCATATTTTTGAAAATATAAACTTTCGAAATATGCAAAAAAAATAATCGATTTTTTCCAAATCCTAGACCAGAATACCCCTTAATCCACCTTCACCTTTCCCTTTATTTTTATTCTTATTTCAAAAACCCACCTAAAGAGAAGGACATTGGACATTATATACAACCTGCCGTTATAATAAACTACTTATTTCATAGTTTGAGACTACTCAATATAGAGATTTGGGCCATTCGTTAGTATCTGTTTCTAAAATTTCTAAGATTCTTAAAAATCATTTTTGAAAAATTATTTCATCCGACTCCTGATTAAGCAGAGCTTTAAGAAGACACTAGAGCGATAACGAAAAGTTTCTCCGACATTATGGGGTTATTTATATTCAATAGTATTCTTTTAATCTAATGTAAACGGGAACTTGATATAGTGAGGTAAAGCAAAACACTTTGTGTACTTAGACTGAAAAGTGTTTAGAAGAGAGAAAGTGAGATAGATTTCTCTTTTAAATTGGAAAATCCGACTGAAACAGATTCTGTCTTCGAATAAACGCCATCTTATGAAACAACATCATTGAAATCGACCGAAATCACTTAGTGGAGGCCTCCAGGGCCATCTATCAAAATATAAGAATATATTCCAGAAGCTTGTGAACAATTATCAAATTGGTCTTTTAATTATTGATATTACAAGCGCACATACATACATTAAAGTAAATAAAAAATATTTTCTAACAAAGACTATCAAAAGACCAGATTTTTTCGGGTCAAAAGTAGAAACAATCAATTTTCTATTTAATTACGCTTCAGGCATCAACACATTAAGACACTTAATAAAAAATTTAATGCGCTGATTGTGCTGCTAATGAGGGCTTTCCGTAGATAAGAACTTAAGCTAGTCGAAACCGACAAGCCACGATGTTTCTCAATGAAATATGAGCGCATATGTCTGTTGATGTTGTTGTAATATTGAATGCTTAGCTTACAATGGAAAATAAAGCGCGGCTTCAATTACGAAATGTTGCATTACATATTTACATATACATATAAATATATAGATACTTGTATGCAAATGAGATTGTAAAACAATAAATATGAAAATATCAGATGTACTACATATACAAGTATATGTTTATATGTCAATATATATTTATATATATTTGCTGGTATGAAATATACAAATATGCAAATGTGGACATATGTTTTAAATATTTTCCCGACCGTTTTCTTAATTTGTGCTTCTCAAACTATTAATAATTTTCACTCAGTGAGCTGACAAATGACAGTCCCCACAAGCTGAGGAGCGCGCTGTCTGTCTGTATTCTATGAAGTATTGAGTTTCAAACAAATGTCAAATGTAATGAGAGATGGATTCCAGAAAAAAATTTATGGAAACATGTTTGGGGTATTTGGAATTAATAATGAAATGCAGGCGGTCATAATCTCAATAAAGAGGCAAATAAGTGTATGAATAACCTTAGAAAATAAATCAAAAAAAAATTAAAGCGTAAAGAAAATATTTTGAAAAGTGTCATATTCTGGGAAAATAAATTAAAGATAATTAAGAGAAAAATTTGGTAATTAATTTATTAGTCTACTATGTAGATTAATCATACATATATTTTTTATTTGAAAGAAAAAAACTTAACAAATTTTTAATATCATTAATTATATTTATTTGACCCATTTAAAGTTAAGGATGATCTACTTAAAAAATATATTTTATTTCATTGAATGTATATTTCTTAATTAGACCTATCCAAATACTCACCTAAATGTATATCTGTTAGTAGCATTATATCATATTAACCTCTTTACAAAGATTGGTTTATCTCCTAGGCTGACTTATTCTCTGCCACCAGCCTAACCGCAACAATAATGTCAACGCCCATCATCTATACACATGTATGTATGGTCACAAATACATTCCTATATATTTATCATCATACCTTTATTCAGCTTTATTTGATCCATCTTAAGACTACTGCATTGAAGCGGTTGTTCATGCCACAAATTTCG
This sequence comes from Zeugodacus tau, assembly GCA_031772095.1. NCBI lineage: Eukaryota > Metazoa > Arthropoda > Insecta > Diptera > Tephritidae > Zeugodacus > Zeugodacus tau. The sequence goes on from CM062651.1 coordinate 4,608,738, forward strand.
GTTTTGATTTCAATGGCTGCGGCGCGTGGCAAGCTATAAAAAACTATCGTCGAATTTCACTCTTCAATAAAAAGTGACACGTGAGCTAAAAACCATACGGTTTTCTAATGACTTTCTTTTGGTGGTGACAGTGGATCGGCCTTAACCACCTCAATACCATAACCACAATCAAGGTAGCATACGTACACGAAAGATTCAATTAACTTACGGCAAGCGCGTGGATTCTGTGGTGGGAAATTAATAAGATTTCAATTGAAGAAAGTACGTTTAGTGCAATAGACCAAATGTTGCCTTTTTTGCTCTCAGTAGTATAGGAGTGATGAAGTTCAACATTCTAGTAGATTTATGTAAATATTTACGAATCTATAAGAAATTTGGTATTTAAGAAATATATGAATTAATGTCATAACTGTTATCTTATGCCAATGTAGGAAAGTATAAATATAATCCTTAATTGATAGTGGGATCTTTTGTCGCGGAATATAACCAATTGTACTTTTCAGCATCACTCTCTTGTTCTCTAACAAAACAACTGTCTCTCTCTAACTTTAACTTTCTCCCTCTCTCTATCTTTCTCATTGACTTCGTTCTATTAGCTAATAGATCAGGCCGAATTCCTTCAGAACACAACCCACAAAATTTCAAATACGTATTCTCATTAAATTGTGGATCTGGAAACCTGGTTTCTTATTTCTTATTCTTATTCCGAGAAAAAATCTTTTTTGCCACTATTTCAGTTATTAATGAAAAATTTTGGATTTATGACTTTTAATTTTTGACCAAATACTTGCTTAAAATACATTACCGTACTCAATTTGCAACTCTGCAACATTTTTGGCGCACTTTTCAACACCTGTTTATCATTTTTCGAAAAACTTCAAAACGATTTGCCAAACTCATAAATTATAATTATGTGCATAAAGGGGTAAATGCCAGGCAAAAATTATGATAGCGTGCGTCAGCTGTAAATATAAAAATACATAAATAAATTGGGCACTAAAAACAAAATCGAACAGTAGACTGGCAGAGTTGCCAGAGAACGGGAAAGCGCCAAGTTATGATTTGAAAACAATTTTTTATTTATTTATTTACACAAAAAGGAAATTTACGATGGCATAGCAGACAAGTAGAATTTATATAACTATACTCTATATAGTGTGTATGAATAAATATGGTGATTTCAGGCAACACATGAGGTGATTTCCACAAGGCGTAACAAAGAAAACAAGTTAGGCATGAAAGAAAAATAGAAACGATTTTTAGAATTACATACGGAAACTTTTTGAGTGCTTGCAACATGTGCTTGTCACGCGTTAAACGGGTTCTACACCTTTGACGGCATTTTTACCAAAAAAAATGTAACAAAATTCAGTTGCAAAGCAAAAATAAATCTAAAATCAAAGTAGTTTTTTGTAAAACGCAACGCTGATAAAGCCGAATGTGTGAAAAATATAATAAAAATGCAAAAGTTGACAGCCGAGTGTGTGCATTTGTGTTCGCGCCACACACTTGTGTTAAGTAGTTGCCTTTGGCAGAAAACGAAATTTCGGTGCAGCATTGTGGGCGACAAACGCGCACGAAATATCCGCTTTTTACGCCTTGCGAAAATGAGTGCAAAAAACGGTAAAGGCGAGAATGAAAACTTACTCGCGCGCGAAACGTTCAATCAACTCTCTTGACACAGCCCACTTGCTTGTCACTTGCCGACTTCTTTTTTTAGGTTATGTGCAGCGCGGGTGTGACACTAGTTTGTTAACTTCATTTGTCAAAAGAGAATTAAAAATTGCTTTCAATGAGAAAATTAATTTAATGTTTACTGTAAATGATAGCGGTGGCTTTTGAGACTAGTTATATTTCTATTAGAGGAAGCTAATGTGGAAATCATGAAAAAAAGTAATGTTTTGTTTGTAAGATAGCGCTCCCTGTCCTCAGGTTCAGCCTTCACTGGACATTCTGATAGTAAGGAATTATGAAAACTTTAAGTTGGGCATATGTTGAATTAACCCATTCGATCCCATTGTACTCACTTGTGTACAGAAAGAAATCTTTTATTTTTTTACCCAAGCGAGTACAATAGTTTAAGTTCAGAGAACTCTAAATCGATAGATTCACTTATTAAATTTCCTCAAAAATTATTTCTTGGATAACCAACTATATCAAAAGTATTATATCCGGCGATAGTTCCTTGTCTGCCTTATGTCTGATAAATATCAACCTCTCTGGATGCTAGAAGCAAATCAAAAGTATTATGTTTTAGTTTAGGTCTCATATTATTAGTCATCTTCGATTCGCCACATCCTCTTTTTTCGTTTGACCATTACTCTCTTGTCAAAACATTGTAAGCCGAAGCAGTTAATTTCAAAACAAAGGGGTAATCGATCACTTTTTGATATTGCAAATCTATTTGATTTGTACTAGTTGTTTATTCTATTGACTACTCTCTAAGGCTTAGTGATTCAACTATTGTTTCAATTATGACAAAAATATCTACACACCAGTTAGGTTAGGTTATACTGGTAGGCCAATGCACCACACATAGACCATTTAGATCCTTTGCGATACCAGATGGAGTGCCGTCACGTTGTCCACGAGGAGTAGTCATCCTTTAGGATGCTTTCGATACCTCTTCCAGATTCTCATATTGTGAGGCCTCCAAGTAGCGAAGTCGTTACCTTGACAACGATGGACAGGTGACCAGGAGATGCTTCATTGCTTCTACACACCAGTAACTATGACATTAATATTTTAACAGATAGCGTTTGAGAAAAACTTTTTTTAATAAAACAAAAATTCTTCTTCTTCTTGACTGGCGTAGACACCGCTTATGCGGTTATAGCCGAGTCCACAACAGCGCGCCACGCATATCTCCTTTTGGCAGTTTGGCGCCAATTGGTAATACCAAGTGAAGACAGGTCCTTCTCCAGCTGGTCCTTCCATCGGAGTGGAGGTCTCTATCTTCCTCGGCTTCCACCAGCGAGTACTGCATCGATAACTTTCAGAGCTGGGGTACTTTCGTCCATTCGAACAACATGACCTAGCCAGCGTAGCCGCTGTCTTTTTATTCGCTGGACTACATATGTCTATGTCGTCGAACAACACATACAGCTCATCATTTCATCTTCTGCGGTATTCGCCGTTGCCAATGTTTAAGGGACCATCAATTTTCCGCAAAACCATTCTCTCGAAAACTCCTAGTGCCGTCTCATCGGATGTTGACACCGTCCACGCTTCTGCACCATAAAGTAGGACGGGAATGATGAGGGAGAATAAAAATTAATCATGAACAAGTAAGGAAAGGTTAAGTTCGGGTGTAACCGAACATTTTATACTCTCGCAATTTATTGAAGAAATTTTATTAAGATAACGCACAAATTTACCCATAAATTCGGCATAAAGTTTAATAGAATAACGAATAGAATATATTGTAAAGGGTGATTTTTTAAGAGCTTGATAACTTTTTTTTAAAAAAAAAACGCATAAAATTTGCAAAATCTCATCGGTTCTTTATTTGAAACGTTAGATTGGTTCATGACATTTACTTTTTGAAGATAATTTCATTTAAATGTTGACCGCGGCTGCGTCTTAGGTGGTCCATTCGGAAAGTCCAATTTTGGGCAACTTTTTCGAGCATTTCGGCCGGAATAGCCCGAATTTCTTCGGAAATGTTGTCTTCCAAAGCTGGAATAGTTGCTGGCTTATTTCTGTAGACTTTAGACTTGACGTAGCCCCACAAAAAATAGTCTAAAGGCGTTAAATCGCATGATCTTGGTGGCCAACTTACGGGTCCATTTCTTGAGATGAATTGTTCTCCGAAGTTTTCCCTCAAAATGGCCATAGAATCGCGAGCTGTGTGGCATGTAGCGCCATCTTGTTGAAACCACATGTCAACCAAGTTCAGTTCTTCCATTTTTGGCAACAAAAAGTTTGTTAGCATCGAACGATAGCGATCGCCATTCACCGTAACGTTGCGTCCAACAGCATCTTTGAAAAAATACGGTCCAATGATTCCACCAGCGTACAAACCACACCAAACAGTGCATTTTTCGGGATGCATGGGCAGTTCTTGAACGGCTTCTGGTTGCTCTTCACCCCAAATGCGGCAATTTTGCTTATTTACGTAGCCATTCAACCAGAAAGGAGCCTCATCGCTGAACAAAATTTGTCGATAAAAAATTTTCGAACCGAACACTGATTTTGGTAATAAAATTCAATGATTTGCAAGCGTTGCTCGTTAGTAAGTCTATTCATGATGAAATGTCAAAGCTTACTGAGCATCTTTCTCTTTGACACCATGTCTGAAATCCCACGTGATCTGTGAAATACTAATGCATGAAAATCCTAACCTCAAAAAAATCACCCGTTATATGAGGGCTGAGGTAATCCCTGAACCGATTTCATTCAATTTCACCAGCAAGGTACACTATATCCAATACTATACGCTCACTTAATTTTGCTAAGATATATCACATATTAACCAATACATATATGCGTAATAAAGCCCAACGAATTTTTGAGAAACCTTTAATTAGGTATATGGGAGCTAGGGGATGATATTTTTGCAAAACCTATAATTATGTATTTGGGAGCTAAGAGATGTTGTGACCCGATTTTAATAATTTTTGGAACAGAGACCCTCTATTGGAAGAAAACAATTTCCTCTGAATTACATTAAATTAGTTGAGAGATTTACCCATATTTTCGGTTAAAATTTAACCTTAGGCGCTGAGTTCAACATGTTCGATATCTGGGGCCTTGAAAAGTTATAGTCCGATTTCGACAATTTTTCCACAATTGATGCCACAGATCATATACTGTATTTGTGTATAGTTTTATTTCGCTATCATCATTGGTTCCTAATGTATATCTTATAAAGTGAAGGATTCAGATGGAATTCAAAAGTGAGTTATAAAGAAAGTAGTCGTGGTTGTGAACCGATTTCATCAATTTTCCACACATGTCATCAGGGTGTCAATAAAATATTATATACCGAATTTCATTGAAATCTGTCGAGTAGTTCCTGAGATATGGTTTTTGACCCATAAGTGGGCGATGCCACGCCCATTTCCCATTTTGTAAAAAGATCTGAGTGCAGCTTCCTTCTGCTATCATTTCTGTGAAATTTTGTGTTTCTGACGTTTCTCGTTAGTGAGTTAACGCACTTTTAGTCATTTTCAACCTAACCTTTGTATGGGAGGTGGGCGTGGTTATTATCCGATTTCTTTCATTTTTGGGCTGTATAAGGAAACGGCGAAAATAAATGACTGCAGAAAGTTTGGTTTATATAGCTTTATTGGTTTGCAAGATATATATAAAAAACCTATTTGGGGGCGGGGTCACGCCCACTTTTCCAAAAAAATTACATTCAAATATGCCCCTCCCTAATGCGATCCTATGTTCCAAATTTTATTTTCATAACTTAATTTATGGCTTAGTTATAGCTCTTTATGTGTTTTTGGTTATCGCCATTTTGTGGGCGTGGCTGTGGTCCGATTCCGCCCATTTTCGAACTTAACCTTCTTATGGTGCCAAGGAACACGTGTTCCAAGTTTCATTAAGATATCTCAATTTTTACTCAAGTTACAGCTTGCACGGACGGACAGACGGACAGACGGACGGACGGACGGACGGACAGACAGACATCCGGATTTGAACTTTACTCGTCACCCTGATCACTTTGGTATATATAACCCTATATCTAACTCGTTTAGTTTTAGGACTTACAAACAACCGTTAGGTGAACAAAACTGTAATACTCTCTTTAGCAACTTTTGTTGCGAGAGTATAAAAATTAAGATAACTACTGAGAACATCATCTTTAGTCCAACACTAAAAAGTCATTTAATAGTGAATGGTCCCAGAATAAAAAAATAAGAAAACAACGTTTTGGAAACTACAATGTCAAAAAATCGTGTTTTTCAAAATCCCGAAGTCTCAGTGCCAAAAATACGAGGTGTAAATTCGGGATCCTGAAGTTTTATTTTTTAAATTTCTTATATACCATTTAGATAAATACAATTTTATGTCTCAAAATAAAGAAAAAATACCGGAATTTTTTCACTTCTTCAACTCGTTACTTTATTTAGGTTTTAATATTAATAGTTACCATAATTTCACATTTAAATAAATACAATTTTATGTCTCAAAATTATTAAAAAAAGGTATTTTCTGTTACAAAAATGTTTAAGCTCAAATATATAATATTTAAACATTTTTTAATAAAAATATTTAATTTTTTTTAATATAAATTTTATTGTTGTAAATATTAATTTTATTATTTTCTTTTCTTTCCAGGTAAGTTACATAATTTTATGATCTTCCAACTCAAGTGAATTAGCCACACCGATCAGTGATGATCACCATCGCGTGAGTACTTTTATTCAATCAGTTGGCGTTTTGCATTACCAAATGTTTTGGTTATGCTCATAAACTCCAATCTACTTGCACTCGCAGCCCAGCTAAACTGGCAAACGGGAAAGAGCACCTTTCCACCAGTCTATAGCCGTTACCATTAAAGCTCGTTAGTATATACATAACTGTGTGTTTGCGTATTGTATTTCGTGCCGCCGTTTATTTTGTCGCTTGATTGAAAAACAATATCGTCAACATTTTATCTTTATTAACGACATGTTTTTAATTTAAACTGTGGCTATAAAATATTTAAACCAGCCTTTTCGATTGCGGGCATTTTTCTTCACAGCCTCAGCAACAGCCGCAGGCGCCGCCTCTTACTTGGTTGCTGTTGGGGGTGATTATTCGTTTTGGTAAGCGATCCGCGCAAAAGTGAATGTGTGAATGAAAATTCATTGCTCGCGCGCTGTTCAGGCTTTTCACTTAAGTCACGCGTTCACCGGTGGCGGTGGCTTGGTGGCTTGGCGTTCGGTAGCTGTGTACAATATTTGTTGTGATTGTTTTGAGTTGACTACAACGTAATTTTGTGGTTTATTTAGTTGTTGTTGTTGCTGTTCTTGTTTTAGCCAGCTGTTGGTTGAGTTAATTGAAATTGAACTCATATTTGACAGGCGCAAAGTGCAAACTACTGATAAGGCCACTCATTTACGGTGCAGATCTAAGATTTGTGAAGCTTTCAAAGTCTTTAGACGTTTATGTATCAACATATCGGCTTAATGGATGGAGTAGTGGTTGGCTGGTGTAGCAAACTAGTTTCGAAACAATTTTTAATTTATTATTACGTGTTATAATTATGAATTATTTATGAACCTATATATTTATTATCTGTTCGGTAATATCGGTTAGCATGTTGGAAATACTCTAGATTTTGTGCTGAAGCTTAAAGTGGATGCATTTTCTTAAGGCGGGTTCACCACTCTCAGTTCTGAAGTCATGATTTTATGCCTGATCTCAGTGCATCCCTCTGATATCTCCTAGAACAAACACTTTCAGATCCCTTTTATAAGTCGGATGTTCTGTGTCTATATAAAATTTAGGAAAATTCTGACCTTTACAAGATGTTCCGTTTAGGGTTATAGCCTTAGTAATAATACATAATTCAAACTAACTCTCAATTACGGCATATTTTATACATCCCCTTCAATCTAATTTATCACTCTGGTTCCAAGAAAGATTAATTTCTCGATATTTTCGATCTTACAACATTCAATCGAGATTTACATACCAAGACATGAATAACTTGGCTACTTGCTTCCCGACCAAAATAATTCATCGGCATCATACTCTTTTTCAATGATCCCTCGTCCAATCTAAATAGGTTTATATCTCTCTTATACTACTGCACTTAATTTCAGGAGCTACAAACTTTAATCCTTCATCTCACATCTCATCTATCAGAAAACGTCACCTGGAACTAAGCCACCACCTTGATTTATACTCACACTCATTCTAAAAGCGTTCCTAAATACTTTTCTTGACTAATAACATACAGGTAGGCTTAAACGAGTGCTGCTCTGCAGATACTCGCTAAGCATAATCGACTTCCGTAAGATTGCTATCAATTAGTCACAAATTATCTCAAGGTTATTTAACACTAATTAGCTGGATATTTACAAACTGTACGAGGCGAATAAACAAAAATAAAAAAAAATATTTATAAACAAAACGATTTGTTTTTGTTGCCGTGAGCTTACAACAAAAAAATTAGGTTAACAAACCAAAATAAAATCTACAAAAACTAGTTCAATAATCCGTCAATAATGTCAACAATGACATTTGAGAAATGTCACTACGTTGCTGTTACATGTTGTTGTTGTTGTTGTAGTTGTTTCATGCACACCCACGACAAAAATCGATTACCAAACACATTTTGAATATGTGAAACGTAAGACATTTGGCATTCAATGCAGGCGGCAGCAGACAGACCAAAATACGCGTATGTTGTAACTGCAACAGGCTTGCGCCATGCGACATGTGGCAGCACAAAAGCACTAACAATTGTGGCTAATTGCTGTGGGTCTGTGTAAATGCTCAAAAAGTGGTGAGAATGTAAAAATGTTAAATAAACAGTTGTCAGATTTCAACACAGACCAAAAAAACACTAGTTACTAACAATGTTTAAGTATGGCACAAATGTAGCAACAACAAAAAATTATAAATTGACAACTGTAAAATCACTAATTGGGACTGCTAAGGTGACATTACAATTTATTGAGGATTTCTTTTAGCTTGCAATGCGACTTGTGTGGGTACTCGGTCACCGCGGAATCGCTGGAAACTACAATGTGGTACAGCTTGCAAGAGAGAGTACCCTAACAACATTAACGTCGGAATAACTTAGACGCTGAACACACTGACTTCGAGTGAGCTCGTCAAACGCTGGAAAACAACCAGCAGCCTTGCAGTAATGGGGTCTTTCTGGCCCGCGGTGGACCGGTAACAGTCCTTCCAGCTGCTGTCGCTTGGGAATGCTCATCTCGCCGCAATCAATGGTGTGCTTACTGGTCACTTTCCTATAGCCATATATATGCAGTGAGGTTAGGTATCAAGAATCATCCACGAACTTCCTCTTTCAATGTCCAACATTCGCCAGACTAAGGTTAAAACACCTCGGCGAACCCAGCGAAGTGACTATAATCGACATTATCTGACTTAAGAACTTTATAACCGAGTCCAAGCGCTTTGTCGACTCATAAGGGTCTTAGCTCATAAGTATATGGGGTCACGAAGGTCAGTCGATGCTGTCTAAGTGAGATTGTCTGTAGATGCGGAGATATACCCCTTGACCTAACCCATATTTATGTAGAAGCTGGTGGGTAGTTTTGGTTATTATTTGAAATCTTAAAGCTTCGTGGATTATATTACCCAGCCTTAACTTATTTCCTTCTAATTATAATGAAATCAGTAATTCTATTACTAATATCTTTCTACTAGCCTTGAATTCGGAGACTGTCGGATTTATTACATTAGATCTGTTTGAAACTAATTAAACGATTTTTAACTTGAGTGGATTTTCCAACACTTTCGTAACGCTTTCATATTTAACATAAGAAAGTCTCTAAGATTTTTAATCTTAAAATAGTGTGATACTTATACTTCTTTACGAGTCACCACAATATACTGTCTGGAAAGAGAGAAACCCGTGTTTTCTGTGCTAGTATTGAGATCTTAGTTTCCAAACATTTTTTTAAACAAAATCATCTTAGTATCGTCAGATACCATGAAATATTAGAATTATTTAATAATATTTGTACACACCTCTGTTTCTAACTAGTCCCTAACTAGTTTCTTTCGGTCCAGTTGCCAAAAAGTTGTGTATACGGCGTGGTTTTCCAGCCAGGTTGTTTGTAAAAGTCATTGCTATAAGATCTCAAACGAGTGCGGGTGTTACAGATAACCCACACAACTGCTCATATACATATAGTTATCTAGTAGTGACATGTAACTGTCAGCTGAGCAACACTGCTAACCAAACCTGTCACTACTAAACTGCTGCTGCTACCGCGTATTTTTCGGTGAAGCATTGGCAAACATTTTTAAGCTAGAAAAATTGAAATAAATTTAAAAAATATTAAAATAAAAATATGAAAAATAAATAAATATGAAATACAAACTAGGTAACAGTTTAACAATTTAAAGTTTAATTTGTCAAAGCTGTCAAATGACAAATCTACATACCAGAAATATTCAGCAAAAAATCAAAAAATGCTTTTAATAAATTGCTATATACACAAATATTTCTTACATTTTTCTAAAATAGTTAAAATCAAATTTTTTCTATGTACACATTTGAATATTTTCCTACACTGAAAAATGCGCGCGACATTTGAAAATACCGCAAACCGCGTAGCAGCGCGTTGATAGTGGAACACACCTCAAATTAACGCAAAGTATGCATTTTTTCTGAAAAAAAACTTTTTCGTTTTCTTTTCTTGCAATCACTTTTCGATTTTTTCGATTTGACTTTACCTAGTGAAGCGATTGATTTGTTTGCTTGCGCGCCGGCTTGAAAGCTTGATTGGCTCCGCGCTTGTTTGCGTTCGCTTCACGAAGTGACTGCCAAAGTGACGGACTGCCGGAGTGTCTGCTGTCGTTTAACTGGCATGCCAGCGTGCGATTTTTTCGGTATTTCCACTTCGCATTTACGGTTTTTTTGCGCCGTTTGTTATGTGTGTTATTTTAACGCTTCTGGGTGATGGTAGACTAGCTTGTGGCACGTTTAAAGTATGTGGTTTTTTCGTGTATTTCAATTCACATGTGCAACACACAAAACGATTTTGATATGCTAATTGCCGCTACAAAGAAGGTTTTTATGCACAAAGTGCATATTAAGGCACTAATTTGTAGTTTTTGTGTGAATGCGTACAGTGGCAGCGAAAGTTGGGTGTACGAATTGTACATAACCTAAAATAATCTTTGAAGACTAAATATAAGATATTGTGGCTATTTTTATCAAAAACCATCTCACGGCCCTTTTCAATATTCTCATAGGAGCCATCATTATGGAGCCATAAGTTCCGGAGTTCAATTGGCGTTAACCATATAAACTTTGTCACTGTTAGTCCCCAGTTCAAGGTTTTGGTGCATTTTGGTCCATATTGCCATAGACTTCATAGATATTAGTGTTCAATATTATTGATAATTGAAATTCATATCGTCATTTAGTTCATACGTTTCCAAAATCAATGTACTTCGTAATTCTTTTTTAATATCGACACCAATCGATATATATAACAATACAATATTTATAGGGCCCCTCTCAAAATTAGCAAGGGATTCGATAGAAGAGTTCTAAAGCATTCTAAAGCTAAGTAAAAATTTAGGACCTCTGATGCCTATAGTGAACTTGAGATTTTCAGAATCTCTCTCACGTAACCAAGAAGGCATACCCATATAAGGATATATATAAGGATATAGGTTACCAATGAATATATCTTTCAGAAAGCTTACCGCTTGCTACCTCAGATATACTACAAAAAAAATATGTGTCATAATATATGCACAGTAATCCCAGTCCCTGTTTTTAATAAGAAACTTTATTGTAAATCCTAACTCTTTTTAGTGCTCTACTTTTCTGCGCGACTGTATCATACCTATGAGTAAATATCCGCAACATGAAATGCGCCTTCACTGCACTTGGCAATATTGGTCGCTTACGTATTTCTGCCACATTCCTCGACCACCGACCGACTAGACTGTCAATCTAAATGCTCTTTCTTTATTAGACAATTGCTAAGAAGCATGTTCGCATTCGTGGAAAAAAATAAAACTACACAAAACTATAATTTAACGGTGGTAATTCGATTTGTTATGCCGTGCAAAGTAGTGGAATTAGCTAAACCATGATTGATTGAAAATTTCAATTACTTACATTACATACTTGGGTGAGTTGGAATAAACGGTTAGCTAAATATAGAAGCGATTTGCTATATTGTGGGTGCCAGCGTGTTTTTGTGGCCACAATATGATATTGAGTTAAATGCATGAGCTAATGAAAGGTGGGGCAGAAATGTTCGTTTGACCTTTTCGATGGATTAACTTTTGTTGGTTTGGGAAATATTTATATGACAGTATATAAATTTGACAGCTATGGTTTAACCTAAATACATGAAGCGTCGTCGGTAGTATAAAATATTCGCCTAATTTCAAGAATTACCTTCGAATATTCATTTCAAGTATCTCAGATTGACTCAGCTTTATTTGAAATACCTTGATATATCCCAAAAACAAAAAATGAGTTTCCCACCTTTACACTTTTCTCTAAGAATTTGAGGGCTAAATAGTAGTTATAGTTTTTATTGTCTCGGTGATCTTATGAACCTCTACCAAAGAAATTGGGAATGATTGAAGACTCAAAACGTACGATTTTCATTCCAAGTCCATAAAAAATTAGATTCTGTCTCGTAATTTAGAATTTTAGTTGTACCTAATTCCACGAACTGTAAGTACTGACTGAGGGTGAAAGTTCAATATTGTTAAGTATCTTCCAAAAAACGAAGGTTGGCTGACTGAAATACGAAAGAGGCCGTCGATCATGCAAGACCTTTCCAATACCTTGATTACCTCTTCCGATTTTTCCTCATAAACTAATGCCTCGATATTAGCTTAACAGACTAAAACGATAAGAATGCTCTTATGACGGTACGGTAATTGTCATAAGAAAAGTTTCAAAGATATCAAATCGTACATGACCAACTGTCAATGTCGATGGTAGATACTACTACAAATGTGAAGCATAAGAGATCGATTGTGACTTGGACTTTGTTCGACAATTTGTTGAAACCAAAGAAAGTCCACATGTTTATCTTCAGCTTGTGGATTTTTGGAGGGTTTTCGAAACCATTGATTTTGCTTCGGCGCTGGTCGCCTGAGCAAATGACGTAGCAGCATTTTCATAGTAGAGTGCAATTCTCTAGGATACATAGACTATCAGGTGTGAGGATTTTCTGAACTCCAGGATCTCGAGGGTTGGGAGTATATAAGTTCTCAGTTATAATATTACGAAGACAGATTTTTTTAACTTCAACTAAATGACTGCGATCAATACACTACTTCTCGAGCGACAACTCTTACATAAATAATATTCATTTGACCGCAACTCAACTCTTCGATACATGTGTCAAAACATTTCAGAGTGTCAACACACACGCAATTTTCGCCAGACAAATTTGTAAAATTGGAAAATACTCGTACTTCGCCAAAAAAATGAGTGCAACATGTTGAATCGAAATTTGTTGGGTATTTGTACTGATGTGTGTGTGTGTGTGCAAGTTAGTCTATTAAAAAATTGGATTTATGTTTATTGTAAAAAAAGTTGTCACAAATCCAAATTGCTGCTCAAATAAACAACAACGCGTTGGGAAAGTGTTAGCCAACAGGCACAGACAAAACTGTGTACTATATGTATATATGTATGTATGAATATATGACAGCTGACACTTTTGCGTTGACAGTTTTAGGTGCGTGGTAAAGATAAGACTTGTAAATGGCTTTAATTACAAACATTTAATGCATTTTAAAATGAGATTGTGGCTACACAAAAGTACATACAAACAAACAAACACAGGCAAAAATACTTATATATAGAAAACCATACAATGTTAGTAATGGACATGAGGAAAAGGATAAGAAAATTAAAAAAAAATTAAAATATTTAAATATTTTTTGTTGTAATTCACCTTTAAGTTTTAAAAATATATTTTAAAAATTTCAAAATATCTGCATAAATTAGAGCACAATCAACAGAGCTGCCACATTTGCAACACCTAACCGTTATTAACCGTAAATTTGTGTATGTATACAAAAAATCTGACAGATATGGCATATTTATTTTAAAATTGCTATTTTTAAGCCACAAAGCCAAAATTATACGTTCAAAGCATGAGCAATATACATACATATATGCAACATTGTTTGAGGCATGCCACATCCTCTAGTTTAGTTAGACAACTTTACTCTGAAGACTCTTACATACATATGTATATACAATCTACCATATACATGACCGCTATTTTCGACAACCAAATGACGCATTGCCATTTACCTTCGATTGTCAATTTTTTTTGCAGTTTCTTTCATCCGCTTCACTTTTCTTTTCGTTTTTGAGTTTTGTAAATAAACTTTGAAATTGTTCGCCTGCCAAGCGTTTATGCCACATTACTGCGACTTCATTGCTAAGCATCAAAGACTCAAGAAATGCCGCCATTCACACCATGTGACTTTATGTGCCACCGCAATACAGATGGTTGGACTCATTTGTTGTTGCACTTGTTTCTTTTCGCACTCAATTGCTGTATAGGAAAAATGAGGCGCATGAAAATTTGGATGTGCCGCGAAAATTTAAGTTGCTGCCAATTGTAGTGTTTGTTTTTATTGTCGAATTTTGCGATTTTCTAGCGCGCATCTGTAATGGAAATGTGTCGTTTCCACCAGACTTATATAAGTACATAGAGAAACAGCAATCGTTTGATCTAATTGTAAATAGCATAGTTTAAAAATAGAGCGCTCACCACAGACAGCAGACTTTTGCTTCAGAACAGTAGAAGTGTGTACTTTACCTTGTGATTTGTCGTCGACTTAAGAAATTAGATTTGAAATGAAGCTGAAGAAAACGTTAACCAAAAAAATTTGGGGAATACTATCGAGTTTACAACCATATTTTACTGAATAAAAGTCTGCGTCCCTTCTATTTACATAGATCTGTTAATCAAAAGAACCATCTCTTCATGCTTGCTTCGAAAAATTTGCGTTAATCAACAGTTCGTCCTATGAAGTACAAGATTTCAGTTCCGAAGATCTCCGTTTAAGGCACGGGACCATTTTTTCAGTTGATTCTCATCATCTTTCAAGTATCTTTCAAGAAGAAACGATTCACTCTGACAGCATATCGACGCTTTGGCTTGAGTTAGCTGACTGTGCGCTCGTGGCTGGTAAGGCAATGCCTTCCCTCACTACCAGTGACATCGGATCACATCGCAATCATACTGATTTGGTGCCTAGCCGCAGCGGAATTGCGGCATATTGATAAACTGATGAGCTGAGGCTGGCATCAGCCTCACCTACAATGGAATGAGTACATGTAGGAACACCACCATCCTCTTGTAATTTACTACTGAATGGATGGGTCTCAGCTGAACTGAGACAACGTTGGACAGTCACTAGCACATGCTCTGTAGCAAGTATCATCTTCGCCCTCAGCAATGTCAATATTTACTTAGTCATAGGGGTTCTGACTGGCCATTGTTCCATCGGGATGCACGCGGCCAAAATAAAACAAGTAAGGAAAGGCTAAGTTCGGGTGCAACCGAACATTTTATACTCTCGCAATTTATTTATTTAACTTAATTAATATTATATAATACACAATTTGACCTACATATTCGTCATATATATTGTATAAAGTCCATTGAAAGTTTAAAACCCTAATATTAGGTCAGAAGCACCGAGGTTCTCATGTTCGATATATGGGGCCTTGAAAACCTATGGTCCGATTTCGGCGATTTAGAAATGGGCTGCCACACTATTAACATAGTATTTGTGCAAAGTTCTGCACCGATATCTTCACTAGTGCTTACTTTATATATTGTAAAGTAAACGATTCAGATCATCTTCTAAGTTCTGGTATATAGGAGGTAGGCGTGGTTGTGAAGCGATTTGGCCTATTTTCACAACATATTATTGGGAGGTAAGGAAACTATTACAAACCAAGTTTCATTAAAATCGGTCGAGTAGTTCCTGAGATATGGTTTTTGACCCATAAGTGGGCGACGCCACGCGCATGTTCCATTTTGTAAAAAATCTGAGTGCAGCTTCCATCTGCCATTTCTTATGTGAAATTTAGTGTTTCTGCCGTTTTTCGTTAGTGAGTTAACCGACTTTTAGTAATTTTCAACCTAACCTTTGTATGGGAGGTGGGCGTGGTTATTATTCGATTTCTTTCATTTTTAAACTGTATTAAGAAGTGACTAAAAAAAACGACTGCAGAAAGTTTGGTTTATATAGCTTCATTGGTTTGCGAGATATATATAAATAACCGATTTGGGGGCGGGACCACGCCCACTTCCCCAAAAAAATTACATCCAAATATGCCCCTTCCTGGTGCGATCCTTTATTCCAAATTTTACTATTATAACTTTATTTATGGCTTAGTTATGACACTTTATGTGTTTTTGGTTTTCGCCATTTTGTGGGCGTGGCAGTGGACCGATTTTGCCCATTTTCGAAAGCAACCCTCTCACGGTCCCAAGGAACACGTGTTCCAAGTTTCATTAAGATATCTCAATTTTTACTCAAGTTACAGCTTGCACGGACGGACGGACGGACAGACGGACAGACGGACGGACAGACATCCGGATTTCAACTCCACTCGTCATCCTGATCATTTATATATATATAACCCCATATCTTACTCTTTTATTTCTTGGTGACACAAACAACCGTTATGTGAACAAAACTATGATACTCTGTGCAACAGGTTGCGAGAGTATAAAAATTACCGGACTCTAGATGCAGTAGCTGCTTGAATGAGGATGCGATGCGAAATGAGGATGGAAGGTTCTCGCCTTTGTGAGATCTAGGCAACAATTTCTTGGATCTTTGCTGGTAAAGTGTAAAGATGCGGTTCTCAGTCATAAATCCACAAGTTTGCTGTATAAGTATTATATATCAAAAATGCACATCGGGTTATTGCACAAATCATTACGAAGGACGCATCAGACAATGAACATTTCCTCGCCCATTCTACATCCCCGACTCATTTGACCGTTATAGTCCAGAATCTACGTTTCCTACCATTTTAACCACCATTACTATATTGCTAGATACTCCAGCAACGCTGGATGTGAATAGATGACGGGGTAGATTAAATATAAACAAAGGGTCCTTAGGAAGCCCCTTTGCTATAGCCGAAATAATTTAAAAACGAAACTAATCAAAAGCAAAGGAAGCAGCTCTTATAATGTAAAATAAGATATATATTTAATTATACTTGGAACTCTAAATATAGTAGACCCGGAGGCGTCTAAAATTCTCAAATAACAGTAAACTATTGTGCTCAAGTTACTTTGAAAAATTTTTGAAATATTTCCCTTCATAAATACGATTTTTCCGCTGTGACTAACTCACCTTACTTACACCCAGCCCACCTCAGCTCCCTCTCCTAGACGCAAATTTCGGTCTACTGTGACGAAAAATCACAATAATTACAGCCACACTCCGAGCAAATACAAATTATGCCAAATTCGTGGAAGGCAACACCCAGCACTCAACTAACGAGTTAGGACTGCGTGAAATTGCGCACAAACAAATGCAACAACACACCGAGTGCCGAACACGTCAAGACAATTTACATTATGATACCTAACAACTGTATAACAAATAACCTTACGGCTGCTGTTGCACGTTGCAACAACTTTGACGCTAAGTCGATCTACTTAATTATAATGCAATGCAGTTGGGCGTTCAAATAACAACAACAACGAAAACAATGTCAGTAAAATAATAATAATAAATACGTTTTTAGTAAAAACAAAACGTTCGCCACAACAACGTAATGCCGTTAAATCGCTCCAAAATTATAACAAACGAGCCGAGCGCAAGCGCGAGCGCATGCAAAGTGCGGCGGCGGTGCAAAGTAGATTAGAATATCCACACAATGTATGTAGTTGTATGGCAACAAATATTGCCACAGCAGCAATAATAATTGTATTGTTAAGTGTCAAAATGCCCAACGCAAACAATTTATGACACCTTCAACGGAGTGGCGCACAAACACACATTGACATACGGACAATTGGCGTTTGGCGCGGCACTTACTCATACGCGGCCAATATACCCGTACATAACAGTTAGAAGCTTTGTTTGTGCATTTAAATTTACCTTTTTGTTGTTGTGGTTTTTTTTTTATTTTTTTGCCAAGTAATTTTTAACAATTATTTGTTTGTTGTTATTGCTATTTGTTTTGTTTTTCGTTTGCTCTAAAAAGGCCGCAATTAGTCATAAACAAATGGCGCGGCTGTTGTGGCTGTCGCTGGCGGTGCACCGGCGCAGTTAGCTAAGTTATTGCATTAAACCTTTTTGGCTCTGGAGCATATTTTTTAATTTTTTATTTTTTTTTTGCAAATTTTAAAATTATTTTTGTAATTTTTATTTTTTATTTTTATTTAATTTATTTTTTAAATTTTTTTAGTAGATTTTTATATATTTTTTTGTCATTTTTAATTTTTTTTTTTTTTGTAATTTTAATTTTTTTTTGTTATTTAAATATTTTTATGTCATTGTTTTATTAAATTTATATATTTTAGTTTTGTATAAATATAAAATTTTTTATTTTTTTTGCAAATTTAAAATTTTTTTTTGTAATATTTATTTTTTTGATTTGATTAAAATTTTTTATTTTTATTTACTTTATTTTTTTATTTTAATAATAGATTTATATATATATTTTTTTTTGAAATTTTTAAATACTTTTTCTTGTATTTTTAATTTTTTTGTTATTTAAATGTTTGTATGCAATTTTTTAGTAAATTTATATATATTATTTTTGTATATATTAATTTTTTTTATTTTTAATATTTTTATTTTTATTTTTGTTTTAATTAAAATTTTTTTGTTTTTATTTAATTAATTTTTTAAATTTTTTATTAGTAGATTTATATATTTTTTTTGGAATTTTTAAATACTTTTTGTTTTAATTTTAATTTTTTTGATATTTAAATGATTTTATGTCATTTTTTAGTCAACTTATATATTTTATTTTTGAATATATTAATTTTTTTCTTTTTTATTTTTGTATATATTAAATTTTTTTATTTTTATTTTTTGATTTTATTAGTAGATTTATATTTATTTTTTTAGCATTTTCAAATTCTTTTTGTTGTAATTTTAATTTTTTTTAAATGTTTTTATTTTATTTCTTAGTAAATTTATATATTTTATTTTTTTTTAATTTTTTGTATTTTTAGTTTTTTTGTAAATTTTTCTTATATTTTTTGGCAGAAAAAAATTAAAAAAAATAGCAACTTAATGTATTTTTGCGATTTTTTCCTTCCAACAACGCTTTAAACATTTCTCAAACTCTGCCTTTGTACAGCACCTTAAATATTTGCTCAACACTTGGGGCCACACATTAAAGTTTCGCTTGTTGTGTGGCTATTTTTGCCAATTTTACTTTCGTTTTACTTTATTGTTGCAGTCAGCATGTGCGTGCAACACCACGCAAGCGTTAGACTAACGAATGTTGCAAAAACCTGCAGACTGCCACAGACACACACTCTCATCCATATACAGTATACTCTCGAAAAGTAAATTCTCAGAAAGTAAATAATCGCGGAAAAGTTAATCACCTTTAAGATTACACATG
Source organism: Zeugodacus tau (assembly GCA_031772095.1). Taxonomy (NCBI): domain Eukaryota; kingdom Metazoa; phylum Arthropoda; class Insecta; order Diptera; family Tephritidae; genus Zeugodacus; species Zeugodacus tau. The sequence continues at coordinate 4,628,005 of CM062651.1, forward strand.
CACCTCGAAAAAGTAAATTTTTTAATTCATTTTTTAATTTACTTTTCAGAGAGTGTGATAAAAAATTCGAAACGAAGCAAGCAGCGTTTTTTACGATGTTGCAAAAACACTTACTCTCTTGTTTATCGCGTCTTTTTAGTAAATAAACTCTCCTACTTGATCCACTGGTTTAAAAAATGAAAACGATGCAAATCAGGTGTCAGACTTTTTGAATTGTCGTACAAAAATGGTCAGAAAATATATTGCAAAAGAAAAAAAACAAAAGAATAGTCAAAATTTTTTCTCTTCATAGTAAATACATATGTATGTATGTAAATGTAAATATGTTTTTCATGTAAATCCATATGTTTTATTGAAGCAAATAAATGAATGAATTTTCTAAGTTTAAAAATGCATTTTATTATAAAAACAGATAATTTATGTATATATTTGGAAAAGTAAATTATTCGAAAAAGTAAATTACCCAAAATACCAATCGATTTACTTTTCGAGAGTATACTGTATATGAATATATTTATATGTATGTGTATGTGAATATATATATCTGTATCTGTGCGTACAATCACCAACGCCACTAAAAAATAATAATAAATGTCGGTCGCTCACCGGACGCCTGTTTAGTTTTTATTCTATTGTTTATCTAACACTATTTTTTACTATTTCTACCAGCCGGCATCTCACCTAGGCCTCCTAATTGTTTGCGCACTCAAAATGGTGTTAATGTCGCTAATAAAAATGTTAAATTCACATTTTCCACTTCAAAACGCTTAGAGTTAGTTGGTTGGTGTGGCGTTCAGGTGTTTGCTTTACGCATTTGCAAAACGCCGCTATCCATGGTATATACTATTGATTAGCCGCTTGTTTGCACTACAGTGTGCGGTGCGGCAGGGCGTATGAGTGAAATATGAGACACCAAAACTGTGAACGCATTGGTTCATTGCATGAACTGTGAATTTCGATGCGTAAAGATATGTAAATATTTGATGAGAAAAAATGGTTCAAGCTATAATCACTATGGATTTGATGAAGATTTTTCGGGTTAAAAAAATTAATTGAAATTTTAAGTCAGAAAACTGAAATAATGGTTTGGTTAAAGACAACTTTTTATGAGTCTAATTACTTTTAATATATATTTATTGAAGTCAATTTTCAATTAAAAGTTCAATTAGTTACATGAAATGCCTTCTAGCTGCCAAAATAACCATACTTTTTTAATTTCATAAGCAATATTCTTGGCCTACAGCGTATATTTTGATTAAATATTCTTTCCACTGAACAGACACACATACAAATAACAAATAACATTTAATAACAAAATACAAATTTGTATGTAAATTTATGCATATAAATGCCCAATAATACCCCAACCACCAACTAATTCCCAGCCGATCTGATCTGTGAGTCAAACAGATCGAATTTCAAAACATCAAAGTTTTTGTAAGCTTTGCAATACAAATTGTTTCACACAATTCAACATGAATACCAGCAATTCCAGCATTTAATTAAGCTGTCAATCTTCGTAAAGCATTCTATCAAGCCGAACAAATAGCTAATTGTGGTTTTGATTACAAACAGTAGCCGGCATATACATAAATGTTTGATATTTTCGTATAAAAAAAAGAATTACAAATTAAGCGAGGCAACTATTTGCGGTTATTTAATTTTCATATATGTATATATATATATTTTTTATATGTACATATATAATGTATGTATGTATATACCTTTATTTATAACATATTTTTGTAGTCCACTGTATAGGCCGTTATTTTACACAAAATTCTCAAATCACCATCTCGTACTTCTTACTGTCAAATCAAATCGCTTTGACCAATTTAAGTCACGTCCATAACCAAATTGGTATTAATAATAAATGCCAGTTCACATGTTGCGTGCGTGCGTGCTTTTGGTGCGTGTGTGTGGTCCACCATGTAAGCGCATTTTTTGCGCTTTTGTGTTTAACACGTAAATGTCATAACAGCAGGCATCAACTTATAGTTGTTGTTGTTGTTGTTGTTTTTTACTGCCACAATGGTGCGAAATTGAAAAAAATTAATGCTGCATAAGTCGCTTTCCTTAAAAAAGTGAATGTGTCCAAAAGTGTGTTCGATGGGCGTATGACAAATTTAAAAAAAAACAACAAAAAATTAGACTAACGGCAAAAAATATCTTGAGATGCATACATACATATATATGTATATTCTCAGGACATATATTACATGATTTTCCACAACAAATAAAGGGTGCTCAAAGTTGTATACCGCTTCCTAGCGGGTAATGATGTCTATGAGAAACCTTTTCCTAACAGATGTTTGAGTCATTACCTGGCTAGGAACAATTTCAGAATTTCCGCTGTCGAGATTTGATCGTACAACCTTTCGAAAGGTTAGGTTAGGTTAAGGGGTAGATCTCCGCAGCTGTAGAGAATCCCACTTAGACAGATTCAACTGTGCTTTGTGAAACCCGGGAAACTGATCACTAAGACCCTTATGATACAGCAAAGCGCTTTGACTCTGTGATAAAGTTCTTAAATCGGATAATGTAGATTCTAGTCACTTCACTGGGTTCGCCTAAGATATTACTGCCGAGGTGCTTTAACCTAAGTCTGGCGAATGCCTCACCGCGTGCAGTAAGCACACCAATGATGAGAGATGAGCCTTACTAAACGACAGCAGCTGTAAGTACCGTTCTCGATTGTTCTCCAGCGTTTGGCGATCTCACTCCAAGTCAGTGTATCCAACGCCCTAGCGCAAGTGGACAACGGACTACCCACACGTTTCAACTCCGACGTCAATGTTCCTAGGGCACCCAGCTATTCCGCGGTGACCGGGTACCCACACCAGTTGGATTATAAAGTAGTTCGAAGATACCGATAATGATGTTAGGCACTCCCTTACTAGCTTAGAACGTACTGTCAACTAATGCAAGGACAGTATTGCCGCTCTGCAATCAGAGTCACACTTCTCTAAAGGATGCCTCACTTCGAGGCAGTATATTCACTGCTACCTTTGCCTGAAAAACGATGCAATAGTCTGGCAGGCGAAAACTGGAGTTAATTGAGAGCTTCCGACAGATGACTGATTGTCATACTGTCATTACTTACTTTGCTCGAAAATGAATATCTGGCAGCAGTTTTTTATGTTCCATAAGCCCATCACTCCATGATCCCTATGATCTTGAACCAATTAAGTGCTTTCGAAAGACTATGTGTATGTATGAGTCGTTTCAGTATTACACTTTGAAAGCCTTCGTTAGCTCTTCAGACCACTTTTTACAAAAATTCCGAGCGTAAAAATATAATTTTATTTTTTTTTGGTATGTATAGAAAGACATAACTAATATGTACAAAAATATTTACCTACAAATTTTAGTCATTAAAATGTCAACACCAGATGTGACAAGCGAAGTAGTGCCCAAATGAGTAAACCAAAAGTTGTTTTAGACAGAAAAATTGTATACGAACGTATGTATAAGAGTGTATATGAATGTATGTAAATATACATATGAGTACATAAGTATCAAAAATATCAATAGTTCAAAATTTGCACAACTTCGAACATTTTCGCACAAAGTTTTTCGTACATTAATATATTTGCAAGTACACACATAGATATATTTCTTACCTTTCGGTCATCCAATAGGTTACTCTGAGTTACTATTCTTAACTCAAAATTTAAAAAAATTGTATACCACAAAATCCTTTTGTTCATATGTATGATACTTATTTTTATGATTTTTCGACTTCGAAGTGTAATTTGTTCCATGGCGTTGCCAAAATATTCGCAATTTATGTTTTCCGTTTGACATTTTTGAACTGCAGGAGTGCGTGCATGGAAAAATATACGAAAAATCTGAAAAAATATGCATACATTTATTGAAGGTATGCTTGTGTGTCAAATTCAAAAAAAAATATTTGTGCAAGTAAACCTTTGCAAATGGTCGGTGTTTAAATAAATTTTCAAAATTTTTCATTTTTATTAGACAAATATCCCCCCATAGAGACACCTGTATATGTTTGTTTATGTATAAAATATAACAAATGCCTGTGAATGGGTTTTTAAAATCGCATTTAAATGCAAATTAATGTGTCACTTATTAACACCGTTTAAATCAATCACTGACTAAAATCGCTACGTTTCCTTTTGCCGTGTATGCAACAGCTGAGGTGTTGCACGCACACAGAATGATAGTGGTATTGCCAAGTAAAGCGAAAAAGCAATAACTTTGCCTGTCCAAATATGACTTTAACAAATTTTCATGGGATTTGCAAGTTAGTATTGGTTTTTTGGTATAGGTCATAAAATAATATTTAAATAACGGGAATTTTGAAAAAGAAAAAAAGAAATAATCACTTGATAATTCTTATAAATCTTTTTGTTGTTGTATGAGTCTCCAATGGATTTTTACTATGGACTAGGGGTTGATATAACCGAGTTATGGATATCACATCCACATAGTCCGGTGCGTTTACTGCACATAAATCGGATCGAGGAAATATTATGGGAAGAGGTTGGTTTCAATATAGAATGGTTAGAATGATAGAAAAGTGTTGAATTGATATGAGGATTATTTCTAAACAGTTCCACCATTAATTTGACAAAGTTGGGATCAAACACAGCGAATGTAAGATTATTTCCACGTATTGCTAATCTTTCGGCAACTTAAAAACATATTTAGTTCAATTAAGCGATGTATGTAGTGTTCGACAAAAAGAGTTGAAGAAAAGATTAACGAACTGAGCTCTTAAAACTAAACTTGGTCGGATATAATCCGGGTCAATTTCGGTACCCGTAGAACCGGCTGTTGTGATGATGGGAAGCTGAATGTGGGGATGAACTGAGCTCTCACGTTGTTCACTTATTTTATTACCAATAGTGAATATATTATCCAAAGATTTCATTGACTTTTAGATTTACTTCTACCAAAGCTCCTCATGAACACCTTAGCTCCATGTCAAGCTTTAATGTAAAATGAAATAACTTCGCACTTCACTTCAATTTAACCTTCAGTAATTTTGAAATTTTAATTCACAAAAAATTCATGTCGAATGTACCATTAATGCTCTAATATAATTGAACGGCAAAGCAAGTGTTTGGCAACGAACGGATAACTTAAAAACACTTACCCAGTTCACAAATTGACTTTGTCATGTGCCAATAAAACATAAATCAAGATTAACCGATATTTCTTTGACTATGCGTTGAGCGCTCTAAATTAGAAATCAATTAAGACTCAATTACCAGCCAAAAAACAGCAACAATATATAGGCTTTTAATGGATCAAGTACACAATGCACAAGTTAGAAGTAAACACCAGAAAAAGAAAATGTGAATAAATTTCAAAAAGTTAACAAAGACTGCTCCAATCGATTGCAATCGGTGCATTAAAATGCAAGGCGCGCAAAGGAAACGGTCATTACAACAAGCGAAAACAATAAAGCATGCATCGAACGCCAGCAAACAAGCCAAAAGCGCACATAGAAAAACGGTCGACAAGCTCAAGACAACTAAACTTTTGACAAATCAGGCTGGCAACTGGCAAACGTTTGTGCTAGAAAAAGGCACGTTTGTGGATTTCTTGAGTATTTACGAAATGTACAATTGGGTCCAGTGCATTTAAACGGGTGGTTCGAAAATGTTTCTTAAGGAGATCTTAAGCTGTTTTTAGTGTTGTGAAGAGTTTTTTGAATAATTTATCTTTTATACTCTTAAGAGTACAGAAAACACTTTCTCAATTATAAAATTCTCAAAATGCTTGTTGAAGAATTTCAATATATTCGAGAGAGAGAGGTACAAAATTTTAAGAGATTAACGATAATTCATATATATTTATATGATATAACCCTTATTTTAAATAATAAAACCAACAGTACTTAAACTACTTGGTTAAAAACCCTGTTTTATGAAGGCAACTACTTTACAATCTGTCAAATAAGTACCCGGAAATTTGAAATAAAACACAAACAACTTATCAATTATCTAAATTTATTATATCCCCTTCAAAATAGGCCCCTTCTGAGACAATACACTTTTGCCAACGAACAATCCAATCATCGAAAGACTTTTTAAAGCTATATTCCGGGATGGCTTTCACTTATCGTTGCGAATTAGTTTTGATGTCTTCAATGCACTCAAAACGTGCTCCACGAAGTGTAAATTTTGGTTTTGGAAACAGGAAAAATTCACACGGGGCCATAATTTTTGTTCAAAAACTCGTTCACAATGATCACTTTGTGCGCTGCTGCATTATCGTAGTGCAAAATCCAACTGTTGTTCCGCCACAAATCTGGTCTTTTGCGATGAACACTCTCTATCAAAAGCTTCATAACGCCAAGCTAATATTCTTGGCTCCCACGTCACTGTTGACAGTCATAACTTTGAAGTTGTAGATAATTTCGTATACCTAGGAACCAGCATCAACACCGATAATAATGTCAGCCTTGAAATCCAACGCAGAATCACTCTTGCCAACAGGTGTTACTATGGACTGAATAGGCAATTGAAAAGTAAAGTCCTTTCTCGATGAACAAAAACTAAAGTCTACAAGTTCCTCATCATTCCCGTCCCACTTTATGGTGCAAAAGCGTGGACGGTGTCACCATCCGTTGAGACGGCACTAGGAGTTTTCGAGAGAAAGGTTTAGCGAAAGATTTATGGTCCCTTAAACATTGGCAACGGCGAATACCGCAGAAGATGGCTGTATAGATAGCTGTATGTGTTGTTCGACGACATAGACATAGTCCAGCGAATAAAAAGACAGCGGCTACCCTGGCTGGGTCATGTTGTTCGAATGGACGAAAGTGCCCCAGCTCTGAAAGTGTTCGATGCAGTACCCGCTGGTGGAAGCCGAAGAAGAGGGAGACATCCACTCCGATGGAAGGACCAGGGGGAGAAGGACCTGTCTTCACTGGATATTACCAATTGGCGCCAAACTGCCAAAAGGAGAGATGCGTGGTTTCTACGCCAGTCAAGAAGAAGAAGAATATTCTATATTGAAGGTTTTGACCTCCGATAAGAATTCCGAATGAACAACATCACGAATACCGAAGAAAACGGTCAGCATCACTTTGATTGAACGTGACAAATCGTTCACTTCTTCTCCACCCTCTTTGAACGATTTATACCAATCGTAAACTTGAGTTTTTGACATGGTTGAATCACCAAATGTTTTTTTTCAACATTTCCAATGTTTCGGCACAAGAAATTTCGTTTGAAACACAAAATGTCACACAAACTCTTTGTTCAATATTTTTATCCATAGTAAAAATTCGCAACACATAGCAATAAAAATTGACAGAATAGTTAGTGTCTGATAGTTGTGCCAACCTGCCAACCTGTTTGAAATATCCTCAGCGAGAAAATTTAAAACTAGAATCTCCGGATACTTATTTGACAGAATATATATCCATGAAAATTTGACTCGAGTTCTAAAAATACCGTGTTTGAAATGAAATATATGCGTATAATAGAGTACACTTATTTGAGTGTTTAAGATAGGTCGAATCTATAACATCAAAGACCTTCAAATTCCTAAGTTTTCTGATTTAATTTGAATTATGTTTTAGCTTATTTGCAATTATTATCCCCCAAAAGCGCATTCGTACCACCCTATGCATAGATAGGCACAACGAAATTCGCCACTCGGCAGCCTAACAATCAATTATCATAAATTTCAAATTAACCAATGACTTGAAGCGGTCTACTACCATAAGCGACTGCAAATACATACACATACATACATATTATAGTATACAGCTCGGCTGTGGCACCAAACGCTGACGGACAGACGGAAATACTGACATTTCGAGTAGTTCAAAAAATAACTAATAAACCCACAATTGCATACGGACAGAGCTACGCTTTTGGCCAAACTACTTAATTGCCTTGCGGTGCAGGTAATCAACGGGCAATTAAGCGCGCTTGAGCCGTTGACTTAAAGTTTACATTTGAAATGTCAAATTGATGAATACAAATGAACACGAAAACACAACACATGCGCGCAATGATGAGAATTCAACCAAATATTTGGAGAGAAATAAAATTGAAGACAAATAAGAGAAAAGAGTTTCAGTTTAGTATTTTATAAGCAAAGCTACAGCATTAATCACACCGCGGCAGTAACCTCAAAGTTGCTTGTCAAATTTGACAGTTGTGCGCAGAGATTAATAGAGCGTAGACTACCTACGAGTATTAAGTACACGCTATTGGCTAAACAAATTGAAATCTCTGCACATAACTTTCAACAAGGAAGGGCACAAGATAGCTGGTTGTTGAGAGGAAATTGTGAATGAAAGTTGCTACAATATATATATGTACACATGTATGTATGAAAGTGTATCAGCATTTTGCATAAATCATTACTTCTACTGCCTGTCTATTTGCCCACCTATGGCCAGCGCTTAAACTAATGTCTATGCCACACACCTACATATGCAAGCACACACACACTCCCATTCGAGTAAGCACTTTTATGTAGACATTCCGCCCACTGCTGACCCATTTATCTCGGCCAATGCGTCGCCTCATTTGCATTTTTATATGTCTTCATTGCGAGTGAGCACACCACATGCAAAAAAAAAATCAAAAAAAAAAAAACAGAAAATCTCATACGATGCAAGTTGCAGATAAACCAGTACATGCAACATGCAACAAATACATTTACGTGCATGTTTCAACGTTGTAACTACATGTAAATCATATTTATGCTTCTATTTACATTGATTGCCCACAAAATAACGCGCATAGTACAGAGACCACCATGAAGGGGCACCAGTCTAGAAGCAAGTCCATTGGGGATTTCTCGCGCAAACTTACATATTTATAAGTACACATGTATGTCTGTAAGTAAACTATTTTGAAAGGATGCACGTGGTCACGCTGCATGAATATTGGATACGCAAGTCGCACTACTGGGCTGCTGTGCTCCAATTCGATTTGATCATTAGAAAATTCCAAGTTGCCTCAAGTCAAGAATTTGCATATATTTAATACCTGTAACCTGTTTCGGGAATGAGTTGACAGTATAGATTGCGTTAACAGTTCTGTGTCACTAAGTCAGTATATCAACGAGTACATTAGGCCTTAGGCGCTTGGTGACATTGTAGATTAATTGAAAATAAATTGTCTCAGTAATTTCTAGGTTAGATAAGGATGAAGATAAACACTTAGTTTGACAGAAGAAAGGACGGCATAGAGCTGCACTCGGATTTTTAATACAAAATTTAAAATGGGCGTGTAGTCACCCACCTTTGGGTCAAAAACTCTATCTCAGGAGCTACTTGATCGATTTCATTGAATTCAAAATTGTATTAAACATAATTCTTCACATCCTAATATTAGTGGTGGAAAATAGGCGAAATCGATACACAACAACGCCTACTTATCATATAATAAAATTTTGAATTCCACTTGCTTCGTTCAGTTTAGAATATATACATCAAGAATCAATGAAGATACCATAACAAATCATTACACTGCATTTGAGATGGGGCAACACTCGATTAAAAATTGTCGAGATGGTTGTCGATTTAAATTTTCAAAACCTCATATATCGAACATGCGGACCTCATTGTCGATAGATAATATTAGGTCTACAACTTTGCTTCCGCCGTTTTCCAATAGATGTCTCTAGGGTCAAGCACTGATCGATTAAATCGATTAAATCATTTTATATCGATCTTGGACATTTGTGTCAACATTAACCCAACAAAATTTTGTAGAGATCTGTTTGCATCCCAAACTTATACTCAACTGAAAATGTCACTTTTTGAGCCGAATTCTCGATATTTGCGGGAAATTTTGCTTGAGGCTGTCCTAAGTGAAAGAACACATCGCGAATGGTTTCAACGTTTTCAGAATGGTGATTATGATGTCAAAGACCGGCATGGTGGTGGAAGGGAGAAGATTCGAAGATACTGAATTGGAAGCATTACTCGACCAAGATGCGTTTCAAACCCAAGAGGAATTGGCCGAATCGTTGCAAGTGACACAGCAAGCCGTATCAAAACGCCTCAAAGCCATGGGGATGATTCAGAAACAAGGAAACTGGGTTCCTTACGACTTGAAACCAAGAGATGTCGAACGGCGCTTCTTTGCATGGGAACAGCTGCTTCAAAGGCACAAACGAAAGGGATTTTAACATCGCATTGTAACTGGCGACGAAAAATAGGTCCACTACGATAATCCTAAGCGAAGGAAGTTATGGGAAAAGCCTGGACATGCCTTCACGTCGACGGCAAAACCGAACATTCACGGCGCCAAGGTCATGCTCTGCATTTGGTGGGACCAGCTGAGGGTGATATATTATGAGCTGCTAAAGCCAAGTGAAACCACGACAAAGTCATTCTCCAGCATGACAATGCTCAGCTTCACGTCGCAAACGTGGTCAAAAAATATTTGGAGACACTGAAATGGGAGATCTTACCCCACCCGCCGTATTCTCCAGATGTTGCTCCATCTGACTGATGGCACACGGTCTAGCTAACGAGCACTTCACTTCTTACAAAGAAGTCAAAAATTGGATTGCTACTTGGATCGACTCGAAAGATGAGAAGTTCTTTCGTCACGGAATGCGCATGCTGCCAGAAAGATGGTCAAAAATAGTAGCTAGCGACGTCCAATATTTTGAATAACATTTTTGTAACCATTTTTATACAATAAAGCCTTAAATTAAAAAAAAAAAACGGCGGAAGCAAAGTTGTAGACCTAATAACTTTTTACCGATAATATCGTAAACCTTTCAAATATTTCAAAAAACTGAAAGAGAACTTAGCAAAATTAAGTTTGAGTATAGTCTTGGATATATTGTAGCTTGGTGGTAAAATTTAGTGAAATCGGTCTTGGAATTATCTCAGCGCTCATATACAATATATAATAATTTTAGTGATATTCCAGAGGAATACGAAAGTGGATAATATAATAGTGTTTGTAATTTCTATTTCGAGTACTAAACAACATTATCCACTAAGAATCTGAAATTCATTTATTTACGTGCGTTCTTCTTGATCGTTTGACGCCATCACCTGCGCACACTAAACTCCAACTCATGCAATAATATTATATATTGTAAAAGTATGGCATTTACAAGTAGACGCAGTTGTTCTTGCGATCGCACACTTGGCTGCAGTTTCTTCATGCCTCGTCATCCACAGAAGATAAAACCACCAGTAGCCGATCGCATTGATCACCTACATATTACAACGAATGCCACCGAGCCGGTTGCCACCTCGACGACAGTCAGTGGCGGCTACTTAGCGCATATGACTAGAGCAACGGCGGTGGTGGTCGCCACCACAAAAACAACAAACAGCTCGCAAGTCAGCCAGCCTGCCTGCTAGTTAGCCACCCAGCAATGTTACGCTTCAGCGCGTCAGTGGAAATCTGGGCGGTTGCCTGCACAGCTGCTTCGATGCGTCCGTATTTTTTAGGAAGTGTGTTGTTGGCGCGCCCACCAACCGCCAGCCAACCATTCATTGCTTTGACTTAATACCTGACTACTTGGCATTACGACGCGTACGCGACTTCTGCCTGCCTTTATTTATATACATTTTGATCGAAGTGTACAACATGGGTCATAACATTTTCTTACGAGCCATTAAAGGTAGCCCGGGAAATGTGCGTGAGTGTGTGCAGGAGACGCTAGAAGTCTTCTAGTATAATTTTATATATTACTTTATTAATTGGAAGCTTTGGAGAGAAGTGTTTCATCTTATGCGCCATGCAAGACTTCCTTCGTATATGATATGTGATGGCTTCTAGTTGTCAAGGCACATCTAGGTATCTGAAATGGTGTTAGATGTCGAAAATAATTACATATTTTCATTAAGATCATCGCTTCACTTAAGTGCCCAATGAATATTTAAAGTGAACCCCAAACCTTCTTCAATGACCTCAAAATTAGCTGGATCCAAATGGATATAATATGATACGAGTTTTCGAGCTTTAACCTAACATCTTCATCTTCAAATTGATGTTCCAATTTTCAAAAATTGATACGAAACGACACAGTTATTCCTAAAAGTATGATTTCTCTGATTTACCAAGGATCCCAAACTCCGATCGCATTATCGAATTGAAATGATCTTTTGGATATTCTTGTCAGATCGATTTTCGATCGATACTCTGAAGATTTAGTTCATATTAAAACTAACATGAACATGTCTATTTTGAAGACTTCTGCTCCGTTTGCCCACACCTTCGTTTAGAAAAATCCAACGTACGGTAAAATATAATTTTTTTAACCTCAAACTACTCATTTGCAATTACAACGTTGCAATATCAGTCACGCCCCTGTCGCCTGTTGCATATCGCCACAAATCATACAATTTATTGGCGCGCATTGAATGGCCTATGACGCCTATACATACATATACACATACAGATATATACGAGTATTTACAACAAAAATGAAACTAAAAACAAATATCTGCGCCTAATAAAGCAATAGCCAATCACGGCTAACAACCTGGAAGTAACAAAATAATAACTCAATTACATTATGCAATTTTCCAAAGCAATCAAGTCTTGTATCTTAATTAAAATATGAAATTGAAATGCCATTGAAGACTGCCAATTTGACGGAGCGATTGACAGCAGGCGAGTTCAGCGTCTAAGCGCCACTAAAATGATGAGAAATATGTGCATATATATGTATGGTATGGTATATATGGTAGATGAATGCGTACAATGTGGCAAGAAGCTTTTGAATTTAAAAATAATAAAAACCACAAAATATTAATTTTTTTTCTATTGGAATTCGTGGTTAACAAACCGCTTATCATTGCCAAAAAAACAAAAATAAAAAAAAAATCTAAAAACACGAATTTTGATTCCTCTTGATTGGCGCTTTGAACGCCTAAACAATTTTGGGTCGCGCTTAACACAACTACGCCTACTGTTGTATTCGTTTCGATAATTGTAGATGAAATCTTTACAGAACCCACGGTAAATTTGATTTAACAAGTTGGCGCGTTTTTTTTTATATTCAGTTGAAAAAATTGCTGCCTAAATTTTGACTTTTTTCTTTCAAGTTGCTGAAACTGATTGTTGTTATATTGTAAGAGCTCAAAATGTTACCAAAATGTTTTGAGGAAGGCTTTGGTCGGTTATAGCTGATCGCTCTATACATCTAAATTAACAGTCACTTCTTCATTTACGAACTCAAGATAGTGGAACTATTCGCTATTCGTATACCCATTCTACACAATTTTAATGATAGAAACAAGAGAATCGGTACAGCCTTTGAACTCATAATCCCCATTTGGATATTTCTCTGATAAGAAATGATAAATTTCCTGGAGACCATGTTCTAGTTTTTTTTAATTCCATAAAGGCGTATAATAGGTTCTCTGTTTTGTTAAACAGGGTGCCGTTTCTTGCGTTACTTCAGTGTACTGTCATTACTCTTTTGTAAAATCTTCTTGCTGTAAACACACTGTTCTTCCAGAAAATGCTTCAGTAACCGTTATGTGGAAACAAAAAAATACTTTTTTTCTCAATACAATTTTCTCCCATTCAGCCATCAAAGCTGGTTTAATAGTCTATTTGGATGTTACATATATTACGCGAATCCTCTTTTACATCAAGTTCTAAATATGTTCTGTAGGGTTTCTTCTTCTTGACTGGCGTAGACACCGCTTACGCGGTTATAGCTGAGTCCACAACAGCGCGCCACGCATCTCTCCTTTTGGCAGACAGGTCCTTCTCCACCTGGTCCTTCCATCGGAGTGGAGGTCTCCCTCTTCCTCGGCTTCCACCACTGGGTACTGCATCGAACACTTTCAGAGCTGGAGCATACAACATATACAGCTCATCATTCCATCTTCTGCGGTATTCGCCGTTGCCAATGTTTAAGGGACCATAAATCTTCCGCAAAACCTTTCTCTCGAAAACTCCTAGTGCCGTCTCATCGGATGTTGACACCGTCCACGCTTCTGCACCATAAAGTAGGACGGGAATGATGAGGGACTTGTAGAGTTTAGTTTTTGTTCGTCGAGAGAGGACTTTACTTTTCAATTGCCTATTCAGTCCATCGTAGCACCTGTTGGCAAGAGTGATTCTGCGTTTGATTTCAAGGCTAACATTATTATCGGTGTTGATGCTGGTGCCCAGGTATACGAAATTATCTACAACTTCAAAGTTATGACTGTCAACAGTGACGTGGGAGCCACGTTCACCACCAGACCCATTCGCTTCGCTTTCCTATCCAGGCGGGAAAAAAGCAGAACTAACGGCGCGGGTGTTGCATCCAACGATATCGATATCATCGGCGTACGCCAGTAGCTGTACACTCTTATAAAAAATTGTATCTTCACTGTTTAGCCACTCTTTGGCGAGATATGAGGTGTGTTACGATCGTTATCTTGTTGAAATAGAAAGTTTTTCCACTCTAACCCTAGCTGGGATGAACGCTGTTCGAGGTTTTTTTTCAAATTTTTTAAATAAATGTGCTTGTTCATTGTAGAATCAATAAATACAAGTTTTCCAACTCCTGTTGTGGTCATAAACTCCCACAACATCACATTTCCACCTCCATGTTTAACAGTTGGAGTATATTTAAAGTTTCTTTGAGTTTCCTACATACTTCATGTGCTCCATCCGAACCAAAAAATATGGAATGTTTGAGGAAGTAATGAATGATTTCAATTTTTCCTGATCTGTAAGCATTTGTGAAGTGGGTTTGAGGATTTATTTAAGTAAACTTAAAGTAGATAAATTGTAGAAAAAATTAACAATACTTTTAATAAATTACGGTCTGAGTTTCCATTTAATGTCAACAACAACTTTTTTACCAAATAAATCTAAAACTAATGATAAATTAAGCAATCCAAATGGCACAGCTATCAATTACTCATTACCAAAAGTAATTGGTTATCCATATGTGCACGACACACATAACGGTATTTTGAAATGACTTGCTAATGTGTTTTTGAAAATGAAAATGTCCAGTCATCTGTGTGTCGACCAACTTTTATTTTGGGCAGGCAATGTGGCAGCAAGCGAGTCGGTAGCCGCCTCCGGTGCTGATACGCCCACATTATTTAATTCGCAATTTTAGCTAACTATACATAGGTAGACATACACATCTATATTACCAGCAGAAATATATATGTATGTTTTTAATTTACCAAACGAAACGTGTTCATTTCGAAAACAAACCAACACTAATAGCCACTCCGGTCGGGGCAGTCACCTAAGCGCAGGCAAAAATAGCGAAAATTGATGTTAGCAAAAAAACCGGCAACAAAAAATGTCAATAAACAAACCCACGCTTCCTTAAAATAAAGCCAATTACAAATGAACGCATGTACGACCAGTTGTATGTGTGTGTGTGTGTGTGAATTAAAAAAATCACATTATAAATGACAACACATGTGTGGAAAAATCGAAAAAAAACACTAACCGATCTGAAGACATACTCGTGGAGTCGTTGAATAGCGATAACAACAAACAACTTTGAGCCAACAAATTGCATATTGAAATTGCTCAACAAGCAATAAGCAAAATATTGCGGAAAATATGACAACACACAAATAAAACGACGCAAATCAAAGAATATCGTAGCGAGTTGATCGAACTCGACTTGTTGCGCAGGCGTAGTGTAGTTCCGCTGCCACTGAAAGCAATTACGTTGCTTTAAAGCGGTTGGCGAAGATTATTTTTTTAATAAATAATTGAAAATCTAACCATCCAACAAAGAAAAGTACCGCCATTGAAATAAACACGACTCTTCTATCGGTAGCTATTGCTGTTCTAGTACTAGCTTCTAGTATAAATACTCGTACAACAGCTGACAATATCTTATATCCTATGTATCAGAGGGGGTGGGGTTTTCAAACTTCAGAAATGTCCTCCGCCTGCCAAACTATGTTTATAAAGACCTCAATACCTTCCTCACATTAGCACATTGTTCACTTAGCAACATCTTTATCTTGGGATCGATCACCAATACATCGTCTTTGAAGCAACATCTTCATCTTGGGATCGATCACCAATACATCGTCTTTGAAGCTATGATGATATGGACTCTTAAGAAAACTAGAAAAGGTCTTCTATATGAGGTTCTGGAACCTGAAATAAGCAAATATAAAGTATCCAAATAACCAGTGATTGCCAGTGATTTTATCTAGGAACATCGCTAAGAAATTTGAATGGAAATGTCTCAAACTGGAACTGTAATACAGTTGATCTTCCCTAACTCGCATCACCGTAATCCACACAACTGTTAGAGAGACTTCCGAGTTGCGGAAGGAAATTGTGCGAAATTTCTTCTTCTATTACCAATTCAAGAGTTCGAGTTATGGAAAACTTCGAGTTATAAAAGTACGAGTTTTGAAAGTTCAACTGTAATTGGATACAAAAATCAAATGTTCAACCAAAAGCTGTAGATTTTCAGCATCTCTCTCAGAAGAATCCCGAATTTTGGGACAAAGATCAGTTGACTAAATGATCTTACTCACAGAAAGATACTCTTGAGTTCTGAGGATCAATTGTTAAATTCAAGTTCAATTTTTGAAAAGAAAGATGATTTTCGAAAAGACGAAAGACTGAAAGATCTTATTCACTAGAAAGAGTATGTGACTTCTTAGGATCCCTTGTAAAATTTAAGTGAAATTTTCCAAAGTTCTTCATTAAATCGAGTTTGCTAAAACACTCTTCATGCAAAAGTTCTTTCTTTCATAGCTATCTAATGTTTTAATATTCCATTCCCATACCAATCGTAAGCTTCATCATGTGATTGCCACTTCCTTTGCACTGAACATCCATTTTGATTAACCAATATAATAAATATTGCCGCCATGATAGTCCGTCTACACGTACTTGAATCTTTCATACACTGTCTGCTCAAAATACGCCATTCACAACTCATTCATAAAAATATTAGAACTAGAGAATGAAAATCAACAACAACAACAATAACAACTATATTTTAACACTAATAATGGGGAGTCACTTAAGCGAATGCAATTGAATAGACTGGTATATAGTATATATAAACGATTGAATGAACAACTGAATGACAACACGCGAAACTATGAAAATGCCTTAGGGTAAACGGCTGCACAGCGAGGACATGTGTGGACGCCAATGCAAACATAGTAAATATAATAAAGACTATAAAAATGTAAATTAAAGTGATTACCGGCAATGCGCATGCGTGTCTTACATGCACACAGTTGTGTGCAAATGTATGGCAGTAACAGTCAGTCATTCAACGTAGAATCACTCAATGAAGCCCACATGAAAATGGCATTGCTTGCAACATAAAATTGGCGACACACATATGCACGTCTCACTTGTTCCTCCCACCTATCCACACACGCTGCAGAAAAAAAAAAATAAAATCCATTAATGACTACAGCGACTAATATACATATGTACGCTTGTGATACTCACGAGTCAAACTCCTTTTAGCCATTACTGGTTGCTGCCGCCCAAACACGTGATTTTCATGAATGAAATCTTCAAACTCACACTGAAATCTGCATACTTGCTGCAAATACTACATAAATACATCCTCAATCAGACACTAACTCGTGTACTCGCAAGCCGCCCAACCATTGAACCATTCACAATTTGCGATTGTCAGTTTCCTCGGCGGCTGTTTGCAGAGGCGTCCGGAAAAAGCGCTAGCCTCAACTGAGTTAGCGCTTGTGTTAGTGTAATTTCCATATGCAAACATATGCACATATGTACTATACGATATACTAGTGTAAGCGCCCCGTCACTAGCGTGCGAATGTGGGCGTAGGCCAAACCAACGCCAACTTGCGACCCACATTATTCAAGCTGAAAACCATTACAGTTTTTGAATGTTTCTTGCTGAAATTTTTATGCCATTTTGCATGCATACATACTTACATACTTACGAGTATAACTTAAAAATATTTGCATTTAAATATTTTTTTTTGCGCAAACAGTTTGTTTACTTGCCCATCTCGTTTTTAAGTCGTTACACAGGCGCACAGACTCTTTACAGCCACCTTAACTGACCTGCTCACGAGTTGCTTAACAATTAAATTTCCGATATTCATTCATATGTAAATACATATACATAGAAGTATTATACTTATGGACACAAATATGGGCAAATCCTGCGTTACGAACGCCACATTCGTACGCGTTTTCGGATTGAAATATAACAATTTTTTGGTCTTTCAAAAGACATACCTTCAAGTTATACACAGTGTTTAGTGGGATTTGAGTGTACTTTCGAATGTCATCAAAATATTTTTTGTAACAGGTTTAAGCTGCGAAAAATTTGATCTCAAAGTATTGTTACGCACGCTACAAAAAATGGAAGTAGCTTTGAAGGTTGAGGTATGTTTTCGTAATTTTTAGCAAATTTTGTATAATAAAGCACACCAAATGAAATACCTTAAAGAAAGATGAATATAAGAGAGTTCTAAAATAACTTACTTGCAGCCAAAAAATTGTGTAGTTTTTTATCAATGGCCGTGAACCCAACGTTACGCACGCTACGTTACGCACGCTAAATTTTTTCCAGTAGTATATAAATAAAAACAATTGTATTTATTTTAACAAAACAATTTATACTATTATTTAATAAGATTATTTAATTCATATTTTATGTTTATAAATTAATTTATTAATGTATATATGTTTATAAATAAATTTTATGTTTTGCTGAATCTGCCGTTAGAGCTATTTCGAGCTCATTTTCATTAAGAAATGAAAATGCTCTTAACGTTAGCCCATCTCTCCGAAAGAAATGCAGTTGAATTTTTTAAATATGTACTGCTTACATATAAAATAGAAATACTATTTATATTATTTTTTGCCAATTTAAAAAAATCATGGGCGTTATTAAGAACAATATTCTGAGCTTTCACCATTTGCCGAATTTTTCTGCTTATGACAGCTCCAATTCCGTCTACTGCACCCTTTCCGTGAGCAGTTGCAAAAAAATCCACTCAAAGTTGGTCAAATCTAATTTTTCTTTAAAAAACGGTATAATACTCAAAATGAACTTGTTTTTAAATTGACTTGCACAGCCATCAGAAAATAAAAATAACTCAAATCGTTACGCACGCCACAGAAATGAATATGCTGTAATTTTTTGGTTTTTAATTGTAGAATGAATTTTTTTTTTTCTTAAAAGCAGGATACTTATTTAAATTTAAATTATAGATGATTTGTAAAAAAAAAATTTTTTCTACTCACAATATAAAAAAACCTGATTTTCCGTTACGCACGCTACAATGCATTTACCTGACATTTCATACCAAATTTTAATGTTTCCGGAAAAGTAAACGAAATTTTTTTTTACAAATTTTAAGGAGAATTGAGTGAATAACAATATGGCTTTCGATTGGACCATCTATATTAATACTAAAGCAATGATGAATACGTAAAAAATTTCACTATTTTGGATAACATCTGAAAAGACATGAGGTAGGGTAGGATTTGGTAATAATTTTTGTATTAATCGTCACCGAAATATTTTTTTTTTATAAATTTATAAAATTGGATATCTATTCTAATGCTCCATTAAAAAAAAATTAAGTTTGATTAAGTTCAAATATTTTTGGTTGGTAGACAGTTTCTGGGATATGCCCATATACCCTGAAGTAAAATTCATTAGTTTCTAAAAATAGTAAAAAAAACAAATAGGAGTATATATAAAATCGTTCCCTCAATATAACAATAGCGTATGTGCTCATACGCCATTATTTTTTTATTGCATATTTAGAATCTCCATCATTGATTCTATGTCTGGTCAAAATTTCGTCAAATTCTACTTCCACAAAGTGGGTCAAAATGTCATTGGAAAAAATAGTGTACAATTTCATGTATTGAGGTTTTAATAGACATCTGATTTTACAAAAACTTTAAACTCGATTTTCTCAAAACCCAAAAAAAATTGTACGCTATTGTTATATTGAGGCGACGAAATATGTACATAAATATATTTTAAACCTTTTTCCATAAAAAAAAAATATTTATCGGAGAGAGAAAATCTTCGATTAATTACTAAAAAATATATTTAAGAAGGTCGTGTTAAAATTTGAAACTAATCGGTCTAGCCGTTTTCGAGTAATGTTGGTCACCGACTTTGAAAACACCATTTTGAGAAAAACGCGCTATCGCTCGGACCTTGTACTTCCAAGCACTCTGAAACGCCTTTTCAAATTTGCTTGTAACTTTGAAAATATTCACCGGAACGATATGAAATTTTCTGTGTGTATTGTTAAATATATATGTACATTAAGAAAATGAAATAAAAAAAATCGATTTTTTTGAAAATTCTAACCGTATATAACCCCTTCAATCAATCAAGTATTTAAACATTAGAAAAAATGTTCATAGTCCGATTTAAACATAAAATGACTACTTAATCCTACTGGTGAGATACTCATCATCAATCCGTCCAGGGTACTGAGAATCGGAGAACTCAATTACAAGAAAAAGATGTATACTCGTACATCTATTGTCTTATATTATTTCCATCGATCTAATGAGGCACACATAAAGAATAGTTCAATATTACAATATACTTATGGAAAGCATTTCTATACTACTATTATAAAGAGGAAAGATTTGTATGTAGGTGTGTAATGAATAAACTCAAAAACTACTGTGCCGATTTCAAAAATTCTTTCTCTATTGAAAATCTACATTCACCATGAGTAACATAGGCTATATTTATTGCTCGAATCTTAACTTTTTGAAAGCAGTTCCCAATTACAAGAGTTGGAGAATTATAATCTGAAACTGAAAATCCCTTTTCAAGTTATTCTCTTCGCATCGCAATCCCGTGCGAGGCCGGAGCAGTCTGCTAGATATTTACAAAAAGTTTCCAGTGCCTTTTGGTTCTCAAGAGATTTTTTCATAAATGCATTATCTAGCATTCTAACGAATCAAACTGTGACATTCACTTTACATCATGTAAGTTTTGCAATCGCAAATACTTTATTTCCACTTTGGACTGGCATGTGTGTCCAAATCTTGTAATTGGCTCTTCGCTTAATTGTCGCGCTTTGGCCTGCAGCAATTTTGACAGCAGCTTCGTTTAAGCCCAAACAGTAAAATTATTATTATATATGTATATATTTTGCATTTAGCTCATATAGAGCCTACGGTCATGTCGCGACGCATGTCTAAAGCTCAAAACATTTTGTCAACTCTAAAAAAAACTCTTAAAAATCGGCGTACCACTTGTTTTATTACTTTTGGCGTCTGGCAGAAATTGACATTTAATTTTTTATAACATTACCGAGAAGACTGCACACACCTATCTACTTGTTACCTGTCTGCGTAGAATTGTAGGTATGTAACAGCGACTCATCGCCGCCGTTGCTGCCGCTGACGCCACGATCGAGTCAGTCAGTCGTCTGTCTGTCCTGTTTGTAAGTCTGGCTTTCAATTTGTCGCTATTCTTATTGAAGGCTAAGCGTTGTCTCCACTACTCCGCAGTGTAATGAGACATACATATTCACAAAAGTAAAGTATGCAAATAAACCGACCAGTTTTTGGAGTAGTGCGCCGCATGCCCCCACTTAAGTTGGAGCTTCTTCCCTTGGTCTTATTGGCATTGTGCTCATTGTGTGCTAGCAACCTCGTTACTTGAGAACTTGTAACGGCTGTTGTTTGTAAAAGAAATAGTGATCTTGCCAGCGGCACTATTTGTGGGCTTTGTTACTACCCTTTTTCTTGTCTTTTTGGCTTGTAATGAACTCTGTGCCGTGCCCACTTGTTTGGTGGGTTTTTAGGAAAAAGTTGATTCTTATCAGCGAAGAAACAAATTTAAAACGTGATTGCAAACATCGTGATGCTTCCTCAAAGCTACACAGTCATATTTTGTTATTACTCCTTAAGCAAACTAAAATTGTATGAAACTGGCTTTAGAAGCCTTTAACACAGTGCGTCATCCATCTCTTCAACTATAAAATTTAAATTGTAAATATCTACGCTTTCATGCAACGTACTCATTTCCGCATTTTTACCGTCATAAATCTTCCGATGCCTTATTTCTTCCACCCGCGCTTGCAATGCGACTATTTCTCCCACTACTATACAGTTCATTCATCTCCAGTCCAAGTCGAGCCATTCATTAATACTCACTTCTTGTAAACACACACAATTTCTTACTCACTTTTATTTACTGTTTTTGTTTTCTATCTTTGCAGAGTGTCAGTGCAGCCCGATCGGCGCCATCGCCGCCTCATGTGACAAGCGTACCGGTCAATGTGCCTGTCTGGCCAACGTTACCGGCCGGCGCTGCGACAAATGCAAATCAGGTCATTGGAACCTCACGCAAGGCGTCGGCTGTCATGACTGTCGCTGCGATCCGGCCGGTTCGCGCAGCCATGAATGCAACCCGTGGACGGGCCAATGTGATTGTAAGATCGGTGTAGGCGGTCAACATTGCAACGAGTGTACGGACGGTTTTTACGGCTTCTCCACCGATGGCTGTCAACGTTGTACGCAGTGTGCGGGCGAAGGACAAGTTTGTGATCCATTGAATGGTCGTTGCATCTGTCCGCCGAACAGTCGTGGGTTGGGTTGTGCGCAATGTGTGGCCGGTACTTGGGGTTGGCAGCCGCGTCTCGGTTGTCGCAATTGTGCCTGCGATCGTATCGGTTCGATTGGCCAGCTGTGTGAGTCGCTGAACGGTCAGTGCCAGTGTCGTGAGGGTTATGCGGGCCGTCAGTGTGACACGTGTGCGATTGGTTACTTCGGTTATCCGGAGTGCAGACGTTGCAATTGCAATGTGGATGGTTCGTTTGTGCATGCAGATGGCTCGATCACTTGCGATGCGAACGGCCAGTGTCCGTGTAAAGCGCTAGTTGTCGGTCTCAAGTGTGACACGTGCATGAAGTCAACCTTTGGTCTGTCGGCGCTCAATCCAGAAGGTTGTACGCGTTGCTTCTGCTTTGGTCGTTCGAGTGAGTGTGTGCAGAGCGAATGGTCGTGGGGACATATACGCATGGCAGAGGCACGCAATCTGAGCGTGCAGTACATACGTCCACAATATGTTACGAATACCGAATATGAGTATATTGTTGTTGTGCAGATGGCGGGCGCAAAGAGCTATCGCGAAGATGCCGAAATACACCTGCTCAACGATCTGAATTTGATACCGCGCTCCACGGGCAATGTGTCAATCGGTGCATACACGAACTTCTTTCATCCACTCTACTTCCAACTGCCACCACAATTCTATGGTGATCGCACCAGCAGCTATGGCGGTTACTTGTATTTTACGCTATTGATCGAAGGCGCAAATCGTCCACTGGAACGCAATGTGCTCTCACGTTTCCCCCTAGTGCAGATACATTCGCACAAAAAGTTGGTGCTCGACTATTACGAATACGAGAACTACGAGTACGCGCTTAATGTGACCTACAAAGTGCCACTCCACGAATCCGAATGGAAGTATCATCACAACAGTCAAACGGTGGATCGTGCCACTTTGATGGCAGCGCTGCAAAATGTCAGGCATATCTTTGTGCGGGCCTCAGCCTTCGCGGACTTCACTGAAGTAGTGTAAGTATAACAGTAAAATAATATTTTCGCGGTGGAATTTATTACAAAATATCTGATGGCCTCAATGATATCCAAATATCGCAACTATTAGTAACAACTTTGGTACTGTTGCTATTTATAGTGGAAACTATATATTATTCCAAATATAAAAAACTATATAGATTTGCCTATAATTCTTTCAGACTCAGCAACGTTCATATGGACTCAGCCATCTATGTTTATGGTTCCACGAATATGATAGCCAAAGGTGTGGAGCATTGCAAGTGCCCGAAGCGCTATGATGGACTTTCATGTCAAGATCCCGGCAAAGGTTTTTATCGTTATCGCAATGTCACCGAAATCGAGACAGTCTTCATAGAGGATCTCGTCGGACGCGTTGTGCCCTGTCATTGCAACGGACGTAGCAATGAATGTGAACGCGAGACCGGCGTTTGTTTGGTGAGTGCAAGTCGTAACTGTACTCTTAAACTGCAAGCTTATTTATTCTTACTTAACATTTAGAATTGTCGCGACAACACAGGCGGTAGCCATTGTGAACAATGTGCTGATGGCTATTATGGCGATCCGAATTCGCCATATGGTTGTCAGTCGTGTCCCTGCCCGGAGACTAGTCGTAACTTCGCTAAAGGCTGCAATGTCTGGCAGGGTGAGGTTAGTTGCGTATGCAAACCCGGCTACACCGGCAAGCTGTGTAATCAATGTCGTGCTGGCTATTTCGGCAATCCACTGGCTTATCCGAACAGCACCTGTCAGCCGTGCGACTGCAATCTGGATGGCTCTACAAGCGACGACTGTGACAGTCAAACTGGACAGTGTCAATGTCGTCCGGGTGTAACTGGTCTTAAGTGCGACAAATGCATTGCGGAACGCAACCATCTGGAAGATCGTGGCTGTCGAAGTAAGTTACATGTGGGGAAAAATAATTTGTACGGGTTTTGATATTGATGATTCTAAATTTCAGTTTGCGACAACTGCACGCTGCTGTTGCTGGACTACATCGAGCTGATCAGCAATAAGTTGCGTCGCGGCCTGCACAATATGGATTTGACAGGCATACCGGCGCCATACCTGAAAGTAGAGGACTACGAGCGCGACTACAATACACTACAAATTCACTACGAAGACTACACGAATGCGCGCAAGTTGTTGGGCAGCTATGATGCCAACGAATTGCTGAAGATCGATTCACATGCCGAGAATAATAAATTTCAGTCACGCAAAGCGCTGGCCACAGCGAGCAAACGCAAAGAAGCAACCGGCCAGCTACGCAACGATGTAACCACTCTATACGTGGATATAGGCGCACTCCGTTCCGATATCTTGGAATATATTTTCACGCTTAACAATTACGGCAAGAGTGAACAACATATGAGCCTGCCGATGGCATTGGATCAAGCGCGCTTCTACTTGGACTCCATACGTCAACATGAAGAAACGGTGAAGAACATACGAAACTCCACGCAATGCGCTTGGCATTTCTACTACCACTTCGGCAACGCCTCGGATGCGGCATTCGATCAGAAGGCGCGTGTCGAAATGTTTTGGCGCGACTTGAATCAAAGCAATTTCCGCATATCCGATATGCGTCTACACGCCGATCGTACGGTGGAAATGCAAAGTGAGATCGACGACACATTGGAGCATGTGGTGAATTTGCGCAATCATGTTATGGAAGATTATAATAAAATCAATGAGTTGGGCACTGATGTCACAGATTATCTGAACCAGAGCTTAATACCACGCACAAATCTTTTAATCGAAGAGAATTGGGTACAACAAGAACAACTGACAGGTGTGACCGATTCGATTGATAGACTCTATGAACAATTGAATATTTCCATGGATGATAGCGAGGGCATACAGCGGGAGGTACGCAAGCATTGGCTGCCAAAAGCTCAAAAGCATGCTGATAGATTGATGGAGCGTTCAAATGAATATGCCAGACAATTTCAACCCACGAGAAATGGTGCAAAGATCGCGATATTGGCGAGGTAAGTGATGTGCGAGGAATTGTGTTCTATAAAATGTAAAAGTTATACAATTCAGAAGAGCTTGTGAAAGTATTTTAGATTGCATAATCTCTATAGACCATTTAATTTTATTATTTTTGAGATCTATTCAAAATAGTCAAGCCATTGTTATCTCTATTTTATACAACAACAACTATTTTAAGTTTGAAATATCACTTTATAAAAATATTTCCTTCTTGATTCTGACACTAGTTCTGCGCATAAGAATATTTCCGATGCTATTGACGCCGCGAGACGCGCCTCCATTGAAGCTAAAGAACGTGTTTGGGAAGCGCAGAGTAGACTCTATCCTGACGATGATAGCTCTGTGATTGAACGCGCCGAGGTATCCTTAAACAAATCGAGAAAACTACAGAAAGAAGCGCTGACCGAGATGGAACGAACCAATGGTGAGTATGAATAACACAATTTACAAGCTTTTGCTTAAACTATTAAAATTATACACCACGTAGCACTCAAGCAAAAGCTCAAAATGAACGAAGACAAAGTGAACAGCATCAAAGCCACGATCTATGAGGCAGGCACACGCACCAACAATGTCTCTGCGCATTTACATGCCGCAGCTAATAATTCAGCGCGTAGATTGGCTTTGGAGAGTATGGACATCGCAAAGAATATTAGCGACGAAATGCGTCACGAACTGCAGAAAGCCAGACGAATGCATGAGGAAATCCTAAAGTTACGTGAAAAGTTCGCCATATTAGAACCGGATTGGGAAATAAAGCTCGGACGTGCTGAGGAGAATATATCGCTTACGAAAACCAATATACGTTTGGCCAACATTTCGCTCTCTTATGTGGAAGAACAAGCGCAGAAGGAGAAGGCGAAATTCGACGAATGGAACAATACAATGTCAAGTCAGGTGCAGGAATTGCGCGACAAAATCGCCAAGGCGCGGCACGCAGCAGAAGGCGTAAGTTGTGATACTAAAGCGGAGACCAAATACATGCTAACTCTTACTTATTTACTTTACAGATCAAAATCTCACTGGAATCACTGAATCCGAAATGCTCACGCACATATCTACCCACCTTATATGGACTCTCCACTTCGAACACCATTAAGATTTCATTTGCGCTGCCAAATCGCAATGGCAATTCGCCGCTGTTGCACATACAAGGCAGCGATGGACGTTATATTGCACTCGAACTCTACAAGCGGCATGTGCGTCTGATTTGGAATCTTGGCGGCACAACTACCATAATTACACATCCGCTTGAGGTGCAAACGCGTGATCCCAAGTATGACGATGCCTGGTATCATGTGGAGGCGAATCGCACGCTGAACATCGGCAGTCTATTGGTAAGGCGCATGAATAACTATGGCGCACTGGTGCCCGGCCAAGCCGTGAGTGGTAATACCGATGCTGGATACACGCGCTTCCTCCAAACGCCCACCGAACGTATACATCTGGGCGGTTATCCAAGCGATATGTCACAAAAGGAGATGCAACAAAGCGCTGGTCTCAATGTGGTCGTGCACAATGTAGAAGTGGATAATCGTCCCTTGGGCATATGGAACTTTATCACTAGTGAGGGACGTTGTGGTGGCGCAATTATTGGCGCACAGGAATCCACATCCACCTCGATAGCACGCCACTTCAATGGGTTAGGTTATGCGGAGGTGAAGAAGTCACGTTCGAGATCGTATCGTATGAATTTGTTCGCGCTACAAATGACCTTCAAGACACTAGATGAGAATGCGCTACTCTTCCTGGCGGTTGATGATAAGAATGTAAGTTGTTTGAGTCACCAGGGTCGATATTTCAACTAATTTTGATTTGTTAATTTGTTTTCAGAACCGCTCCGTGTCGGTGACGCTCAGTCGTGGACGCATTATGTTCCGCATTGATTACGGCGATGAGGCGAAATTGGAAATAAACACCACCAACAAATACAACACGGGTAGATGGGTTAAGATTGAGGCGGCGCGTGAGTTCGTGCCCAAACGCGGTACTGAAAATGGCATCTTACGCGTGGACAATGAACGCGCTATTACTGGTTCGCCCACGGTGCCCATTAAGAGTCACATGTTGCCCGACTTATCGAAGCCGGTATACTATTTGGGTGGTGTGCCGCCAGGTGAGTGTAGCAAATTCAAAATTATGTGTTTGATGTTAGAATTCACCACCTAACTCTTATTTAGGTTTCAAATCGGGCACATCCAAGGCGCCTGGTGCGGATAATCCCTTCCTGGGCTGTATGAAGGACGTGCAAGTCAACAGAGAAACTTACGATCCACTGGAGAGCGCAACACACTTCGGCGTCGAGCCGTCTTGCAAAGAAATTATAACAAAGTAAGTAAATATTTACTAAATAATCTTATTTAAAAATGATATTAAATTTAAAACATACAACATTTTTCTACCCACAGAGCCGGCTTTACAGGCCAAGGTTACATCGAGCTACCCTCTCAGTCGCTACGCAAGCGCGCCAACACCGGTTTCGTCTTCCGCACCTTACAATCCGATTGTCTGCTACTACTCTCCGCCTATCCACCCGAAGTTGCTGAAGACTACGACGACAAAGATATCAAGGGCAACTATTCGATCAGCTTAATCGATGGTCATCTACAAGTATGGATAAACTCCGGACGCAGTCTATTGAAAATCATTTCGAACAACACGCTAAACGATGGTGAATTCCATGTGGTGAATTTAATTAAAACTGGTCGCAAATTCGAACTGATGGTCGATGATGAATTGCAAGACACAAAGAGTTTAACCGGCGCACCCACACTTGTCAGCATGCCACGTGACGCTGGTGGCCTCTATATAGGCGGTGCGCCACCTTATGAGGAGTTCACACCGCTAGCGCCGACCTTTATCAAATTAGAGGGCGCCATACGTGATGTGGTCTTCAATAATCATACGGTCAACTTAAATCAGGCAATAGCCTTCTCGAACGTGCAAATCGGTCGTAATGGACCAGCAATGGGCACTGTTAATGGACTGATCGATGTATTACTTAAGACTGAGCCGATGATTGGCAAGAGCTTTACCGCATCGCCTGAAGGATGTTTGAGGGTGAGTGGTGTTGATTTTTATTCTGTAATTGGTGGAAAATGCACTTAATAATGTAGTTGAGGAAATTATATATTTTTCCTTTAGATATTGGGTATTTTGTACATAATTATGGTAATTTAATAACACCAATCCGTTTTAGTAATTTTTATTAATTTGAAGATTTTTGTTTTAACTAATATTTATTCCCATAAAACCTTGTCCTTTTAACTAAATTATTTCAAGCTCCCAAACCAAATTTTTAATACCGTCCATCACTACGCTTTAATCTTCCTTTTCGATTAAGAAAAATCCCTTTTGACAGCTAAAAAAACTTAGTTCTTTCTATATTTAACCTTTTGGATAACGAAACCTCCAACCTACCCCTCTATAGAACGGTATCTTATTGTCCGCAATCTTAGCAGAACTCACGCCACCGAATCTTTAAAATTTCCATTTACATTTCACCACCACTCCTAGTAAAACGTAATGGGATTCCAATCGGTCGAGGATTCCATTTATTTATTTTATAGCTCTTCGACTCTCATATAGTATTACCTCAATTTACCAGATATGGACTTTTCATTATTTTTACCAATGCACATTGATACCTTGCTCCTCATCGAATTTCCTAGTTCTTATCTTGCGCTCAAAGGATTTCAGTCGGAAGTCATTGTGTAGGAACTGTCAAAACTACGGCGGTTCATCTTAATCTTAATAAATTTTAAAAGCTAATTTTCCGTGAGAGATTACCTTAATTTATTGAAGGAGAAAGTATCTAAAGCTCACCTAAGGGAAGGGTAACTAGTTAGAATTCGAATTCCAATATAGATAAAAGAGTTAGTTATTAGCCAGGTTCTTTCTCAAGGTATTATGGATCTAATATTGATTTTGTTAAACTATTATTAAAATTTGTTTATATTTTTATCTTTAATTTCCCATTGAAATAGATATTTTTCCTTCTTGAATTAAGTTATACAAAACTTTTACTAAAGCATGATTCCTTCCTTTTCATCACAAGTTAAATTTAAGTCATTTTATGTCATTCCGATTTTTCTGATAACATAATTCTAAAACAATTAAGGGGTTAGGGGTAGTCAGAGACACAAAAAAATTAGAATTTTCAGTAATTTTTTTTTTTGCTATTAAATCATGTTATTTTACAAAAGTAATAATATGGCATTATTACACAATGTTTTGACTTGAAGTCACGAAAATTTGACAACAAAAAATTTATAATGTCCAATCGGACAAAAAAATTGATTTATAAATAGATAATCCTGGGCCTGATCGAAGCTTCTTTTCAGATTTTCGTGAAAAAATAAACAGTTAATTGATCTTAAAAAATCGAAATTTTTGAAAAAAAAATCCTTCGATTAGGCCTGAGTTTATTATGTATTCTAAAAGCTGTATGAATTTCATTAAAATCTACTGAGCGATTATCGAATTACAGTTGTCACCAGTTCAAAAAACGTAGTTTTGAGATAAACGCATTTAAAGTTTCACACTAGCGTGTTGGATTGCCTGATCGCTCTTTGTTATTTGTCGAATAACTCGAAAAGTTATTATCGGATCAACTTCAAATTTTCAGAGTATATTAAGATATTACACTTAACGAAAATGCAAAAAAAAATAGATTTTTTGAAAATCCTGACTACCCCTAACCCCTTAAACACCTCGTCTCATATTGTTTTTGCCTGACAAATAGCATAATGATATGGGATGATACATGCTTTTTAATTAGTAAAAACTTATAAGGCTGAGCACTTATTGGAGCGAAGAGCAATGACATTGTTGTTCTTAAATGGTTTTTAATCTAGAATAAATACTAATTTTGTAGTTGATTCACTTAAGAGTATAAATGGCATATATTTCTCCTTTTTCCACCATCAGCACCTTACTCTACATCCACTATGCGCTCAGCCTTAATCTAATTAACACCAAATTGCTACTTGCATGCCTCATATCATCGTACGAAACGCATTATCATTGAATTTTCTTTTTTATTTTATAGGACTTTAGTTGTTGAGTCTAGAGAAATCCAAACTCAGTACCCTAAACACAACGACCATTTGTTATTATTTCTAATTATTTGAGATAAGAACACTAATTAAACTGTTAAATTTATAATTCTATATAAAATCAGCGGCCATATTATAATATTGCCATTTTATATGTGTGTAAAAATTATTAAATTTTGTGTGGCATTTAAAAAACAACAACTTTTTGGTTGCGGTACTACGACTACAAATTATTTTTGTAAATACCTACACTTTTCATTATACACAAATGTTTACTATTATATGTATTTTTATGGTGTATTATCACGAGTTACGAGCGTACTGAAAACTGAAATGAACAAACGTTTTTCTATATGTATTTATGTATATTCTAATTATCATTATTAAACACTTCATTTAGTATTTAAGTGAACATTTCACGAAATTTATGCGCAAATCATCTCAATTTCATCAATAATCAATTTAAAACTGCAAAGAGTTTATCATGACGTCACAAACTGAATGCGCATAAAAAATATGTAAAATATTTCACCTTCATCACATTGCCTTTTTGTGTTTGTTTAAGCTTTTGTATTCTATTTTTTAATTTTAAATTTATTTTTTATATATAATAAAGCAAAATCATTTTCACTTCATTTTGGCCAATATTAACTATGCACTTTAATAAATGAATTGTATAAAATTTGTTGTTGTAATAAAATGAAAAACGAAAACATATTTAAAAATAATTTTCATTTACATATTTTTAATAAAGCATTATTTTTTAACAAAAAAACAATCATGAAAAAAGGTTTTTTATTTATTGGAAACTAACCACCATTTCACACAACTTTCGGCTTCACTAAATTTACGCTAATAAACTAACCTTTTGAAATCACAAAGCTTTCACGGCAAGCAAAAGCTCAAACTAACAAAAAAGCGCGATGCGTAAAGGTGCGTTTAAATGTTTAAAACTTACGACAATGAAGACTGTTAATAATAGGTAACTGGCTTATCTAAAACCGACACTAATCACTGGGCACTAAGAAAACTGTATATAACTGTCATACATTGCTAAACCAAAAACCAAATCACACTTTCGACTAAAAGCTCCACTAGCAGATGAAAGCTGCGATTTAATTATTGTAAAATTTTGAAATTTTGTTGAAAGTGTTGACTGCGACAACTTTCCGCCACGCGCCTACATAACGCATATAAAAATACATATGTATTTCTCCACTTTCTCTCTCTCTCTCTCCATCTCCATCTCTCTCCAACTCGCACGCGCACGCCCACCATAGGTTGGCAGCTATTCATACGAGCCGAGCGCCTTCAAATTCGGCGATGTAACGCACAGTTACGCCCAACTTCAAGTGCCACAACGTAATTTCTGGCAACGTAATTTCCACATCTCATTCGGTTTTCGCTCCTTCTACCCCAACGGCTTAATCTTCCTAGCACCGGGCACCAAAGAGAAGCATAAACACTATGTTGCTCTGCTGCTCAAGAACGGTCAACTGCTGTTGATTGTGCGCGGTCGTCGTCGTGAAGAATTGAAATTAACAGCCAAATTAGACGATGGTGAATGGCATCACGTGACGATATTGTGTCAAGAACGCAAAGTAACCATGTCGGTGGAGATTGGACAAACCGATCAGAAGACATCGGCGCAAATGAAGGTACCGAAAAAAATTGCCGCCACAAATGTGCTATTTGTTGGCGGTTTGCCAGAGAAGGTCCCCAAGTTGCCATCGGAGTTGTTGCAACGCGTAGAATCCTTCAAAGGTTGCCTGCGTCGCATGAGCATAAATAACAGCACACAAGATCTGGCGCGTCCCGGTAAACATCAGCATGTCGGACAGTGTTTTCCAAAGGTGGAGAAGGGCGCATACTTTCCTGGAGATGCCTACGCGATATATAGTAAGTATTGATGAAGTTTCATCTCATATATAGAGTTTTCTATTCTTAGATAAAGAGTTATAATTGAGATTTCTTAAATGTCAATCATATGCAGGGAAGCCCAATTATGAACAGAAAATTACTTTGAAGCCTTGGAAATTATCCTTATTTAGGCTTGCTTTTCTTTCCTCCATTGCTTTTCAATAGAAATCTTAAGAAATTCCTTTCCTTTACAGAACGCAACTTCCATGTTGGCAAATACTTGGAGTTCGAGCTCGACTTTCGCACCTCGGAACTTTTCGGTATACTTTTGAGCATATCCGAGCCCTCAGGTTTTCCAGCGCTCTCACTAGAACTCAACAATGGCAATGTAAGTACTTAATTCTGACATTTTTAGAATTATTTTGGAAAATTATTATATTAATCCGACAACGTTTTCACTTAGATCATCTTCTCAACCGATCTTGGCGATGGCATGCCCTTCCGCGTACAATCGGAACTACCCAGCAAATACGCCTTATGCGACAATAAATGGCATAACATATCGGCACTCTACGATTACGAACACATCACGTTACGCATCGATCAGATGGCGACCACGAAAGCGAGATCGACACTACAACGCAACAACAGCAAAGTACAAACGAAATCCGCGCTACACATAGGTGGTCTACCAGGTAAATATTTTTGACGGGTTTTCAATGGGTTCTCAAGCTTAATAAAAAATAATATTTTTATAGAAATTGCACCCAGCGGCACTGTGCTGGCGCGTGAGAACTTCAAGGGCTGCATACGCAATGTGTCCATACGACAGGAGCGACGCGATTGGATCGACATGGACGAGCTGCACAATGTTTTGCTGAGTGAATGTCTGGTCACTGGTGTGGACCATTGATTGCGATTGTGTGTGGATATATGTGATTGCAACATGTTTACGCAGCAATGAAAATGTGAGTGTCCACAGTGTACTATTTAGTATGTAGACAAAGTTTGAATTATGTAGCAGCTATATTCGTTTATGTTTAAGTAGAAAGTTGAAGTCTTTTGGTGGACCAGTAGCATACTCAAATAGTCTACTTTTGGTGTAATTTTATTATTATTGCACATACTGCTGGGTGTCCGAACTGCAATGTATCATTGTGATGACAGTTTAAATTAAAAAAATTAACAGTAAACGAATGAAATGCAAAGTTGCGCTAAAACTTAGCAATAAGAAAAGAATTCATATATGCTACCTTCCAAGTTTTGCTTAAAAAATAATTATTTTTAAATATTTTCGAAAAAATATTTATTTTCATTAAAAAAAATTATTTATCAGAAAAAAATAGAAAAAATACTATAAATTTTTATCCAGAAAAAAATTTAAATTTCTTAAAAAACGTTTTTATAAAAAATTAATTTTAATTTAAAAAAAATGTTTTATAAAAAATTTAAATTTGTTAAAAAAAGTTTTTACAAAAAAATAATTTTAATTAAAAAAAATGTTTTTATAAAAAATTTAAGTTTCTTAAAAAAAATTTCGACAAAACTCATTTTCATACCCACAAACATGTTTCGACACTCCTAAAGTACAGTAGTAGATCTTCTAAACATGCTTTGATCCTCATTCAATTTCAGTTTCTTAAGCTGAATCTTAGTTTTTAAAACTTCAAAAATCGACTATGTATCTACATATATGTATGTATATCCCGCTCTAAATGAATAAAAACTGTTTTGAGTTTAAACTTCCACCACTTTTGAGCAAACTTTCTATATTTCTTAAGAGTCGATGAAAATACGAACGACACTGCCATAACGCAATTACGCTTACGAACACGCTATAGGTATTTGAAAATTATTGCAAATGTGTAATTAAAAATAGCGAGCAAAAAATTATGAATAAATATGCAAGTGTATATCACTTTAAGAGGAGTGTGAAAGCTTCCAGAGTGGAGCTTTTTAAGCTTTCATACAAGTGATATGCAGCATTAAATACTTATTTCAGCGATAACGACTTATATATATGTGACTATATATGAATTATATATAAGTATATCGAATTTATTATATACAAATGCGCTTAAATACATATATATGTATGTATATATATATTTAAAAGTATGTATATATATAAGTGCCCGCATATTTTCAATTTAAGCGCTACAAACTATAATGAATTCTATATTTTAAATCATTGCCAATACTTAGAATTTCCACTAAAACAATCTACATACTTGTATTCGTGTATTCAATGCATTAAATTAAGTGAATATTATTTAAAAAAAGATATACAGCTGTATGTGCTATGTGCGTACGAACGAACCAGTGACTGCATTTTAAGAATACAACTAGTTAAGTCTAGCATAAAATTGTTAACTCTTAGCTATAAGCATACTTTTAGGCTAACTATAATTTATAAGTAAGTATGCAAATGAATTGTAAAGTGAGCATACAGATTTATATGAAACAAATAATTTTTTTAATAATTTATGTTCATTTATATTTTTTTATAATTTTATAATTTCATTTAATAAGAAGAGAGGCTTTAGTTAATTTTTTATTTGTTAATTATTTTATTTTTAATTATATTTATGTATGTGCTCGTTGCACTGGTGTTCGTTTATTTGAATTTATTATTTTATTTATTGATATATATTTAATTTTTAAGCTCACTGCATATTTTGAAAAGCATTTTTTGTCGCCAAAACTTATAAAAGTTAAGATTCATAATATATTTCGTACTTATTTAAGCTTGTATATAGTTATAACTAACAAATACATACATATATGTACCTATCTATATATTATATATTAAATGTTCTACTTTTTTCACTACATATTGTACAGTTCATAAAGTTATATAAAATGTTGTAAATACAAATTAGTAATAAAAAAATATACATTTACTTTAATTAAATTTATATATGATCAATATGTAATTTTATAGTTTTTAGTTAGCATTTAATTAGTTTGTTAAAAATATTTTCTTATATGTAAGCTAACCATAGTTGTTCATGTAATCACAGCCAATAGCAAAATAAATATTTTTAAGTTAATATAGAGTTATATGTCTATTTTATAAAATAAGTTCATTTAAAAAGCATTAAATATTAATTACTTAAAAGTAGTTACTATAAAAATGTATGCATGTCATCAAATCGAACAAATAAAAAATATTTATTTAAAAAATGAAGTTTTTGTAAACAAGTAAAGGAAGTTTTGTAAGTAAGTAAAGAATATACATATATTTTTATTTGTTTTTATTTCTTTTTCATTATTTTCATTATTTTTTATGTTTTCTAAACAAGTAAAAACAAAAACAAAGTAAGTAAAAAATATTCATATTATTATTGTTATTTTATTTATTATTTGTTTAATTTAATTTAATTTTATTTTATTTTTATTTCATTTCATTTTATGTTTATTTTTTTATTTTTTATTTTATTTTATTTTATTTTAATTTACTTTATTTTTATTTTATTTTATTTTATTTTATTTTATTTTATTTTATTTTATTTTATTTTATTTTATTTTATTTTATTTTATTTTATTTTATTTTATTTTACTTTATTTTATTTTATTTTATTTTATTTTATTTTATTTTATTTTATTTTATTTTATTTTATTTTATTTTATTTTATTTTATTTTATTTTATTTTATTTTATTTTATTTTATTTTATTTTATTTCATTTCATTTCATTTCATTTTATTTTATTTTATTTTATTTTTTATCTTATTTTATTTTATTTTATTTTATTTTTTATTTTATTTATTTTATTTTATTTTTTATTTTATTTTATTTTATTTTTTATTTCATTTTATTTTTTATATTATATTTTATTTTCCTTTTTATTTCATTATAATTTTTAATTTTATTTTATTTTATTATTTTATTTTATTTTATTTTATTTTATTTTATTTTATTTTATTTTATTTTATTTTATTTCATTTTATTTAATTTAATTTATTTTAATTTTATTTAATTTTAAAATTAATTTTATTTTATTTTATTCTTTATTTTATTTTATTTTATTTTATTTTATTTTATTCTTTATTTTATTTTATTTTATTTTATTTTGTTTTATATTTTTTTTATTTTTTCCCACAAACCAAATTACAAATCATTAAATTAAAATTTCAAGAAATTTCATTAATCCCCAATTGGCAACTCGGCAACTCTGCAAACAGCTGTTTGCCATACCAACCTCACCACACACACGCGCTCACACAGATGCATTTTGACACTTCGACGCGCCGCTCTCCCCAATTCTGCTCCACGTCAATTCAAAACAAAACATACCATTTGATTTTGTTGTTGTTGCTTGGTTGGCGCTCGCTCACGCAACGCATTCTGCAAAAGCAAAAAGCAACGGAATTTCGAGCCATTTTAGTTCTTTCGTGGAATTGAGCGAGTGCGGTTGATTAGAGCGCCAAGAATACGTGTGAATTTTTCAGTGAAGAAAATTTTTTTGGTCACAAAAGTTGTGAAGCAACAATTAGTGGGAAAGAATATACACAAATTCAAGCCGGATA
Organism: Zeugodacus tau; assembly: GCA_031772095.1. NCBI lineage: Eukaryota > Metazoa > Arthropoda > Insecta > Diptera > Tephritidae > Zeugodacus > Zeugodacus tau. Next base: position 4,664,954 of record CM062651.1, read on the forward strand.
ATCATAATTTAAGTGTTTAATATTCATAGTGAAGTGCGTGTGTACGGTGTACATTAGTGTATTAACTGTAAATGAAAAGCAAAGTTGCTTGAGTGCAAGGGGAACTGAATAAATTGATTTTTGCTTTTCCACCGTTATTTGATCGTGTGAAAAAGTGTAGTGTGTGTGTGTATGTGGTTTGCGCAAGAATTTCTTTGCATTGCAATTTGTTTAATTACTCGTAATTCAATTGGTGCTTATTCCATTTACTAAACCGGCTAAATTGGTTTTGATTGCGCTTTAGTAGCGGCGTTTCCCACAACATTTTGTATAGTATCTTCAAAGATGGCCAGTCAGCAGTGCAATATGGATTCAGTGAGTGCAAATTTCGAGGAGTTGCAGCAGAACGAAATCACCGCTATTCCACAGTACGGTCTCAAGTTGAAGTTTGATCATGTGTGGCCGGAGAAACGCAATCAGAATTTACGGCCGTCGCTGAGGCAAACGCTGCCGCTGGTGCCGTTAGCGTGCAGGTAATTACAACAATCAAATGTTTGTGTACATGTGTGTATGTTGCAATGTTTTATTTTCTAATCGTAAGAATATGTAAATGTGCTCAATGAAAAACAGCGTTATTTGATAAAAGTGGCTAACAAATGAGTAGTTTTCATTGAAGGTGTTTGCAAGAATACTGTTATTTCTAGAGTTTGAAGGGAGAGGCGTTACGGTAAATATACGTAGTAATTAACTTCATATGAATTCATTTGTGAAGGGCAGCAGTGATTAATAAAAATTATGAAAAATATGTGAAGATCTCCCATAGTAGGAGTTAATGCTTTTAGAGACTTACCAAGTACTAACTTCACTAGTGAAATGAAAGTAAACAAGTTTTTTGTTTTTTTTAATTAAAATTTGATTGTTTAATAAAAATAATTATTAAAAACAAATAAACAATATGCCTATTAAAATAATTTATTATATTCATTTAAAGCATTTTTATAAATTTAAACGAATTCTTTGTTGAGAATTAAAATAAAATATACAGTTGAACATTCATAACTTGGGCTTCTATAACTCGAAGTTCTCCATAACTCGACCTCTTGGCTTGCTAATAGTGTTTAGAAGTCAAATTTCATAAAAATTTTCTTCCATTAAACGAACTTTCCAATTGGCATGTAATTCTTAAAGCGCATTTTCGGGGAAATCCCACTTTGAACACAGCTGTTCTCGGAGAAGTCGCCGCGCGTTATTAGAGCTAACATATTCACTCGAAAAGTATTACTATTTATTGATAATTCTCCGGCACATCCCAAGGACGTACAAAGAAAAGTCTATTGAACCGGACGTTTTTCCACCTAATATGGCATCCAAATTGCTGCTGTTTGATCAGAGTATAATACAAAATTTTAAATTTTTCAACCAAGGCATAATTTTAAAAAGGTCCCGAAGCAACTGCTTCCTAGAGGCTGGATTTGGTCAACCTTATTTTTTTACACCTGATTTCGAATTATGGATAAGAAAAAAATGTTCAGCCAAAAATTACGGAATATGTACATAAGCAAACAACTTTATGCGAAGTAAATAAATAAATCTATGTAAATCTATATTTCAAAGCTTTTTGAAAAATTTTAAGTTTTAATGAAAACCTCTATAACTCGAAGTCTCTCTAACTCAAGGTTGTTTGTGAATTATGGTGATTCGAGTTAGGGAAGTTCAACTGTATACGCTTTCAGATTTTAGTGTAAATTATACCAATTAGTAATAATTTTGTAAATCAAAATCGATAATCAATATTTATTGTTTATTTTGTAAATTAAACAGGGTTGTTGTGGAATCTGATAGTTGTTGGAATCAGAATTCAAACTGACAAAAAATTCTGGTTCGTGACATGAGTTCTGATATTATTGGTTTGATCTTAAAATCACAAATTTTATTGGTTTCAGTTGTCATGGAAACCAATTTTATCGGTTTAACTATCAGAAACCAACCAAAAGCTTCAGGGCTGACAGATTTGAGATATTTTGATCAAATTTATTTTGTTTTGTCGTTAAAATGCTGTGGAAAAATATAAGTATTATTAAAAGAGAAGATAAGAACGTAATTATTGAATTCAACGGAAAAAATCAAAATATTCTAAGAAGTTCACAAAATAGGTAATACAGATTAGATCATGGAAATATCTAACTTTTTACATAAAAGTAAAACAATATATTAATTAATATTAAACCATATATAAATTTTTAAGTAAATATAAATACTATTTTTTATTTCCCATGGGTAGAAAATCAATTACTGCGATTTGCTTTCATTAACAAAAAATTTAAAGCTGAAATAATTTCTCATTTAAATTATATTTTCGGGTGTAATGAGTATTTTGAAGTAATTATGTGATTAATATTCCAAAAAAAATGTCTTGTAAACTTTTCCACATGAATGAATCGTTGCATAGCTGATTCGAATATTGGTTTTGCTTATATTCGAAAAGATGAAAATCCAATCAGAATCTGTGATACCATTGAAAATCAAAATTGATTTGCCATTCTGATATTAAGAAAATCTGTCTTCGATTTCACAACACCCCTGAAAGTTTCGAAATCATTCGTTTTCATATTACTTCCTATCTAATGTTAAATTTCATTTCCCAGAGAGCCATCTATCCTGATCATTCATAAAAATATATACAGGTTAGGTTAGGTTACTCTGGCAGGCTACAACGCCACACATAGACCAGTTTTGGTCCTTTGTGAAACCAGATGGAGTGCCGTCACTTCGTTAATGAGGAGTAGTCATCCTTTAGGATGCCAGCGCCTGTTGCGAATTTCAAAAGACTTTGTGGCTTTACCAACGAAATCTTTTCCAGATTAACGTACTGTGCAGCCCCCAAATGCTGAAGCCGTTGTCTTGATAATGCAGGACATTCACAGAAGAGGTGCTCCATTGTTTCTCTGGTGCCTTGCTCTTGACATTTCCTGCAGTCTTCACGATAGGCGTGCGCCGCCACAAGACAGTGATCAGTGAGTATGCCGATCATATTCCTACATTTGCTTCTATCGAGCGCCAATAGAAATTTCGTGTACTTCTTATCTGCCGCCTTGCACATAACTTTTGCGGTTTTGCATCCCGGTATATTCTTCCAGGAGGAGTATATTCTTCTTGAAGGCTGATATTGCCTTGATTGCCGCCTGACTGTCTTTGAATATCCTATTGGTGCGCTTAAGGATAGCTCAGCGGCTTTTCCAATTGCAAACACCTCCACCTGAAATATACTGCAGTGGTCCGGTAATTTGAATGGTTGCCTTATACCTAACTCCGCGCCTACTCCATGCTCCATTTTCGAGCCATCCGTAAATATGTTTAAATTGCTGCGTGCAGGTGCTATGCCCTTATGCCAGCCATCTCTTTCTAGGTTTACTTTGAACCTTCTTTCCCATTTGAAAGATGGGGTCAGGTAACGGTGTCCGCCAAACTGCCATTACCCACTGAGCTATGCCCTAGGTTCTATACTTAAATTCTCCTGCTGCCATAAGGCGCCTCGCCGATTTTGCCGCGCTGTTTTCACCGAAGAAATCTATAGGCAGCAGGTTTAGTATTATTTCAAGAGCCGCCGTTGGGGTGGTTCTTAGTGCTCCCGTTATTCAAATAGCCGCAAGCCGCTGAACCCTTTCCATTGGCTTTCGATACGTTGATTTCTGTGCACCTGTCCACCACACTAGAGCACCGTAGAGCAGAATCGGTCTAACCACTGCTGTGTAGCACCAGTGCGTAAGACTGGAGAAAGCCCCCAGGTAGTACCCAGCATTGGGTAAAATATATAAAATATGTTTTAATTTTTCATGCTTATGTCCTTAAAATATTCAATATTAAGTAGATTTTAATCCGAAAAGCTTTTTGAAAAAAAAAAATCCAAAACTTTGTTTCGATACTTTAATGAAATTATTGATTGCGTTACCTCAAAGCCCATTCTACATACAGTGCCATCGTAAAACTTTGTATTTGTACACAAAAGTTGCGTGTGCCATAGCCAAACATGTTTACCAAACTCATTCGCGCAGTTTTATTTTTAATCTTTTATGGTTAAAACTCAGGTGTGGAATCGACAAAGTTGAAAAAAGAGTTTCGATGAACTACAGGTATATGCATACAAGTAAATATGTATAAAAGGTTAGCATATGTTTGTATGTATGTGCTTTTCTTATTGCTGTGTACACCTGTTCGGTTTTTTATATACCAAATTTCGAAGCATAAATTTAGGCGTTCGCACCAGCTTTGAACAAACACAATGCTATCAAAACAAAAAACCGATATTCACACCTGCTATAAATATACGAATATGACAGCCCAAAAATAATGACGACGCATACTCGCCAACGCATAATTAAATAAAATAATCAAATTAGAAGTCTTACATTAGCTAGCGTCCTGTTTGCATTAATCGTTCGTGTATAAAATAATATGAGCCCCAGTAGCTTGAGAGTGTATTTGCGCGCCAGAACTTCGGCACCAGGCGGGCCACAACGACGCCAGTCTGGATGCGCATACACTTATACAAATGTAGGTGTATATGTATGTATGTGTGCTTAAGTAAATAAGCATACTACGGTTATTTAGGCCAAACGTGACGCCTGGTCGACAGGATGTCGATGAAAACTTCATTTGCCACACATATTTACTTACATATTTATTTAATATATGTATTCACGTTTCGTTCGTTAAGCTTGTGTGCGTGTTCCAACAACATATTTCTGCTTTGCTATTCAAATTAGCAACAACAAACGGTATTTAGCTTTATAAAATTCGTAACAAACTGAAATTTCCACAATCTACTAAGCTAAGTTGGTCCTTAAATGTTCCAGATATTCTATATATCAAGATTTATGTAAAAACAAAATCTGAAGTTTTATGATCGCCTTAATGGAAATGTATACAAATTTCTTTCTGAGCGAATAACAAAAATGGCGTGCCTTTCTTCATTTTATTACTTTTCGTGTTGTCCGAGGGAAGTTCTAGTTTTTATTACACTTTTCCATATACATATGTATGTAGATTCCAAAATAACTGTATTCGTTAAAGTACTCGTATGAGTAAAGTTTTTACTAGATACCCAAGGTATCTTAATTACTCTATTAAGGACATTGATTTAAAGTGCTACATTCATTCCATGTTTCCAGAAGATCATTTTGATACACTTTGTTTTTAAAGCTCTTTTTTATATACTCTAATACTCAAAATTTCTTTACTAAATCTACTATTATATCTTATATTTCAATGATTCCATACTTTGGGAAAAATTATAATACTTTCTGAATATGCCGATAAAAGTTTTTATTTAATTCGGCTTTGGCAATGACCAATGAAGCGAAGCGCAAAATAACCTAAAAATAATTTGTAAGCAATCAAATCCTCTTCTCGAAAAATATTTCTGCGATAAAAAAATTGAGGAAGGCTTAATACGTTTTCTCAGTCCCTGAAAAATTTGTTCGTAGAAGCTAATTTCTTCTTCTTGATTGGCCGAGTCCACAACAGCGTGCCACACATCTCTCCTTTTGGCAGTTTGGCGCCAATTGGTAATACCAAGTGAAGACAGGTCGTTCTCCACCTGGTCCTTCCATCGGAGTGGAGGTCTCCCTCTTCCTCGGCTTCCACCAGCGGGCACTGCATCGAAAACTTTCAGAGCTAGGGCACTTACGTCCATTCGAACAACATGCCCTTGCCAGCGAAGCCGCTGTCTTTTTATTCGCTGGACTATGTCTATGTCGTCGAATAACACATACAGCTCATCATTCCATCGTCTGCTGTATTCGCCGTTGCCAATTTTTAAGGGACCATAAATCTTCCGCAAAACCTTTCTCTCGAAAACTCCTAGTGCCGTCTCATCGGATGTTGACACCGTCCACGCTTCTGCACCATAAAGTAGGACGGGAATGATGAGGGACTTGTAGAGTTTAGTTTTTGTTCATCGAGAGAGAACTTTACTTTTCAATTGCCTACTCAGTCCATAGTAGCACCTGTTGGCAAGAGTGATTCTGCGTTGGATTTTAAGGCTGACATTATTAGAAGCTAATTTACTTTCGGATAATCAAATGAACTCATAAACCTATAATGAGATTAAAGCAGCAATGCGACATTTTTATATAATGTGAAACCTAATTTTAACTGATAGCATGTTGGAAGAGTATGTGTTTCCCAAAAGTTACACGTTTTTATTTGTCAAATATAGCCAGACACTACAAATAGGTTGAGAAGTTTATACAATCGTATACCAGAGGTGTATTCTACAAATATTTCAGCTGCCTGAGATTCACAAGGCTTTAGCAAGCAGTGAATCGAACAGACCACTGGTATTAATTCAATAAACTGGTATAGTCAAAAAGGGATAACATAGCAGTCAGTCTTAATACTTTAATGTTAAATCGAAATACCCGTTTGTATTGAATTCTTGGCCAACTGTGTTAATGCTTTTACATTTAAGTCATTCGTACCGAATCGAAGATAATTATTATATTACGTATACAAAGGACTCATAAGGAAACATAACCTAAATATTTTATAATATTGTTATATTACTTATATAAGCTTTTCCGTGTAAATTAGGCAGCTTTTCACGAGCAATTATAAATCCATTAAAATGTCATTTACATCTCAAACCGTTACATTTCACTTTCCGTCAAATGATATTACAATAAAGGACTAAAGGGCTTGGCAAATTTTCACATGTTTCATATAGTATGTACATCTGTATGTAACAATATGTGTCAATAGTGCTGTCAGCAATTTTGGTTGTGGTTTCAACCGACTTTTTCAGCTTACTCTACTTCATATACAATAGATATCTCCATACAACAATAGTAATCCATGTAATACTTACAGATTCACACACCGATATTTGTATAGTGGAAGCCAACGAATTTAGGCCAGTCAATCAGTCAGTCAAGCATTTACGAGTAGTGTATTATGTTGAGTAAGCCAAGTTATTATTTATTATGTTCATTTGTAAATACTCATATTGGCTTTGGATAACCGGCGCACAGCAAAATAAATAGCAAGCAAATGGAATTTTTATTTACTCTTCACTGTAAGGCAAGCAATTTCGCAAAGTATGCGGCGACCGAACTGAGATTGCGCCAACAATTGGACGAGGAAAATATTTGAGTAATAACCAAACACAATAAGTGGCAATATATACCAAAGTTATGCGAAATTGTCTTTGAAAGACTTGTCAGTGAAGAATTTGAACTTTGAAAATGTGATAAGATAATGCATTTAAGTTAGTGGGTCGAGTCTTCTTTGATATTGAAGTTTATTGTAATTTAATTACATTTAATAAAGTTAGTAATCGTACTTATTAAGTGAGTCACTTATTATTTTAATTTATGACTTCATGGCTTTAATGTTGGAACAAAGGGATCTCAGTGCTTTGAAAACAGCTTTGAGTTTGTTCAAATCCAAACCAAAAATAGAGTGATGAACTACTAATCAATATTGATTTTGCAATTGAATATTCTGAGGACTCTCAACTTTCTCATAGATCGGAAGAACTTTTAAAAATAAATCCTTTTTCTTACTTCGAAGAAAACTTTCTAACAAATTTTAGTCAAAGAAATAGAACTAATGTAGAACTCATTAGTCCAATTATATAATCTTAGGTCCCTTGCTTTTTTCGCTATAAATTTGCTTCAAGTGGAATACGAAAACTAAAATCACCTAATAAGAGCTGAAATGCCGAGTACATTTTGGGTACAAAATAGACAAAAAGTTTAGAATGAATACTAAGATAGATTTCATGTGTCACTTCTTATAATGCAAAGGCATATGAGTTAACTTAGATGTACTCAAAAACCCATTTTGACGTTATCGTAGTGATTATCTCTAGTACCTGCCAGTACAACTGTTTATCGGCAACTGGTATCTAGCGCGTCACGTGTTGAAGAACGCTTTTGGTTTAAGTTGAAACAGCTGGTTCTTGTATTATACTTATCAGTCAATAAGTTATTTTATGTTTTTATGCCGCAAAAGTATATTAGCCGAAGGCAGATAATTATTTTCCACAGTTAATTTTTTTCGTATACAAAAAATATGTGGAGTCGCAATTGATTTTGCCACTCCAATTCAAGCAGTTACGCCGCTTTCGTGTTCATAAAACTGAAACAGCTGCACAGCTGCGTTTCATATTTATTTATTTATTGCATTGTTTTCTGTATTTTGCTTTTGTTTAATCATAAATACTTGGAAAATCATAAGTATATGTATGTATGTATGTACATGTGCCTACTTGTATGTTTCATTGGCGTAATCGCCAAAGTGTTAGGCACACTCATTGAAAAATGGAGCGAATGCCTGATAAAGCCGCTTGAAATGCTTATCATTGAATGCCATTTGACTATATTTTACATAAAAAATTGAAGTGGAGTACATACATACTTTAATATACGGAGAAATACCCAGAATTTTTTTCAATTTTTAATTTTTTGAAAATAATTGTTTGAAAATAATTTTTTTTATTAATTTTAAAGCTCTGATTCACTGCCAACATCTTTCAATTTTGAACTTTAGAATTTTTTTCGAAATAGTTTTATACTTTATATTTTCTAAGAATTTATGCTCTGCCTCCTTCAAATTTAACATGTATGTAAATATTGACATTGCTTCAACCTAGCCTAACTTAAACAAGTAACCTTCTCAACGCACTGATTAAATTATGTCATATTTTATCTCGACAGGCTGTCTCAAGAGTTTTTTAGTCGTGCGCACTAAATAAACTCATTATGTATATTCCGTAAGTAATATTGTCTCGTGCGAAACGATTTTTATCATGAAAGCTTCTAAGAGTTCTAGTGCACTTATTTACCAATAAGAAATGCCTATATCAAACACTTTGTAGCGCTATCAGTTTCTATCACATAGATAATAGTAATTATTAAAAGTTCATTGTTGAAATTTTAATTGAGTCATCGTGAGTTCTTGAAACTTGCTTGGAAATTCCTATTTTGTTTTTTATTTGATTTGTTAAAAAATTTGGGTGTCAAAGTAAACAATCTATATAAACTTGAAAAGATAGAATAATCTGTAGTGTTAGATAGAAAGAAGGTTTTGGTGTAGGTGTCCTTTGGAGCCCTAGAAACGAAACTCAAAACTAAATGGCCGTATCGATCTAAAAATTATCTTCTATATAAACCATGAATGTATGTGAAATACTTTGAATCATAATATTTTTAGAAATTTTCCTAAGTAACAATCATTTGTTATTGAAGTATTCGCATAATTTCCATATTTGGCGCCAAAGTTACTGCCGACTTGACACGCATAGAAAATGATTACGCCTCAATGAGTCTACTCGTATATTAACATAAAATTTTATGTCGTCCTACCGCTCTCTTCTACGCACGCTCACGTCATGCTCATAGTTCAATGTGTGCATTGGTAGTATTTTTATAGTTGGCTTGTTTTTATAACTCGAAATTCTCATAAGTTAAATAAAAGTAAACAAAGTAGAATTCATAAGTTGTGTGTCGAGTCGGGCGTTCGCTGCCAGACATTGACAATCACGCAAGGCTATCGAAGCAGCAGCAGCGGTGGCACAAATGGCACAAACTCTTGAGTTATAAAATATTTATGTATACTATTTTTGGCTGTCATTTGGCTTACACAAGCTTAAGAAAACTTTTCGTATTGTATTTATTTTATTTTATTTGCCTCAAATCGGCAAACAAAGCAAGATTTTAAGTATTTTTCGAATACAAATGTACATACATACATATATGTATACCTATTGGTAATTAGTGATTGTCTTGCTTCGAAGCATCAAAATATATGGAAAAGTACTTTAGAGCGGTACGAAATTGAACTAGTGGGGAAAAATCGCGAAATTATTACATGGATTTCTATTAAGGTTCCCTGAATGTTCTAATTTTTTTAATTTTATTTGAAAAAATATGATTAAAATCTAGTTGCATGTATAGGAAAGGAGCAAACTTGTAATATTTTCGGTTCATAACTTTTTTAGGCATCCCAATGGAAATGTTTGAAAATAGACGAAATTATTATACCACAATATTAAAGTGCTTTCGTTTACTTTCGAAAATATGGGCAAATCTCTCGTTTCTTATAATATTGTTTCGTTGTACCTAAAGTGGGCATAATCCGGCCAATACTTTCCCTTTATACCGTATATATCGGTTAGTATGTGAGATATCTTAACAAAATTAAATGAACGTAAAATTTTGGATACAATGTAGCTTGGTGATAAAAATTGTTGTAATCGATCCAGGAAGTACCCCTGCTTCCATATACATATACTACATACATATAATATATTTCGTTATTTTAGTAGACTCTTTAAAGATAGTGAGAGAGAAATTGTATCTTTAACTTTTAACAGACACGAATCTTTATGTCTTTTCTTAAATATTTATTCCAAATTATATATAATTCCTTATTGCTAAGTTTCCTCAATTTGGGCTATTTTTGGACTTCAGATAGTTCAGATCAACTCAATTTTTGGTCGAATGGCATCTCAGTTCGCTCAAGTAATACTAATGTAAGTTCTAGTAAAAAGAAATCCATTATTTTTGCACGAAGTTGAAGATTTCATTTAGCTTAGTTATGAACCGATTTAGTCAAATATGCAATATGTTCTGCCACTCTCATAGAAACCCAACCATCCCGAAGCTTCTGGCCCGACTTTATTCTGCTGGAACACAATTTCTTTCGCACCGGCAAAAGTTGGACCGATTCTGGGCGATTGTTTTCTGCAGACAGTCCAATTGCTGACAGTACAAGTTCGAAATAAGGATTTGACCGTAAGGAAAAGGTCGTAAATGATTCCCCCACCAAACAAACAGTAAAATCTTAACTGACTTAGCCACCGTTTGTGGCTGTGGTTATTTCCAATTCAAACAAATACTTTCTAATCTGTTACTGTTCAAACAATTAGCCACCTTGTAATTACGCTGCATAAATTTCCGAGAATTATAGTTTCGTTTACATTTATTTTCTAGGTATTTATATGTTGTTTTATTTTATTTGTAAGGGCAGGCTTATATACATATTTTATAATTTCTTTTGGTTGAACAGGGTATTTCAGTGATAACATTAAATCAATATCATAAAAGGAATAGAGTTATACTTATCTAAATCTCATGGCAATAGATTTAATAAAAAATATAATAAAATTTCTAATTCTTTAACATTACAGATTCTAAATTTTCGATCTATTTGTTCTTCACACTTATTTATAGTATGGACAATAACTCTGTCAACTTCATTTATTTGAGTATAATTTAATATTTAAATTGAAAATTTAAGCCATCACCACTCTTAATCAGTAATAGAATTGTTTCAAAAAATTTCAAAATTATAAAAAAAATACGGTTTAAAGAACACACCCTATACATTTAGCTTCACTTGTCCTGCCCAGAAAGTTCACTGTAACTTGTAGAATACATTTTCGTTAAGTATTTATTTTTAACGGTAGCTGGAATTTACACACACACACACTCATCTACTTTTATGTGTCTGTAAGTGCAGTCGACGCATGCATTTATGTATGGATGTATGTGTGTGTGCATATTAAATCACAGCCCAAAATGGTGTTGTGTCGCTGTTGCCAATGGCGAATGGCGAGACACACCTTAATGTAGTATGTCAACACCAGCCGGCATAATGGACTTGCTGGGTTATTTATAAAATTGCATCGAATTACACATTTTATAAAGCGCACACATACGCGCGAATACAGTGGCGTACCTATTAAGAGGGATGGTGGACTTAAAAAGTTTATTTATTAAAAATATTAACATTTTATAGGCACACAAATTCATTCAGGGACAATAATTACGAGCCTTTCTCGCACTTTTAGCTATTTGTCTGAGATATACCAAAAACAATTCGATTTACAAAAATTTCGAATTCGAAAATACTCGAAATATTTATGAAATCTTTCACCTATGTATATAAGACATTAGCGAGAAATATTTTATTTCCAACAACAATTTACTCAAATTTCACTTAAGGGGGGTTTGTTTCGTCGAAAAAATACCTTTTTTCATGAATTTTTTTAGAAAAAATTATTGCTGTTGGTTTATTTTACTTATTATTTTATGAAAGTACAACATTTGAAGGATACTTAAAGAAAAGTTTTATCGAAAAATAGCGAGGAATAACGGATTTATCGTCGATCTCTGCAGGCACCTCGAAACAAAGTGTTTGTGCGGTGACCAGCCTACAGCATCACTGGATCATCCGAAACCAAAAAATCAAAATGCTTTCTTTAGTTTATTAGTTTATCTTTCAATTGACGTCGCGTTTTTTTTAATCTTTCAATTTTTGGTACCATTTTCAAGCCAAAATGACGATTTTAGACGAAAAAATCGACCTATTTGTTATTGTAAAATTGTTAGTAATTTTTGGAAAAACTCGACGTCATTCGAGAGCTATATATATGTAAAATATTTGTTCAAAATTTCAAAACGATCGATGAAGTAATTTTTTCTGTAGGCTGGTCACCGACTTTAAAAATGACATATTTGGAAAATCGATTCAAAGTTTTGTACACACAGCGCAGGTAGGTGGGGGTAGCGTTATTCAAACTGCAGTAACTTCGTTAGTTTTTCTCCGAATGACCTAAAATTTTAACACAATATTCTTGAGATGTTGATGGTTCAGGAAAAAAATAAAAAAATAATGAAAAAAAAGTTGTCAAACCTTAACCCCCCCCTTAAAGGTTTTCCGTTTCATTTTATGATGTTTTGATTATATTATTATATGCCATTTGCTTTATAAACACTTTTGTCTATTTTTATTAGCACGCGTCTGGCTTATTAATGACGGGTATTTTAATATTATAAATGATATTTGGCTGTTTATATTCCTCTCCATATTGGCATGAGTGTAGATGCTAATCAGTGTGAGATTTTGGTAACTTATTTTCACAGATAGTGCTCTTTGTGAGGAGGAACTCACTTGAATTTGCCAATGATTTTCTTTTTTGATATTCTTATATCTATTTTATTGTATATTATATAAAGTATATATACATATATGATACTTCAAACCTTTTCTGATGCCATAGTATTCAAGGTTTGAAAAAATATATATAGTATAGAGAAGTATAGCATAACATTTAAACTGTGTTTCCAGTCTAGTATAGGCATAGCCTAAGGAAACGTTCTCATAGCACTTGTTCGAAGTGGTTCTATAAAGAGATTCCGATACGTCTGAGTTGGCAATCCTTGTTCGAGTGAAAATCTGTGTTCGTTCCCGTTACCAAGACCTAAGTTAAATCCGATAATTCCTTGATCATTCTAGGCGCTGACAGTCTGTTTATATTTCAACGAGTGTTGTTTCAACCGAAGCCTTTTATGAGTTTATTTATTTGATCCAAATCCATTTATTACTAAATCCAAGCTAATTTTTTTTTATGTCGAGCCGCATTAGCAACAATCTCGACAAATAGTCAACCATTTACGGGAATATAATCTCCTAAAAACATACCCTCAAATAAATCATTTATTTGCTTTATTTAGTTTGATTACATACAACTAAAGTGCTGCTTAAATATTCACTGAGTATAAAATCATAAAGATAATCCCATTGGATTACATTAATTTGTTTGTTTGAATTTTTAATTCCACTCAAATGTCCACGTGTGGTTGCCGCTCACAACAGATGTGCTGCAAATAATTTCACTTCATTTTATTGATTGCTAATTTAATTACTCAGTAACGCAGCTGTGTGATTTCAATGGTACGTTAATTGCCTCAATAACATTTGGGTAATTGCTACCAATTTAATTTTAGATTATATTTTTTATATTTCCATATTTACTTCGGCATGTATGTATGTAAATTTATGATGCTACTAAATTTAATCGAAATCTGTCTACGTTGAACATATGTTTTATTGATCACAGGTAGTTTTACAGTAAACGTATGGCTGTTAGAAAGTAATTGCCCTGAACAGGTGTGGATACTTTATATGGAATAAACATTTGGTTACAATTTATAATTTGTATACTCTCTGAACATGTTGTACCGAGCCCCGGGCCCACAAGCCCCACCTCCTTTAGGACGTCACTTTAGCACTCCTTCATGCACCACGAAAATAAATTAAATCGGATAATAACCACGATTGGTATAATAAATGGGTGTGGCATTGTTCACTTTTGGGTAAAAAACCATATCTCAGAATCCAATTTGAGCTAAATTTGATGTATAATACTTTCTTGACATCATGATGTTACGGATTTGAATTCCATATTCTTCGTTCACAATATATAAATGAAGAACTAATGAAGCTATCGGAATAAAATTTTGCGCAAATACTGCATTAGTGGTGTGTCATCGCTCATTAAAAAATTGTTCAAATCGAAGTATAAAATTTCAAGGCCCCTGATATGGAACATGGGGATCCCAGTGCTTGTGGCTAATTTTTTACCGAAAATATCGGTAAATTTCTCAGAAATTCTAAAGAAATTCAATTGAGATGTTTTCCTATATAATAGTGCGACTCTGTCCTGAAAATAAGCAAAATCATGTGTATACTTCATTTAGCTCCCACATACCTCATATATGTATTTTCCAACTTCCGGTGGACTTTATACCGTTTAAATTGGTTAATATATGATAATATATTAAGGCTTCTGTTTTACAGGCTTCAAAAAATCTATTTTTTTGTTTTGTTTTAAATCTCTTCCAAAACTATCCAAGAATATGTCTTTAAAATTCCAGAGGCCAATTCGACATATTTTCGAAGCTAGAGCAGTTTTAGTGACCGAGCGTCGAGCAGGTGCGAAGCAGACCTTTAAAGCGCGTTTTCTCGAGTTTTCATTTTCACAAGTGTTAGAAAACGGTGCCGGCGATAGCAAAAAAAATATATGTCCGATCGAAAAAAAACCAAAGTGATCTAGCTTCAGTATTAAATTATCTTCTATTTGAACTAAAAAAGTTGGACAAAAGTATTATTTAAACTACTTGTTTTGCAACTTAGTCAATTTTTTTTTTCTTAAAAAAGTGAATTTTTTTTCAAACTTCGAAAAAATTTGGTTTTTTTAACTTCTTCGGTATTTTTTTAGTTCATAAAGAAAAGAAACTTATAAAAATTAAAACAAAAATTGGTTCGACTGTTTTTCAGATGCATCGCCCGACCTCCATAAGCGGCACCGATTTACAAGTGCAGACTCCAGGCGCTCCAGAAAAATACTTACAACTTTGAAAAAATTTCAATATTTTTTAATAATAAATATTGTTTTTTAAGCCTTAAATATAGTACACTATAGTCTTAAAATATCGTTTACCGCAATCATTTCCTTCCCTTTCAAAAAAAATTGCTAAAAAAACGTTTTTTTGCTGCCTTAATGTAATTAAGCGTGTAGCCTTGGGTATAATGTTGCTTGGTGAAGAAAATTTCTGAAAACGGTCCAGGACTTACCCCAGTCCCCACATAATATAGACTTTATGCCGAATATACGAGAAGAATTGTGTTTTATCTTACTAAAATTAAATAAATAAATTTCTAGTTCGGTTTCACCCGAGCTTAGCCCTTCTTTACTTGTTTTGTTTATATTTATTATATTTATTTATTATTTTTGTTTTATTACATTTTTATATTTCTAAAAACTTAAAATTTTTCATCCTGTGCTCATACTTTTAACCAAAAAATGTCAACACTACCAATTCAACAAACATTGACCCCTAAAGCGGTAGTTGTGCTGAACCTCTAATTAGTCAGAAAATACAGAAACGTCACAAAGTGTTGAGCTTATCATTCATTACAAAGCGTCAAAAAGAAAACGCAAATATAATTTATGCTTTCAAATAAAATGACGCGAGCGTGTTCAAAAAGTGACTTAATTAATGTACAGAGCATACAATTAGGCGCTAAAACGCACTCAAGCCAATAGTGGTCATGTAAATTTATGCTTGACGACTTTTAGGCGCTATAAGCTGACAGAACGGACTACATTAATTTAATTTTATTTTATTTTTCGTTTTAAGAAATGTTGAACCCGCCGCTTTTATATACCTTTCATAATAAACCACGCCCGATTCCTTGCCACGAATCCCTTTTCTTGTATACTTTTTTAGCTGTGTATGTGGCTAGTAGACACTTCCTGCTGTGTTATTTTTTTTTACTGTC
The DNA here is from genome assembly GCA_031772095.1 of Zeugodacus tau. NCBI lineage: Eukaryota > Metazoa > Arthropoda > Insecta > Diptera > Tephritidae > Zeugodacus > Zeugodacus tau. The sequence goes on from CM062651.1 coordinate 4,681,064, forward strand.
GTCATAACGGCACCTAAAGCCTGCACTGCGTATCCTTTGTAGCAACGTTATATTCACCATCTGCACCAATTAGCGTCGCTACACACGCTTCCCGCTGCTTTTGTCTATCACTCGCATTGAATTAAGTGAAAAACACTTGTGACAAGTGCTTCTTAATGTCGCTTCAGTCGTCGCAGCGCCCTTTTCTCGATTGCCAATCGCTCAGCAACGTCAACGATGATGACTCGTGCAGAGGCTTGAAAAAATTTCGCTGACATTTGCACATTTGTTTTGAGGACTTGGTTTATTTTTGCCGCTTTGCATATTTTTCCATATTCATGTATATTTATAGGCAGCGTTGCATTTACAGAGTTGTGGGTTGGGCTAATTTATTCTGTGTAAATGTAGCTTTCGAGACTGTCTCTGAGTATTTAACAAACTTTGTAATGATTTATGATTGCATTGCTGATAAGAAAATATTTATTTTTAATTTTCCAGTGAATTTCTTATTTTTAATTGAATATTTATATTTTTTCTAAATTTAATATATAACTTGAAATCTTAGTTTTGATAACCTTTTATAGCCAAAGTCACGATTGCCAAGTGCATTTACGTGACTATTCATGGATTTTCCGCTCTTTTGCGTACTTTGATTGATTGCCAGTTCGTTGAGAAATTTTAACACAATTTCAATTAATCGCTTGGGTGAAAGGCGTTACAAATGCATTTTCAGTGATTGAGTAGGTAGAGATACATATGTAATTAAGAATGTACCTATATAATTGTATAGATACTATTTCTCTATATTTTAGCGCGAAGCAGACTTATGTTGTCAGACTTTTATCGATTGTCCCCTGTGTGTGTTTAAAATTATGAAAGTCGACGAGTAATCTTTTTTTATTGACGTCGAAATTTATTAATCAGTAAATCGATTTAGCTCTAGTTCTTCTCTAATTATCCCTAACAACTATTGGGTTTCAATCTGACTTAATAACGCGCCTTCCATAGCCTCGCAAACAAAGTTTCGTCACTGTTTCGTCCACTTGGTTACTCCACTACAAACAAGGTCCACCTTTACGTCTTTTACCACCAACTCTCACATCGAACACCTTCTTCGCTGCAGCGTCGTCATCCATCCTCTCATCATGACCAAGCCAGTGTAGTGGATATTTATTCGCTGAACAATGTTAATGCAGTATAGCTCGTAAAGCTTGTCTTTTGTCCGGATACGATAGTCGTCTCCAATATGTTAAGGTTTTCCCTCAAACACTCCAAGAGCCAACTCATTACTTTTGGATGTACGATATCTGCACCATACAGTAGCACGGGAACTAAGAGCGACTTGTATAATCCTTCTAATTGCCTACTGAGCTCGTAATATAAGTGATTTATAAATGATATTCTTCGCTGAATCTCCCAGCTGGTATAATTTTTCCTGTTGATGACGGTGACAAGTAAACAAAGTCCTTGACTGCTTCGACAATATAGTCCCCCGCTACTAGCAAATTCTCCTCAATGGCCCTGTTGGTAGAATATTCCGTCTGCCCCTGCCGTTTTGTTGTTCTTAAGTCGGTGTATAGCGGTGTGAATCGTTCTCGACTATGAACTCAGGGTTCACTTCTCCACAAACGGTTTTTTTGTCATCGCCAGAAAGCAGGTTAGAAAAGTACTATTGTAGATCTTGAAAAAACCGTAGTATTATATCAATTAGGGCAGTGAATCCATATATATGAATGGAATTCAAAACAAAGAGAGTTTTCTAGCCTCTACAGATAACAAAGAAAGGAAAGCCTATTGGACTTCCAAAGGCGTCTTTATTTAATTCAAATTTTTTCAGTGTACTCTATTCAGAAAGAATTTATGAGGAATCACTAATTTTTGTGAGATTTTTTCCAATAAAAAAAAAATGATGTTATCAAAGGCTGATTCGAACGAAGTTTTCTTGCGCGTTTTAATATTAAATGTTCAGATTTTCGATATCCTGAATAAAAATACTAAAAAGCAAGTAACGAAAGGCTAAGTTCGGGTGCAACCGAACATTTTATACTCTCGCAATTTATTGCTATAATTTTATTAAGAAAACACACAATTTGACTCACATATTCGGGATATACATATATAGTATAAAGTCAATTGAAAGTTTGAAACCCCTAATATTAGGTATATGTGAGCTAGGGGAAGTTATGACCCGATTTTAACCATTTCTGGTAACGATTTCCTCAGAATTAAATTAAGATATCTGAGAGATTTACCGATATTTTCGGTGAAAAATTACCATAAGGCACTGAATTCTTCATATTCGATATCCGGGGCATTGAAAAGTTATAGTCCGATTTCGACAAGTGATGCCACAGATCATACAGTATTTGTGTAAAGTTTTATTTCGCTATCTTCATTGGTTCCTTATGTATATATTATAAAGTGAAGGAATAAGATGGAATTCAAAATTGAGTTACATGGGAAGTTATCGTTGTTTTGAACTGATTTCATCCATTTTCCACACGTGTCATCACGGTGTCAATAAAATATTATATACCGAATTTCATTGAAATCTGTCGAGTAGTTCCTGAGATATGGTTTTTGACCCATAAGTGGGCGATGTCACCCCCATTTTCCATTTTGTAAAAAAATCTGAGTGCAGCTTCTTTCCGCTATTTCTTCGGTAAAATTTAATGTTTCTGACGTTTTTCGGTAGTGAGATAACCCACTTTTAGTAATTTTCAACCTAACCTTTGTATGGGAGGTGGGCGTGGTTATTATCCGATTTCAACTATTTTCATGGTGTATGGTGGGGTACGTAAGGGAATCGACTGCAGTTTGGTTTATATAGCTTTATTAGTTTGCGAGTTATATACAAATAACCGATTTGTGGGCGGGGCCACGCCCACTTCCCCAAAAAAATTACATCCATATTCCCCTTCCTAGTGCGATCCTTTATTCCAAATTGTACTTTTAAAACTTCATTTATGGCTTAGTTATGACACTTTATGTGTTTTTGGTTTTCGCCATTTTGTGGGCGTGACAATGATCCGATTTCGCCCATTTTCGATTATCTCCATTTTTACTCAAGTTATCGCTTGCACAGACGGACGGACGGACAGACATCCGGATTTCAAATGTACTCGCCACCCTGACCAATCACTTTGGTACTCTAACTCTTTTAGATTTAGGTATTACAAACAACCGTTATGTGAACATAACTATAATACTCTCTTAGCAACTTTGTTGCGAGAGTATAATAACCTGATTAATTATTTTACAGAAAGGTCTTACGGATCACGCTCATCGGAAACATTCTCCTTCTTGCCTTTATCAAAAATATTTAACTTAAAATTTTTAACCAAAACACTATTAAATTATGTAAGAAATCTCAAACAGATCCAAGCTTAAATATATCTTAAATATTGTTGACACCTTACATTACTAATTTAATAAAACAGTTACAAATTATTCACGCAACACCAAAATATTACTTATACGCCATGACAGCATGCTGAAATGCGAGTAAACTGTGAATGACTTCATCACTTGAATTAAGCGCCGCTCTGACCGCCATTACTATTCGTTTGCTCAAATGTAAATATGTCAACAATGTGTAATAATAACAAAAACAAACAAACAAACAAATACATTTGTTCACCTCCCGCACGTGAACTTGCGCATTTTTACGGCCTCCTCGTCTACGTAATGTTTTATGTAAATTATGTCATACACATCCGTGGATTTGTAATGCCACAAGTGGGTGTTTGTAGTGAGAAAGAAATCTGCACTTCCTCGGAAATTTCAGTGACCGTTAAGGGGTCGTGGTACTGTGTAACTGAACGGCATTGCACTTGACGGCGCCGGTGTACGACGCCTGGAAGTAGCCAAAGCATATGAGTAGCAACACTGACCTTGAAAGCCATTTGTTGTGTATGTATGTGTATAAATATGGCAGTATAAATTTATTTTCATTTAGAAATCACATAATTTAATACACTTTCATTGCGATTTCTTTTCGGACATTTTTTGTCGCACAATTTGCAACATTTTAATCTTCTCCAGTCAGTCCAGGCAGCCGAAATCCTTTAAGCAATATTTTGTGTTTATTTGGCTCGACATTGCTCATAATTTATTTTTAACTGCATTTATGACATCATCTCACATTGGCAAGTCGCTTTATGACCACACGCTGGTATGCGCTTTCACTACAGTTTCACTCCTTACTTCATTATCCTTCCCACTCAGGGTGTAAGTGAGCGTATAAAAAGCGTTTTTGTGTGCGCTGGTGGAGTCTTTATATATTGTAATGTGTTATATAACGTTATATGTACACATACATATACTAACTGTAACCATGGCGCTCACTTTGAAGTTTATATGTGTGGCTATATTTTGGGCTCGTATTTCAACTAATATATATTTTGGTCTGTACTTTTCACCTACGCAGATTGCTTTAATTTATCATTAATGTAGAGTGTGTTTGAATTATCTTAAGTTCTTTCGTAGAATACTACTTCCAGAGGAGCACATTAAAAACTTGGCGGAGAGAAATTGAAACAGTCGCAACCCAATCAATTTATAGTAAATGCTGCTGAGTTGTCATTCCTTGGCAGTACCGAAAATCTGTTCTGAACACATAGACCCGACTGTCGTGGGAACGGCCGTTATTCGTCATCTCTTCCCCCATCAAATCTTCCGATTTCCAAATAATGTCAGGTAGTGTTGATGAGTTGACAATTCGTTGGCCCGATAAAAATCGGAGTCAGTTCCGGTTACGTAGACCCAACTGTCGGCCTCGCTTCGCTTCAAACCTTCCGATATCCAAATAAATTTGAGTAGTGGGCGGACATAAATCCGAGTCCGTTTCGATTACGTAGACGCTGCTGTCGGTAGCTGTTACTATCGTCGCTGCGGAGTTGACATTCCTTGGAATGGACCGATGGTTCCGATTACGTAGACCCGACTGTCGTGGGATCGGCCGTTATCATCCGTCCTCGCTTCGCCATAATTTACTAACTCTCTCTTATTTGGAGTCTTATATATTGGTGATTTGGTTAATCGATGGAGAGACAATTTGATCTCTTTATGCCAATATCTTTAAAAATATATATTTTACTCATAAATTATTTTCTGTAAAAACAAATATTTATAATAAACAAGTCTTCATCCTACTCAAAGTCCACTAACTACCCTCTCATTCTTTCCCATTCTCTTCAACAGATATTCCGCCTACTATTGGAAAGTGTCGCGCGAGAATCGTCGCTGCTACATGGACTATTATTACACGGAGAATGGCAAGCAAATTTATGGTGTACCCTTGGGCGGTATTGGCGGTGGTACCATAGGACGTGGCTTCGCGGGCGAATTTTGTCGCTTTCAAATGCGTCCCGGCATGTATGAGTACAATGTGGTGCAGGCGAATCAATTCATCGTGACAATCAAAGACGCCAAGAATTGCACGATATTTCAGAGTCTTCTCTCGAAACTCAGGTAAGTGTCAAACGGTAAACATTTTCCGTAATAAAATGAAAGTGAATTTAAGTAAAATGCATGTGCTGTAACTAAATCGCCTGTATCCTTTAAATCCACTAACCTTGGTGAGCTACATACCTCAAACCTGACATGAAATTGTGTACTTTTATGTAATCATCGGTAATGTTTCATTGTTGAACTGCATTTGATTTGACCTCAATTTGTGCTGTAATCCTACTGACATACTCACACACATTTCCTATTTACTCACATGTGTATGTATTCGAATTCTAAATCCATTAAGCCATTTGAACATGTTATCTCACTTTTTTGTTTTTTTTGTTCGCCCACATTTCCTGTCACGATTTGTCACCATTCGCCACTCGTGTCCGTTAAGTAATTGTGTTTTTTCTTTGTATACACATAAGTTTGTTAATATTGTTTGTATTTATTTGTCGTGACTTGACGTCCTTATCGTCACATTGCATGTGCCACGCACTTCTCTTAGTACAACCTGTCTGTTAACTATTTGTTTTCAATCGAAGTCATCACGTTTTCCATACAATTTTCGTATTACAACAATGTTGTATTGTTGTAAAAATCACACAATTTTAAGCGTAAATAGTTTACATATTTTACCCTACATTGTATTCTATTTATTTTTTGTTGTTCTACTTTTGCCACCATACAGTCGTACAATTCAATCTAAGCTCATAAAAAATGAAGCTATAGTGTTCGTAGCGTAAAACCTAACCTCAAATGCACTTGAAAAGCTTGAAAAAATACATACCAATGTATCTTGCCACCACTTCAGATATCTATTTTCAGTGCTGTTCTTCAACATTTTCATTTAAATTATTTAAGAATGTAATTTCTGTTGATTGCGTGTAACGTGAGCTCGAAATGCCCTTAAAATTTTAACGCGTTGGTGTAAATTATATCGTTTGGTGTAATAATAACTATATTTTGCTATGCCAGTGATATTGTCTGGGCGTTACTGTAATGGTTCGGTTTACCTAAACAAAAATTTTAATGTTTGTCTTTAAAATGTTTCAAATATAATATGAGTATATGTTTATTATTACTTGAAAGGAAGATATTTCCAAATCAAATTCTTATAAAATTATTCTTGTTCTCGACGTCAATTGAAAGATAAACTAATAAACTAAAGAAAGCATTTTGATTTTTTGGTTTCGGATGATCCAGCGATGCTGTAGGCTGGTCACCGCACAAACACTTTTTTTCGAGGTGCCTGCAGAGATCGACGATAAATCCGTTATTCCTCGCTATTTTTCGATAAAACTTTTTTTTAAGTATCCTTCAAATGTTGTACTTTCATATAATAATAAGTAAAGTAAACCTACAGCAATAATTTTTTCTAAAAAAATTCATGAAAAAAGGTCTTTTTTCGACGAAACAAACCTTACCCCCCCCTTAACCGACCTTTAGTAAATTAAAACGCTAATTTAAATCGATTTACCATACAATAGATCTTGGACATTTGTATCAACATTAACCCAACAAAATATTTGTAGAGATCTGTTTGCATCCCAAATTTATTCTCAACTGAAAATGTCACTTTTTGAGCCGAATTCGACATTTGTGGGAAATTTTGCTTTTCTTTTTTAATTCCAAGAAAAGTGAGGCTGAGGCTCAAACGACATTTGTAACCGTTTTTATACAAAACAAAACTTAAATTTACAAAAAAAAACTGCGGAAGCAAAGTTGTAGACCAATACATTAATTCTTAATCGAATACAAATTGAGTTAAAACTGGAATGAACATCTGCGGTTTGTTGTCCACGTTGTAAATTAGGCAGTGTTATTGATTCAATATCAATCAGCTGATGAATTTTAGAATTACCACAAAGATAAATCCAATTACAAGTAACCTTAAAGAAGATTGCCGATTTTAAAATGAATATGGTGTTATTTGTAGAATGACAAAAGCCCAATTAGACTTACCAACTAACACAAGGATTTTTGAGTAGCGTTTCTCTGCAATTACCCCATAAGAAATATGTAGATGTTGTCTTAAAAAAGTTTCGTATTTGTTTAAATGAAGCCAACAGATTTCACTAACAGTTGAATATTATAAATGAAATCAAGAAAAATCGCATTCAATTTCCTTTTTTTCCATTTTATCAAGTTCTTATGAACAGATAAAATTCTATAACAATTGATCGTTTATCGAGACTGATCGGGCTGTGAGAAAGGCAAAAACTGGTTTCTCAAATGTGTACTAAATTAATTTGGCTGTTCGAAAAGGCTATAAAATATTTCCCTTTATGAGATTTTTTAATATTCATGACAACATATTAATTCTTAGAAAAGTTTTTCATTTTATTTTCACTTAAACCTAACTACATTTCCTACCAAATATTAGCCGGAATAGTAAGCGATTAATTAAGGGGTTTCGTGGGTTCAAAAATCGATTTTTTGTTTTTTTTGGCTTATTAATTTCTGCAACATCTCAAGAATATTATCCTAAATTTTCAAGTCGATCCGAATAATAGTTTCGGAGATACAGCGTTCTCGGAACCGTGTTTTCAAAGCCGGTTGTCAAATGTTCTCGAAAACCACTCAACCGATCTTGATGAAATTTTGCACAGGTGTTCGAGATACAATTTACTCATGCTTGAACGAAGGATTTTAGTTTGAATTAATTTAGTCATTTTTTACATAGAAAAGAATATTGAAAATAGGCCTTTTTTACCCGACAAAACCCATTTAACCCCTCAATATTGTTTTGGGTGTATGATACCCACAATACTTCTGAGTAAAATTTCCCTAACTGTGTTTTAATGCTATGCGACAAATTTTAGATTGCCTGCCCTGGGATTATCGGTATTTGTGGGAACAATGTTCAATGCTTTTTAAACTTTCGAGGCTAAATGTTATTGAATATAATTTCAAGATATCCTATCTGACTAAATAGTTTACCACTTTCTCAAATGAGAAACATGCGAGCACATCTGTATTTACTATAATATTATATATACAACATCATTGCATATGTTGATAAGTAACTAACATAAATTCGGTAGCACGCCCTGCCAAGACAAATAAAAGTTTGCACTGTAATAAACGTGCCGGCACTAACTAAATTTTACAACATTTTCACTAATGGAAGTGCACATAACTGCATAGATAAACCATGAATGTATACACATATGATTGTGTATATGGATTGGCACACCTAGCAGCTATAAAAACTTGGTCACTCAATTAACGCTTTGAGGTCTTGCAACTCAACAAATGCAATATTTACTTGCAATCGGACAAATAACAATATACAAATGTACAAAAATTATACGATTTTGTATACACACCTTGGTATATCCATGCATAAATTTAAGACTACAATTCAGAGTATCGAAATTGTGAACTCTGAGTAAGTTTTTCGAAGCCGTCATAGCTGTGAGAGCTAAGATTTTGATTTCATTTCTCGTTTGTTTCTTCAACCGCCACTCATTTTGACAGTAAAAACTCTCTAGCATTCTTCGTAGAATTGTAACTCTTCGAAATATCCAAGGTTTCGTTATCACCATTGCTTATCTCCTTCAGAAAAGTCCTACTCCTTCTTCTTCTTATTCGGCACTACAACCGTGTGTCGGTCTGCACACTTCCATTGAATACATCAGCGCCCTTGCCTCTGTTGTCCACCCATGGGTCCCGAATCGAAGGATTTTTTCACTGGAGCATCTTCTTTCATGCGTACTGCATGACCTAACCAGCGCATTTGTTAGATTTTTATGTGTTTAACTATATCTATATCACTATAAATTTCATACAGTTCATGGTTCCATCTGCTTTGGTACTCCTCCCTCACCCGGCCGGCTCCAAAGATCTAGCGGAGAACAGTTCTCTGGTATGTTTCAAGTACCTTCTCATCTCGGATTGTTATCGTCCAAGTTTTTGCGCCGCATAATAGGACAGGAATGATGGGAGACTTATAGAGCCTAGTTTTTGTTCGACGAGAGAGGGATCTGCTTCTCAATTGCCTACCGATTCCAAAGTAGCAACCTGCTGGCAAGCGTTATTCTACGCTTAATATGTAGATTTAGATTGTTGGTGGAATTTGTGCTGATTTCGAGATAAATAAAGTCTTTAAGTTTTTCAAAACTGACGCAACTTCTTCAAACAAGACCAACCTCTTTCGCTTCTTTTTAGAAAAAGCTGCGCTGACGGCTCTGTCGAAAATGCCTATGATGTCAATATAATACACATATCCCAGTAGGTTTTTGCTTTTAATAATAGATAATGTCACTGTACAGACACTAATTCCCAGGTGAACCAAGAAAATTAAATTAATTATTAAATCGTTTAAAAACTTGATTAATGTTAACTTTCTTAAGATATTTTAGGTTCACCTAGAATAGAATTTAATTCCAAATACAACGCATTTTGAATCGTTTCGATAGGACGTTTACTTTTTTATCCTATCTTGCCCGCCAATTTAAAAAAAATCATAAAAATGGAAATCCGAGAAATCGTGTGTCAAAGTTTTCGTTCAAAAAAAATCGTAAATTTCTTGAACTTACCCTATTAATATGCTAATCAGTTCCTGCTCCATATAACTGTCCTTCGAACTCTTCAAAAAATAGACAGTTAAGCTATCTCGAAGGACCGTTAGTCCCTTTTCATTATAATATACATAATAGATCAAGGAGTGCAGTGGAGGAGTGGATACCTGCTTGGCGCTTGCTCACTATTTCGTCTGTATCTCCGGAAATAATCCGAATTTTGTTCTGAAATTTTGTAGACATATTCTTGGATAGTTTAGGAAGTAATTTACGCAAAAAGTGATTTTTTAAGCCTCTGAAGAAGGCTGCCCCCTTAAAGCGGTTCCTACGCCAATATATATATAATAATTGTGCTCGTCATTCTACATAACCCTATGATTTTTGCAGGGATACCAAATGTAGACATGTTATCCCTATTGACATAGACAGCTTCTGTCAGTGCTATTGAAAGCGGATTTGAAGTCGACAAGAATGTAATGGGTGTAGAACTGTTTTTCTATGGTATTTTCCAGGATTTGATGTATTGTAAAAATCTGTTCAGAGTTCAGAAGTCCTTCGCGATTCTTTCCGAAGTCCTTAGCAATCCTTTCTCGAACGATAAAAAATAATTTTTTCTGCTGCTATTACTGACGCCATTTGGGTTCTTATAAAGCTCTCTTTCTTTACTCAAATTCATAACCTATATGGTGAGAACGGAACTAGTCGATAATTTTTAGAGCAATTAAAAAAAATTAGACGTTACAAAATTTGTCAGCTGATTTATTATTAGAGCAGATTAAATATGAGATCGTGTTGAAGGAGGAAAATTTAAATTTAGTAAATATTTCCCGTGCTGCTATGCCGCTCTTCGTAATATTTTATGTATGCTTGCACAAATTTATTTTGTTGTTAATTTTGTATTATTTCTTAATGATGATATGTGTTTGTTGTGTTGTTTTGTTATGTTTGTTATGTAACTGCTACAAAATAAAATTTTAAATTGAAAAATTTATAAATCTTTTTTGCAAATGTATTCTTATTTGCTTTAATTTTTTTTGTATACCATATTTTGTCTCTTTTTATATTTTATGCAAAAAAAAAACAAAAACACGTAAAAAATGTTTATGTGAACGCGCTTACATGCACATATAACTGCTATACGAACTGTGAAACATTGTCTGGAACACTATGCTGACACCATCACCAACAACACACTTGTGCACTTTTATGCAAAACAAAAACAAAAAAAAAAAATTGGGAAAATATTGAAAATTCCAAAATCGGCGGAACTGGAAAATTTCAAAATAACAAATTTTTGGGTGTTAATTTTACATTTTATGTGTGATATCGATACATTTTTTACACAATTATTTTATACGAATTTTTATAATTATTCTTTATGCAATCATCATATAAATTCGTCGCACACTCATGCAAATTTTATCATTCATCTCTACTCCTCTCATCTCTGCACCACGCAAATTCATCATTCACCACCAAACAAAAAAAAAAACAAAAACGTGTCGTCACAACTTCCAATCCTCTCCGTTCCCACATCCAACCGTTCCGTGGCACACGTGCAGCCCCACTGACAGCGCCAACTCTCAATGTACTATGCCCAATTGCAGCAGTCGCTCCAAGCAGCCCTTAAACGCGTGGCACTCGAATATCGACGACTCGAAATGCTCGTATACGGGTCTGTATCCGCGCGCCTGGACCGAATATGATCTGACTGCGTACGGCGTGCGACTGATTTGTCGTCAAATATCACCGGTCATACCGCACGACTACAAGGACTCGTGTCTACCTTGCGCCGTCTTCGTGTGGTCTGTGGAGAATGTTTGCGCGGAGGAGCGTAAGGTCTCCATAACGTTTACCTTCAAGAATGGCACTGGCACCAAGAAGCAGGACGCCGAGGGCGGCGCTGAGGCGATACTCATCACAGAGGGCAATGTGAAGGGTGTCGGCATACGACAGAAGATCGCTGGCATGCCATGCGCATACAATTTGGGTTGTCGTGTTTTGCCCGAAATCAGTATTACACGCTGCACGCAGTTCGATCCGTACGGCACGGGAGAGCAACTATGGTCCGAGCTGAAGGAGAATGGGCAGCTGAGTGAGAAGCATTGCGATGAGGTGTTGAAAAGTGAGTATCGTGCTGTTGTAAAAAGTGATTTTCGAGTATATTTTTTAAATAATTTTTTAATGGAAATTTTATAATTTCGAGTCTATAATTAAGTCAGGTTATGTCAAGTTCTTTAAGGTTGTAAAATTAGCCTTCAAAATTTCAGATATTTTGACAACTTTGTGTTACAGAAATATTTTTCAAAAAACATCTATTTTTCTTAGAAAAAAATTATATTTAAAAAAATGTGTGGCAACCCCATAGTATTAAATATATTTTAAAATACACCACATTCGTTTCATTCTAAGTCATTTTCATATTGCATACTAATCCAAAAAATGTGAAACAGTATTTTTTTAAATTATTTAACATATTTTTAGGCGCTTAATAACCTAAATTAATCTCTAACCTAATTATATATATTTTGAATATCTCAAACATTAACAAAACTTTCCAGCTAAGGATCTCGGTGTTGCTTTATGCGCACAGGTGGCTGTAAAACCAAACTCTAGTCATGATTTAGAATTCGTATTAGCTTGGGATATGCCACATATACATTTTCCCAAGAAACTCAAGTCTTACACACGTTACTACACCAAATATTTCGATGCTTCCGGTGAAGCTGGTCCCAAGATATGCGAGTATGCATTGAAACACTACAGCAGTTGGGAGAAACTGATTGATGCCTGGCAGCGTCCGATACTCAATGATGAGTGAGTTACTAAAAAAATATAAAAAAATAAATTAAAAATTGATAAAATTTCTTAAAATGTAAAAATATGTGTATTTCAGTGGCCTACCAGATTGGTATAAAAGCGCCATCTTCAATCAACTCTATTTCATATCGGATGGTGGCACAATTTGGTTGACTTGTAATTCATCATTCGGCAAGGAGTTGAACTATGATGATCCGAGGTGGGTGGAAAAAGTTTTTGAACTTTAAAAATAATGAAAATATTTTATTATTTGATATTTTTAGTTATTTTTTTTTTAATTTTTTTAATTATTTATTATTATCTTTTATATTATTGTTACTAGTATCTTGTAAATATTAATTCCAATTTATTTCTCAATCCTTAAACAGATTAGCTTACGGTCGCTTCGGTTACTTGGAAGGCCACGAATACCGCATGTACAATACCTACGATGTACATTTCTATGCCTCATCGGCACTCTCGCACCTCTGGCCCAATCTACAGGTGAGTTTGAATTATAATTTTTATTTCCACTTCTTTACAGCACTCACTTTACTCCCCATAGGTTAGTCTGCAGTATGATATACGCGATGCCATCGATGTGGACTTACCCGATACGCGTAAAATGCTTTACGATGGTAAGATTCTGCCGCGTCACATTAAGAATTGTGTGCCACATGATCTCGGCGATCCCGATGAGGAGCCATTCACGCTCATCAATTGCTACAATATACACGATGTGAATCACTGGAAGGATTTGAATACGAAATTTGTATTGCAAGTCTATCGCGACTACTATGTGTTGAACGAGTTGGCGCAGGCGCAAGCGGATAACGCGAGTAAATTCAGTTCGATTGAGTTTATCGATAAGGATAGTTTGTATGAAATGTATACGCAGGATAATAAGCGTAAGAATTCAGCAGATGAGAAGCAACGTAAGTGAATTTAAAATTTGTATTGCAAACTTTGCAAATTTTTATATTTATATTTTTATTAAAATTATCATTTAATTTTTTCATCTTTATTTTTTTTTTTTAATTAAATTTTAATTTTTTAATTTTTTTGAATTAAAAAAAATATTTTTTTTTTTGATTTTTTTAATTAGTTTTTTTTACTTTTAAAAATTTAAAAACATCAATTTTAATTATAAAAAAAATTTTATTTATTGATTTTTTTTTGTAATTTTTTTTTTAATAATTTAATTCTTTATTTTAATTTTTTGTTATTTATTTTCTTAAATTAAATTATCATATTATTTTTTTATATTTATTTTTTAAATTAATTTTTAATATTTTGATTTTTTTTAATCAAAAAAAGAAATTATTTTTTTTTTAATTTTGTTTTGTATTTTTTTTATTTATATTTTGTTTTTGTATTTTTTTTTATTATAGATTTTATTTTTTGTTTTTTTTTTTTAATTATTTTATTTTTTTATTATTTTTTAATTCATTTTTTTTTTTCAAAACTTTTCTTTAATTTCAAATATATAATGTGTTTTATTTATCCTTCCAAATTCTTTAACTACACAGAAAATCGCAAATCAGCTTCTTTGTACATCAATGAAACAAACGGTAAAGTTTATCTAATGGACGCCATGGCTTATCTGAAAGCAATGTATCCCGCCTGCAAAGCGATTATGGAGCGCACCATTGAATATGACAAGGACAACGATGGACTGATTGAGAACATGAAAATGCCCGATCAAACGTACGACACCTGGGTAATGGACGGGCCAAGGTAAATAGCAAATCTTACGTATATATTCCATTTTCTATAAATTTACTCTTTAAATTACCTTTTAAGCGCCTATTGTGCTGGCTTGTGGCTTGCTGCCCTGCAAACGATGTCCGTTATGGCCACGCTGCTGGATCAGCCGAACGATTGCTTACGCTTTCAGGACATTTTGGAGCGCGGCAAGCATTCATTGGAGGAGAAATTATGGAATGGCAGCTACTACCGGTTCGATATGCATCACAAGGACACGGTGATGGCCGATCAATTGTGTGGACATTGGTATCTGAAAACGTGCGGTTTCGATTATGAGGTGAGCTTAATTGATTTAAAACTTACCACTACTAACAACTACTGTTTTTTCTTCTTTTTTTATTTTTCAATGACACAGATTTATCCGAAGGAGAATGTACGCAAAGCCTTAAAGCAAGTCTACCAACACAATGTTATGGGTTTCAATGGTGGCAATATGGGTGCTGTTAACGGTTTCATTGTGAATGCGGATCCTGAAAAGCCAGGACACGTCGACTATACAACACTACAGAGTGAAGAAGTATGGCCGGGTGTAACGTTCGCTTTAGCCGCCACCATGATACAAGAGGTAAGTGATAATATAATATATATGTATGTATACAATGACGTGAAGGTCAGTAGAAACGAAACTATTTTATGTGGCATGAAAAAGTAATTGTGTCCTACTCATTTACTAATATTATATTTTGTGAGAGTAGGGAATTATGTGCAGTTTTTGACTTGCTTCGCTTAGTTTGTTTTATTTTAATTCGTTGTTGAATAAAAAAAAGTTAGGTTAGGTTAGGTAAAACATTAGTTAATAAGTAATTTAAGAGCAGCCAGAATATAAAACAGGATTCGTGGCCACAATTAGAAGGTTAATCTGGTCGAGAAGTCGAAAAGCAAATGCCAGCATACTTCTGGAACAACTAGTCCGAAAAAATGGTCTTTTGGTGAACAAAATATTTGAGAATTTTGAACGGAATATGGTAATACGGTAATAGAATTTGGCATCAACAACAAAAATAAAAACTTCTCCACAATGGAACTTCAACACTTTATGAACGAACGGATAACAACCGAGGCAAATGGACGTCAAGGACTATGGATAACAACCAAAGGAACTCAGTTACATACTTGTTTATATGTAAAAATGAAATAAAATAAATTTACATTAATTTTAAGGTATTTTAAAACTTCAGAAATATCTGAAATTCGAAGAAAGTCAAAAACGGCGCACAAAAAACTATTTAGTTTAGGGCATTTCACATAAAATAACAGTAAATGAGGGGGATGTCGTTGTTTTTTCTGTTGCCTAAAAGGGTTCTGTTTCTTCTGACAATTTGAAAGGGGGAGGAGGGTTGACGATTTTTCTTTTTTCACACTAGTGTGCATTTTGTCAAACACCCTGGCCCTCTTTCGCCGCAATGGTCGCGCACAAAAATGCATAAGATACTTGAAAAAATCAAAAAGCGTAATTTTCATGTATTTTTCTTGAGCTAGACAAAATTATGTTTTTTTTTACATATTTTTGTTGTTTGGTAAAAAATCTTAAATATTTGTGGTTTTTTTTACATATTTTTACATTATTTTATATTATATTATTTTATGCACTAAATAAAATGGTATTCAAGCAAGTAAAATGTGTTTTCTTTTCTCTACAAATTGGTTTGTTTTTGGCTGATACGAGTTTAAATTTTAATTTAGAATAGTTTGAAAATATCAAAAAAAAAACAAATCCTAAAAAATAGTTGATAATGTTTCATAACACTATACGACAAAACTGACTTATTTCTGGGTATTGAACCAAACTATTTTTTTCCGGGAGATTGAGTTGTAATTAAAAAAAGTGAATTCTCCGATTATCGAAGTTTGCCTCCAAAATCGAATAAAGGCTTCGAAGTTCGAAAAAAAATTAAAAAAAAATTATTGGTTACTAAAAAATTCCAAATATGCATATAATAATATTTGCCTCTTAATTTAATGGTGTATAAATCTCTTCGGTATAGGTCAAGCTTATAAGCAAGTTGCTATAAATAATCAAAGTTAGAACTTCAAAAAATAAAAATAAAATATTGTAAAATACTGGAGCCCTCATAGCATCTGTCATTAATTATTAATAATTAAAAAAAATATTTTTTCGAACTTCAAGGTAAAATATTTCGATTTTGGAAGCTAACTCCGAAAATAGAAGAATACATTTTTTTTTCTTATAACTCAGTCTCCCGGAAATAAAATAGTTTGTTTCAATACCCAGCCGAGTGTTGTATAGTGTAATGATACAATCCGATTTTTTACTATAGTTATTTGAGATCCTCGTACTAGTCTTAAATACTTAAAAACAGCCTATAATATAAAAGAAGGAAATAAAGGATAAAAATATAAAAAAATCCTAAAAGATATTGCTAATAACAACAGCACTAATTGAGTGAAAATCTAACTAGTGAAAAAAAGATATTCTAAGTAAAATGTTTTCATTGAAGAAATTTGGAATAAAAACGAAATAAACGGACGGACAAACATCTAATCTAATAAAATATATACTAATGCCAGTTGTTGTCGCTGTTACGGAGTCAGAAAACATTTTCCAAATACTTTTGAAAAATACTGTCGAGTTGACAGATCATCTGTCATGTTCATCCCTTAAAATTATTAGAGAATATATTCTGCCGCTACAACAACAACAAATGTGATGCTCAAAATTGTGTTAAAAACCACAAATATTTATATAATTAATTACCAAAGAAATATAGACAAATTTTATAATTTTGGTAGAATCAAGATTTAACATGAAAACTCCTTTTTCGACATTTTGAAGTTTCAAATCTATTTTTGTGCGCGACGTGCAATTTGGCTGAAACCTAAAGACTAAAGATTATATATATTAAGCATTCCAATTAATTTATAAAATTATAATTATAAAAAATATATTAATGATGGTACTAAATAAATATAATATAGCTATAGTAATATAATAAAAATAGACACAGACAATTTTAAAAATTTTAAAGGAAATATTTCATAATATTAAATAATTTTTTTTAATGATTTTCGTTGCTAAATAGATGTAAAATACTTCTGGTGAAAGTTTTTAAAATTAATTCGTTCCCATATAATATAATATTATATATTGCCTTTCAGCTGAGATGTAATAAATTGTTGAAAATTATTATTTTTTATTTAAAATCAGATTGCAAAAAAATGTTGGGGAAATATAAGGGTATAATTTTTTTTTACACGTTTAAGAGAATTTTCCGAAAATCAACGCAGAAAATAAAAATGCGAAATTTTTAATATTAAACAATATTTTTAAAAATGTTAATGTATGTAAAAGCTTTAACACAACTTTTAAAATTAATAATCTAATTCGAAAATAATTTCAATATTTTTTTTTTTTAATTAAAAATCTAATTCGAAAATAATTTCAAATTTTCTTTTCATCTCTTCTCATTTATAGGGCATGTTTGAGGAGGGTTTCCAAACTGCCGGCGGCCTCTACAAGACACTCAGCGAACGGATTGGCATGAATTTCGAAACGCCCGAAGCATTATACACCGAAAAGCATTACCGTTCGATCGGTTATATGCGACCGCTAAGCATTTGGTCCATGCAAGTGGCCTGGGAGCGAAGAAAAGCGCTACGTGATTAAGACGACCAATTGACGCAAGGGTTTCATTAATGATTAATGCAAGCGTAGAAGAAGGAAATATTTAACAGGTTTTTTATAATTTGAGCATATGTATATGATGAAGTATACTAAAATACTCTCTGCATGATTGCAAGAAGAAGTGCGTTAATTTGCAGTTAATTATTTATTAATTAATGGCATTAAGCTTAGAAGGAAAAGTACAAGTTGTTAAGCTTATTGTAATGTGTTTTCCATAAAAGTGAAAACACGACTTTTTAACACAATTTTATTTTTACTATTTACTAGAAAGAGAACACAAACTGTATTTATTTAATAATATGTTGGCTAGAACACGCTTAAAGTACCAAAGATTGTCAAGGGTAGTGCGAGTGGGACACAAATAAAAAATTTTTTAATGTAAAAAAAAGCACAAGATTTGTTATTTACATATATGAAGTTAATTAAGAAAAAAATAAAAATAAAAGTGATGGCAGTTTCGTTAGCTTTACGAAAGTATGAGTACAAATGTATGGAACTAAAGTAATTAAGAGAATTCTTGCACTTGTTGAAAATGAGCTTACGATTTATATATCGTCAATATTTGTATGCATTATGTATATGTGTTGTTAATGTCACAAAGAATTTAGCAGAAAAGAGTAAAGCGCCTAATTTACGAAATTTGTTATGGAAATTGTATTATTTACAAATTTAAGAGAAAATATATTGATTTGTTAAAAATTATACTTTTTGTAACAGACAAGTTGCGATTTTATAAGAGGCCTCAGATCTCAAGAAAAAGCACGCTAGGAAGAAAATTGTATAAGAAGAAGAAACTTAGATAACTTACAAATGTATGTTTTTCTTCTCCTAGATATGGTCTATTATATAACAAAAGACAAATCGTTCTACAAAAATTGTATCTAAAAGTTAGAAGACCACTATAAAGGCTTATCGCCTTCGAATAGTAGCCATTGCATTTTGAAATCAAATTTTTACGAATTTTTAGCAAATATGTTTGAATTGTCACTTGAAGATTTTGAGATATGAAAAATTAATTTAAATAGAGAAAATTTTAGGTTAGTTTGGGAAAAAAAAAATTGTATGTCTTATTTTATTAAAAAAAAAAATTTTAATTATTTTATTTAAAAAAGACAAATTCTAATACGTTTTAAACTTATAATTTTTCAATAAATATCATCCCAATGTCATGATTGACACAAGAAATTTTAGAAAAAAAGTTTTAATATTAATTTTTATAGCCGTTTTCTTTTGCTCTAAATTTTATATTCCTCTAAAAAAATATAACATTTCAATTAGCTAGCTGATTAAATTTAATTTTATATAAGAAATTATTTGATCAAAATTTCCTTACGACATTTTTCATTAATTTTAGAAATAATTTAGTTTCTATACTATGTAGCTAATTATGTAACAAAGAAGTCAAAAAAGTATAATTTTTTCATTTAAAAAAAAATTTTCAAAAATTCATAAAAATATAAGGCGCAACAGCAAATATTAGTTCCTAGTTTTTCAATTGTTTCTGTCACAAATGGTTAAGTTAAACTAGTATACGTAATTTTATATGTTAATTTAAGCTACAGAGCGAAGAAAGGCACAAAAAGTAATTTGCTAAAAGTGAAAAATATTTTTGAAAGTCTACTATATAGAAACTCCACTATATAGTAAATATATAAATATATTGATATTGACCTTATGCGGTTAGATGACAAATTATAATCGGTTGCCTTTGTTTGAAAAGCTGCAAACTCCACAAATGAGGTTATGTCTCAAAAGGCTTATTATGGTTTTAAACCAAAGTTATTCGACAGTGAAATGTTTAGTGACACAGAAATCTCCAATGTAAAACAGGCGTTATTTACAACAATTGAGATATATATGAAATATGAACTATTTTTGAAAGAAATTGCAACAAAACAGTTATTTGTGTATTAATCGATGTATTAACCAATTTGCATATTATGATGTTAAATAAAAAAATTATAAAAAAATATTTATGAAAATTTGCGTATTTCTTTTTAAAAAATATACGAAGAAGAAGCTTTAAAACGAATGAGGCAAAAGTTAAAATGAAATTTTTGCGATTAATCCCTTAAATTTAATGCATATACATGTGAGTATATCAGATGCTACAGCACCGTTATTTGATGATGAATTGAGAGGAATCTCTACACTTTCATCCACAGGTAAAAACGCATTAAGTGACTAGGCATTAGGCAGCATTAAATACCACACCTCCCCTTCATTTCAAATATGAATTCACCGGTGTGACATAAAAATAAAAAAAAACTCATGCCATAACGAATGACGAGTGTTTGCTGACTGGCTGAGTGCTTTGTTTGTGTTGGTGAGGCTTTTACATTAATATTTGCGCAAACACTTCGAGTGAGCAAGGAGAAAAATCGTTGCGAAACCTTGTTGCATTTGTAGTCTGGAGACTCTTATTTATTATGAACTCAGTGAACTGCATACGATTCACTAATGGATTGCATTTTTTGCCAGGTAATGACAATGGAAATTAATATTTCAGCTGATTTATGTACATATGTATGTATGCAAGTGTCGAACTAGATAAAAAATAGAAAAGACAAGAGCAGAAGAGATGCTGAAGACATATACTGACATAAGGAAGTAAAATTTAACGAAAAAGTAAACTGCAATTGATAATTGTGTATCAAAAAAATTCATTACCCGAAAAAAATTTAGTTAATATTCAAATTAAATTAAAAAATATATAAAAAAAAATTTAAATTAATATAATTAATTAAAATAAAATACATTATATCGTTTCATTTTTAACAAATTAATTAAAACAAAACTTTTCGGCTGTACCGAAGCTAATATACCCTTCACAGGTGCATTTCTTTTAGTAACTATTAAGCAAATCTAAAGACGTAAGAAAATGCTAGAAACATTAAGGTTATATAGTTAACCGATCTGAACAATTTCTTCGGAGATTATATTATTACCTTAAGCAGATCGTTCGGTTTGTATGGCAGCTATGTGCTATAGTGAACCGATCTGAACAATTTTTTCGTAGATTAAATTATTTCTATGAACAATAACTCACACCAAATTTCGTGAAGATATGTAGTAAAATGCGGAAGTTTTCCATACAAGCCCTTGATTCGGATCGTTCTGTTTGTATGGCAGCTATATGATATAGTGGTCCGATATCGGCAGTTCCGACAAATGAGCAGCTTCTTGAAGAGAAAATAACATTTGCAAAATTTCAAAACTGTATCTTAAAAACTGAAGGACTAGTTCGTATATATACAGACAGACAGACGGACGGACATGGTTAAATCGACTCAGTTCAACATACTGATATATACTTTATAGGGTCTCCGACGCTTCCTTCTGGGTGTTACAAACTTCGTGACAAACTTAATATACCCTGTTCAGGGTATAATGATAAAATACCGAGGCGAATTAATAAAAAAGTGATAGCCCCAAAACGAATTATTACTGCCTTTAGTACTTGTGCCGTTCTATCATTGTTCTATCTCGTTATATGAATTAACGAAACTATTACACGAATAATAAAACGTTCTATTTTTTTAAACAACTTAATACATTTTCAAAACTTACAAAGTATAACAAAAGAAAAACACAATACCTATAAACTACGTTTCAGCTTCATGTTTTTGATTTTTTTCTTTGTATTTATGCATTTTTAACTCTGTTTCCAACCAAGATTTTAGAAACTTTTCGTATTCACGTTTGCTGCGACACACAATAACTAAGCTTGTGGGACGACAGCCGTTCGATTTAAGTTCTTCTATGCGTTGCTTAGTTGTTTCTAAGCCGTGACATAGTATACGTGGTACATTCGCGATTTCGTGGCGCGTGAAGCCAGCTTCATTCAGTAAATAGTCAAGTACTTCTTTTATCTGCAAAAGAAAGAGCGTCATATATTGTATATAACTGTTTATTATTATCGTCTTACCTTTGTTACGCGCACACGCTTAACCGCTGGATGTCTTTCCATTATGCATTTTGTAGTTTCGTAATCGAATCCCAAACGTTCCGCTACATATTCGACTACATTCTTTCTGTCACCCAACACAGCGAGTTCGTCCAAAGTAAGCTTAAATGATCTGTTATACGTTCGAATAACAAATCGTTGGTGCAAAATAGTATGCAACCGAACGCAACGCGTTTAAGCATAAAAGTACCGTTTGTATTTAATAGTTCCCACTTACCTTTGCAATATTGGTTCTGGACAACGTACCATCCATGGCATAATTTTATCCTTTTTCGCACGTTTAGCACGTTCCAAACGCAATTCCACGGATTTTGGCGTGTAACGGAACGCCCAGAGATCTTTCAAAATATTTAGTGGTGACACATTGTAGTTTACCATATGCTGTAGATTTTGCTCTAACATTTCAAAAGGCATTTCCAAGATGAATAAACGTTTTGATAAATACTTTGTGACTAACTTTGGCTCTGTTTTCAGTAGTTCACTGATGTAATATATACGATTTCCTTGTGGTATACTTTTGGATTCTCGATTCATAATGGACACTAACTTACGTAGACGCGGCAAAGTCAAACGCAGAAAAGGCACAAAGTGGTTAATGTCACGTACAGGTAGTGTTTGTATGAGCGTTAATTTCTCCTGTAAACGCACTAAATAGAAATTTTACTATTAATTTTTCAAAACAGATATAGAAAGCATTTGCACAAACATACCTTTATCGAGCGTTAATATCCATGGATAGGTTAAGAAACTTTCTTTGGAAACACCTTCCAAACAAAGTAATTCTAATGTGCGTACGAGCGAACGTTTATGGAACGTTTTTCTAACCACTTCATCTCGCATAATACGATCTACATCGTTATCAGAAAGCCGGTAGCGCGTACGTAATGCTTCGACAAGAACATGGCGTCGCGGTTTTTCCTGCTCCAAGCAATATTCTACAATATAACCGGCTTCATTTTCACGAGAGCCCGGCTCACTTGTGGCAGCAGCAAATGACGAATCGGTGTTGTTGGGGTTTTCTACTGAAGGTTCCCAATTGTCATGCAGGCGTGTAACGCGACTCTGCGACAAATAATTTGCAGGCGACACTCCGAATTCACGACACACTGCGGGGTATATTATGTTATTAACATACGTAGACCGCGGCGTTTGAAGTACTAAAATACGTTGAAAATTTCTCAGCACTTGGCTGAACATATTTTCACGAGTTTTTCAAACTTTTTATCACTTAAAAATAAATATGGAATAACGTTTTCTTTGATAGGAATTTCTTACAGCTTTAAAATCAGCTGTTACATTTTGGCGTTGCCAACCACAGTTCATGTGTAAGGAAGCCAGATTATTATTTTTTAATGAAAAACTGAACATTATTGTAAGTTTAAATTAACTTTATTAAAGAAACTAAGTATTTTTTTACTTAAGTAAGAATTCTTACTGGTGTTAGAAATTAGAAAAAGTTGTTCCCTTCTATTTAAATTACGCACAATCAACTACTGCTCTTACTGGGTATTCGATAAAAATTTACAAAAATATCGATAGTTTGAAGTACTGTTATCAATTTGAGTTTTGATTTAAATCAAGTTACATGTGTTTTTTGTTTTTGTTTTGGTGTACAGCTGTTTAACTGTTCCAACTAGCCATTGCCGCGTTTTTCAACAACAAGAAGCGCCATTCTAGAAGATCACTTCTAAAAATTTAAACATTTTTTTATATTTTTTATTATAAATCCTTGACTTGAGATCATATACTAAAATGTCATATGATATGTGCTCAACGCGCTGCTGTAATGTTTGCCTTTTAACGGAAATGGACAAACAGGTAAGAGGAGCCTTACCGTCCACGAAACCATTTCCAACAAGATTAAAGAAGTGCAGCGGCTGTCACCTGGTACTCTATTGTAGTCGACTACATCAACGCCTTGATTGGGAGCTGCATCGTGACTTCTGCAGGGCTGTTAAGCGAATGATGAACACGTATAAAATAAAGCATCCGTTCCTTATAAGTGACCAACCTTATAATATATTTACCATGGAACGTGCTATACTACAAGTGAAATACTTACTTAAGACAGTGCTAAAACGAAATCTGGAATTCCATGAAGAAGAAATAACTTCCTTCCCAGCGCATTGTGAAGTTTGTTACAGTTTCGAACGACTGTATAGTTGTACTCGCTGTTTTGGAACTTCGTATTGTTCATCGCAACATGCCGCAGAGGACAAGGAACGTCATAAGAAACGTTGTAGTCAACTCCAATTATATTACTGCCCATACAAAGTGCAACCACGTATTCCTCCCGAAGTGCTATTAGGAAATTTGCGTAAACGTGTGCCAGATATATTGAAAGTGGACATAATTGGCGCTTACGAATGTATTTCTGGCAAACGAATGCCAAAAGTGCCAACTGCATGCATGGATAACTATCAAATATTCTCATCTGTAGGTGATTTTAGCTGTATGGGCACAATATTGTTCTCACTCGAATTTATTGATGTGGGTGCAATTGATGGCAAAAAATTTGTAATTTTCATCTTGGGCGCTACAGTGGAACAAGATCTTTGGTTTCGTCAAGTGCATACAAATTGGTTTTTCCTACAATATCCACAATTTACCAGACTAGAATTGTATTTTATTGGTCCTGATGTTTTGGGCGCTGCTAAACGTGAAGTTACTTATCAATATCTGGTCAGAATAGTTTTGTATCTACTATTAATATTTAATACTGATATACACAATTTTACAGGGTTCCGATCGTACGGTATTTTATGAGAGTTACCGCATGCTTTTCCAAGAGTTTACCAGAATTAACCGTACTAAGCCTACACTAATTGTAGTTTTCAATTGTGGTTTCTCTGAACATGCGCCAGCCACTATTGAGGAACAAAGAGAACAGAGCGAACGTCTTGGTATACCAGGTGATTCGTGTGCCAGCAAGGATACATGGTCGGGTGGCATCTCACAGATTATACAAACCTACGATTTGCCAATCATATTTACCTCATTAACACGCGTAGAAGCAGATTTAGATTTTGGCGCCATACAACGTATAGCCTCAACGGATCGCCTGGAGACACAAATCACACGTCTATTTGATGTAAAGGTGAATCCATATCGCGACATCCGTCCATTACGTAACTGGCAGAGAGAGAATGACGATGACATTTTCTATCGTAACGGTTACATTCAAGGTTTTACATCGCATGTTGCGAACTAAGTTGCGCATTAAGTACAACGCAACACAAGCAAACGCTATGTCAGTAACGCATTTATTTTGTATTACAAAGGCTAGTGTTTTTAAATTTTTAATATAATATCCATATATTAGCTGTTAAAATAAGCATATAGAATAAAAGACTGCGAATTTAGTTATACATTAAGCACAATGCTAGAATTACATCTATGTTGTAAGATTTATGACAATTCTTTAAATAATATATGTATTGTGTCTATTTTATATGTTTTGTGAAAGAAGTTTAATAAATGTTTCAGCTAATTTGAGCAATGCAATGCCAAGATTTTTCATTTAAAAGACACTGTTGAATTAAGTGGGTTTAATTCCTACCAATTATCAGATTCCAAATATTTTTGGCAATTTATTATAAATTAGTTGACGCTCAGCACAAATCCTCGTTGCTTTTATACGTTAATTTCTTTAAGTGTACGGCGTACCCACTGTCCTCCCTCCTTTGCCATGGTAGCAACAAAACGCACAGTGCCTTGATAACCAGCAGGTATCCAAGAGAAGTCAACACTCTTGAGCGGGCTATCCTCTTGAGTTTCCGCATGCAAGATCGTGTCCTGTACAATGAAAAATCATAACTCTATATAATTAATGCTTTGAAAACACCTCTGTATATTTGATTTACGTTGTTGGCACTCACGTCCAAATGCTTGCAAGCCATAGTCTTCGAATTATGCTCGTCGATAATCTGAAATCTACCCACTGGTACACCACTGGGATCTTGTGCTTGTATGGCAAAACCTGAAAAGCCGCCATTGCCACCGGTTAAGCGCAGCTGAAATTTCTCCTCATTTGAATTGCTATAGTCCTCGACTGCTTTAGGCAATGTTTGAGGCGGTGGCGCTGGATGTTGTTCGAAATTTCCGTAACTGCAAAAATCCGGTGGCAGCGCAGTTGTGGCGAAACAAAAAGTGGGTACTGCTAAACAGAGCGCAATCAAAAGCAAGCGAAACATTTTAATTTATTTAGCGAAATTTATATTTAATTTTGCAATTTAGAATTAAAAGAAAATATTAAAAATTTTTATTAACTAAAATTTGGAATCAATTTTGATGAAATTTATGACTTTTTGTATTTATAAGAAAAAATAAAATTTTTGAAGCATGGATATTATATTTTTGAAGTGGATTGTGTTTTATTTACAGTGCTAACGAAGTGTTTGCCAAATATTAATTTGATTGAATAAAACATTATAAAATATTTTAACATAAATTCAACAAAAAAAGGTTCAAGGCCTGATGTCATTCACGGGTACATAGAACGAATGTTAAATGGATACAGATCGAAAAGTAATTATAAGAAATAACAAAGAACCTTCCTTACAAATAATGTTAACACAGAATTCCTTCTATCACACAAAAATACTTTACAGTTTTATTTCACAACTTTAATTTCTACAAATGGTATTTTATTTTAGATTGTATGTTAATTTGTAAAAATGCATTAAGTTTCTAAACAAAAAATAAACATTCAAGTCACAAACTGTGAATTTAAACTTCGACTTCCTTGAGCACCTTGCGAATCCAGTAGGTGCCACCGTCTTGAGCAACAGTAGCAACGAATTTCACTTTGCCAGTATAACCTGCTGGATCCCAATCGAAAGCGACGCTCTTAATGGGACTGTCATGTGGAATCTTCTTGTGTGTGAGTGTGTCCTGCAATAGATAAAGGAATTTAAATAATATTTCAAATCCATAACAAGACATCTGAGAGATTTGCACTTACATCAGCATTGCTGCAAGTCAACGTTTGCGATTTGGTGCCCTCGACCACCTTGAATTTACCCACGGGCTTATCGTTGGCATCACGCGCCTGCACCGCGAAACCTAGAAAACCATTTGAGCCACCGAGCGTGAGTGAAACCTTGCCATTCTGTGCCTTGCTGTCGCCCGAGAAGCTGTATGGCACCGGCGTGGACTGACCATCGACACCATGTTCGGGTGTCAAACCGTTAGAGCAGATGTTTGTGGGCGCACCGGCTGAGTAGCTGTGGGCGGGCGCGGCCAAGCAGGCGGTAAGCAGCAGCAAGCGGAACATATTGACAGGTGTTGAGCTGTGGGAAAATATGTTTTAGAGTGTAATTTATGTAAATAAATTGCTTATAAATAAAAAATGAGTTTTTGATTAGACATTAGAACGTGGTTATTTACGATTTTGCAAACAATTTATGCAATTTATATTTGCCGGTTTACATTTGCTACTGCTTGCTATAGCTTTTATGTATAGTTTTGTATATATGTATGTAATATATATATATTTTCGTCTGTATGTATATGTGTTTGTATGTAAGTATGTTTGCATGTACATATGTATATTGAAGTATTCATTAATATTTATTATTTGCTGTTTAACTGTGGTCCACTAGCACCCATCACTCACGGTAGATTTCAATTAGCGTCCGTAATTAAGGCGACCACATTTTGTGAAATAAACCAACAACAAAATACAAAAAACTAAAAACATTATTTTATGCAAATATATGCATCACGTTTACCATAAACACATTTTTCATGCAAAACTGTAAAGTAAATATTAATACAAACTCAGCCATCTACAGTTATATGTATGTATGTACATATAATTTTATATGTATGTCTGTAATTAGTGAAAAGGTGACCCTATAGGAAATTTTAAACACAATGACAGTTGCCTGCCATAATATGAATATTATATATATTTTGTATTATTTAAAAGATATGAAGGTGAAATTTAAAAGGAGAAATAGAATTGGCATCTACATAATGCGGCCAAACATAGCGTTCGAACTGGGTTCTAGTCCAACAAAAAACAAAAAAAAATGTCAAATATAATGTTTTATTACTATTAGAAGAAATCTTAAACTCAAAGATGATCTCAATAATCAATTAAATCACACATGACTTATTTACACCAAATCATTCTACGAAATTTATATTCTCGTTCAAATTAATTTCAGTGAATGTTACAGTTATATGTATGATTAATGTAATTATTTCCAACTGGGTAGCAATTGCACTTAAATATATTTGGTTAATTTAGGTAGCTAAGAGACCTTGGCTTAGTATTAAAAAATTAATATATGAATTTAAAACCAGTTGGCTAGGCGGTTTTTTTTTCAACTCATAATGATTTTTTTTATGCCAAATATTCTAAACGCTTTCACTTTTTTAAATGGTAAAATAAAATGTGTGATTGCATTTTTTTATTATAGAGAGTTTAATACCTAAAAAATAAAAAATTGAAATTTTTTGTACTTTAAAACCGTAATCACGAGTCTTTTAGAAGATAAATGAAGCTTTGTGCAAAGCCATTTTTAGCAAAATATAAACCTTGATTACTTTTATTTATATTTTTTTTTATTTTTTAAATTTTTTATTTTTAATTTTTTTAAGTCATATAAAATTTTGTATAATTCTCTCCTTCTCATATAATTTACATGCAACTCGTCTTCTTATTCGAAATCTGCTGTCTTTTTGGCTTCATTTCATGCTGTTTAAAATTTTAATTTTTAACCAGTTGCATAACAAATGGCTTTAATAGCGTTTGGTTACCAAACCGGTTAGCAATTTTTTTAGCATTTTTTATTTCAATTACTTCGTGTTAATTAGCGTTGAGTATAAATTTCATGTACTTTTTATGTGTCTGTATATATATGTAGTAGTATTTACATCTTTTATTGAAATATAGCAATAATAGCAATATCGAAATGACATAATTGATCGAATCGCACTCGCTTTAATGCCGATAATTGCTTAAAATTGTTGTTATTGCTTCTTAAATTGTAATTAGAGAACAAACATTTAATACGATTTGTAACAAACTAAGTGTTGTCGTAAATTTTATATGGCAGTTTAAGTTCCAGTGATTGCTTTGATTAAATTTTCATTAAATATACGTGCAATAACAACAACGCTAGCATTCTGAGTTGTTTATGGGGTTGCAATGAGGAAGAAATTGCACAGGTTTCTAACTATTTATGGCTGTCGGTAGACAAAAATAATGTCGTAGTACCAGTAAATAATAATAATGTTGTCGTTACTGCCTTAATGAGCTATAATGACTTTCACTTTTGTAGTCATTGTAATGACAAACGGATTTGTTAGTACGTGCGATTGACGTAAATTAATTTTATATTATCTGTTTCGTTTATTTATAAAGGGTGCTGCAATAAGCTTTATAGAAAATATTTCATAATATTTTATATTATTTTCCATTTTCATTAATTAATTCCGAAAACACATTGACTGTAATGGTACTTCATAAAAATTTAAATCTTTCAAGAATTGGATTGAACCCAATTTTTTCATTCTCTCAAATCTTTTGAGCTTCTTTATTTAAGAAGTTAATCAGGCCTCTGCAATATATTTGCTCAAATATTAAGAGATTTCAAAAAGTATTTACAAAATTAAAATCTTATGTAATCTCTTCCAAAAAATTATTGATAAAAAAATAAAGAAAAGGAAAAACAGAAAGAATTCAGAAAACTCATTGACCATAATGGTACTCCATAAAAATTTAAATCTTTCAAGAATTGGATTGAACCCAATTTTTTTAAATTTAAATCTTAGTTAGTTTTTTCTCTTAGAAAAACATTATTGTCTAAAAATAAAGAAATGAAAAAAAAAACTTATTTGTACACCCTTTATAACTAGGCAGCAATAGATTGAATTAGTAAACAAATATTTTACAATAAAGCAGACAAAGATCATTTTAGACGAAAGAAAGAGAATGTTTGTCGACTTGTTGCCGCATAAGGAACTAAATAATTTTATATCATTTATTATTTTTTTTTTAATAAAAAAAAAATTATTTTTTTGTCTAAAAAATATTTAATCAAAATTGAATTATTTTACTTAATTAACATTTATTTAATGGTTATTTAATTTGTTTTTTTTTAAATATTTTTAATTTTAAAATAATATATAAAAATTTAATTTAATTCTTTTTATAAAAAAAAAAATATTTTATTAAAAAAATATTATATTTGTAAATATTACCAATGTATTTTTAGTTTTATTTCCTTATTAATGTATAGTTTCTAATTTAAGTAATAAAAGAGACAAATTGAATAATTATACATATTTAAAAAATAAAGGTTTAATATTTGTTTTATTTTATTTATTTTGTTTTTAATTCTGGTATTTGAATTTAATTTACCAAAAAATGTAATAATATTAATTAGGTAATTTTGTTTGTTTAAATTTGTTATTTCAATTTTATTTTATTTTATTTCATTTCATTTCAATTATATTTTATTCTGTTTTATTTTATTTTATTTTATTTATTTATTTTTATTTTATTTTATTTTATTTTATTTTATTTTATTTTATTTTATTTTATTTTATTTTATTTTATTTTATTTTATTTTATTTTATTTTATTTTACTTTATTTTATTTTATTTTATATTATTTTATTTTATTTTATTTTATTTTATTTTATTTTATTTTATTTTATTTTATTTTATTTTATTTTATTTTATTGTATTTTATTTTATTTTATTTTATTTTAATTTATTTTATTATTTTTTTAATTAATTTATTTTTTTAATTTAATTTAATTTTATTTTATTTTATTTTATTTTATTTTATTTTATTTTATTTTATTTAATTTTA
This sequence comes from Zeugodacus tau, assembly GCA_031772095.1. Classification (NCBI taxonomy): domain Eukaryota; kingdom Metazoa; phylum Arthropoda; class Insecta; order Diptera; family Tephritidae; genus Zeugodacus; species Zeugodacus tau. The sequence goes on from CM062651.1 coordinate 4,712,029, forward strand.
TTTAATTTAATTTAATTTTATTTAATTTAATTTAATTTAATTTAATTTAATTTAATTTAATTTAATTTAATTTCGTTTCATTTCATTTTTATTTAAAAAAATATTATATTAAAAATAATTATTTAAAAAAAATCAAAATTTTATTTATAAGTTTCTGCCTATTACTTCAATCAACAAAACGCTGGCGACAATTATCAATTTTATTCTCATCAACAGCGCGTAATTAAAGGTGCATATACAAGGCTATCGCTGATTGGCTTAAACAATACAATGTTTTAATAATCACACAATGTCTGCGACAACATTTCTACTTGTTTGAAACTCGTAAGCATGATATACAAAGAGCCAACAAATATACATACGAGTATATATGCAAATACATGCATACATACATATATGCAATAGATGCTTGTTTGACATAAATGTCAATATATTTAAAAGGAAAAGAAACATGCTAACATTTTCCTCACATATGTACTTGTATTTACATTTCAACATAAGTAATGCCAATCGAGTTGCATGTCAACATAACTTATAATTTATTACAACCTACAAATATACAAACAACTAAACGCATGCATAAATACTGAAAATCATATATAGAAAAATTAAACATTGAAAATACATTAAAATAAAACAGAAATCAGCATTTTACGCTGGCCTTGCCTATAAACAAACAAAAGACTTAAGCAACAAACTTCGTGCATACAAAATTGTTTTTTTTTTTCTTAACTCTTAACTCTTGGATCAGAAAAGAACTATTCGATATCGTATATGAACGAAAACGTGCTTATTCAAGCGAGAGCACGAGAGCACGAGATGTTGGCGGCGCTGACTCAATGCATACATGTTCACATAAACATGTTTTAGTTTGTTTATTTTTTTGCTGTTTAACTCATGATAACTCATGCTCAGCAGCCAAAAACGAGCATTTATATATAAAAAAACGAAAAAACAAAAATAACAGAAACTACAAATTAATCCCATTAGTTTATGATATTTATTTTTTTTTACTAATATTCTAGTGAAATCGTAATATATTGTGACTTGTTGGCGCTACTGCAGAAGTACAAAGTCAAATAGAACCAAAACAGCCGCACAAAAATCACAAAGCACATAAATAACCAAATTTACGTTTTAAATTCTGTTGAAAACGCTTTGGTTTAACCAATTTCGGCAGCTAATACGTAGATGCAAATTAGGTATCTATGTCTATATGTGTGTGTGTGTATTTCAAATTTGAATTATGGCTTTAAAAGTGGTTGGCTTAAAAATTAGTTATTAGCATGGCATTTTAAAGGCCAAAGCAGAAAACCAGTATTGAATTATTAGTAAAAACCAAATATTTTTTTAATTCACTTTAATCTGTGGATATACAACAAATGAGGTTATGTTATCATTAATTTGTAAATATGTATATCTGAGCTTTTTTCTAAAATATTCTAGAAGATATTAAAATATAAATATAAAGAGAATTTTTAAAGAGAGATAATCCCTTAAGGCAGTAGTCTGCTTTACAGGTTTCAAAAAATCGATTTTTTTGTTTTGTTTTAAATCTCTTCCAAAACTATCCAAGAATATGTCTTTAAAATTCCAGAGGCCAATTCGACATATTTTCGAAGCTAGAGCAGTTTTAGTGGCCGAGTGTCGAGCAGTTGCGAATGCTCAGGCAGACCTTTAAAGCGCGTTTTCTCGAGTTTTCATTTTCACAAGTGTTAGAAAACGGTGCCGGCGATAGCAAAAAGAATATATGTCCGATCGAAAAAAGCCAAAGTGATCTAGCTTCAGTATTAAATTATCTTCTATTTGAACTAAAAAAGTTGGACAAAAGTATTATTTAAACTACTTGTTTTGCAACTTAAAGTCAAATTTTTTTCTTAAAAAAGTGAATTTTTTTTTCAAACTTCGAAAAAATTTGGAATTTTATAACTTCCTCGGTACTTTTTAGTTCATAAAGAAAAGAAACTTACAAAAATTAAAAAAAAAAATTTTGGTTCGACTGTTTCAGATGCATCGCACGACCTCCATCACTGGCATCGATTTACAAGTGCAGACTCCAGGCGCTCCAGAAAAATACTTACAACTTTAAAAAATTTTCAATAATTTTTAATAATAAATATTGTTTTTTAAGCTTTAAATATAGTACACTATCGTCTAAAAATTCCGTTTACCGCAATCATTTCCTTCCCTTTCAAAAAAAAATTGCTAAAAAACGCTTTTTTCGGCTTCTAAAGCAGACTACTGTCTTAACGAAATAACAAATATTTACGGTAAACTTTATCGAAAAATTAATTTCAAAAGTCAAAATTATAAAATTATGTTTTTATACTCTTTTCCGAAGATTATTGCTCACTAAATTAAAAATTAAATTTTTTTTAATTTTTGTTAAAGTAAAAAATTTCAATTCAAAATCGGAATTCAGTATGTTTGCGTTCAGAAAAATTAAAATATTTATTAGTTTTATAAAACTATTTATAATCATAATAAAAATAATTTCTCAAAAGTATGCCATTTAGCAAAATAATACCATTTCAGCAAAATATTTTTTATAATTTTTAAAAACTTTTTTTTTTTTTAATTTTTTTCATATAATTTTTTTTTATATAAATTTTAATATTAATAAAATTTTTGGTCTAAAAACTTTTCAATGGTATTTTTTTATTCAAAGTTTTAATTTTTTTAAACCTTAAAAAGGTAAATGTGGATTTCTAACATTAATTTTATAGTTTGTTGTTGTTGTTGTTGTTGTTTATTTCTATTTGTATTTATTTTTTGCACACACACAATTCAAACACATCGACCATACAAAAAATATTATTTTAATATTAATCGTACTTAAATCTAAAAAAATCACTCTGTAAGGACCTTGGTTACAAAAAATAAAAAATAAAAAAATACAACAAATTTTTTTGTACAAAACACAACACAACAATATTGAATTAAACTAAAATCTCGTACCTTAAATGCAATATACCGGGCAAAAGTTAAATAAACTCTGCGTGAACTTTACTATTAAAGCGTTAAACTGACAATAAGCTGAAAATTCTATTCCATAGACGTATTTATACAAAAACTCGGCGGCACAACGCTGTATTTTGTGCAGAACAAAATTTAAACTACGGAAATCAGCGTTATGTATGAACACACAACAGTTTGGTTTGGCAGACAAACACAAATACAAACATACAAATATACACACATACACACATCCATACAATACAACACTTGTATGTGCATAGATTTGTGCAAACTAGTGTCGTTTGTGGATTTCCAGCATTTGGTCCACGAGTGAACTCGGTGCTACGAAGCGAAGCATATGAACATACACTCATGCATATAGACATCCAGCGAGCTCTACACATATTTTACAATTTCGTTTGTATGCAAAAAAGTTCGACACGAAATTAAAAAAAAATTGTAATTATAGAAACAATCGATTGTTTAAACTGCGATTTGAAACAAAAAAGAAGACAATTGTTGAACTTGTGTTTAGCTATGTATATGTATGTATGTGTGGACCTGCATGTATACTTATAGATATATATAGATTTGTATGTATTATTGATTAATTACACTCGTAAGCGGGTCAAAATTCTGCAAAATACATAAAACTAGATTTGATTTTGATAATTGAATATGTATGCGGCTGAGAAGTGTGGCTGATTTTATTAACTTTGAGAAATTGAATGATTTTGATACAATAATAATCGTGGGAAGAGAGGTCTATTTGTCTAAGAAATGTCAAAATACGTCAGAAAGAGCGTCGAAACTTAATATTTATTACATTTTTAATTTCTTACAAAAAAAGTTTACACTCTCAACCATTTACCAAATAAGTAGTATTATTCTCAAGCATTTATTTTTCAAAAAAGAAACAAAAAACTGGCTAAAAAAGCAGTAATTTAAATTTTTTTTATCTCAGTGTAGAATAATTTAATAAATAAGCATATTTTCAACTTTTTCAAACATAAATTATAAAATATAAATAACAACATAAAGATATAATAAATACAATAACAATAATTATATGGCGCACATAACAATGCGAGCATTTGGTTAAGCTGCTGCTTCAATTTTTGTTGTACATTCATTGCAGCTCAGTGATATATATAAATCTGAAAAATAGTTTGTGGCATTGCCTGCATTCGGATTTTAATATTTCTGGAACTGATTGTGTGCTTATTTGAAATTGCATCGTATGCTGCGATAAAGTCGATCTCTTTCAGCATGTTCTTTGTTTTCCAGTGCCTAAAATATGCATATAAAAACACACAGGTAAATAGATTATCATATATACATATATAATATAGGATAGGATTTTACCTTCACCTCACACAAGTTGATACCTTCAATGCATAACTCACAGCTGGGTCTTGTTTGCTCCTTCCACTCTTTCAAGACGTCATCATCAAACTCTTGACGACTGCCAACAATTTGAACATTTTCCAATGTCTTACACATTCTTGGTAATGCCAAAATCTGTTCCTTCGTTAGAATACGGCTATAGAGGAAGCTCATTGTTTCCAGTTTGGTGCAACCGGTTAACAAATTTATCCACTCTGGATAATCTGCAAAACATTTCCAAGCACAGCCATTAATAGAAACTTCCTCACGCCTCAGTTCATACTCGTACGGATCCCAATTCACGAACGATTCATTCATCAAAAAGGGCGGCTCACTTTCCCAGCCCATTGCAAACAATGAATTTCGGCGTAGACGTAAAAGTTCCTTAAATAGCACTTTTTCAAAACTCACATAATTATCTATCCAATAAAATTTCACTTTTTCCAAATGTGGTAGCTCTAAAATAGCGGATACCACCCGTTGATCTGCAAGAGCACTTATCCAAAGAATTGCCAATGATGAGAATTGCAAAGCAAACATCTGCTTTAAAATAGGCGCATACATCAGTCGTCTATTCTCTACAATATATAATTCCTTTAACTTCAGTTTCTTACAAATCTTAAGCATATATTTTTGCTCCAGACTCGTGCAAAGCGGCAGTTCGAGTACTTCCAAATGACGAAAAAGATGAAAGTTTTTACCTGAAAGCGATCGTGTGTTTATGTCTAATATTTGAAATTTACGCACTTGTGGGCAATAACGTGCCAATTGTCGAGCCGTAAAATCAAGAAAAAAGAATCCTAGTACTTCAACTTGACGCACATGCGGAAAATGTACTAAATGCCGACAGAACCAGATATTAATTTGCTTTCTGCATTTTTCTATTAGGTTATCCGTTTTGCTTTGGATAACTTCCTTTATGAAGTTCAATGCAAATAAAGTGCTGAATTCTATAGTTCGTACATATGGACCGCATAGTATTGCAAAATCCCAAATATCTTGATCAGTTAGGGCCAAATCCGTCGTAAAAGTAGGGTGGGACAAAAGTATTGCATCAAATTTCTTGCTGAAAATGTCGATGATGACTTTGTGAAATTTACGACAAACTTTGGCAAATGTGATTTGGTCACGAAAAGAGCATTTTTCAAAGACGTACTGCAAGCAATCCGAATTTAGTTTGAAAATGCTATCATTTGGTGCATAATCGGGATTATTTTGCTCAACATAATTGGGGATTAGCGATGCATTGTAGACGCGTACATTAGGAAACGTAGAAAATGGCACTAAATCAGGTAGCTTAAGAAAACTAGAAATAAATAAAAGAAACTTAGCGGGTTAAATTAATCTGTACGATCTTTAACTATACCATCTTACCAGTCATATGACTCCTTCGTTTTACAACAGATATTAGCTATTATATACTCTTCCAATGGTATTAGATCTTCTAATTCCCACGACTTGTTATAACGATTTAATAGTTTGCTAAGCTTGAGTATAGAGAGCTGCATAAAGCATAATTAAATAAAAAAATATTACTATTTAATCTGAGTGATATAACCTCCAGAACTACTTCATATCCAACAAGGACATGTCGACAACACTTTAAATCCATATTTTACTTGCAATAAACTTACATTTTTGGGTAAGCCATCAATTCGCAACTCATTATTACACATATTTTATAATTAAAATTAAACGAAATATGCGTGTAAATAAAAAATCAAATATTTAGTGGTAAATAAGAAAACTAGTGGGATATTAGAAGGCGGTAATAGATAAAAATTTCGAAGTTGAATCCTTTTATCCGTTAAACATATTGAACGAAACAGCTGATCGGCGACGAGATCAGTTTATTTAGCTTTAAGCTACCCATTAGGAATTTTTAAACACTCACATAAATAAATACATTTTTATACTCTCGCAACATTCATTGACTTTGTTTAGGGTTTGTTTACATTTTGGCCAAGGTCATTGACCTTTGGTTGAGATTTGTTTATATTTCGAGTATGATTTTTTACATTTTGGCCGAGGTCACTGATCTTGCTGGGGTTTGTTTACATTTTGGTCGATTGAGATTAAGTTTTTTGATTTTTTTAGTGAAATCTAGTTTATATTTTCACGGGACGTGGGTTAGGTTTATTTACTTTTGGTCTTTATACTAATAAAACATATGAAAAAGATGAAAATTTTAGAAATTTCTTCAAATGTATGAAAATTGTGCAAATATTCCAAAAAATTTTATAAAAATTATACTTACTCTAATTCTATACTAGATTGTCTCAGCTACAGTTTGCTATCAATTTAAGTCCCATAGCTTGAATCTATACAGAGTTATGGGCAATGAAGCAGAGAGATTGAAATTCTCTAAATGCGATTGTATTGAACTTTTCGGTATTTTCATGAAAGAGAGCAAATGCTTTCATTTTAAGTTTTAAAAAATACTTGTGATTAGCTTGATAACACTGAAAATTTCATGAAGATATTCGAAAATTTGTGCATGTTATTATAATTTAACACCAACACCTTTGTCGGGTTAAATTTCGCAAATTCGAATTTTCTCGAAATTTTGATTTCAAATAATTCTATGAGAAAATAGGCAACTGTTGTGCGTGCAACAAACAAACATATATTTGGGAATACTTTCGAAAATATTACCGATGGACGAAATCAAGGTGTAACATAGCCCATTTAGCATATAGCGCATATGGTGATTCATTCAACTTTTTTTTAATTTACTCGCATTGTTAATTTATATTTCATTTGCTTAAAATAACTACATTATCCAATGTATTATATTTTTATTTACAAAAACACGGTCTAATTTACATTATACAAATGTAAACAATTATTATACAAACAACGTAAGTTCTACTTAAAATTTACTTTTTTAAGTTTCAGCGCATTTATCGGTCGTATGACCTGTTTCCTTTCTTCGCGATGCTTTTTCATTAAATATTCACGCTTCTTTTCATCCTTTGTCGGTTTCTTCTTCAAGTCAAATGTCATCTGTCGGTTACCCAGCGAACGTCCGATAGTGGTCACGTTAGCACTGGTAGCTTCATTAAATCTTACACGGTCCTTTAGACTTATTTTCATAATTTTAGAACGCATTTCGCTAAGTTTTAGATTGTTGTCTTCCAAAGCGGTCATTTTGACGCTATTTCCTCTTCTATTGCTCGTGTCCGCGGTAGTGGCATTAGCTAATTTAGTTTTTTGCTCATTATCACTGTTTTCTTCACCTTCGCCTTCGTTTTCATTTTCATTTTCCATCGCTTCGTACTCTTCTGCACGTTGCTTTTTCACATCTTTGTAGGCTTTCTTCATTTCCTTAGCGAAATCGCGCACACCCTCATCATCTGTAGACTCTTCGCCAGAGGATTTTTCGTTATCATCGTCACTCTTTTCGAAGCCGAACAGATCCTCATCGTTGTCACTTTCCTCATGTGGTTTCGCCTCATCAGCGTGCAATTCAGTAACACGCGCAACTTCAATACGTTTTTTAATATCCTTGAGTTTGGATTTTTCCAGGCGATTCAAAACAGGTGCCAGCAATTTGTACTCTTCAGCGCCTTTGTTAATAGCAAACTCTGGATTTTCGAACATTGCCTTGAAACGTGAATCCTCAAGTAGATTTGTGGTTTTGGCAGCTTTTGCATTGTTTGCTTGTTCATCCATAATCTTGAGGGCCAGATCTTGATTGACTTTTGGAAGATGCGTTTTGATCTGTAGACGTGACTTGCGTTCACTTTCAATTTCTTTACGTATCTTCTCTTTGCGGAAGCGTTCAAAAGCAAATGGATCAGCAACGGCTTTAGCCTTATTGTACAAACGAGCATCGATGAAGTAGCTGAGAATGATAAAGAAAAAAACATTTGTATTTAAAACTGTCATTATTTGAAAAAAATCGTAATTTACCCATGCATGTAGCCCTTTAGTAGATTGCTGCCAATTAAGTGCTCCAAGCCCAGTTCTTCCAATTCCTTTTGAGTTATGAACTGGTAGTCATCGTACATATTCTCCACCACTTCGGATTCTATTTCCTCGGTGAGGTTATCTAAGAATGAACACCAACGCGGCGCTGGACCCATTGATGGCACATAGTAGGTGAGCATTTTGACATCTTCTTGTGCAAGGAAAAACATTCCTGTCTCCGGAATGGTGCAAAAATCATTAAAAGATGTAGACGCTTCAATGTATGCCACTTGTTTGCCCTAAAAGGTGTTGAAACTTTTTTTTACAAAAAATACAATAATTACTGCATTATGCTTACTGTGTTTTCATCCCACAACTTTAGCATAGCATCGTCCAGTGAATAGACCGTTTGATGACTGGGATTGAAAGCTATACGTTTTACCGGCACTTTATTTAAATGATCCTTCACCAGCAACGGCGCTTGTGAACGTATATCATAAAGTAACACATGCCCCGAAGCAGTGCCTACACCCATTTGCAAGCCATTCTTGAATTTCAGTGCGGATACGGAAGGAAACGTTTTGGTGCCTGGCAATTTAATCGCCACATCCAAAGTACCCACACGTGCTTTACTGCGTGGATCCCATGCTTCTACGGTACCCTCTTTACTACCAACTAAAAGCAATTGATGCTCAGGGTTAATATCGCAAACGTTAATACAACTTGCTTCCGTTTCGTTTGGTTGCAAAAATTGACCACGCTCCAAGTTCAAACGATAAATGTCCTAAAAGTGAAGATTACATTTGACATATTATATTCATATATATAGCAATAATAATTTCGAAATTACTTACACGCGTTGTACCCACAACGAAGAGATCGCAAGATGGTTTGTGATATTTCATATCACGTCCAAAGCGTGGTATACGCAGACGGTAGTGACGTCCAGAGGCAGAATGAACTTCAACAAATCTATCACATTGTAGAAAAACCTGTGAATCACAAAACACAATATTCATTTATGTACTCCTTAGTACATCGCCTTCATTCTTTTTACACACCAATTTACTGTAATCATCACTGATGGCCTCAAATGTTGTCACCTCTGAATCAAAACAACGCTCAAACTTTATAGACAAATTACAGACTTCAAAGCATTTAACGCGTGGCTTATAGGTTCCTGTGGCTAATATATACTGCTGATCGGGACTCATGCGTATCGATGTACAAACTCCGGGCATATCAAAATCCTGTATAAGCTCAATTTGTCGACGTGAATCGACTTTCTTCATTAACTGCGAACGCTTACGGCGATCTGTAAGCCACTGAAATTTAATTAAATATATTAACAAGGAAATTATGTAGTGTCCACGCAATCGAAATTATTGACGCTTACTTCTGGCACAGATTTGCCGGCGCTCAAGTTGTATATTTTCACATCATTCACTTCGTTGACAAACATCTTCTCATATTATATTAGTGCGCGAATTTTAATTATTTATTAACATAAACTAGCGATATTTAATTTTATAAGCACAATATGTGTTTGGTTTTGCTGTGCAAAAATGTAAACACACGGAGAGGGCAACAATTTGAGCAATACACGTGCAGTTGGGCAATTGTCAAAAATCGCATGTATTCACAATAACTCATTTGAGTTCTCTGCTACGGAATAATGTCAAATAATTAAGTATGAACTCAAGACATGAATAATAATTGCATTCAAGAGATATTAAAAACTAAATTTAAAAAATTGTGATAATTATAAAAAAATAAAAAATAAAAATCTGAAATTTATTACATATTATAATTCAAACCGGTTACTTCGTTGTAAACGGTTACTATTTTTACTTATTACTTCGCCATTGGCAACTCTTATTGCAAAAATTGCATACAATACAAAATAATGAATAAAAACGTAGAAGGCGACAAACGATGATAGAAAATTGAACAAATTATTTGTGTCTGACTTTATCAATATAAAAAATTGCGAAAAATGTACAATAATATCCAACGTAATTGAAAACGTTTACACAATAACTGGCTTGAGCGTACAAAAAGTTAATGCGTGAAAAGTGTAAAAAATTAAACTCAAGACCAAAGAAAATTTCACGAAAGGGAAACGCAATTAGCAAAAATTTACAAATACAAAAGTACAAATTGAGTTATTCGTCATCAATAATTGCTTTTAAAAGATAAAATTTACGCATTTGTGTTTTAAGCTACGTTGATCATTATCAGACTTGGTAGCAAACAATCAAAAGCCACAAGGCATCATAAAAAGAAATAAAAATCATTAAAACAACAACACAAGTGTTGATTGCCTATAAGAAAATCTTACACACAGCAGCTACAAGGCAGAGGGTTTCGTTAAATCACAGTCGGTGCTACAAGCAAAAAAGGGTAAGTGGAATGATACATCATTATATGCGCTATTTTGGATATTTCAGGAAAAAATTTTGAAAGTTATCAGTTGCGTGTTTCCAGAATTATTCATCATATAACATAGTGATTTTTCAAAACGATTGCTCATGAAAAGAGCGTGTGGCAAAGCATTGTGCTATCAGTGGAAGTGTTTAAAAAGAATTGGCCTTTTCACTTTGTTATCTTTTGTGTCATGTATGTGGTAAACAAATTCATATTATTGCTTGAATTTAAACAAAGACTTCATATGGCAGTATTTTGGTACTACCTTTCTGCTTAATGTCTTGCAAAAAGTTTATTGTACGCACATTTGACCATTTTACATGTTCACCCATCCCTTGTGCGCTATGTAGATATATTTTTTTGCATATTGATTTTGCCGATGCTGTGTGGCATACTAAAACTACTTGCAATTCAAGTGAATAACATATGTAGGTATATATCGTGTATCCAAAATCGTGTAATATTACTTGAGAGGTAAAAAAGCATTATTTATAGTAATAAATACATACTGACATATATTTGTATGTATGTAGATAGGAATAAATCGTGAGCGTAATAGTGAAAAACGTATATTAGGCGGGTATATGAACGTATGTAATTCGTCTGTATATTATTTAGCGAAGCTTATTATTTTTATAAAATAAATTAGTATGTAAATATTAGAGACCAGTTAGAGACTGTTTATATATATATCTTATTGGTCTTATTAGTGTTGGAAATGAAATGTTATTACTATATTTTTGTTTCACAATTGATATTATAAATTATACAAATACTAGCAGACCCGGCGAACTTCGTACCGCCTTAGCGTAAATTTGGTGCACTACTTTATTTTGTATAGCTGACCAATCTTATGTATGCGTACCTATTCAATTTGAACTGGAATCTATAATATCCTCCATATAAAAATGAATACTTATTACAAATTGTTTGTATGGGAGATTAGAAAGGTGTGAATTTTAGGCATTTTTTTCTCTCCGTAAGAAACATCCTCAAACCCCCTGGAATACACACAAAAAAGAATCAGCCAAATCGGTCAAGCCGGTTTCATGCTATGTCGTGACAACGGAAAACGGGTTTAATTTTTCGTTTTTGTGGCTAAGGTATACATTAAATTTGTAAATTTTTCAATGCAGAGAAAAAATTCTTACGCATAAAGACGAAAACGTTATACCTTCTTCAAAGTCGAAGTTGATTTATGTTAAGCAGCATGATAACAACTCACACTACTTTTAATTGCAAGTGAGTGGGGATAATCCAGCAATTTTAAATAGTCTGTGAGATAATTTAATACGTCATCCTGGTTTGTAGCTGTGTCAACTCTCCTGAAATTCTAAATTGTCGCATTAAGATCGAAGAGATTCTTGTTTTTTTACCACCAATATAGGTCATTCAAGCAGTCATTTATGGTTATCATATTGTGGTTTCATGACAGGAAAAACACGATGAATAAGCTTCTTCTTTGAGTCAATGAAGTGACAGAAATATGTTGGAAATGTTATTAATCAATTGAGGTGTCAACTGGGACCTGCCAACAGAATCATGGCTCCACCAAAAAAGTTTTGGTTGTCGCGTAAATCTTTTGAAGTCCTTCGCAGTGCCTCCAGCGACTTCATGAATATCTGGAAAATCTTCGCTATAGCGCTACTTTTGACGATTTTGCAGACTGGTGTTTCTTCGATTTGCAATTTAGGAATAATTTCAAGGCCGAATGTGACGTTGGTTTGCCTACTAACAATTGCCAAGTTGCCCCGTTAACATTAGTGGTGAAAATGAGAGAAATTGGTTCAAGAATTACATCAGCCCTCATATACTTTATATGATGATTTTATATTGGACTTTATGCCGAATATATGGGTCAAATTGTGTGTTTTCTTAAAAAAATTAATGTTCGGTTGCACTTAGCCTTTCCTTATTTGTTACAAATTGTTTAGGGCTATCGACACAACCTTATACAGTTAAACACTGACAAAAATATTTCAACAAAGCAACAATGACAACCTTCAAAATGTTATTATTTTTTGTTTTCTTTTTTCATATTTTTGTTGTCAATTCAAATAAAATGCTCTTTTTATTATCTTCCTCGCAATTTTTCCATATTTACTTAATTTCTAAACCTTTCCTGCCCTTCCCCGAATATTTCAAGACTTCAATTAGCCAGATCGGTTTGGCCGTTCTCGACTTTTTGCGAGACTAACGAACAGCAATTCAGTTTTATATCTATAGATTAGAAATTGTTTGTATGAGAATTTAAAAAAGTGTGGATTTTAGACTTTTTCAGGACCTTATACTTTAAGGAATATTGCAAAAAAAGAATTAGCGAAATCGGTTCAGCTGTTCTCGAGATATGCGCTTAGCAACACATTTTGCGATTCATTTTTAATTAATTTTTCTTAAATGCGTTTTTTAATACTTCACTATTTAATTTTTTATAATTTTCCAACATACAAACCTTGTCCTAATAATAAAGAATTCATAAAACCAAGAATCATCGGATTTGGTGCAATCGTTCGAAAGTTATGGGCGTACATACATTTCGAAGATCCATTTTTATTTATATAGATTTATAAAAAAAAATATATTTAATTATTTGCTAGCTATCCAAAACATTTGGATAAACAATATTTTTTGTTTTTCCATTTTGATCATGAATAAACAAACGGCTGGGGGTACCGACTCTGGAACAGGCAACATAAAGTTGTCCATGTGAAAAACATGATTCCTCCAAATTCACACCACAAACGTTAAGTGTTTGCCCTTGAGCTTTGTTGATAGACATCGCAAATGATAAACGCACAGGATATTGTAATCGTTTGAATTCAAATGGCATATCAGTTGGAATCATAGGGATACGCGGTATTAAACAAACTTCTCCTTTTGATTTACCAGTTAAGATCGTAGCTCCAATCAAATTTGGCAATAAATTTTTCACTGCCAATCTGGTGCCATTACACAGTTTTGGTGGATTAATATTTCGCAATAATTCCACTTTCAGATTCAAGCAATGCGGTGGCATACCAGCCGGTTCTAATGAATTTAAAAGTTCAGTTGGATAATTCATTGCCTCATTGCCATGTTTTGGCCTAGTTGGAAATTCGCTTTGCGCTATATTTATTTTTTTCACAAATTCACACAAACTTCAATAATTATTAAAAAAAATATAATAACTAATAATTTTGCACCGCGGTAATTTCGGACACTACTGAACGTATGGGGCCAAAGAAAACGCTCCGGCGATGTTTACACTCCAATGTCATATATTCTCCTAATTTGAATTTTCTTAATGCTAAGAGTCAAAGTTCTATATACCTACAAAAAACAAAATATTCATGTATTTCTTTATGCAAAATAAATGCACCGTAATATAGTTCGATGTCTTTTCAAAGCCTACTTTGTTTGTCGATCTGCCTGCTACATACATACCTACATGTTGATATAAATATAATGCAGTAAGTTTGTAGGTGGAAATAATAAGTATGGTAGTTAAGACGAAAGTTCATAAATTTGGAGAGTGAAAGAGCGTAGCTAAGTAGGTAACAAATCGTTTAGTAAATGATTAAACTATTATTGATGTATGTATGCTAATATGAGCGCTTTTCAGCTTTCCAAGTAGGTACGAGTTAAATAAACAAAAATGTAACATATGTGTGGTGAATTTTTTGAAACATTTTGGCCGATATCTCGAGACCCTAGTCACGGAGCAGCATCAAAAATACTCTATACTATAGAAATCATCAACAGCTTCCATTTGCTACCCATATTGTACAAACACACCCTAGGGTTACCCGGGTCCACGTTTTGGCCTATTTCTCGAGACCCTGGTATCCGATTGATTGCCTGCTACATACGTACCTACATGTGTGGTGAAATTTTGAAACATTTTTGGCCGATATCTCGAGACCCTAGTCACGGAGCGGCATCAAAAATACTCTATACTATAGAAATCATCAACAGCTTCCATTTGCTACCCATATTATACAAACACATCCTAGGGTTACCCGGGTCCAAGTTTTGGCCTATTTCTCGAGACCCTGGTATCCGATTGATTGCCTGCTACATACGTACCTACATGTGTGGTGAAATTTTTGAAACATTTTGGCCGATATCTCGAGACCCTAGCCACGAAGCGGCATCAAAAATACTCTACACTATAGAAATCATCAACAGCTTTCATTTGCTACCCATATTGTACAAACACATCCTAGGGTTACCCGGGTCCACGTTTTCGCCTATTTCTCGAGACCCTGGTATCCGATTGATTGCCTGCTACATACATACCTACATGTGTGGTGAAATTTTTGAAACATTTTGGCCGATATCTCGAGACCCTAGTCACGGAGCGTCATCAAAAATACTCTATCCTATAGATATCATCAACAGCTTCCATTTGCTACCCATATTGTACAAACACATCCTAGGGTTACCCGGGTCCACGTTTTGGCCTATTTCTCGAGACCCTGGTATCCGATTCTTAAAATTTCAAAACACAAACCATCTACTGAATAGTCCAAACAAAGCCTAAAAATTTGGTTTGGATAGGTGAGCCCGTTCTTGAGTTATAAGATTACCAAGAAAATGTAACTTCTTTTTATATATATAGATTGGTGTATCATCTTTACAATTCAACAAACAAATATCTACTGCATAACCAAGAATGATAGCTACATGGGAATGTGGTCGTAAGTACTTTTGTACGTACATACTGCCACATGACTACTTTTTACAATGTTTATATTTAGTTGGTTTAACTTAGATTTTGTAGTGTCCCCTGCTTCGTTGTCTTTTACGCCTACAATTATATTTTTGTGACTAATTGAAACTACTTTTGTGTATATTTACATACATATTTACACACTCACTACGTATGCGCTTTTTCCCATGTGTAATTTATGCTGTTGTATGCTCGTAGCTTAATTAAATTCAACATTTTCCCTTTGCACCGCATAAATGAAGCGATAACAAACCGCCAGTGGCTTAGTAACCGGCATTACTTCAATATGGCTAACAAATGCACAAACGCTTCAAAACTTCTTTATATGCATGGCTTGAGTGCGTAGTATTGTTGCTGTTTCTCTTACCCACACAACTGATTTGTTTGGCAATCAAACAAACGCAACCTGGATGTAATGGTGTCAAAGAAGTTTAAACTTTAAGTTTAACTTTAGCGGAAGTACAACACACAAAACGCTGACGAAGGCACAAATTAAGTTTTAAAATCATTTAATTAAACATTTTTCCAAATTACAAAATTATGTGGTCGTTGTTACAGAAATTATCAAATGATATTGATTTTTTTCTAGAAACTTGTATGTTTGTAAACATGTTTTTAATATAAATTCACTTTTTTTTTTAATTTTCATTATTTTTTGTTCTTTTCGCAGACCCAAAGATGTCATCGGCACCTTACAATTACAACTATATCTTTAAGTACATAATCATCGGTGATATGGGAGTAGGCAAATCGTGCCTGCTGCATCAGTTCACAGAGAAAAAATGTGAGTATTTGTAAGGCTACAGTGAAATATATATTTGTGTGACGTTATCGCTGTTTTAATAACTTGCAGTCATGGCGAATTGTCCACACACAATTGGCGTGGAGTTCGGCACACGTATCATTGAGGTAGATGATAAGAAAATCAAATTGCAAATTTGGGACACTGCAGGACAGGAGCGTTTTCGTGCAGTAACACGTTCATATTATCGTGGTGCTGCTGGTGCACTTATGGTTTATGACATAACAAGAAGGTAAGTCGCTAAATTTGCTGTATTTTATTTTGGTAAAATATTTGATTTTTTATTTCATATTTATTTATTAAATCATTTATTTATTAAATATAATATTTTTATATATAAAGTTAAACTCAAATTTTTTTTACATTTTTTTCACAACAGATCCACTTACAATCACCTCAGCAGTTGGCTGACAGACACACGTAATCTCACTAATCCCAATACTGTGATCTTTTTAATTGGCAACAAATCAGACCTGGACAGCACACGCGAGGTCACATATGAAGAGGCCAAAGAGTTTGCTGATGAGAATGGTCTCATGTTCTTGGAAGCAAGCGCCATGAGGTATATTTATAATCAATTTTCAATTCTTCAACAGCAAACTAATTGCTTTCATTTGTTATTTTTTGTAGTGGTCAAAATGTGGAAGAAGCATTTCTCGAAACTGCACGTAAAATATATCAAAATATACAAGAGGGTCGTCTCGATTTGAACGCTGCCGAATCGGGCGTACAACATCGACCTTCACAACCGGGACGAACTTCGCTAACAAACGAAGCACCTAATACAAAAGATCAATGTTCATGTTAAATTTCGCATTTTTTCATTCACGTTACTCTCCTCTTTTTATGTATTATTATATTTTCCCCCTCCCTTTTCTAATGTTAAGTTTAATTATAACGAAGCAAAATGATGTGTAAAAACAAAAAAAAAAATGCTATTATCTAAGTAAAAAAATATTATATATATATATACATAAATGATAATTATTACAAAATTATATATATATACATATACATACGTTTATAAATTAGTAAACGTAATATCGAACAATTTGTAGCGAATTATAAACAGTTGGCAATGCTGAGAATGCAATGTGAAAAATAATATTGTTTAAAAAAAATATTAAAGCGTGTATGCGCATTATAGTAAACTTCTTGTATTTCAATACATATGTACATACATACACCTGTGGTGCGTGTGTGTAGCAAAATAATTGAGAAATTCCCAAACTACAGCTGTTTTAGCCAATCTACAGTTTTATTGAGTACTTTTATTGTGTGTAGGAACGTTTGGAACAAAATTGTCGCTATATTTTAAAATCATTAGTATAGTGTGTACATGCAAATGAAAAAATATCTTATTGTGCGTAGGGTAGTTCAAATAAAACAAGCGATCTAGATATACTAGTAAAATGTGTTGAATAAATCGATAAATTCTGCACATAAGCAGAAAAAGCTCACATTCGCTTATTTTACAATATTTTTGAGCCAAACATTGCGCAATGCAAGCGAATTTGTTCATAAAAAGTATAAAATTTGTCTTGTTTAGCCTTTTGAAACAATTAAAATTTCTTAAATTATTTATAAACACTTTATGTATATCATCCATTACCTGCGAGTATGTTTTAGTAATATAAAAAAATATTAAAAAATCTAATAAACGAATTGGTCCAAGTAAGGCATCAAAAAGTTTTTCTAGAAATGTATAAATTTTTTTTAATAAATGTATAAGAATATATATAGTTTAGTATAGTTCACTACACATATTATTATCAGCGCAAAATTATAAAATAGAATTATCCAAAATTTCACCCCACCTTAAAATAAACAAAGTTCCGCCCAGAGAGTTTTCTAACTCTCCGTGTCGTATAATTTTAATTACACATTTAAAGCAACGTTTTTTTTTCAAGTTTTAGCAAACAATTAGTGTTGAAAAAATTAAATCAATTCAATTATGTTTAAACAATTACAAAAGACCAAAAAAATATTTGTAAATGGGCAAAGCTGTAATGTTTCATATATTTGATAGCGCTTGTTAAGATTTTCGGAAAAATGTCTACTTTATAAATTTTACTATCCATTAATACCGTGTTCTATTGCGATTTATTTAAATTATTTTATTATTTTAGCTGGAAAATATTTTGTTGAACCTAACCTAACTTAATCAAAGTCCCCATCAAACAATATTGTGTATATTGCCACTTCCTTTGTCATTTCAAACTTTTCATTTGCATGTATCATAGTTAAAACTGAAAATTAATAAAAATAAACGTGTAGGTTTTATGAAGAAATCCCATTTTTAAACTATATAAACAAAACGTAATAAAATGGTATTCTTAAATCACATAAAAATAACAACTTTAATTTTTACTGGTTTTAACTGTATTTAAACTTACGTAATGTGTTTACATATTTCATGAAATATGACTTTCATTGTCTTTTTACATTTTCATTATACTTATGAAGGTATAAAAATACAAATTACTAAAATATAAAAGGGACCATATAATGAAGCGAATTACATTCGATGCTTCATACGACTTTTAACAGTGTGACTGCGTACCAATATTTACTTAAGGAATTAGGTAAAGGTTTATGAAAAAATTGTCTTTAAAACCATTTGCAAATGAAGAAAAGTTAGCAGATTTCAGCAAATACATATTCATATAGTATTTTGCGTTTCATAACCAATAATTATAAAAAATTTGAAAAATAGCGCTCAAGGTGCGTAAAATTATTGTTCGAGTGCTTAGGATTAATAAAAAATTTAATACAACTTTAAACCCAAAAATATTATCTTAAAACTTGTTCAGTTTGCAAATAGTTGTTCGTATGAAATAACCTTTAGTTATGAAACACATTGTTTTATACAAATATGACCTTATAATTATGTTTGTTTAATAACTATATTGCTGCCGTAATATCAGTCTATAATTCCAGTTTGCACTACTTATGGCGCCTGACATGTGTGCTTGTTCGTGTGTGTGCGCATTTCCAAGTTTTCGCACAACACGCTTAGTGTCGCAATTCATTTGTTTTCCGTTTATGCTTATCTCATAAAGCTTCCTCTACTTTCACGATATCCCATGCACTAGCCTCATCCTTAGAGCACAGATCTAATACAATGCGTGCACCGATGTGTGCACCTTTGGCGCGCATACAGGTGCCTGCTGCCATATTGTAAATGGGGCTGTGTTCGGTGCGCGTATGCCGCCACTGCTGATCACCGAGCATTTCATGACATTTATTTATGTGCACTTGCGCATCGCCGTACGATTCGAGGCATAGCAGTTTGTCCAAAACTATTTCTGCTTTGTCTGTTTCAAACCAAATTTGATTGCGTGTACGCATGCATGCTTGTAAAATGAGTGGACTGCCTTTCTTTAGGAAACCTTTCACTTTGGGCGCCACGACGGAGGCACATAGATTGGTGCCGCTTAAACGCATCATGTAGGTAGCGATGTAATTACGTTTTCTCGAGTGCCATGGTTGATAAACACCAGCAGCTGCCGATTTTTTAGTTTCCTGTCCTGGTAGTGCCAATTCGGGGTAAACATTTTTCAAATACCAAGAGAAGTCGTGACATTGCAAACGGTTCCGCAACTCTAAACGTGCTGAAATGTCACCATAATCCATGTCGCGCGCAGAATTTGTTTCTTTTAGAAAATATTGCATAAAGTCATCCATCCATACGTGGGCTGCACGCAGTGAATTTCGTTTCATGGTATCTTTGCCATCGGGTGCCGAATAAGGGCGTCGTTTGCGGAAGATATGTCCGATGCGTGAGCAAGGATATATTTTTATGGCGCCATGACATTGCCACACACGGAAGGAGATTTCGATATTTTCACCTCCCCAGATATCCATGCCCTCATCATACTCGCCAATGTGTTTGAAATATTGCCGATTAATAGCAAATAAACCACCGGCCATAGTAGGTGTCTTAAATGGTCCTTTGAAATCTTCATCCTTCTTTAAAGTACCTTTCGGCAGAGTTATCCATTTATAATGTAGACCCCAATTGAAACCACCGCGTACTAAAGGACTGGAGGTATATTCAAAAGTATCAGGACTAATAAGATCCATTACCGGTACAGCGATTGTGGAATTTTCCTGCTTCACTGCACGCACAAGTGGTTCTGCCCACTGTTGATTAACTTCAATGTGTGAGTCTAGGAAAACAAGCACATCACCTTCTGCAGCGTGAGCACCAACGACGCGCGATCTTATAAGTCCCTCACGTTTCTCATTGCGGATATACTGCAGTTGGTCATAATGTAGTTGGGCATGTAAATCGCTTAGCAAATGAAATTCCAATTCAGGCAGATCGCTAAAATCATCTACAAGTATAATTTCTTTTAGTATATGTGGTGGAGTGCGTTTTATTACGGAGTTTATGGAACGTATTAACGTCATTTTATGTTCGTTGTAAAAACACATAATAACAGAAATTGTCGGCAAATCTTCATTACGATCGGTGGGTTCACGTGAGCAGACCTTATGCCGTGTATCAGGTACCTCACGATAAGGTCCAATATTGTTCGAAATAAGCGCGTTGAAGGCATGATTTTTAAAGCCGATGTCACGTATGTATTTATCTTTCTTATCACGTAGCACTCCTAACATTTTTAAAGGATCTGTGTCTTCCTGCGTTACACCCTCTTTCAATGCTCCTTTACAACATTCTTGCACGCGAGTTTTGTATAAAAATTGAGGATTTGGTGTATGTGTTTCATTCGAACTGGGCAACTTCCAACCTCCTTCAATAATTGAATTGTGCTGGTAATACATGTAGTAAGTAAATGCTAAAGATGCAGCCACTGTGAAGAATATTGTGCTTGAGCTATAGCGTCGGAGGTAACATCTTCGAAACAACATCTTGAATCCGTTGTGATACGATGGCAAACGTGGAATATTTTTTGTTTAAGCTTGAGTTGTTACAAGGTCAACACTTACTCAATATGAGCAATACAAGAAGTATTTAATTTATGCAAAAATGAGAAACTTCAACATTTTTTTGTCGAAAGACCACTCTTTTTTTGTTTATTAATTAAATGCAATTAAACAATTCCCAATAGCACACAAAGTGATCATTGTAGATGGTTGATGTTTTGAGAAAATAAAAAGAAATTTTCAAGAATTAGAATTAAAAATTAATTTATTTTGGTAATTAAATAAATTAATATGTAAATAAATAATTGAATTTTGTTTTATTTTTCAAATAATGTAGTTTTAAAATTTAATAAAAGTTTCTTAAAATCTCTTTAGTAGTGTCATTGTGAACTTTATTTTGTCTTTAATTAAAAAGAAGCATTTGCACAAAAGGCGCGCATATTACAAAGTAAATTAATTTTTAAAAAACATAAAACTATTGTTAAGATGGAAGTTATAAATGCTAATAGACAAGAACCACAGCTTAATCTTGGTGAGTAAATTAGTGAAGAAAAGATATACCCTTTACAATAGTTATTTTGTAGATATTAATGGTCAACGTAACTTCATCAAGTACTATGCAAAATTGGAGGAAGTAAGTTTTTGTTTTAAGTTATGTTTATTTTAATTCAATTAATTACATATAAATCTCCACAGAAACCAGCAACCACTGTACGCTTCTTCGATCGTATTGATTTTTATTCTGTGCACGGCGCAGACGATTGCGAACTCATTGCAAAGCTTGTCTACAAGTCCACAGCTTTTGTGCATCACCTGTTACCTGATGAACCCGATAAACTCAGTTATGTTACGCTATCGAAGGGCAACTTTAACATGGCTGTGCGAGAGTTATTGCTGGTGCGCAATTTTCGTGTGGAAGTTTATGTACGGCCACCCGGTGCAGCTGCTGCCAACAATAATTGGAGCATTGAGTACCGTGGTTCGCCTGGCAATTTAATTCAATTCGAAGAAATTTTGTTCGGCAACAAAGAGATACTTGTGAGCAATAATTTGTTGTCATTACAAGTGCGCCTAGTTGAGGGCAATCAACGGCGTTTAGGTGTTGCTTTTGTGGAACAGAACGACTGTCAGTTTCATGTATTAGAGTTTGTTGACAATGATTTCTTCACCGAACTGGAAGCAATGGTCGTACTGTTGGGACCAAAAGAATGTTTGTTGCCTACTGGTGATGGCGAGGTATGTACTTATTAAATTTTAGCTCAATTAGCAGCACGTTTTAATTTATATTATTTACGCACTATCGAATTGTAGTATGTAGCAGTGAAACAACTGTTGGAGCGCAATAATGTGGGTGTTACTGTGCCAAAACGTTCAGCGGCCACACCAGCTGAAAAGAACGACTTGTTGCAAGACCTGAATCGCTTGATACGTTTTGTGAAAGGCCAGCAAGAAGATGCATTAACATTGCCAGAAATGCAATTGACCATGGCTATGGAGGCGTTACGTGTGGCTATTAAATATTTAAATCTCGTTAACGACGCAAGCAATTTAGGTCACTACCAAATGAAGCAGCTAAATCTTAAGCGGTTTGTAAATGAATCAAATAATATAAAATTATATATCCTCATTTCCTCATATCTTACAGTTTTGTACACTTGGATTCAGCAGCTGTGGCAGCACTTAACATTTTACCAAAACCCGGCACGCATCCCAACTCTCCAGGCTATCACTGGCAGAGCATATTGGGTGTGCTCGATCATTGTCGCACTCCACAAGGACATCGCCTGCTTGCTCAGTGGATAAAGCAACCACTGCGTAGCATTGAAATTCTCAATGATCGTCACGACATTGTACAGTGTCTGCTGGAATCACCGGGCACCCTAAGTACGCTACATGATGACTACTTAAAACGCATACCTGATGTGCTGATGCTAACCAAACGTCTGCTACGTCAAAAAGCTACCATGCAGGACCTCTTTCGAGTTTATCAAGTCATTTTGCGCACGCCACGCATTGTAAATACGCTGCTAAGTCTCGAAAATGCCACTGTGAAAAATGTGCTTTGTGTGGCCATGAAATCTCTCTTAGAAGATCTGTCTGGTTTAAAGCAATTGGTAGAGCAAGTGGTCGATTTTGAAGCTATCGAAGCCGGAGATTACCTTGTGAAAGCTTCTTTTGACGAGCAACTGCAGGACATGAAAAATGATATGTCGCGCATCTTAGCTAAAATGGAGCGCCTACAGCAAAAGGCGGCAGATGATTTGAACATGGAGAAACCACAAGTGCGTTTGGATAATGTTGCGAAAATTGGCTACCACCTCCGTGTCACTTTGAAAGATGATTCCGAATTGCGTAAAAATAAAAATTATAAAATTTTGGATGTCGTGAAGGGTGGTGTGCGGTTCACCAATGAAAAATTGTCCGAGTACAGTGAAGAGTACGGTAACTTGTGTGAGAAGTATGAGGAGCAACAGAAATCAGTTGTAGAGGAGATCATAAAAGTGGCTATTGGTTACGCGGCGCCGCTCAGCTCACTGAATAACGAATTGGCACAACTGGACTGTTTGGTCAGCTTTGCAATGGCTGCATTGCGGGCGCCAACACCCTATGTGCGCCCAAAAATGCTGAAAGAGGGCGCCGGTGTGCTGGAGTTGAAAGATTTGCGACATCCTTGTTTGGAATTGCAGGAACATGTAACATTCATAGCCAATCAGGTGACATTCGAAAAAGGTGTGCAAAGATGAATATGCAGTGTTTATGTTTTATTAAAAAAAAGTGTGCTTTTAGATGTCTGCAATATGTTCATCATTACGGGTCCGAATATGGGCGGCAAAAGTACATATATACGTTCTGTGGGCACAGCTGTCTTAATGGCACATGTTGGTGCTTTTGTGCCATGCAGCGCGGCGACAATAACTATGGTGGACTCAATATTGGGACGTGTAGGTGCCAGTGATAATATCGTCAAAGGTTTGAGCACATTCATGGTTGAGATGATTGAGACTTCGGGTATTGTGCGTGTAAGTAAAATTTTGTTTATAAATTATTTGTGACAGTTGATTCCTACAGAATTCATATCAATTTTACAGACTGCTACCGAAAATTCCTTAGTGATTATTGATGAATTAGGTCGTGGCACGTCTACATATGAGGGCTGCGGTATAGCCTGGTCCATAGCTGAGTATGTGTGAAATTATTATTTTTTGTTGGTTTTAATTAATTTGCATTTCTATGTGTATTTATAGACATTTGGCAAAACAGACTAAATGCTTCACACTCTTTGCAACACATTTCCATGAGATTACACACTTAGCTGATACTGTAAAAACCGTTAAAAATTGCCATATGGCTGCAGTTGCAGATGCTGAAAATTTCACATTGCTGTATCAAGTTCGTCCTGGCGTTATGGAGAAAAGTTTTGGTATACAGGTAGCGCGTTTGGCCAATTTTCCCGAAGCTGTTGTGCATACAGCTCAACGTATTTATAGCGAGTTCGAAGATGAATATACCGAAAAGCAAGTTGCAAGTGATAAGGAACTGTTGGATAAAATTGATGCAGCCGTAGAGCGGCTGACAACAACGGGCAATGATGTTGACATCGATGAGGCGGAGTTAAGTGCATTGGTTGAAAATTTCGCGCGTGATATTAAACAATTAGACAGCGAGTATTTCCGCGCTGTGCTATCGGTTGAAGGGAACTAATATATAACATATTTTTGAATTACATTAACTCAGTATTCTTATTTTTTTATGTTGTAATAAAAATGTTGCTTATGCTATGTTAACATGTTGTGTTTATTATTAATACAGTTGAGCTTCTATAACTCGAAGTTCTCCGTAACTAGAACTCTTGAATTGATAATAGAGTGAAATTTCAATTACCTTCCTTAACTCGAAAGCCTCTCTAACTTAAAGGTTTTTTGCGGGTTAAGGTGATTCTAGTTAGGGAAATTCAACTGTAGTTGTAGATGCGAATTATACGATCATTTCATTATATTGTTCCATCGGTAGGTCTATTTATTTATTAATACGTTTTTAATGTAGATTTAAAATAACACAGGATATAAAAACTCGATAACTTCTGAACCGGTTAACTGTTACGATTTATAAGGAACAGCTGAATTAAACTATTGTGAATCGTTGCTAAAAGACGAAGCAGAATTCATACGATTTTTGATTTGTCTAAACCAAAATATATTATTTCTCACCAAATAAGTGGAAAATATGTGAATTTTTCGTTCAAATATTAGTTAAAAATTGTGAAAATAGTTTGAATAGTGAAGTGTGAGTATAGTGAATTCAAAATAACATAAATAATAATTTGCAACTTTTTAGAAACTCACAACAACAAAAAAGGAAAATGTCCTTGCTACGCCAGTGTGGCGCCACTTTACGGCGTCAAAATGCAGTGCAACAGATTTTATTAAAATCGCTAACAATTGGTGGTGGGCAGCGAATTCCCAACCAGTTGTTGTTGCAGCCAACTACTACAATTGTATCAAATAACACGGGTGCAGTGCGGTGCTATAAAAAATTTGGACACAAAGAAGATCCCACACCAAGGATAACGCGATATTTTCATGCTTTCGTCGGTACTCTATTTATATTAACGCTATTGGATTGGAAGAAGTATGTGATTGGATGCATATATAATAATTGCAATTAGTCAATTTTTCTTTATTTACATATTATATATTTTATTTTTAGATTTAAGCGTGCCATTTTGCCCAAAGTTGATGCTGACGCCCCGAAACCAAAAGATATGCCTGACAAAAATAAGGTAAAGAATAACGAAGATACCGATGCAGAAGAATCCGATGACGGTAGCAAAGCTGATATTTGCAAAACAAAACGCGATCCCAAGGAGAAAATGGGCTTTCGTGAACGCAAGGTATGTATGTTGTAGGGAGTTGTTTTGTTGAAATCTTAAGTGAATATTTTTTAGCACAGCGTTATTTTTATTGAACGTGTCTATTATTTTCACTTTTTGTATATATTTAAAAGCTTTTCATTGATTTTATATACAATTTATATTAATTTTCTTTTAATTTCATGTTACCTGTGTTTACATTATGTACCTTTTTGTTAACCAAATATGCACAATCTATGTATATGATTGCATAAATTTTGTTTATATGCACTGTGTTCAAATAAAAAAATTTGGTACGCGCAAAAACGCTTGAACTGTTTGAAGATTATTGAATATGAGAATCGCATACGCGCCTATTCTACACCGGACAAAATCTTTCGTTACTTTGCAACAGTACGTCTCACCACACCTACAACTACCGAAGTCTGCATGACTCCAGATGATTTTCTACGCTCCATTTATCCCGGCATGATGCAGCCAGAGGGTATGTTTCGTACGACTAGATGTGTAGTGTAAACATAAAACAGTTACTTTGAATAATCAGATTAATGTGCGTTTAAGTGTGAAGAGTGTACATATAATTTGTATAAATTTTTTTTTCTTAAATTTCGTTATTTTGCACATTTGCTGCTTCATTTCACCGTGTTATTTGCGAAAATTTTTGTTTTCCTCTAAATATCCCAAAATTATGTGTGTTTGACATATTATAATGTAATTATACGCGCACATATAATATTCCGAATTTCATGTCTGGCCAGATTATTGAATATGAAAATCGTATACGGCAATTTTCTACACCTGACAAGGTATTCCGTTATTTTGCCACTATACAAGTACCAACAACCGATGATCGTTATGAGATTTTTATGACACCACAAGATTTTCTAACGAGTATGACGCCAGGCATGAAGCAGCCAGAGGGTATGTCGATTTAATAAAGAAAAAATATATAATAATATATGAAGAGGATATTTTTTGAAGCGTTAATATTTCATTATATTTCATTATATTTAAATATTTTTATATTAAAATCAATGTTTATGATTAAACCATTTCTTGTTTATAGGTTTGGGGCTTGATCAATATCGCCGCTATGATCCGAAGGTATGTATTTTTGTATTTGAAGATAATTGAAGGGATGGAGATGTAAAAATTATAAATTTAATAAAATTGTAAAAATATGATATAAAATAAAAAAAATAAATTAAAAAAAAATTATTAAATAAAAATAATTTAAAAAAGATAATTTAAGAAAAAATAAAAAAAAACAAATAAATTAAAATAGTGTGCATAAAATAACAAAAAAAAATTATTTAAAAAAAATAATTAAAAAAAAATTATTAAAAAAAAAAATTAAAAAAAAACAAATAAAAAATTAAAATAGTGTGCAAAATATGAAACCAGATAATAAAGAATAATATTTAAACAGTTAAATACAAACAAATACTACAAAGTAAAATATTGAAAAATAATAAAAAATTACAATGCAAATAAAGAAAGAAGGTCGTAAATAAAAACAATAATGAAAATTTAAAAAATTATAAAAATCAAGTCAAAGAATTGAATATTTACCGCATCAAAGATCACAGAAAAATATAAATAAACATTTATTAATTAATATTGTTAAAAAAATAATTAAAATAATACTAACAAACAAAAATAAATAACACACAATGTTAGTGTACTGGTTAATTTACCACCGAATTATCACGTAAACTAATTCTAAGTCACTTACAGCATCATTTCACCAAACACTAGCCTATGTTTCCTCCCTGTTTCTAATATCACGAAACCTCCTCTTTTCTCCTCACAACCTATAAAACATGCTCTCTACTTACAGGTTGCAGGCGAGGTATTTTTTGACAAAAGAACACATAAATAAAGTAACAATAGTAACAAATAAACAATTGGCAGTAATTGTATGAATAAACGAATGCTATGTGTACCCCCACTAGTATATGTTTATAAAGCTCCTATGTATACCGTTATATTAAAAATTAAAAAAAAATAGCATATTTTGCATGTAGCACAACTATTAACGCGCGTGCAAGACAACACGTATAATTAGCTTGGCTTGAAAAGTTTGACTGACCCGAAAAAAGAATTGCCTTTAACAAGAAATGTTATAGATTTATAGAGATAAATGTTCTTGCACTAATTGAATTGCTTTCGTCACTAACTTTACAAAAGTGTTTGTATGCCCAATATGCCCTTTATTATTGTTTTATCCTTTTGTTGTTTATTTTACAAAAAAATAAAAAAATAATAAGTAAAAAAATCAATGCAGTGCCGTTAACCATTTGACATGTTTGAATTTCGTGTTTTTTGAACTGTGTCCGGTTGCTCTTATAAGAAATAAACTAATAAATTTTTATTTCATTTAGGATGTTGCTGAGTGCTTGAAATTGCATTTGGCAAAGGATAGTATTTTCTACAAATTGGGCTCGTATGGTTTAATTACCTTTTCCGACTACATATTCTTGCTGACAGTGCTCTCAAGTAGGTGTATTATAATTTTTTGATAATTGTTTTTTAATTATTTATATTTTTTTAAATATATTTTTATATATTTTACTAAATATTTTTTTATATTATTTATATTTTATATTTTTTATATTTTTTTTCTTTATATCTTTTTTAAATTTTTTCCCTTTTCATTTTAGCCTCCCGTCGTCATTTCGAAATCGCCTTCCAAATGTTCGATTTGAACGGTGATGGCGATGTGGATAGTGAGGAGTTTGAAATGGTCGCTGATTTGGTGCGTCAGCAATCTACAATTGGCATCAGGCATCGTGATCATGCAGCTACAGGCAATACGTTTAAGGTAAGTGTGTATTAAATATTTAAATAAATTATTTTTTGCTTGTAAAATACATACACATGTGTAGTTTAGTGTACCAAATGCTCGTTTCCACAAATACATGTTTTTTTATTATTTTTATTATTATTTTATTTCGATATCTGTATGTTTATAAAATGTTGTATATATATATGTAATTACCATATCTTTAACTCTTTAATCTTTTAAATGCTCTACTAAATGTAAATTGTATTTTCTATATCTTTGCTCTTTTGCATATCTTTTGTAAATAACAACTAATGCAAAACTGTCACACCACAACCACCACCACCACCACCATAACTAACAAATGCCTAATCACAAAAAATCAATGATTAATATTTTACCTACTAAAACAAAGCCCATGAAGGTATATGTATACTCTGGGTAACTGTATAACTTTTAGTGCTAAACTAATTCGAAATTCACCACTTTTCACCATCACCTTATTTTTTAATATTTATTTTTCTTTTCTTTCGTGAGCATCAGCCATCACTTAATTGCAAATCTGTAATCTAAAAGAGTTGTATAATCTGACTAAAATTGTTTTATTTTACTTACCGAATTTGAAATTCACCACATTTCACCATCGCCTTTCATTTTCACTAATGTTTATTTGTTGCTTTGTGCCAAAATCAGCTGCAAACATCACTCACCCACTCACATCGTTGTTTTTATGTTAATTCCGGTAAATTCACCACTTTTCACCATCACCTTTGTTTTTTATGTTTAGTAATATTTATTTTTCGCTTTCTGTGTGCATCAGCCATCACATAATTGCAAATCTGTTATTTAAAAAATTATATAATCCGACTAAAATTCTATTATTTTGCTTAACTAATTTGAAATTCACCACATTTCACCACCACCTTTATTTCCACTAATATTTATTTGTCGCTTTGTGCCAAAATCAGCTAGAAATTTCACTCACCCACTCACATTTTCGTTTTTATGTTAATAATGGTAAATTCACCACTTTTCACCATCACCTTTATTTTTGAATTATTTTGTAATATTAATTTTTTGCTTACTGTGAGCATCAGCCATCTCCTAATTGCAAATCTTTTTTTTTTTTTTAAATTACATAATCCGACTAACAGTATATTATTTTGCTTAAATAATTCGAAATTCACCACTTTTCAACATCGCCTTTATTTTTTATTTTTAGTAATATTTATTTTTTCTTTCTGTGAGCATCAGCCGATATATAGTCCGAATTAAATTGCTTAACTAATTCGAAATTCAACACATTTCACCACTACCTTTCATTTTCACTAATGTTTATTTGTTGCTTTGTGCCAAAATCAGCTGCAAATCTCACTCACCCACTCACATTATTGTTTTTATGTTAATTCCGGTAAATTCACCACTTTTCACCATCACCTTTATTTTTGAATTATTTTGTAATATTAATTTTTTGCTTACTGTGAGCATCAGCCATCTCCTAATTGCAAATATTTTATTTAAAAAATTACATAATCCGACTAACAGTATCTATATTATTTTGACTAACTAATTCGAAATTCACCACTTTTCACCATCACCTTTCATTTCCACTAATGTTTATTTGTCGCTTTGTATCAAAATCAGCTCAAAATTTCACTCACCAGCTCACATTTTCTTTTTATGTTAATAACGGTACTTTTGGGTTCTCATTTGCACGCATAAAATGGTCGCTCATTGGTTCATTAAATTGGCTCAGCTGATTTATTTTAAATAAATCATATTGTACTTGAATCTAGAGTTTTTGAAATCTCACCTTTCACAGGGTGTTAACTCCGCGCTCACTCATTACTTCTTCGGCCCGAAATTGGACCAGAAATTGACCATACAAAAATTCATACAGTTTCAAGCGCAATTACAACGTGAAATCCTTACACTCGAATTCGAGCGTAAACGTCCGAATAGTGAGGGTCTGATTACTGAGGTGGATTTCGCTGAGCTACTGGTGGCCTATGCTGGGTATTCGCATAAGAAGAAGGCGCGCAAATTGAAGCGTGTTAAGCGCAAGTTCAAGGACAACCAATTGGGTATCTCGCGCAAAGATTATCTCGATTTCTTTCACTTTTTAAATAATATTAACGATGTGGACACCGCGTTGACGTTCTATCACATTGCGGGTGCATCGATTGATCAGGCAACATTGAAACATGTGGCCAAAACAGTGGCTATGGTAGATCTAAGAGATCATGTAATCGATGTGATCTTCACGATTTTCGACGAAGACAGTGAGTACAAATGGTCTTTTGTAATTTTATAATATAATATTTTTCAAATCATTTAATATTTTTTTACGATGTTTCGCAGACGATAACCAGCTGAGTAATCGTGAGTTTGTCGCCGTAATGAAAAATCGCTTGCAACGTGGCTTGGAGAAGTCCAAGGATACTGGCTTCATCAAAATGATGCGTTCGATGCTGAAATGTGCCAAGGAAACAAAGCCGGTGCTTTTGGATCTTTAAACTAGTAAAATAATTGAGATTTAGTGAATTACTACACGACTGCGTTTTCTAAAAGCTCGCCCTTTTTAGATAATTATTAATTTTTGCCATTTATGTGCACTTCCTATTTACTAAACAAGTTTCTATAAAGCGTTACATTTAACCTAACCTAGAATTATATTTTTTTAATTTAGTTTGTTTGTTCTATAATAAATATAAATATGCTATGCAATCGCAAATGTAATCTTCGATTGTTTTTTTTAATCTCGTTTTGAATTGCTTTGTTTATTGAACGATTAGGAAATTTGTTCTCTAGCCGATTTAATAACTGACAGAATATTACCACAGGTCTATTCTATATCGCTTTGTTGTTGTTGCAACCTAAATTATTCTCTAAATAAAAAAGTATTAAGCTACTGATGTATAAACCCGATCCCGGATCCGTAGAACCCTAACCAATCGCGTTCGAATTGTATGAATATGAATATGAATTGTCTTCGTAACGGTCTGGATTTACATCTCTATTTTATTTGAGTGAAGAACCCCGCGGAACTTGTCGAATCATAATATTCTTCTTTCTTTTTAAATCTTTTGCCATCGATCTATCACAGATTTGAGTGAAGAACCCCGCGGTACTTGTTTTATGACCATCTTTCCTCTTTCTTTTTCATCGACGCATTACCGGATCAGCGCCCCCGAGAACCCCCGAGTAACGAGATTCAAGCGATACCGATGATTTTTTGAAAAAAGCGTCGGTCATATTGGGTTCGCAATTTTGAATTTTGAAAAACCTAACCCGGATTCGTAATCTGTGACACCGAAAACTTCCGAGCAGCGAGTTTTAAGCGAATCCGATGAATTTTAAAAATCGCTGTCCTCCATATTGGTTTTCTGAGCTGATCTCAAAACTCTGATCTGATGGGGTTAAATGGACCTCGAATTCGGATTCAGCGACCCCAAAAACATAGCGATTTTTTTTTTGGTGTGGCTGTGCTATCTCTTTCATATGTTGATCGCGGGTCCAACCGTTGAATCCTATTTTCGTTGACTCGTTCGTGCATTTCGATTGGTAACTGGCGTGTGACACGCGTGAGTTTTGCTACAAGACCAGAATCGAAGCGGAATTGTCCGCTAGAGACTTTAGATTTTACATACGCCCATAGGAAAAAGTCTAACGCTGTGCGATCACACGATTTTGGTGGCCGACTGACCCAAAAAGTAAAATTATCTGCTCACTGAAATTCTCAATAAATCTATTGATTAATGCGATGTCCTCTTATTCTTGACTGTCTTAGATACCACTTACCCGGTTATAGCCGATTCCACAACAGCGCGGTATTCATTCGTCCTTTTGGCAGTTTGGCGCTAATTGGTAACACCAAGTGATGCCAGATCCTTCTCCACCTGGTCCTTAAAACATGGAGGTCTTCCTCTGATTCCACCAGCGGATACTGCATCGAACACATTCAGAGCTGAAACCCTTTCGTCCATTCGAACAACATGACCTAGCCAGAGTAGCCGCTGTCTTTTTATTCGCTGGACTACGTCTATGTCGTCGAATAACACATTCAGCTCATCATTCCATCGTCTGCGGTATTCGCCGTTGCCGTCTCGGTAGATGCTGACATCGTCCACGCTTCTGCATCATAAAGTAGCATGTCTTATTGAAACCAAATGTCGCCGAGATCACGAGCTTCAATTTCAGGCATCAAATAGTCGGTTATCATGGCGCGATAACGGTAGCCATTTACGGTTACGTTTTCACCGGCATTATTTTTGAAGAAATATGGAACACACTAAACCGTAGTTATTTCTGGAAGAAATGACAGCTTTTGAATCTCTCCAAGTTGCTCTCCGCTCCAAATGCGGCAATTTTGCTTGTTTACATACTCATTCAGCCAGAAATGGGCCTCATCGCTGAACAGAATGTAGCTCGAAAACGTCGGATCTTCTTGAAACATTTCAAGAGCCCATTTAGCGAAACGATGTTGCTTTGGGAGGTCGAGCGGGTTCAATTCTTGCACAAGCTGTATTTTGTATAATAAACGGCTCTCTGATATAGAAATATAAATATAGGAGATCGTTAACTAGAACTCTATTTCTAACTCGCGACTTTCTAGTGTAGTAGCGTAGATAAGTCTGGAACTTATAACTTCTCTCAGCTTTAAAGTTGTACATAAATTATATGTATCTTTAGTAGAGTTAAAAAATATACAAAATTTCAAGATTTTGAAAAAAAAATATTAAAAAAAACTGCAAATAATTTTATATTTTCTTCTTGTTCTTTATTTATATCTTTAAAAACGTTTCAATCGGTTTATGCTGTCGCAGTTGACAGTAGTTCTCTGTGTTCTTTTATTATGCTTAGAAATTATTAAAAAAAAAAAATTGAAATAAAAACTTAATATTATTTTACATATTTAGTGTACACTGATGAGTTTGGTTTTAAATAAAATTTATGATTTGTTTTTTTTTACATAAAGTTTGTTGTTTTTATACCAACTATTCCCACTTGCATTTTACTAATTAGTTAACAGTGTTGGTCAAATAATTTTTTGATCTTCATTTTAATATTCAAAAAAATTGATTTATTAATTATCTCTCTCTCATATAACTACATGTTTACTTAGTTTTCTTTTTTAGTTTTTTATTTTAAATAAATATTTTTCTTTCACATTTTACTACGCTTAATGATCGTAAGAAATTCATATAAATATAATTTACGATTTTAAAAATTTACTTTTAAATTTAAAGGCAATCTGTTGAATTAATTCATCATAATCAGCTCTCTTCTCAGTTAATGTTATACAATATATATATATATATTTTTGTTTTTGTTAATCATTTTCATATTTTCTTTTTATTTCAATTAAGTTTTGTAGGACGACAATGTTGCTGCGAGAATTTAACACCCGACAACGCTTAGCGTTGAGGTTTGTTTTTTGTTTTTTCTTTTTACATTTGAATTATCTTACATAATTAGATTTCTTTAGATTTTTGTGTGGCTGTTTATGAAACTAGTGCTAGTCAGTTTCATAAAATTTCCAAAAAAGTTGCTTTTAAAAATTCATTAAAATAAAATTGTTCGTGTTTTTGACAACTTTATGTCTATAATGTAAACTGTTTTTGCTTTTTGTTTGTGTACTTTTAATATTTTATTTAATAATGTAAACGGAAGTATAGCTAACAATTAGCTATAATATGGTTAGCTTTTCAAATAACTTGTGCTTAATCTGATTAAGAATTGCAATTGGAAATGTGAGACGGTCTTGTTTTGATAATATTTGGTGTTCTTAGGGGTGTTCTTCTCGGTAGTCTTCTGAATAACTATTTTCTTGAGAATTTTTCTCGATATTCTTCTGCATAGAAAATACTTTAAACGACTTAACATAGATCACTGACTTCCCTAAATAAAATAGCGTTGAACGTCACCACATTTTTTACCAGCCCAGCATTAACGTCGAGCGCCATCCCTAAATAAAAGCGACAACTTTACGTCAAAAATCAAAATGTTTACTTGAATTGTTGTTGTGCTTTTTTTGGACAGGGAAACATTATTTTTCGCACCCAACTTTACTTTTTAACGCGTTGTCAAAATAGAATTTTCAACCGCTCAGCGTCGTTTCGTTATTCGGTATGCGCCATACAAATTGTATGGGCATGAAGATTTTTTGACAGTCACTTGCCGCTGCCGCTTTTATTTGGGGAATGCAGTAAGTATTCTACAAGTTCTTTTTATCAGAAGTGTTAGGGTATTTTTTTCTGAAAGAGGTCTTGTTTTGCCAGTTACTAAATTTACATTAACATGCAACACTCCGTCTTTTAAATTTGTTGAAATCTCACAAACAAATAAAATTCAATGATTCTAACAGCGATTAGGAAGGCTCTTCTCGCCGCAATCATTGGTGTACTTACTGATCACCGTGTGTGTTAATAGGCACATATGCGGCCAGGCTAGGCCCAGACGCTAGTTGCCAAAGCTGCTTAGAGGATGAAGAAGAGGAATCATCCAAGCATTTCCTCCTTCAATGTCCAGCTTTCGCCAAACTTAGCTGAAACACCTCTGTAGACACACCTTCGACGAACCCAGCAAAGTGACTGGAATCAGCATTAGCCGACTTAAGAACTTTATAATAGAGTCCAAGCGATTTGTCGAACCATAAGGATCTTGGTAATCCATCAGGAGTAAATTGGTGTCACAAAAGGCCAGTCGATGCTGTCTAAGTGAGACTCTGCAGCTGCGGAGGTCTGCCCCTTTATCTAACCTAACCTAACAACGCGTTCCGAATAAGGTGCTCAATTTTGGTACTCCAAACATATAAGAAAACGTTTGATCTTGTTTTGATTGTTTTCGTTTGAAATAGACCCAGACTTATAGTGTAATCTAAACTAATTTATGTAAGGTATTCACGACAACCTTCGTCTTCATTCGGCATGAGTCTCACGAATCAGTTCGTTTATGCTCAGAACCTCTCATACAGAAGTTTTTATGGATCGTTATCCTATTACTCATTTTATTGTAAAGTGGTAACGGAAGCACTGTTCGCCGCACTATATTCTTTTACTCTCTTATTACTGTGAACATAAGGAAGCTCGCTTTCACATTTTGTATTTCGAAATTCTATCTAAGGAAAGAGTTTTTGAACGAATTCCATCTACAAATTGCCACATTAAACTGAACAAGTTTATAAGAATTTTGGATATCCACAAACTATCATAAAATACGAAAGCTTATTCTAGACAAATAGACTTCGGGTAATCGTATAATTTCACGATGTTTCACCTCCGAAATTTAGAGGGTTGATTGGAAGGTTAGCTGTTGTTTACACAAAAGAAGTAGTACGAAATTCCGAAATTTCTTTACTATCTACTATCTTGATAGTCTAACTATATTGCAGTCTTCCTCTGGAGTTCTAAAAACCATTTCCAATAGATCCGATTGAATTTTTCTTGAATTTGTTGATTTCAATATATTAGCAGTCACAAAATATCATCGCCGAGTGATTTTAAAGTGATCTCTAGCCTTAAAAATTTCAAGAATTTTTCGAAAAATCTCTAAAAAAATCTGTACATTCACAATCATCACATAACCTCAAATTGCAATTCTCACCTTTACTCCTGCTAACGAATAGTACGAGCTATAATGTGCGTCTCAATGCTCTATTATGTTGTTTAAAATTATAATGGATGCAAAAATAGGCAGGTCTCGGTTTGTTGTTTGGTGGTAGTAGACACATGTTTCGATTTACAATACACATACATATATGGTATATATAAATTATAAAAGATTTGTTCTTGTTTACAGTTCAAATATAAATTTTAAATATACATAAGTATTGTACAATAACACATAAAGATACACAAATATATAGTCGCATATAGTACATATACATATGTATGTAGGCAAGTATTTACGCTATAAATTAACAGTAACAAAGTAGTATAATAAGTATTATCTTTCACTTAACTATGCTTAGTCGCCTCCATTCATTTAGTATACCACCAATTTAACTAATTTAAATTTAACATTTGTTTTTGTTTTTGTTTTGATTTTAGCTGTTAACTTGAAGGCTAAGCCTCATTAATCAACGAATTCGACTAGGGGG
The DNA here is from genome assembly GCA_031772095.1 of Zeugodacus tau. Classification (NCBI taxonomy): domain Eukaryota; kingdom Metazoa; phylum Arthropoda; class Insecta; order Diptera; family Tephritidae; genus Zeugodacus; species Zeugodacus tau. The sequence continues at coordinate 4,748,874 of CM062651.1, forward strand.
TACGTACATAACGGTTATAAAATTCTATCAAAATTTAACCAAGTAGATTTATATTTATATAATTTCTTTAGTTTTTTTTCTGTTTTGTTATAACAATTTTGTTTTTTTTTGGTTTTGGCAAATACGTTTTTTGTTGTTGTTCATTGTCTCAAACAAAATGTGTGTTTATGTTGTTGTTGTAGCACATATCATACGTGGTTTTTTTTATTATGTTTATATGTATAAATTTTACATTTTAAGTGTGCGTGTATGTGTGAGTATGTGAAAGTGTGTGTTTCTCTCCTTCTCTCCTCTCCAGTTGTGTTTTGTGGTACCAAAAGATATACTAAAATTCTTTTTATTTGCTTTTTTAATTACTTTTGTTGTTGTTTTTTTGTTTCGTCAGTTAAAAACTTGATTATCGTCGGAAAGCAGAAGATGAAAAGTTAACTTCGGTTTCAAGTATTTAGTCCTACAGTCATACATACATACAATACATACATAAGTACAAGACAAGTGTATACAGTACAAAAAGAAAGAAAAATTAAACATTTTAGCTAGTAATTTTTTTTTGTTTAAATTTTCTCAATATTTTCAATTATAATTTTTCTTTAGTAATGTCTTTGTTGTTTTCTTTGGCGTTTCCGTTTATAAGTCTACATGGTGTTTCACATAAGAGAGAACGCTAGGAGCATTTATAGTCAATACAGTAAAGAGGATTGTGCTAAATTATCTGGTGACAATGTAATGTAAAATTTTTTCTTATTCTTATTTGTTTACTGTTGCCATTGTTGTTGTTGTTGTTGTTGTTTTTCATAAAAAAATTATTTTTTGTATTTAGTTACATACTTTCGTTCGATAGTGTAAAAAAATTAAATAAATGTTTACAAACATTTAAGTGCGTAAATAGCGCGTTAATAAAAATATAAATACGGCCATCAATAGATTTACAATGTTCAATCGCAGCGCTGTCGCATCGCCGCAATATGTATATTTTTCCTCCTGGAACAATGAAATATGGAGATAAAATTATTATTAATGAAGTTATGGTCTTAAAATTTAAGTTATTTTCGAAAATTTCATAACCATTGATGAAACTAGCACCTATCACACTAATTTAGACCTCAAAGAACCTTCCGGAAGTCCTCGAAATAAGCCTTCCGATCTAACAGTCCGCTTCTTCTTCTTCTTGACTGGTGTAGACACCGCTTACGCGGTTATAGCCGAGTCCAAAACAGCGCGCCACGCATCCCTCCTTCTGGCAGTTTGGCGCCAATTGGTTATTCCAAGCGAAGCCAGGTCCCTCTCCACCTGGTCCTTCCATCGGAGTGGAGGTCTCCCTCTTCCTCTGCTTCCACCAGCGGGTACTGCATCGAATACTTTCAGAGCTGGAGTACTTTCATCCATTCGGACAACATGACCTAGCCAGCGTAGCCGCTGTCTTTTTATTCGCTGGACTATGTCTATGTCGTCGAATAACACATACAGCTCATCCGCTATTAAAGCTAAACTCACATTAAATGCTTCAAAAATTCATAAAATTGGTACTTTTCTGCGAAGACTTCGCTAATTGATCAACGGCTGATTGACATTGTTGATTATTCGTTGCGGTAGAAGCCAAACCCTACGCACAACCGCAGAAACTAGCTCTGGCAAATCTACCATGGACCAGATATATCATGCGTCAAATTCTGGAAATGATCCAAGAGAAAAAAATCGATACGGACCTTTTCATCGGTTTTAAAGCTGTCTTCGAAATGCAGCTGCTTCTATGCCGCTATGTATGAATTTGGGATCTCTACAAAACTAATACGGCTGTGCAAACTGACATTGAGCAATACCAAATGCTCTGTCGGAATCGGAATGGACCTGTTCGAGCAGATCGATACTAAACGATGACTCACTATCGTCTGACTTCTTAAATCTTATGCTAAAGAAAAAAGTTTGAGCTGAGCCGATTGTATTGATATCATTGGCCTCAACAATCGCGCCATTTGTTCTGCTTTTCCAGACTAGATAACGAAGCGAAATGAATGGGTCTTATGATGAATGAGGACAAGACGAAATATCTCCTGACATCAAGCAAATTGTCCACACATTCGCGTCTTGACTCTTGCCAACAGGTGAATGAAAAGTCCTTTCTCAACGAACTTTAACCAAATTCTACAAGTCTCTCATTATTCCCGCCCTGATTTATGGTACAGAAGCGTGTACGATGTCGAAATCCAAAGAAACGGCAGTAGGAGTTTTCGAGGGAAAGGAAATCAGCAACGCCGAATACCGCAAACGATGGAATGATATGCTGCATGATTTATTCGACGACATTGACATAGTTTAGCTAATAAAATGACGTGAATTTCTACACGTGATCCCATCCTATAATCTAAATTAAAAAGGTGGAGTCGAGCTAGGGAACGCTTTCAGTAACGAAGTTTGCAGACATTAGAATACTTTATCGAGTTTTTGATGATGCTCGAAAACGGAAATTGAACTCATATTGTTGTTGTACAAGAAAAAACATTATCTAAATAGTTTCGTGGAGTGCTGACGAGTGGATAGTTTTTGGCTGGATAAAAATCTGGATTCCTTCCATATACCACTGACCAGCCTGTCAAGGGTACGGTATCGAACCCTGGTCGAAAAGGAGGGTAGTTCAGGGACTAACTTTAAACTGACCCTATATTACTTCCGAGATTTTCCAAAGTTACTTTCATATTTCTTTATCATTTACCAAGGGAAAAGTTGAGCCCATGATGTGGGTAACTTTTGAGGGAAGGTGCGGTTTAAGAATACTTTAAGATTAGTCCCTCATTACATAAGTCTGACACAAAATATTCCCACAAAAAATATCTTACCTCCGGATGCTGGGTGAAACATTCTTCCAGACGCCGTCGTTCGTAAAAGCTCATATTTAATTTATAACATGGAAATTCTAAATCATATTCTAAACGTTCGGGTTCCGTGCTCAGACGCATACCTTTCGATGGCATCAAAACATTTACCACCACCAACAAAAGATTGGTATTCGGTATTTTCTTTAAATGAAACGGTCGAGCATATGGCACTTTTATATAATCGTTTACATCTTCGAGCGAATTCGGTTGCAGGACATAGAGTGTTGAACGCGTATCGCAAGGTGTATAGACCGGATCGGGTTTCTTCTTCTCAAATAATAATTTGCCATCATCGCTGATGTCTTTGGCTTTTTGCTGTGGACGTGGATATGCATCCGGCACAGCCTCGTAATCGTCGTCGATTTCGTCCGAGTACTCCAAGACTAAATGAAAGATTATATATATGTTATATGTAGTAAGTGGTAGTTATTGTTGTTGTTTGTCGGCTACTTACATGGCGCGCCATCCACCCACCATTTGATGCGCGCATATTGCCAGAAGAGCTGCGCGACCAACCAGCGCCAGCCTATGCTCAACAATCTGATTGGCTTTATTTAGACAAATTGAAAATTATAAGAGTTTCTTGATTTCCTGCTGTTCGGACTTACGTGCAGTAAAGCTTGCGCATCGCTGGAATCATCACCATCCTCCCGACAAAGCGCCTGATAGTCGTAAACATTGATGGCTTGGAAGAAGCCCTTCTCCACCATTGCGGCCATAACGTCACCTTGGTATTCGCCAAAGAATTTCCCAGTATGATTGACCTTTTGCGCTATCACAATGTATGCATTATTGTCTATGACGTAGCAATCGATTTCGTCGCTCGTGCAGGTCTTTATGCAACCATTGCACTGGAAAACGTTTCAGAAGAGAAGACGGTGAGACATAATTTAAAAATTTATTCGTAAAAGCAAAAAGTTAGTATGCTCTTCGACTTACATTATCTATCGACGTTATATTGAAGAATCGATCCATCATAAGTGCATGTGAAAACTGAAAACCGACAACACATGCGGGCGCCTCTCTACCACCATCGCGTGGAAATATCGCATGCGAAGCGGTAACCATCAATTCGTTATTCTCCATTGGATCACTGGCATGTTTAACCATGTAAACGAAGCTTTCGGTGCGCTCTTGATGATGCTGCAATATGGCGCTCTTATACCATGTCTCATCAATCGCTGTCGTATGATAATCGCCGAATTCGCGATCGTTTTCCACTTCAACCTCACCGTAAATGAATTGCCAACGTGTCAAGCCACTCATGGTGGCCACAAATCGCAATGTACCGCCAAAGCTCTCTACCAAGCTACGTTCCTCATCATTTGCGAATTTCCACTCACCGTAACTGGAGTTCGTAACTTTCGCATCGAAGATGAGTAATTGCACGAGCTCCTTGTTGCAGTAGTAGGCATCATCGTCGAGCGTTATGCGTCCACAATTTACTGTGTATTGGAAAGCAACATACATTTTATTGATATAAAGACTTTAATCTCAAGACACTTACTTTCGCCAGTATCATCAGACGGCTGGTCCGAGTCATCTTCTTCATATTGTTCGGACCACTTCCAATCATTTTGTAACATCTTTGCAAGAAAATGACGCAACTCAGCTTCAGGTGTTTTGAACTCATGTCCTTCCAGGTAGTGGTACTTGCAATAAACCCTAAAAAGTTGTGTCGTTAACTTCATAATTGTTTACAATTTATATATGTGCCTACGAACTTACCAAGCGGGATGCACTTTCCAGTTGTCACCGACAAAATAGTCCGATATATTCACTTTCATATGTTTGTTCTTCATCACCTCTTCGCCCACCTTAATCCAGGTCTTACCATATTCCGTTGGCAATACAATGCCCAAAGAGAATGGTGTATTCGGTAATGGTGCAAAGAAGTAATCCTGCTTCTCTTCGGACACACGACGCATATTGTCATAGTGAAACTTTACACTTATATCCTTAAATTCACCCGATTGGTATTGTACCATGGCGCTACGTAGTTGCAGTATGGACTCACCCGGTTGTCGTGGTTCCAAATCTTCATAAAGATGCTCCACTTCTGTGAAATCTATACTGTTGTAATTGGGATTGAGCATTCCAGTTTTCTAGTGAAAGAAATGAGGAATATAATTAAGAGGTTTTTAGTGATAAGTAGTGCTAACTCACCGAAATCGGACGTAAATCTGGATGCAGTAGCATATAACCGTTATTGGAAACCACAAATGAATAGCCATTTACGCCAAGCTGGAAGAAAAGTGGTGGAGATTTTTAATGTTATGTTAAGACTTTGATTTTACATGAAGTTGACGTCTCTATTTAAGCCTCAGATCTATCCAGATACCGATCTCGAAAATCAGTAATCTCGACTAACCGCTGCAGTTAGGAACCGTGAAAGAAATTTTTTATTTCATTTAGACAAAGGATTAGTACAGAACTGAAATCAGTTTCAAAGTACATTGTACACAGAATAATGAAGAGACTGAAGCTCTATCTGTCTGAAGTTCCGATGATGTAAAGGTAGTGAAGATCTTTCAAAGCGCTCATAAATACTTATGCTTCACTTACCTTATAAGGCAGCGTTAGTTTATCAATATCCTCCACCGGCACATCCGTGCCTGCTACGCCAAGCAAACGTGCTCGTTTCGAGGAATTCTCATTGCGGTACGAACGATCAAATGCTGGTACGCCGACAGCGATCATAAGACGTGTGCCGGTGTCGTTTGCGCGCGGCTCGTACTGTAAAGAAAATAATTTGAGGGAATCGGTGTAACCAGTTTTCATAACAACCACGGCTACATACCGTTCGATCCGTAAACGAATGCGTCCATGTCGGAGGGTGTTCCTCATTTTGCAACACCAACGGCGTGGCTATCACATCGACATATTTCAACACCTCCTCATGCACTTCGTCCAATGTCTGCACATGCGAATAGTAACCACGATTCAAGCACGCCATCCATTGTATCTCACGCACTTTGGTTACTTCCTTCCCCAGCAGATAGGTAAATATGCGTATATTCATATTCATAGTGCCATTCTCGCCATTGCCCCAATTATATTTTTCGAAAATTTCGGTGGTATTGCCAGCCACACCATCGGTGACAACCATTATGGCTTGATTGCAGGTGGACGTTTCGTTGCAACGCCGTTCGATATAGTATCTTTTCAATAGCTGAAATGCCTTCTCATATGCCAACGAAAGATTCGCATAACCCTCGGGTTTGATCTTTTCAATGGCATCATTGAATACATTGATATTCTCGGGTGTCGCTTGCACCAGGGCATCCGTGAAGCATGGTATTATATCATCGACAGTGGCGGAGTAATTGAAAATCGTAAAAAAATCATTATTCGAGAAAGTATCCAAAATACTGCGTATTGTAAATTTGGCAACATGATTGCGGAAACCGGTCATCGAACCAGAATTGTCCAATAGTATGACAATATCTTTGGAGCAGGTGGCAGTCTCAATATACCACGAACGTTTGCGGCAATCGTAGGTGTCGGCATTTTCCGGATTGCCACGCCTCTGCCATTGTAGGCCGGGGTAATGGCGTAGTATGCCAGTGTCGGAGCCGAAATATTGCCATGACAACGCGGGATCTGATTTGTAGTTCTGTTTGAAAACATCATCCAGCGTTTCAGACCACATAATTGTCTTCAACACTTCTTTACCTAAATCAAATATATTAGATGGTACATGGACGGAACTGTGTTCTGTATCAACAGATATATTATAAAAGTGTGTATCCGGATTTAGCGTAAAGTTTAGATACGTTCCCTCGTATTCCATCATACCATCCAGCAGCTCCTCGGCACGCACGCCTTCGAATTGTGAAAATTTACTCGAATAGTACTGGTAATTGTCCACCGCATATGTGTAATTAAATACGAATTCTTCATTGACTGCCTCGGCTTTTTGTTGTATACAACGTACCGCATCCATTTTACGCGAAAACATGCGTCCAACATTCGCTGTGATGGATTTAATGAGTTCGGTGCCATTTTTCAATTCGACGCGTGCATTGTATTCTTTGTATTTCTGTAATAGATGGGCATACCGTTAAAAGTCCGCTCGCTTCTTACGTGTCAACGCGTACTTACCGCTTTAATCTCTTGAGATTTGGTCATACGTTGCGCTAATTCCCACAATTCATCGCCAAACTGCATTGCCCATTTACCAACGCTACAAGGAGCAGAGTAAAGAGAAAATTTAATAAAATAAGGATATCGCTATGAACTATTAAATAAGACTAGTTATGTTATAACTTGGAATTGTTGTTTTGCTCCAGAGAGCAACCTAAATTCGCTTTACGATCTAGTTAGTAGAAATGTTCTTTAGCTCAGACTCTTGTTCTAATAAAATTTAGAGGACGGTGTAGAAGTACTTTTAAAAGTAAGAAATATAGAAAAAAATCGATGGAGATTAAACTTGGACCCATATTTTTCACAGATTATTCAACATGACTGGACCGAATTATAAAAGTCGGCATGAACTCCGTGTCTATTTCGCTTACGTAGATCCGACTATCGGAGAAATATGTATAAATATTATAATATGCTCGTAATCGCCTGGTTCAGTTAATACCCCAGTCCAATATTAAATGAAACTTAGAGTCATAGTAAAAAAATTTTATTCTCAGATTTTCGAAGTTAGACTCCAAAATCGAAATATTCGGATTCGAAGTTCGAAAATAGTTTGAAAAATCCAAAATATAGATAAAATCTAATTTTTCTTCTTAATAAAACTTTTTCGTCAAGCTGATATGACAGATGTTATGAGGGGTCCAGTATTTTTCGATATATACATTTTTTATTTTTTTCGAAGATCAAGCATTGACCCTTCATACTTAGATTTTGCCGTTATATATTGTATATGAGGGTTATTGACATTCCTTGATCGATTTCATTTATTTGCGCCACCACGATTCGTACACAGAATTTATCTTAAGATATCTCACATATTAACCGATATATACGGCTTAAAGACCACAGGAAGTTTGAAAAACCAGATATTGGGAATATGAGGCTAGAGGAAGTTTAGACTTGATTTTGTCCATTTTTGGTACAGAGGTACACTATTAGAAGAAACATGTTTCCATTGAATTTCTTTAGAATATCTGAAAGTTTTATCTATATTTTCGGTATCTGGGGCCTTGAAAAGTTATAGTCCGATTTCAGCGATTTTAGTACGATTTTAGTACGAGTTTTATTCCGAGTTTGATGGAGGAATCAGATGAACTTCGAAATTGTGTTATAAGGAAAGTTGGCGGGGTTGTGAACCGATTTTACCCATCCTCTAACGGATGTCAAAAAACTTGTATGAGCAGAATATTGATGAAATTGGTCTAGTAGTTCCTAAAGTATAGTTTTTGACTCATAAGTGGGTGTTGCCACGTCTACTGTGCAGTTTTTACTATCTTAATATAGTGTTTCTGGTGTTTTTCTCTAGACAGTTATAGCATTTTTGGTTTATTAAATTTTTACTCAAGTTACAGCTTGCACGGACGGACAGACAGACATCCGGATTTCAACTTTACTCGGCACCCTTTTCACTTTGGTATATATAACCCTGGTTCTAACTCGATTAGTTTTGGGTGACACAAACAAGCGTTAGATGATGTTTTAGTTGATAAACACAGTTTTTAGCTATCCCTCATGATCGGATCTATAATTCTCAATAGGTTTATGAAAAATTTATTATATAACCAAGAATATAACGTTTCTAACTCAATATCGAATTTCTGTTCGTTTATTTATTTTTAATGGGTAATCGGTCTATTTTGGTTAAAGTTTATGCTGAGAAAATATTACTCTCATCATCTTTATATTTTCAAGACGATTTAGATTACCGGTCATCAAGAAATAACGGTTATTTCTATTATAACAAACCAAAATTTAACCTATTAACTTATACCGGCTTCTAAAGCTCCTTACAGTACACACAATAAGTGTGACTTCCAAATTAAATATGCATCGCTGTCAAACATGAACGACCACAGATGTGCTGAGCTGTGCCGTGCCGAACAATGTGCTGACAACTTCAAACCGAGTGAAGATAATGAAAAGCCAAATATTATTATAAGTGGCAACAATACATTGCGGGGGGTGGTGTGAGCGACAAGGGAAGCGCAAACGGCAAACAACACTAGTGCCACAATGTGCCCCGCGGGGACATGCATACATACATAATTGAAGACGACTTGTGAGTTGGCATGCATGAGTGTGTGCGCCCAACACCCGCGCATACACAAAAGAGCACATGCAGACACGTCTGCCGCAACAGCCGCGGGCAAGCAAACACATCAAATGGGCACACAAAGCCAGCAAGACGGGCAACGTGGCAAACGAAAATAGCAGGCCTGCGGTGTGCTTATGTATGTGAGTCTACATTTGACATGGGCAAACATAGGTTTACATACATACATACAACCAAACATATGTATGCATGCGTGTGAAAGTCACAAATGCAGTGGAAGTGGCACAAAAAAAAGGCTGATAATGAAAAAATATAACTGTATATATATATATATATTTAATGCCGTTATGCTGCTGGCGTCACACTGACGCGGTGTGTCCCAACTGTTGTGCAGAACAAATGTTGGTGCAGGCATTGTTGAGAAAATCAAGTTAACAGTAGAGTACAGTATACCATAAGGACAGCTGATCCACAGCAGCCAACAGCTGTTATTTGTTTACAAACAAAAAATCCGTTAATAAAAAACGGGCGATAAAATGCCGCAAAAGCAAAAGCTGATGAATGCGAAGAAAAGGTGTGAAGAGTAGCAGTAGAAAATGAGAATTTGTTATGAGAGCATGTTGGCGACAGCTGGGAAGAGAGTTTGAGCGTGCGAAAGCCGTATTGCTTATGCGCAAATAAATGGCAATCAACAAGTGTGCGGTGTTGAGGTCATTTTTGCGTGCTCTAAACGATTTCCATGCTGCTTTATTGCGCCATTTGGCTGCACACACAAATTCGCTGTGAACCTCAAATTTTATTTTCAGCCTTTTCTGCAGATTCTTATTACTTCTCTCTCTCGCGTTTGATTTCTCTCTCTCTCTCTCACTCTCTCTCTCTAAGCAACGAGCACACCACGGCGTATACGCAACCTTAGTTATATGCTTTGTTTTAATTCCAACAATTTATCCGTTGTCCATTTAAGCGTTTCATTTGCATTTAACATGACATTTGCCATACAACAACGATATACAACAGACATTTAAACATAATTGAAACAGACTAACAAAAACAAAATAATATTTTTATGGCTATTCATAAAATCGACGCACATATATATTAACATTGGTTATATATGTACATATGTGTGTTGCAAATGTATATATGTATAAATATGTAAGTATTGCTGTGTATATATATGTTCTCTGCATACACATGGCGTCAGCTTTTTTATCACATACATACATATATGTCCACAAATATGTCTCTTATCAGCTGCTTGATTTCCTGATTTAATTATTATGTACTTTCTTATCACCAACCGATATAATAATTATGTTAATTTTGCTTGCCGCAAATCGTTTGTTTACAAGCAATATATAAATAATAGCGAGACAATTTATTTGTTTAATATTTATTATTTTCTCCCTAGTCAACGTAAAAAATAATAAAATATGCGTTTTAACGTAAATACTTTGGCCTACTTATTTAGGTTGTATTTTTAGTTTGACTTAGCTTTGTCTTTCATTTATTATCATATTGCTATTTTTAATACTTGTTCTTGCCTTTCAAACCACGCGCTTATCATTACTAACACTTTCTACAGTTGTTTTTGCAAATTTGTGTCTTTTTTTTTCTAAATATTCATCCGTTTGTATTCACATTGTGGTCATCGGTCTCACTAAGTCTAATACTTCTCTTGTTATGCGTTATAAAGGGTGATTTTTTAAGAGCTTGATAACTTTTTAAAAAAAAAAAAACGCATAAAATTTGCAAAATCTCATCGGTTCTTTATTTGAAACGTTAGATTGGTTCATGACATTTACTTTTTGAAGATAATTTCATTTAAATGTTGACCGCGGCTGCGTCTTAGGTGGTCCATTCGGAAAGTCCAATTTTGGGCAACTTTTTCGAGCATTTCGGCCGGAATAGCCCGAATTTCTTCGGAAATGTTGTCTTCCAAAGCTGGAATAGTTGCTGGCTTATTTCTGTAGACTTTAGACTTGACGTAGCCCCACAAAAAATAGTCTAAAGGCGTTAAATCGCATGATCTTGGTGGCCAACTTACGGGTCCATTTCTTGAGATGAATTGTTCTCCGAAGTTTTCCCTCAAAATGGCCATAGAATCGCGAGCTGTGTGGCATGTAGCGCCATCTTGTTGAAACCACATGTCAACCAAGTTCAGTTCTTCCATTTTTGGCAACAAAAAGTTTGTTAGCATCGAACGATAGCGATCGCCATTCACCGTAACGTTGCGTCCAACAGCATCTTTGAAAAAATGATTCCACCAGCGTACAAACCACACCAAACAGTGCATTTTTCGGGATGCATGGGCAGTTCTTGAACGGCTTCTGGTTGCTCTTCACCCCAAATGCGGCAATTTTGCTTATTTACGTAGCCATTCAACCAGAAATGAGCCTCATCGCTGAACAAAATTTGTCGATAAAAAAGCGGATTTTCACATTTCGAACCGAACACTGATTTTGGTAATAAAATTCAATGATTTGCAAGCGTTGCTCGTTAGTAAGTCTATTCATGATGAAATGTCAAAGCATACTGAGCATCTTTCTCTTTGACACCATGTCTGAAATCCCACGTGATCTGTCAAATACTAATGCATGAAAATCCTAACCTCAAAAAAATCACCCGTTATATTTCCATGAGTTGATTGGTATCTATTTTGCAATACGATTTAATTGATAAAAATATTTATAATATTTTTTATGAGTCAAGAACCTTCCAGAGCTAGCGGACTGGTAATAGTTACCACAGGGTCTCGTCTGTGGACATGGACAGGCTGGAAACAATTCGCCCATGCTGCAGTCTGGACGTTTTTAGATACTGCTTGTCACTATCGTTGAGTGTTCATTGCTCCTCAATAGGGGGTACAAAGAATGGCTAGGTCAAGTTTCCATGCGACCCGTACCGATGATCAGAACTGACTGAGGGCTCTTAAATAGCCCAGCCTTGAACGTCACTTACAGATACCTGACGTCCTCCTTAATAAGGGCACCTTCCTGGCGTATCGGAGGCTATCCGCTAGTGGACCTACTTTCTCCCAAACTCGTTGGTCCAAAATATGAGTCAAAGCACAGAAATTATTAAAAAACGAGAGGTCCTTCAAAAAAGCCGGAAAGAGTTGTACAGATAAGAGTGCTGCGTTTTCAACGAGCTCTAGGAATAGCATAAAGACAAGAGCTAAGCTTGTTAAATGTAAAGCTCTTGTACTGGAGCTGCAGCTAACTCTAGCTACAGGAAGGCAAAGACGTCAACGGCAGCCAGAACCAAGCCGACTAACCAGAGTTTGGCTACAAAGCCGAAGGGAAAAGGAAATGCCAGTTTCTAGTTAATGCTAGGTATGTGGAGGAGCGTCAGGCTGCTTACTGACTTAGGAGGGTAGAACTGCAACTATCTCAGGAGCTCACAAAAGTGCTATGGAATTCCATCGATTGTGCCAAAGCGGTTCTACCGAACTTCAAACTGGAATAGACGTTAGCAATGGCAAAGAGACAGAGGTCAGAGAAAAAGCCGTCAGCAAAAATACCAAAGATATGCGGTGATATCACTATTTGCTGATGTGAGAGGGAACCTCATCATCATTGGTATCCTGAAGTCAAAATCTCAGGGCCCAACAGAAGTGGGTGACAAACGTGACGTTGGAAGTTATACTAAGCAATACCGTACCGATTTTAACAACTGTTGGTTCATTACTTTTTGGCATCGTTCGGAATGCATCCGTAACCACGTCTAATGTTAGGCCATTTGATATGGTACTGAATCTGGATGAAGTGCGTTCAGCTTTCCTTTATATAATGATTTTTATCCGTCTGGTTGACTGTATACTTGATATATTACTGTACAATATTCAAATTAAGTGCATATAGTAGAAATTAATGTGATCGGTACAGAATTCTAGCCGTCATGCGCGGCAATCTAATGCGATTAGATGAAAATTTTAAACTTGGCATAATGTGATTTGCTATAAAAAATAGATAAAGTAAAGATGTAAGATATGTAATTCCGTTCGTCATAAGCGCCACTTGCTGGAGTCATAAATACAAATATATCACATACGTTGGGCTCAATTATATACCAATTAGTTTCAATGACAATACAGAAAAGTTGCAGAACTTGAACGATTGCGCCCGAAAACCATTTTTGCTAAGAATTTGATAGTTAAGAAAACCAATCAGTTAAACAAGAGTTTTATATTTAAATGTACCCATTTTTATTAGAGAAGCAAAGAGAAATTGTTTTCATGTGATCTGTGCGATAACAACCACTCATTGTTCCATACAATCGTTTGAATAGCTTATGTAGGAGTGAAATAATTTCAACAATCTGTTTTGCATTACAATATAAATCCAAATACTTATATATATTTATAAACATTCATGGGTATCAATCATCATTTTATTACACACTTGTATTTATTTAATAAAATTCACTTTCATATTTAAAAAGCATACACTTTAGCAGATATTAATTTTCAAAATTCACTGAAATGAGGAAGCCAAACAATTCAATCATAAATCTTTTGAAGACAAAAACAAATATTTTAATCGACAAGCGTTTAACAATAACACTAAAAATAGCACACAATGGCAACGGACAGCCACCAAAATGTGTGTAAATATATTTATATAAAATATTTATATATAAACATTAGTGTAGAATGATTTTGGGAAGATAGTTTCTACATTTTATATGTGGTGTGTTCAAAAAATAACGATAATTTTAAAAATGCACGGGTTTTGGGAGTCCAATTGTAATTTTTTTTTCAACATGACTTCCTCTGAACTTCCAATTGCCGTCGTTTGACAAGCCTTCGAGAAATCGTTAAAAGATTCAAGGGTTTTAAAAAAAATCGATTTTGAGAAGAATTCGTCGATTTGAAGAAGCGCCTAATATCGAATGGGCTCTATTTCAAAGATGACAACATAAATATAAACGAACGAATCAATATTTTGTTTTCGAAAAAGAAAAATTACTTTTATTTTTATACCCTGAACAGGGTATGTTAAGTTTGTCACGAAGTTTGTAAAACCCAGAAGGAAGGGTCGGAGGCCCTATAAAGTATATATATAAATGATCAGTATGTTGAACTGAGTCGATTTAGCCAGGACCGTCTGTCTGTCCGTCCGTCCGTCCGTCTGTCTGTCTGTATATATACGAACTAGTCCTTCAGTTTTTAAGATATCGTTTTGAAATTGTGCAGATGTTATTTTCTCTTCAAGAAGCTGCTCATTTGTCGGAACTGCCGATATCGGACCACTATATCATATAGCTGCCATACAAACTTAACGCTCGGAATCAAGGACTTGTATGGGAAACTTCCGCATTTTATTACATATCTTCACGAAATTTGGTGTGAGTTATTGTTCATAACAATAATTTAATCTCTGAAAAAATTGTTCAGATCGGTTCACTATAGCATATAGCTGCCATACAAACCGAACGATCGGAATCAATGGCTTGTATGGAAAATTGTCGCATTTGACGTGGTATCTTCACGAAATTTGACATGGATTACTGCTTAAGGTAATAACATAATCTCCGAAGAAATTGTTCAGATCGGAAAACTATATAACCTTAATGTTTTTAGCAAACAATCCGGCAAAGAATTAGTAAAATGTGTTCTATTTGTTTACTTACTTTTTCTTTCATCTTTAGATTTGCTTAAACACATAATTACTAAAAGAAATGCACCTGTGAGAGTATGTTTTATACTCTCGCAATTTATTGCTATATTTTTATTATATTTAAGATAACACACAATTTGACCCATATATTTGATATAAAGTGCGATAGAAAAAACGAAAATCATCATATATAGTATACTGGCTGCGGTAATTCCTGAACCGAATTCACTCATTTTCATCACCAACATATATTATATCTAAGATTATATGCTCATTTAATTTGGCTATGATTATTCATATATTACCCGATTTATAAGCTATTAAGCCCATCGTATTTTTGAAAATCCTATAATTAGCTATATGAGAGCTAGGGGAAGTTATGACCTGATTTTAACCATTTCTGATACAGAGACACACTATTAGAAGAAAAAGATTTCCTCTGAATTAAATTAAGATATCTGAGAGATTTACCGATATTTTCGGTGAAAAATTACCATAAGGCACTGAGTTCTTCATATTCGATATCCAGGGCATTGAAAAGTTATAGTCCGATTTCGATAATTTTTTCACAAGTGATGCCACGGTGATCATACACAGTACTTGTGTAAAGTTGTATTTCGCTATCTTCATTGGTTCCTTATGTATATCTTGTAAAGTGAAGGAATCAGATGGAATTCAAAATTGTGTTATATGGGAAGTTGTCGTGGTTGTGAACCGATTTCATCCATTTTCCACACGTGTCATCAGGATGTCAAGAAAATATTATATACCGAATTTCATTGAATACTGTCGAGTAGTTCCTGAGAAATGGGTTTTGACCTATAAGTGGGCGATGCCACGTCCATTTACCATTTTGTAAAAAAATCTGATTGCTGCTTCTTTCTGCCATTTCTTATGTGAAATTTAGTGTTTTTGATGTTTTTCGTTAGTGAGTTAACGCACTTTTAGTAATTTTCAACCTAACCTTTGTATGGGAGGTGGGCGTGGTTAATATCCGATTTATTTCACTTTATGGACTGTATTAAGAAGTGGCTAAAAAAAACGACTCCAGAAAATTATGTTTATATAGATTCATTGGTTCTCGAGATATATACAAATATATTTGGGGGCCACGCCTATTTCCCAAAAAAAAAAAAAAACTTACACCCAAATATGCCCCTTACTAGGACGATCCTTTGTACCAAATTTTACTTTTATAACTTTATTTATGGCTTAGTTACGACACTTTATGCGTTTTCGGTTTTCGCCATTTTGTGGGCGTGGCAGTGGTCAGATTTTGCCCATTTTCGAAAGCAACCTTCTGTGCCAAGTTTCGTCAAGATATCTCAATTTTTACTCAAGTTATCCGTTGCCCGGACGGACAGACAGACATTCGGATTTTGACTCGTCTCGTCGCCCTGATCTGATTTTGATATATATAACCCTATATCTAACTCGTGACTTTTTTAAGACTTACAAGCAAACGTTCTGTGAACAAAACTATAATACTCTCTTCGTAACTTTTTTTGCGAGAGTATAAAAAGGGAGGGTAATTTTCTTTTAATTCTAAGAAAAAGCATTCTATAATTATGTCATATAAAATTTTATATATCACCATAGAAAAATTAAATTAAAAATTCTATAATATGATTTCCCCTAATCACCAAGCTTGCCTTTGAAAGAAGCTACTGAACTGTCTATGCTAATACCATTTATGTGATTGACTGTTGTTTGGCACGATTGTATGCAAGATAAACCCTTTTTAAGCACGCGTCTAACAAAAGAGCGTTCATAACTCATCTTCAACAATTTATCTACACAAACACACATACACACATACAAACACATGCCAGCGCAACAAAATTGCATTTTGCAAAATGGTGCACATTTAATTGAATTTCAATTGAAATCAAATAACTAAAGTGGTAATGGTTACTCATACGCCACACACCATCGCACACACTCACACATCAGCAAACTCAATTAGCATTATTACCAACACTGTCAGCCAGAGTCAGCAAGCATTGTCAGAGCGCTGTATGACAGTTGTGTTGCATTCTGTTGGCAGTTGCGATATTTTATATTTCTACAATTGATGACACCTCTTTCATTCATTTAAGTGCAAATGGCGTAGAGCAAAACTCGTATGGCAACACACCTGCTACACAAGCATATGCAGCACTCGCACACACACAAAATATGTATCGAAATAAATTACTGCATGTCAAGCGTTGGCACTCGGCCTTTGTATTTATATGTATGTGTATATGCAAGTGTGACGTCATAGCGGTAACCCTTTTCATATACATACGTACAATAAATAAATTAAATTCTCTTTACATTCATATTCAAGCATTTCGCTTGAAGTCACATCAATCACTCATTCATTCAATCAATCAATGATGATTATTTACACTTGAGTGTGCAAAGTTTGTCAGGTTGTTGTTAGATAGGCTGTTTAGATATATTTGTATGTAGTATACAGTGCTCCGTCACTTTTGTCACTCGAAAAATTCCATCTGTCTATAAAAATAGCAGATGATTGTCTTTTATCGATCAATGCTGCCCACTTTTAGTTATTTTGGTTATAAGACAATATTGTAAAGAAGTACATAACTCGAAAATGCATGATTTTTTATACAGATTATCGAATTAATTGTTCGAATTTCTTTTCTGGAATTTAATATTTATTCAAGAACAAATTTATATTTCTTACATATTTTTAAAGAAATTGCATGAGGGTAGTTTCTATAAGGTAGGTACTTAAATGAAATAGGGATTTCAATGGTCAACGCGAGGATTGCTTGTCGAGACTCACAAAGCAGCCTCAGACCC
The DNA here is from genome assembly GCA_031772095.1 of Zeugodacus tau. Taxonomy (NCBI): domain Eukaryota; kingdom Metazoa; phylum Arthropoda; class Insecta; order Diptera; family Tephritidae; genus Zeugodacus; species Zeugodacus tau. Next base: position 4,766,381 of record CM062651.1, read on the forward strand.
TTCAATGCCTTCAAAAGCATAACTAACTAGCCTATCCCCGTCATATTTTCGGCTCACCCAAAGTTTGATCCAAGGAGTTACCAACCCCCGAATTATCTCTTCAAAGTTTGACTACCCCTCTGTTTGTTCAAAAAATAACGGGAATTTTCGTTTTTTAATTAGATGGGGTCATATGTAGAAGTTCTCGCAAGTGAGGAAAGTTTCTGATTGCCATTCACTTGGGAGTGGGCAGGAACGATTATTTTACATATGACTCAAGCAGCTCACGACTTTCGGTATTAGACCAAGTATCCTCTGGGTAGCTAACAGGCATCCGTTTGGAGGCGAGCTAAAGTGAGAAAGCGAATCCCGATTCTGCGGTTGTGCGTAGGGTTTGGGACCCACCACATAAAAAAACCTCCCCAATGAAAAAACAATACAGAAGGTTTCAAGACCGGAGCATTATCATGTAGGGACCGAGGAGGTAATCTAGTAACGGATGTCCAGAGCATACTGGGATTATGGAGGGTACACTTCTCCGACCTGCTGAATGGCAGTGTAAGTACAACACCAGGAGATGGCGAGCCCGATACCCCAATCGATGACGATGGAATAGATATTCCATTACCCGACCATGGGCTGCCTTCGATAGCACGAAAATGAGCTGCCTTTATACCGCTATGTCTGAATTTGGTATCCCTGCAAAACTAATACGGCTATGTAAACTGAAGGAGCAACACCAAAAACTCCGTCGGGATCGGAAACGACCTCTCCGAGCCGTTCGATACCAAACGAGGCTTCAGACAGGGTGACTCACTATCGTGCGACTTCTTCAATCTATTACTGGAAAAATAATACGAGCTGCAGAGCTAAATAGAGAAGGTACAGTGTATGTATAGTTGCTGGCGTATGCCGATGATATTGATATCATCGGAAGCAACAACCACGCCGTTTGTTCTACTTTTTCCTGACTAGATAAAGAAGCGAAGCGTATTGGGCTGGTGGTGAATGAGGGCAAGACGAAATATCTCCTGTCATCAAACAAACAGTCAGCGCACTCGTGTCTTGGCTCCCACGTCACTGTTGACAGTCATACCTTTGATGTAGTAGATAGTTTCGTCTACTTGGGAACCAGCGTTAACAACACCAACAATGTCAGCCTTGAAATCCAACGCAGAATCACTCTTGCCAACAGGTGTTACTTTGGACTGAGTAGGCAATTGCAAAGTAAAGTCCTCTCTCGATGAACAAATTTAAAACTCTACAAGTCGCTCATTATTCCCGTCCTGATGTATGGCGCCGAAGCGTGGACGATGACAACATCCGATGAGACGACTCTTAGGGTTTTCGAGAGAAAGGTTTGGCGTAAGATTTATGGTCCTCTGAACATTGGCAACGGCGAATACCGCAGACGTTGGAACGATGAGCTGTGAGATTTATACGACGACATTGACATAGTTCAGCGAATAAAAAGACCGCGGCTACGCTGGCTAGGTCATGTTGTACGAATGGATGAAAACACTCCAGCTCTGAAAGTATTCGATGCAGTACCCGCTGGAGGAAGCCGCGGAAGAGGACGACCTCCACTCCGGTGGAAAGACCAAGTGCAAAGTGACCTGGCTTCACTCTGGTTCACAGGAACGAGTGGCGCACTCTGGTGGATTCGGCTATAATCGCTTAAAGCGGTTTCTACGCCAAATATATATATATATATATAATCAAATTAATGTTGTCGCCTTTAAAATAGTTTCCATTCGATATTATACACTTATGACAGTGCTTCTTACAATTGTCGGAATATTTTTCAAACTCGATTTTTGGGAGTCTTTGGCACTTTCAGATATTTCTAGAATGCTTGGGAAACGTCCTTTAAAATTCTTCAAACTTTTGGAATTCGGAAAAAATCACACGGACTCATGTCCGACGAATATGGATACTGGAGTATCGTTACAGTTTTGTTTTATGCCAAGAATTCTCTAACAAGCAAAAAAAATCAACAATTGCTCTCTCGAAACCGGTGAAATTTAAAAATCTACAATCCCCGCTCTCTTTATTAACACACCACGTACAGTGATAAATAGCTATCCTCATATGAAATGCATTTCGTAAAAGGTTTTGAGAACAGCTCTTCCAACGAATCATTCCAAAACCACTAAAAGCGATTCGATATTGAAAAACAATGAGTACAAGTTAAATATCATGTCCTTCACGCGCTACTACCAACAACCCAAGGGGTGTGCATTCGCATTCGAGCCTGCATCCTGACGTTCACAAATTGTATCCTTTTAGTTTTATTGGTGTTGTCGTGTAAACATGCAATCTAAACGAAACGAAAATTCAAGCGATAAAATTTATGTACGAGTTCTGTACGACATGCCACTTTTGCTGGAAAATTAAGTTTTCAGAGAAAAAGTAATTAATATTAAGTGAGAGTGAAAATTTGACATGGTCTACTATGCAATGTACATGAGTATCTACAGTCCAAATACGTAATACGCAATTCACTTGGCATTCGGAATGGCCATACAGCTCTATGTTTAACGGTATGTGTTGAGGTTTTTGAGCCGTTTTATGTTACGGAGCTTCTGGGAACTTAAGGAAGACTTTTCAGGTATTTATCAGAAGTTGTGTCAGTGTATTAGAGTAAGGCGGAACGTTATATTTCGCTATGCACTTGTTGAAAGAGAATTTTTCATCTCAAAAATTGTCTTCGAGAAAAGTTCATAGCTTGATATACTCGAAAATCGAGTTGTAAAGAGCGAAGTGATCAAAATAACTTTTTATATGGTTTACTAAATTGTATAATTTCAGTTATTTATACAGTTAGTGTTTCATGCGTTGAGATCCATTTTCCAGGCCTCCTACGGAATAGAAATCAATAGATTGTTGGTTCAAAGATGAAGGTTTAAGCTAGACAACCATAAAGTAAACAAGTAAGGAAAGGCTAAGTTCGGGTGCAACCGAACATTTTATACTCTCGCAATTTATTGAAGAAATTTTATTGAGATAACATACAAATTAACCCATAAATCGTCATATATAGTATATGAGGGCTGAGATAATTCCTGAACCGATTTCATTCATTTTCATCAGCAAGGTACACTATATCCAAGACGATACGCTCACTTAATTTTGCTAAGATAGCTCACATATTAACCAATACATATATGCGGAATAAAGCTCACCGTATTTTTGAAAAACCTATAATTAGGTATATGGGAGCTAGGAGAAGATACTTTTGAAAAACCTACAATGAGGTATATGGAGATGTTATGACCCGATTTTAATAATTTTTGGAAAAGAGACACACTATTAGAAGAAAACAATTTCCTCTGAATTAAATTGAGATATCTGAGAGATTCACCCATATTTTCGGTTAAAATTTATCCTTAGGCGCTGAGTTCAACATGTTCGATATCTGGGGCATTGAAAAGTTATGATCCGTTTTCGAAAATTTTTTCGCAAGTGAAGCCAGAGATGATATGCACTATTTGTGTAAAGTTTTATTCCGCTATCTTCATTGGTTCCTTATGTTTGCATTATAAAGTGAAGGAATAAGATGGAATTAAAAATTGAGTTATAAGGAAAGTAGTCGTGGTTGTAAACCGATTTCACCCATTTTTTGTCCGTGTTATCAGGGTGTCAAGAAAATATTATATACCGAATTTCATTCGAATCGGTCGAGTAGTTCCTGAGGTATGGTTTTTGACCCATAAGTGGGCGATGCCACGCCCATTTTCCATTTTGTAAAAAAAATCTGAATACAGCTCCCTTCTGCTATTACATCTGCAAAATTTAGTGTTTCTGACGTTTTTCGTTAGTTAGTTAACCCACTTTTAGCAATTTTCAACCTAATCTTTGTATGGGAGGTGGGCGTGGTTATTATCCGATTTCAACTATTTTCATGGTGTGTGGTGGGGTACATAAGAGAACCGACTGCAGAAAGTTTGGTTTATATAGCTTTATTGGTTTGCGAGTTAAATACAAATAACCGATTTGTGGGAGGGGCCACGCCCACTTCCCCAAAAAAATTACATCCAAATATGCCCCCTCCTAGTGTGATCCTTTATTCCAAATTTTACTTTTATAACTTCATTTATGGCTTAGTTATGACCCTTTATGTGTTTTTGGTTTTCGCCATTTTGTGGGCGTGGCAATGGTCCGATTCTGCCCATTTTCGAACTTGATCTTCTTATGGTGCCAAGGAATATTTGTGCCAAGTTTCGTCAAGATATCTTAATTTTTACTCAAGTTACAGCTTGCACAGACGGACAGACGGACAGACGGACGGACGGACAGACGGACAGACGGACAGACGGACGGACGGACAGACATCCGGATTTCAAATCTACTCGTCACCCTGATCACTTTGGTATATATGACTCTATATCTAACTCGTTTAGTTTTGGGTGTTACAAACAACCGTTGAACAACAAAGGTGAACAAAACTATAATACTTTCTAGCAACTTTGTTGTTGCGAGAGTATAATAATAATAATACTTGGACTTTTATAAGAACACAGCTAAATATTAACGATCTCGAATTTGGGTAAAGAAGTTATAGATAGTTCTTGAGAAACCTAGTATGAAGAATCCCAAAAAATTTTATACCGAAATACATCAATTCGAACCCTTCCGGAAAAGAACTAATAATGAGAAGAGCGGAAAGAAAGTTAAACCTGATACGAATACCAATTCATATAGAGAAAATGTACTTACAAAAGTTGAGAAAAATTAGGGATATGAAAATCGCATTTATAACGGACATGATATCAAATTATTGCCGTTAGATCTGTTATTGTATGAAATGCGAAATGTGGCAACAAGGCTTTCAAATTTACTATATAATTCATAATCTCACTCAGGTACTGATTCGAATACTTTTTATGTCTAAGAAAAGTCTGCAATAAGCACCAGCTGATTCTCTTAGTCTCATCCGAAAATTTATTTATCTAAAAATAATATTATTTGTTTCTTTAAATTTCATCAGCACATTTCCTAGAGGGCTGTTTCCATAGATATATACATACATATAAATTCAAGTGCTTGTCTGTGCATTTTTGCCACATTCCATCACATAAATTTAAAATCCTTTCGACTGAAGTGTTTTCCACATTTTTGTTGTTATTGATTTTCTGGCGCACTTTATCGATGCGAATGTCTCTTGGCATTTTAAGGTGAACGTAGCACAACAACACCAACAAATACAAGTATGCGACTCTGTGAATTCGCCCTTAGACCCACACACAGCCACACGACACAGTTTGTTTGTACGTGTTACATGTTTGAACGACCAAGTGAATGCTGTACGGATAGAAAAGGTGTTGCGAGAAGGTAATTTGACGGATTTGTGTCGTTAAATCTTGTTTTGTGGGCAGTCAAGCGTTTACGGCGATAATGTTTTTTGTGGTTACATTTTAGAGCAGGCACTTTTGGATCCAATTTTGCTTTGAAACTCTTACCCTTTTTCGTGCTTGTAAGCTTGCAAAGCATAACATTTTCGTTTTCAGTGGCAAACAAAAATACATACAATTGGTTTGAGCGTAAAAAATTGGCTATTTTAGAATCGGCAAAAAAAGGAACAACGAACGGCATTTGGGATGGGGGTCCCAATATAAAGCATGACAGATAAAAACTCAATAAAGCGAATCTTTGCGCATGATGGCTAAACCAAAAAGGAAAATAAATACAGCTCTTATTCTTCTTAATGTCTTTTAAATAAATTTGTTTGTATTTTAGTATAGAAGCGTGTTTTCTAGCAGCTTAATATGTTTCAAGCTTCTTATTGCCGCCATTTTTGTATAAATTCTTAACTGATCCAAACCCATTTTATTGCGTTCAAATAATATGAGTTGCGTGGAATAAGCTTAAACTCGATTCAGTGATCCCTAACAAAACAGAAATCCCTAATAAACAGAAAAATTTCAATAAAGTTCCTAAGGAATGTGATGACCCTTTAGCTACATTTGAATGAAGTTCATTTATTTTATTTTTTTGTTAGAAAGAACATTAAAATAATTTGTTTATGCATTTGCTATTTAATGACTGACTTTTTCTATTCTAAAATGTTTGTCCTAACACAAGCTCACAATTATATGGTCAAAACTAAGATACATATATGCTAGTATTCCAGAAATAAAGCTTTTTCGACACTGCTTTGAATTATTAAAACTGAAAATATAAAAAATATCCTTAAAATAAATATAAACTCTTTCATATATAAAGCTTGAAGTCCGCAGTCCCTCTATTTATGTAGCTTCATGTTTATTCAACATCATCCTAATTGTAGGCAACGTTTTATTTTTGGACTGTTTGAATTTTGCACACCAAAAATATCTGATTATATGAACTGGACTATAAACTCAAATAGCCATATACGTGGTCCAATTTTAATTTTTAATAATTTCAAGAATGTTGTAGTAATAGCTTTAGGGGCTATACTAGTGTGACATTTTCAAAGAATCGATTTTTATTATTTTTTGCTTGTTCGATAGTTTATACTTTCAAAAACATCCTGTGAAAGCGTTAAGTTTGTATCATGAATAGTTTTTGAATGGTAGCGTTCTAAAGAGCGACCGCCCGCAGGTATAAGCAGCGACAGCAGAAACGACATTTCTCAAAATTGCTGACATCATAACTCAATGGAAAATTTACCGATCGACTTCTAATTTAAACTGAGTATTCTTGAATATATTTACTATAAAATGACATACGATTTTTTTGATTGGTTGAAAATTGTCAATTTTGCATTTAAAAATCCATTTTCCCCCTTTTTTACCCAAAAAAAAGGTTTTTTTTTTCAGAACTAAACTATTTTGTAAATTTTTGATATTTTTCAAAAATCGTAACTCATTGTACGAAATATATTTAACTTTAGTATCCTTCTTGAATTTGTTTGTTTCAGTAACCCATTCGGTCGGAATCATGTCAGCCGTTAGGGAAATTTTTTTTGGCACCTCAGAAGATAGCATATAACTCCGTTATTTTCCAAAAATTTTATTTAAAAAAAAATTTGAAATGTAGCTGAAAATATACCTTATTATGTGCAAAAAACTTCGAAACCATCGATCTTTCTTTCTTAAAAGAAAAAATCAAGAAAATTGCTTAATTTTTTTACCTTGGTATAGCCCCTTAAACGTGATTCTATAATGGTGATGGTACATAATGTAGGCTAATATATGAATTTGTGTTTTTTAGTCAACAAATATTAAATTGTGCGTCTATTTGTAGGTCGTGCTAAATATATTTTTATTGTCTGTATACTTACTAAAAATAAAATATATAATTTTAGTTTGCAAAATATATTAGTTAAAGTCTTACTTTTTTACATACTACCTACGAACTTCTCTTGGACATTCCATTAACCATTCGATAGTACAATATATTAGGTATTTATGTTATATTTTGACCCAAACAAAAAACGTTGCCTACATTTTGGGGTTTCGTGAAATAATTAGAACATAAATTCCAAATTATTTAAAAATTGTGAAATAAAAATCTTCGAAATTGTAAAATTAATCATTATTAGATACTTATGTTGTCACAATGGGCCTCCCAAAGGCCTATGTGGGTCGACAGGCCACCGCTTAACCTAACCTATATATAATTGTTGCCTACATTTAGGATGAAGTTTGATACTCAACAAGGGATACAAGCTATAAACTAGTTTTTTGGTGTTTATTTTTGAAAGTTTTATAATTAAAAGCGATTATCAGTCAAATAATTATTTATTAGAATGTAATATTTTCTAATGTATATACAACTTAAGTAAAATTACTTCTCAAATTGGCTTTAGCTTACTAACTGAGTGACAATTAATGTGGAAAATGTTGTTGAACACTTTATTCATTGAAGTGAAATTCATGTGTACATCATTTTAGTAAATTCTGTTTATATGCATTCTTTACTTTCATCCGTTTTGTTTATTTTGCACGCGCACTGCAAACAGTTTTCCCAGAATTTTCGGCAATATTGACAATGACGCTGTGATGACAGAAATGAAAAGCACGTAATTCAGTGGAATTCATACACACATATGTTTACATTATTGTTGATGTTTTAATTGGCTTATAATAATGCGATTTAAAATTTCTTTTGTGAAAAACTTTTCGAAAAATAATTACTCATAATTAAATATATGGGAAAAATTATAATTTTCTGCAAAAAAATATTTTAATTATATTTAGTAATTAAACTAAAAGTTATAAAATTTAATGCAATATAATTTTCAATTACTCTCTTGTACACCTTTCACACTCAAAAACACCGTTTACACTCATTTACCTTTCACCTAAGTTTTCTAATTGTTACTACATACTAATCTCCCTCATTAGCACCCAACAAAAATATATGTATGCATGTGCTTCCCATTTTGGTATGCAAATGCTTAGTGTAAACTTTGCTTAAGGCAACATAAAAAGTCTTATATAGCGGCCTATGCCATTTTACTACGGATTTTATTACAGAACTTACAGTGTTATGTTAATTTAATGAGAATAATAAAATTTGCCTTAATGCCACTTAATATTATGTGTATATGTGTGTGTGTGCTTGCTTAAATAGGCAAGTTTATGTTAAAGTATACTCGTTTATATGGAAACCCACATATAGTTGTATTAGGGTGGATCGCATGCAGTAAATTCACTAGTAATGAACTACTTCATATTAACTATGGATTCTTTCTGAGCCAAAATAAAAGAAAAATGGTATAAATTCGATTTGAGGATTCATTTCAGTGTTTTTGTTGTTGTTTTAATTTAAAAAAATAAACAGTTTAAAAAATTTTAGATTATTTAAAAAACAAATTTTGCTATGAAAAATCCATAAATTTATGCTAAGTTCGGGTGTAACCGAACATTTTATACTGTTGCTATTTAGTTATTTAATTTTATTAAGATCAGACACAATTCGACCCAAATAGTTCGCATTAAGTCCACTAGAATAACGAAAATTGGTATATATGTATATAGGTATTGGAGTACCAAGCATCATTATATCCAAAAATTTACGTTCACTTAATTTTGTTAATATATCTCCCATATTAACTGATATATACGGTATGAAGTCCACCGGATGTTTGAAAATCCGTATATGAGGACTAGAGGAAGTTTTGACCTGACCTTGCCAATTTTCGGCATAGAGACATTCTCTAATAAGGAAAATATATTGTTTGGATCTGAGATTTTGGTAATTTTCGGTCAAAAAATTTACTTATAAGCACTGAGGTCCTCGATATCTTCTATATCTGGGGCCTTGAAAAGTTTTAATCCGATTTCGACGATTTTTGGACGGGAAATATCTCACTTGAAATGAAGTATTTGGGCAATGTAAAGTGTACGAATCAGATGGACTTCAAAAATCTTGTATAGTGAAAGAAGACATTGTAGTAAACCAATCTCACCTATTTTCAAACTATAGCATTGGGATGCCAAAAAATGTTATGAACTGAATTTCATTGAAATTAGTCGAGTAGTACCGGAGATATGATTTTTGACTCATAAGTGGGTGGCGCCACGCCCATCGTATATTTTTAATATCAATCTCAACGCTTTCCTGTACCATCTCTCCCATAAAATGTAGGGTTTCTGGTATTTCTCCTTACTGAATCAATAGTAGTTATTTTCAACACAAACTTTGTGTGGGCGGTAGGCGTGGTTATAATCCGATTTCGTACATTTTCATGCTGCATAATGCAGTGCCTTAAAGTAATTATATATTAACTGCATTACAATTTAATTTAAAAAACTCTCCTTTTTGGCCTCAGGATTCTTACGCTTCTTTCACGCTGTAAACTTCATTCAGTGGAAAATACGATCCACCCTAGTTCTCACATATGTATATTCACATGCATATATTTTCCTCATTAATTTGCCAAGCAAAAGGCTATTTAACATCAACGCCAATACCACAAAACTCATCAGCGTTGCATAAAACCTCAGCTACATTGCAAACCGCCTTAAGGCTTTGTCGTGTCGTCCGTTAATCAGGAAGTGGTGGTCATCAATGCTGCCGCCCACATACTCTATTAAGCAAACACCAAAACCAATACCACCACAACAACCAACAGCACTGCCACCACCTCCACTATGCTGCCGTCAGGGCACGCGAGTCTACTACGGACTGTCGCTGACAATTCAATTTTCTTTGATTTTATTCCACGACACAAACTACTTGTAGCGAAAACATAAAAAGCAAGAAAAATAAAACAACAACAACTGAAAAATACAAGAAAAATATATAAAAAAACTGAAAATGAAAATAACAAAAGCAAAGAGGCTCTTATAATCACACTTGCACATTCGTGCAAACAAATATGAGCACCCCATTTTAATAGAAATGACAAATTACAAGTGGAAATACATGCATATAAAAGAGGAGATGGCTACATACAAATGCTTGGCAAACGCCGAAGACTACAAAGCGGTGAGGAAATGAAAGCAGAAATGAAAACGTGCAATTAATAGCGAATTACTTAGCATAAAAGCATGCTAATTATTACTGTGTGCGTGTGGAGTGGCTGCACGCTGCCTGGGAAGAGAAGGGGAGGGAAGTGAAGTTGAAGAGGAGGGGAGTGCGCATAAATGCTCTTAAATGTAAGCGCGCTATTCGAAATTGTGAATATCCTTTTTTTTAACAAAGACAAGCTTTTGAAACTAGGTCAATGGCAGTTAGCCGCACCTATTCTCTATAGTTCGCGCTCTCCCGCTCTTATGTGTGGGTTTTCCATGCCGCTGAACTGCAACTTTGATTCATATCTTCTTCTTCCTTGTCATTAAAATATTTATGCAGTATTTCAGAGAGTTCTTTACAATTATTTACTGTTATAAGTGGTTAATGTGTTACTTTTTGAGTAGGTATTTATTAACATGCGTTGCCTAGTTTACCTTGTAGGAAGTAGTAGGCACTAATAGATATAGCTATTTAACAATTTTTCAAAAACCATTTCTCATAAAGGAGTTATTCCGATTATTTGAGACTGCCGGTAAATCTATAGAGAATTTAGTTTTTTTCCTTATATAGAAGATCAACTTATTGGTTCTGATCGTGCTGTTTGCTATGAACTGGATCTCTATGTTTTATCGATGTTTTTTCGCTTCGTCAATTAGATCAAGTTTTGATTTGTGATCGTGAAAAGACGAGAAGGAGTTGAGAACAAACACAACAAACTTAGACAATTTTTCTTGATTTTCGGTTAGCTATTAATTCAAGCTTAAGTTATTAAGATACTTGGGGTCAGTGAACTATGATGGTTAAAAGTTTGGATATATCCATTACGAGTACACTTGTACATAAGGTGTGAAACTACTTCTTCCAAAATTTACTAGGTCATCTCCGAACTATCTGATATCAAAGGGGGTTTTAAATAGAACAATTACTTTCATACAACATTCAGCGGGGTATTGGACGAAACCAAACATTTTCGAGAGATTGGGTCGCAAGTAAACAAAAGTATATTTTTCTCGAAATTAGCCTACAAAATTTGAAAATAGGCTGATTTAAAAAAATATTATTCATTACAGGAATATTTTAATGGCATATAACAAAGCTTATATGACAGATGATATATAGGGTCCAAGTCTGACTCTCTAAAAAATAAAATTATATATTTTTTTTTATACTGTTTTGTCTCAATCTTCCAGAAAGATTTGGTTTGGTCCAATATTACTAGTGTAATAATGAAGACAAGTTGATTTATGTTCTGACATCAAATAAATAATTAGCGAAATCGCCTCCACGAATATGTGAATATTTTTATATATGAGAGAGAGAGAATCATGAAATCTAAGCCTTTTTTTTAACTTTCTGGAATATAGGGTTCAAAAAAGTAGTAAAACATCACGCGGTTCGGAGAATTGACTTTGTTCTGTCTTTTGTGACGTATCCGACAGCTAGCTTGTATCGACCGATTCCTGTCTGGTGTCTATCTTGGTTCGTTCTCAATGTGTGTCTAAGATAAGTCATTTGTTTGTGATTTATTTGCGTGTTTCTTGAATAATATCTTTGCTGGAACAAGTTATCGTATTGACAACAGTTATTCTTCTTCTTATTCGACTGAATTTATCACTACCAAAACGAGTCTAACGCGGTATTTCCAAGAAGTTTAAGAGGGTATATAGAAAGTGTGAAGCACCTGCAACAAAAATACTAGATTTATATGAAGGTACACCATATCGAGGAACAAGATGGCTCAGAACTGCGTTTATGTTCCATACTAGATTGATATTTATGAGAATCTTATGAAATCTATCGGATTTTTGGCTTGGTATTGTCTTATCATATATTATTTAAAGAAAAAAGGCATGCAGTCAACCCATCAAGGGGTTAGGTGGATTTCAGCGGTTAAAAAAGAGGCTATTTTTTAATATATACTATCTATATTTCATTCAAATAATTCAGCAAATCAAAGATACATATTTAAACAGTATTTTGTGAAATTTGTATTTAAAAAATCCGGAAACTCAGCCGTTGGTACCTCATCTTCCATGATGACTCCAAAAAAAAAACTCTTGACGTGGACAGCATAACTCATTATTGGTTCATTCAAAATCAATAAACCAAAAATATTTGTGTCCACCGACTAGAAAAATTTCGTTTTGAGATAAACGCGTTGAATGTATTACTGACGTGGCCTATTGGGCAGAACTTTTAAAAGGTATATGTATGTATATATTTGCTTAAATCGATTTGAAATTTTTGGATAATATTTTAAACATTTTACTAATTAAGAAGACACATTTTTTTTTTCAAATTTTGAAAACCACCTAACCCCTTAAGCTGTGAAGATCGCTTATGAAAAATTTTCTTCTCGCTTTTATACTTTATTATTTGTCAGCAGAGGTTTATGCTGCATCAAGGATAATCTGATACTGCATGTCTTGTAGTGGTCGAGACAATATCACTCGGGTATTAACTCAGATTAGACTTATAAATAGTATAGTGGGCTAAATAGCGACAGAATGCAAACATTTCCTCCCACAACCAAGTACATACGAAGTTCATATTTGTATTGAAATCCCTAATAGGCATAAAAGTTTTACTAAACTGCTTTTTATAGACAATTCACGCGAAGTTTTATAATAATTGTGGGTGATAAACAATAAGTACGAGTGCCTATTGCCAAGCAGGGCGAACTGAAGACGCCACAGTGTGCACGATTTTATTTTATTTTATTTTTTTTCATTGTAACCAAAGAATTTTTCTACACATGTACGCTAGTATATCTATATATATATGTATACATGTGTGTCTGTATGTAATTTTGTAATGTCAGCGCAGCCATGGCTGCAGAATCGCTATTGTTTTTGCTATTGTTTTTTTATTTTATTTTTTTTGGTATAAACTTTTATTATTTTTTTTTTGCGCCCAACTTACGCTTCATCTTCGGGAGTGGCCTCAACGGCGCGCAACGTTTGCGGCGTTAACGGTGCAAAACCAATGCAATGGAGTAGCAGGAATGCGGTCACAATGACAGTAAAATGTGTCATCAACTTGTCGCATGTAAGCATCTTGGGCATTTTTCTAGCATTTTCCCTGCTATGGCGAGCGGCGCGGCGGGGCGTCGCGAACGGCGCGGCTACACAAGTTCAAATATGTACGACACGACACACACACTATTCTGCCACTTTATTTATATGTATGCGCTACACTGTTGTACCACGTATATATGTATTTTATATAAATATTCTTTTTTAAATGTGTGTATGTATGTAAGTACACTTTTTTGTTTTTTTTTTAGAAAAAAAAATTCGAAGGAGTTTAAACGTATAAAATATTTACTGGCTTCTTTAAGATTTTCTGCAACACTAATCTTATTAACTGCTTAACTGTATATATACACTCACACACGCGCGCACACGTACTACAGCGCTTATAGCAATTTATGCATACATATGTGCACATACATATATATGTAAGTGTATGTGTTTAGTTATGGCCTCATTAGCCCTTTTAGCCAGACGCAATGTGTTGGCTTATGCTATTGACTATATTGGCGGATGCTTTCTTAGCTTCTACTGATGCTTATACTGTTTTTCCTGCTGCTTCTTCCACATCCACAGTGTCTTCTTGATTTTCCTATTTTGTATATGATTTCGTTGACCACAAAACTGGGTGGAGTCCCGAAAAATGAAGTGTTGACGAGACGAACGATGGATTACAGCAGCAGCAACAACAACAACAAGTCGTGAGACAGCAACAGTAACAGCAGCGGGGGTAAATGGTGCAGGAACAGCAGCTACATTTAAACTTTGACATACCCAGATTTTTTAACACAACAACGCACTTTGCCACAGAGCATATCTCAATAATTTATATATATATATATATATATATATATTTATCTGATCTTTCTATATAATTTTCGTATTTTCAACTGCTATTGCACAATTATATATGAACTCGAACACACATTTTCCCAACAGCGATATTCACACAATGAAAATTCTACACGATACGTGAACATATGAAAAACCGCACCGAAATTCACCGTTTCACTAAAAACGAAATTTTTCAGCTGTGCGTAAATTTTCTATATATAAAACACGGCGTATGGCTGTGTGCGCGCGCTGATGTATTCATATATCTATATTATCTCTGTATGTCTGTATGTATGTATGTGTGTGTGCGAGTGTTTGTCGTTCGTTTCGTATGTACCGTATTGTATGTATGTTGTTGTTGTTATTATTCTATGATAGCGGGTTCGGTCGTCGGCGGCAATGTTGTTGTTGTACGCTGTTTTAATATTGTTGTTGTTGCTAGTGTCTATTAGTCGCGCACCGGGCCACAGTTGGTCGTACACCGTTTTCCCGTTGGAACTTTTATTGTTTATAAGATTTTTTTTCCCCGTTGCCGAACCGTCGCCACTGAGTAGCCAAGAAAAACTGAACTGTATCGAAGAAAATTTGCCGAAAATCGTGGAAAACCGTGTTGGGAGCTGTGTGTCGGAAAGTGCCTAAAGGCAACAAAGTGGAGCACTCGTTCATGTACTTCGGCTGAGATTTTCAACGCACGAGAGCGCTCGTTTTGCTGTTCGTCACTTTTGTGTGCCATGTCATTTTTGTACATTTCCTTTTGCCAATAATTTTCGTGAGCGCCAATTTCGCTGTAAACTCTTTGGCGGTGGCGGCGGCGGCATTTATTTCCGACCGCAATTGCTAATATCCAATGTTGCTCAACAGGATGCGCTGTGGTGTTTTTGCGGTCTCCATTTTGTGCTGGCATTTTCAATTTTCAAATGTCAAAGCGCATGGAAAACAAAAGCAAGAAAAACAAAAACAAAAAAAAGAGCTAAAAAGCAATAAAAAGAAAAAAAGCTACTCCGCCCATTTTTGTTTTTGCATAAAATTTATCTGAATGAGCGCAAGGCTCATTTGTTTGCTGCTCATTTTCGCCAGCTGTTTGTATTGATTTTTCCTTTACCTTGTGCTCGAGCACATTTCTGTGCCGCTTTCGTTGTATGAAAGAAAATCTTGTTTTCGCTTTTCAATAATTTTCACTTTGTTTTCCTAGCGGTTTCTTTTGATTTGAGGCGCGTGTTAGCTTCGTGTTCACTTCATTTCACTTTCGTAACAGAGCAAGAGAGTGAGTGCATGCCTTTGTGGTTGAACTCGTATGCATGTATGTATGCAAATGACTATGCTCCGACGTAATAGGAATTCCGTTATAGTGTGTTGTTCCCGAATTCATGATTAAATGGTGTAATTATCATCATCAACCGTTTTTTGTTAGGTGGAATTTACCTAAAAAAGGGTTACATTAGGTCGAGGAGACACACTTTTAGGTTACAATATATTAATTTCTTCGAAAAAATAGGGAGAGGTCTAACTTTAGCCGAAGAGCTTTTAGATTTTTGTGTCATATATGAACATATATGTACATGTATCTGAAAATAGTAGGTATATCATAGATCTTTAATTAATTATGCTTCTCAGAACTCACATTTCTTATTACCTTAAATATAGAATGCTTCCTTCTATGATTTCGAAATTGGCTCTCTATTAAAGTTAATTGATTTTGTAAGAGATCATGCTTGGAACACATGGTGATGTGAAGTTTTTATATTAGCAACGAACTTAAGCAAATTGAGGGCAAGAATCAGTGTTCGAAATTTATGTTTTTAGAAGTATGTTATATGGTGAAGAGAGAGAGAGAGAGATAGAAGTTTAGAGGAAGTGAAATATCGTCCTCATTTTAAGTTAGGTTAGGTTAGGTTGAGTGTCTGCCAAACGACGCACCTAGGCCTTTGGGAGGCCCATTGTGATACCACTGGGACTGAGATCCCTCACACTATCGAGTCATCATTAAACCACCCTGTGGTCCTAATGAAGTGAAACAATTCACACAATTTGACATTAGCAACTTCGCCCACATCCTCGAGAAAACCTCGTCCAATAGTTGCGATTCTTTTTCTGTTCAGTGCCTTGCATCCACAAAGAAGTTGTGTAATCGTTTCTTCTTCTTCTTCTTGGTAGGCCTAGTCTGCTGGCGTGTCTCCCAATCAGACAGTGTCCCGTTAACACCCCTACAAGGGTTCTTGTTTCATTCCACTTAAATTTCAATAAGCGGCAAGTACGGCTCTTATTCCACTCTGGCCACGTTTGTCTACTTACGGAGCAAGTCGTTACTTGTTTCCATTGTGATTCAGCCGTATCTACTGCATGTTTATCGATTAAGTATTTGCAGGTTGTCAGAGGTATATAGATTGCCTCTTTATCGGCCTCCAACTGCAGTGTGGTGCCTAGTCTGGCTAGTTCATCTGCTACACAGTTCCCAGGGATGTCACTATGTCCTGGGACCCATTGTAGGTGTATCGTGAAATATGACGTCATTGTCAATAATAAATCCAAGCATTCTTTCACTATCTTAGAAGATATGCTATGAGAATTTAATGATTTTAAAGCCGCTTGACTATCCGAGTATATGAATATCTGTCTGGCCGCTAACACTCTTTTTGACAGAACGAGAAGGCTTTCTTTAATTGCAGTGATTTCTGCTTGGAACACACTGCAATGATCCGGTAGCCGGAAGGCGATTCTGGTATCTAGTTCGTGTAGATACTTATCACTGAATCTTTGTCCACTTTTCTCATATCCTACTCCTCTCTAGAGGGGAATGATGTTGATCATGTTAAGTTGGCTGTGGTACTAATTTTTTAGTTGATCGGAGTACATAGAAGTTCACGGTGTAACATCAGATTATTAACATGAATGTTTCGATTATACGTGGAGCCAACCCAACCTTAAGTTGAGAGCAAAGCATATATTGTTACAAGCTAAGTTAACCAAAGCTGATAAGATTGAGTTCGAGATGGACAGTCTATTACCTCGGACCGCTACCAAATCTAGTTATATATGAGGTCTGTTAAAAAAATATCAGTAATTTTCGTTTTTTGAAAAAATAAAATATTTATTCATTCGTCTACATATTGTCGTCTTCAAAATAATCCCCATTCGATATTATGCACTTACTTCAGCGCTTCGTCCAATCGTCGAAACACATATCAAACTCGATTTTTGGGATAGTCTTAGGAGATAGGAAAAAGTCACACGGAGTCATGTATGGTGAATATGGAGGCTGGGGCATCGTTTGTCTAAGAATTTACGAACAAGCAATGAGGTGTAAGGTTTTAACAAACGCAAATCGAAGTTCAATACGGTCAGTTTATTCCCTCGGATCCCTACGACATCTATTTATATAGCTGAGAATTTCTTTCTGGAAGGAAAAGCTTCTATTAAAGCTCTCAACCGTGCGGGCAAAGTTTCAAGATCTGGTAAAAGAGGCATATCTTAACCATTGATGAAAACGACGTCTTCTTATTCTATAATTAGGAAGAGAATAACTACTTCCTTCTAAATTGATTATTGATTATTTTTTATGCATTTTTGATGATGATGAATGTAATCTAATATTAAAGTGAATTAGCTTGTCGGTTGGGTTGAATGTAAAGAAAGGAAGTATTCGTTGAATAAATGTACCATTCTACAGAAGAAGATGGTTAGAGTCATACGGATACTTGTGACATATAGAAGAGACGTGTGGTATTCTTCTACAATATCTTTGTAGAAACAATTAACGTACCTTATGAGGAATAATTGAAGTGATTCTTTGTACGCAATCGGTCGTGGATTCCTTCTAGGATGTAATTAAATTATAAATTCAGTCTGAGAGATATCTTCAGACAGGCGTTGATGTCAAATGAAGATAGGAAGTCAAGAAATCATCGTTGATATCACTCCGGACTAGTGTTGCTACACTCAGTTACACATTTTCTAATATAATACCACTAATGGTTAGCAAATGCAAATAAAAAGTTTGAGGAATTCTAGTAAATGCAATTAAAAATTAATTTGAAACCCAAATAGCATTCGCTTTAAGCTTTTCACTGAAATATTTGGTGCATTTTAATACAGGCAATTACTGCACGTATAACCTTTCACATATATTTATTCATGTATATGTATGTGTATACTCACACACAAAAATATTTCTTTATGTGAATTCGTAAACTTTACTCTGTTAAAAGTGCATTAGCGAACACGTCTGTGAACAGAGCTCTCTGCATGCGCGCTTATAAGATGAAACCACCTCCGACACGCTTTTGTCATATGTAACTGTAGTGTCGCGCCGCAGTAACAACGGTGATGACGACGTCAACAACTACAACAGCAACAACAACAATAACAACCTGACTTAGCACCGTTGACAGCTGTTGCCACAGCAAGTGTGAGTCAACTTGTATGAGTCTAAGCTAAAGGACTACAAAGTGCTGCATAAAGTTCTTACACACATATACAAGTGCAGGAAATTAAGTGCGCACTTGCATACTTACAGGCGTACTTACCAGCATGCCACTATAGTGTAAGGTATGTCCACACTTGCTAACCATACCACTATTTATATATATACAGACACACACATGTGTATGTGGCACATTTGTTTCGACAGAGCTCACTACCAACCGCAATAGCCAACAATCATGAAGGACATTTGCATGTTACCCCTTAACTAAGTGTCCTGCTTATTGTTTTCCAGTTTATTTTACTGCATACTGCTACACACATATACTAATGTATATTGCTCGGTATACTCGGTAAGTACAATATATATAATAAGTATGTTGTTAGCTGTTCGTGTTGCATGCGATGCATAATTTCACTACCCCAACCCTTCAAAGGGCAAATAATTGCACCAGGAACATGTTCAAAAGCATACACACAAACACAAATAAAGTAAACAAAAACAACAAAATAACAAGTTGAACAAGTGAATATACATACACTGCAACAAAATAATATAGTTTATAGCGCACAAGTTCCGCCGTTAGTTACCTTTATTTTCGCATGTATGTGTGCTCCCTTGCTTTTATATATATTTATGCATGTTTATAAGTGCACATATGTCTCATGTGTGCCATGTGGCATGCAACCACAAGCAATAAAGTGCAATTAGTCTTAAATTTCAATATATGCCGGCATACTGTTGTCAATCGAGTGTAGGCTTTAAGGTATATTTATGTGCAGCAGCATATTTGAGTGAGAACAATGTGGTAGTTTATATTGATGTTTGATAGTCAATTTATTTGTCGGATATGCTGTTAAATGGATGATTTAGTTACAAAAAAGTGTTTAGTTTTCGTAATATAAATTGATTGTAATTCTCGATATTCACCTCATTTTCAATCCTCGTGTATTCGGTATTCAAGATGACGGTATTATTTAATAATTAATTTTGACATTAAATTTAGTTAAAATTCCCACATTAATTATAACCAGCAACTTCCTTATAAATCCAAGACATAGCTTAATACCAGAAGCAGTGTATATCTTAACCTAATGTTCTTGTTCTTCAACTTTTCATTAATCAAATCTCAATCTCCTCATCTAATTCACCTTTATGTCATTATCGATCTCAACCCCATTCTGAAGCCCTTTCTCAATTCGTTCTTGTATGAAACAAGTCACAGTTACAGTTTGAGGTATGATTTTATTTATTTATATCAGCATCTCTATTTTTATGTGAATCTCAATCTCAATATAAATCTCAATCCCAATCTCAATCTCAATCTCAATCTCAATCTCAATCTCAATCTCAATCTCAATCTCAATCCCAATCTCAATCTCAATCTCAATCTCAATCTCAATCTCAATCTCAATCTCAATCTCAATCTCAACCTCATTTTCAATTTCAATCTCAATCTCAATCTCAATCTCAATCTCAATCTCAATCTCAATCTCAATCTCAATCTCTATCTCTATCTCTATCTCTATCTCTATCTCTATCTCTATCTCTATCTCTATCTCTATCTCTATCTCTATCTCTATCTCTATCTCTATCTCTATCTCTATCTCTATCTCTATCTCTATCTCTATCTCTATCTCTATCTCTATCTCTATCTCTATCTCTATCTCTATCTCTATCTCTATCTCTATCTCTATCTCTATTTCTATCTCTATCTCTATCTCTATCTCTATCTCTATCTCTATCTCTATCTCTATCTCTATCTCTATCTCTATCTCTATCACTATCTCTATCTCTATCTCTATCTCTATCTCTATCTCTATCTCTATCTCTATCTCTATCTCTATCTCTATCACTATCTCTATCTCTATCTCTATCTCTATCTCTATCTCTATCTCTATCTCTATCACTATCTCTATCTCTATCTCTATCTCTATCTCTATCTCTATCTCTATCTCTATCTCTATCTCTATCTCTATCTCTATCTCTATCTCTATCTCTATCTCTATCTCTATCTCTATCTCTATCTCTATCTCTATCTCTATCTCTATCTCTATCTCTATCTCTATCTCTATCTCTATCTCTATCTCTATCTCTATCTCTATCTCTATCTCTATCTCTATCTCTATCTCTATCTCTATCTCTATCTCTATCTCTATCTCTATCTCTATCTCTATCTCTATCTCTATCTCTATCTCTGTCTCTGTCTCTATCTCTATCTCTATCTCTATCTCTATCTCTATCTCTATCTCTATCTCTATCTCTATCTCTATCTCTATCTCTATCTCTATCTCTATCTCTATCTCTATCTCTATCTCTATCTCTATCTCTATCTCTATCTCTATCTCTAACTCTATCTCTATCTCTATCTCTATCTCTATCTCTATCTCTATCTCTATATCTATCACTATCTCTCTATCTCTATCTCTATCTCTATCTCTATCTCTATCTCTATCTCTATCTCTATCTCTATCTCTATCTCTATCTCTACCTCTATTCTCTACCTCTATTCTCTACCTCTATCTCTATCTCTATCTCTATCTCTATCTCTATCTCTATCTCTATCTCTATCTCTATCTCTATCTCTATCTCTATCTCTATTTCTATCTCTATCTCTATCTCTACTCTATCTCTTTCTCAAATGTCTCATTTCAATCCCAATCTCTACCTCCATATCTATCTATATCTCTTTCCTTATCTTAAATATTTATTTATCTTCTAAAATGTCGCTAAAAGCCAAAACAAGGATTCTTAAATTCAAGCTTCGCTTTCCAAATGACCATCAACTTGTGTCCCAGCGCCTAAAAACCGTCTAATAATATTTGTACAAGCTTCATTTATGTGCCTGCAAATGTGCTGCAGCTTTTATAGCCTACCTCTTAGGCGCATTACCACATCATGATGACGGACAAATGCGAAAAACACATACGATCGTTAAGCATTTGCCAATTGTCATCGATATTTCGACTGCAACCTCTCCCGACACAAATTGCTTGCTTGCTTTGGACTCCTTCTGTCAGCTTTTTGGGTTCATATAACGGCGCCGTCGGTGTCACTCCACCCCTTACTAAGCGCAACTGCTTATGACCACATATTTCACCACATCTATAAGACATCTTGCGGCTATTGACCCGTCAATACAGCCAAATATGACAGTCAGCTTGCATGTGTGTGTGAAGGCTTTTAGTATATGTGTATGTATGTATTTGTGTTGCTTATTCGAAAAGCAATCATCTATGGAACAACGAACAAATACTTTAGTCATGATGGAGGACTTAAGTAAAATTTAGTTTTGTTTTCTCTGCTGTATTTGTGTGTGTGTATGCTTTTGGGTTACAAAATAAATTATAGTTTAGCTGCGAGCGATAGGCTGATGACTTTTGTTTTCGTTTTCAAGCGTTGTAAACGAGTGTGTGAGCTTATATTTCATATTGTTGTTGTACGCTGCGAAGGATCGTCTGAACTTTATCCTTATCTCATGTGTGTACATAAAGTGTCATAAATTAAAGAATTCTGCGAGAGTGCTTTCTTTTTTCGAAAAATAAGCACAAAAAAGCAAAAAGAATTATGAAGATACATAGTTTTATTAAATCAGTAATAAATTCGAACATTTCTGACTTAATGCACACTTAATTTAGTGTTATGTTAATCAAAAGTATTGCAATTAAAATTATAACCTCAAAACTTGCTCGAAAATAAATAATAAATGCGTCAGTGGTATTTCGCACTAAAATATTTAATAGCATGCAATTAAAATCGAAAACAAACACCACAAGCCAGTAATGGTAATGTTAGTTAATGAGAAATTACACTCGTTGTAATTACACTCGTTTATGATAATTTCGTTGCAATGAACCGTGAAGCATGTCAATAATACAGAAATTTCACAAAATTGCACTCAAAATGGTTATTTAGGGACAAATGTTATGGATAAACGCACATTTAACATTAAATAACCCCGCGTTGACACAAACAACAATTGTCACTGCCAAGCTCATATACTGTCGATTTGTAGAATGTAGCCAAAACAATTTTAAATTTTAATTGCTTTAATGTTGTTCTTCGGTGTGGAAATTTATTTTCAATTAGCGTTTCATTTCGAAATGTGAAATTCGTGTGCGTAATTGTATGTAATCACAATTTTTTTGTGATTTCATTTGAAACGAAAGTATGACAATTAATATTGCTTTGAATGTACCTTACATGCATTCAGTTAGAAAATTGGTCATTCATTGGTCAGAGAAATTTGCGGTCAGTGCATTTGGAAATGATTTTATTCTCAGAATTTGCGCGAAAAATTAGTTAATTGTGTATATTTTTTTTAATATTCTACAACACTTTGTTACATAGATGATTTCTCTAAAAGTAAAATATGTATAAACTAGTATATTAAATTAGACTAATATAAATTTGAAATAAAAATTCTTCCAAAAATGTAATTTTTAATACAAAATATATTGTAAACCCCTTAAGATTAATATTAATATTCAATTATTATTTATAGTAAGCTTTTAATTGATTTATTTTCACTACCCCTAGCCACTTTCACCGAAAAAAGTTTGAAATTTTGAATTATAAAAGTTATGAGCCTAAATGTAGGCAATATGTATATTATAACATTAAACGTTGCCTACATTTTGGTTGAGCGATATTTTGGAGCTCAGCAAAGCCAGATTAACAAATAAGCAATTATGTTGGTTTCTCGCCCTTTTCCTATCAAACGTAAAGAAAAAGCTAGTCTCTAAATATAAAATAGTTAAATGCTGCTTTTAATAGAGTCGTTGATGCCGGGTGCAACGGCTTCCGCCGTTTTTTTGTGTATATTTAAGGCTTTATTGTATACAAACGGTTACAAAAATGTTATTCACAATATTGGCCGTCGCTAGCTACTACTTTTGACCATCTTTCTGGCGGCATGCGTATTCCGTGACGAAAGAACTCCTCATCTTTCGTGGAGCTAGACCGTGTGCAATCGATCGGAACAAGTACAAGTCAGATGGAGCAACGTCTGGTGAATACGGCGGGTGGGGTAAGATCTCGCATTTCAGCGTCTCCAAATATTTGTTGACCACCTTTGTAACGTGAGGCCGAGCATTGTCATGCTGGAGAATGACTTTATCGTGTCTTTCCTCGTATTGTGACCGCTTTTCTTTTAGTGCTCGGTTCAAACGCATCAATTGCGTTCGGTATCGATCTCCTGTGATGGTTTCACTTGGCTTTAGCAACCAATTCAGCATCTTCGAAAATCTTCTCCCTTCCACCACCATACCGGTCTTCGACTACATAATCACCATTCTTAAAACGTTGAAATCATTCGCGATATTTTCTTTCATTTAGTACAGCCTCACCGTACGTATCCGAAAGCATTCGATGAGCCTCAGCCGCACTTTTCTTGGAATTAAAAAAGAAAAGCAAAATTTCCCGCAAAATGTCGAGAATTCGGCTCAAAAAGTGACATTTTCAGTTGAGAATAAGTTTGGGATGCAAACAGATCTCTACAAATATTTTGTTGATCGATATAAAACGATTTAATCGACCAGTGCTTGACCTTAGAGACATCTATTGGAAAACGGCGGAAGCCTTAACCTTACAATGATCTTCAAAAAGCTTCTTAGCTTTGATTAAAATGAAAACTCTGATATACTCTTCATCACAATCCAATCTCATAGGCCGAAAAAACATAATTAGTTTAGTCTAACTGAAATCTCGAAAATATTCGATTGCAATAAATGACCCTATATTCAATTATCCCACTCAATAAATATTGTTTTAATTTTAGAATTGAACATTTAAAGCAAATTCTCTTTGTAACGTCACAAGTTCATATATATTTATGCAAATAACTCTCATGCTATATTCCTACCCATTTATGTCAGTAATAATATATGAAGAAATATGAAATTAATATCAAAGAAGATTCGCACGCTCTCTTAGTTACCATCACGCTTATGTTAATTGTGAAAGTGCGAATAACTTGACATTAGTAGAGAACTCTTGACGTCTGAGTTGACAATGATTTATGCGGCATGCGACAAAGTGTCGCAATGCGCGCTGAAAACATACCGACACACCAATATACGTGCCAATTATGATATGCAGTGTAGTGCATGTGTGCTTGTTTGGGGTCTTGCTTAAGTGTACCTGTAGGAAATTTTGTACTTTTGCTATTGTAGATTATTAAAATTACTTTCTCACAGTTCTGGTGGCATGTTTTCTGTGGACCGTTATGCTAATAAATAAGTAAAAGTTTCCATAATTATTATCTATCTTAGACAGGGATAACTGTCTTTATCAATCGTGTTCTAAAGAGTCTGTGGTTATGCGTCTCCAATGGAGAACTTTTTTTGTAGAAACCACTAAACTCGGCTAAAGGGCAGATTTATGTTAATCACATCGACTTTGCTTATTTAAGAACATTCTAAAAGAAGTCTCCGTCTTCATGGCTCTCTGATAATATTTAGAACTTTTAGTGTCGTTCGATTCTATCTAATTCCAAAGAGATCTAGAGAAGGCTATTTTATCGTACTTCAGGGGCCATGATTTTGACTTCGGACTCTCCCAAATCGTGAAATGTTGAATGTTAGAATTCCCGTAATTTTTTGAACATACCAAGAATAATAGAAAAAGTTTCTCAATAAATCTAACAAATTCTTATTAAGTTTAAATCATTATATTTACTAGATGAGCGTCTCTCATGCGTTGTGGTTCGCATTTCTTTGCTTCTACTTTAGACATGTTTTATGTTCTAAGCAGAGAAACTACTCAGTTAAGAAGCAAATAAAATAAGGTTTGATTAAGATTATAACCTTGCTTTTATAATAATATCAAATAAATGGGTGACCAAACCACCTGTCAGATTACCTTTTTTTCCTACAGGGTCTATGACAGCGTATTTATGTATGTGATGCAGGCAATCATGAAGAAAAGAAATGTCACCACGGTGACAGTGTTGATTGTTTTATGACGACAATGACATAGGCAACACAGCATTTGCAAACTTAAGTGTTACTAGTTGACACATATGTATACCGTTATATGGATATATATATTTACACTGGTGGCCACATAATTAGGGACAAAATAAAGTTGAGTAAAACACGCGTTTCAGTTCAATGTTTTTAGCACTAAATTTTCGCCTAGAGACCCACTGTAAATTGCAACGGTATATTATAACTGTGCTTAAAAATGTAGCACGTTTTTGAGCGACAAATTTAGACACTTTTACTAAAATTCGGCGGTTTGATGAATTTATTATATTTTGAGTGTGCTGGTGCTTGGTCACATAATTAAGGACACCAATTTTTTTTATTGGATTTTTTATTATTTTAACACAAAAACTTGCGGTAAGTTGTATAAATCATTGGTATATTAACTAAATATTCAATATCAAATAAAATAACTGTTAGATATGAGTCGAAAAAAGAGTTGTACTCCAGAATTGATGAAAATGATTATTTACAAGTGCGTGAAGGAAAAAATGTCCATTAGAGCCGTAGCGAAGGAACTTTTATGCTCAAAATCAATTTTTCACAATGCTTTGATTCATTACGGAGGACAGGGAGTAAAATAAGAAAAAAAAAACGGCCAAGAAAAACTACTTCAAAGGACGATCGTGTAATTTGCAGAGTTTGCAAGGCGAATCCTTTTTTAACTTCCAGGCAAATTCTGGCACGATAAAGGATCAACTGACCAACGATGTATCAACACGAACCATCAGATGTCGTCGCATGAAAAAAACCGCACGTATCAAACAAAAACTTAAAGAGTCGTATTAAATTTGCAAAAGAGTATATCGGTAAAGCCTTAGATTTTTGGAAACAAATACTGTTGAGCGATGAATCCAAGTTTAATTTATTTGGTTCAGATGGGAAACAATTTGTTCGTTAAATTTTCAATAAATCTATACCTTAGAAGATAATAAATATGGTAACTGAAGTTTAAAAAAATATGTCGCTTTTAAATTATAAAATAAACCAATATCTTAAAAGAAAACGGAGTGTCCTTAATTATGTGACCACCAGTGTATATATTTTTTTTTTTTTTTGCTAAAGAGCTCAAGTCTACGTGGCTTACAAACATGCGTGAAACTTTTTATATGTACTTGGGGTCAATAGCAATCAACCACTATAGCGACCACTCTCTACCGCACTCTTCGCACACAACCGTTAACCGTTGTCGCAATTTGGGTTGTTCGCATGATTTCGGTTTAATTTCACTTAATAAATACTTTTTAGGTGCGACAAATTAAAAGTAAAGCACACTGCCTGCAATTTGTTTTTATTTTAATATAAGCAGACATACTTACAGACATTCATATATGATATACATACATATCTATTTGTTTTTTTATTTCGGCACTAAAGCACTATGAGGCACGAACATATGTACCTTTAGGTGCAGCCTGTTGCATGCATGGATATATGTATCTACAGACCTATATATGTATATATAAGAACCGCCATCGTCTGAAGTGAGTTGGATTTTATGGCATATAACTGTATGAATTAATATGAAATAATATATTCTATATAGTAATAAAACTATCAAGTAGTGAAAGCAGAAAGCTATGAATGAGTAGAATGAATGAAAGCGACTTTGCTTAATTGATTGAGACAACGTGAAGAAATTATATGTGTCAGTTGCAAGTGAGTCTGTGAGTTGTAATATTAGATAACTAGCGCTTATTTTTAATTAAATAAAAATCGTGGAAAATTTTTAATAAAAAATACACATTATTCCAACGGAAAACTAAATTCTCATAATGAAAATACAATAATAAAAATATAATAAAATCAATCTCTATTAGCTGTATTCAATAGTGTTCAATAATTCAAGCAATAAATCAATAAATCTAAAACAGTCACAAACTACCTTCATAATTGGCTTCCCAGGCCACTTATGCGAGTGTGCTAGCATAATTAAATTACAGAAATATTCAACATTGACCTTTTAGGGCCGAAGCGGCGAAAAAAAAAGTTTGTGAAAGCTGCGAATATCACCAATTTTATGTGCATCAATATTTTATTATCACTAAATGGCATTTTGCTGCTTACATATGCATGCCATCCAAGTGTTTGTATATGTATGTGTATCTGAGTGTGTGTGATGGCGTGCGATTTCTATTCGATTTAACTAAATTAAATTATTTGGGCTGTTGTAAATGTCAATCTCAATTAAAAGATATTGAATTTTATGAATTCCAATAAGTTCAATGCAATTACATGTATGCACATTAGGGTGGGTCAACGCGGATGAGAAATGTTTTATTTAATTGGTTGAAGTATATTTTATTTATTGAGGATACTTTAGAAAACATAGTTGAATAAAAAAGAAGAAAGTAAGAACCCGTACGTGGATTCATAAAATAAAATTAATTAATATAGCAGTAAGCAAATTAAATAAAAACAAGAAAAAAGTTAACTTCGGCTGTACCGAAGCTAATATACCCTTCACAGGAGCATTTCTTTTAGTAACTATGTGTTTAAGCAAATCTAAAGACGTAAGAAAAAGTAAGTAAAGAAAAGAAAACATTTTACTAATTCTTTTTAGCCGGGTTGTTTGCTAGAAACATTAAGGTTATATAGTTAACCGTTCTGAACAATTTCTTCGGGGATTTTAAGCAGTAATCCATGTGAAATTTCGTGAAGATACCACGTCAAATGCGAAAATTTTCCATACATGCCATTGATTCCGATCGTTCGGTTTGTATGGCATCTATATGCTATAGTGAACCGATCTGAACAATTTTTTCGGAGATTAAATTATTTCTATGAGCAATAACTCACACCAAATTTCGTAAAGATATGTAGTAAAATTCGGAAGTTTTCCATACAAGCCATTGATTCCGATCGTTCGGTTTGTATGGCAGCTATATGCTATATTGAACCGATCTGAACAATATTTTCGGAGATTAAATTATTTCTATGAACAATAACTCACACCAAATTTCGTGAAGATATGTAGTAAAATTCGGAAGTTTTCCATACAAGCCATTGATTCCGATCGTTCGGTTTGTATGGCAGCTATATGCTATATTGAACCGATCTGAACAATATTTTCGGAGATTAAATTATTTCTATGAACAATTTTAACTTTCACTACCATTTTTAATTTCGTGAAGATTATTGTAGTAAAATGCGGATGTTTTCCATAAATTGTCTTATTTAACCTTTGTTTATTCCGATCGTTCAGTTTGTATGGCAGCTATAAAGTGATATAGTGGTATTATAACCGACAAATGAGCAGCTTCTTGAATTAATTAAACATAACATCTGCAAATGATTCCTTTGAACAAAACGATATCTTAACAACTGAAGGACTAGTTCGTATATATACAGACAGACAGACGGACGGACAGACAGACAGACGGACATGGCTAAATCGACTCAGTTCAACATATTGATCATTTATATATATACTTTATAGGGCCTCCGACGCTTCCTTCTGTGTGTTACAAACTTCTTGACAAACTTAATATACCCTGTTCAGGGTATAATAAATCAATTTTTTAGTCTTCTGTAGTTTTTTTTAAGAATTTTAAAAATTTAATGAACAATTTCCATGAAATTTCAAATGAGATTTCTAGCAAAATAATTTTACTCCAGTTTTTTGTATTATATATTTTATTTACAAACGTTGCCTACATCTTGGCGCATTACTAAATTCTCTCAACCATAAAAGAAAGGTTTAGACCGCATTTTTAGCTAAAAATCTTCTCAAAATGGAAACAAAAATCACATCTCATACTTAGATCAAATTCAGAATGTTTTTGTATTGTTACCATATATCGATATGAGTCTTTTTAAAGTCTGACCCATCCTAGTATGTATGCTCTTACCTTCTCCAGCCAAGATATTTATATATATTATTTTACAAATTTTATTTCACTACATTTTTAGATTTTGTGTGATTATTGTGACACATTTTTACATAAATTGTCTTATTTAACTATATTTATTCCCTTGAAAATTGTCAGTTAATATGACATAATTGCTGCTAAACGTTATTAAAGTGACGATGATGTAGGTTATTTTTAAGACTTCAAATCGAAATTTGAGTCATCTTTAATTATTTTAACATAAAAGAGTGACTAATGATTCCTTTGGACACTAAGAAGAAAATTTATTAGTTCTTAATTATTTTTTAAGACTATCTACGACTCGAGTATATGTCAACTTCTTTCGAAGTTTATCAAACCATTTTGTTATAAATAATTTTCTTTCCAAATATTTTTGATGATTTAGACGTAATATATGAGCTAAATGAGTATAATCGAAGTTTGTAAATAATGTTTGGTGGTCATTTCTGGAATTTTCGGTTGCACACGGCAATTAAATAATATAATAATTATAATTAAAAGATTAAATTAAGATCTCAAATTGCTTTTTAAGTATGTTATAGTATGTTTACATATGAAAATAATCTCGTACTAAGCTCGTTCAATAATCTAATCGTTTACAAATAGCCAAATGAGATTATCAATTGTCAAAAGTGTTGTATTTGTTATTGTATTACACATCTTTCTCTCGCTGTCGGCCATTTTTGTTTACATTTTCATTTGACATGTCTCCTCTTCTTCGCAAAATTATCGATAAAACTAGGAATAACATCGAAAATCTAGTTGTATAAAACGAGATAATTTTATAATCTCGGATTATCAAGAGAGGTATTTTGTATGAGAAATCTCGTTCCTTAATTACAGATTTTCGAGTTAAGCTAATGGAGATAATCTCGTTACATGTAAACATAATATTAGCTGGTTTAATCTATTACAATACTAAGGCTAAGCACATATTGGATCATGATAACAATCAATGAAGAAATGATTGTTTTAGCTCTTGACTCTTAACACTTATAGAACATGTACGTTTCTTTTACTGACTCGCACATTCTTTTCCGTTCACTCTAATTGAATTTTTTGACTCTGAGCACTACTATGCACTTATACCAAGTCCAATTCGTTTTCAACATAACATATAAAAGCGCATGTATTAAAAAATATTAATTGTGATTGATCAAATTCCAAAATATATGACAATTATATACTTGTAAAATAACTGACATAAGTAATTGATTACCACCAGCAAAATGATCGTTAAACTGAAAAAGTTGAAATTTAATTAAATCTTCCACACTCTTTTCAAATATCGTATGAATATAGTAGCTTATTTGCCAGCTACAGTTTTCTTTAATTCGTTTAGCGCTCTAAATTCGAATCATGCGATTTTCTAATTTAGTTCGTCATAAAGCAGAGGTCGAAGATGAAAGCTTACCGCAAAGAAGAAAGATCGTAATTAATTTAGCGTTGAAAAAAAATAGTGCTAAGTGATAAATGAAAGTTTAAATATATATATCTTTGAACATCAGAATTTTTGTAGACAACATAAACGTAAACAACTTATTGGAATTTTATGCCTGTCTAAATTTTTGCATGCAGACTAAGTGATATTATAATTATTATTTTGTTGATTGTTAAAGTGAAAGTGTCATTACACTTATAAATTTTGCATCTGATAAACAATAATTTGTGTGTTTACCAAATACATTATATGCCATTTAACCACGTAAGTGTTGTACGTACTCTCTCATATCTCAATTATTAGTAGAAGATACGCTTCAGTGACTTGAAATTTGGCAAATGCGTTT
Source organism: Zeugodacus tau (assembly GCA_031772095.1). NCBI lineage: Eukaryota > Metazoa > Arthropoda > Insecta > Diptera > Tephritidae > Zeugodacus > Zeugodacus tau. The sequence goes on from CM062651.1 coordinate 4,797,740, forward strand.
TAAGCTACACTTTCGACAATTATCTGTTTATAATTTACTTGTCATTATTGTAACATATATATACACATAACGGTATATTGTATTAAATACCTAAATGTAGAAAATTAAAATCGCATTTTCAAAAAAAAGTTAATTACAAAAATAAAATATATTTTTTTTTTCAGATCTAAAAGTTCTAACAGAAAACAGCTTGTGAAAGTTCATTTAATTTAAGTTTAATACTGAAAGTGGAAATAGTAATAATAAAAACTTGATGAAAGCTCAGTGCCATGGATAGAACAGAAATGAAAGCTCTAAAGAGCATAATATAACATTCATATGTGGTTTAATTAAAATTCAATCAAAATTGAGAAATATAAAAAGAAAAGTGGTATAAAAAGTGAAAATTCGAAAGAGAAATATGTTAAAATCCTCACGGTGAAAGTTCAGAAACTACGTAAAAGTGACAAAAAAATACGCGAAAATAAATATTTTACAATGAATTTTTGTCCCTAGGATATATGTGCTGATAAAAATATGTTTTGATTGAAAGGCTTGTAAGCTTTGAGTGTTAATTTTATTAAGGCCCGTGAATTTTTGTAATATGAGTGTTATTAATATCAAGTACTAATAAAAGTACTAAAACAATAATTTAATAAGTGAAAAAAAGAAATTAGTGAAAGCTTAATTCAAGTACAGCGTTAATAAAGTTTAAGCTCTAAACAAATTTCATGAAATGATTTGTGAAATAATAAACATAATTAAATGAAATTTAATTTGGTATGAAATATAAAAATAAAGATAATAAGAAAAGAAAGCTTAAGACTTTAAAAGCAATGTTAATCGTGTGATTATGTACGCAAATTGATGCAGTGTAAATTAATGAAAGCTTTAGCGCTTGGTGATGAAATGTGTAATGAAAATCAAAAACAATTGGTGAAAGCTTTGGTTTTGAGTTCATGTTATGAAAGCTTTAAATATAAGTAAAAAGAAATGATTGCTAATTAAAATTATTTAAATAAATAAAAATTCAGACGATATAAGTTTAAGCTCAAGCTTTTAGTGTTGTTAGAATACGTGTTGTGAAAGCTTCTACTACGACTTAAACTGCATTACAATTATGGAAAGAAATGTAGATGGATGTAAAAGTGAAAGTGAAGTTTGGGAATATTAACAACAAAAACAAATATTTAATTATAAATATATATGGCTTAAAGCTCAGCAGAGAAAAGCTCCGGTAAGAAAATATGATCCTCAAGTAATCATTACAAAGGTGAGTCATTTTAATATTTTAAATTTACAAATCTGAAAAAAAAATCCATATTTTAGACAATAAGTAATGCTAAATAGTTTAAATCCAGTTTAAGCATCCTCACTAGCATCCCTACAAGCTTTGGCGCCTAAACATATGCTTTACGTCTAGCTTTACAATGACATGCATACATTATTTATATTTATGAATCATAGAAACAACCAAAATTCATATTGTATGGAGAAAAAATGTGCAAATTTATACGCATCTATGTACAGATTGGGGCACAAACATATTTTGCTAAAAAGCAGCGAAACGTGAATGTGCGCCGTCATTGTAATTATTCCCGCAAAATGTAATGAATATTTATGAGCAGTGAAAAGGCGAACACAACTAAAATATGACGACTGGGTGCGCTTGGGCGCTGAAACAGACACATATAGAAATATATATGTATATACAATGTAACGGTAGTTACATATACATACATATGTACTCAGAAAGAAAATAAATTTATGAGGCCAAAAAATAATAATAAACACAAAATGCTAATGAAAATAAAATGCAACTATGAACGAACCGCTCGCTATATGCGCTCGAGGCAAGGATATACGCTGTCAGCAGGCTAGAACAGCACATGTTTTTTTTTATTTTGACGCACATACGACAAGTATTGTATTTGCCCTCTCATAATGTAGCGCGCCTATGTGTGTGTGTTTGTGTGCTTTTAATTGAAAATCAATATGACCTTTGACGTCGCAACATCCCAATTACAACAAAACCTACACTTTTTGCAAACAAACTTATTAGGCGCCTAAAGCTAGGCTATTTAAATAATTGCGCGGTTTGAATTTGCGCATGCATTTTCAGGAAAAAATATTTAGTTTTGCTAAATTATATATTTTATAATAATATGCGTGGGATTCATTAGTAAAAATGTTAACATAAATGGTATAAAATGACAAAGCGCCTAAAAGTATGCCACGTTTTCTCATTTATATGCATGTTTTCGCCTTAAAACCATTTTTCGTTTGTCAAGTGATTTGCGAATTATTTATTTTTCGGCATGACACCACCCACCGCGTGTTTGCGCCTCTCAAGTACTTGAGAGAAAACTCCAATCACAAAGCGCACAGCATTTTTACGTGTACACCTGCGTAAGCTCAAAAGCAGTAGCTAAGCGTACAACAAAAATATAGACAAGTGCCAACAATTACATTGAATCATTGCGCATCATCATCTATCTTCAGTGAAATCAGTGAGTTTTTTGTCTTTCATTTTGTTTGTTGTTTACAGCCGTCATTCCGCTGTCAAGGTCCCTTTTGTAATCAGCCTTCCCAAGTCAACCTTCCCTATTAGGCGGCAGGCAACGTTTCACCTTCCCAAAACATCCCTATACCGTCTGAATGTCAAACTTTTTAGGCTCACACAGCATCCTTAGGCAAAGCATTGTAGCACTGTAGCCGCCGCCGTTGGTACACACCCACAAAAAGAAAGCTTACGCAGCTTTTAAGTCCAATACAAAGGAAGGACACAGGACGCGTATCATAACCTTACTTAATAGAAATTGTGCTGGGAATACTTGCAATGGCCTTCGTATGCTTTGTAGCGGCTTGACGGCTACCCGAAGGAGCAGTTTTGGTATTGTTGTATTTGTGTGTGCGAAAAAAATAATGTAGAGCTTTTTTAGCATACATTATGCGTAGCTTTTGCGGAGTGAATGAGTGTAAAAGTGAGCGAGCTTTTTTAGTTGCAGCTTTCTAAGGCACTCGTAAAGCTCAACTTTCGCTTTCAGTGGTTCGTTTATTGCTTTCGTAGCAAAATAATTCACTTATTTTGCTTGAGCAGAGTTTAAGAAAGTGTCGTGAAAGTGAGAGTATTCAGAGTACTTGGTTTTATTTGTGTGCGTACTTGCTTTCAGGGTTTCGGGGGAGTTCAATTTTGGTTTCCTGAAAGCTCTTTTTGATTCGTAAAATATTTAGAAAGTCCTAAATCAGGGTTTCTGTGGCGATCAATTTTTTACAATTTTTTTCTCTTGAAAGTAGTCCCTAAAAGCTTTCTGAAGTCTTGAAAGCTTTTTTCGTGCGATAAGGCAAATTATTCGTAATATACTTAGTTAGTCTGAAAGACACGTCAATCCTTCTTCATGTATGGAAATTTCTTGTGTAAGTAGTCACTAAAAGCTTTCAGTCAACATTTTCTGCTCAGATAGCAAATAATAATATAAGAAACGGTAAACTACAAGAACTTAATCAATAATTTAAAGAAACAAATGTCACATTTGTGTATGACAGAGTTTCGAAAGCTTCTTGGACTCCTCGGACCAACCAATAATTTATATTTTCATACTCGATCTACTGTAGCATATCACAGGCAGTTACTGTCTACTTTTCTATTCCAATTTTTTAAAACTAAATTGGCTTAAGATCCCCTTAAAATACAACCCTGTGTAAGTCAACGTGTCTTCCGTTACCACACAAAACTATTACCGGCTTTTTTCGCACATACAGTACAAAGAGGGTACAAACAAAATTTCAGACTCATAAAAAATGCAAGCTTCCGCCCTAAAAACAACAACAACGTTGACCATACATAATTATAACAATTGACTTGAGACACCCCCGACAGCAAGCAATTGTATTCGAGGGGTTGACATACGACATCGAACTTTCGCTTACATGAAATTAACGCTCAGTGAAATTGAGTGTTATTTAGAAATGTGAATGAAAGAGCGCGTGTGAGAGCGTGAGTGAAAGAGCGTGTGAGAGTACACACTCAAAGCTTTCACGAGTGCAAACATTTTTTAGAACTTCGCCAATTGACCAGCACTCAAGCGGAAGCATCGATTGAGGCAACGGCATTCAAGCCGAATGTCTAAACGAAACTATTACCGTTAAAGCCGAACTTGCGTGCATGCTTTCGTATTGGTAGTTGTGTGTCTGCTCATACGCCGCAGAGACATATCGACGCCGCGTAACAACAATAAAATACACACACATGCAGCTGCTACATCTGGGCTGCACACACGATATGGTACTTTCTTGCTTGCTTGTTGTCGAGTGCTTTCGTGTGTATGCGTGCACTCGGCTCGTTGAGCTCACATGCGCTCACATGTAATATTCAATGACCAGCGCCAACGGAAGCTCAGTTGGGCGCTAAACGCGAAGCTGCACGTTACGTTTTCGATTGAAAGTATCTCCTCCGAATATCGCACATTGTCGCTGCTTTCAAATTACACATTTTTTTCCTTATCCTCTATATTGTATAAGTATACTAATAGTCACCACCACTTGTGTGTGTGTGTGTTTTGTACTTGTAAACGAAAGAAAAGGATCAAGACCAAAAGGCTAAAAGTAGCATACAAAACGGGGCAACACATTGTAGGTTACACTTGAAATTGTACACCGTTATCGTTGGGGCTGCTGCAAGCGTGTTGGCGCGCGTGTGTGTGTGTACGAGTGTGGATGCGGTGCAGTGCGAGCGGGTGAAGTGTTGGAGTGTGCGGCGGATTAAGCCAGGCAGCAGGCAAGGAGGTGTTTATTGGAGGAAATAGAAAGCACGAACAGCAGCAGCAGCAGCATTAAACAGCTACATAAAGTGTGATATCAATACGAGCGCATAAAGAAAAGAAGCGAAAAGTCAAAGTAAAAATAATAAAGAAAAAAATCAATTTTTGCAACCTAACTGTGACTGTTTGTGTCTGGCAACGAAATGTTAGTACGTGTTTAATGTCAATCGTATAACGAAATTTCGTTGTACTAAACGCATAAGAAGACACGTTAGTTGCGTTAACGTGCGTAAAACGTGTGCACTCATTCATATGTTAAATATAATACAAGCGTGTGTGTGTGTGCATTGCTAGGATGCTGCAACACATAAACAGCGCCTTAAGTGAAAATTAACGGTTTTGTGGCAGTGACTTCGTAAGCAGCGTACCACCAGCCAGTATTATTACCTTGTCAAACCACATACTATATTGGCTTTGGCTTTGCCACTATCACAGCTCCGGCTAGGCGTAATATTTGTGTGAATGTGCAGGCTAGCTCGACATTTGCTAGCGGCAAGCAAGTGCAGGCCCAGTGCCAAGCTGCAGAAATATCAGAAATTCAAATTTAAAAACAGTGGCGCAAAGTTAAACGTGATTACAATCGCGTGAAGCAAAAATTTGAAAAAAATAACAAAAACAATAAAATTAATAGAAAAACAATTAATTAACTAAACTCACTTGAGATCACTGAGTGTGTGAAAAAAATTGTAAAAAAATTAAATTAAAAAAAAAATTAAAATTAAAAAATCATATGAAAACATTTATTATGCATTAAAAAAACTATATAAAATAATTAAACAATATAAAATTATATTAAAAAAATTAATTAAAAAAAATTAAACTAAAAATCATTATAAACTAATTACTGTGCAAATGCATTGCGAAACTAATAAAATTACAAAGTGTTTATAATATCAATTTAAAAGTGTGCAAAAGTGATTTAACTAACTGTAAACACATTATAAAACAGCAAACTAACAATAAAGCTATATTAACATAAATTACGCATAAATTCAACACTTACAGTGGAGCAAATCATATAAAAAAGTGTTAGCCAACGGTATTAATTAACGTTGCAGTATAAAACAGGTGAGCGCAATAACTTGTATAACTGTTTAAGACTGCTGGAGATAAATGAAAAAAATATGAGAAACAAAAAATATATTTCGAACAAAAAAATATAAGAAAATAATATAAAAATAAAAAAAATATATATATATAAAATAAAAATAAAACATATATATAAAATAAAAACATTAGAGACTAAGTATATATTTAAACAAGTAAGGAAAGGCTAAGTTCGGGTGTAACCGAACTTTTTATACTCTCGCAATTTATTTATTTAACTTTATTTATATTAATAATACACAATTTGACCCACATATTCATCATAAATATTGTATAAAGTCCATTGAAAGTTGGAAACCCTAATATTAGGTTAGAAGCACCGAGGTCCTCATGTTCGATACATGGGGCCTTGAAAACCTAGGGTCCGATTTCGGCGATTTTTAGAATGGGGCTTCCACACTATAAAGGTAGTATTTGTGCAAAGTTCTGCATCGATATCTTCACTAGTGCTTCCTTTATATATTGTAAAGTTAACGATTCATATCGTCTTCAAAGTTCTGGTATATAGGAAGTTGGCGTGGTTGTGAAGCGATTTGGCCTATTTTCACAGCATATCATAGGGATGTAAGAAAACTATTACAAACCAAGTTTCATTGAAATCGGTCGAGTAGTTCCTGAGATATGGTTTTGACCCATAAGTGGGCGATGCCAAGCCCATTTTCCATTTTGTAAAAAATCTGAACAGCTTCTATCTGCCATTTCTTATGTGAAATTTAGTGTTTCTGGCGTTTTTCGTTACTGAGTTAACTCACTTTTAGTAATTTTCAACCTAACCTTTGTATGGGAGGTGGGCGTGGTTATTATCCGATTTCTTTCATTTTTGGACTGTATAAGGAAATGGCTAAAAGAAACGACTGCAGAAAGTTTGGTTTATATAGCCCTATTAGTTTGCGAGATATGTACAAAAAACTTAGTAGGGGGCGGGGCCACGCCCACTTCCCCAAAAAAATTACATCCACATATGCCCCTTCATAGTGCGATCCTTCATACCAAATTTTATTTCCATAGCTTAATTTATGGCTTAGTTATGGCACTTTATGTGTTTTCAGTTTTCGCCATTTTGTGGGCGTGGCAGTGGTCCGATTTTGCTCATTTTCGAAAGCAACCTTCCTATGGTGCCTAGAAATAAGTGTGCCAAGTTTCATCAAGATATCTCAATTTTTACTCAAGTTACAGCTTGCACAGACGGACGGACGGACGGACGGACAGACAGACATTCGGATTTGAACTCCACTCTTCACCCTGATCACTTTGGTATATATAACCCTATATCTAACTCGTTTAGTATTGGGTGTTACAAACAACCGTTATGTGAACAAAACTATAATACTCTCTTTAGCAACATTTGTTGCGAGAGTATAAAAAAAATAATATAATAATAAATAAGTAAAATTAAAAGAAAATTTCTGAATTTCCAAGCCTTCTAAATGAAAATTTTTTTAACTCATATTATCTTAAAATTCTTAAAAAAATATAGTTAACAAATATTTCTATACAATTGGGTATTTTTTACCGTTGCTCTGACTTTGCACCTTCAAATCCAGCATTTTTGTGCGTCTCTGCATCCTGTGGCACTGTAGCCTATCCTATAAGACTACAACTATGCTCAGTTATAACTAAATATGCTGATTACTTATATCTATATGTATGTATATCTCCAAAAGCATTTGTGCCACAACCAGGTATATACACCCACTTACATGTGTACTCACGCACCTCGGTGACATTGGCTATGTAAGCGTAAATGTCAGGGGCATTGTCATACGTAAATCCAAAACAAGTGTATTCGTTAACGCGGTTGTACTCGTAGAGATTCTTTTTTCCATTGCGTCTGAGTACTTTTCAAGGATATTTAAGTGTGTTTGAATGAAATGACTGAAGATTAAAGGAAAAAAATGGAAAAGCTATTAATGTGAATTTTTCGAAGATAAACGAAAATGTAGTCTAAAATTATTTAATTCAAAATATATTTCATACTTTTAAAACCAATGCAATTCAGCATATAAATAGGAATTTATTAATATTGAATAATATTTACTCAAAAATTATTTATTTTAAAAATTTATGATCGATTTTATAGCAAATTTATTTAAATTATCGAGTAACAGAGCCCCTTATACTCATCCTAAAACAAAAATTCTCTGATCATACCCACTTCTTTCATATATCGGTAATTTCCTTCAATTATTTTTTAACAAAAATTGGACAATCACAATTTATATATTAATCCTTGTCATCTTAATATTAGACTCAAGATTTCGGAAATAATTTTAGAATTTATAGAACTTTTAACTTATTTTACTGTTTGAACAGTGGTTTTTCCCGTTTCTTGCGTGGGTTCATTTTAAAAAAGTAAAATTAGGAAAATTAGAACATGAAATTATATTATATTTGCTATGGGCTAAAACTTGATTACGACCTCTAGTCTTTGTTGTCCGTTGTCTTCTTTTGAAATCGGCACAGTAGTTTTTGAGTTTATTCATTACAAACATACATACAAAGCTTTCCTCTTTATAATAGTAGTAGAGATTACATTATTTGCTTTGCAATTGTGTCCATCTCTTTGAAAGTAAGTAATGATTCAATTACTTTTCGGTCAAAGGTGAAGCATATCTCAAATAATATGCCATTGATCCAAGTTGAGATACATATATTTTCACTATTATGGAGTAATAAGGCTACAATCTCACGGTTTATAATGTATTGAACTTGCTCACATATTATGTATGTTCACCGCAATGTCATATGATTGCTTTTAAAATTGTTTCCTAAAAGTGATCATTTTTTTAATGTTTAAACGTTTCATCTGTATGGCTGATATATTGCTATTAAAGGGATATTTGGAGCCTTAAGCGGTTGTGTGATTCTAAAACGTTTACAAAATTTGAATTTAAATCTTCAAGAAAGGTGAAATTGAACCCTTTTGTTCAGTTTATACAATATCGGCCTAAATGTAGGCAAGTTTTTACAAGTTCAGAGTTCTCACGTACGATCAACACAATGCTAATATTCATTGCCTACCTTTAGGCGACAGAGCAATAAAAATAAAATATATATTTCAGGGAACAAATAAAATTAAAAATATTTACCAACAATTTTCTTATGTTTCTGAGTGCGAAAGGTGTTATTGGTTACCCGATTCGCGGTAACAATTGAAGTTTGTGTATAAGCGTGCTTTGCGAAGGTAAACTATTTAATACGTGCTGTTTAAGCGCTTTGAAACGTTTATAAAGATCTCTGTGAGAATATTTTCAATTAATATAAATTTCGAAGAACGAAATGAAGTAGGTTGATTTATTAAAATCTTTGTATAATGCCTAGAAGTTAGACTCGTGCGTTGTTACATTTCAGTTTTCATGAAAAAAATGCTCATTGTTGCCGCATATTGCATTTATAATGAAAAACTAAGATTTAGAATGATTGAGTTTTTATCAAAAATTAATTTTAATTTAAACCTTTTATCAATTTAATTTAATTTAATATTATTAATTATGAGCGTCATTGAGTCCATTAAAAAGATTACAGACATAACGTGTAAAAACGTTAGACACGTTCCTTAACTGTTTACTACAAGGATGCTGTGTGATCTAATGGATCGCTAACTCTCTCCAACTCTCTCTTAAGAACACAAATTAACAACCGCGATTGTGTGTGCATTACTGATTACAAAAAATATAAAAAATAGCAAATCTGCATAAATTGTTCCGCCAACTTGCCACAACCTTATCCCTACACCTGTCACATGATTATCCCTGTAGGAAGAAAACCAAGTTCCCAAGGAAGGCCAACTTAGACAAAGTAAAACAACAAAAGAGAGCGGGCGAAAGAAAAATTGTGAAAGTGTAGTAAAAGCAAATAACGGCGCACACGAACAGCAGGCGTCGCTCGTTCAATCAAGGATAATAGTTAAGAGCATGACAATAAGAAACGCCAACAAAAGAAACGTACCAAACTAGAAGCAATAACAACAACAACTAAGGTGAAAGCTAAGAACGCCAAGCAGCGCACAGGCGGCTGCACAAGTTAGCACGAAGCCACAGACGCACAGCCGGTAGAGCCTATAGAGCCTACTGTAGGCTGGTCCTGTAAACCCCAACCAAGCGTGTAAGCCACTCGCATAACGCTTGCGGTTTAAGATTTTCCTATTACTTACAGACTTGAAAGTGCTTATGTAAATATGTATGTGTGTGTGTGTATATAGCGCCTCATTATCATAGAATTTTAACGAAAGCACAAATATTTTAGCTAACACCAACACACACACATACATATTGAGTGGTATTGCCACGAGCTGCGCCTAAGCTTTAGCCAACTCTTAAGCGCTTTGGTGCGCCACACAGCTTTGTCGAGCATTAAATTTATGCGCTCCATATCCAAATTGCGTTGCTTGCCTTAAATCAAGTCCCAATAAGAAGTGCGGATGTGCTCATAGGTATTGATGAGGCTTCCTTGCGTTGTACATATTTACACTTCGACATAGCTGCGCTGCATTACATTTGTGTATATATCGAATCCCTTTTCCAATTCATGCCTATCCCAATGTGATTCATGGTTTATTGGTTTAATGGCTCATCTGTAAAGCAGGCGCAGAAGAATAAATATTTTCGCCTGCATGTTGACTTTGCAAGCACTTTGTGCGTTTTTGTTGTTATTGTTTTAGTTATACAAATCCTTATAAATTCACATATATATATTTATATATATGTATATGTTTCACCTTGCTTTTTGTCTGCCTTTTCTTGCCTCTATTGCCTTTTCAACCTTCGCCAACTTTGTCGCTTTACATTTTATATGATTATTCTATATTTTATTATTGTTTTGTTGTTGTTGTTCTTGTAGTTGAGTTTGCGCTTCAATCGTTAGTTATGTGTAGCTAAGTGTATACTGATATTATCCCCTTTTGTCTGCCATTGGTTGTTGTTGTTGTTGGTAAAGTGTTAATTGAAAATATGTTTACTTCACTCAGTGATTAAGTTTGTGTGTATAAGCGTGCTTTGCGAAGGTAAACTATTGAATAAGTGCCATAATAAGCCTATTAATAACTGAATGTCTTAATTAATGTCTGTTTTACTGTTTTTAAGTGCGTTGAAATGTTTATAAAGATCTCTGGGAGAGTAATTTGAATTAATCAATTCGGTGGCAGAAAAAGTTGTGATATTAATATTCAAATTTTCTGTTATATCTATACAAATTATATAATTTTGCTTTAAACTATATCGAGGCAGATTGAGTATCTGTAAGTTGAGCAAATGAACTCTGAAACATGATTTATATGCATTGAATACTAACAAATTGTTACTGTGATCTTATTGAATATTTTATCGTGCAAAAAAATCTTCAGAATAATGTGTTTACTAAGAAATCCAAAAAATCGAAAGTTAGTTTTGCGGTAATGTTAACTTTCTTATGAGTTGTTTATTTTTCTCTATAGAAATACCTTTGTAATGCAAATAGTAATTCATTACTTTTTACTTGTTTGGTTTTATCATTATGTTTCCGGTTTTTTATTTTATTAAAACTACCTGCAAGTAAATGACATTAAAAACAAGAAAAAACGTTAACTTCGGCTGTACCGAAGCTAATATACCCTTCACAGGAGCATTTCTTTTAGTAACTATGTATTTAGGCAAATCTAAAGACGTAAGAAAAAGTAAGTAAAGAAAAAGAAAACATTCTACTAATTCTTTTCAGCCGGGTTGTTTGCTAGAAACATTAAGGTTATATAGTTAACCGATCTGAACAATTTCTTCGTAGATTATATTATTACCTTCAGCAGTAATCCATGTCAAATTTCTGAACAATTTTTTGGCGACGCCACGCCCATTGAATTATTTTGTATAAACAATAGTGCACTCACTGCCAAATTTCGTGAAGATATGTAGTAAATTTATGTTTCGGAAGTTTTCCATACAAGTTAACCATTGAATTCCGATCGTTCGGTTTGTATGGCAGCTATATGCTATAGGAAGTGGCTAACCGATCTGAACAATTTTTTCTGAGATTAAATTATTTGCGAGATATGAGCAAAAACTAACGGGGCCACGCCCACCAAATTTCATCCAAGATATGTTCATAGTAAAATGCGGAAGTTTTCCATACAAGCCCTTGATTCCGATCGTTCAGTTTCTATGGCAGCTATATGATATAGTGGTCCGATATCGGCAGTTCCGACAAATGAGCAGCTTCTTGAAGAGAAAATAACATCTGCAAAATTTCAAAACGATATCTTAAAAACTGAAGGACTAGTTCGTATATATACAGACAGACAGACAGACAGACGGACTTGGCTAAATCGATTCAGCTCAACATACTGATCATTTATATATATATTTTATAGGGTCTCCGATGCTTCCTTCTGGGTGTTACAAACATCGTGACAAACTTAATAGACCCTGTCTGTTCAGGGTATAAAAATCTAATATATTTAAAATATATATTTATAGACTCGTTACCAAACCATTTTCCTAAGCACATTTCGTTTAGTTCTAATAATCTTAATATAAAAATGTCGGAATCGAACTGGATTAAATGAATAAAATAGGTTATATGGCCCATACTAATTCCAAAAGAATATTTAGCAGGAAATGGGGCCTCAAACCAAATATGGTAATGAGGATGTACACGGTCGTCATTAGGCCCATACCCACGTTTGAAGCACCAGCTCAAAATTGAATAAATCAGACTATATCCGACCAAAATTGTATTTCAAGAGTTGCCTCCACAATCTATACCAACGGGTCCAAATGGATTAAGGAGTGGGCACCGTCTTCCAAACTGAGCGAGCATCTTCCAAGCGGAAGTACTAGGTATAGAGAAGGCCTGTCAACAATTATGAGAGTATATAATTGCAGAGATAGCCAGGTCGCGTTCTTGTCACCAAAGATTAATTTTAGCGTAGTCAATAATTGTAGGGACATAACCTGTGTTCCCGATCACAGGAACATTTTCGTTAACAAAAAATAGTCGATTTGACAAAGTCAGGAACCTCTCTGGACGAAACCGAGGCAGAGTTAATACCATGTCTGCTAGGTACGATGAAGAGAGAGCTTTATACACAATTTGAACAAATAGCTCAGAACAAATGAAAATCTAAACCCCAAACCAAGTTAATGAAGCAGATATGACCAAAGTATGAGAAGAATAGAGCTAGAGCTTATTACATATGTTCAGAAAAAGTATATACAGACTTACAGCAACTATAACAAGGCATTGGCCATTCAGGAGAACATGCGCTGAAGAAGAGACAGAAGTATGCTTTATAATATAAGAAGATATTCAGTGAATGCTAACCGGAACAATATAAGGAAACATTTTTCCACGTTCTCTACGAATGTCTAATTCTGTTATATTCAAAACCTGCATAGAACACTTGGAATCGATCAGGTACCAAACCTTGAATAGATGTCTCCAAAAATCATAAAGGATATATATAAGAAGCTTTATTAAGGGTACCAATGGTTTGGGCGAAGAAACATAATAGCATTAATAGAAAGGTCTTATGAGGGTGCATCAAAATAGGGCATATAGTGTTAATTGAGCCTAGAGCGGCAGTACAGCTACCTACCTACCTATCAATATGTATAATATATTGAGAAATATCAGGAGCCTTCCTTACAGTTGAGTTGACTGCAATCGTCTTTTTTTCAATCTGGATCAGGATGCTTCAGTATTTAAGTTCAAGCTTGAGTATGTATTACAAGAGCTTCTGGAGATTCGCGAGATTTTCATGAGTTAAGTAGGATCTCTCAAGAGCTAGATCAGCAGCCAATATATACTATAAAACACTAGTTTAACTAAGACAATATAGCAATAAATATGATTTAATAGGAATCTCAGAAATTATCTGGCAACTCATAATTCTTTTCATTCTCGTTTGTATCCACTGTCTTCTAGGGCGGAATTTGGAAATTTTTTTTTGTAAGCGACGTGTCTGCAGAACACATTCTATAATTCCATATTAAAAAATATAAAAAGTTAATACCAACATCCTCTACAAATTTTCATCCTCGTACATTCATTATTATCTAGGGTAAACCAAAAATTATTGCGCTTCATGCTGCTGAACATATCATCAATTACATACATTTACACGAACATATTTTGTAGTGCAAATAAAAACTGTCAGTTTCACATAAAAAGGACAATAAACTTTGATGAATCATGCAGCGAACACTGAGAGACCAAAAATAAAAAATAAAAACAAAAACAAAATTTAAAAAAATTACCCAATAAGAGGAAAGGCAGCTTAATACCATAAATAAAGGGAGAAAATGCAAAGTAAAGACGAAAAACAAATAACGAAAATTTTAAAAAGCAGCACAAGGGAATGGATTAAGTACTCTCCATATACGAGTACATATAAACATTTTTAAGAATATACATGTTTAAAGGAGAGTGCAATAAATACTGGAAACTGAAATTAAAAACAAGATAAATATCGAATTTTGCAGGCTACCAAACGGCACATAAATATATATATATTTTTATACACATATGTATGAATCATTGTGTGTATCTTGCGCACATAAAACTGCCACTAACCAACACCTCAGCTATTTGTTTCAGAGCTTTTGGCTTTCTTTCCACAAATTCCCTGGCCAATTTCGCTTTGCGGACGTGCAACTTATATGCCACTCTTGTTTGCTACATACGAGTAACATACATACATACATACATTCATAGATATATATTTCGTTGGTTGTTTGCCATTTTTGTGGTAGGTGAGAGCAAAGAAATAAAACCAAATAAATTGAAAACGGAAAGAAACGAGCGAAACTACGATAACCAGTAATGACATTAAGTGAGGGAAACACCAACCAACGGCTCACCAAACTGCTGGTCAAACAGCACAGAAGCCAAGTTAGAAAGCTGTTTTTTCACAGGCCAAAAACAAAATAAAAAAAAAACAAATAAACGCATGCAAAATTGGCGAAATGAACAAAATAAACGAATTAATCCACGGCGCGAGCGCCAACGCCACTTGCAAGGCGCCAACAGCGGCATAGCGTGGACTGTGTCGCGTGGTGCAGTGGCTTCTATTCAATTTGTGTCGTTGCCGCTATAAATAAAGGTTTGCACTTTGGTGTACAAATGTGTGTTGGTGTGTGTAGACACTTGCATGTGTGTGGCAAGTTATTGGAAACGTGGTCACGACGCGTGTGGAATAGGCTTATGCACTTTTGCACCTTTATCGAGTTGTGGTGGATGTGTGTGGTGCGAGAAACATAATTGAAGCGGAAAGAGGTGGTGTTTGTGTTTTTTAGCTATTGACAACAAAATTGAGTCATAGACCGTTTACTGATATATGTAATTCAAACTGTTAATTTTGTGAAGATGTTCTCCACATGAATAAATACATCAAAGAAGGCCCTGATTTAGAGGCTGTTGGTACTAATGTTATCAAAATGTCATCCCATAAGCTAACGACGTATATCAGGAATGTCCGATAATTGCTGAATTCGCTGTGGTAATAATTGATAAGAATCTGTTAATACATCATACAACCAAGTGTGGCCTTCTTCAGTGAGGTATGCATTCACACAGACAAAAAAAGAGAAATTGGAGCACCTGTTGGCAAGAGTGATTCTGCGTTGGATTTCCAGGCTGACATTGTTATTGGTGTTAATGCGGGTCCCAGGTAGACGAAATTATCTACAACTTCAAAGTTATGACTGTCAACAGTGACGAGGGAGCCAAGACGCGAATGCGCTGACTGTGTGTTTGACGACAGGAGATATTTCGTCTTGTCCTCGTTCACCACAAGACCCATACGCTTCGCTTCCTTATCCAGTCTGGAAAAAGCAGAACTATCGGCGCGGGTGTTGTTTCCAATGATATCGATTCCATCGGCGTACGCCAGTAGCTGTACACTCTTATAGAAGATTGTACCTTCTCTATTTAGCTCTGCAGCTCGTATTATTTTCTCCAGCATCAGGTTAAAGAAATCACACGAGAGTGAGTCACCTTGTCTGAAACTTACTTACTTGTTTGTGTCTTACTTCCTTAAAAATAGCTTCTAGCTACTTTGCTATCCGACTTGTGTGAGTACCTGGTCACCGCGGAATAATTGGAAACTACAAAGCGGACAAGCCAGCAAGAGAGAGGGTGGTCCTAGCCACATTGTCATCGGAATCGGAGTCGGAGCGGGCCGGAGTCCATGGACCACTTGCGCATGAGTGCAGAACATACACACAACGCATGAGTCCACCAAGCGCTGGACGACAACCAGTAACTGTGAAGATCCTTTTGACCCGCAGTGCAGCGTAAAATATCCTCCGAACTGCTTTCTATCAATGTTCTTTGGAGGAAGATGAAATGGAATCATCTAATCATCTTTCTCCGATGTCCTTATTAGGCTCACCTGCGGCAAACCTAGCGATTTGACTATGACTGACATTAGCCAACTCAAGAATTTTGTAATAGATTCCAAGCGCTTTGCCGAATCGTGGTGGTCTTTCCGTTGCAATGGGAGTTTTTTGGTATCAAAAAGGACATCGCTCAAAGTTGTCCAAGTGAGATCTTCCTGCATATGCAGAGAATTATAATGAATTTCATCACGTGAATTGTATATCACTACTAGCAGACCCGGCGAACATCGTACCGCCTTAGCGTAAATATGGTGCACTACTTTATTTTGTATAGCTGACCTATCTTATGTATGCGTACCTATTCAATTTGAACTGGAATCTATAATATCCTCCATATAAAAATGAATACCTATTACAAATTGTTTGTATGGGAGATTAGAAAAGTGCGAATTTTCGATTTTTTCAGGCATTTTTTTTTAATTTTCTATCCGTAAGAACCATCCTCAAACCCCTGGAATACACACAAAAAAGAATCAGCCAAATCGGTCAAGCCGTTTTCATGCTATGTCGTGACAACGGAAAACGGGTTTCATTTTTATATACATGTACATTGTATTTACATATATGATAATCGAATATCGAGTATCATTTGACCATACATCCAGTGGAGTATATGGTCCTACCTGAAAGTTAGGATTATTTATATGAGAATGAAATTCCGATACATATATCCAATAGATTAGTGGACCAAAGCGTCAGACCATTGTTTGGAAAAATTCGTATAAACTGTTATACTTGCATTAGAAGGTCTGTGGCCATTTCTACAGTCATCTACCTCACCGTGATTCAACCCCTCGCCTTATATCGATGTAAAACCTCAACTGGAGAGCTGGATACAGATAGAAGACATCCAAAACTTGAGGGATCTTAAATACCATTCAATAGGCTTCACTAGCGTTGCTATACCATTTTTAAGTCAACATTTTCGAAGGAACGAACCCTTAAAAGGTTGCGGATTCTTTATTAATTTGAGATCGTAATGCATTCATTATATTAAATAAAAATTCTCTTTTCAATCTAGAAATGTACATATTTCCAATTTTATTTTTAAATTTTTACTCAACTATGGTTGTATATTTAAAAAAACAATTTTAAAATCCCACAATTTCCTCTGGTACTTTTCAAAAGCTTGCAACTTAATGAATATTCGATTAGCGCAAATCTAAAACTCTGTTTTCAAACTAACTTTTGTTTTTGCTGCTAACCTTCGCCGTCATGCAACCGCAACATTTCCTACACTATGTAAGCGGCAATAGTTGTTGCTGCGGTTGTGCAAACTCCAGTGTGTGTCTGTGTGCAGTGCAGTGCGGTGCAGTTCGGCAAATTGACCGCACAAATTCAACAGACAGCAGGCAACTTTGCCTTGACTTCCGTTTCGTGTAGTTTTGACTTTCATTTCCTTTTACCCCCACCCCGCCAATGCGTTACATACATAATCTCTGGGTGTTTTATGCCTTTATTTGCCAGCAACGTGCCGTTTGCACGGCTTTAACAGTTACATTTCTGCTATTCTGCTAGTTGCAGTCACACTATCTTAGATAAGCGTGAGAAAGAAGAAGGAGAAAGAGATTACATACAATTGTTTTTTATAATTTTCGTTTTTGTAATTTAGTTTTCAATTTAAGCGACAACTGCGAAATTGCGATATCACTTTTTTTTAAGGAATTACAAAAACACAAACAACAATACTAAATGCGAGTACTTACGCAAGTAGGAAGGAAGGAAGTGTAGTGACAAAACCGAGTTGGCAGCAACACAAATATTTTTAGTAGCTTACCACCAACCTTTTCACTGTAAACAGTTATTTTTTACCTATTCAGGTTGTATGGTAGCTGGAATGCAAATTCCATTTTTTTGCCACTAACTGCTTTTATGCTTGCGGCAACAAAACATTTGAGGTTAACAACAATTTGCATATACGAGTACATACATATTTGCTTGTGTTTGTGCTTGGCAATTTGGCAGAAATGCATTTTACGTTATAATTCTATTTCTAGTTCTGCAGTTATTAAATCATTTTGACATTCTCTTTTATTATTTTTGAAAAATATTTGGTGTCTGTCTATAGCTGTATTAGTAATTTTTTAACGGTATATGAATGTCCATATGCAATTTGAGACGAAAATCAGATAGGTTGAGGTCTGCGCCAACAGAAAGACTGAAATCCCTTAAAACTGGTAGTCAGTCAAGTTAGAAGCCTACTTTTCGGGCTTATTACTATACTTTTCATGTTTCTACATTAGTACCCTGATACCTGAACTCCAAAAACTAAATAAGAAGACTTGGAATCGGCAGACTGCTTGGCTTGCTGTCAGGCTCAAAATGTTGGAGTATTATCTCTGCTTTCAGTCGATTGAGATGAAATATTTTCATTGGTATAGTTATTTGTTGAATAGAGTCTATTTAGGATTCATCGGATGTGCTTTATGATGGCTTAAGTGCAGTTACCTAGAGGGAGGCCTTCTCTCAACCTCTTGTTTCAATCATCACGCCAGTTTTGTAACAAACCCTTAGAAGTCGCGATTTTTAGGACATTTTTGGAAAGCTGTTTCATAGCGTCTGGTTAAGTTGTCTCAAACCTACTGTTTTGGTCAATGTACTTTCTACTAGTTTCTTCTATATATACTCGTGCTTTTGGATTGGAATAACTTTTTAGAATCCATTAAAATATCAATAATGTAATTCTGTTAACAACTATCACGCGCTTTCTTCTTCAGACGACATTCAAAATGAAGTTCCAATTAATATTTTCAATTAGTATTCCGGATGACAGATCTGTTAATGTTGAACAACACCAACGAAACAACAAGGATGTAAAGGGTGAGCTATTTCGACTACTTATCCCCACTTTTTTAAGAAAAAACACAGAAAATTCAAATGTATTGGGGAATTTTATTATTATTCGAAAGAACATTCTTTTACGCTTCTTTTTTAAAGATTATCACTTTCAAATGTTGGCCACTGCTACGTATCAGATGGTCTATGCGTTGAGTCCAATTTTCAATGACTCGTTCGAGCATTACGACTGGTAACTGGGGAATGACAAGCGTGCCTGATTCGAAGCGGGATTGTCCGCATAGACTTTAGACTTTACACATCCCCACAGGAAAAAGTCTAAGATTTGGTGGCCAGTCAACCGGTCCTAAACGTGAAATTATCTACTCACCGAAGTATTCCCTCAATAAATCCATTGATTGATGCGATGCATTTCGAAACCAAATGTCGCTGAGATCACGAGCTTCAATTTTAGGCATGAAATACCACGCATCAAATAGTCGGTTATCATGGCGCGATAACCATTGATGGTTGCGTTCTCACCTGAAACATTTTTGAAGAAATATAGAAAAAACACTTTTGAAAAAAGTACCTCTACTTAGATCATGTTGTATTTTACAACTGGGTTCAATAGCGATCCTGAAAAATACATAACGAATGGCATTTGTTGTAGTTGAAAACCGATATGATATGATCTTCTTCTGGGGTTGATAGCTTCACAATTCAATATGATAGGTCTTACACTTGCTCAGATTCTTCAAATCTCAACATGTTAAAGCTTAATTAATAACTAACCAGCAAAGTTTTTTTGGGAAGTACGATCTTATCCAAAAGTTGCTCAACTAGTAGTTTGTCGTGTCCTCTTTTCTGACTAATTATTTGTATCACTCTTGCTCTGTTTGATACTTTTGCAATAAACACCATGTTCTTCTGTGCCGCGAATATCCTTGTTCTAATAATTATTCAGCTTTTTGTCAAATGGTTCCAGAATTTGTTGGGTATTTATGATATAGACTATTAATGTCTTCAGTCTTTCTGATATAAGTGTTACTTAGTCTGTAACATGAAAGCTTGCTTTATCGATATCATAAATGTACATACTCCAAAGTATAATTCACTTCCGATGCATTCTCAGACCCATCATTCCAAGTTCACTAAATGTAGTACTCCCCTCACTTTTTGGTATTATCAATTTAAATTTTTCTACCATTATTCTTATGACCACTTAAGCTCTCGCATGGCACTTTAGCTATTCTTTTGTCTTAAGTGTAATTTAAGCTTGTTGGGGAGAAATGACATTCAATGCCAAGTAACAAGATTTCCGGCTAAAATGCAATAAGCGAAAGTTAGGGAGAAAGCAAGTTGCTGTGTGTACACCCGAGAACACCGTATGTATGTGGATGCGCCATACTCGTATTCATAAGCAGTAAATGGCATTCGAACCGATGCCAACTGCAATAAATGCTATTGGAAACAAATTGGATGTGCATGTGTTCAATTTAATATTTTTGCCAACAATTTTTCCACAAAAGCATTTTGGCCGCAAAATAATAAACAAACGAATACGAGTACATAGGCTTATATTTTGGTAAATATGAAGACTAGCAGTGAAAGTGCAATGCTTGCTGCAGGCGGGAAATTGCTGATAAGTGTTAATAAATATTCGATTGATGGGAATACTACAGAAAGTAGTTCTAACACAAGGATGTCCGCCAATAATGGGAAAAGTTTTGAAGAGCGAACTGAAGTGTTATGAGTGAATTTTGTCATTGGCTTTCCTTTAGCTTGCAGGTTAAGATGAGTCCTCTTACTTTTTAACTTACTTATAGAACAGATAGTAGATCTTTCTTGGTTCTTGCTGACCTTTCTTTTGACAAGCCCAAATGAATATTTAGACTACATACCGGGAACTATGCTAAAATCTGCTTTGATTAATCCCAAATTAATCAATACCACAACTTGGAAACCTAAGATTTCCTTATAATCTCTTAATTGACAAAATTAGGACTCCTTAATAGGTATGAGTCCTTCCACACACATTGAGTAGCTAAGAAATTATTATTACCTTCTGAGTTTTCATCTGTTAACGAATGATCATCACGACCTACTTTGGGATCTACTAAACTCGAAATTTCTACCGTATAATCATTGGCTGAAATAATAATACTTTGGGCAATTATAATGCATCATTATCTTTTCCGAGATCTATAACATCTCGGAAGCGTAATGATCTTCAGTAGTTCCTCAAGATCTTTTTCAATAAAATGTTCCTTCTGAGAAGAAATCAATGTTATTTTTAAAGGCTGACCCTCACGACAGGTTTCGCGTTGAATTCCAGTTGGACAGCTAAAGGTGCCGGTCTATTGTGATACCAAAAGACTCCAGAGTGTGGAAAGATCCTTAAATTTTTTGAGGCGGATAATGTCCCTTCCGGCAAGTTCTCTTGGTACGCCAAAGATATAGCTATCGAGAGAGTTTCAACCTTA
This sequence comes from Zeugodacus tau, assembly GCA_031772095.1. NCBI lineage: Eukaryota > Metazoa > Arthropoda > Insecta > Diptera > Tephritidae > Zeugodacus > Zeugodacus tau. The sequence continues at coordinate 4,819,274 of CM062651.1, forward strand.
ATCTAGCGAACGCTGTACAGTGGAGGAGGAAATTACTTGATGATCAAAATCGAAGAAATTATGTAGAAGTACCTTGAATACGAAGTTCAATGAAATAAAGTCACATTTGAGTCACATTTTATCCTTCTTCAATCTCTATCATTTCTAGAGGTACTCTCCCGTAAGTAATTCAAATTCTGTGTCTGTTGACATACTTGTCGATTGAAATTTCATCAACTTCGTTACAAACTAACCAAGTACGTACAAATACTGTTAGAACTACGCTGGTATCTGCAGACAGTCGACTTGCCTGGCGGATTATGCTAACACAAAGCAGCTGTCGCCACTCGCTAAAACCGTGTCAACGATGTAGCAAAACTTGTTAGCGATAATTGAATGGCTGCTAAAACGTACAACAACAATAATGGCACAACACAACACAAATTGCAATCGCGACTTCGAAGCAAGCATTGCGTACACTGATTGGCGCCACCTACCGGTACGTACTCCCACCTTTATTTGCAACACAAAGCAATTCGATTGCTGTCATTTGCACGCTCGCGGAGTCTTTGTTGACGGCGGAGCACGGTGCTTTAGTCGCGCGGCTTAAGCGCATTGCAGCTTGTTGCAATTACTTCATGCGTAAGTAATTCCCACGATTGTGACAATTACTGCTGGAGAGATATTCTTTGTGCTCCACACTGGCAATTCAATCAATAATTGAACGTTTTACCATGCAACTCTGTGTGCTTGCATTCATTCGGTTGTTTCGGCTTGCCGTTGGGTTGTTTTGCCTTGCCGTTGAATTTGTGTGAATGTTGCAGTTACCGTTGCTGGTTACCATATGCTGTTTGAGGCTTTTATTTTGTGGTTTCGCTTGTTGAGTGCGTCTGCTAAGGCTTGAGCGGTTTGTCTATGGTTTGGTTTAATTCGAATGGTGATTTTTTGATGTCTCTTCTTCGCTTTCATCGATGTGGTTTTAGCTGGCTTAACTTCATATTTATTATCTTAAGGTCCTTAACTTCCCTTCTGTGACCATTCTAGGCTTCCTTTCGTTTTTTTATGGATCCTGAGCGAAGTATCGGTTCTCTTTGGAAATTTAGGAACATGAAGGATCGATAGCTAGAGGTTTACCCGCACTCTTAATAGATATTCTTCATCGAGTTATATCCAAAATAGGTTGCTAATAGCCCTGAAGCAAAGGATTGAGATCAAAGTAGTCTCCATTCGATATTGTGAACTAATATGAACAGCTCATCTTCCAATCGTCAAAACACTTCTCAAATGCGATTTTTTTGATAGCCTCTGACTTCTTCGGCGATTCTGAGGTTCTGTTTATTTTTGGAAATAGGTAAAGATCACACGGAGCCTTTTTTCTACATCACTTTAAGAACTATCCGCACATCGAGTTTAGAGTATCTTTTGGACTACCATATATGTATACAGTTGAAATAATTTGTTCTCTACACCTCAACTGCCTCCTATCTCCCATCGATATTTATTTTACTTTTTTTTTCCACTTTATTTCATACTTTTAGAGCTTCTTCTATTCTTTTTTTGCCATTTACTATTATTGACAATTAGTCTAACATAGCTATACACCACCTTAACTTCCAATGCACTGCAGGGATCTACATTTCGATATAATAAATGTCCTTGTGTATATATATTTTATTAAATGGGCCGTTGTGTATTTCCGCTTAATCGTTGTTAGTGTTAGTTGTCATTAAATTGTTGTTGCATGTGACAATCTGTTAAAAGCCATTTAAATTAGTGTCAACCGCTACACGTGTTTGTCAACACGCTTTCAGCGCTTTCCAGCTAAATTACGCAAGCTCGCGTTTGTGGGAATTTGAGCTTTTTTTAATTAATTAAGATTTTTTTTTATTTTTCATGCAATTTGTTTAAGTATAAAAATTCTTATTTTTTAGTCACTTTTATTCAGACATTGTAGTACCATGAAGACTTAAATTTACAGAAAATGTCAAAGCTGACACTACTCATCACTCACAGCTGTCAGTTTGTTATCGATCATTTTAGGGTTTAGTATTGTTGTATTCACAGGTTAAATTAACGATGAATTCTTTGAACTAAACTATAAACAATAAGTAAATTAAATGCATTTTTTGTAGATAATAGTGGGTTTCGTTCAGAAAGAGACCATTTCAGAGAGAGAGAAACATTTCAGGTTAGGTTAAGTTCCATGGCTGTTCCCCACCTTTGGAAACATACTAACATACTTACACTATTAAAGACAGTCATTTGTGGTACCAAAAATTTAATTTTAGAATCGACAACGCGCCTAGAACCCACCAAAAATTTGCAGAGTTTTTTACCAGAGATCTATATTTTTACTTAGATCTCGTAAAAGCGGGGCATTCCAGAAGTAAATATTGACCTCATCCTCCTCCAAGTAGCTAGTGTCCGGTAAAATCTTTAGTTTGGCCCCATGCTTCACTGATGGGATAATGAATGACCAGTTAGAATCCCTATGATTTCGGAAACATTGACTTTACTGAAGGCAAGAGTCCCTTAGACCTCCTTGGGCCAGAACTGTCTAGACCTTTTGCGATTTAGGTTAGGTTGCGATTTAACTTGGATCAGAATGATTTTGCGACAGAACAAGTGCTAGTGAGAGTTCAGCGCTTGCTTAGTTCAGCTGAGGACCATACCTCCATTAGAAAATTACAGGAGAATAGTGGTGCTCCTAACTGCAGCAATTTCAGTGAAGGTGAGACTGACGTTCCAAGCATTTCAAGCTCATCAGCCTTGTAATTCTCTGCGATTCTGCTGTGGCCAGCCGCCTAGACTAGTTTGATTGCGAAATGATCCGATGCCACTAATAGGACAGCCATTCCTTCACAAGCCTCGATCGCAAAGTCGGTGAGCTCAAGGCTAGTATCGCTGCTCTATAATCAAAATGGATCGCCACTTCTCTGAAAGATAGGCAATTACTTCCGCTTAGAAAACTCTAGCTTTCGCATCATTCTAATTGATCGGGATCTATGTACTTTACAGTTATTCTTAATGCTTAATGCTGAATTCTGAATTTAGGCTCTGGATATTCTGTTATTCTGTCAATAATTCAGATCATTGCTTTATTCAGTATAAAACCTCCAATAGGTTGTCTCCGTAGTTAACGAAAGTCCTGATCCATACTTTTAAGAATCTGAATTCGTTATCGATTATACTATATATTCTTTGGATTTCTTTGTTCCGGAAGTACTTATACTCGTTGAATTTCTTTGTTTCGGAAGTAATTTATAAACACGTCATAGCGCCACCTAATAATAACAAATTCTCCGACAAAGGCACTACAGTCCATGTCAACGGTACCAGATTTATGTCCGGCTTATTTATATTTCGGAACATTCAACACATTTCCAGGTAATAATTTCCGCTGCTACAGGAACCGCAACAGCAGTTTCTTTGGCTTCTTAATAATTCTCTTAAGTCCTCTTAACAAGCATCAAATTCAGAGTAGTTTCTCAGCATTTACACTTGAAAGAGAGAGATATAAAGGAATTTAATTGCTACAAATCTCCACAAAAACTTAAACAAACTAATTTCAAACTGCTTCTCGCTAATCTACTTGCCTAATTTTCCCTTTAAATTTTGCGAAATGCAGTTCTTCGCAAAAAGCAAAACCGAAACGCGCCAATCAGCAAACCAACCATTAGCCTTGTAACATTTTCGCCGCTTCTCTATTAGAATTTTCGCTTCTCTATTAGAATGCAAGCCATGCAAAATGCACTCGCATGAAAAATTCATTAATGGAAAAAAAGAAAGCTAGAAATTGGTGTAAAACCCAAAATGGAAAGGTGCTTAACTGTGCTTTACCACCAGCGAACTAAAAATAAACACCACTACTAAGCGACTACTTAATGCAACAGGAAAAGCGACAGGATATGGCTGTTGGAGTGCACGCGTAAAATCTCACACGCTCCTCTCTCACCCACTCTCTCTCTCTCTTGTCGCCGCAACGCTGAAGAGCACTTCGGCAAGCAGCAGCTGCAGCAGAAAATTACCAAGCTAACTATGCGCCAACCACCCACCACGCCAACAGTCAGTCAGTGCACAGGTCCAAAGTAGAACAGACACAAACTGAGAAAATTGCAGCGAATCGACTGTGACTGCGACTGTGGCACTAACTATGTCTGTGGCTGTGGCTGCTGTAAGACCCTGACGGCGGCAGCGGTGGTGGCGTGTCTCTATGCAGACGTGGCGAAATTGAAAGTTCTTAATGTGGCCATGTCCTTGAATTATAAACGGCGCACAACGACGACGACGACAGCATCAGCAAGAAAGTTGTTTTTGTTTGTTAGTTGTTGTAGTTAACTATTGTTGTTATTGTAATTCGAGGTTATACGTCAGTACTTCATCGAAATGCGCGTACATACTCGGTATGTATTTGCGCTGGGTAAAAAGTTAGCCTGATTTTTGCAACATTGAAAAAGTGGAGCGTCAAGATTTTACAATCCTCTTTAGCGTTTCACTGTTTTAACGGTATTTTTTTGTTTCTGCTTTTAAGTCTCTTTGTTTTATTTACACCCGCACATTGTTATTTTCCCCCAAGTCCACCCGCAGCTCCGCCAAACACTGTATTCCATTCCTTATTATTATTATGTCAGGGTTCTGCACTATTTTCTTTTGTCTGTAGCTGGAAAGGCGTAGGCGTAGGCGTAGGTAAGCTGTAGAACTGTAGAATGCGTGCAAGTCGTTGAGCGGCGTACTCTGTTGGCCGTGGTGGTGGTGAGCTGTCAAAACAGATAAGTGTCAGCCGTAACTATTCGCTAGCGCTGATACGAAATTCCTTGTCTAAGAATATTTTCTCATAATTCAGCTGGAAGACACGCTGCTTACATACATATAGTACTCGTTATAACAATATGCGACGGCTGCTTCTGATAATGCTTACGCGCATACTTTGCGCTCGTGGCACGTGGTGGGGCGAAGAAAGTGTAATGAAAGATTTGTGCTGCCCTTCTCAGTTAGTAACAAAAGACAGGTTTTTGGTTCGTTTGTCATTGCGCAATTTAATGAGTTCGCTAATGGGTTTCAAGGAAAGTGTCGTTCACGTCGTTTTGGTGAGATGCTTCGGAGTAGCATAAAGCTTAGCTCTTCGCTAGAAAATTTTCACAGAAATATTGGTAGTGTTGAATAGAAGAAACAACAGAGTATTCTACTTTAAATTGCAATTTATTACATAGAAATATAGGAAAATTGCTCTAGATAGCAGTACTCGCAAATAAAATAGAATACTCAAATTACTTCAATGAACTGAATAAAATTCTGGAGAGTACATGGAGAGGGCGCCAAAGTCTTACCATTGCTTAGAACGAGGTTTAATGTGTGTCAGCACGAATCTGAATCTGTACTGTTTTCCCAGTTGTTCCAATGTTGTCCACATTAAAAGTTTAATCTGTAAGCAAAATATTGTTCTTATAACCCACGAGTATCTTCTATAGACATAGTGATGACAAGAATTAATTCTAAACAAGAAAAAAAACGTAAACTTCGGCTGTACCGAAGCTAATATACACTCCACAGGTGCATTTCTTTTAGTAACTATGTGTTTAAGCAAATCTAAAGACGTAAGAAAAAGTAAGTAAAAAAAATAAAACATTTTACTAATTCTTTTTAGCCGGGTTGTTTGCTAGAAACAATAAAGTTATATAGTTAACCGATTTGAACAATTTCTTCGGATTTTATATTATTACCTTAAGCAGTAATCCATGTAAAATTTCGTGAAGATATGTAGTAAAATGCGGAAGTTTTCCATTCAAGACCTTGATTCCGATCGTTCAGTTTGTATGGCAGCTATATGCTATAGTGAACCGATCTGAACAATTTTTTCGAAAATTAAATTATTTCTATGAACAATAACTCACACCAAATTTCGTGAAGATATGTAGTAAAATGCGGAAGTTTTCCATACAAGCCCTTGATTCCGATCGTTCAGTTTGTATGGCAGCTATATGATATAGTGGTCCGATATCGGCAGTTCCGACAAATGAGCAGCTTCTTGAAGAGAAAATAACATCTGCAAAATTTCAAAACGATATCTTAAAAACTGAAGGACTAGGTCGTATATATATAGACAGACAGACAGACGGACATGGCTAAATCGACTCAGTTCAACATACTGATCATTTATATATATACTATATATATTTATATATATACTATATATACATATACTATTACTATATATACTATATACTACCGACGCTTCCTTCTGGGTGTTACAAACTTCGTGACAAACTTAATATACCCTGTTCAGGGTATAATAAGGTACTCTTCAACAATCTTTGAAAAGCTGCAACGTTTTTGAGGACTTGATTGGTTCACTTCCCGATAAATAGGTAGGTAGGTAGGAGTGCTGCGCTGTTATAGTTCGGGCTCAATTAGCACTATCTGTGCCATTTTGATGCACTAGTCGTTGACCTTTTTATTTGCTATCAAGTTTAAGCTTCTCGTTCAAACCATTTTGTGGTTTCGATGAAGCTACTAATATCCGTTATGCTTTTTGTAGACATCCATTCGAGGTTTGATACTTGATGGAATCACAGTGTTCTGTGTCGGATCTGCGATAGGGCTGTGCATTCACAGAGGAAGTGGAAAATTGTTTCCTTATTCCCCGTTACTTCGCAGCTTCGGCATAGGCTATTGTTGGGCATACCCATTTTCGACGCATGTTCTCCAAATGGCCATATGGTAGCAGTTAGTCTGAAGATACTGTTCCTTGACTTATTTAATAAGTCGTTGGTTCTCTTCAAGTCGTATTTTGGACATATATGTTTGGTTATTTTGCATTTAGTTGTATTTTTCCATCTGTTATTTGCTAATTGCTTAAATTGTATATTGAGCTCTCTCCTGATCGAGCCTAGCGGACTTGGTATTAATTCTGCATCCGATTCGTTTAGATAAGCTCCTGTCTTTGACAGCTCGTCTGCTTTTTCGAAAATGTTCGTGTGGCCGGGAACCCAGATCAAGTCTAGGAGGAGCTTGTTTTATAGCGACTTCAGTGCCTTCTTGCAATTTAGGACAAAGCTTAAATTAGTCATGGGCGACGACAATGCCAGGAGAGCCGTTTGGCTATACTTGTATATTTTTGCTTTATGTATCCTCTCCCGATAAATAGTAGATCGCATTCGATTTGAAGAGCAGCAAAAGATTGACACCAAAACACTCTTTTTGTTTATCTGCTCCTCAGAAGGGTCATTTCTCAGAATTTTATTGTACCTATAAAAGTCAGTATATTATTTTTACAAATTGAAGGTTTTATTTAACATAGTTAGCGCGCCGATTTCGGCCATAAAATGCACCTTTTTGTTCGTTAACTTTTTGAAGATGTTTTAATGATGTTTCTTTCATAGAAACCCTTGTGCCTATTGGTAAAAAGCTCGAACCGTCGCTTTTTAAAAAACTTGTTTTCAGATGAATCTTTTTTTCACCACCATAATCATTCGACATAGACAGGAAGAGGTACTAGTCACTTGTTGTTAGGTTAGGAGAATAAGGTGGATGCATAAGAACCTCCAAAACAAATTTCCGGATATTCACGCGGGTCACTATCGATATGTTGTTCCAGATGGAACGCAACTCCTATTCTATTGGCCAAAGCTGGACGCTTCTGCGCAATTGCTTCCTTCACACGGTCTAACGGTTGAGAGTAAAGGTCCGAATAAAGAGTTTGCCCGTGGGTTAGCAGCTCTTACTAGTTGATTTCAACCTAACCTCATTAAATATATAGTGAAACCTTCTTGACCATCAATCCTGGCTTGGGCCACCGTCTCACTGCGATTCGACTTCAGCCAAGATTATCCATATTAATCCATCCATATTAATATTATAAATGCGAAAGTAACTCTGTCTGTCTGTTACTCTTTCACACCTAAACGACTGAACGGATTTTGATGAAATTTGGTATGATGATAGATGATAACCAAGAAATGGTCATAGGCTATAAATAATCACGCCATCGTTCTTAGGGGGTAGGCAGTAGGCAGATAACTAAATTGAGTTAGTGATTTTTAGTCGTTTTTGTTGGGACTTTTGCTCTTTAACGTCTAAACGGATGAACGGATTTTGATGAAATTTAGTAAGGTAATAGATGGTTACCTAAAAACGGATATAAGATCAAAATGATCACGTCATCGTACTTAGGGGGTAGGAAGTAGGCAGAAAACTGAATTGAGTTAGTGATTTTTTATGGTATTTGCTGGGAGTTTTGCTCTATCATGTCCCGGACGAAGTCGCGGGTAAAAGCTAGTATTAATATTATAAATGCGAAAGTAACTCTGTCTGTCTGTTACTCTTTCACGCCTAAACGGCTGAACGGATCTTGATGAAATTTGGTATGGTGATAGATGATAACCCAGAAATGGTCATAGGCTATAAATAATCACACCATCGTTTTTAGTGGGTAGGCAGTAGGCAGAAAACTGAATTGAGTTAGTGATTTTTTTATGGTTTTTGCTGGGAGTTTTGCCCTATCATGCCTAAACGGCTGATATACTTAGCCTTTAAAATATCTTGATTGTCAATAAACGTTTTTAGTGGAGCCAGGATTCTGTTAGCAGGTGATTTACGCCAGACTCTTCCAATAATTCCTGAATCAACTGTTATTGACGGGCTAATCGCATGCCTAAAATCATATAATTTGTGGTGACACATAAATAATCGCCAATTAACAACAAACATATGAGTGTTTTTGCAAAAATATCAAATTGCGATTGTAGAAGCAGTTGCAAATGGTAGGGTCGCTGTTGACAACTCGATGGATTAATAACATTTCCAACAGATTTCTGTCACTTCATTGACTCGAAAGAGAAGTTTTCCTGACATGAAACCTCAATATGATAACCATAAATGACTGATTGAATGACATACATTGGTGGTATAAAAAAGATATCGATGATCTTAATGCGACAGTTTAGAACTTCGGTCCAGGAGAGTTGACACAGCTACAAACCAGGATGGCGTAGTCAATTATCCCAAATTATTTAAAATTGCCTTACTATCACCACTCACTTTACAATTAAAAGTAGTGTGAGTTGTCATCCTGCTGCGTAACCTCGAGTAATCAATATCGTCGTCGAAGCCAAGATTGGACCAACGTAATTTAATGTATACCTTGCCACAAAAACGTGTGGCCGGGTCTGCTAGTTTCTTATAAATTAATGTTTTCAAATTGACTTGAACAAGGTAAATAGAAATACTTTTCATCACCATAATTCATTTGTCATCACCATAAGCCTGTTTATTTCAGAAATGTTTCGATTTGGTTTTGATTCAGCGACGGTTCGCAGATGCCAATTCGGCCCTTGACATAGATTCGTGTGGTCTCCATAGATAGAGCTTCTTTTGTATCTAGTCTTATTCAAATTCTCTTTAGTGCAATGTCTAGATCTGAACTTATCGAAGCAGTGCTTACATGATGGTCGGGCTCGATGATTTCCATTATTGTATCCATATTTTAAACTATTGGCCTTCCAGCGCTTGGTGCATCATTGGCATCAATACCGAAACGGAATCGTCGCAAGCAGAATTGCGCTGGATCGGCTATTACAATATCGAGACCATAAACACTATTCAAATGTTCAGCTATCTGGTTTACGTTTTCGCCTTCAACCAAGAAAAAATATGCAAAATGGCGTATTTTCTCTTTGGTAGTGTCCATCTTAAAAATCTCAGCCAAGTTGCACACCCCAACCGGAGTTCAATATAAAGAAAGTTTTTCTTTAAATATTATTTCTTATAAATTCCTGCTTTCAAATTGACTTAAACAAGGTCAAACAGTATTTATGTGAAAAACTAGCAAATAAATACAATAATTATAACAATGATTTGCACTAGCTTGTCAGGAAAAAAAGAAAAAACGAAAAAAAAATCAATTATGTATAAAAACGCACTGTAATTTGATAGGTGAAAACGATGAGGCATGTATGACTAAATGCAAATATTTGTAACTGCCTAATGAGATAAATGACTCAGTGACAGGCAGACAGCTAAATGGGATAAGTGAATTCGCAAATAGACAAAAGCAAACAAAAAATAATAGTCAGTACAATTACCAGCCAACAAGTGCAGCGTTTTCGGTGTGGGAACTGCTGAAAATAAAAACCAATAAGTGAAATCGACGCCAGCGACGAAAGAAACGGCAAGCGTAGGCAAATAAAAGATAAGTGGTGGGGAAGAGAAAGTATAAAAAATCCGCGTATACAAAAATATACTAACGTGTGAATATTTGAGCATTTATAAGCACACATACAAACGCACTTAACATAAAACGCCATAAAAATGGAGGCAAATACAAATAAAACAACACAAATAAAACGGCACAAACGAGCCAAGCAGTAATTGCACTTTTAATGTTAAAACTAGCTTGTATGTGTGTGTGTATGTGTGATTGTGTGGATTATAGGCGCCCAAATGTATGCTTTAATTATGTATGTTATGTCTGCATGTTAGCGAGTGGCAGTTGCGCGAAACGCTTGCGACTGTTGTTGCCCAGACACATGCTGGACGGAAATGTTTCGTTTTAATTACCAGCGCCATTCTTGGAATATTCGTAGAATTTCCGCTTTATTCACATGCAATACTCAATTTATCTCGCGCACATATGTGTGTGTGTGTGTACGAGCGTCTATAAATAAAGGAAATCGTAACATTTGTAGGCATACACAATTACCATAGCTTGTGTGAATTAATTTTATCTCGCACAGCTTAAATAAATCGCACGCTTAAATAAATTTCAATTTATATTTATTGAAGGTATACACACACATGCAAGTGCTGTAAACAACGGGATATAAGTAAATTATTGTTGTTTGTACAGTAGCTGGTCATTGAATTGTGAACGCTGTTAAGATTTTTAGTTTTCATAGAAAAAAAAAATAAAATTTTTGTTGTTGAAGTAGGAAGAATTTATAAAAAATATGATCCATGAAATTTTGGAAAGTTAATATTGATTTTTTATATTTAAAAAATTTAGAAAAAAAATTAAAAAAAAATAAATAATTTTTTTTAAATAGTTTTTCGGATAATTAAATTTTGGAATACTAATTTATATTTTTAAATAACAAAATTTTAACAATTTAAAAAAAATACTCAAACTTTTTTAAAATATTTTCATTTAATTTTTTTTTTATTTTATGTGAAAATCATATTTTTTTATTTAGTTGATTTTTTAGCAGTTCAGATTCAAAAAACGCAGTACTAAAATAAATAAAAAAGCATTTTTTGCGCATTTAAATAATTTTTTTTCAATTTCATGTATTTCTTTTCAAAAACGTTCCAATGTGCTTAATATGTCAATGTCTTCATAACAAATCTTTCATAATATTCTTTTTAAATTATGAATAGAGTATTCTATTCCACTCGCAACTCCAGTCAATTAACATAATAGCACATAATTTCGCACAGCCAAATTAATTTAATACATTAAGATTATAATTGAGAAACCAATTTTTGGCTTTCGCACTGTCGGCTGTAGACTCGATTAACGATCAGCTGTTAATATTTTTATTGCTGATTGCGATTTTATGAATAAACACAGCAAAATTCCAGCGTAAACATAAAGCATTCCAGTTTCAACTAGATTTGTATTCGATTCAAAATTAATATAGTAAATCAAGATTTTTCTTTTGTATGATAAATCGATTTAAACCAGCTCTTTAATCGAGCAAATACCGTTTAATTGATCAATTAACTCCTATGCGAAAAGGCTTTAAGATTCATATAGTTCCTAAATTTAGTTAATGGACAAACTGTATGTTTAACATAATATTTATCCAACATTTTGATTTTTATATAAATACTTAAGAAGCCAGTTTTAAAATTACATAAATTATATTTAACAAGTAAGGAAGGGCTAAGTTCGGGTGTAACCGAACATTTTATATTCTCGCAATTTATTTATTTAACTTTATTTATATTATATAATACACAATTTGACATATTCGTTCCACATATTCGTCATATATATTGTATAAAGTCCATTGGAAGGTGGAAACCATGATATTAGGTTAGAAGCACCGAGGTCCTCGTGTGCGATATATGGGCCTTAAAATCCTATGGTCCGATTTCGGCGATTTTTAGAATGGGGCTGCCACACTATAAATTCAGTATTTGTGCAAAGTTCTGCACCGATATGTTCGCTAGTACTTACTTTATATATTGTAAAGTAAACGATTCAGACCGTCTTCAAAGTTCTAGTATATAGGAAGCAGGCGTGGTTGTGAAGCGATTTGGCCCATTTTCACAACATATCATTGGGATGTTAGCAAGCTATTACAAATCAAGTTTCATTGAAATCGGTCGAGTAGTTCCTGAGATATGGGTTTTTGACCCATAAGTGGGCGACGCCACGCCCATTTTTCATTTTGTAAAAAAAATCTGAGTGCAGCTTCCATCTGCCATTTCTTATGTGAAATTTAGTGTTTCTGACTTTTGCGTTAGTGAGTTAACCCACTTTTAGTAATTTTCAACCTAACCTTTGTATGGGAGCTGGGCGTGGTTATTATTCGATTTCTTTAATTTTTGGACTGTATTAAGAATGGCTAAAATGGCTAAAAAAACGACTGCAGAAATTTTGGTTTATATAGCTCTATTGGTTTCCGAGATATGTACAAAAAAAAGGGTGCGAGGCCACGCCCACCTCCCCAAAAAAATTACATCCAAATATGCCCCTTCATAGTGCGATCCTTCTTACCAAATTTCATAGCTTTATTTATGGCTTAGTTATGGCATTTTATGTGTTTTCGGTTTTCACCATCTTGTGGGCGTGGCAGTGGTCCGATTTTGCTCATTTTCGAAAGCAACCTTCCTATGGTGCCAAGAAATAAGTGTGCCAAGTTTCATCAAGATATCTTAATTTTTACTCAAGTTACAGCTTGCACAGACGGACGGACGGACGGACGGGCAGACAGACATTCGGATTTGAACTCCACTCTTCACCCTGATCACTTTGGTATATATAACCCTATATCTAACTCGTTTAGTTTTGGGTGTTACAAACAACCGTTATGTGAACAAAACTATAATACTCTCTTTAGCAACATTTGTTGCGAGAGTATAAAAAGAAAACATTTTACTAATTATTTTTAGCCGGGTTGTTTGCTAGAAACATTAAGGTTATATAGTTAACCGATCTGAACAATTTCTTCGGAGATTATATTATTACCTTAAGCAGTAATCCATGTCAAATTTCGTGAAGATGCCACGTCAAATGCGAAAATTTTCCATACAAGCCATTGATTCCGATCGTTCGGTTTGTATGGCAGCTATATGCTATAGTGAACCGATCTGAACAATTTTTTCGGAGATTAAATTATTTCTATGAACAATAACTCACACCAAATTTCGTGAAGATATGTAGTAAAATGCGGAAGTTTTCCATACAAACCCTTGATTCCGATCGTTCAGTTTGTATGGCAGCTATATGATATAGTGGTCCGATATCGGCAGTTCCGACAAATGAGCAGCTTCTTGAAGAGAAAATAACATCTGCAAAAAATATCAAAACGATATCTTAAAAACTGAAGGACTAGTTCGTATATATACAGATAGACGGACGGACGGAAAGACAGACAGACGGACATGGCTAAATCGACTCAGTTCAACATACTGATCATTTATATATATGCTTTATAGGGCCTCCGACGCTTCCTTCTGGGTGTTACAAACTTCGTGACAAACTTAATATACCCTGTTCAGGGTATACAAATATAGTAATATGTATGTAGAAAAATATGGTATATCCTCCATGGTTATAATGATAAACGTAGAATTGCATTTGATTCTTACAATCAGATAACTTTCCATCACACTACCAAATTGTAGATCTAACCAAGCCTCTCATGTCAATTAAATTCCACTATCTTATACACTAAGATGTAATACCTGCCACGAATTAGTCACAAATTTATTAGAAACCAGTTGAATATGATTTAAATCCAGACTGAAATTAATTTTTAAATTTCATTCAATTTAATTCACTTTGAAATTTGAACTAAAAATTGTTTTTGCGCATAAATGTAGGCAACACTTCCATGCTCAACATCACCAAACATTTAATACTTCTGCACATACAAAAAAATGTTGCCTACATTTAGGATAATATGGAAATTGATATCGAATAAATTTGTCTGTTATTATAAAATTTCAATGAAATACAATATATGTGACCTGGTCTACGGAAAGGGGGCTTAGGTGTCAAAAACTCAATTTTCACTTTTTAGTTGATTCGGATGGATGGATGGAGAGTTGTTTATTATTAACAGCTGTTTCCCAGAAAACTAGTTTTCGCACGTTAGCTCCCTTTTCGTAGGCCACATATAATAATATAATTGATATATTTATTTTATAATTATAAGGAAAACAATTAAAATTTCCATTTCGTTAATTTTTTGGTAATATTATTATAATTTTTTTCATTTTACTGAACATATTATAATGAACAGCGACTGTAGCTTGCCATTTTATGAGTTTTAAATTTATATTTTAATGTGGATTGCAGGAGTATACACGCGTAAACATGTTAACACAGACATATATACAAGAGTATATTTGCAACACGCTCTCTCGTTTAAGGACCACATAAAAATTAAATAACTCAGTATTTTGTACTTGTTTATGTGCAACAACAATAATAAATATTTCATATATATAGCTCTAGGCGTGCAATAACTCATGTGCGCATGTATGTATGTGTAGGCGTATGTTCACTGCGATTATCAATATGCGCTAAAAAATATGCCACTCATCATGGAGGAGTTAATAAAGTGGCATTGCGCACACATATCACACAATCTTTGTACATATAAAAAGGTGTGTGTATACGCATGCATGCTATTTAAAGCATTTCACAATATGCAACAGCCAATTAATTTGCAGACATATGCCGCACACAATTGTTGTTACTATATATTATTCTCCTGCTGGTGGCTTTAAAGCCTACAAGTATGCTTGGTATTTTTAGCGCACCTTTAAAGTTGTGCGGTGATTTATTTTTTACCTCGCCGCCAATACACAGTTCTCCCCTCACTTTAATGGTATGCAGAGTGGCATTCCAACGAAAATGACGTCACTTTACTCTATTTCTGACAACTCTCATGCTCATGCTATAAATTGCACGCTTAATAGCCATAACGTAGGCAATTATCTATTTTTAAAGTTTCATAATTGCCTGACTGGCTTTGTAGTTTTGCGGTTAGTCATTCTTGCTTGGCATCTGTTTAATGCTGGAAAAGTCATTAAAAATAGAAATTTTTACATGCATAATTGAATTATGGTTTTTATTGGTGGTTTGGAAAGTTCAGCTCGTTACTCATACGCACTGACTGACCCAAATCAATGTTAATGCCATTAACGAATTTTGGAAAAGTTTTGCGTGCAATTATATTTGTGATTTGCTCTAATGTGTGAGGAATGTTTGCAATTTTGGCTGATATTTTGTGTTTAGGATAATTTAATGAGTGTATGTGTGAGTATAGTAGAGATACTATAGTAGAGAAATACTTTTTTATCAGTACTTCAGATAATTATGATTTTTCCTTTTCCTATGTATTTCACTGATTTTCCAAGTTTTTAATTATTGAAGTTATACTTCTTATACGACTTCGAAAAAGGTTGCGATAATTGTTTAACGCTTTAGTGGAGAGTGAATAGCGTTGAACAATTAACGCGAGAGAGAGAGAGTGAGTGAATGAGAGTAAAGCAGAGAACTTAAAGCACTTGTCATGCTTATGCTATTTGAGCAATTCTTGTTTTTGTAGAACAATGTTTAAATTTTTGGTTGGTGACATATTCACATGTGTACGCATATGTATGTTTTAATGCTTGTGCATTATTTGTTTTTCTTTCGTTTCTGTTTCATTTTTGGGATTTCTCAACTATTTTGTGTGACTTTTGCTTGAAATACTCTGCGTTGGCCGTTGAAAAGTTAAGACTATACTTCACAGGATCATTTCTGTAGTCAGTCTTCATTTACTTTCTTTGTAAATCGAAAGTATTAGTACCCTCGATGAGGTGGTATATCGTTTTATCTGACAGCGTGACGTTTATGAACTTCATTTCTAGTTTTGTCTTGTTGTTGTCAACTGCAGGTTCGCAAGCTTTTGTAGAAATTATCGGAGAACCAGTAGAGTATAGCGCACAACCGGTACTCCTTGCGGGAGATTTCAATGTAAATTTCTCATTGCCAGAAGCTGAACCATTACTGACATACTCAGAGAGAAATTTTCATTAGAAATGATCAATGGAAGAAATGATCCTACGACAAAAGAAGGTACGACTATTGATGCGGTATTCGCGAGAAATATAGATAAAATAGATGTAAGACATTTCATATCGTATTTTAGTTACATAATCTAATTGTAAATATTATAGATATCAATCCGTCAGAACCCAGAAATGATAATTGATTTGGACTTTGCTTTATAAAATGTACATAATAAATTTATAAAATGTGAATTTAAGAAGGTGTTGGTCACTCCACTATATTTTTATCATTTCCCTCTCGCTAGTTTTCTTTCATACAAAATTATATGCATTTCTTGGAATATCACTAAGAAGTATAACTTCATCCGCGCATAGGGACCCACGCACCAGTTTTTTTTCTCTATCTTTCTATCTCTTTATTTTGAAGTATTCCATTCTTTCGTTGCCTTTATGCTTATTCTTTCATTTCTTCTTAAAGGCTATTCAAATTTTAAAATAGGAGAAGTTGAGACTATACTTTAGATTATTTCTGTGAA
Source organism: Zeugodacus tau (assembly GCA_031772095.1). Lineage (NCBI taxonomy): Eukaryota > Metazoa > Arthropoda > Insecta > Diptera > Tephritidae > Zeugodacus > Zeugodacus tau. The sequence goes on from CM062651.1 coordinate 4,836,016, forward strand.
GCAAATGTGTCTAATTTTATTCCTAAAAGCAGTAGATTATTTAGTATCCGTAAACAATTAGAGCATCTATGGTACAGTATGGGACTTAGATGTACATATGGAACTTAGTATTGGGAAAGAAATTGATAGACCTTGTTGATAGTTTTTATTTATGAATAGCACAATGATTTCGATGGTTTAAAATTTCCTAGGCTAAGGTCCAAAGGCTGACCCTAACGACGGGTGTTGCGATGGATCCCACTTGGACAGCGAAAAGCGCCATTGTGGAGCTAAAAGACTCCTGAATAATTGCTGTCTATACTCAGATGTCTTCTGACTTGGATGTACCACCGAAGCGCCTTGGGCCTAGTTTATTTTATTTGTATTCCATTCGCTCAAGTTCGCTTGGTTCGCTAAAGATATAGCTTCAACTTTAGTTTTGCGAATGTTGTACACTGTAGGCGGAAATAATTTCATGTTTCCAACTTGCCGTTCTCCATGCAGTTGTGGCTGTTTTTGTACCTCATCGTAAGGAATGCCTATTCCGCACAGTTCGATGAGAACTCCATCGTTCTTGAACCGATCTAAACCGAGCTCTTTAGTTCCACTTTGGGTCAAAAGCATCATGCAACCGAGCAGGTTCTGGTTATTAGGTAGGCTTTATCGGGCTCGGGAGAGGTCCAGTGATCCAGTGCAAGAGCACAAGAGTACGCATATTACAGAGGAGAACAAGAGGAGACTTGGCTCGTTCCCAACATGGTGGAATAGGACGATGAAGTGGCATTTCTGGCGAGCTAATTCGTACAGCACTTGCCAACGATTGTGCTGTGACCCGGCACCTAGCGATAACGATACAAATTTCCACTTTTACATACTAATACATATACGAAACAGTGAAATATGTCGTAATTTATCAAAAACAAAAACAACTTTTAACATTTTAATTTATTAAATTCATTACAAATATTTCGCTCATACATCCTACCCCAAATAAACGCTAAAAAGGTTGCCCACAGCCGTTCATTTAATTTCACACACAAACACATACATACTTCCCTGCCTACATCCACCCACATGCCATGAATGAGGGTGTGTGTGTTTGAGTTACAAATACTGCGGGCTTATTAAACGCCTCATTGCATTTTTCTAATTGTTATACAAATAGACATTTGACAAATATTTAATATGAGCTTTTGTGTACACACACAAGCAAACAATATAATTGCGTTGTTGTAATTTGGCAAAAACAAACAAACAAACAAATACACGAACACATGAGCGTTAACCGCAATTGTGTGTTGTGACGTTATTATTATGTTGTGTTTGTTGTTGTTATTTTGCTGTCATTTAAATTGTAACGGTAGATTTTTGTCATTTAACTTGGCTTATCGCTTATATGTATCAGATGTCAACACCGGTCGAGATGTGGGTACATTGTTGTTATTGGCTTTATCATTTGCTAATGAAGTTATCCATAGAAACTAACATCAAACACACGCACGCATATGAACACATACAAACATATGAATGAACATGTGATAGTTACATTAATAGTTTTGTTGTTGTTGTTTTCCTTTGCTGTTGACACTTGCTGACTCGTGCATGAAAATATCACGCAGTTTCGCATAGTTCCCGCACACTAACACACAAACGCTCTCATATATGAGTCCATATGTATACACAGGTGTATATGTATGCGTGTATTTACTTATGTATATACTTAGACGAAACATCTGTATTTGGTCTGTTCATGGATTAGTGCAAACAGTTGTTGTTGTACATGCGGTTTTGGATTCGATTTTCTAAGCCAGTTGACATTGAACATAATATTAATGATTAAAATAATAATGACACATACGAGTATGTACAACTACAGCTAGCTTAGTTCGAATTTCCACCTGCCATGTAGCGTAGAATTTAAAATTTTTACGTGCCATTTATGTTAAGTGTGCTGTTATTTTACTAGGATTAGATTCCACTGCCTTCGAGTACACCTTGAACTTTAGTTTCGATGTGAAATACACGGACTTAAAATGTAATATTGCCTAAAAGAGCAATAGCTATCTATCAATTGGTACAGGAAACTTAATTTAATTTCACAGATAGCATCATATGGAACTGTTCGACTTGTTACTTATTAGATGTGAGTTTGGAATGTGAAAAAATGCTTTGAAGAAATCAACTTTGTGGAGCTCCTCGTACGACAAGTGCTAGAAAACTGTGAGTGATTTGATTACTGGCATCCCTCTTAGTTCCTACATGCCTTGAAGCTCTTTTTCCAGACCCAAGTGAGTTCGTGGCTGGAAATCAGCTTTATTGATAGGTCTTATGTAGGACTAACAAAGTTCCTCGAGGTCTTTATGCATTTCCCTGGTACTTTTCACTAAAAGTCGTTGGTCCTCAATTTAAAAAGTGTCTACCTACAAGGCAAACGCCACAACGTGACGTTATCTCTTGATATTGTAACATTATATAGATGTGTTAAAAAAATAACGGGAATTTTCGTTTTTATGAAAAAAAAATTATTTCTCAGTCTACATTAATGGTGTCGACTTCAAAATAGTCCCTATTCGATATAATGCTCTTATGCTTGCGCTTCTTCTACTCGTCGGAACACGAAACACTTCTCAAACTCGATTTGTGGGATAGACTCTGGTTCTATCAGCAATTCCTCGTATGCTTGTAAAACCACGGTCCTTTAAGGTTCTCCTTATTTTTAGAAACGGGAAAAAGTCTCACGGAGCAATGTATGGCAAATATGGAGGCTGGGGTATCGTTACAGTATGTATGTATGTATGTATGTGATTGGCGTTGCAACCGTTTAGCCGGTTATAGCCGAATCGACGATAGTGCGCCATCTCTCTCTCTCCTTCGCAGTTCGGCGCCAGTTGGAGATCCCAAGTGTAACCAGGTCGCTCTCCACCTGGTCCCTCCAACGGAGTGGAGGCCTTCCCCTTCCTCGGCTTCCACCGGCGGGTACTGCATCGAACACTTTCAGGGCTGGAGTGTTTTCGTCCATTCGGACAACATGACCTAGCCAGCGTAGCCGCTGTCTTTTTATTCGTTGAACTATGTCAATGTCGTCGTATAACTCGTACAGCTCATCGTTCCATCGTCTGCGGTATTCGCCGTTGCCAATGTTCTTAGGACCATAAATCTTGCGCAAAATTTTCCTCTCGAAAACTCCTAGTGTCGTCTCATCTGATGTTGACATCGTCCAAGCTTCTGCACCGTAGATCAGGACGGGGATGATAAGCGACTTGTAGAGCTTGATTTTGGTTCGTCGAGAGAGGACTTTACTGTTCAATTGCCTACTCAGTCCAAAGTAGCACCTGTTGGCAAGAGTTATAGTATTACAGTTACGTTACAGTATTGTTTTATAATAAATCGAGCAGTAAAACAAGAAAAAACGTTAACTGCGGCTGTACCGAAGCTAATATACCCTTCACAGGTGCATTTCTTTTAGTAACTATGTGTTTAAGCAAATCTAAAGACGTAAGAAAAAGTAAGTAAAGAAATAGAACACATTTTACTAATTCTTTGCCGGGTTGTTTGCTAGAAACATTAAGGTTATATAACTATCCGATCTGAACCTTAAGCAGAAATCCATGTCAAATTTCGTGAAGATACCACGTCAAATGCGAAAATTTTCATTTTCATTTCAAGCCATTGATTCCGATCGTTCGGTTTGTATGGCAGCTATATGCTATAGTGAACCGATCTGAACAATTTTTTCGGAGAATAAATTATTTCTGTGAACAATAACTCACACCAAATTTAGTGAAGATACCACGTCAAATGCGAAAATTTTCCATACAAGCCATTGATTCCGATCGTTCGGTTTGTATGGCAGCTATATGATATAGTGGTCCGATATCGGCAGTTCCGACAAATGAGCAGATTCTTGAAAGAGAAAATAACATCTGCAAAATTTCAAAACGATATCTTAAAAACTGAAGGACTAGTTCGTATATATACAGACAGACGGACATGGCTAAATCGACTCAGTTCAACATACTGATCATTTATATATGTATATACTTTATAGGGTCTACGACGCTTCCTTCTGGGTGTTACAAACTTCGTGACAAACTTAATATACCCTGTTCAGGGTATAATTATTGAGCGCTTGGATACATCATGTGATGACACTTTTTCTACAATGGCCAATGGCGACTGCCAAGAATTGGTTTAATTAATTTCAAAAATTTTGGATTTTTTTAAGAATTAGAATTTATAGATTCTGTTGTCGAAAGATACGTTCTTCAAAAATACAAGAATATTTACTGTTTCATACTCGAAACATAGATCGAAACAGTATTTCATTCAGATTCCTCGCCAAACCGCCAACGCATGCCAAACCACGAGTTCATATGTGGGCGCGTTTGTGTGCGCATAAATTCAATTTGTGTAGTATGTCAAATGTCAGTGAATACGAAATACCAGTGGTATGCGCGTGTACGTAATTCAGCAGTATGTGACGCACAAACACACACACACTCTCTAAACATTTATCTAAACCGTTATAACTGTGTATCCACGCATGCATCGCTACTTTGGCATATGTGTTGGCGTGTGTGTCTGTCCATGTGCATTGCATGCTTTGAATTTCATTTGTGCGGAAATTATGCAGCATATATATTTTGTATTCACCATTTTGGCGTGGGACAGTGACAGCTAGAGAGATGCGTAAATGAAAATGTTCAGGTGTGTGTATATGTATGTATATGTGTGGTTATAAATATATTAACTTGTGCATCCATAATGTGACCGCATTCACGAAATCGTGTACCATAAATTTATATCCCTATCTGCAGTGTTGTGTGTGTGTCTTGACATCTTTGGTTTCGGCGACTTTGTTATTTATTGGCTGTGCGAAAATGTGCGGTCCAATTCAATTCAAAATTCTGCTTCCCTTCCAAATACCGTTACTTCGATTTTGTTTTTGTACCAAACCTTAGCTATTATTTTCGCATTTTTAATAGCAATAAAATTTCAATTATATGTTTTCAAATTCTTTTTGGCTTCGGCTTTGTTAGCTAATTTACAAAAATTTTCATGGTTTATGAGAAATATCCTTAAACTCTTGAAGTTAGATTTTTCTAATACGAACGAGAGTTTATTTTATAATGTAGGGGTAGATTTAACTAATGAATCCCACTTACATATATATCTTCATTAATCCTCTCTCAATATTTCAGAGAAGGTTTCTCTCGAACAGGACGTTAAATGTTGCCTCGAATAAAATATCGGTGACGACCTGTTAGGAAGAATGTTTTTCCGGTAATATTGTAGGATAATTTGTCATTAGACCCTTGATACTCCTTAGATCATATAGGTCTCAAATCTTAAATTTAGGTGTAAAAGTCCTCTCAGTTGTCCCTTCCACTCCTGCTTACTCACGTTGCATCTTAACTCGACTTTATACCAAAGGCTCGTAACCAAAAACAATCGTTAAACTCTCATTAAACACCACCTCAATGATACAAATAGCGACTATATAGAGATACAACCCCTTTGTGCTATAAAATTGGTCTCATTGTTTCCTGTTTTTTTTTGAGTTAAACTTAGTGTTTATTTCGTAATCCCGCAAACTCGAGTTAATATATAGCTCTACAACTTTGCTTCCGACGTATTTTTGTAAATTTTTCTTTGTATAAAAACGGTAACAAATGTCGATGAGCCTCAGCCGCACTTTTCTTGGAATTAAAAAAGAAAAGCAAAATTTTTCGCAAACGTCGAGAATTCGGCTCAAAAAGTGACATTTTCAGTGGAGAATAAGTTTGGGATGCAAACAGATCTCTACAAATATTTTGCTGGGTGAATGTTGACACAAATGTTCAAGATCGATATAAAAAAAATCGATTTAATCGACCAGTGCTTGACCCTAAAGACATCTATTGGAAAACGGCGGAAGCAAAGTTGTAGACTTAACAATATATATTCTTGACTGTTGTTCATAATCTTTAACTCAATTTTTAAAAGTTCTTCATAAACTCAAAGTTTTTTAAACTCGAGTTTAATAATGATTTTGACAGTTCTTCATAAACTCACAATGATAAACTCGACCTTAATCATGGTTTTGGTAGATATTCATAAACTAAAAGAGTTTAATGATAATTTTGACAGCAAAACTCAAAATTTTTAAAATCGAGTTTAGTGATGATAGATATTAAAACCAAATTTTAAACTCGATTTTAAAGATGATTTTGATTTTTATTCATAAAATTTTTAAACACGTGGTTAAGTTTTTCATTAACTTAAAATTTTTAAACTAGAGTTTTATAATGATTTTGACAGTTCTTCTTAAACTCAACATGTTAAACTCGAGTTTTATGCTGATTTTGACAGTTCTTCGTAAACTCAAAATGTTAAACTCGAGTTTATGGAAATTTTTATTGTTATACATAGTTTAAGAATTTTTTAACTCGAGTTTAATGACGATTTTGGTAGTTATTCATAAACTCAAAAATTTTAATCTCGGATTTAAACAAAATATTGACAGTTATTCGTAAAAACAATAACTTTAAATCCGAGTTTGTTAGTAAACATTGAGTATTACAGTACTTAATTACTAAATTTTTAATAAGTAAATTTTCAGCACTCAATTATGCCTTTTGCATACATATAATATGTCTACGGATAATTTCCTTACCCACAAGCGCAGCTCACATTATTTGTACGTAATTCCTACAAAGCAACTACCCTCTTCTTGGCTACTACAATTAGCATAATTTAAATGTTTTTGTTTTACTTCTTTCCGTGCCATATTTTTGCTATTCTCTTATTGCCTTAAATTGCTGGCGTATTTTCATTACTCCATTTACACTTTTCCACTGTCCTTTTATTTAATTTTCCTATGCAGATGTATTTATGTAGATTTGCGTGGTTTTTTTTCCGTGTGGCTCGACAAACAAATGTTTGCTCTTTTGCGGTACTTTGGCTGCCAAATGTGTACAAAAAGTTTTGCATTTAAAATTCCGCAAAGAGTTTGCACTGCAAAGTTTAATTGCATTATTTTTTGCTGCCAATGGTTGGCCGCTAGAACCCCAGCCAGTTTATATAAATTTGGGTCAAAAGTTTAGGCTGACATAAATTGCATGTGTTTCAAGTGGGGCCTAAAAATTTTTTCTCGCATAAAAAACACAAATAAAAGGTAATTTCCAGGGAGTTAAGTGTGTGTGTATTTTTGTAATGGAGTAAATTGTTTTAATAACTCAAATAAAACTGTAATTGAGTAATATATTATATACGACTGGAGTCATAACATGAACTAAATTTTTCAAAGACTATGGACTATTTTGCTGCTTTGGAACTGAGATTTGTAAAATTTACGAGAGAAAAACATCGCAAATAATTCGAAAAAATACTTTCTTTGAGGTCATATCCCTCAATCGTTTCGCTCAGAAACATACCAGTCTCTATAGTTATAGATTACTTGGTGGAGACCAACAAGCTAAAATCTAAGACCTTACGACAAAATATAGCTTGAACTCCACCTGGAAGCTCGGGAATGAATTATTTCAGCTGAAGCTCGAGAAAAAAGCTGAAGGAAGTTAGACTTAAAGAACTTACTATGTTCACTAGTGTATTTGGTCCGGACATATCGGGGGGAATTTGGAAGATCAATCAACTCGTCAAATAAGCTGATATACTATTATTTAAATTCATAATATATATTTCGGATTTCACTATATAAAGCTTCCATAGGCAATGAGTGAGAGCTCCCCAGCAGGCAACATATATTTTCCGAGCTTATGAGTGATATTTGACCTATCCACTACTTATGGGTAATGGTAGACAATAAGTGAGAGCTTTCCAGCAGACAAGATAACTTTTTTGAGCTCATGAGCAAGTTTTAACCTTTCAACATCATATAAGCCTATAGAAAAAGAATTCCAAATATGTGTCTCAGGAATTCTTTTACCGTTCTTCAATATAATTTTTTACCTTTCAGTGCAAGTTTTTCGATCTTAATACTCTCGCAACAAAGTTGCTAAAGAGAGTATTATAGTTTTGTTCACATTACGGTTGTTTGTAAGACCCAAAACAAAAGGAGTTAGATATAGGGTTATATATACCAAAGTGATCAGGGTGAAGAGTAAAGTTCAAATCCGGATGTCTGTCTGTCCGTCCGTGCAAGCTGTAACTTGAGTAAAAATTAAGATATCTTGATGAAACTTGGCACACTTATTTCTTGGCACCATATGAAAATGAGCACAATCGGACCACTGCCACGCCCACAAAATGGCGAAAACCGAAAACATATAAAGTGCCATAACTAAGCCATAACTAAAGCTATTGAAATAAAATTTGGTACGAAGGATCGCACTATGAAGGGGCATATTTGGATGTAATATTTTTGGGGAAGTGGGCGAGGTCCCGCCCCAAATAGGTTTTTTGTATATATCTCGCAAACCAATAGAGCTATATAAACCAAACTTTCTTCTTAATACAGTCCAAAAATGAAAGAAATCGGATAATAACCACGCCCACCTCCCATACAAAGGTTTGGTTGGAAATTACTAAAAGTGGGTTAACTCACTAAAGAAAAACGTCAGAAACACTAAATTTTACAGAAGAAATAGCAGAAAGAAGCTGCACTCAGATTTTTTTACAAAATGGAAAATGGGCGTGGCGTCGCCCACGTATGGGTCAAAAACCATATCTCAGGAACTACTCTACCGATTTCAATGAAACTTGGTTTGTAATAGTTTCCTTACAACCCAATGATATGTTGTGAAAATAGCCAAATCGCTTCACAACAACGCCTATTTCCTATATACCAGAACTGTGAACGGTGCTTCTAACCTAATATTAGGGTTTCCAACTTTCAATGGACTTTATACAATATATATGACGAATATGTGGGTCAAATTGTGTATTATAATACATATATATAATAATATAATATATATAGTTATATATAATATAAATAAAGTTAAATAAATAAATTGCGAGAGTATAAAATGTTCGGTGACACCCGAACTTAGCCCTTCCTTACTTGTTGATATTTGTTTACGGTTTCTTACGTTCTCACGAATTAGCTCGGACTAAAATCGTAATATTTTCAATTACAGGTTTCAGGATTTCAAAGATTTACAGTTTCTAGAACTCAAATTCTTTATAACACCATTCTATTTCCAAGACAGTACGAATAACTTAAGCTCTCGCTTCCTTTGACCAATTCCTCTTACAGTTATGTAAGTTTGATTGTATTTGTTGTTGTGTATATTTGTATGTATTTATGCAAATGAAAATGCACCACTCTGCCAACAACAGCACGAACTTTGGCCACCCACCGTAGCGAAACTTTTCACACTAAATTACCAACTTGCCGCTGATGCAGCATAAATATCCATAATGGCTGCAGTTGCTGCTTAAATGAGCAGGAAAAAAGCGTTGAATTGTATACGCGAAGTACGGGTATATTAAAAAATGTACATACCGATATAGGAGACCGCGGATGAGATTTTGTTTCGTTGCTGTCCCACTTAGGCGCTCAGCCAATGCACTTCTGCCATTTTTGGCGATATTTCATGGCCATTGACAATGGACGATTCTTGAATTGCTGTGCACACACTTTTCCCCATTTGATCTATGGTTTTGTGCGCTTACGTATTAGTTAGTAGTTGGTGGTGTTCTTTTGTGAATGCCGATATGTAGGACACTACAGATATGTAACTTCAACGCACCTGAGCGCAAGTGCAATAAATTTATGGTGAAAGTAAGGAAAAATAAATAATTTTTCAAGATTTGTGAAATAGTTTTACAAATTGTTTGGTGTTCTTTTAGGATTCTAAGTTTCCGTTAAATTTTAATGGGAAGTTTAACTATTGGTTAACGCAGGGTGACTCATAGTACGCGTTGAACTCCTCATAGAAATATCTTCACTTACTCATATTGATTTTAGTTAAATTATAAATCCAAAATATACAGAGAAATTATTTTAAAATATCAGAGTAGAGTATCAGTGTATTGGGGATCCAAACAAATGTCTCACAGAGCCTCATAACATTTTTTATGCTTCAAAGTAATTATTTAACTTTCAGTGCTTATTTTTCTGGTTGTGATATTTCATTACGGTTCTGTGAGTACACACGAGTGATTAACTTGGACTAAAATCGAAATATTTTCAGTTTCAAATTTCAATTTTCAAAGTCTTCAGTTTCTAGACTGTTAGAATGTGTTTGAATTCCTAACTTTCTTTTAACTATTGAAATCTACTTAAACCGGTACTAATTCAAAAACCTCAACCCGCACTAAGCTCAGTGATCAACTTCTCAACCACCCAGATCCATCCTCAGCATATTTAATGACACATATGTACATTAAAAAAAAAAATTTAAACCATTCAGTCAAGTATGCAATTTATGACCACAAAGTCGAAATTCTTAATCCATCATGCACTCTGCCCTCTATAGAACAGTCTTATCACATTTCACATTTTCTCATTCACTAAGATAATATTTTCACTATGCTTTGTCAGCAAAATTTCGACGCAGTTGACTCTCTGTGTGGCCTTTTTAACTGTTGTTCACTTTGACAATTTCCGTTTGTCTGTCGGTCTCACTGGTTGATTCCGGCTTTTAACATGTTACAGTGTGCTCATGTACAAGTGTGCCTGAGTGTGTGTGTTAAGTTGTTTTTGGTTGATTCAATTTAAATTCCGTTTGGGAAAGTTTTTTAATTAAATCTCAAATATATATTTGTAGTTAGGCAATAATATATAGGTTAGGAATGTACATATGTATGTATACATGTGTTCACATTCTTTTACACAGCCGACATTCCTTTGGGTGCATTCATGCCTTTTATATACTAAATATATTGGTTTCAATTTAACATTAGGGTGTGGCAATTTGCACAAATAATTAGTTTTTCAGAATATCTAAAATCGCCTTTCACAATGCGACAAATAACAAAAGTCATCTCTTTGAAAATAACGGATTCTTTTTACTAGACCTACTTCTTTCGAATATTGGCCTTAATGCTCATATCCTTAAGTGGTAACCCATGAAAAATTAGGATTTTAGTGCATTTTTTTTAAAGAAAGTACTGGGTCGAATGTTTCAAAGTTTTTTTGGACATAATAAGGTGTACTTTCAACTACATTTTAAGATTTTTATTTTGCAAAAATTTTGAAAAATAAAGGAGTTATGGGTTGTCTTGGGAGGTGCCAAAAAAAAGTTCCCCAACTGCTGACATGATTCCGGCCGAATGAGTAACTGAAACACATAAATTGAAAAAGGCTATTAAAGTTGAATATATTCCCTATGATTATTGAAAAATATCAAACATTAACAAAATGTCGTAGTTCTGAAAAAAAAAATTGGATTTTTTAGGTAAAAAATGGTCGTTTTTTTTAATTCCAAATTGACAATTTTCAACAAATCAAAAAGATCGTAGGTCATTGTATAGTAAATATATTCAAGAACATTCGGTTTAAATTTGATGTTGTCAGTAATTTTGTGAAAAGTCGTTTCGAGAAAAACGCGTTTAAAGTTTCGACTATAGCGGCTTATACCTATGAGCGTTTGCTCTTTAGAACGCTGCCATTCAAAAACTATTCAATATACGCTTCACAGGATATTTTTAAAATTATAAACTATCGAATAAGCAAAAAATAAAAAATCGATTTTTTGAAAATGTCACACCGGTATACGCCTTTAAGAAAAAAACTATATTGCTGATTGCTGATTCGCTTTGAGAAAACGCGAATAACTTATTTGTTCTATCAACATATATCTTATAATAATAATTTATTTAGTTTTGAATGTTAATTAAATGAATAAACAACTTGATATTTACATATGAACTGAGTTGTTTACTTATTTTGTGATGTTATTTGTCTTTGTTTTTATTTTGTTACTTACTAATTTACTAAATAAAGTTGTTGATGAAAGAATCGGCATCGGCATCGGCCGATTCTTTGCCAACTGGCCGATTAATCGGCATCGGCCAAAATTTTGGTATCGGTCGGACACTATTCTTCTTCTTCTTGACTGGCGTAGACACCGCTTACGCGGTTATAGCCGAGGCCAAAACAGCGCGCCACGTATCCCTTCTTCTGGCAGTTTGGCGCCAATTGGTTATACCAAGCGAGGCCAGGTCCCTCTCCACCTGGTCCTTTCATCGGAGTGGAGTTCTCCCTCTTCCTCGGCTTCCACCAGCGGGTAATAATCGAATACTTTCAGAGCTGGAGCACTTTCATCCATTCGAACAACATGACCTAGCCAGCGTAGCCGCTGTTTTTTTATTAGCTGGACTATGTCTATGTCTTCGAATAACACATACAGCTTATCGTTCCATCGTCTGCGGTATTCGCCTTTGCCAATGTTTAAGGGACCATAAATCTTCCGCAAAACTTTTCTCTCGAAAACTACTAGTGCCGTCTCATCGGATGTTGACATCGTCCACGCTTCTGCACCGTAAAGTAGGACGGGAATGATGAGAGACTTGTAGAGTTTGGTTTTTGTTCGTCGAGAGAGGACTTTACTTTTCAATTGCCTACCTAGTCCATAGTAGCACCTGTTGGATAGAGTGATTCTGCGTTGGATTTCCAGGCTGCAATTGTTATTGCTGTTAATGCTGGTTCCCAGGTAGACGAAATTATCTACAACTTCAAAGTTATGACTGTCAACAGTGAAGTGGGAGCCAAGACGCGAATGCGCTGACTGTTTGTTTGACGACAGGAGATATTTCGTCTTGCCCTCGTTCACCACCAGACCCATACGCTTCGCTTCCTTATCCAGTCTGGAGAAAGCAGAACTAACGGCGCGGGTGTTGTTTCCGATGATATCGATATCATCGGCGTACGCCAGTAGCTGTACACTCTTATAGAAGATTGTACCTTCTCTATTTAGCTCTGCAGCTCGTATTATTTTCTCCAGCATCAGGTTAAAGAAATCACACCAGAGTGAGTCACCTTGTCTGAAACCTCGTCTGGTATCGAACGGCTCGGAGAGGTCCTTCCCGATCCTGACGTAGCTTTTGGTGTTGCTCAACGTCAGCTTACATAGCCGTATTAGGTTTGCGGGGATACCAAATTCAGATATCGCGGCATAAAGGCAGCTCCTTTTCGTGCTGTCGAAAGTAGCTTTAAAGTCGACAAAGAGATGGTGTGTGTCGATCCTATTTTCACGGGTCTTCTCCAAAATTCGGCGCATGGTGAATATCTGGTCTGTTGTTGATTTTCCAGGTCTAAAGCCACACTGATAAGGTCCAATCAGCTTGTTGACGGTGGGCTTTAGTCTTTCACACAATACGCTCGACAGAACCTTATATGCGATGTTGAGGAGGCTTATCCCACCTTAATTGGCGCAAATTGTGGGGTCTCCCTTTTTGTGTATTGGGCAGAGCACACTGAGATTCCAATCGTCAGGCATGCTTTCTTCCGACCATATTCTGCAAAGAAGCTGATGCAAGCACCTTATCAGCTCTTCGCCGCCGTGTTTGAATAGCTCGGCCGGTAATCCATCGGCCCCCGCAGCCTTATTGTTCTTCAAGCGGGTAATTGCTATTCGAATTTCTTCACGGTCGGGCAATGGAACATCTGCTCCATCGTCATCGATTAGGGAATCGGGTTCGCCATCTCCTGGTGTTGTACTTTCACTGCCATTCAGCAGGCTGGAGAAGTGTTCCCTCCACAAACTCAGTATACTCTGGTCATCAGTAACTAGATCACCTCTGGGGGTCCTACAGGAGTGTGCTCCGGTCTAGAAACCTTCAGTTAGTCGCCGGATCATTTCGTAAAATTTTCGAGCATTACCCCTGTCGGTCAGTTTGTCAAGCTCTTCATACTCACGCATTTCGGCCTCTTTCTTTTTTGTCTGCAAATGCGTCTCGCTTCCCTCTTCAGCTCTCGGTATCCTTCAACTGTTCATCATACCAGCTGTTTTTTTTACTTTTCCGAAAACCAATGGTTTCGGTTGCAGCTGTACGTAAGGAGTTTGATATGCCGTCCCACAGCTCCCTTATACCGAGATGCTGATGAGTGCTCTCAGAGAGCAGGAGTGCAAGTCGAGTAGAAAATCGTTCGGCTGTCGGTTGTGATTGCAGCTTCTCGATGTCGAACCTTCCTTGTGTTTGTTGACGTGTGCGCTTTTCTACACAGAGGCGGGTGCGTATCTTAGCTGCTACAAGATAGTGGTCCGAGCCGATGTTGGGACCACGAAGCGTACGCACATAAGAAACACTGGAGACATGTCGTCCATCTATCACAACATGATCGATCTGGTTGCGAGTGATTCGATCCGGGGACAGCCAAGTAGCTTGATGGATTTTCTTATGCTGGAATCTAGTACTACAGACGACCATTTTTATGTGGTGGGTCCCAAATCCTACGCACAACCGCATAAGCGGGTTTCGCCTTCTCACTTAAGCTCGCCTCCAAACGGATATCTGTTGGCTACCCAGAGGATACTTGGTCTAAGACCGGAAGTCGTGAGCTGCTTGAACCACATGAAAAAGTATCGTTCCTGGCCACTCCCAAGTGAATGACAGTCAGAAACTTTCCTCACATACGTGAACTTCTACATATGACTCCAGCCGCCTTTCACAATGCGACAAATAACAAAAGTCATCTCTTTGAAAAAAACGGATTCTTTTTACTAGACCTACTATTTTCGAATATTGGCCTTAATGCTCATATCCTTAAGTGGTAACCCATGAAAAATTAGAATTTTAGTGCATTTTTTTTTAAGAAAGTACTGGGTCGAATGTTTCGAAGTTTTTTGGACATAATAAGGTTTACTTTCAACTACATTTTAAGATTTTTATTTTGCAAAAATTTTGAAAAATAAAAGAGTTATGGGTTGTCTTGTGAGGTGCCAAAAAAAAAGTTCCCCAACTGCTGAGATGATTCCGGCCGAATGAGTAACTGAAACACATAAATTGAAAAAGGTTATTAAAGTTGAATATATTCCCTATACAATGACCTACGATTATTGAAAAATATCAAACATTAACAAAATGGCGTAGTTCTGAAAAAAAAAATTGAATTTTTTAGGTAAAAAATGGTAGTTCTTTTAATTCCAAATTGACAATTTTCAACAAATCAAAAAGATCGTAGGTCATTGTATAGTAAATATATTCAAGAACATTCGGTTTAAATTTGATGTTGTCAGTAATTTTGTGAAAAGTCGTTTCGAGAAAAACGCCTTTAAAGTTTCGACTATAGCGGCTTATACCTATGAGCGTTTGCTCTTTAGAACGCTGCCATTCAAAAACTATTCAATATACGCTTCACAGGATATTTTTAAAATTATAAACTATCGAATAAGCAAAAAATAAAAAATCGATTTTTTGAAAATGTCACACCGGTATACGCCTTTAAGAAAAAAACTATATTGCTGATTGCTGATTCGCTTTGAGAAAACGCGAATAACTTATTTGTTCTATCAACATATATCTTATAATAATAATTTATTTAGTTTTGAATGTTAATTAAGTGAATAAACAACTTGATATTTACATATGAACTGAGTTGTTTACTTATTTTGTGATGTTATTTGTCTTTGTTTTTATTTTGTTACTATACTAATTTACTAAATAAAGTTGTTGATGAAAGAATCGGCATCGGCATCGGCCGATTCTTTGCCAACTGGCCGATTAATCGGCATCGGCCAAAATTTTGGTATCGGTCGGACACTATTATTAAACAAAAAAAAAACTTTAAAGATTCGATTTTTTGTGTTAAGTGAAATATATCTTAATAACACTTCGCCACCACGTTGCCACCTATTTTCAATATACTTTGTTTTTATAAACATATAATAAAGATTTCTATAGTAGAATACCAAAGCAAGCATATACAAATATTCTTTGATCTTTTGAAACAGTGTTGCCACATACATTATAAAAATAATTATAATTTAAAGCTTTAAAAGTCCATTTAAACCGTTTTAATATAAATAAAAATTTCAAAAATGCATTTTTAAAATTGCAAATAATAATAAGGGGTTGCCAGATGTGCTTAAAAAACTCGAAATGTCTTAAAAATTACCTAAGAAAATCAAAAAGGTACTTATTATACTATTTGACAGCAAATACGATTTATTTCCTTGAAAAAATTTAAATAATCGAAAATCAGAACCATCCTCATGTAACACACATTCCGTCAATTTTAACCTTTAAGCACATTTTGTATTTGTATTTGTGTGACATATATATATTTATAACTTTTCCTTCTATATTTGGGTTGATTCTCTCAATTTCCTACCATTCTTATTATAGCTGATACATGAGCTTACAAATGTTATATATCTGCACAGTATATATTACAGTAAACATGTATTTCTATCTCGATATTGACACATTTGATGACAATGATATTTAACCTCGCCATTTCTTGGAATGTCAGAGCGCGTGGTGCGCGCCTGAAATATTTGATAAGGGTGAGTGAAACACACAATGACAGTTGCGTGGGAAGCAATACAGTAGCAATGATGTGACAGTGGTTGTAACATAAAGAAATCGGCAAGCTAGAGTTAATAAGTTTTTATAACGACAATACATGCATACGCGTCGTAGGCGCATTCATACTAATGTACAAAGGAATTGGAGTTCTATTAATAACATATATATGTATATTCTTATGACTTTAATACACAAATGAAAGCCAAAAATATGTTTGTATGGTTGAGCCAATTGACTGAGATTTCTTTTCATTATTGCAGTTAAATTGATTTTCTTTGTGGCACTTAATTGAGAAATAGTATTAAATATTATGTATTGTAGTGACAGATTTTCTGTGGTGCAATGCCCTCTAATCTGTGTCTGCTGCAAATGATTAATTAAGCGACTTCTTGTTGTCCAAAAATAGTAGGGGATTCTTTTCACTCATATTGGATAATACAAATGAGCGATTCCAATGCTAATTCAAGCTTAGCTTAGGTTTTCTAAAAACCCTCATTAGATACATCCGTACATTTAGAAAACTTTCGATTTCGTCGAAGGTTTCTGGATCGCCTTAACTTGAGGACATAGAAGTAAAAAATATTTGCAGATTTGTAGTACGTTCAGGGCGCTATGTGGTTTGTGATTCTTAAGGCAGTAGTCTGCTTTACAGGCTTCAAAAAATAGTTTTTTTTGTTTTGTTTTAAATCTCTTCAAAAACTATCTAAGTCTTTAAAATTCCAGAGGCCAATTCGACATATTTTCGAAGCTAGAGCAGTTTCAGTGACAGAGCGTCGAGCAGGTGCGAATGCTCAGGCAGACTTTAAAGCGCGTTTTCTCGAGTTTTTGTTAGAAAACGGTGCCGACGATAGCAAAAAGAATATATGTACATATGTCCGATCGAAAAAAACCAAAGTGATCTAGCTTCAGTTTAAATTATCTTCTATTTGAACTAAAAAAGTTGGACAAAAGTATTATTTAAACTACTTGTTTTGCAACTTAAAATCAATTTTATTTTTCTTAAAAAAGTCAATTTTTTTTTCAAACTTCGAAAAAATTTGGAATTTTATAACTTCTTCGGTATTTTATTAGTTCATAAAGAAAATAAACTTATAAAAATTAAAAAAAAAAATTGGTTCGACTGTTTCAGATGCTTCGCACGACCTTCATCACCGGCACCGATGTACAAGTGCAGACTTCAGGCGCTCCTGAAAAATACTTACAACTTTGAAAAAATTTCAAAATTTTTTAATAATAAATATGGTTTTTTTAGCCTTAAATATAGTACACTATCGTCTTAAAATTCCGTTTACCGCAATCATTTCCTTCCCTTTCAAAAAAATTGCTAAAAATACGTTTTTTTCTGCTTCAAAAGCAGTAGTCTTAAAATCTAATCAAGGGGGGTGATCCTGGCTTCATAAAGAACTGTCTCTCATAGTCTAACTGTTTCTCCCTCTGGGAGCATACAGCCATGCAAACTAAGCTATCCTAACCTCGCTTTGGATTTATGAATAAAGAGCGACATTTCTGTTGAAAATTGCTCAGTTTCTCCGTAATTATAGTTGCCCGGTTGTTTCGTTAAACTCATCGATGCATTGACGAAGATAGTTTTTTTGTTTACTTGTCTTTACTTCTGAAGTCTAGAAGGTTTGCCATTTATTTGCAGAGCTATGGAGAGCATGTTTGTTGTATCAGTAAGTGTTTCGAATCTGATTCGGTAGTGAAGTAGATTCCTGGTAGAGTAGCTCGGTAACATGCAGTTGTTGATTGGTATGATATGTGGCATAAAGTGTTTTTGTTGTTGTTCAGTTGAAGTTTCCTGAGTTATACTCAATGTTAGCCAAAAATATTCGATGAAAAAATACTAATGTGCATGCTCGTCTAGACAAAGAGTTGCGTCTGAGCGATTTTTAAGCGAATTAATTTGTATACTCTCGCAACAAAAGTTGCTAAGAGAGTATTATAGTTTTGTGCACATAACGGTTTTTTGTAAGTCATAAAAATTTTGTAAGTCATTAGACGTAGGGTTATATATATGAAAATGATCAGTATGACGAGACGAGACGTACCCCACCACACACCATGAAAATAGTTGATATCGGATAATAACCACGTCCACCTCCCATACAAAGGTTGGGTTGAAAATTACTAAAAGTGGGTTATCCCCCTAACGAAAAACGTCAGAAACACTAAATTTTACAGAAGAAATTGCAGAAGGAAGCTGCACTCAGATTTTTTTTACAAAATGGAAAATGGGCGTGGCATCGCCCACTTATGGGTCAAAAACCATATCTCAGGAACTACTCGACCGATTCGAATGAAGTTCGGTATATAATATTTTCTTTACACTCTGATGACATGTGTGGAGAATGAATGAAATTGGTTTACAACCACGACAACATGTAACTCAATTTGAACTCCATCTGATTCCTTCACTTTATAATATATCTATACTAATATTATAAAGCTGAAGAGTTTGTTTGTTTGTTTGAACGCGCTAATCTCCGAAACTACTGGTTCGAATTGAATAATTCTTTTTGTGTAGGATAGTCCATTTATCGTGGAAGGCTTTAGGCTTAGCCTTCATATAGCATCACGCTGTGACCAATAGGACCAACAGTGGTAAATGTGTAAAAAACGCGGGAAATTATTTATCTTTGAGGGCTTCCGTTCCTTGCGCTGCGAAAGCGGTTTAAGATACACAAAAGTTATGTATAAAAGAATTATTTCTCTTTTAATGATCTAAAAAAAGATTATCAATCTTTATCCAAATAAATATGTTGTTGGTTAAGAGTATTTAATTCTGAATAAAATTGTCTTTGACGACACTTAATTTCAACGAACAACTTAAAAGATAATATT
Source organism: Zeugodacus tau (assembly GCA_031772095.1). Classification (NCBI taxonomy): domain Eukaryota; kingdom Metazoa; phylum Arthropoda; class Insecta; order Diptera; family Tephritidae; genus Zeugodacus; species Zeugodacus tau. Next base: position 4,855,255 of record CM062651.1, read on the forward strand.
ACAAATCTGAAACAAAATCAACTCACACTCTGCGCTGCGCTGGCCGGCGGGCGAGAAGCGGTGTTTGCGGGCGCGCCGGAGGGGTGGCGTAGCTCTACGAGATACCATGCCGCATGGCTCACTCGCGCGGTCGGCTCCGTACTGAACGGTCGAACGCAGCGCTAATTTGTTTTTGCGATATATTATCATCGTAATAATACTTTTTAAACACATTTTCATTTTGTAGTTTTTTTCTATATAGTAGATATTTTTTTGTTTTAGTATATTACTTTGTTTCTAATAGTTTCACAGTAATTAATCCTTTTTTGTTTTCATGAAGATTATTAATTAAACAAGTAGGTTAGTACAATATAAATTCAACTTTCTTTTATTTTCAAAACAAATAATTTCACGCATGGCAACGACTGCACGGTAGCCAGTACATAAATAACCGACGAAGATAGCGAAATAAAACTTTACACAAATACTGTATATTATCTGTGGCTTCAGTTGTGAAAAAATTGTCCAAATCGCACTATAACTTTTCAAAGCCCCGAATATCGAATATGAAAAATTCAGTGCCCCTGGTAATTTTTCACCGAAAATTTCGGTAAATCTCTCAGATATTTTAATTTAATTCTTTCTTCTCTGTGTGCCTCTGTACCAGAAATGGTGTGTTATCTTAATAAAAATATATCAATAAATTGCGAGAGTATAAAATGTTCGGTTGCACTCGAACTTAGCCTCTTCTTACTTGTTAGATATCGATTTTGGTTTTGAATTTTAAACACAGAATGAAAATAATTTTTGAAAGAGAATACAAAATGTTCGAATTAGACTTTTAGCTTAATTTCCCTTTTAATTCATTTATCGTTCGGCATGTTGTATATTTTATGTATTTATAAGTAAATGCAAATTGATTGAAATAAATTTTGTTGTAAAATTTTCACATCATCTACCTTACTATAGTCCTCAATTTAACAACCGTAGCCATCAAATTCGAAATCAATCATACAAATTGCATTTGCGCAACCCAAGCAACTGACGTGCAATAATGGAAAAAATAAAAAAAAATATTTTTTTTGCAACTAAGTTGCAACATTGTTGGAATAGTAGCTAAGGAAGACCGCATAAATTCTGTGACAATGAAATATCGACTGGACAAGAATGCGCTAAACACTTACATACATACTACATAGTTGACAATGCAGCACGAATGCAGAGCGAATTCTAAAAACGTGAAAAAAAATATATATTTTATTTACATATACACACACCTATGCAACTAAAGTGGGCTGTTAGAAATGCCACTTCTGCGGCAGAGAGTGTGTATGTATGTATGTCTAGTTTTTGACAGCTCTCGCGCTGCAATGCAAATGCACCCAAGCAATCAATCATTGTTGATGAGCAGCAATTCCGAAGTGTGACAGTTGAAGCGCAAATATTTATGTATGCACACAAATGAAGCAACGCTAATAATTCGAAATATTTCTATTTGCATGCTGCACACAAATACACCTATATATGTATATGTATCACACAATTGTTCTGTCTGACATGGCTGACTGCACAGCCCACTCAAAGTCAAATAAAAACAAAATATTTGAAATCATGAATTTTGAATTGCTTTTGTTGAAGCATAGAGTAAAAAACAACAACATTATAAGTGACTAACCAATACTTACATACGCAGTAATATTTAAAGAGTAATTATTTAAAAAGACGCTGCTAATAAATCTGATTAATTAGACAACTGATTAGTTAAACGCCTGATAAACTTTGCCTTTGTGGGCTTTGTTGTGGTGAGTCGCTTTGTTCAACAATTTTCAGCGTTGATTAAATCTCTTAAAATAAAACATTATTAATTATTCAAATTGAAGTGTTTTCACTTGTGGCTTATTAGTAATTAATTTATTTTCAATTACTCCTTCCTTTCTCAAAGGAGTCTAAACTTAAAATGAATGGGTGGCTTTATTATCACTCATATTTGATTTTATTTGAGATGATATGCGATTTTTACTTAACTTGACCACATTTGTCCTTAAAAATATTAGTACAGCACTAAGCCTTATTAATTATAGATTTATATTGATTTTTTAATTAAAATAAATATTAAATAACAAGAAAACGTATAGTCTTCTAAACTGAATATATGTATTTTGTACCTGGTTTCTATTAAACTGTTTCCACATTTTAATTTTTTATATTCTATTGAACTTCCCCAACTCGAATCACCATAATTCACAAAAAAAAACTTCGAATTAGAGATACTTTGAGTTATGGAAGATAATTTGTATGAAAATTGATTTCTATTGCCAATTCAAGAGTTTGAGTTATAGAGAAAATCGAAATATGGAAGTTCATCTAATCTATATTTTTTAATTTTTTATATCCTTCTTTTTTATAATCTTTCATTCTTAAAAGGTTTTTATGAATTAACTTGTATAACAAATCTATAGTACATTTTAATTTTTAGTAAAAGATATTTTATAATGCTCTTATTCTACGCTAGCGACGTTTTGACGACACCTAAATGTAGGCAACGATTTTTTTAAATTTTATTTTTGGTCTCTCGTCATATCGTAACATGCTTTGTATAACAATATCTATATTTTATAGTGGAAAATTGAATATTGAAGTAAAACCGACGTCCACAAAGGTGTAAGTGAATAAAGTTTAATGCAGCAGTCTGCTTTAGAAGCCGAAAAAAGCGTTTTTTTAGTATTTTTTTTGAAAGGGAAGGAAATGATTGCGGTAAAAGGAATTTTTAGACGATAGTGTACTATATTTAAGGCTTAAAAAACAATATTTATTATTAAAAAATATTGAAATTTTTTCAAAGTTGTAATTATTTTTCTGGAGCGCCTGGAGTCTGCACTTGTAAATCGGTGCCGGTGATGGAGGTCGTGCGATGCATCTGAAACAGTCGAACCAATTATTTTTTTAATTTTTATAAGTTCATTTTCTTTATGAACTAAAAGAATACCGAAGAAGTTATAAAAATCCAAATTTTTTCGAAGTTTGAAAAAAAAATTCACTTTTTTAAGAAAAATAATTGACTTGAAGTTGCAAAACAAGTAGTTTAAATAATACTTTTGTTCAACTTTTTTAGTTCAAAGAGGAGATAATTTAATACTGAAGCTATATCACTTTGGGTTTTTCGATCGGACATATATTCTTTTTGCTATCGCCGGCACCGTTTTCTAACACTTGTGAAAATGAAAACTCGAGAAAACGCGCTTTAAAGTCTGCCTCGGCCACTAAAACTACTCTAGCTTCGAAAATATGTCGAATTGGCCTCTGGAATTTTAAAGACATATTCTTGGATAGTTTTGGAAGAGATTTAAAACAAAACAAAACAAGCGATTTTTTGAAGCCTATAAAGCAGACTACTGCCTTAACTGAATGAAAAAGTAAGCAATATGGTGGACAGCAAATTTTACTCGTTCTTAGGAAAAAGATTAATGACTATAGTGTATAATAACTATCTAACTCCCAATTATTGTACTTTCAGTTACGGCATTTTAACTTACCATTGTTTTTTACAAAATAATCCGTACAGCTTGTGAATAGTAAATTAAAATTTATAAGGTGCATGATTCTCCAAAAGATCTCGATTTAATTGGAAAACAATTCTCATAATATTCCAGCTCAGTCTATGAAAATACACTTTGAACTTTATGAATGTAAATAATATACAGACTAATCTCTGAGTTCCATAATGCCAGGACAATAATACTAGAGTAGCATAGAAGTTTAGAGGTTTACACTATGACCTGTGGTCTATTGTGCTCTCCCTAAGTCTACGATACAACAACTCTATCAGTCCCAGCACTCTTACAAATTCAAGAATGGTACTGGGAGTGAGGGAGTCGATGCGTTGCTGAGTTAGGTTACTGAGACCCAATAATTTACTCCTACTTCTGTGAAGTGCTACACATTCTAAGAGCAGGTGTAGTGGAGTTTCAGCCTCCAAGTCACAGAAGCGACACGTTTCTGATGAGACTATGCCTAGATTGTAGAGGTGATTTCTGAGTGTTCTTACAGTGGCCTATATATAGCTCTACCACGACTGTTAGTTTATTTCTAGGGAGGTTTATTACACACACCACACTTTTGGTGTTATACCCTCCCATAAGGCATTTTGCTTGTCTTTGCTTGCCTTTCCCTATCTATCCTCGGCTCATTCCGGAACACCTCCCTAAATGCGGGTGGCCCCATTGATATGAAGGGTTCTGGGCCAAGCAGTTTTGTACAAAATAATACTAATAATTTCAAATGATTATATCTGCGACTATGCGTGGCCTTATAATAAAAGTGTCAGGCACATACCTTATAATATATTGCTAATAACGAATTAAGTTTATTAATATAACTCACTTATATTTAGGTTTACTCTAGCATTGCCCCAAAAGAGCTTTATCCTAAATTTTAAACATTTTGTATTGAAATCTAAATTCAAATTTCTTTTATTCCTCTTTTCAGGTACGTACTAAACTACATTGATTGCATCTGACCCACAAAATTAAAGCGCAACAAGGTATGATTTTATTGTATATTGCTTTAAGCATAAAATATTCCAAGTCCCACATTTGTAGCATACATATTTTTGCCCTAGAAACACACTAAATAACATAAATATAAAGAGTGCTTGTGTATTTCTTTAAATAATTCTCTTTGTTCCAAATCACATGCTCACTTCTTGTACTTGCACAAATTGTATCCTTCCGCAACATAAAAACAGCAAAAAATAGAGAAAAAAGAACAACGAAAATCAAATCAAACAAAAACCAGTGTATGCTTGCTTTCGAAACTAAGCTGGCTGGCTGCAGCAGCATTCGTCTAACTAATAGTATAAGTACATTCAAAGCAATTACCATTATATTTATTCACTTATACTCGTGCTGGCGCTGGCTACGGACGTTGGCAAACATACTACGCTCTACAATCTACATTTGTTTTCATTTTCACGTTTACATACAGACATTGTCGGTGCGCCTAAAAGCGTGCAACTGCGTGCCTTGTAGTTATGCTGTTTAGTTAAGAAGTGCTTAAGTGTGTTTATGGTAATTTTGGGTTTTTAATATAAATATGGTAAATATTTTTTGGATATTTTGAAATTTCTTGTGTTTTATGATGCCTTTGGAAGTTCTGTGCTGAAAATATATAACTTTTGAGTCACACATGTGGAGGGAACATTTCTCCAGCCTGCTGAATGGCAGTGAAAGTACAGCATCAGGAGATGGCGAACCCGATTCCCCAATCGACGACGATGGAGCAGATGTTCCATTGCCCTACCGTGAAGAAATTCGAATAGCAATTACCCGCTTGAAGAACAATAAGGCGGCGGGGGCCGATGGATTACCGGCCGAGCTATTCAAACACGGCGGCGAAGAACTGATAAGGTGCATGCATCAGCTTCTTTGCAAAATATGGTCGGAAGAAAGCATGACTGACGATTGGAATCTCAGTGTACTCTGCCCAATACACAAAAAGGGAGACCCCACAATTTGCGCCAATTACCGTGGGATAAGCCTCCTCAACATCGCGTATAAGGTTCTGTCGAGCGTATTGTGTGAAAGACTAAAGCCCACCGTCAACAAACTGATTGGACCTTATCAGTGTGGCTTTAGACCTGGAAAATCAACAACAGACCAGATATTCCCCATGCGCCAAATTTTGGAGAAGACCCGTGAAAATAGGATCGACACACACCATCTCTTTGTCGACTTTAAAGCTGCTTTCGACAGCACGATGTCTGAATTTGGTATCCCCGCAAAACTAATACGGCTGTGTAAGCTGACGTTGAGCAACACCAAAAGCTCCGTCAGGATAGGGAAAGACCTCTCCGAGCCGTTCGATACCAGACGAGGTTTCAGACAAGGTGACTCACTCTCGTGTGATTTCTTTAACCTGATGCTGGAGAAAATAATACGAGCTGCAGAGCTAAATAGAGAAGGTACAATCTTCTATAAGAGTGTACAGCTACTCGCGTACGCCGATGATATCGATATCATTGGAAACAACACCCGCGCCGTTAGTTCTGGTTTTTCCAGACTGGATAAGGAAGCGAAGCGTATGGGTCTGGTGGTGAACGAGGACAAGACGAAATATCTCCTGTCGTCAAACAAACAGTCAGCGCATTCGCGTCTTGGCTCCCACGTCACTGTTGACAGTCATAACTTTGAAGTTGTAGATAATTTCATCTACCTGGGAACCAGCATCAACAGCAATAACAATGTCAGCCTGGAAATCCAACGCAGAATCACTCTTGCCAACAGGTGCTACTATGGGCTAAGTAGGCAATTGAAAAGTAAAGTCCTCTCTCGACGAACAAAAACCAAACTCTACAAGTCGCTCATCATTCCCGTCCTACTTTATGGTGCAGAAGCGTGGACGATGTCAACATCCGATGAGACGACACTAGGAGTTTTCGAGAGAAAGGTTTTGCGGAAGATTTATGGTCCCTTAAGAATTGGCAACGGCGAATACCGCAGACGATGGAACGATGAGCTGTATGTGTTATTCGACGACATAGGCATAGTCCAGCGAATAAAAAACAGCGGCTACGCTGGCTAGGTCATGTTGTTCGAATGGATGAAAGTGCTCCAGCTCTGAAAGTATTCGATGCAGTACCCGCTGGTGGAAGCCGAGGAAGAGGGAGACCTCCACTCCGATGGAAGGACCAGGTGGAGAGGGACCTGGCTTCGCTTGGTATAACCAATTGGCGCCAAACTGCTAGAAGGAGAGATACGTGGCGCGCTGTTTTGGACTCGGCTATAACCGCGTAAGCGATGTCTACGCCAGTCAAGAAGAAGAAGAATTATCTTAAATTTTGCTTAAATCAACTTAGTTGCTTTTTGATTTTAACTATGCTAAAATATACTATATATACATCAATTTATATGCTGCGCGCTCAAATGTATACTATATAAAAAGTAAAATGTATACTATAGCTACAAGCATTCCATATATATTTCGTACATATATATATATCTAGTTAGAATGTACCCGCATATTTGCATCTACAATATTATGCTGTCGCAACAAAAGAGCAAAAATCTTTTACATTTTTAATTTTGACCTTCAACCACTTTTATGCAGTTGAACAGCATCAACATGCGCTCGTTCCCGCTTCAGCACTTCAGCTGTATTTACTCGAGTATATAGCTATATATCTAGCTATAACTGTAAGTTTAGTGTAGCCACACCCATTAAATTCATTAGATAAGCATTACAACATGACAACGTATTGTGTTTAGTTTAGTCTACACATATCCAGACATACGCACGGTATACATACATATATACAACAAGTCCATGTGTATAAGTAATCCCCAATATCATTTGTGTAATACACTTGAGTACTGCATTGAATTGGCAAATATTTATTACTTAATTGCCAACATTGTTGGCAAGCTCCGGTCCAGGCTTGTGCGCCACTATAGACAAATGTCAGCCCATGGAGGCGTTGCAAACATGACCATGTAACGTTGGTCATAGCATACATTTAGGCGCACAATATTTGTCAATTGCTTGTTGCCACATATGTGCTGCATGTGCACTAGTGCTGTGCTGTGTTAATATCAATTGTTGATTTATAGACATTTATAGGTTGGCTTACATGTTTATTAATTGTTGTTCATATTTTTGCGTATTTGTTTTGGTATTTTGTTTAATAATTCACTTGATAATATTTTATTGCTTCTAATTGTGTAATGTCAAGTCGAAATTGATGGCGTGTTGGCTAGACAGCGTAATATACGAGACTAACAGCGTAGTGGGCCTTAAATTTTATTAGTTTTTGATTAAAAAATAACTGTAATATGTTCAAAAAATAACGGGAATTTTAATTTTTTGAAAAAATATTTATTCCTTCGTCTACATTAATGTTGTCGCCATCATAATAGTGCCCATTTGAAATTAAGATTATGCCAGCGCTTCTTCCAATCATCGAAACACTTCTTAAACTTGATTTTTGGAATAACCTTTGACTCTCTCAGCGACTTAACGTATCCCTTTAAAGTACTCTTTATCTTTGGAGCTAGGAAAATGTCATACAGTGTTATGTCTGGCGAGTATGGAGGTTGGAGCATCGTTACAGTATTGTTTTTTTGGCCAATAATTCACGAGAAACAAGCAACGAAGTGTGAGCTTTCCACAAACGAAAATCGCAAAGATATATTATTAAGAAACGATTTAATATAAACCTCGTATGAAGAAATCCTACTTTGGCACAAGCCGTATTTTAACCAACCAATTCGATATGGCTGTATTCAGAGAGAATGTCGATAATATTTTCATTATAGATATGCTCCAGAAATTCTCACCCCAAATATCTCTGTTTTCCGTTAGTTGAAAATCTATCGAAGTTTCTACCATTCTTTCGTGAATATATTGGATATCACCTTTATTAAGGCAGTAATCTGCTTTAGAAGCCGAAAAAAAGGTTTTTTAAGAATTTTTTTTTTAAAGGGAGGGATATGATTGCGGTAAACGGAATTTTAAGTCGATAGTGTATTATATTTAATTCTTAAAAAACAATATTTTTTCAAAGTTGTAAGCATTTTTCTGGAGCCCCTGGAGTCTGCACTTGTAAATCGGTGCCGGTGATGGAGGTTGTGGGATGCATCTGAAACAGTCGAACCACTTTTTTTTAATTTTTATAATTTTCTTTTCTTAATGAACTAAAGAAGTTATAAAATTCCAAAATTTTTCGAAGTTTGAAAAAAAGATTCACTTTTTTAAGAAAAAAAATTGATTTTAAGTTGCAAAACAAGTAGTTTAAATAATACTCTTGTCCAACTTTTTTAGTTCAAATAGAAGATAATTTAATACTGAAGCCAGATCACTTAGGTTTTTTTCGATCGGACATATATTCTTTTTGCTATCGCCGGCACCGTTTTCTAACATTTGTGAAAATGAAAACTCGGGAAAACGCGGTTTAAAGTTTTCGGTCGGGTCTGCCTGAGCATTCGCACTTGCTCGACGCTCGGCCACTAAAACTGCTCTAGCTTCGAAAATATGTCGAATTGGCCTCTGGAATTTTAAAGAGATATTCTTGGATAGTTTGAACAAAAAAATCGATTTTTTGAAGCCTGTAAAGCCTGTATTTTATTCAGAAATAATAATTTCAATCATCTTTTTACTACCAGCTCCCAGAATTCTATTGAGTTTGCATACCATAGCACGTTATGCCTGAGGTCGCTAAATCAAACGTAACAATTTTAATAGTCTAAGACTCAAAAAATATCCTTATATATTGATTATAACTCTAATATGGCGGCGCACAAATGGTAGGCAACGTTTTCCAATTATGCTTATATCCACGCATTAACGGCTAATTTGGATAAAGGAGCCAAAATATCAATACTCAGAGGAAAATAAAGTGCGACTCTGCTTCAAAATAGGTTTTTTATTATAAGCAAAATTATTCACTTTATTAAAATTAATAAATTATTATTTTAATTATTATTTCAGAAGACTTGTTTTTACTATTTGGTATGAAGCCTACAAATTCAACCACCCCCATGTGTGGCCTCTACTCGTGTAAAATTCCTCCAAATCAGCAATTTGTACCCTTATATTTGCTCAAAATGTAGTATCCACACACTTTCTTGTAATACTGTAAAAGCGCACAGTCCGCACGAGCACACACACACATAACAACACCACGTACATGGTATGCTGCCAGAACTTTTGCCAGAACATTTGACACTTTTCCCGTGTATTGCTTTTGGCAGTTGTCACAAAAGATATAAAAGACATTTGCGTCACATTCGTTCCGCACTCGGCTGGCAGCTGTAGGTGACACTTTGTCGCACGCTGGCATGCTGCAGTGAAGCACACTTACCCAGCAGCAGCCAACATGGAGGCATACAATCAGGCGCAGGCAACCAAGCAAACCCACACACGAACACACACTTACACTTGCTTGCAGGCACAGCGTAGTGGCATTTTAGGCGCCTAAGTGTATTACGAATATAAATTATGTAGGTATTGTTAAAGACGTATAAGACGCCTGTTGTAGAGTAAAAGGGTGTATAAAAATAATTCGAAAAAGATGAAATACTCACAATTAAGCGCTAATTGCGCGCCAATGTTGACACTTTGTTTAAGGCGGCGGTGTGGTGACACGAACAAAAAGGGATGCTGTAACTGTTCCGCTTTGACCTCAAATTAAGTGCTTGGTATTACAACAAAAAAGTAGAGCAAAAAGTTTGAAGTTTAACCTACTCGTGTGCCTTTACATACTAAGCGCTCGTAGCAAATAATAATTTGGCGCACAAAAAACACTCTCATCTCTCTGAGTTTTTCTGGTCATTTTGTGTATTGCACTCTCTCTCAGTTTGCAGGTCATTAGATTTAATTTATATACACCATATTTATATTTTACGACTATTTTTTGGTGACTCTGCGACTGTGGGTGAATATACAATATATGTATGCCTAAACTGTGTGTGTGTTCCTATCTGTGGCTGAAAACCAAATTCGTGTATCCATACTGAAGCTTGGCACCCAAAAGGGCAAACCACATTTTTGTTTGTTGTTGGCTTTTAGTCTTTTCTCTTTTTGTTTTAGTCTGCTATCAATATTCTGCTTTCCTTCCTTGGCACGGCTGGCTGTTGTTTTGCTGCTCTAGCTCGTTATTGAACATTTTTATGCACGCGCTGCCTTAACTTGCCGCCATAATTTCGCTAAAATGTGCTCCATGCTAGCCTGGCAGTCTTAACTTTGCCGTGGTTTACATTTGCATTTCCCGTTTGTGTGACAAGTGCGGTGGAAGTGGAGTGGCTTTGCTTAAGCTACCATACACTTGGGATTACGGAAGTGGTTATCAATTTGGTTTAAATTTGTTGTAGTCGTATTAAATAGCGATTATGTTAAAAAAAATTTTAACGAGGTGGTTTAAAAAATAACGGGAAAAGAAGACGAAAAGTGGGACAGATATTTAGAAATTAAAAGATTACCTAATGTTAATGACACTTCATTTTAGATCCAGCTCTATGGTTTGACGTTATGATCTTCTCTTCAACAGCATCTGCTAGACTGTCGTTTAGGGTCGTAGTGATCTCTATGTGACACGATTTGAGAGCTTTTATAACGCGTCAAATACATACGCTGCAGTTTTAAGTTGATTCCTTTTAGATCTGGGTTATATAGACATAGCACAGAGCTACTGTCTAGAGACTTACATACAGAGACATTGAAAAATTAAAACGAAGAGGTAGACAAAATCAATTTTTTTTCGAATAAACTTCCAAGAGAGCAGAGAACGCACATATTTTAACGAATTTGAAAAATTAAGAAGAAAAAAACGAATCTTCAATAAGTGGTTTGTTTATTCAAGAAATATCGAAATGTTTCACATAAGTCAGTATTACATCATTTCACTCGCATTCACTTTGCTACACTCCACAAGCGACGGAGAATTCCTTCATGATTTCCATAAGCTGCTTGCGTCGTCGACTCATACGGCAAGCTTCTGTGTTCTTATCGCGTCTGCGCTGTTCAGCTGGGGTTCGCTCTTTAGGCGCATATTTACGCGCCATCTCAGGGCGATAGGGCAATACCTCCTCGATTTGCTCACGTGAGAGTTTGGAAATTCTCTTCATTAAGTGTTCATCTCTTTTAGCTTTTAAGCGATCTTCTTCATCCTCATCTTCTTCTTCACGTTTACGCTTCGTACGTGATTGTGACACTTTTGGCGCGGTAGCTTCTAGTGTTGGCGAGGTAGCTTCCTCAGTTGGTGTGTTAACTGAAAATGGTTGCGGCGCGTCTGGGGTGGGCACAGTCGTAGCCCCGCCATGCCAAACAGCTGTTGCCGGGTGTGCTGCCGCCATGAAACAATAAGGCATATACCAGTTTAACCATGGCGCTGTACGTTCAACTAGTTGTGTCCAGTAATCAAAGTAGTAGGGTGCTGGTGGTGATTCTACTAAGTTTGGTTTAGCAGTATTTTCAGTTTGCTCTGTGTGATCTTCCCAGGGTCTAAACTTTTTTCGTAGTTCCTGAACTTTAAAATCATTTTGGTTGTAAATCATTTTTCCTCCGTTCATTTTGTTTATATGTTTACTCGGTATGAACTCTGCTGTTTTTACTTTGATAATGATTTCGTAACCGAGTTTTCATACCTTTTATAGCCAAGCTTCTGACTTCTTTAGACGAAGTCAACTGCGTTATAAAACAAAGGTATTTAGTCCTTCGAACAAACAAAAGGACTTTTTGCATATGTTGACTACCTGAATTTTGTAATGGTTAGATAACAATAGTGCTGTATATATAGATTAATTGTGTTTGAGGAGTGATACTTCCTGGAAACAAATTCTTTAATTGTTTTAAAGCTTTAGCCATCTAGCCTTGATTTATAAACATTTTAGTTTTCATTTCTAAGAAATTGAAGAATATCCCTGCTACGTGAATTTGGTGCTTTAGTCCTAGGATGATCGTTTTTAACCAGGCAGTTATATAATGCGATTAAAATTTGAAATATAAACTATCCTATCTTTTCATTCAAATCGGTTCAGTAGTTTAGACCCCAATCCAGGACCTTATATATTCTTAACCTAATTAAGTGTTTGTTTTATTTTTTGATATCTGTACTGTATCTGCTTAGTAATATAGTAAATTTTCAATTCTCCTCCAATGATGTTGGACCCCCACTCTCCGGCTGATATTTTTTATCTATATATATAAAAATTTCATGACACGTTGTTATATATTTATCCTCACAACTATATAACCTCCTGGCTAAAAACGATCGTCCAAGGACTAAAGCACCAAATTCAGAAAGCAGGGATATTCTTCAAATTCTTAGAAATGAAAACTAAAATGTTTAAAAATCAAGGCTAGATCGCTAAAGCTTTAAAACACTTAACGATTTTGTTTCCAGGAAGTATCACTCCTCAAACACAATTAATCTATAGATCTATTGTTATCTAAGCATCCCTAAATTCAGGTAGTTAACATATGCAAAAAGTAGTCCTTTTGTTTGTTCGAAGGACTAAATACCTTTGTTTTATAACGCAGTTGACTTCGTGTAAAGAAGTCAGAAGCTTGGCTATAAAAGGTATGAAAACTCCGTTACGATATCATTATCGAAGTAAAAACAGCAGAGTGCATATCGAGTAAACATATAAACAAAATGAACGGAGGAAAAATGATTTACAACCAAAATAATTTTGAAGTTGAGAAACTACGAAAAAAGTTTAGACCCTGGGAAGATCGCGCTGAGCAAAATGAAAATACTGCTAGAACAAACTTAGTAGAATCACCACCAGCACCCTACTACTTTGATTACTGGACACAACTAGTTGAACGTACAGCGCCATGGTTTAACTGGTATATGCCTTATTGTTTCTTGGCGGCAGCACACCCGGCAACAGCCGTTTGGCATGGCGGGGCGACGACTGTGCCCACCCCAGACGAGCCGCAACCATTATCAGTTAACACACCAACTGAGAAAGCTACCTCGGCAACACTAGAAGCTACGGCGTCAAAAGTGTCACAGTCACGTACGAAACGTAAACGTGAAGAAGAAGATGAGGATGAAGAAGATCGCTTAAAAGCTAAAAGAGATGAACACTTAATGAAGAGAATTTCCAAATTCTCACGTGAAGAAGTTGAGGAATTATTTCCCTATCGCCCTGAGATGGCGCGTAAATATCCGCCTAAAGATCGAACTCCAGCTGAACAGCGCAGACGAGATAAGAACACAGAAGCTTGCCGTATGAGTCGACGACGCAAGAAGCTTATGGAAATCATGAAGGAATTCTCCGTCGCTTGTGGAATGTAGCAAAGTGAATGCGAGTGAAATGATGTAATACTGACGAATAAACTTTTGTGAAACATTTCGATATTTCTTGAATAAACAAACCACTTATTGAACATTAAATTTTTCCACTTCTTTATTTTTCAAATTCGTTAAAATAAGAGCATTCGATGCGCTCTTGGATGTGTATTCGAAAAAATATTGATTTTTGTCTACCTCTTCATTTTAATTTTCAGTGTCTCTGTATGTACATTCTGTCTATACGATGCTGATTTAAAACGATTCAACTAAAAACTGTAGCGTATGTATTTGATGCGTTATAAAAGCTCTCAAATCGTGTCACATGTAGATCATTACGATCCTAAACGACAGTCTAGCGGATGCTGTTGAAAAAGAGATCATAACCTCAAACCATATAACGGGGTCTAAAATGAAGAGCGTCATTAACATTAGGTAATCTTTTAATAGCTAAATATCTGTCCCACTTTTCGTCTTCCTCTTCTCAGAAATATGAATATAAATTCAAAAACTAACGTTAATTCCCTTATGTTTGAACAAAGCTCATATAAAATCCTTTTTTAACTTAATCGCTTTTTATACAACTACAACAAATGTAAACCAAATTGATAACCACTTCCGCAATCCCAATTGTACGGTAGCTTAAGCAAAGCCACTCCACTTCCACCGCACTTGTTATACAAACGGGAAATGTAAATATAAACCACGGCAAAGCTAGGACTGCCAGGCTAGCTTTGAGCTAGGCTTTATGGCGGCAAGTTTACTATTTGATAAATTTCTTGAGAAGACTCTACTACTTTCCACGTTTCCAGGAGAGATTTTTACAACTTTTCCAATAGATGTCTCTAGGGTCAAGCACCTGTCGATTAAATCGTTTTATATCGATCTTGGACATTTGTGTCAACATTAACCCAACACAGGAAGCAAAGTTGTAGACCTAATATAATATAATTTTATACCTTTGGTATGTTTTGGTTTTATGATGGATTCTTATTTTATGTTCCTTTGACTAAGGTCGTCACATATTATTTCGGCCAGATCCATCTCCAAAAACCCAAGCAATTAAGATCGAAAATACCGAAAGCGTAAAGTTTTTTTTCACATTTCACATTTCTTCAGTGCAGGGTTTTCTGCTATCACGTATTCGCTTCATTTAACTAACAGAGTATACGAAGTTTACCACAACAACAATAAACACTTTGGTGTTTATCTTTGCTGGCAAAAGCGTGCTCAAGTGTAAGCATCAAGCTTTAGTACTACGCACAATCATGTGTACGCATACAAACATAAATGAAAGTGTAAGTCCGTATATGTGAATGTTTCTCGCGAAGCTTTCTTTTTATTTTTTTATTGCATACATTTTTTGTTTTTATTGTCTTTTTAGCATGAACACACAATCAGCTTATTTTTCTTCTGTCTTTACTCTTCATTTTCGTTGGCATTCTCTCGTTGTTTGATGCAAATGTCTCTTCGCGAATGCTATTGAGTGTTTCTGCGCCTAAATATATGCCAAGTGCTCGCTGCTCATTTCTCAAGCATTTAGCGCTTTCTGTGTGTACTATATTCTATCGAGACTTTAGGCACACAAACAAGAAGTAAATGGCTCCTCTTTGTTTTCTGTCATTTTGTTTTTTATGTCTTTTATTCATACTTTCCCTTCCCTTTCGTTTGAGTTCGTTGTTTTTTGCATTGCCTCATAAATATGGTCTGCTGCATAGTTTTAGGCGCTTGTTCATGTTCTGCTCGTTATTAAGTAGGCTCCCTCGCTTGTTCCTGCGCTGTCATTTCTGCTTACAAAGTTGCTTTCAACATTCGTTTACCACGCAGGAGAGTTTGCACAGTGGTCGGTTCAAAATATTATCATTACATGTTTGTTGTTTTTGTCATTGTGTAGCGTTTGGCAGGCGCTTTTACTTTATCACCACTTTAAATACTTTTAAAGTTTTGAATAGCTCGTTAAATTCAGCGCAATGTTGTCGGCATATAAAAATCTATATTGAATGTGTATGCTCTAGGCAGAAAGTGTTTGTAGATATATTGGTATATATGAAGAGTAAGTTAATTTTCATAAAAGTTTACCAGTTTGCTTCGAAGCATCATAATATTTTATTAATAATAATACGCCACAATATTAGTTTGCGCTTTTATATGTGTGTTTGACCATATTACTCGCTTAATATAAAGTTTTAGTTTTGCAGAAACAAATTCGAAAAATCTATCTGACGAGATAATGAATGTATTCAAATTATATTCTGACATTTTAGATCCTCAATATCCTCCTTATATCCAACCCTCTCAGGGGCTACTAACTTGTAGTCACTCTCAGCATGAGTCTGTATTTAAAAACATATTCATTACTTTAACACTCAGACTTTTTGATAATTTAGTGAAGCATGATCTAACATTTTTACCGGCTTACCATAACGCACATGTAGCCCTGTTTATACAGCTCTTAATCTTACTCACATATATTATAATTTAATATAAATTCATAAATATTAATTTTAGCTAAAACAAGTAAGGAAAGGCTAAGTTCAGGTGTCACCGAACATTTTATACTCTCGCAATTTATTTATTTATTAATATTATATAAAACACAATTTGACTCACATATTCGGCATATATATGGTATAAAGTCCATTGAAAGTTTGAAAACCCTAATATTAAGTATGTATATGGGAGATAGGGAAAGTTATGACTCAATTTCCGATGTTTGGCACGGATACATATTATAAGAAGAAAAATATTTCCTCTGAATTTCTTCAAAATATCTGAGAGACTTACCTATATTTTCGGTAAAAAATTTGTTAGAAGCACTGAGGTCCTCATATTCGATATAGAGGGTTTGAAAACTTATGGACCGATTTCGACGATTTTTAGAAGGGCGATGCCACTCTTTAAATCCAGTATTTGTGCAAAGTTCTGTTTCGATATCTTCACTAGTGCTTACTTTATATATTGTAAAGTACACGATTCAGATCAACTTCAAAGTTCTGGTATGCGGGAAGTAGGCGTGGTTTTGATCCGATTTGGACTATTTTCACAACATTTCAATGGTCTAGTAGTTTCGGAGATATGGTTTTTGACCCATAAGTGGGCGGAACCAAGCCCATTTAAAAAGGTGTATACCATTTTGAGTGCAGCTCTTCTTACCATCTTTATAATGAAATTTAAGGTTTCTATTGGTTTTCCTTACTGAATTTAAGCATTTTTAGTAGTTTTCAACATAACCTTTGTATGGGAGGTGGGCGTGGTTATAATCCGATTTCCTCCATTTTTGAACTGTATAAGGTAGTACCTAAAAGAAACGACTTTAGAAAGTTTCCTTGATATAGCTTTGGTAGTTTGCTAGATATGTACAAAAAACTTGGTAGGGGGTAGGGCCATGACCACTTCCCCAAAAAAATTACATCCACATATGCCCCTTCATAGTGCTATCTCATTTTTTACTCAAGTTACAGCTTGCACGGACAGACATATATCCGGATTTGAACTTTACTCGTCACCCTGATCATTTTGATACATATATCCCTATATCTAACTCGTTTGGTTTTAGGACTTACGACCAACCGTTACCTGGATAGAACTATAATACTCTCTTTAGCAACTTTGTTGCGAGAGTATAATAATGAAAAAATTAGAAACCATAATAATAAATTAGCCATTATTTTCGAGCTAGGGCCTGAAATTTTCGCACACAGGATATTTATCTCGGTATGCATGCACCTTGCAAATTTTACATCAATCAGTTAAAAAAAATTGAAGTTAAAGCGCCGCCCATTAATGTGTCAAAAACCATATCTCAAGAACTACTGGATCAATTTCAATGAAATTCGGTCCATGATATATTGATGACACATACATAGTATAATTCCAAAATCAACGAAACACCTACTTTCATTATACCACAATTTTGAGGTCCATCTGATTCGCTCACATTGCAATATAAAAAACAATAACCATTGGAGATATCACAACAAAATTTACTATAATATTCCATTATATTCTTACTTAAACTCACGGGCTTTGGGCTATAATTGTCAATTTCGGAATATCGTTTTTTGAGTTGCTCAATATGTGCATCATCTTCGAACTCGTCACCAGAAGCAACCTTAATATTATTAAAAAAAACTCTTTTAGTAAGCTTTAGCTCTAACCATAGCTTATTAAAATCGCCCATTAATAATTGGATCCTCTGAAATTTTTCAGTCGCTATGTAGGCCGGCTCCAAAGTTACTGTGAGTCCTCCTATCTCATCCCAATCACCCGAAGTGAGCTTTAACGACAGTTTGAGCTGCTTCTCACAAAAACCTGACTTAACAAAACTTCCATTAACTTAGTTTAACAAAACCTGTATGTATGTGATCCACATGGTTCAAGCAGCTCACGACAACCGGTTTCAGACCAAGTATCTTCTGGGTAGCCAACAAACAACTATTTGGAGGCGAGCTAAAGTGAGAAGGCGAAGTACCAATGAATGGAACGTGATCTAACATAACTTAAATTAACTTAATGTAAAATTACTTGTATTAATTTAATATAGGCTAAGTTGAAGTAGTTACCGTGGGATAAGCCTCCTAAATATCGCCTATAAGGTTCTATCGAGCGTACTGTGTGAAAGACTAAAGCCCACCGTCAACAAACTGATTGGACCTTATCAGTATGACTTAAGACCTGAAATCCACAACTGATCAGATATTCACCATGCGCCAAATCTTGGAGAAGACCCGTGAAAAGAGGATCGACACACACCACCTTTTTGTCGATTTTAAAGCTGCTTACGACAGCACGAAAAGGAGCTGCCTTTATGCCGCGATGTCTAAATTTGGTATCCCCGCAAAACTAATACGGCTGTGTAAGTTGACGTTGAGCAACACCAAAAGCTCCGTCAGGATCGGGAAGGCCCTCTCCGAGCCGTTCGATACCAGACGAGGTTTCAGACAAGGCGACTCACTATCGTGCGACTTCTTTAAATTGATGCTGGAAAAAAATTATACGAGCTGCAGAGCTAAATAGAGCTAAATGATATTGATATCATCGGAAGCAACAACCGCGCCATTTGTTCTGCTTTTTCCCGCATGGATAAGGAGGCGAAGCGAATGGGTCTGGTGGTGAATGAGGACAAGACGAAATATCTACTGTCATCAAGCAAACAGTCGGCGCACTCGCGACTTGGCTCCCACGTCACTGTTGACAGTCATAACTTCGAGGTCGTAGATAATTTCGTATACCTGGGAACCAGTATCAACAACAACAACAATGTGAGCCTCGAAATCCAGCGCAGAATCACTCCTGCCAACAGGTGCTACTTTGGACTGAGTAATGTAAAGTCCTCTCTCGGCGAACCAAAATCAAACTTTACAAGTCGCTTATCATTCCCGTCCTGCTTTATGGTGCAGGAGCTAGGACGATGTCAACATCATATACCGCAGACGATGGAACGATGAGCTGTACGAGTTATACGACGACATTGACATAGTTCAGCGAATAAAAAGACAGCAGCTACGCTGGCTAGGTCATGTTGTCCGAATGGACGAAAACGCTCCAGCCCTGAAAGTGTTCGATACAGTACCCGCCGGAGGAAGCCGAGGAAGGGGAAGGCCTACACTCCGTTGGAGGGACCAGGTGTAGAGCGACCTGGTTACACTTGGGATCTCCAACTGGCGCCGAACTGCGAAGGAAAGAGAAGAGTGGCGTGCTCTCATCGATTCGGCTATAACCGGCTAAACGGTTCAACGCCAATCACACACATACATAAGTTGACTTAACTAAGCATAAGTTAACTTGAGTTAAAGTAATATAATGCAACTTAATGTAATGTAAATTAAATTTATCAGTAATACTTCACTTTAATTGTTGTTTGATTCTTGATTCTTTCTCGCTTATATTAAAATTTTACATATTTAGTGACAATAAATCTTTTCTCTTCTTGGTGGCCGCAAATACCCACATGGTGGCTATCTACATAAATATCTCACGCTTAGCGCATAAAACTTAATGCATTCACTCGCAAAGCTTTCACACAACGCAATTTTGCCTTAAGCGCACACGAGTACAAAGCAGCTGCTTAGCAAATGACTTTTACAGCTCCATTAAAATGCGCCCGACAGCTAACACCTTGCAGGAATTAGTTAAGAGCATATGTAAGTAGGTGCTGATATACAAATGAGCAGCACAGCGCATTACAACTGCATAAAGAGAGGATGACGGGGTTTAGCAGTAAAGGAGCGCTGCTGAGATACTTTAATGAGTTATTTGCAGCGCGAAACGCGACAAAAAATGCGAATTTCAATGCAATATAAAAGAGAAAGTGTGGCGAAAGGTGGGAAAAGTATTAAATTTGCATAAACAATGTAAATAGGTGAGCGAATGCAGGAAGAAAAGCACACAAACAAAAACAAACAAAAGTGTGTGCGAATAATCCGTTTTAAATATTTATGAGGTGCTGGCAATCAACACCACTTTGCATGTGTGTGTGTCTATTGGGTCCAACAAAAAGTGTCATATATGTATGGATATGTGTGAGTGTAAATGCTAAGCTGGCAAGATAAATTCACGAATTTGCATGCTAAACAAAAATAACGGTATGTCAACTATTTGCCCACACACAAACAATTATTTCGCTGTTTGTTTGTTGTTGTTTATTAGTTGTTTGCAATGCAAATTTTCATAGCGGTTAATTTAAAGTCGCTCAGCGCTTGCACACCAACGCCCACGCCCACCCACACTTCAAATACGCAAACCAGCCAGCCAGCCAGCCACTATTTTCAACGTCAGCAATTTACAGCAGCGAATACTCGTACACTGGCGCTACAGCTACTCCCACTCGCATGCATCCTTGAATGTATTTATTTATGTACCGTTAGAAGAGGGGAAAAAGCATCGGTTTTTTCTTGCTCCTGCGTTTCTACTTGGTCTCATAGCAGGCGCAATGCAATTTAGTTGGCAGCATCAGCATTCATTCATTCATTCGTAGTTGCATTGCCATTCGATAGCATAGTTTTAGGCGCTCAGAAGCTTTTTTTCTCTACATGTGTATATGTATGTTTGTGTACGCGCTCGTCGATCGCTCCACTCGAATTACGTGTTATCTTTATGTGTTTCGCCATCAGCTACTACAATATTTCTTCAATGCCATTGTAATCCGCTGCCGACTGCTGTTTGATACACAGACACAGACACTGACAAGCACTTCCCTCTATATCATATACATCAATAAACGCGCTTGTGTTTAGTTGTTGTCGGTATTGCAGTTAGTTTGCGTTGCTTACAACTAGCTGCAGGCGTTTCACAAAGCAGCTGCTTACATGCAGGCGCAAATTTCTTCGTTATATATGTATGTGGGTATGTGTGCTACTTCGTCGCCCCATTCTATTGCTATGTTGCATGTTTGCTCCGCATGCCTATAAATATGTTACGTAAAATGCTGATTGTGTCGTTGCTGTGATTTGGCATGCAAAGGGCATGTTTCCAATTGCTCCTGCCAAATGAAATGCCTTTGCCTACTCTCTATCTCTCGCATTGATACTGCAATTGAAACTAAAGTGAGGATACTTTGCCATTGCGTGTATGTTGTACACTGCACGAAAATGTTAGTTAGAATGTATAAACTTGCTAGGAAGACACTATAAGAGGTGTGTTCGAAAAATAACGGGAATTTCAGTTTTAGAAAAAAAATTAAAAATTATATTTTACAATTCCCGTTATTGTTTGAACACTCCTCATATAGTTCTCTTTCCCAATGGCACAAATATATTCCTTTTATCTTCCCCGCGGATATTCCAAAGTGTAATATATCTTAGTCACTTCAATATATTTTTCATTTATACTCACGTTTATGAGAAGAGACAGACTAAAAGTGGAACAGTTGTGTAGCTGCTCACCTAGCGCTAGCAGCTATGATCATTTTAGTCTCAACTCTACGGTTAGAGGTTATGATCTCTTCTTCACTATCATCTGCCAGACTGTATTTTAGGGTCGTATTGTTCTCTAGCTTCTATAACTCTTCAAATATATACGCCAAAGTTTTCAATTGAATCCTTTTAGGTTCGGATTATATAGACAGATCTTTCAGAGACAATGAATTAAAATTTCTAGAAAAGCATTGAAAAAACTAAACCAAAGAGGAAGACAATACCTAATAATTTTCCTCGAACGCACTTATTTTAACGAATTTGAATAATAAAAAATGGAAAAAACTAATGTTCAATAAATTAATAGTTTATTCAAGAAATATCGAAATGTTTCACATAAGTTTATTCGTCAGTATTACATCATTTCACTGGCATTCACTTTGCTACATTCCACAAGCGCCGGAGAATTCCTTCATGATTTCCATAAGCTGCTTGCGTCGTCGACTCATACGGCAAGCTTCTGTGTTCTTATCGCGTCTGCGCTGTTCAGCTGGGGTTCGCTCTTTAGGCGCATATTTACGCGCCATCTCAGGGCGATAGGGCAATAACTCCTCGATTTCCTCACGTGAGAATTTGGAAATTCTCTTCATTAAGTGTTCATCTCTTTTAGCTTTTAAGCGATCTTCTTCATCCTCATCTTCTTCACGTTTACGCTTCGTACGTGACTGTGAGACTTTTGGCGCCGTAGCTTTTAGTGTTGGCGAGGTAGCTTCCTCAGTTGGTGTGTTAACTGATAATGGTTGCGGTTCGTCTGGGGTGGGCACAGTCGTAGTCCCGACAGGCCAAATGGCTGTTGCCGGGTGTGCTGCCGCCAAGAAACAATAAGGCATATACCAGTTAATCCATGGCGCTGTACGTTCAACTAGTTGTGTCCAGTAATCAAAGTAGTAAGGTGCTGGTGGTGATTCTACTAAGTTTGGTCTAGCAGTATTTTCAGTTTGCTCAGCGCGATCTTCCCAGGGTCTAAACTTTTTTCGTAGTTTCTCAACTTCAAAATTATTAGGGTTGTGAATCATTTTTACTCCGTTCATTTTGTTTATATGCTTACTCGGTATGCACTCTGCTGTTTTTACTTCAATAATGATATCGTAACCGAGTTTTCATAGCTTTTATAGCCAAGCTTCTGACTTCCTGGCACGAAGTCAACTGCGTTATAAAACAAAGGTATTTAGTCCTTCGAACAAACAAAAGGACTACATTTTGCATATATTTGCTACCTGGATTTTGGGATGCTTAGATAACAATAAATCTATAGTTTAATTATGTTTGAGGAGTGATACTTCCTGGAAACAAATACATTAAGAGTTTTAAGGCATTAGCGATCTGGCCTTGATTTATAAACATTTTAACTTTGATTTACAAATATTTGAAGATTATGCCCGCTACCTGAATTTTTTGAATTTTGGATGATCGTTTTTCTTTGACCATGCAGTTAGTGTAAGGGCAAATATCAAACTTAAAAAGGTTTTCTATGCTGTATCTTTGCATATATACATTAAGGCAGTAGTCTGCTTTAGAAGCCGAAAAAAGGCGTTTTTTTAGCAATTTTTTGTAAGGGAAGGAAATGATTGCGATAAATGGAATTTTAAGACGATAATGTACTATATTTAAAGCTTAAAAAACAATATTTATTATTAAAAAATATTGAAATTTTTTCAAAGTTGTAAGTATTTTTCTGGAGCACCTGGAGTCTGCACTTGTACATCGGTGCCGGTGATGAAGGTCGTGCGATGCATCTGAAACAGTCGAACCAAATTTTTTTTTTAATTTTTATAAGTTTTTTTTCTTTATGAACTAAAAAAATACCGAAGAAGTTATAAAATTCCAAATTTTTTCGAAGTTTGAAAAAAAATTCACTTTTTTAAGAAAAAAATTGACCTTAAGTTGCAAAACAAGTAGTTTAAATAATACCTTTGTCCACCTTTTTTTGTTCAAATATAAGATAATTTAATACTGAAGCCAGATCACTTTGGTTTTTTTCGATCGGACATATGTACATATATTCTTTTTGCTATCGCCTGCACCGTTTTCTAACACTTGTGAAAATGAAAACTCGAGAAAACGCGCTTTAAAGTCTACCTGAGCATTCGCACCTGCTCGATGCTCGGCCGCTAAAATTGCCCTAGCTCCGAAAATATGTCGAATTGGCCTCTGGAATTTTAAAGACATATTCTTGGATTGTTTTGGAAGAGATTTAAAACAAAACAAAAAAATCGATTTTTTGAAGCATGTAACGCAGACTACTGCCTTAATGACTAGATAGTCTCTAACAGAAATTCACCATTTTTATATAACTGTTTGAATTTTATGCAGAATTTATTAAAGCTCTAAGCATATCTTACGAACTGATGTCTTTCATTACCATGATTTAATGTAAAAAGCATTGCGGATATTACATTATTTGTCCTTAACCCTCAAAGATTTTATATTGACATTAAAATAATAGAGAAATTGTAACTCAAATGATTAATGCTGAATCAGACGATTGAAAGTACATTTCGATTATCAACACGTTAGATTTCAAACTCTTTGGTGTGTTATTTGAAGAACGAAGAAATTCTGGGAAGTTAGTGCTACACCAAAGTTTTCTGCTAACTTAAAAAGCGTTAAATTTTGTAAGCGCGTAACTTTAATTTGGCAACGCAGCGTTGAAGTGCTGAACTGCGAAAAATCTTTGAAAAGTTAAAACTAGAGGAAACGCTTTTACTTGGCTAATATTTCTTATTTTAAGTTAATTACTATTGACTTCCAGATTACGATTAAATAAATTAAATATTCTGATTGCTTTGTGGTGTGGTTCTAAGTGGCTCAAAGTTAAGTGAAACATTGGTGGTTGTATTTATACGAAGCGATAACTGTAATAGATTTTATTATTATTTTTATACCCAAGCAACAAAGTTGCTAAAGTGAGTATAATAGTTTTGTTCACCTAACAGTTGGTTGTAAGTCCTAAAACTACAAGAATCAGATATAGGGTTATATATATTCCAAAGTGATCGGGGTGACGATTAAGATATCTTGATGAAACTTTGTACACTTGTTTCTTGGCACCACAAGAAGGTTAAGTTCGGGAATGGGAGAAATCGGACCATTGTCACGCCCACAAAATGGCGATAACCGAAAACCTACAAAGAGCCATAAATTAACTTATAAAAGTGAAATTTTACACAAAGGATTGTTCTAGGAAGGGGCATATTTGGATGTAATTTTTTTAGGAAAGTGGACGTGACCCCGTCCCCTATTAAGTTTTTTGTACATATCTCGTAAACTACTAAAGCTATATCAACGAAACTATCAGGAGTAATTTTTTTCAGGCACTTCCTTATACATTGTAAAAAGGAGGAAATCGGATTATAACCACACCCATCTCTCATACAATGATTATGTTGAAAACTACTAAAAATGCTTTAATTCAGTAAGGAAAACCACCAGAAACCTTAAATTTCATTGTAAAGATGGTATAGAAGAGCTGCACTCACAATAGTATACTAAATTTTGAATGGGTGTGGTTCCTTCCACTTATGGGTTAAAAACCATGTCTCCGAAACTACTCGACCAATTTCAATGAACTTCTTCCTGACTCCCCAATGATATGTTATGAAAATAGTCCAAATTGGTTCACAACCACGCCTACTCTCCATATACCAGAACTTTGAAGTCGATCTGTATCCTTAACTTTGCAGTATATAAAGTAAGCACTAGTGAAGATATCGGAACAGACCTTTGCACAAATACTGAGGCACACCATAGTGTGGCATCGCCCTTCTAGAACCGCAGAAATCGGACCATAAGTATTCAAGGTCCCATATATTGAACATTAAGACCTCATAGCGTCGAATTAATTTTTACAGAAAATATAAGTCAGATATTTTGAAGAAATTCAGAGGGAATATTTTTCTTCTAAGAATATGTCTCCGTGCCAAAAATTAGTGAAATCGGGTCATAACCTCCCCTAGCTCCTATATACCTAATATTAGGGCTTTCAAACTTTCCATATACTTTATACCATATATATGCCGAACATGTGGGTCAAATTGTCTGTTATGCCTAAGACAGACATATGGTTTCTGTACTACGATGTGTACTACAATAAAAGCTCAAGAAACATATACCAGCAAAGTGACACACATGTAGTATTGTACTATGTTTACATCCATCAGCTGATACAAATAAATTCAAGCAAAATATAATTATGAATAACAGGCAGGAAAATAGATCCTGACTTAGTTATAACTTCAAGCAATCTTAAAATATTATTGTCCAATATAATTATTACATATTACATATTGATTGTGGCAGAAGGGCTTAAAGCTTTCGGTGTGTTCAATGCAATCCATTGTAGTACATTTCACAACACCACAAAATTTCAATGGTTTCTAGAACTCTATTGTAGTACGGAACAACATTTGCTTTCAAACAAAATTCGGAAAACCGGTGATACACATATGGTTTCTGAAGCATACTACAATATGTACTAGAGGAAGGTACTTGAGAAGGAATAAAGTTTTCCATGGCTTGATTTATCTCGGACCTTGGCTATCCTTGAGATATATAAGGGTATATTCTAGTTGACTTATATCGGGACTGGATCTGCTAGTTATTTAAAGCCTTCATTTTTTTCAAATACGCAGTGTGTTAAAAAAATACCGGAATTTTTTATATATATTTACTTCAGGGGCTTGTATATCAAAACCATAAAAAATATGATAATTAAATTTGAACACTCATCATATATTGAGATCTATGTTATCCTACGTAGGCTCATATCAACCTTTTTTTACCTTTACGCTGCTTCTACCATCTAGAACTTAGCTAATCTACATTGCTTTAGGAGTTAATAATAGTTTGTGGCACATTCTCACTGTGTAACCCGTAGCAAGTTCCCCTTATATACACTCTTCTATGTACATGCACTTTATTCGACATTCATACAACATGTAGTTTTGCATAATATGATATTTCTTTGCAGCAACTAGAATCATCGTTGCCTCATTTAAGTAGAACTTAGTATGCTTGTGAGTCTGCGTGTGTGGGTGGCTGCATATTGCAATGTTTACAATGCAAATTCGATTTGAAAATCGCATATAACGCACGTACTTACATATGTGGTGGTAGTAGCGTGAGCAAAAACAACAACCACTATAATAAAAACAAAAATGTTCACATTGGTTACAACAACAATAACAACAAACACTTGCAGCTGTGCTAGCTGGCTGCCCACTATGGATGCGTGCTGGCAGCTGTAAGCCAATCGCTGAAGAATAACAACAACAAATACGAGTATGACAACAACATTAATTTGCAAGATTTAAATCGTATGTCTGGTACAATGGTGCAATAAAAGGCGCTTAATTTTGTATTGCAACATACTTGCCAACGACTTAAGTGTGTTTATATTTATGCCTGTTTACTTATACAGTTATTGGCAGTTGCAAGTGTATGTGGCAAGTATGGATTACAGGCAATATTTATGTGTTTTCATAGCAAATGCACTATACACTGTGTACCGTTATCTGTGCAGGCGCTAAAGAATGTGAGTAGAGCAGGAAGAGTGTGTGTTTGTGTCATTGCCAGCATCAGTTTGTGGTTATGGCAGGCATGTTGGTGATTTTATCATTAAATGCTTAAATGCAAATTTTGAAACTGGAATATTTTGAATGCAAATATGTGAGTGAGTGCATAATTTCGTATGAATGTATGTAAATATGTATATGAATATCCATTTTAATTGGTTATTTTAAGTGACTACACTGAGTAGTTGGCATTTGGCACTTAGCATTAGGTAGTTTGGCAATAATGTCAGGTGGTGCTGCTGCACAACAAATTCTTGGTACAATTTCATTGTCAGAAATGCTCGAATGTAAGCAGTGTCAGAGCAACTATTACCAGAATATGTCTTAAATGTCAACCCTGACCTGCAGTTCAGGGTATTAGCTGACACACGCTTTATAAATATATATATATATATATCTATACTTACGTACAAATTGCATACTCTAATGCATGCCCACTTGCGGTGTTATCGAGCTATTTGCCTGCATAGAAAGACACACACTCAGACAGAAATGTGTATGCTTTGAGTAAAAGTTTGCAGCGACTAAAAACTGTGTCGAGCAGTAACTTTTCATTACCCCCATATGTATACTCACTCCTCCACCCACACAAAAAAAGTTATTACCTCCCTTCCACTGTCTCCACTCGACCGTTCGACGGGTTTTTGATTGTGGAATTTTAAACTTTTCACCTTTTTGCGTGAGCGCTCATTTTTCTGTTGTTATACTCGTATTCCTTTATTATCTCACTGCCTACGTGCCAAATGTGCACCCCAAAGGTCACCGAACAACAAGAATATGAAAAGAAAGCCAAATATAAAAACAAAAAAAAAAAACAACACGAAAGTGTAAGTTAAGTATTCCAGTAATAAAAGAGCAGATGACAAATAAGTGCGGAAAGTTCATGGTGAATGAAATGAATAAGTACTCGTACTAGTAAAAGTTCGTTCTAAAACAATATGTGGGAACAAAACAAAGTCGCACGTCTGCTTTTGATCGGCGAAATTATTGCTCGAAGAAATTAAATTGCTTGAGTAGGTCTACTGCTCTTGTGTATATGTAATTTGTAGTTGCACATATGATTTGTATCTGCTGAGACAGCAGTGAAGTGCAATTTTTCGGAAAATTTGTATGCCACAAAAAGTTGCTCATACGCCTTGTCGACTATATGGGAGCAAATTGTTAATTTGGTATAGAGAAAAGTTTGGGAAATTGAAAGTAGAAGAAACAAGTGGGTAAGGGCTAAGCTTGGATGTAATCGAACATTTTATACTCTCGCAATTTCTTTATTTAATTTTATTAATATAACACACAATTTGACTCACATATTCGTCATATATTAGTTCTACACTTTGCTTCCGCAAAGTTAATTTTGTAAATTTAAGGCTTTATTGTATAAAAACGGTTACAAAAATGTTATTAAAAATATTGGCCGTCGCTAGCTACTACTTTTGACCATCTTTCTGGCAGCATGCGTATTCCGTGACGAAAGAACTCCTCATCTTTCGAGTCGATCCAAGTATCAATCCAATTTTTGACTTCTTCATAAGAACAGATGGAGCAACGTCTGGAGAATACGGCGGGTGGGGTAAGATCTCCCATTTCAGCGTCTCCAAATATTTTTGACCACCTTTGCGACGTGAGGCCGAGCATTGTCATGCTGGAGAATGACTTTATCGTGTCTTTCCTCGTACTGTGGCCGTTTTTCTTTTAGTGCTCGGCTCAAACGCATCAATTGCGTTCGGTATCGATCTTCTGTGATGGTTTCACTTGGCTTTAGCAGCTCATAATATATCACCCCCAGCTGGTCCCACCAAATGCAGAGCATGACCTTGGCTTCATAATCACCATTCTTAAAACGTTCAAATCATTCGCGACATGTTTTTTCACTTAGAACAGCCTCACCGTACGTATGCGAAAGCCTCAGCCGCACTTTTCTTGGAATTAAAAAGGAAAAGAAAAATTTCTCACAAATGTCGAGAATTCTGTTCAAAAGGTGACATTTTCTCTCTACAAATATTTTGTTGGGTTAATGTTGACACAAATGTCCAGATCGATATAAAACGATTTAATCGACCAGTGCTTGACCCTAGAGACATATATTGGAAAACAGCGGAAGCAAAGTTATAGACTTAATAAATGGTATAAAGTCCACTGGAAGTTGGAAACCTTAGTATTAGGTATATACGAGCTCGGGAAAGTTATGACCCGATTTACTATTTACTTTTTGGTACGGAGACATAGTATTAGAAGAAAAATATTCTCTCCGAATTTCTTCAAAATATCTGAATACTTATGGTCTGATTTCTGCGGTTTCTAGAAGGGCGATGCCACACTATAAATACAGTATTTGTGGAAAGGTCTGTACCGATATCTTCACTAGTTCTTACTTTATATATTGTAAAGTAAAGGATACGGATCGACTACAAAATTCTGTTATAAGGGAAGTAGGCGTGGTTGTGAACGGATTTGGACTATTTTCATAACATATCATTGGGAAGCCCGGAAGATATTATAGACCGAATTTCATATAGATATGGTTTTTGACCCATAAGATTTCAACTGTACTCGTCACCCTGGTGGTATATATAACCCTGTATCTCACACGTTTTAGTATACTTTTTATATATTCAACTAAGTAAATAGGATATGATTGGCACGATGTATGAGCAATTTTTTGTAGTTCGGAATCGTTCATACAATGTTTACATTCATCCTTTCAGAAACGTAATATTCCATTTATTTCATTCATCATATATTTTGAAAAGTTTTAGCAGTAGCCAGTTGTTTTGAGTTATTTATATCGCTAACAGCTGACCAGAAACTGCTGGAAGCTTTTAATGATACGTTTCTTTATGCAAATTTGGCGAGAATTGTTTTTCTTTTTTGAGTGTTTTTCAATTTAAATGAACTCTATACTCGTATAAGTGATGGCTAAACTTCATAAAGCAGAAGTGGACTTTTCTGAAAATATGGTTACCAAAAGATTTGTTTCAATCGATTTTTTATGGGTGGAAGTTTAAGGGGTTACATGGGTTTCGTGGGTTAAAAAAATGGATTTTTTGTTGTTTGGCTTATTAATTTCTACAACGTCTCAAAAATATTATCCCAAATTTTCAATACGATCCGAATAATAGTTTCTCGAAAACTACTCAACCGATCTTGATGAAATTTTGCACAGGTGTTCGAGATACAATTTACTTGTGCTTGGACGAGGGATTATTTTTTCAATTACAACTATTTAAAAAAAAAAAACAAATTTCAAGCAAATTTGACCGAAATGTGTATTTTTTTGGAAAAATGTCTCTCAAAATTCCAATTTTTACTTTTTTTGTCTTTCCTTCGTTCAAGCACGAGTTTATGGTCTTAACTAGAACACTTAATTTTGTTTTTTTTTTTCATTTTGGATTATTCAGGAATTATGCCGTCACCGGAAATGTGGTCACAATGGAGGAGTTTTAATTTTTTTAGAAAATTTCAGAAATTATTATTTAAATATGTATCTATACGGCAGAAAATAGTTTGAATTAAATAATATTTTTTTACATGTAACCATGTAACCCCTTAGAATGTTATTTCAGCTCTTTCAAGAAATACATATGTATATACAATACATCCAAATCATTCACTTGTTAAGACAATATGTATGTTTTTTCACTGTATTGCTTAAGCTTAGGATATCAAGGTGAAATCGCCGATAACCCTGCATAGAATCATTATTCTTGAAATAAAATTATATAATATATTATTCTCCTTATGTTTTCTGTAAAGCATAATAATCGATTAAAACAAACGTAATTCTATAATCTATAATCCTTCAACATTTTCTTTAGTTATATTGCTAAATTGTCTTAGAAGAGTAGTAGCCGTCAGTATAAAATTTTCTATTTAGCTTGATGAATGTAAGTCATAAAGCATTGTCGATACATTAATTATACTATTTAGGGTTGTGACTTAACGCATACAATTCAGGTAAAAAAAAATTTACTCTATAATTTCGAGGACACTACCGAAATTATACACACCCCTTTTATGGGGTGGGTTTTCCCCACGATCTGTCAAAAGTCTTAACTTTAATCATAAGCACCAGAAATGTGCTTGAAATGTCCTTGCTTATAATACTAGGAATTCATTTAATTTACAGGATTAAGAGATTAGAGCCTACCTGACCTTGCAAATTTACACAGCATATTTTTTCAATACGATTAAGCTTTAATCGATTTCATATACTTCTTAGTATTTGCTATTCTTCTGAAAATGGTTCTAAAGTATTGTCTGTGTATTAAATTTATATTGTTAAATTACTTTAAGGACTTTTAATTGCGTGTTCACATCATTTTTCTGAGAAAAGCGTGGCAACTAAGCTTTGGCGTTGCTCTTACTCTGAAATACTATTTTTTTAATCTATACTACTTTTATAAAGAGGAAAGATTTGTATGTATGTTTGTATTGAATAAACTCAAAAACTAATGTGCCGATTTCAAAAATTCTTTTACCATTGAAAAGCCACATTCTCCTTGCTAGAATCTAAACTTTCTGGAAATAGTTCTTAGGTGAGGGTATTACAAGGACTCCGTGATGGAGAATCTATCCTGAAACTGAAAATCGTCTTGCAAGTCATTCTCTTCGCATCGCAATCGCGTGCCAGAGAGTCGAGTAAAGGGTGCTCGCAGCTGTTTTCTGAACAAAATTTCAAAACTGCCAAGTAAGCGGTTGAGGGTCGAGTATGGAGCGTGTGCAGCGGCTTGAAGAACAAATTATTAGAAATATACAAGCTCGCACTAGGGAGTCGAACTCTGAGCGTTCCCAACGCCTTCATAATCAGAGAGAAAGACATCAAAGACTAGAGGTCGTAATAAGTTTTAGCTCATTACAAATAAAATATAATTTCATGTTCGAATTTTCCTCATTTTACTTTTTTTATATGAACCCACGAAAGAAGCGGCAAAGTACATACATATGTAAGGGAGAGTGTGAAAAACTTATAACGTTTGAAATGTTTGTTAAAATCCAAGCGAAGTCGGAGCGGTTTGTTAGTTGTATATAATTTTACTAAACTAGTTTTCACTAAATGCCTTGATAAAACCGAAAATGTAAAGATAATATTTGGCATCAATTGCTTACAAAAAAATTAAAAAATATAAACAAACTAGCTGACCCGGCGAACTTTGTACCGCCTAACAGTCAATGAATGTGGTGTTACAGATAAGCAGAACTTTATGATTTTTTGAAAGCAATACAATGAATACATATAATATTTATAGCGGCCCGGTACGTGCTTCGCTACGTATAAAGTGAAATATAAAATATAACTAATTTATAAAAAAAAAATATATTTAATTATTTGCTAGCTATCCAAAACATTTGGATAAACAATATTTTTTGTTTTTCCATTTTGATCATGAATAAACAAACGGCTGGGGGTACCGACTCTGGAACAGGCAACATAAAGTTGTCCATGTGAAAAACATGATTCCTCCAAATTCACACCACAGTGTTTGCCCTTGAGCTTTGTTGATAGACATCGCAAATGATAAATGCACAGGATATTGTAATCGTTTGAATTCAAATGGCATATCAGTTGGAATCATAGGGATACGCGGTATTAAACAAACTTCTCCTTTTGATTTACCAGTTAAGATCGTAGCTCCAATCAAATTTGGCAATAAATTTTTCACTGCCAATCTGGTGCCATTACACAGTTTTGGTGGATTAATATTTCGCTATAATTCCACTTTCAGATTCAAGCAATGCGGTGGCATACCAGCCGGTTCTAATGAATTTAAAAATTCAGTTGGATAATTCATGGCCTCATTGCCATGTTTTGGCCTAGTTGGAAATTCGCTTTGCGCTATATTTATTTTTTTCACAAATTCACACAAACTTCAATAATTATTAAAAAAAAAATATAATAACTAATAATTTTGCACCGCGGTAATTTCGGACACTACTGAACGTATGGGGCCAAAGAAAACGCTCCGGCGATGTTTACACTCCAATGTCATATATTCTCCTAATTTGAATTTTCTTAATGCTAAGAGTCAAAGTTCTATATACCTACAAAAAACAAAATATTCATGTATTTCTTTATGCAAAATAAATGCACCGTAATATAGTTCGATGTCTTTTCAAAGCCTACTTTGTTTGTCGATCTGCCTGCTACATACATACCTACATGTTGATATAAATATAATGCAGTAAGTTTGTAGGTGGGAATAATAAGTATGGTAGTTAAGACGAAAGTTCATAAATTTTGAGAGCGAAAGAGCGTAGCTAAGTAGGTAACAAATCGTTTAGTAAATGATTAAACTATTATTGATGTATGTATGCTAATATGAGCGCTTTTCAGCTTTCCAAGTAGGTACGAGTTAAATAAACAAAAATGTAACATATGTGTGGTGAATTTTTTGAAACATTTTGGAAATTTTTGAAACATTTTGGCCGATATCTCGAGACCCTAGATGCCGGAGCGGCATCAAAAATACTCTATACTATAGAAATCATCAACAGCTTCCATTTGCTACCCATATTGTACAAACACATCCTAGGGTTACCCGGGTCCAAGTTTTGGCCTATTTCTCGAGACCCTGGTATCCGATTGATTGCCTGCTACATACGTACCTACATGTGTGGTGAAATTTTTGAAACATTTTGGCCGATATCTCGAGACCCTAGTCACGGAGCGGCATCAAAAATACTCTACACTATAGAAATCATCAACAGCTTCCATTTGCTACCCATATTGTACAAAAACATTCTAGGGTTACCCGGGTCCACGTTTTCGCCTATTTCTCGAGACCCTGGTATCCGATTGATTGTCGATTGATTGCCTGGTATCCGATTGATTGCCTGCTACATAAATACCTACATGTGTGGTGAAATTTTTGAAACATTTTGGCCGATATCTCGAGACCCTAGTCACGGAGCGTCATCAAAAATACTCTATCCTAAAGATATCATCAACAGCTTCCATTTGCTACCCATATTGTACAAACACATCCTAGGGTTACCCGGGTCCACGTTTTGGCCTATTTCTCGAGACCCTGGTATCCGATTCTTAAAATTTCAAAACACAAACCATCTACTGAATAGTCCAAACAAAGCCTAAAAATTTGGTTTGGATAGGTGAGCCCGTTCTTGAGTTATAAGATTACCAAGGAAATGTAACTTCTTTTTATATATATAGATTTAAATTTTTGTAATTAAATGAAGATAAAAAATAATCTAGCAGTTTTAATATTCATAATAATTTCACTGGTGACTCTCTCAAAATAACTAGTATCATATTGGTATCAAATGTACTCATTTGGAAAGTACTTTTTAGTCAATAAATTTTTATAAAAAAAAACAAATTTTTTTATGTAATCGGCTGTTCTCTACGAGCTGCTCAGAACAAAGTTTGAAACATATGTGGTGTGTTCAAAAAGTAACGTGAATTGTAAAATTTCACGTGTTTGGAGAGTCCATTTCTTAAAATTTTAATTATGTAAATAAATGCTCCTGAAGTAGGAAAATATGTCAACTGTATTCAGACGAGTATTTATGAGCTTAACGATTTTCGTTTGTTAAAAGCTCACACCTCTTTGCTTGTTCGTGAATTGATGGACAAAAACAATATTGTAACGATGTCCCAGACTCCATATTCGCCAGAGATGGCTCCGTGTGACTTTTTCCTATTTCCAAAAATAAAGAGAACCTTTAACTGCCGTCGTTTTGCAAGCATACGAAAAATCGCTGAAACAGCCAAACATTATCCCAAAAATCGAGTTTGAGAAGTATTTTGACGATTTGAAGAAGCGCTGGGATAAGTTCATAATATCGAATAAAGACTGTTTTAAAGACGACAACATTTCTGTAAGCGAATTAATACATTTTTTTATACTCCATGCATACATACCCGTAGATATATGCATTTCACATGTACATACCTCAGTCAAATAATTATATGTGCATGAACTTTTTGCAAAAAAAATTAATGATTACAAAATTGCAAAATATTTCTGAGTATGCAGGTTTGTTATAATTAATGTATACGATATAAAAAAAGTTAACAAATTTCAAAATATTTTTTAAACTATAAAACGGAATTGAAGTTCAGGCTAATAGTAAATATTTATATGTGCATTTTACTATTTTTACCAGTAAATCCTATACATTTGAGTTTAACTGAAAGAAATGTTTATTTTAATAGTCAGTAGAATTGTCCTTATATTTTAAAACTAAATTACTGAGTGTAGAATAATTATGTAAATATTGGCAAAATTTTTGCTTTATGGCTCACTTTAACTGTCTCAAACTGCTTTCCGTTTTGGAAAACAGGAGCAGAGAGGTTCCCCCAGAGATGCTCAATAGGATTTATGTTCGAACTCAATGCTGCACATTGTAATACCAGAATTTTCCGTTCATTAAAGATGTTCTTCATGTGGATTGTGCGTTATCCTTTCGATACGTCCAGTTATATGCCATAAATATTGCCAGCAAATTTTATTAACTCGCTGTCCAAAAGATTTACATTGATATTAGCATTCATTTGATTGAATATAAAACATGTAGATAGCTTTCCACAGCAGCAAAATGCAGCCCATGAAATCAAGGTACCGCTTCCAAAACATCGCTTGTAGTAGAACCGTCGTTCCTGGTGCGAATCTCTCCAATATTTCTTGCAATGACCTGGGCCGAACAAATTTATTTTTTTTTCGTCACTAACGGCTATATTCTATCACTCATCGGCACAGAATTGGTATTTATTTGCAAACTTCAAATGTGCTTTATTGTGTCTTTCTTCAGCGTTGGTTTAGGTGCCATGGAGTTGTGTTTCAGAAACTGATTTTTTATGTATAATTGGAAAAATTATATTTATTGTGATTTTCTGTCTTAACTGGGTCCATATTTGATCGCTGCTTATCAAGTCGCAACTACTAGCCGTCGAATCATCCTTTCGCACTGCTCATCAATGTTATTTTTCGTCCGCTGCGTCGCACTATACCATAATTAGTGGGGTTTTTAAGAAATTTTAAGATACAGTTCCGATGGTGCTTTGGTCTAGAGCCATTTTGGAACCGCTTTCATGCATTCCTATGATTACGTATTACTTGTTCCTCGGCTGATAAACTAGTACCACGAGGCATTTTAGGCTTAAAGTTAAATAAATGTCATAAAATTTTTAATAATTCATTAAGGGGTTATATACAGTTAGACGGCCGAAAAAAAGTGAATTTTCCAGAATTTTTTCTGAGAAAACTTTTTAATTTATTGATCCAAAAATTTATACACATATTATGGTATCTTTTAACTGTATTTTAAGACTTAGTACTAGTAAAAATATTTATTTGAAAAAGAGCTACAGCTGATCTCCAGGAGCTCCTCTCAAAAAAGACGTTTTGCGGTGACCACTATATCTCGGAACTGGATCATTTGAAATTAAAAAACCAAACAGATTTCGTTAAAATAATGTTAAATCTAGTAATTAATCGAAGGAATAAGCAAAATAAAATTTTTTGACAAAATGGCGGTTTCTAAAAAAAAATCGATTCTTCACCGAAATTTCGGCCTTAAATTGTTTATAAAAAAAAAAATATTTATCGGAGAGAAAAAATCTTCGATTAATTACTAAAAAATATTTATTTTTTTATTTTTTTTTTATTTTTAAGAAATTTGTACAATAATAAATTATTTGACAAATGAATATTTAGCAGCGCTAGCAACAAGGGCCTTCGGCTGTCTGTAATCTAATATAACGTTTATGTTTAAGGTGTTAGTAGAGCTAACTACGATTTATTCTTAATATTAAATATGCTTTAACAAGTCAGTCTCTTTCAACAATTTGTACATCTTTAGAACGTTTGTGATGTTGGCCTCTCTCAAAAGGTCGAAGGGAAACTAAAAAATATATTTAAGAAGGTCGTGTTAAAATTTGAGACTAATCGGTAATTCACCGGAACGATATGAAATTTTCTGAGTGTATTATTAAATATATGTACATTAAGAAAATGAAATAAAAAAATCGATTTTTTGAAAATTCTAAGTGTATATAACCCCTTAATAAATTTGGTAATAAATTAATTAATTTTGAAAACAAATTTTAGCAAAAAAAGTTTTTGCTAACTGATTTTGCACATATAAATATTTACTATGCAATACCCTATTCACAAGCACGTTCTGAATGTAACTGTACAACGAACGAGAAAAGTATGAAACAATTTTCGTTGCATAGTAACGGTAACATATCAACCTTTTATTCCACATTTACCGAAATCCAAAAAATAACAGTGAATAAGAAATATAAACAAAAGCAGAAATGCACATATAATTATTTGACTGGGGTACATATATATGTATGTCTCTATTTCTTGTTTATTGTTGTGTAGAAAAATGAAAGCGTATCTTCATTGGGCAATTAAATTTGAACTTGCTTATTTTACTAACGGGCAAACACTCTGCACATAATAAATAAATATTTGCACATGCTCATACTCATACTCATACTCGACTATATACTAATATGTTTCACTTATACATACACACTTTTTTATACTTTTCACAAACCGTTGGCACTGCTACTTGACCTTGCAGCACAATAGTGTGCATATATGCGAGTAAATACTCGTTTATACATATATAAGTTTGCAACATAACACAACAAAATGGTTACAAGACAACAAATTTACAGTTACGAGTACATGCGACAACACTAATACCACTATGGTATACAACAGCAGCAACAACAACAACAACGACACTAATACTTAAAATGAAAATTGTCAAAGTACGGAAACGTCGAAACATACTTTTTCCACTTAACATTGTTGTTCCACGGTAGTTGTTGTTTGTTGTTGTTGTTGTTATTGTTGCTACAGACGCTTTATTGTCGTTGGCATTCTTGGAGGCTGACAGGAATATTTGTTGCGACGGCAAACACACGAGGTTACCTATTGCAAACGGCTTGTGCGCTGGCTCTGCTGCTGTGTCTCATTTTTACAACAAGCAATTTGTTGTTGTTGTTGCTTTTATTTTATTTTATTTTATGTACATTTACCGTACTAAAAAATAATGTTTTTTGTTTTTATTTTTGCTACTTGTTTGCTATTTGGCCTCTATGTGTCCTCAAATTGCAAGCGCATTTCACATGAGTAGGCAGCAGCAAAACAGCAAAGCAGCCAACAACAACAAGCAGTAGCACTACCACTATTGCAAACTGTTGAGAATAGTAGAGAGTAATAACAATAAAAACGAAACGGAAAAAGACCCTCAGAACTTTTTTTCGTGCAGCGACAGCAAAGAAAAAGTGGCAAATGTACTCGTAGTGCAGCGAGGAGAGAGTGGCAAGCATAAAGCAAGTGAAGAGAGTTGCTGAGCAACAACAAAAAATATAAAGAAATATAAACACTCAATGTAGTTGTTATGCTTCGAGTGGCGGCGCAGAAAGAAAGCTACAGCGATCTTTGCTGTTGGCAGTAGGCTGGCTGACAGTCAATACACCCGAAAAGTATGCAACGAAATACATACTTAAAACAAGTAAGGAAGGGCTAAGTTCGGGTGTAACCGAACATTTTATACTCTCGCAATTTATTTATTTAAATTTATTAATATAACAAACAATTTGACTCACATATTCGGCATATCTATGGTATAAAGTTCATTGAAAGTTGGAAACCCTAATATTAAGTATATATATGAAGTTGTGACCCGATTTCACTCATTGTTGGCACGGAGACATATTATTAGAAGAAACATATTCCCTCTGAATTTCTACTAAATATCTGAGAGACTTACCTATAATTTCGGTAAAAAATGTGTTAGAAGTACTGAGGTCCTCATATTCGATATATAGGGTCTTCATAACTTATTGACCAATTTCGACGATTTTTAGAAGGGCGATGCCACTCTTTAAATACAGTATTTTTGCAAATTTCTGTTCCGATATCATTACTAGTACCAAGTTTGTGTATTGTAAAGTAAACTATTCAGACCGTCTTCAAAGTTCTGGTATATGGGAAGTATGCGTGGTTGTGAACCGATATGGAATATTCTCACAACATATCATTGGGAAGCTAGGAAGATATTATGATCCGAATTTCATTGAAATAGGTCGAGTAGTTTCAAAGATATGGTTTTGACCCATAAGTAGGCGGAACCACGCCCATTTAAAATTTTGTTTACCATTTTGAGTGCAGCTCTTCTGTACCGTCTCTATAATGCAATTTAAGGTTTCTGGTGGTTTTCCTTACTGAATTAAATCATTTTTAGTAGTTTTCAACATAACCTTTGTATGAGAGGTGGGCATGGTTATGGTCCGATTTCCTTCATTTTTAGACTGTATAAGATAATACGGAAAAGAAATGACTCTGAAAAGTTTCCTTGAGAGGTAGCTAACGAGATATGTACAAAAAGCTTAGTAGGGGCAGGGGCACGCCCACTTCTCAAAAAAAATTACATCCACATATGCCCCTTCATAGTGCGATCCTTCATACCAAATCTTACTTCAATAGCTTAATTTATGGCTGAGTTCTACTTTTTATATGTTTTCGGTTATTGCCATTTTGTGGGCGTGGCAGTGGTCCGATTACGCCCATCTTCGAACTTAACCTTCTTATGGTGCCATCTCAATTTTAACTCAAGTTACAGTTTGCACTGACGGACGGACAGGCAGACATCCGGATTTGAACTTTACTCGTCATCCTGATCATTTATATATATATAACCCCATATCTAACTCTTTTATTTCTTGGTGACACAAACAACCGTTATGTGAACAAAACTATAATACTCTGTGCAACATGTTGCGAGAGTATAAAAACATATATTGCATAAAGCAAATATACTTGCCACGAGTATCTCGATACTGGACTGTGCTTTGCAGTGATTGCGGTCCCTGAACACACTCACAGACACACACTCATTTCTAAGTAAAGAAAAGCAAGCAAGCGGCTTCCGAAAGTACGACAATCGAACTGAAGTGGCGTCCTAAAGCTGGCAGTGTAAAATATTTTTTGAAAAAAAGAGCACACATTGTGCTCGTAAAGAGCGCGGTGCGCAGCACTCATAAGCCACTATGCTTTCTTTGGCACATTTTTCCTGCTTAAAATGTGTATTTATTTTGTCAGCTTTTATTGTTGTTCTTGTACTCGTACTCGTACTATGCTAGTATAAGTGCACTTGATAGTTTTTGTTACACTCAGAAATATGTGGTCGGCCGTTTTGCCATTAGTCTTGCGCTACAATGCAGCTATCAGTTGGTTGCTGGTCAAAATGAGGCTGTGGCCAACTGTCACTTTGACTAGAGAATTGGTCTTTTTTCTTTGTAAAAATAATAAATTACGTGCAATATTACTTCGTAAAAGTTTGCAAGCAGAAACTCGTTAGAAGTAGCTCGCAAAAGAACATGCTTTGAAAAATAACTCTTGTTAACTAAACTGTGCGTTCTTCTGCGTTTTGAACTCATATTAGTTGAAGTTTTTTTATTACCTTAGAAACTGAGTTATATAAATGTGAGCATATCTTTGACAGTCTTTTTGTACAAGAGTACACATTTCAAATGTTCAAAGTTCATGCATTTTCAGCAAAGTTTTTTCAAGGTCACTTGTTGTAGACTGGCGTTCTCCAGTTTAATATTACACTTCTAAAACCAATAGCACTCGCGAACAATTTTATTTGGAATGAAATTGCGTAAACAAATTTCAGTAGATCAACTTACTTGTTGCACATAAAATCGGTGCACACTCTTCCGCTGCCTTTTGAGACCACTGCTTGTGATCATTTCACATCAAAATACAAATTTATAATAATTATTTTATATCACCACATTCGAAAGGTTTTCAAATAAATTGAACATTTTCTCTGCTAAACATATGAATGACATGTATTTTTACATACTAACTGGACTTTGTACTGATCCAATTCATACTGGTTAAAATTAGTCCTATATTATTCATAATTATATATATGCATGGATCTTTTTTTCAAATTTAAAACCAATTCGAAAGTTAAAAATAATATTTTTCTATAATTAGAAAATTCAGATTACGAAATAACAAGTAAGAACTAGAACAACGAAAATCATTATACATATGTATATGGTATATGGGGCTGGGGTAATTCTTGGATCGATTTCAGCTATTTTTACCAACGAGCTACATTATATCCAAGACTATATATAGCTCACTAAAATATCTCACATATTAGCCGATACATATAAAGTCCACCGAAAGTTTCAAAATACATAAATAAGTTATTTGGGGGCTAGAGAAAGTGGTGACCTGATTTCACCCATTTTTGGAACAG
The DNA here is from genome assembly GCA_031772095.1 of Zeugodacus tau. Taxonomy (NCBI): domain Eukaryota; kingdom Metazoa; phylum Arthropoda; class Insecta; order Diptera; family Tephritidae; genus Zeugodacus; species Zeugodacus tau. The sequence goes on from CM062651.1 coordinate 4,896,768, forward strand.
AGTCACACTATGAAATGATGGATATCTGCTTTAAATTTATTAAGAAATAATAATCCGATATCTTCAGTAAAAAAAATTGTCGCAAGCACTGAGGAACTCATGTTCGATATCTAGGGCCTTGAAAAGTTATAGTCCGATTTTGTCAATTTTTAGATGGACGATGCCACAGTAGCAGAAGCGTGGAAGATGTCAACATCCGATGAGACGGCACTAGGAGTTTTCGAGGGAAAGGTTTTGCAGAAAATTTATGGTCCCTTAAACATTGGCAACGGCGAATACCGCAGATGATGGAACGATGATGTCATGTTGTTCGAATGGACGAAAGTGCTCCAGCTCTGAAAGTGTTCGATGCGGTACCCGCTGATGGAAGCCGAGGAAGAGGGAGACCTCCACTCCGATGGAGAGGGACCTGGCTTCGCTTGGTATAACCAATTGGCGCCAAACTGCCAGAAGGAAAGACGTGTGGTACGCTGTTGTGGACTCGGCTATAAGAAGAAGATGCCACAGTAGAAATGCAGTACCTGTGAAAATCTTATTCCTGTGAAAATCTATATCCGATATCTTATTGACTAGTGCTTAATTAATATTTTGTAAAGTGAACAAATTAGATGAACTTCAAAATTGTAGTATAAGGAAAGATTTTGTGGTTATGAACTGAGTTCGCTCATTCAGGTATCAGTGAGAATACTAGCTGAAATACAAAATTTTCTGTTCTTAACATTTAGAGCCAGGCTTTATTAATATACAGTTTCTCTCAATCATTACAAACAAATGTATATTACGTTGGACCGAATATCTTAAGTTGTTTTCATTACTGGGGTCTTGTTAATAGCAGCCTAGGCGATTAGAGTTATATTATAGCGTTTTCGTACAGGAGTTAATTAATTAGCTCGATTAATTGACCTTTGCTCGATTAAAGCGTTGATTTAGATCGATTTACCATTACCGAATCCAAATCGAGTTGATACTGGAATGCTATTCTACCAGTCGTTGACCACGCTGAAAATTTGATTGGGGTTAGAATTGTAATCTAACCTAACCTAACCAAACCTAGCAACTTCTTATGAACAGAAAAAAGAAATGTATAACAGCTGATCGTTAATCGAGTAGCCGGCTGTGCGAAGTCATAAACTGGTGTCTCAATTATAATCTTATTGTACTACATTCATTTGGCTGTGCGAAGAGGCTATTAAATTAAGGATTAAGATTCTTCATAGTACTTTTTCTTTTTATCATTTGGATAAAGTGATGACTTCTCACTCTTAAACTTTCAAAGTTCTTACAAAGGTTTGAAGTAATATTTTGGTTTAGAAATAAATATTTTTTATCACAGCCATTATATGCAGAATCCAACTCAGAGTTTAGTACAGAATGAACACTGAGCACTTCTGAACAATATCATTCACATTTACCCAAGAACAAAATACTTAATCAACTACCTTGCTTTTGGACAACTCAAGTCAAGTCCGCCACAAATAATTTAATCTGTCAATTGTTAAAATCCCATCACAGGAATTACCTACCATTTTATTGCTTCTCCGATAACCAATATCAACATGCTCGAATAGTACACTTTCACTTCACTTTACAAACTTTATTTACTTGCTGCGCATTATGGCCATTAAAACTTAAATGCAGTAGCATTTTCCAACATTTCATTTACTTTGAATACATTTGAATACTATAGCGCACCGCAGGCGATTTTAAATGCTGACTCAACAAAACTATTTTATTTGCAAACTTTTTAAGTGTCAATATTTTCGTGAATTGTGGCTATATGCCACAAGCGCAATCGAATTTGCACAATATTCAACTGGCAGCAATTGTAACATTCAATTTATACACAAAATACACGGTATTTACACACTCAACTGTATAGCATGGCTTAAGTTTGCAGTGATGATGACAACTGAAAGTACTTCATGCGCCCTAAGATATGCTACAGATGTCTTAATCCAATATAATCTCACACTACAACGGCTGACCATTAAGTCAATGATTGTGTGTGTACATTTGTATGTGCGTGTGTGTGTTGTTTTATTGACGTTGCTGTTGAGCAGCTACACGAGCTGAAGATGAGCGACTGACTAATATATAGCATATATATATGTATATATGTGTGCAAGTGTTACTTTCATAGCTGCTTTTACACACCGATAAGTATTTGAGTACAACGCTTCACAAGCTTCTGCAGACATTAATGTATAAATGTTTTAGCTAACGGCACTATTACAAGCATTTAGTCATTCTTACACACTTACAACTGCTTACATACATATACGCTTGACTGCCTTGCACGTGAATATAACATCTTCGAAGGCAAGGCATTCCATAAGTAAATATAGTATGTGCATATATCCACTCATGACTTTCTTCCTTAACAACCGTAATTCACTATTGAAAAATGTGAATTATTTTAGCTAAGAAGTGTAGCTATCAGCAATTCTTTGGAAAATTCTACAAGCGCAGTAATGACGGTGTATATGTGGTGTGCGTCAGAAAAGTGAAAAATGACAAGTAACGATAGTTGTCTTGGTCCCCGTGCAGTACTCGGGGGTATGACATGCTTTATTTGTATTGAAATGTGATTTTCAGGAATATTACTAGAAATATTTCGCTTTAAATGGAAAGTAATAGTTTCGTTGGTTCAAGAAATAATATTTTGGTTGGTCCAATGGTAAATTAAAAATTCAAATTTAACCGCTAGTTCTGGCAAAATAATTTTTGCAGTCTTCCCAGAAATCTACAACAGATTCATGAGCATACTTCGAAATCTGTAAGGAATTTTGAGAATTTCCGTGATACAGTTACATTGTATATGGGTGATTCTAGGATAAGAGGTAATTTGTGCGGCAATCAGCTTAAAGTATTGTTTTTGTCGTTTATGTTGCTATTTGTTTAAATGAATCACATCATATTAATGTATTGTATTAAATAAGATTACAACTTACTGCATAATTAACGCAATTTTTTCTGAAATTCCTTACAAAGTCTAAAAAAGTATCTCCACTGGCTTGTCCCATTGCTACTTTTTATTTAACTTTCGGACAATACATATATTTTTGGTATGAGACTAAGTTTAATCGGAAGTAAAATAATTAAAATTAGGTATTGTTAAATAAAAAACAAAATTATTTTGTTTATTTCATATAATATTTTAAATTAACTTTTGTTCCTATTTTTTTATGTATCTACCCTGCCAAATTTTGTTCCGCTGTACGAAGCCTGAAGTTAACAATACTAATCGCGAAATCCGTTTGAGCGTTGTAGTTTTTTAGTTATTGCGGCCCGATCGTGCGGTGTACTGGATTCGAAAACTGATTTTGTCTCTTCCCTGGCAATTCATGTAACGTATACTATTAATTAAATTTATTTGCTTTTATTGTTCTAAGTTACTAATACTGTAATAATTAAAGTGAAATAAATAAGTAACCCAAAAAATAATTCAGTCAATTAAAACAATTAAATTTTTCATGAAAACGTCTCTCCCCTGCCGTATTTCCCTGGCAAAATAACTGCCAGTGGAGAAAGTTAGAGACCAGGGGAGATATTACTAATCATGACACCCGGACCGGAAGTCGTGAGCTGCTTGAGTCTTGATACTTTCTTGCGTGAACTTCTGAACATGACCACCTTCCCCACCTCCAGCCATCCCCAGCATCAACAAAACCAAAAATATTAGCCTCGCAATCCAACGCAGAATCGCTCTTACCAACAGATACTCTTTTGGACTGAGTGGACATTTAAATGTTAAAGTCCTCTCTCGATGAAACAAACCCCAACTCTACAAGTCCCCAAGCATGGACGATGTCAACATCCGATGAGACGGCACTAGGAGTTTTCGAGAAAATGGTTTTGTGGAAGATTTATGGTCCTTTGAACATTGACAACGGCGAATACCATACCGGCGAATTTAAAATTAATTTTTTGCTTTTTGTGAAATAATTATCTACCATAAACTTTATGTCTCTCCCCTGGCCGATGTATGTATTTACCCTGGTCGTCTAAAAGGTAAAAAAAATATGTATTAAGTGACTTGCTCTTACGTGAGAAGATAAATAAAAGGGACAAAAATCATAATATAGAGGTTTCATGAAAAAAATCCAAAGTTTTTCTTTGGCCGTTTTCTCTATGCAATTGAAACCTCTCCATATATAATGAGTTTCGGTCTTATTTAACTTTTTTAATTTAGATATAAGCCTTTTTCAATTTATCACATAAACTTAAGGATGATGGGAGAGAAACTTTAAATTTAAATAATAATAAATAATTTAGGAAAAATTACTAATGAAATCTGTAAACATTTTTCGGACTTTCGGATTAACGTTACCAACAGTAATAGTATAAACTTATAAACTCTTTAATATTATCCCACCCACGCGCTATACCTAACTATTTAAAGCTACCTACATTCAGGTAGCGGTACAAAAGGGGTCAGGCACAAACAATCATCCCAAGTTTCCCAAAATTCCCAAAAAAGTTAACTACCTACTTTCCTCACGCCTTTATAAGTCAACAAGCCGATCATGGCTATAAAAGGTACGGAAAATCGCTTGAAACATCATTACCGAAGTGAAGAGCAGAGAGTGCAGTCGATTATTACAGCGATTACAAACAAACAAACAAACAATATTAAGCAAAACGGATTATTAATTAGATCTAGAATAATGAATTCGAATAAAGAACATAATTTTGAAGTTGAGGAACCAACAACTGGAAAACATTTCAGACCCTGGGAAGTTCATACTGAGCAAAATGAAAATACTGCAAGACCAAACATAGTAGAAGCACCACCAGCAACCGATTTCGATTACTGGTCACAACAAGTTACACGTCTAGAACCATGGTTGAAACAGTATATAATATACTGTTTCTTAGTGGCAGCATATTCGGCCACAGATGTGTCAACCCCAGACGAGCCGGAACCTGTAGCAGTTAACACACCAACAATGGAAACTATGGCGCCACGTAGGAAGCGTAAACGTGAAGAAGAAGATGAGGATGAAGAAATTCACTTAAAAGCTAAGAGAGATGAACATTTAATGAAGAGAATTTCCAAATTCTCACGTGAGCAAATCGAGGAGGTATTTCCCTATCGCCCTGAGATGGCGCGTAAATATCCGCCTAAAGAGAGAACCCCAGCTGAGCAGCGTAGACGCGATAAGAACACAGAAGCTTGCCGTAGAAGTCGACGACGCAAGAAGCTTATGGGAATCATGAAGGAATACGCTGGCGCTTGTGAAATGTAGAAGAGTAAAATTATGGAGTACAGAAAAATAAACTTATCTAAAATATTTCTATATTGAATAAACAAATAAATTATTGACCATTAACTTTTTTCTTCTTTATTAATAAAATTGGTTAAAATAAGTGCGTTCGATGTGCTATTGAGAGTGCAGTCGAAAAATTAACGATTGGGTATTGTATTCTTCTTCTGTTTAATTTTTTCATTGTTTTTCTTTAACTGTCTCTGAAAAATCTGTCTATAAAATTGACACCTGAAAAGATCCAACTTAAATCTTTAGCGTATGTATTTGAGAAGTTAATAATCGAGATCATTACGACCCTGAATGAAATCTTTATCTCTCTGATATAAAAACGAGATGTAAACCTCAAAACATAATGCTGTGTCTAAAATGACTTAGGTACTATATCTGGTCATTTGTTGCAGCATGTCCGGCAGTGAATGGAAACTTGCAGAATTTTTATATTTTAAATAATTATTAGACCACTAAGCAAATTCAGTCCAGATATGGTAAAACTAGAAGAGACCATGAAATAGGTCAAGGATAGATAAGTTTCTAGATAAATCAACTCATTGGGATCTATCTTCCTTTCTTAAGCATCGGAAAGGAGATCGTTAAATACTCAAATAATGTAATATCCTCGTTAATTTTTTATATGAAACAATGGTTATAAAAGGCATAAAAATGACAGCTTTAATAAATTCTGCATAAAATTAAGTAAATGTTATAAATATGCTAATTTTCTGTTACAGACTCTTTTGTCATTAATGTATATTTACAAAGTTAAAGCGCTCAATTAATCTTAAAGTTCAGTACTAGTACTTGTCCTCGCAGAAACTGCATCGTTAATGAAAAACGATCGTCCTAGGACTTTTGGAGCATAAAATTCAGGTAGCAGATATTGTTATAAATCATGTAAAATGTTATTAAATCAAAAATATATCACTAAACTTTTAAAAAGCTTAACCCATTTGTTTCGAAATATCACTCCTCAAACATAATTGATATATATATAAACAGCACTATTGTTACCAAAGCATCCCTAACTGCAGGTAGCTAATACATTCAAAAAGTAGTCCTTTTGTTTGTTCGAAGGACTAAATAACTTTGTTTTCTCACGCCTTTGTCTTCGGGTCAAGAAATCAGAAGCTTGACTATATAAGGTATGAAAACTCGGTTAAGATATCATTATCGAAGTACAAACGACAGAGTGCATATCGTGTAAACAAATAAACAAAATAAACGGCGAAACAATGATTTACAACCAAAATAATTTTGAAGTTGAGGAACCACGAAAAAAGTTTAGACCCTGGGAAGATCACGCTGAACAAAATGAAAATACTGCAAGATCAAACTTAGTAGAATCACCACCAGCAACCGACTTGGATTACTGGTCACAACAAGTTACACGTCTAGAACCATGGTTGAAACAGTATATAATACTGTTTCTTAGTGTCAGCATATTCGGCCACAGATGCGTCAACCCTAGACGAGCCGGGACCTTTAGCAGTTATCACACCAACAATGGAAACTACGACGCCACAAGAGTCACAGTCACGTAGGAAGCGTAAACGCGAAGGAGAAGATGAGGATGAAGAAATTCACTTAAAAGCTAAGAGAGATGAACATTTAATGAAGAGAATTTCCAAACTCTCTTGTGAGCAAGTCGAGGAGTTATTCCCTTATCGCCATGAGATGGCGCGTAAATATCCGCCTAAAGAGCGAACCACAGCTGAGCAGCGTAGACGTGATAAGAACACAGAAGCTTGCCGTAGAAGTCGACGACGCAAGAAGCTTATGAGAATCATGAAGGAATACGCCGGCGCTTGTGAAATGTAGAAGAGTGAAAGCGAGTGAAATTATGGAGTACAGACAAATAAACTTATCTAAAATATTTTCATATTTCTTGAATAAACAAATAAATTATTGAACATTAATTTTTTCTCTTCTTTATTAATAAAATTGGTTAAAATAAGTCAATTTGATGTGCTAAGTCGAAAGTCGAAAAAGTAACGATTGGGTGTTGTATTTCTCTTCTGTTTAATTTTTCATTGTTTTTCTGTAACTGTCTCTGAAAAATCTGTCTATAAAATCACTTGCAAAGATCCAACTTAAATCTTTAGCGTTTGTATTTGAGAAGTTATAGAAGCTTTCAAATCGTCTCACATCGATATCATTACGACCCTGAACGACATACTTTATTTGTCTGATATAAAAAACGAGATGTAAACCTCAAACCATCGGTCATTTGTTGCAGCATGTCCGCCAGTGAATGGAAACTTGCTGAATTTCATTGTACTTGTATAGCATTTTCGCTTATTCACATATTCCAACATTTCACTATTCATATTTGAGATATTGTATGTATCTAGTATTTGGTTGAATTGCGTAAAGTGCGGACTTAATAGCATCACTTGTGGTATTCGGTTGACTAGGCTATGAGTAAACCTTAAAATGCTTCAAGAGTCCTTCACATGTTCTTAATTTTTTCTATAAAATATTTACTATCGAATTGCTAAACATAAAGATGAGTATTTGCGGTTGTCGTTGTTATTATTGCAGCAAATACTGATACCCTACTTGGTAATATTATTTTTATAGAATAAAACTTTAAATTAATTATCCATATGTACATATACAAATAAATATATCTATACTACTATTATAAAGAGGAAAGATTTGTATGTATGTTTGTAACGAATAAGCTCAAAAATTATTGTGCCGATTTCAAAAATTCTTTCACCATTCGAAAGCTACATTCACCTCGAGTAACATAGGCTATATTGCTAGAATCTCAACTTTCTGGAAATAGTTCCCAGGTGAGGGTATAAAAAAGACTCCGTGATGGAGCTGACTTCATAATCCGAGAGAAAGACATCGGACACCAAAGACCACACTCAAAAATGTAAACAAAAATATCACGTGACTTTGATGTGACATCACGTGATCTGGGCGGCGTCATTGACCTCACTCAAAAATGTAAACAAAAATATCATATGACCTTGATGTGACATCAAGTGATCAAAAATGTAAACATAAATATCACGTGACTTTAATGTGACATCACGTGATCTGAGCGGGGTCATTGACCTGTAAACAGAAATATCACGTGATCTTGAAATGTCATCACGTGATTAGGGTGGGGTCATTGACCTCATGGGTTAATCGCATATTTGATGCCGGAACCGGAAATGGGACATCCGGAAACGGATATGGATAACGATATTGCCGGAACCGTAGAGCGGACGATGGAAATGACGGAAGTGGAAATTGGACAGAAAACGTCCCTTCTCCAGAAATGAACAGCACATAGAAGACTTGGGTTTGTAGCATATCCGCTTCCGTTATGAGACTTCCGTTTCCTGTAATCGTTATCGATTTTGGTGTAAAGTTTTATTCCGCTATCTTCATCGGACACCAAAGACTAGAGGTCGTAATCAATATTTAGCTCATTACAAATAAAATATAATTCCATGATCGAATATTCTTCATTTTACTTTTTTAAATGAACCCACGCAAGAAACGGAAAGTACATACATACATACATATGTTTGGGAGCGTGTGTAACAACTTATAACTTTTGAAATGTTTCTTTAAAGCCGTGCGAAGCCGGAGTGGTCGGCTAGTGTTTATATATACACGTACATAACTACAATAAACTTTATTTTTGTGTGAGTTTAATGGTTTTCTGTGAGATTTATAAAGAAATTAAGTATGCAAATTGCTTGTATAAAAATTCTGCGGAAGCGCATAACATTTAATTGCACTGTTATAAATGTGCAAAAAGTAAACAATTCTTACAAATACATTTTTATTCTCCAAACTATACGAGTATACAAAATTACATAAAATTTACATATTTCTGACCATTTGTTGCACAATGTTGCATTCAACGCCGAAATGGCAAGTTGCTGATTTTCATTGCACTTGTTAAGCTGAATTGCAGCATTTCCGCTTATTCTCATATACCAACAATTCAATGTTAATAATGGCTTGGTTGTGTGGAGTTTGCGCTTAATAACATCGATTGTGAAGTTGACTAGACTGAAAGTAATTTTTAAAGTGTTTAAAGTTTTCTAACCGTTTTCTTTTCTTAAAATTTCACCAACGAATAGCTAAACTTGAAAATGAGTTTCTTGCTAATGTTGTTATTGTAGTGTCTATTCGTAGAATTTGAGATGAGAGTGCAAACTACTTAGTTTCATGCTGGTACTTCACTGAGAAAGCTTCCGTGAAGGACAAATTCTTAATTATATACTCTAAATAAATAAACTCTGCTGAAATATCCGAGAAAGTACTCCTCAAAAAGTATCAAAATATTATCGGAGTCGTAGTCTCAGCGCTCGCTCTCATTAATTGATCCAAAGAAATGTTAGAAACAATTCTATATCTTCATTAAAGAACAGCCTTGCTTGAAATTGGGAGGGGTAAGCACTTGTTTATACTATATTAAAACATGTATTTCATGATTTCTTGCATTCGAAACAATGCAAATACACCTTTCATTAAATATTCTAAAGATAATTTTAACGACCTATTTGGCTATCTTCGTCTTCGGTACTAGCCACAGGCTCCAAAATCATGTTTGTTTTTAGTTCATAATATGGAATATGGACTATTTTGAAAACTGCAATATTATTTAATGTAGACGTATGAATAAATATTGTTTGCAAAAACGAAAATTCCCGTTATTTATTGAACACGCCTCGTATTAAATACAACATAGGGAAGATTTTAAATATTTATTAGTTTACTAAACAGATAAAGCCCAGATATGGTACAACTAGAAGAGACCCCGAGTTAGGTCAAGGATAGATAAGTTTCTGGATAAATCAAGTCAGGGTAATCTATCTTCCTTTCTCAAGCATCCGAAAGAAGATCGATTAAATATTCAATTAATACATCGCCTTTTAAAAATAAAAATAAATAGAATACATTTATCGCTTTGAATAACTGTTTAAAAATAAAAAAATACATTACAGTTATCTCTTTGAATAAATTAGCATCTCTAAGTACATCCACCAATATTTAATTTTCGGAAAACGCAATCTAAAACTTAAAGTCACTAGTAATTAACTTGAAATACGAAAATATTAGGCGAATAAAAGTTTTTTCCTCAGTTTGAGGTTTACAAAGGTTTTCCACAGTTTGGCACTTTAACGCTGCGCTGCTAATCTATTAAAACTTCAAAATTTCCGACAAATCCAACAACAACAAAAACATGCCACGGGCATACGAAATTTTACGCCTTTTAAGTGAGCAGAATGCTTTGGTGTAGCAAGATCAAATAATGTAATATCCTCGATAATTTTTTATATGAAACAATGGTTATAAAAGGCATCAGTCCATAGGATATCTCGACAGCTTTAATCAATTCTGCATAAAATTTAGAAAATTATTTAAATATGCTGATGTTCTCTTACAGACTCTTTTGTCATTAATGTATATTTACAAAGTTAAAGCGCACAATTAATCTTAAAGTTCAGATACTTGTCCTCACACTAACTGCCTGGTTAATGTAAAAACGAACGTCCTAGGACTTTTGGAGCAAAAAATTCAGGTAGCAGATATTGTTATAAATCAAGTAAAATGTTATTACATCAAAAATAGATCACTAAAATTTGAAGAAGATTAACTCATTTGTTTCCACGAAATATCACTCCTCAAACATAATTGATATATATATATAAACAGCAGTATTGTTACCAAAGCATCCCTAACTGCAGGTAGCTAATATATTCAAAAAGGAGTCCTTTTGTTTGTTCGAAGGACTAAATACCTTTGTTTTCTCACGCCTTTGTCTTCGGGTCAAGAAATCAGAAGCTTGGCTATATAAGGTATGAAAACTCGGTTACAATATCATTATCGAAGTACAAACGACAGAGTGCATATCGTGTAAACAAATAAACGGAGAAACAATGATTTACAACCAAAATAATTTTGAAGTTGAGGAACCACGAAAAAAGTTTAGACCCTGGGAAGATCACACTGAGCAAAATGAAAATGCTGCTAGACCAAACTTAGTAGAATCACCACCAACAACCGACTTGGATTACTGGTCACAACAAGTTCTAGAATCATGGTTGAAACAGTATATACTATACTGTTTCTTAGTGGCAGCACATTGGACAACAGCCGTATGGCCTGACGGGGCCACAGCTGTGTCAACTCCCGACGAACCAGAACCTTTATCAGTTAGCACAGCACTGGAAACTATGGCGCCACAAGAGTCACAGTCACGTAGGAAGCGTAAACGTGAACCAGAAGATGAGGATGAAGAAATTCACTTAAAAGCTAAGAGAGATGAACATTTAATGAAGAGAATTTCCAAACTCTCACGTGAGCAAATCGAGGAGGTATATCCCTATCGCCCTGAGATGGCGCGTAAATATCCGCCTAAAGAGCGAACCCCAGCTGAGCAGCGTAGACGCGATAAGAACACAGAAGCTTGCCGTTTGAGTCGACGACGCAAGAAGCTTATGAAAGTTTTGAAGGAGTATTCGAGCGCAAATGCAGAAGAGTGAAAGCGTGTGAAATTATGTAGTACGGACAAATAAACTTATCTATATTTCTCGAATAAACAAACAACTTATTGAACATTAATTATTTCCACTTCTTTTTTAATTCGTTAAAATGCGTGTGTTCGATGCGCTATTGAAAGTGTTTTCGAAAAAAAGCATTGAGCATTATCTTCCTCTTCTGTGTAATGATGTCATTGCTTTTATGTAAGTTTCTAGTCAGTGTCTCTGTAAAATCTTTATTCCAAACATTAAAGGATTCAACTTTATTTTAGCGTATATATTATTTTTAAGGAGTTATAGCTTCTCAAATCGTATCACATCGAAGCATTACCACCATAAGCGACAGTATCGCAGATCATTAACATAATTGCAACGAAAATACTTCTATATACCATCAATTGAACTCTTTTTCAAACTACTTACTTACTTAGTGAGTCAATGGTCTACTGTGAGCCGACCGCATTTCATTCCAAGTTTAATTTGACCGCCTCCCAACAGAGGCTCCAATTTTGCCAACAAAATTTTCACAATTTAATTGCAAACAGTTTTTCCTTTCTCCACCACAAAAGCTTTCATATCCGTTAGCATTCTCTATAAGTTTGAATGATTTTCACATATATTGTAGCCATGTGGTGCATGGTCGCTTGCCCTCTAGATGACCCTACTTAATAGCGCGCCCACCACGTTTGTTCGCTTATCCAGCTGTCGACTGGCTGATTTCGCAAGCATACGTCGGCTTGCCGGCACTCGGTGACCGCCAACACTTTTGCTCACAGTCTAGTCTCACTTGTCAGTTGTCACTTGTCAGTTGCTTAATTAAAATTTTTCTTTTCCCCGACATTATTTGCATTTCCATCTTTTGTTGGGCGTGTGTTCCGTTTGTCGTTTATCTGAGTTAAAAGCGAACTGTTCAATGGTGGTGCTGTCGCATATAAACTCATCGTCGAACAATGCAACAATCAGCTGTGACGCGAATGACAGCATGTTAAGCAGCTGGTGCTAAAGCACTGACCTACACTGCACTGACTTTATCTATACCTTTCGGTAGTTTGTTGTTGTGTTAATCTTTTCTTTGCAGCATTGTTATACTCATTATCGCAAGCTGCAGCTAACGGAGCGCGCTTGAGTGGCGCTTTAAAGCTTGTAAATCAATACAGTTAAAATGCATATATGTAGGTGAGTGTGTGTGTGTATGCATTTATATATTCACACAATCAGCCAGCTGCATTTCCAAGTGCATGCGTTGTCACTCGCATACAATACATATGAACCGACACATCCATACATACAAACACATTTAAATTCGCCATTTTGACATTTTTCCCACAGATAGCTTTTCGCTTGCATACTTTTGGACATTTCGTAAATCATTTTAAAATACACTCACATTCACTGTTCGGTTCAACATGACATGCGTCGCACAGTGGGATGGTGTTGATAAAATTTCAAATAAAATATAGTTAATTCAAAATATAGCAAACTTTTGAGATGATGGATGGAAAAAATATTACTTCACAATTTCTAAAAATATAAATATTTTTTATGAAATACTCAGACTATTTATAAAGCATTTTTTTCGTTTTCAAATGATCTTTCAATATCTTTTCTTTTTCTTTCTGAAGCTTTCGGTATACTTTTTTATGGGTTTTACTGTCGCGACTTATGTCAAAGATTAAGATTGATTCATTTGAGGTTAGATTTGTGAAAACAATGTTAAAATAAATCAATCTATAATATTTTTACCAGTTTTTAACAGAACTTAGTGGATATACATATAAATATAATATACCTTTGGATTTCCAATTTAGATCGATAACAATCTATTTTGGTTGTAATCGAAAATATTACTTTTTAATATTCTTAGAAAAAAGTCTTTTTACTCTTTGAAGGTATTTTGAGGTTAGGTTAGTATGGGAGATAAGCATTTCATTATAAATTAATGTGAAATTTTTACGAGTTTTGTATATTCTTTCAAAGAGTTTTTGATGTGAAGTTTTACTTTTGAAACGGCTAAACACTGCTTTTTTGTGTTAAAATACATTTTTTACAAGTACTTCGACAAGAACTAAAACATCTATAAGAAACAGTGAATACATATTTTAACATTTTAAGACACTTTTGATGTTAGGTATAAGATGTGGCGTTCTGATCGAGAGGAATGCAGGGAATGTCGAGATCATGGCACCAAGGAAACAGTGGAGCATCTCTTGTGCATTTGTCCTGCACTAGCAAGACAACGCTTGAGGTATCTAGCGGCCACGCAGTACGAGATAAGTTGGTGGATCATCAGTGAAGCCTCATATATATATATATATATATATTTGGCGTAGAAACAGCTTAAGCGATTATAGCCGAATCCACCAGAGCGCGCCACTTGTTCCTCCTTTTTGCTTTTTGGCGCCTCCTTTTTGCTATTCTCTGAACTATGTCAATGTTGTCGTATAAATCGTACAGCTCATCGTTCCATCGTCTGCGGTATTCGCCGCTGCCAATGTTCAGAGGACCATAAATCTTACGCAAAACCCTTCTCTCGACAACCCCAAGAGTCGCCTCATCGGATGTTGACATCGTCCACGCTTCTGCACCATAAAGTAGGACGGGAATGATGAGGGACTTGTAGAGTTTAGTTTTTGTTCGTCGAGAGAGGACTTTACTTTTCAATTGCCTACTCAGTCCAAAGTAGCACCTGTTGGCAAGAGTGATTCTGCGTTGGATTTCAAGGCTGACATTGTTATTGCTGTTAATGCTGGTTCTCAGATAAACGAAATTATCTACAACTTCAAAGTTATGACTGTCAACAGTGACGTGGGAGCCAAGACGCGAGTGCGCTGACTGTTTGTTTGATGACAGGAGATATATCGTCTTGTCCTCATTCACCACCAGACCCATACGCTTCGCTTCTTTATCTAGACTGGAAAAAGCAGAACAAACGGCGCGGTTGTTGCTTCCGATGATATCAATATCATCGGCATACGCCAGCAGCTCTACACTCTTGTAGAAGATTGTAACTTCTCTATTTAGCTCTGCAGCTCGTGAAGCCTCATCATCTCTTGAAATTCGCGTTAAGCGCTGGCATTTTATCAGATGACTACTACTCAGGGAATACATGACGGTACTCCATCTGGTATCGCTAACTGGTCTATGCGGGGCCCACCAGACTAACCTAACATAACCTTAGAGGTTAAGTGTGGCTTAAAACAAACTGTATAAACCCATTCATCTTTTATGCTTGAACTATTTTTTAATGAAACCTACCCACGACATAAAGAAATGCACTGTAAGCCTCTTTAATATACATATACATATTTTTTTTCTTCAAAAATTCTACAGTATTGTACCACTGTGCGGCGTTCCAGCGCTGAGTGACGCACAAATGCAATATGCAGTTATGTGCTTTCACTGTGTGAGTGTCACAAACATACATATGTGCATATACAATTATTGCAAATGTGGCCTAGTCGTAGGCTGCCGGATGGCATCAGCTTTCGACTCGCATCTGTGACCATCGCAATACTTTCTGTTCTGCTGCTGTTGTTCCTGCCAGAATTCGCTTCACTTGTTAATCCTTTTGCATATAACTCAATGCTCATTTATGTTGATTTCGTTATAATTTACTGCCTACTAAATGTGCATAATAAGTGGCTGAATTTAACTGTATATTCATATGTGTTAGTATGTGTGTTTGTATATATAGATTAACATATTTATATGGACATAAACACATTTAAGCTTTTAGTTGGCTTGTAAACGCAATTCATTAATTTTGTTTTAATGGATTTTCGTATTGATACTTATTTATTTGCTGTTAAATCACTCGAGTGCTGACTTTTAGTTTCAAGGTCATCAAAATTGATGATTTTGACATTGCCACGCATGATTATTTCATTTTTAATTACATTTTCATATGTGCATTACATTCGTGTGAGGCTTTCGTCGGTACTTTATGTGCAGTATTTGGTATTTATTATTTTTTTATTTCATTAAAGATTGGTTTAACATAAAGGAATTTCCTGGATTTTTGTTCATAAAGTTAAATAAATTAAAAAGATGTTTTAAATATCTATCTGAAAGCAATACATTAGTTTTAGGGTCATAGTCTTTTCACACAGCCAAATTAATTGATCAATTAAAATGTTAATTGAGAAACCAGTTTTGGGCCTTCACACTGCTTCACTGCTTCACTTTTTGTTTTTGCTTTTCTGGTAAGTTTCAGAAGCTGACTGCTATTTATAGCAGCGACGTCTACCGTCGTGTAGCGTGAACAACAATTGAGGTCTTTGTCGCAGAGCGTATTTCATTTTCAAGTTGATTAAAATTCAATTAAATCAATGAGGATTTTTATTTTGTACGGTAAATCGATCTTAATCAGCGCTTTAATCGAGCAAAGGCCGTTCAATTGATCAATTAGCTCCTTTGTTAAAAGGTTTACCTGCTTGATGACTTTAGAACACTTCGATTGTTATAGAAAACATTTTAAGCTTGCCTTTTGTTGTGGCTGACAGAAAACCCATAGGTCGACCGTCAGGTAAAGTGCCTTTGTTATACATACAAAATAAAATAGATTTTTAACAAATATAGTATATGTTTAACTTCAATTCATTTTATACCTTTGATTTTCTTAGAACGACCGTGAGATTATCTGGAACTGAGTTATCTCAAAATAATTTATATTCTGGTTTCTGGGCTGTGCAGTATACAGAGTCAAGTCACGTAGAGTAAATTTTGAAATCATTTGATTTTGTATGATTATTATAAATAATTTTTTATTATATGTAGTAAATAAAGATTTTTATATCATTTTATACGGAAATATTTGCAATAAAAAACCTCACAAGTACATGCATTTAATAGAAATATCTCGAGAGAGTATTTTTTGATGAGAGATAACCTCCTGTTTACGATCGGTTTTTCTGGATGACGCATTCATATAGACAAACTACAACTAAATGAATACTTCTAATGTGATCAAATATATTATATGCCTGCATATATATCATATGTCAAATATAATTGCAAAATATTACGCACCTTGTATATTTGAGTATTAAACCGCTTCGCTTATTATTAAAAATAATAATAAAATTTATTTAAAATGTTAATGCATCAGGTTAATTAAATTCAAATTAGTCCATGAACCATACGTATAAATTTAGCAGGAAAATTTAAATTGTATCGGTTTAAATAACAACAACAACTAGCTTAAGGCATTCATTTTTCATTTCACTATGAAAAAGTGTACAAACCCCAAAGTTTGCTGTTGCTTTTGCAATATTAAATTTGCAATATTGTATTTTTTGTTGCGTAAGTGATTTCCAAATTATTTATACATATATTCAGAGAGTATGAATTTGAAATAAATTAAATTTAAATTCCATATTAAATTGTATATGGCTTTGAGTAATGTCATTAAATATAATTGATTATTGCCGAAAATATGTTCATACTTATTAAATATTGTGTAAAAATCTGAAAATGATGGTGGCTGGTTTTTAGCTAATTAATTGCATGAGTAGTTAATTTTTCAATATATAAATTAATAAATACAATTTAATTAAAATAAATCACAATTAAAGAAAATTATATGGTAAAATATCTTCCACCTTTTTGTCTATTGAATTTCGCGGCTATGTATAAGCGCTACAGAACTCGTGAAACATGGCCGAAATTCGTGCTATTTTTAAATTTTCCTTCGTTAATGGCAAATCCGCTAGAGAAACGTTCCGTGAGATTAATGGTGTCTTGAGGGATGGTACTTTATCACTTCGAACTACGGAGGAATGGTTTTGACGATTCAGAGCGGGTGAAAACGATACCATACATGAGCCAGCCGGCGTAAGACCTGTGACGACGAATACCGATCAAATCATGGAAAACATCGAGTTATACCGGCATGTGGCATCTCGTGACATCGCCCAGGAGATGGGAGTTAGTCACCAAACCATTTTAAATCATCTGCAGAAGGCTGGATACACAAAAAAGCTTGATGTTTGGGTGCCGCATGATTTGACGCAAAAAAACCTTCTGGACCGAATCAACGCCTGCGATATGCTGCTGAAACAGGAACAAACTCGACCCATTTTTGAAGCGAATGGTGACTGGCGACGAAAAATGTATCACATACGACAATATCAAGCGAAAACGGTCGTGGTCTAAAGCCCGTGAATCGTCCCAAACAGTGGCCAAGCCGGGATTGACGCCCAGGAAGGTTTTGCTGTGTGTGTTTGGTGGGATTGGAAGGCAATCATCCACTATGAGCTGCTCCCATATGGGCAGACGCTTAATTCTACCATCTACTGCGGAAAACTGGACCGCTTGAAGCAGGCAATCGACCAGAAGCGTCCAGAATTGAAGCCAGCTGGGATGGGAGGTTTTATCGCATCCACCATATAACCCGGATATAGCGACTAGCGATTACCACCTGCTCCTGTCCATGGCGAACGCACTTGGTGGTGTAAAGTTGAACTCAAAAGAGGCTTGTGAAAAGTGGCTGTCCGAGTTCTTTGCATATAACGAGGGGGGTATTATGAAGTCCAGATGGAAACAGATTATCGAACGAAACGACGCATATTTGAACTAAATCAGATCACTGTAACGAAACCTATACAGTGTCATAACTCAGCCATAAATAAAGTTATGAAAATGAAATTTGGAACATAGGATCCAATTAGGGAGGGGCACATTGTGTAAAAGTGGGCCCTCAAATTGGTTTTTTGTACATATCTCGGAAACCAATAGAGCGATATACACTTTCTGCAGTCGTTTTGTTTAGCCGTTTAGTACAGTCCAAAAATGAAAGAAATCGGATGTACGCCCACCTAGGTTAGGATTGAAAATTACTAAAAGTGGGTTAACTCACTAACGAAAAACGCAGAAACACTAACTAAGAAATGGGGGAAGCTGCACTCAGATTTTTACAAAATGAAGTCGCTCGCCACTGGTCAAAACCATATCTCAGAACTACTCTACCTATTTCAATGAAACGAAACGATCAGATTTTGTGAAAATAGGCCAAATCCACAACCACGCCTACTCCTATATACCAGAACTTTGAAGTGGATCTGAATCGTTTACATTACAATATATAAAGTAAGCACTAGTGAGATATCGGTGCAGTCCTAATATGTTTATAAAGTTCTATGTCGGACCATAGGTTAAATAAGTCACGGGACCTCGATGCTTCTAAACTAATATTGGGTTTCCAACTTTCAATGGACTTTATACAATATATAGACTGAATATGTGGGTCAAATATTTTCAGTCAGTTTCAGTTACATATATGCTGATTTTAAAGCGACCCCTGGCGCCTTCTTCCATATTTCTTTATAGTTTTGTCAGCAAAATCGAATGAAATTCAGTTAATATGCTTTGCTGCTTCGAAGCCAGCTGGTATACCTACATAAATGAATGGGTGTTCATTATATAAATATAAATATTATAAAATTGTATATTTAGAGTAAAAGTGTTAGACCTAATACCCCAATCACATGTAATATTATTAAATTTTTTGTGCTTAGAAACAGAAAACACTATTTAAACCATCCAGTACAATAATTTTTATACTATAAATTCCCATCACCTTTTGATATTTCTAACGCAAATTTCTCTTTTTCTATTTTTCAGAAAATCTGTAAAAATTACAGTTCAGTTGAAGGATAATACAAAGGTAAGTGCTTTGGAAATATTATATAAAACTTTCACTTTAAATATATTATATTTTAAATGAAACAAAAAAATCTCCAAAAATTGTTGAAACTATTATTTTGAGATTTAAGAAGTTAAATAATTCAAACTTATGATAATATTATATTTGGCACTGATACTCTTCTCTCTTACTTACTCTTAGAGCTTTTCTTTAAAAAATTGCTAGCCTTAAAAATATTTTTTTTACTCGAATTACATAATTTCATACAAACCTTCATTATTATATAACAATAACTCAATTATACAACATCTTAAGCTGCCATATCTCAAATTAATGACATAATTAACGACAGGATTAGAATGAATTACATAAAAGACCTGCTTCATTTACATACATTCTACTCACAACTAATTAAAGTGACAGACTTGACATGGAAAAGAACTCATTGCTAATCAGCACACAAACTTTACATTAAAATGCAAATATTTGCATAAATAGCAATGAATCTGCATTTCACACACACTACTCTATGGGCGTTTGCCAGAAGCAACTTTGAAATGCATAAGTCTAAGCAGATTATAGAAATTTACATTAATGCAAGCTAAGTATGAGCTATATTATTAGCAGAAATCTTATGAAAGTGAATATGCATAAAATCCTTGCGTAAACAGTACTCAAGCAGAGCACTTGTATGTACTCTTGTGTGTGTGTGTGTATCGGTGAGTGCCTGCTCACGAAATTTCACAGTTATATGCTTTTAGTTACGGTTGTTTGTATGTCTGCAAGTGCAGCGTCAGCTGCTTGAGTGAGCTTCCTATTAATTAGTATTTCAACTTATGGTAGTTATATAATTACAAGTTTCAATTGCAAAACAGAGAGTTCACCAAGAATCACAAACACTTCAGAAAGGTCTTAGCTGTACAAACGGAAACTGCTTGACTGCATACTGAGGAGGATGGGCGGTGGTAATATAAGAAGTGAAGTTGCTCTAACTGCTAAAATCATTAGTAATTTTATTTATGTATGTACATAAGTGTGTAATTGTATGTGTATAGATGTATATATAGGCCTTTTGATTTATATACATATATTCATATATGCCACACTCAGCGTTCTTAATTTAATATAAGAAGCTACGATCACAGGTTACTAAGGTGCTAAAAAAGCATATATACTCTTATATACATATGTACATTTATGTGTATATATATGCCATTAATATACATATGTACATCCCAAACACATCTGTCCTCAAATACACACAGAAAGTGAAAAGACATTTCCGTTCCAACATGTTTCTGCATTTTTTGTTTTTTGCTTTCTGTTTTGTTTTTTTCATTTTCACACTCTCTCCTTATGCTCTGATTCAGCATAATAAACTATTCACTTGTTTGGCTCGGTTTATGTGTATTTCTTTTAACCCAGTTTGCAAATTCAATTAGAAGTAAAGTAATTGTAGCAACACATCAGCTGCCAGCATCATACGTTTTATGGAGTCACAGTAACTATATATGTTTTTGTATATATTTACATAGAAATACATACCTAGTTATAGGATGGTACATAAGGCATGTGTTACCGTGTATGAACAAGAGTTGAAGTACCTTGCCAAAGTAATTTAGGTTTTCCACCGTCTGCTATAGAATTTCAAAAGTACACATACAAATATATGTATTTATATCTACACTTTCTTAGGTATGTCTAAAAACTTTGGAGTATATACAATGACATATGGTTTTGTGTAAGTAGAAGTCTAGTATACAAAATTTAAAGAAATTTTATATTGGCTTCTTTGAGTTTTGTCCTTTTTAAATCTTATAATTCCGTTCTTACCTTTCCTTTTATTTAGATTAGATTATATTATTAGGTCTACAACCGTTTTCCAATAGATGTCTCTAGGGTCAAGCATTGGTCGATTAAATCGTTTTATATCGATCTTGGACATTTGTGTCAACATTAACCCAACAAAATATTTGTAGAGATCTGTTTGCATCCCAAACTTATTCTCAACTGAAATGTCACTTTTTAAGCCGAATTCTCGACATTTGCAAGGAATTTTGATTTTCTTTTTTAATTCTAAGAAAAGTGCGGCTAAGGCTCATCGAATGCTTTCGGATACGTACGGTGAGGCTGTCCTAAGTGAAAGAACATGTCGCGAATGGTTTCAAAGTTTTAAGAATGGTGATTATGAAGCCAAGGTCATGCTCTGCATTTGGTGATATATTATGAGCTGCTAAAGCCAAGTGAAACCATCACAGGAAATCCATACCGAACGCAATTGATGCGTTTGAGCCGTGCACTAAAAGAAAAAACGGCCACAGTACGAGAAAAGACACAATAAAGTCATTCTCCAGCATGACAATGCTCGGCCTCACGTCGCAAAGGTGTTAAAAAAATATTTGGATACGCTGAAATGGGAGATCTTACTTCACTCGCCGTATTCTCCAGACGTTGCTCCATCTGACTACCACTTGTTCCGATCGATGGCACACGGTCTAGCTAACGAGTTGTCAAAAATAGGATTGATACTTGGATCGACTCGAAAAATGAGGAGTTCTTTCATTACGGAATACGCATGCTGCCAAAAAGATGGTTAAAGGGAGTAGCTAGCCAATATTTTGAATAACATTTTTGTAACCGTTTTTATACAATAAAGTCTTAAATTTACAAAAAAACGTAAGCAAAGTTGTAGACATAATACATATTGAGGATTGCACAGCGATTGTGCCCTCTCCTGTTATCACATTAAAGCTTTTAACCCCGTCACGTTAAGAAACCTTAACAGTGATCTAGGAGGGCTGTTGCATGCGATACTACCTCTTTGGGGATACAGAGCCCCAATTGTCTGACCCATTTTCTTCGCAATCGCCGGGCAGTCAAGCAGTAAGTGCTCATGTGTATCCGCTACCAAATCGTAGAATCGGCAAAGATCCGACGAGTAGAAATGCAGTTTGTGCAGATGACGCCTTAGTCTGCAGTAGCCAGTAAAGAGTGCGACTATTTGTCTCAGCTTTTTCCTGGGGAGCGCCATTAACTGTTTGAATCTTTTCAGATTGCCAGCAGCGATTCCTACTTGCCAATTCATCTTCTTGTAATCGGCTACCTAGAACATGCCGACCAACTCCGATGAAGGGCTCCGGCCCTACCGGTCTGATAGCCGCGGGCTTTCTTGCCGTTGGTACGCAAATTCATTACCGTTTAGCCATTATATGTCAATTCATATGAACCCAGATCAATTTATTGCTTTTGAATATATCCGGGTGCTTTTAAAGCTTTGAAATGACTGCTTGAGTGAGTCTCCAAGATTCTGCGAGCTCTTCTTGTGTTTGACAAAAGTCAGTTACTCATATTCTACCTTCAAATCCAAAATCATCACTGTTTAAACCTGTAAACCATTTTTGGTACATTCGTTCAGCTTGAGCATATTCACCATAAACTTCTATCAAAACATGACGACTTTCGACTGAAATTTTCGTCATATTAATTGAATGAAGATGAAATTCCGCAAAAATATTTTTCATGCTCAAAATTCAAAAACTTCAAATGAATGGCATATAGTGAAAAGGACGCACAAGGACAGTAGCGTTCCAACGCATGTTCAGAATATTAGAACAATACAATAATAACCAAGATCATATTTTGTTAAACCACACGAGTATGGTTTTATACCCAATTTTATATTATATTGAAGACTCTTCATAACACTTACCAAAAAAATGTTTTCAAATCAATGAACTTGGAAATTATTTAAAAGGTAATCAGTTTTTATTCCAAAGCTGCTAATGTGACGTCATTTTAGTATAAAACAAGAAAAAACGTTAACTTCGGTTTTATACCCAATGCATTTAGTATTATATGTGTTTAAGACTCTTCATAAGACGTAAGAAAAGTAAGTAAAAAAAGGGAAAACATTTTCAAATCAATTTTTAGCCGGGTTGGAAATTATTTAAAAGGTAACAATTTCTTCGGAGATTTTATTATTACCTTAAGCAGTAATCCATGTCAAATTTTGTGAAGATACCACGTCAAATTTTCCATACAAGCCCTTGATTCCGATCGTTCAGTTTGTATGGCAGCTATATGCTATAGTGAACTGATCTAAACAATTTTTTCGGAGATTAAATTATTTCTATAAACAATAACTCACACCAAATTTCGTGAAGATATGTAGTAAAATGCGGAAGTTTTACTAATTCTTTTTAGCCGGGTTGTTTGCTAGAAACATTAAGGTTATACAGTTAACCGATCTGAACAATTTCTTCGGAGATTATACTATTACCTTAAGCAGTAATCCTATCACAATTTCGTGAAGATACCACATCAAATGCGAAAATTTTCCATACAAGCCATTGATTCCGGTCGTTCGGTTTGTATGGCAGCTATATGCTATAGTGAACCGATCTGAACAATTTTTTCGGAAATTAAGTTATTTCTATGAACAATAACTCACACCAAATTTCGTGAAGATATCTAGTAAAATGCGGACGTTTTCCATACAAGCCCTTGATTCCGATCGTTCAGTTTGTATGGCAGCTATATGATATAGTGGTCCGATATCGGCAGTTCCGACAAATGAGCAGCTTCTTGAAGTGAAAATAACATCTGCAAAATTTTAACGATATCTTAAAAACTGAAGGACTTGTTCGTATATATACAGACAGACAGACGGACGGATCAACATACTGATCATTTATATACATATATAAAACACTTTAATTTATATCTACAATAGTTCCATATTGATGTTTCGATATTCTTTAGGATAGAGAAAGAGTTGTAAACCAGAATTTGTTACTTAATTTTTGCAACGTTTACCTCAAGATTATAACATAACACATCAAAAAACATATTGACTGAATGTATACCATAAATACTTTTTATTAATCTCGCCATAATCTTTTTTTGGAATATCTCACACCTCCGCTTTTTGCAACTCACTACCTTAAATGTTATGTAAACTCAAACCTAAATTAAATCCAGTGCCGATTTATCAACATGAAATGCAATGCTTTCGCTTTCACAACAGATAAGCCGCTTTAAAAAATTGTCGCATATTTATCAGTGGCAAAAAAAAATTATGAAAAAATTGTAACTCGATAAAGGCACGGCAACATGACGCCAGCGCTGCAGTTAAATAGATTGCCGAACATCAGCACACCAATCACTGCCCAGTCACACATGCAATGCAAAATAAATAAGCAATCGTTTTTCGCCCAATGCAAGAGACACGAAAAAATATCACGTATACGCCTAGGCGGGCCACAGCACGCGCCAAGCACGCAGCGGGCAGCAGCCAGCAGGCAAAAAAGATATCAAAACCAAAGCGACAGGCAAGGAGAAATACCAGACAACACTGACAGTAGGCAGTAAAACCAAAAAACAGCAACAACAACAAATACATACTAGAGATCTGCATGAAAGGCAAAAAAAAAAAAGAAAACCAAAAATGGTGCCATGGTGCGCGTTAATCTTTGGCGACAGTTTCTGTTCGCTGTTTTCTGCATAACATATACGGTTTTCAATTTCGGCTGCCCATGTCAGCGTTGGTGTTTACAAGCAAGCGTTTTTCGGACACATTTTTCTACTTTTCAGCTACATTTTTGGCACTTTTTCTCCGCTTCTATGCTTTTGCATTTTCCACGAGGCTTGTAAATTCCACTTTAAAACTGTTGCGTTTTTTAATTGCTCGCAGAAGTATGGCAGCCAAACATACAAG
Organism: Zeugodacus tau; assembly: GCA_031772095.1. NCBI lineage: Eukaryota > Metazoa > Arthropoda > Insecta > Diptera > Tephritidae > Zeugodacus > Zeugodacus tau. Next base: position 4,921,893 of record CM062651.1, read on the forward strand.
TATTTTGTGTATTTTTTAAATCTTTTTATACAATTTATTTTTATTACTTTGTTATATAATTGCATGCATATTCTAGCAGCTTGCTTGCTTGTCTATGCTTCCTTTAGGATATTTAATTTCCTCTCTTAATTTTAAATATTATAAATTCGCCAAAGTTGCCAGCACGTGCTACTCTTACGAAATGCAATGCTCAAAAAGTTTTCAGCTCGCTTAAAAAGCGTGAAATTTTGTTTTTGTTGTTTTCGCATTTAATTTTGTCTAAAATGTTTGAAGTTTTAATAGGTTGGCGCAGCGCCGCGTTGAAGTGCCGAACTGTGGAAAATCTTTGAAAAGCTCAAACTAACTTACGAAAAAGCTTTTATTCGGCTAATATTTTCGTATTTCAAGTTAATTACTATTGACTTTTAGTTGCAGCTTGCGCTTTCCCGAAATTAAAAATTAAATATTGCGAGTGCTTAGTGCTACTAAATGGCTAATTTAAACGAAAATATTACCCTAATATATTAGGTTGGAAAATATCTCCGTTTCGCCTTTTTGTCTTTTGAATTTCGCGGCTATGTACAAAGCGCTTTACTATATCTTCTATATCTTTAAAAGGTCTTGACATAACCTACAAAAGGACGCTATGCATGATTAGTTTGGGTATTGCGTTCTATAGTTATATACGTGTAAACATGGAGTTCACTAATGCCGGAATTCGCGCTATTTTAAATTTTTCCTTCTTCTTCTTCTTCTTGACTCCGCTAGAGACACGTTACGTGAGATTAATAGCCGAGTCAAAACAGGATGGTATTGTATCACTTCGAACTGCGGAGGAATGGTTTCGACGATTCAGAGCGGGTGAAAACGACACCATGGATAAGCCAGCCGACAGAAGACATGTGACGACGAATTCCGATCAAATCTTCCTCGAGTTAGACCGGCATGTGGCACTGCATCGAATCGCCCAGAGCTGGGAGCACTTAGTCATCCATTCGAACAACGTTTTAAACCATCTGCAGAAAGCTGTTTTTATTCACTGGACTATGATGTTTGGGTGTCCGAATGATTTGACGCAAAAACAGCTCATCGAATTCCATCGTCTGCGGTATATACGCCGTGCCGAATTCTTAACGAACTCGACCCATAAATCTTCCGCAAAACCTTTCTGGCGACGAAAACTCATAGTGCCGTCAATCATCGGAAAACGGTCGTGGTTGACATCGCCACGGTGAATCGTCCCAAAGTAGGACGCCGAATGATTGACTTGTAGAGTTTTGCTGTGTGTTTGGTCGATTGAAAGAGGACTTTACAATGAGCAGCTCCCATATGGTCCATAGTAGCTACCTGTTGCGAACAACTGGACCATAAGCGTCCGGAATTTCAGGCTGAGGATTGTTATTGGTGTTAATCGCTGGTTCACCAGGTAGCCCGGACGAAATTATCTACAACTTCAAAGGTATATACCAGTTCCACCATGACACTGGATATTCTACTTCTTGTCGCCAGTAATGCGCTGACTGTTTGTTTGACTACAGGAGATATTTCGTCTTCGTCCCTTTTCACCACCATTTGACCCATACGCTTCGCTTCCTTAGGTCCAAATGTCTGGAGAAAGCAGAACTAACGCGCGGGTGTTTTGGTTTCCGATGATATCATTTTTCAGGATGGAGTCATTTGTTTATAAGTTCCCGCAAGTGAGGATACCTTAACCGGTTGTACATTCCTTTTGTAGCCAAGCTTCTGACTTCTTGACACAAAGTCAAGGGCGTGACAAAACAGCTCACGACTTCCGGAATACGTCGACCACCTGTATCCTCTGGGTAGCCAACAGACATCCGTTTAAGATAGATTAATTACTTTTACCAAATAAGTACCCGGAAATTCTCAAATTAAATGGATAAAAATATTGAACAACGAGTTTGTGTGAAATTTTGTGTTTCGAAAAATGTGGAAATTTTGAATAAAAAAAAATTTGGTGATTCAACTATTCCGAAAACTCAAGTTTACGATTGGTAAAAATCTGCAAAGAAGTGGTTTCGATGATTCACACAAAAGGTTGACTTGTTTCTAACACCGGCGGAAGACCTGTGACGACGAATACCGATTATATCTATAATACATCGAGTTCAGTTGCCGGCAGGCTACCGTAGCATCTCGAAAAATGACATTAAGAGAGATGGGAGTATGACAAACTACTGCTAGCCATTTTAAACCAACTGTTTTGGTTGCATATTATCTATTACTATCACTCCGTCATTATAGTTTATCCAAATATGCTCAAAAGATACTGCGCTGCCATTTTTGCTTCGATAATGATATCGTAACCGATTTTGTACTGCTTTATATATATTCAGATGGTGAAGAAATTGTAAATACAAATTCAAAATGTATTTGCATTAATATATGATTTTATGAGTTGCTTAATTAAATACGTCGACCACCTGCAAAACTATGGGAAATGGCTTAGCCGAAATAAACAGATAGGCTGGTCACCTCAAAGGACTGAAAAGAATAACAGAAGCTTATGTTGGAGGCGTGATATTTCGTGAGCAATTTCTAAAATTTGATTTACTTCAGAGGTATACATAGATAGATATTTTATACAGAGATTAGCGATATTCGTTCTTTTAAAGGTGCTCGCACTGTCACATGTGTCCCAAAATTCTCCATATTCGCCAGATCAAGGAAATTCCGTGCGATTGCATTATTATTTTATTATAGCATGTATTTTGCTCTTATAGCCAAAGCCAGAATTTTAAGAAGTGTTTCGAAGAAGAAGTGCTGGCATATGGGGTCATATGCAGAAGTTCACGCTAACATTGTATTTGAGTTGTTAAAGCCATTTCCTTGACCTTTCTCATAGCTACCTTGGGAGTGGAGGAACGATTCAGTTGATCGGTTGATATGACTCAAGCAAGTATGAAAATGCTTTGTTGGATCTATTTGAAAAGTATACAAAATATAGTAAACATAACAGACATCCGTTTGGAGGCGAGCTTCATAAGTGAAATATCTAAAGACTGGACGATGTCTAATTAGCAGGTTGTGCGTAATGGGACATTGGGACCCACCACATGACTCATGAAAATGAATTAACAATTACTCATTATAGTTCGGATTTTTGAGACACCGCCCGTATTTGTATTGTTAACTGCACAAATTGTCACTCACGTTTAACAGTGCTGCCAAATACTTACAAAATAATTGTCAAAAATGTAAACTCAGGGCTGTAATTGAAGGTGCCTCTGCCAGCTGGTTGATAGCTCCTATCGTAACTAAAGGCTAGACTCATCACCGCCGTCGAAGAATGGCGATGGATTCGGACAAGGACGGAAGAAGGTGGGTGTAAATGTAACACATAGCAATACTACGGCCATATAAAGGACAGTCACCAAATTTGGTGAAATATTTGTGGTGGGAAAAGAGACTACGTCGCAGAATTGGCATTCAGCCCGGTGGATGAACGTCTTGCCACAATCCGCATCAAGGCGAGGTTCTTCGTGAAAAAATAATCGCTGATTTGCAGCCGCTAACGGAAGAGTGTGTTTTTATGTGATTGGCCAAAGATGCTTTCTATGAGCGCCTGAACGCACCTGAGCGCTGCCCCCGCCACGATGTAAAAGTCTCCAATTGGCGATTTCCATGCGACCAGGGTGGATAAAGAAGGTGTCTTTGGCACAAGGACCATTCAAGCATGACGAGAACATCGCTGAAACGGCCAAAGCCAGATCGACTTCGCTAAGAAGTGTTTCGAAATATGGTTGTCTGTAGTATCAGATTCCAGACAAATGAATAATTTTTTTTTTTCAAGAAAAAAGTACCGTTGTTTTTAAACAAGCCGCGTACTGAAGTTACTTTCTCGAATACTTTGAATTACTAGTATTTAGTTAAAGATATAAAATCATAGAGTTTGAGCTAAAGTTCAATTGGTCTTAAGATGGCCATCAAACATATTTTTGATATAAAAATGCGGGATGAAATATCTCCATGAATTAAACACAAACATATCGAAACCAAGCAAATCCTTTAATATGCCATAAAGCTGTCAGCACGCATATTTATCCATTTTCTTAGAGATTTACTAACGAAAGACTTTAAATCACCACAGAAAACGTGACGTATTTGTCAAAAGCTGAAATTATATGCTATTAAGTAAGCACCGGCCGAAGAAAAAGACATTTGCACTTGTATGTGTGCCGGATGTGCATACATAATACAGAGGAAGAAGACAATTTTAAATAAATTACATATTTTATTAAGACAAAATCTTGCCAAATCCATTTAAGCATATCTTTAACAAACTCCTACTCAGCTTGCTGACTTGAATGTATATCCACGCTCCACCGATAACACGTGTGTTTGTTTATTTGTATACGCTGGCAGTCGCACCTGGTGTCGAGCGAAATTGAGTGTGCCATAAACTTTCTACCAAAAATACACGCATACATACATGTGTACAACTTAAATATTTTATGAATACATAAATGCTTCACCAAAGACAACATTTATTGAAATCGCTGTGTGCAGCTGTATGTGTGTGTGAGCGTGGCGGACGTGCTCGTCGCCTAACTGTATGCTACTACAAGTGCTAGCAAACAAGCTGTCAAATGCTGTTTAAACGAGCTGGCACGATGTGCGCACAAAGGTATGCTATTAATTTTTTATAAACACATTTTCTCTCTATGCGAGTGTGTGCGATTCTCTCTCTTTCTCTCTTTGGCATTTTAAGGAAGTCTAACATAACAAGAGTGATATGCAAAAAGGATGAGTGATATAAAAATAAAAATAGCAGCAAATTAATAATAAAGCAAGTAAACAAATTTTACCAGGAAAATCAGAGTGATAAACAAAATATGTGAAAAATGGAAAATGTATGAGTATTAAAAAAGTTTCGGAGGTAAACAGTGTAAGTATACAGCTAATATACTTAAAAAAATATTTACAAATACAGAAGACTGCTTGGAAAGGATAAGACATTTTGTTATGTTTAATATTTCATATTGATGCTATATAAAAATAGTGAAGGTAGAAATATGTTAAAAGCAGTAGAATTATCACAGTGCAAAACGAAGAAAATTGTGGATAATGTTAAGTTGGTAATAAACTGGCGGTTATAATGAACCAACAGTGATGTAGGGAGGCTTTCGTAATCCTAAATCCTCAACATAGTTTTCCCCTCTAAAGAGGAGTGGGATAAGGCAAGGTCGACAATGATTCAGAGATAAGTATCAAAAACGGATCCAAACTGGACACACGAGTGTGGGGTGGTGCATTTTCAATAAAAGTATATACCAGAATCGCCTTCCAGCTAGAGGATCACTTTTCAGTGTCTTCAGTGTCAGATCAGTGTCTTTCAAAAGAAAGCCTTCCCGTTCTATTAAAAAGAGTGTTAACCACAAAAAATGTGTTTAAATTCACAGATGTCCAAGTGACTTTAAAGTCCGTTAGGATCTTATCTTATTAATAGCGAAAGGACTCCTAAAGCTATTAGTGTCACTAATATCATATTTCACGATAAACCTGCAATGGGCTCTAAGATAGAGTGAAGCGAGTGAACTAGCCAGGCACTAACTTACAGTTGAATTACAATAAAAAGGGAATACGTATGCCTCTGGCTACACGCAGATATTTAATCGACAAACATATTGTTATATATGTATATCAGATATATCTGTGTCTTTGTGGAACCAAAACCTGACTTGCTCAATAAGCAGACAATGGTAAGTCTGAGTGAAATAAGAGCTGCCTATGCTGATTATTGAATTTTAAAAGCAGATCACATAAATCCTATTAGAGATGTTAACTAATCATTGACTGGTTGGGAGACATGCTAGCAGACTGGGATACCGCACCATGATTACTGTAGAAACTGAGAAAGAAGAAGTAGAAGGAAGAGACTATAGCACATTTTCTATGCGGATGTAAGGCTTTTGATAGGATAGGATAGCGATTTTTACTATGGATAAAAATATTGAACAAAGAGTTTGTGTGAAATTTTGTGTTTCAAACGAAATTTATTGTGCCAAAATGTTGGATATTTTGAAAAAAACATTTGATGATTCAACCATGTCGAAAACTCAAATTTATGATTGGTAAAAATCGTTCAAAGAGGGGCGAGAAGAAGTGAACGATTTGCCACGTTCAGGGCGGCCTTCGACCTCTTCAACTTAAGACAACGTCGACAAAGACAAAATAAAGGAAATTGTACTCGAAATCGGATCGGATCGTCATTATAGTTTGCGAAAGATAGCCCAAATAATGGACATGACTCCTCAGACCGCTCGTCATATTTTGGTTAATGTTTTGGGTATGCGGAAAGTCGCGCTTGGTGCCAAAAGATCTGAATTTTCTTCAAAAAGTGAATCGCACAAAGCGATCATTGTGAACGAGTTTTTGAACAAAAATTCAACAAATATCATCGAACAACCACCGTACTCTCCAGATATGGCCCCGTGTGACTTTTTCCTGTTTCCAAAACTCAAATTACCACTTCGTGGAACCCGTTTTGAGAGCATTGAAGACATCAAAACTAATTCGCAACGAGAACTGAAGGCCATCCCGGAATATAGCTTTAAAAGTGTTTCGACGATTGGATTGTTCGTTGAAAGAAGTGTATTGTCTCAGAAGTTGCCTATTTTGAAGGGGATATAATAAATTTTGATGATTGATAAGATGTTTGTGTTTTATTTCAAATTTCCGAGTACTTGTTTGACAGAATCAACATGCTCCTGAAGTACATTAAAAATCTCCAGTTGTATTCATTGCTTACTTTGCCAAATATTGAATTTAAATTGAAATTAAATACCAGTAATTTTTTTTATTTATAACGTGTAAACTAATTCTAACTAATTTTAAAAAAATTACTGCATTCAGCCTTCGAGAATAAGTAAAAATAAAACTACACAAGTTGAAATAAAAAATGTGTAAATTTATCTCACTGCAATGCGCTTTTGGCGACAACCAGTCAACTGCGAGTAGCAACCCAACAACTAACAGTTAGTTGGCCTTCGCCTTTTGTAACAACCCCAACCCACACACACAGATGCATACATGTAAACACATGTTGTTCTGTTGCATTTCACGCTTCCTGAATAAATGTATTACCACACACTGTCACATTTGGCCGTGCGGTCCATCAAAGGAGTTGCTGTCACACCGCACACAATGAGGTTTGTAATGAATTAAGCCAATTAAAAAAAATGTGAAAAAATATTTAAAAATAATGTAAAATGTGGTAGCAGAGAAAAATAAGCATGACAAATGAGCAACACAAATACCAGCGCGCAGTGCAGCAGGTGACCAAGGCAACAGCTGCGCAGCGTGGTCAACGTGTAAGCACACACCGTACACTCGCATATGAATGTATGTAAATTACCAACGCTGGCCTACCAACGTGGCGGCCAACCACGCAAGCAAGCAAGCAAGCAAACCAATCAGTCAGCCAAGCAGTCAAGTAAATCTGCAACTTAATTGCGGTTGCTTTGTGTCTCCTTTGCCAATCTTTTTTCACTCTCTCTCTCTCTCTTTATGTATTTTGGTTTGTGTTTCTTTCGGTCATTCGTTCTTGTTTAAGCCTTGATGCATGTGCGCAAGGACCTTGGACCATAACAATGTTATGGTCTGCCTTGTGTGCATATAAATTGTGAATCGGAAATTGAAGTCCAGTGCCGTGCGCAGTTAACGCACATGGGTGATAACGAGCTTCGAATGTTATTGGACAGAGGCGCGAGTGCTCAGAAATTTTGTACGAAGTTTTGTTATTTCTCAGAGCAGCTTTCACGATCGGGGAAATTTTGTTGAAGTACAACAACGTTAGAGTAAGACTCCGAAGAGAATACAAATGGATGAAATGTCGTAGAATTTGAACCCGTCTGCGTAACTGAAAATCCGTTGGAAAATACACTGAGTCTGTTGTTAATGTTACTGTGACAGAAAAATTCCTCAAATAATTTTAAAAAATGCTACCGAGTTGACAGGCCTTAGATAAAAATCTGGTTACGTAGAATAGATTATCGTGAGCGGCCAAATCTATAATGATATATACATTTCCCAACTTCAAAGCATTCAATGTGAAGTGTGGACTAATTTTAATTAGAGATTAACGGTCGAGATTTTGGTTGGGGCACCTAACACCAAGAGGGAGTAAGTATGTATGTGATTGGCGTTGCAACCGTTTAACCGGTTATAGCGGAATCGACGATAGTGTGTCACTTCTCTCTCTCCTTCGCAGTTCGGCGCCAGTTGGAGATCCCAAGTGTAGCCAGATCCTTCTCCACCTGGCCCTTCTATAGGAATGGAGGTCTCCCTCTTCCTCAGCTTCCACCAGCGGGTACTGCATCGAACACTTTCAGGGCTGCAGTGTTTTCGTCCATTCGGACAACATGACCTAGCCAGCGTAGCCGCTGTCTTTTTATTCGCTGAACTATGTTAATGTCGTCGTATAATTCGTACAGCTCATCGTTCCATCGTCTGCGGTATTCGCCGTTGCCAATGTTCTGAGGACCAAAAATCTTGCGCAAAATTTTCCTCTCGAAAACTCCTAGTGTCGTCTCATCTGATGTTGACATCGTCCAAGCTTCTGCACCATAAAGCAGGACGGGAATGATAAGTGACTTGTAGAGTTTGATTTTGGTTCGTCGAGAGAGGACTTTACTGTTCAATTGCCTACTCAGTCCAAAGTAGCACCTGTTGGCAAGATAGATTCTGCGCTGGATTTCGAGGCTGACATTGTTGGTGTTGTTGATACTGGTTCCCAGATAGACGAAACTATCTACTACTTCAATGTTATGGCTGTCAACAGTGACGTGGGAGCCAAGATACGAGTGCGCTGACTGTTTGTTTGATGACAGGAGATATTTCGTCTTGTCCTCGTTCACCACCAGACCCATACGCTTCGCTTCCTTATCCAGGCGGGAAAAAGCAGAACTAACGGCGCGGTTGTTGCTTCCAATGATATCGATATCATCGGCGTATGCCAGTGGTAGTGTACACTCTTGTAAAAGATTGTACCTTCTCTATTTAGCTCTGCAGCTCTTATAATTTTTTCCAGCATCAAGTTAAAGAAGTCGCACGATAGTGAGTCACCTTGTCTGAAACCTCGTTTGGTATCGAGGGAGTAAGTCCTAAACTCAAATTTTGGAAACGTTTTGACTAGACTATGGTTTTATTTTATTGTATGTCATAAGAATATTGAAAATTTGTAGATTATTGCCTGAATGGGAGAGAGCGGATATCGAGGTGGAGTAGCTCCAAACTAACACGTATTATTTATATCATCCTTTTTGGTATCTAAAAATAGACGAGTGTCTTAAATATAATAAAAGGTTAACAAAAGTACAATCTGGTCAAGTTTGAACCGGTTATAGCTCGATTTTAAACCCTTCAGTGGTTTATTTTCTTTAATTTCGACAGTGACACACCCAGAAACCACCGCTTTTCCTGAGTAATAACTTCGGATAATTGTAAGATTGGTAAGATTTATCTTTAAAGAAGGTGGTGAGATGCTAGACACATGAGAGAACTATTTTACAATCCCGTTAACTTCACTGAAATCTTAAAAGTTCCCGAGCAATCTTTCCAGAGAAAAACCAACTGGATCGTCCCTGGGAGCATAAAATCTAAGTGAGAAATCTTAAAAAGGCAGCCTGAAAAGAAATACTTTTTGAAGAATAAGAAATACATCATACAGGCTGTGTATGCTTCTGAGGTAAAATTTCAATTGTCACACCAATGCACAAACCAAGTTCACCAGAAAGTACCAGCACACCAATTAGCCAACTATAACCTTGTAAAAATGCCTATTAATGCATAAAAAATGCAATCTACTCCCATTACCGTAATTTTTCTTGCACCAAGGAATGCGCAATAAATCAAAAAACTCCCTTCTGACGACGCGATTCGAGTGGAAGTCATAATTTATTTTGAAATTTAATCGTTCTTAATAACGCTGAGTGTGGCAAATAAATCTTCAAGTGCAATTTAATTAAAGCAGGCAGCCTTAAAAGTAGGCAGCAGTGACACAAGCAACCGCTTTAAACGCCAAAAAGAACACACTCGGGCTATAGGGCAACGGGTTGACCAAACAGCTGACCGGCAATGCAGAAAAAGTCTGCCTTTTATTATTTTCAGTGTTGTTGTTGTAGTTGTTGTTGGCTTTGGTGTAGTTTTGTGGGTGCACAACTGATGCAACCGCATAAAGAACGTGGCTATGCTGGTGAGATGTGCAATGATACGCTTACTGTTGTTGTTGTTGTTGCTGTTTTTATGCTTGCGATGCAGATAATGCACACACACATACATATGATATAGATTACAGTTTTTCATCATACATTTTGATTAAACGTGCCAGTTGTACCACAAGCTGTTGTAGGGACCCCAACCACACAGACACACACCCACATACAGAGTCAGTTGCAAGCCTTTTTTCCTGCTAGTCTCATTGCAAGCATACTTTTAGGCATAAAAGCGCATGGTATGACTTTTTTGTGATTACCATCACCAACACAGCGAAGCATTTCTATAAATGTCTGTATATATGCATAACAATATATATGCATCTGCGCAGGTGTGTATGTGTGCGCTCTTAGTGGAAATTGTGCACTTTGTTGAGTGAAAGGTGAATGCTGCAGCAGGTGAAAATGAAAATCCAACGAATGTATTTTAAGTGAGAAAAAAGTGTTATTTATGCCCTCAAGGTAGTGTGCGCCCAACGGCGGTTATATAGTAGTCAAGTTTTTAGTTAGATGAGTACCTGGCGCAGGTGTGAGCAATGGCGGCAGAAAAAACTAGCCAAAAACAACAACTAGAAAAAGAAACCTTCGTGCGAAGTGTGTCAAGCTAAGTGGATTTTTTTTTTTGGTGGGGGGAATTATATATATATTTTTTAAATAAATTAATTTTTAAATTTGGATAGGTAACTAATTTTTAATTTAAACTAAACTAAATAAAAAAAAAATTTTTTGCTTCTTTTGAGTTATTGTGTGACTTAGCCTTGATCTACACCATTCTTTTATAATATAGGCAACAAACTCTCAAGTTCTCGAACAGTGCATTTGTGTAGCACCATTTCATTGATTCCATTATTCTTCAAATAAAGCACAAAATCATCAAAATGTAATTATTCGAGCGACTGTCTCTTTATTCTTTTGAAGTCGGGGAAGCTATTCAGGATTAAATAGAACAAAATATAATCAATATTCACTACTAGGCATCAGTTGATAGAATTTGCATATAAGTTTCAGAAAACGATGTTATTACCCGGAAATTCATACTCTTTAGACAAAATCCATGCAAAAAAGAATTAATTTTAAAGCTTAGATATTAGTTATCATATAAACAATGCATGTCCAATGAAAATCGATAGTTCAAGGACTCTGAAATGACAAATTACAGATAGTAGCCATATTCATCAGTTTGTTATAAATAATAGCTATAGGCTATAGGTATATAAATCAAGGATAGATCGCTAAAGATTTAAAACGCTTAATAGATTTGTTTCCAGGAAATATCACGCCTCAAACATAATCAATATTGATATACAACACTATTGTTACCTAAGCGTCCCTAAATACAGGTAGCCGACATAAGCAAAAAGTAGTCCCTTTGTTTGTTCGAAGGACTAAATACCTTTGTTTCTCACGCCTTTGACTTTGTGTCAAGAAGCCAGAAGCTTAGCTATAAAAGGCATGGGAAATCGCTTAAGATATCATTATCGAAGCAAAAGCGACAGAGTGCATATCAAGTAAGCAACAATACAAAATGAACGGAGGAAAAATGATTAACAACCAAAATAATTTTAAAGTTGAGGAACCACGAAAAAAGTTTAGACCCTGGGAAGATCACACTGAGCAAAATGAAAATGCTGCTAGACCAAACTTAGTAGAATCACCACCAGCAACCGACTTGGATTACTGGTCACAACAAGTTCTAGAATCATGGTTGAAACAGTATATACTATACTGTTTCTTAGTGGCAGCACATTGGGCAACAGCCGTATGGCCTGACGGGGCCACAGCTGTGTCAACCCGAGACGAGCCGGAACCTTTATCAGTTAGCACAGCACTGGAAACTACGGCGCCAACTATGGAAGATACAACGCCACAAGAGTCACAGTCACGTAGGAAGCGTAAACGTGAAGAAGAAGATGAGGATGAAGAAATTCACTTAAAAGCTAAGAGAGATGAACATTTAATGAAGAGAATTTCCAAACTCTCACGTGAGCAAATCGAGGAGGTATTTCCCTATCGCCCTGAGATGGCGCGTAAATATCCGCCTAAAGAGCGAACCCCAGCTGAGCAGCGTAGACGCGATAAGAACACAGAAGCTTGCCGTTTGAGTCGACGACGAAAGAAGCTTATGAAAGCTTTGAAGGAGTATTCGAGCGCAAATGCAGAAGAGTGAAATTACAAATAACCTTATCTAAAACATTTTTATATTTCTTGAATAAACAAAAATATTACTGAACATTAATTTTTTCTATTATATTTCATTATTATTATTCAAATTCTTTAAAATAAGTGCATTCGGTGCGGTATTAATAGAGTTGGGTCTAATATAGACATTTCCGAGAGTTAAAACTACAAGTCATAGATAAATATGTGGATGAATAACAAAAAGTGTTGGGTATTGTCTTTCTGTTCGGTTTAATTTTTTCATTATTTGTTGGTAAATTTCTAGTCATATAATCCTATCTATATAATCCAGGCCTAAAAGGATTCAACTGAAAATAGTAGCATGGCATTTGAGTCGATTTAAAGAAAATCATGTCACATGGACGTAACCTATAACCATAAAGCTGGTTCTAAAACGATCAGCGCCGTTGGCTTTATATAATCATTGAGCAGCTAAATATTTGTTCCACTTTTAGACTGTCTTTCTCAGAAATATGAATATAAATGAAATATGTAGTGAATTGAACACGTTGGATCACACTTTGAAGTATCCGAGGGGAAGATATAACAAAATCTATTGGCGTCGTTGGGAAATGTGTTCAAAAAATAACAGGAATTGTAAAATCCAAATCATCACGAGTCGACTGGCTGGTCTATAGCAGCGGCTAAGGTTAGATATGATTTTATGAGCTTGGCGATTTTCCGATTTTCGTTAGTTAAAAGTTCACATATATTTTTATGAAATAAAATACTCAATAAATTTTATTTAAATATATATGTATTCAAACAAATATATATATATATACATATATATATATACATAACGACAATAAACTCTATTTTTGTGTGACTTTAATGGTTTTCTGTGGGATTTATAAAGAAATTAAGTATGCAAATGGCTTGTATAAAAATTCTGCGGAAGCACATAACATTTAATTGCATTGTTATAAATGTTCAAAAAGTACACAACTCTTTCAAATTCATTTTTATTTTCTGAGCATACATACAAACTATACGAGTATACAATATTACTGACAATTTACATATTTCTGACCATTTGTTGCACAATGTAGCATTCAACGCCGAAATGGCAAGTTGCTGATTTTCATTGCACTTGTTAAGCTGAATTTCAGCATTTCCGCTTATTCTCATATACCAACTATTAAATGACAATAGTGGCTTGGTTGTGTTGATTTTGCGCTTAATAGCATCGATTGTGATGTTGACTAGACTGAAAGTAATTTTTAAAGTGTTTAAAGTTTTCTAACTGTTTTCTTTTCTAAAAATTTCACTGACATATAGCTAAGCTTGAAAATGAGTTTCTTGCTAATGTTGTTATTGTAGTGTCTACTCAATCCCTATTCGGAGAATTTGAGATGAGAGTGCAAACAGGTACTTTGTGTAGTTTGTTTCATGCAGGTACTTCACTGAGAAAGCTTTCGTGAAGAATGACTTCTTAATTATATACTATAAATAAATAAAATCTGCTGAAATATCCGAGAAAGTGCTCCTCATAAAATATCAAAATATTATCGGAGTCGTAGTCGCTGCGCTCACTCTCATTAATTGATTCAAACTCATGTTAGAAACAAGTTCTGCAATTCTAGATCTTCAATAAAGAACAGCCTTGCTTGAAATTGGGGAGAGGTAGCCACTTGTTTATACTATATTAAAAAATTTATTTCTAGAATTATTACATTCGAAACAATACAAATACACTGATTAAATTAATTAAATATTCTTAAGATAATTTTAACAACCTATTTGGCTAACTTCGGCTTCGGTACTAGCCACAGGCTATACCAAAAATCATGTTTGTTTTAAGTTCATAATATGGAATATGGATTATTTTTAAAACGGCAATATTATTTAATGTAGACGCATGAATAAATATTGTTTGCAAAAAACGAAAATTCCCGTTATTTATTGAACACGCCTCGTGTTAAATACAACATAGGGAAGATTTTAAATATTTATTAGTTTACTAAACAGATAAAGCCCAGATATGGTAAAACTAGAAGAGACCCTGAGTTAGGTCAAGGATAGTTAAGTTTCTGGATAAATCAAGTCAGGGTAATCTATCTTCCTTTCTCAAGCATCCGAAAGAAGATCGATTAAATACTCGATATTCAATTAATACACCGTCTTTTAAAAATAAAAAAAAAATACATTATCTTTGAATAAATTAGCCATCTCTAAGTATATCCATCAAATTCGTTTCTCAACTTTGAACCATTTAGGAGCACAAACACAATATTTAATTTTCGGAAATTAAGTCACTAGTAATAGATAACTAGAATAAAGAAATATTAGCCGACTAAAAGTTTTTTCTCAGTTTGAGGTTTACAAAGGGTTTCCACTGTTTAACACTTCAACGCTCCTCTATCAATATATTAAAACTTTTAAACAAATGCAACAACAACAAAAACATGCCACGGGCATACGAAATTTTACGCTTTTTAAGTGAGCAAATCAAGATCAAATAATGTAGTATCCGCGTTGATTTCTATATGACAAAAGCATCAGTCCATAGGATATCTTTATAGCTTTAATCAGTTCTGAAAACAATTAAGTAAATGTTATAAATATGTTGATTTTCTGTTACAGACTCTTTTGTCATTAATGTATATTTACAAGGTTAAAGCGCTCAATTAATCTTAAAGTTAAGTACTAGTACTTGTCCTCGCTTTAACTGCCTGGTTAATGTAAAAACGAACATCCTAGGACTTTTAGAGCACAAAATTCAGGTAGTCGATATTGTTATAAATCAAGTAAAATGTTATTAAATCAAAAATATATCACTAAAATTTGAAGAAGCTTAACTCATTTGTTTCCACGAAATATCACTCCTCAAACATAATCAATATTTACATACAACACTATTGTTACCTAAGCGTCCCCAAAATTCAGGTAGCCGACATAAGGGACTACCCCTTTGTTTGTTCGAAGGACTAAATACATTTGTTTCTCACGCCTTTGACTTTGTGTCAAGAAGCCAGAAGCTTAGCTATAAAAGACATGGAAAATCGGTTAAGATATCATTATCGAAGCAAAAGCGGCAGAGTGCATATCAAGTAAGCAACAATACAAAATGAACGGAGGAAAAATGATTTACAACCAAAATAATTTTGAAGTTGAGGAACCACGAAAAAAGTTTAGACCCTGGGAAGATCACACCGAGCAAAATGAAAATGCTGCTAGACCAATCTTAGTAGAATCACCATCAACAACCGACTTGGATTACTGGTCACAACAAGTTCTAGAATCATGGTTGAAACAGTATATACTATACTGTTTCTTAGTGGCAGCACATTGGGCAACAGCCGTATGGCCTGACGCAGCTGTGTCAATCCCATTCGATCCAGAACCTTTATCAGTTAGCACAGCACTGGAAACTACGGCGCCAACTCTGGAAGATACAACGCCACAAGAGTCACAGTCACGTAGGAAGCGTAAACGTGAAGAAGAAGATGAGGATGAAGAAATTCACTTAAAAGCTAAGAGAGATGAACATTTAATGAAGAGAATTTCCAAATTCTCACGTGAGCAAATCGAGGAACTATTTCCCTATCGCCCTGAGATGGCGCGTAAATATCCGCCTAAGGAGCGGACCCCAGCTGAGCAGCGTAGACGCGATAAGAACACAGAAGCTTGCCGTAGGAGTCGACGACGCAAGAAGCTTATGGGAATCATGAAGGAATACTCCGGCGCTTGTGGAATGTTGCAAAGTGAATGCGAATGATGGAGTGCGGACAAAAAAATATGTGAAACATTTCGATATTTCTTGAATAAACAAATAACTTATTGAACATCAATTTTTTTATCTTCTTCATTTTAAAAACTAATATGCATATTTGATGAGCTATTGAAATTGTAATAGTTTCAATATATTTGTGTCAAAATTTAAAACAAAATTCGAATTCAAAAGTGTCTGAAGTAATTTGTGACTGCGTTCACAGTCGTCAAGCAGAGCCTGTGAAGTGGAGCACAGTGCTCGCACTTCAAACTGTGCCATGCACTACTGCATGCAGCTGCTCAACTGCGTGTCACTTCATGGCGGCGTGTGATGCAAGGCGACATACACATATTTACTAAGAGGGTTTTATGTATAGAAGAATACTTACAATAATGCCGCCAAATGTGTTTACAGTCACCCCCACTGCGTTACTAGCCTAGTCCTCCGCAAGCCATGCATGCATGAGTACTTGCACTCAAACTTATGCAAGCAAATAGCATAATGTTTGGATAGTGGCAAAATGAATGCATGGACACGCGCATGGAGGCGCACAGCGTAGCAGAACACAGCATAGCATAGCACAGCCATAAAAGCATATGAATAGATGGCTAGACAAGTGCATGTGCATAGCAACAGTAAGTAAATATTATCACTATGCATGCGGACACTTATGCGTTGTATGTAAATAGGAGGGGTGGGGGGATTGCGTGTGAAGCAGGAAGCAACTAGCGAAACTTTAAAAGCAAGCAGCAAAGTTTGTCCCACACATGGCTGGCTGGTTGCCTGTGTCTGTTCATTTGTTTGTTTGTTAGTGTATATGTGTGCATGCGGAAGCGGAAGTGCAAGTTTAAAAACAGCCAAAAGCAACTTCTTAACTTTCTTTCATTGCTTGCATTTCCTGCTTTTATGCGGAGCAGCTGCAATTTCTTCCCCTTTTCAATATTTCTGTACTTACCGTGGCAAATAGTACTTAGGATTATTTATAGCTATTGCTTTCGCTGAAATGGAGTTCGTTAATATAAAAGCCAAAATACTCCAGTGTTATGCTGAAATGTAGTGTGGGTAAGAAAATTTTAAATTGTTTTTTTACCTACACATTCGTACTTTTTTGTGTGTATTATTTAGTTGGCGTATACTACAGGGACTCTCGATTCTTCTTGTGTGGAAAATTGATTTCTTGTGGATAGATCGTATATATAATTTTTTTTTTTGTTGGAACGTCTTCTCTACCCTATGGAGCTTATCTGAGAGAGCAAGTTTGGTATACTTGATACTTACTTTAAAAAAAGCACAGCAATCTTATTTTCTTATCTTACCCTATCAATTTGACGCTGTATAAAAAAGATAATACTGAGTTCAGTCTAGAGTATGTGACCATATTTGGACAATTGAAAATTTTAAAATCCTGGTATTTTTTGAACACGCCTGTTTAAGCTGCACCTATTTAAGCTGCATGCCCGAAAATGGAGGATGAAATTGATTGGGGGATATACTGCCCGGAGCTAGGCACAAAACAGCCTTTTAAACTGCCGGATCACTGCGGTATATTTCAAGCGGAGGTGTTTGCATTTGAGAAAGCCGCTGAGTTATCCTTAAAGGCACCTCCAGGTTACTCTAAAGGCCACATATACGTAGACCGTCAGGTGGCAATTAAGGCAATATCCACTTTCTGCATATCGGCCACAAGCGTCTTGTGTGGCAGGACAGCAGTGGAGGATGTCGCCAGAAATAAGCTACTTCACTTCTACTCACTACACTCTGGCCACAAGAGCCTCGAGAGTAACGAGGTAATGGACGAGATTTCCAAGAGAGGCGTAAAACTGCCATCTTAAAGCGTGATTGACGTAGGTAAATTGTCATAGGCACTGTCTATATGATGATCTATACAGGAATTTTGTAAGAAAGTTCAAAGCGCGCTGGAAGGTTTTACCCGGATGAAAAACCGGAAGATCTGAAGTACACGAAATTCCTTCTGACGCTCGATAGAAGGAAATGGAACTAGACCATACTCATACATCATACTTACTGGTGAGAGTCTGGTGGCGGCGCACGCCTACAAGATAGGACTAACAGATCACGAAGACTGCAGAAAATATCAAGAGCAAGGTACCAAAGTACCAAAGGAGCATCTCTTGTGTGCTTGTCCTACATTGTCAAGGCAACGGCTTCAGCATTTGGAGGCCTCACCTTACGATAATCTGGAAGAGATTTCGATAGTGAAACCACAGAACCTTTTGAAATTCGCGTCAAGCACAGGCATCCTAAAGGATGATTACTCCTCACTGTCCGTCTGTTATCGCAAAGGACCAAAACTGGTCTATATGTGGCTTTCTGGCCTACCAAACTAACCTAACATAGCCTATTTAAAACTATACATACACTGAATCATATTGATTAAAAATTTAAAAATAAATAAAAATTAATGAAAACACTACAAACCAGGCAACACCATAGCCTTACGAAATACACGTGTTGCATATTAAATACAAAACAAAAAACATAACAGAATTTCATGGAAAATTGTTGATTATCATGAATCTTAATTAAGGCTTTCAATATTTAAAATGCAATTAACACCTATTAATGATATATTTGAATAATTTCGCAAGCCATCAACAATTTTGTGCATATATTTCATCAATATGGCAAGGCTGCATACACTATCTGCTCACAATATCAGCGTAATTTAATCAACTACCACATGAGAGTAGATGTACATATCACAGCGACAAAAAAAATATTTTCACAATTAAAAAGCATATTCAAGCTCATTAGTGAATTGTATATATCATAGCTGAGGGGCAGTTCATAAAAATAAATAAAAAAATCTTGCTGTAATTAATGCTAATTGCGGTTGAAATTTAACTTATTTGCAGTTGCTTATGCAATTTTTCCTTGTGCTGCATATTTTTTATTGAATTATATATTTTTTTTTCTTAAAACAGTAAATTACTTTACAATTTTTTGTCTTTCCATAGTATGTATAGTTAAATTACTAAGTATTATATTGTGAGCTAATAAGCGCGTGTGAAATTGGCCATTTGTATTATGTTTTATAACGATCACATTTTCCCAGAATTCCTTGCAATTATTCAGTAATTAAATATAAAAGTATTAAACTCGCATTAAGTAAAAATTTCGCCACACTTTCATAATTGGATTGCTGTAATGATGGTATAAATGTTACCGTGGGTGTATGGAAAGTGGCAGATGTTTGAAAAGACTTTGAATTTGATGAAATGAGTAACTTCTTTAAAATGATATTTGTTCGATTAACAATAGAAGTACCGCATTTCAAAGATTATTTTCTTGAAAACAGAAGGCAAGAGAAAGTCGTGGAGGCCCACATCCGGAGAAAACTGTGGATGCGGAAGTATAATAGGTTTGGTTAGGTCAAAGGACTGGTCTCATGTATCCCAGTTGGACAGTTAGGGAGAAAATCGCTGAATGCCTGATCCGGAGGATACTGTGGATACCGAAATAGGTTAGGTTATGTCAGGTTAAGTTAAAGGACGGTTCCACTGGAGCTCACTAGGACAGGTCCGAAAGATGCAGAGGATGCGGAATTAGCTTCGGTTAGGTTAAAGGACTGGACCAATGCATCCCAGTTAGGAAGCAAATCGCTGAAGGCCAGATCCGGAGGTTACTGTGAATACAAAAATATGTGAGGTTAGGTCAGGTTAGGTTAAGTTAAAGGCCTGTTCCACTGGATCCCAATTGAACAGTAAAGGAGATAGTCGCGGAGGCCTGAGCCAGAGAATACAGTGGATGCGAAAGCAGGATGGGTTAGGTTAAAGGACGGATCCAATGGATCCTACTTGGATACCACAGACCTTCAAGACCGGATGTATGTTTAGCCTCGCTATGTGCAAGCCCATTGGACATTGTCCAGTAAGGACTCCTATCATTGCACAAACTGAACTTTGCTAAGAGCGAATAGTTCAGTGGACCTCCGACGATCCCAGAAGTAATTTTAGGGAATATTGCTGTATTTTTCTTTTATTTGTGGTAGGATTGTCGCAATTTTGAGATCGTACGGCGCCTACTTTGTAGTTTGTTGCTTTCGAATATACAAATATTCATGAAGAATGACTCCAACACGTTCCTCTGATGTTTCTAGAGAGTCATCATTCAACCTCACTATATAAAAATCATTTTGAGTAATCTTTTATGATTCATCAGTGACGTCCTTTAATAATACTGTATTATTTTCTAATTTAAATAATGTTTAATGGAGCGTTTATTTCAATATAACATGTATTTACGAGCTTCATTACACCAATCAGGCACGCTCTACACAAATTTACCGCAATGTAAACAATCATATTCATAAATGCAACATTGTTTACGAGTATACAGAAGGAAAATTGCAAAATTAACTAAAAACAAATTATGCCACATGCATTCCACATGAAGGAACGTGCAATAAAAATAAAAACGAAAATGAAAATGAAAACCACAATAAATTAACTAGTGAAAACAAACGCTATGCAATTATTGCACTACAATTTTATTATATTTACAAAACTCGCCAGCAAACAACAACTTGAGTAAACGCAGAGAATACAAGTGGCTCATTTCGTGTACTAAATTGAAAGACACCAACCACTCCGCACATTGTTTATGCAGTTGCTACTATTTGTATTATTATTTTCCAGTTTGCGTAAACTTTTTTTGGTTATTATTTTTCTCCGGAACTACGTGTAGTCTTAAGTAGCAGCACATGCAGTACTATACATATGTGTGTTTGTATGTGTGCGTGTATGCAACAGCATATGAAATGTAAACATGGCAAGTAAAACAGAGTTGGTTATTTTTGTCTTGAAGGGAATATGAAAATGAAGATATATTTATAAGGAAAGTGTGCAAGAATACGCATTTAGGTAGTGTATGTGTATGAGTGGGAATATTTTAAACTTAATTTGCGAAATTCTTGGAAATCATGTTAAGGCAAGCATGGTTATTTTTACCCCAGTTAATTTCTTTTTAATGCGGTGACTAAACGGTTGTTTTTAGTCCTAAAGCTGAGCGAGTTGGAGATAGGGTTATATGCACCAAAGTGATGGATGATGAACAGACTCTTGGGTCGAAAACCATATCTCCGAAACTACTCGACCAATTTCAATCAAATTTGGTATATAATATTTTCTTGCCACCTTGCTGTTACGGATGGAAAATCCGAGAAGTCGGTTTACAACCACGTCTACTTATAACTCAATTCTGAATTCCATCTGATACGTTCACTTTGGAATATATAATTCGAGAACTAATCGGAATAAATATCGAAATGGTGTGACGCCGTTAATTTCAAAATTTTTGAAATCGAACTATAACTTTTCAAGGCCTTCTATATTTAACATGAAGGTCTTAGGGCTTGAGTATAATTTTTTTTACCGAAAATATCGGTAAATCTCTCAGATATTTTAATATAATTCATAGAAAATCAATTTTTTTTAATAGTGCGACTCTGTACCAAAAATGTTTAAAATCGGGTCATAACTTTCCCTAGCACCCATATAACTAATATTAAGGTTTTTGAAACTTCCGGTAGACTTATGTATATCGATTAATATTTCAGATATCACAGCAAAATTAAGTCAGCGTATAGTCTTGGCTATTATGTAGCTTGGTGGCAAAAATAGTTGAAATCGGTTCAGGAGTTATTTCAGCCTCCATATAGTATACACGATGATTTTCGTTATTCTAGTGGACTTTACGCCGAATATATGGGTTAAGGGGCTATACCAGTGTAACCTATGAAAAATTAGGCGATTTTCGTGAAGTTTCTTTTAAAGAAAGTACTCGAACACTTGTTTCGAAGTTTTTTTGCATACAATAAGGTAATATTTTCAGCTACATTTCAAATTTTTATACCCTGAACAGGGTATATTAAGTTTGTCACGAAGTTTGTAACACCCAGAAGGAAGCGTTGGAGGCCCTATAAAGTATATACATAAATGATCAGTATGTTGAACTGAGTCGATTTAGCCATGTCCGTCTGTCTGTCTATCCGTCTGTCTGTATATATACGACCTAGTCCTTCAGTTTTTAAGATATCGTTTTAAAATTTTGCAGATGTTATTTTCTCTTCAAGAAGCTGCTCATTTGTCGGAACTGCCGATATCGGACCACTATATCATATAGCTGTCATACAAACTGAACGATCGGAATCAAGGGCTTGTGGGGAAAACTTCCGCATTTTACTAGATATCTTCACGAAATTTGGTGTGAGTCATTGCTCATAGAAATAATTTAATCTCCGAAAAAATTATTCAGATCGGTTAGTAAAATGTTTTCTTTTCTTTTTATTTACTTCTTTTATGTCTTTAGATTTGCATAAACACATAGTTACTAAACGAAATGCACCTGTGAAGGGTATATTAGGTTCGGTACAGCCGAAGTTAACGTTTTTGCTTGTTTTTTTTTACAAAAATATTGAAAAACAAGTAAGGAAAGGCTAAGTTCGGGTGTAACCGAACATTTTTTACTCTTGCAATTTATTTATTTAACTTTATTTATATTATATAATACACAATTTGACCCACATATTCATCATATATATTGTATAAAGTCCATTGAAAGTTGGAAACCCTAATATTAGGTTAGAAGCGAGGTTTCATGTTCGATACATGGGGCCTTGAAAACCTATGGTCCGATTTCGGCGATTTTTAGAATGGGGCTTCCACACTATAATGGTAGTAATTGTGCAAAGTTCTGCATCGATATCTTCACTAGTGCTTCCTTTATATATTGTAAAGTTAACGATTCAGATCGTCTTCAAAGTTCTGGTATATAGGAAGATGGCGTGGTTGTGAAGCGATTTGGCCTATTTTCTAACATATCATTGGGATGTAAGAAAATTATTACAAACCAAGTTTCATTGAAATCGGTCGAGTAGTTCCTGAGATATGGTTTTTGACCCAGAAGTGGGAGATGCCACGCCCATTTTCCATTTTGTAAAAGATTCTGAGCGCAGCTTCTTTCTGTCATTTCTTATGTGAAATTTAGTGTTTCTGACGTTTTTGGTTACTGAGTTAACTCACTTTTAGTAAGTTTCAACCTAACCTTTGTATGGGAGGTGGGCGTGGTTATTATCCGATTTCAACTATTTTCATGGTGTGTGGTGGGGTACGTAAGAGAACTGACTGCAGAAAGTTTGGTTTATATAGCTTTATTGGCTTGCGAGTTATATACAAATAACCAATTTGGGGGCGGGGCCACGCCCACTTTCCCAAAAAAATTACATCCAAATATGCCCCTTCCTAGTGCGATCCTATATTCCAAATTTTTTTTGTGGGCGTGGCAGTGGTCCGATTTCGAAAGCAACCCTCTCAAGGTCCCAAGGAACGTGTGTTCCAAGTTTCATCAAGATATCTCAATTTTTACTCAAGTTATCCGTTGCACGGACGGACGGACAGACAGATATTCGGATTTTGACTCGTCTCGTCACCCTGATCATTTTGATATATATAATACTAGCTGACCCGGCGAACTTCGCCCCGCCCAATTTTTATTTTAAATAGTTAAAACGCTTTTTGAACTCTGTTCATTGCTTATTTGTCTGACCATACATATGTATGTACATAACTTTATTTATTTCACGGATTGTATGTGATTTTTTCTTAAATTTAGAATATTGGAAGTCATAGATTCGTATAACTTTACCACAAATAATATAAACTTCAAACAACGCATTTTCATTTAATGTTTTTAGCAAGTGGCAGCTTTTGTTATGACAGCCTAAATCCATGAACATTTAAAAAGAAATATAGCGCCATCTACTGTTACATAGCGTACTTAGCGCCACCAACTGGTGGATAGCTCTTTGCTAATAATAAACAAATAATTTGCAATAAATAAATAATGCGACTATAAGGAGAGTTATAAACTATCCTATCTTTCAAGTTGGACCAAACTGCACACAGTGTTAAAAATTTCATTAAAATCGGTTCAGTAGTTTAGGAGTCCATCGAAAACAAACAATGTGACACCTGATTTTTATATATTAAGATATATATATATATTAGCAACTTTTGTTGCGAGAGTATAATAACGGAGTTATATGCTATTTTCGGAGGTGCCAAAAAAAAAAAGTTCCCTAACTGCTGACATGATTCCGGCCGAATGAGTTGCTGAAACAAAAAAATTCAAAAAGGATATTAAAGTTACATATATATATATTTCCTATACAATGACCTACGATTTTTGAAAACTATCAAAAATTGGAAAAAATGTTCTGAAAAAAAATTTCGTTTTTTTAGGTAAATAATGGTATATTTTAAGTGCCAAATTGACAATTTCCAACCAATCAAAAAGATCATAGGTCATTGTATAGTAAATATATTCAAGAATACTCAGTTTAAATTTGTCGATTGGTCAATTTCTTGTTGAATTATGATGTCAGCAATTTTGAGAAATGTAATTTCGAGAAAAAATGCGTATTAAGTTTCGACTATAGCTGCTTACACTTGCGGGTGGTCGCTCTTTAGAACGCTACCATTCAAAAACTATTCAAGATACGAACTTACCACTTTCACAGGATATTTTTGAAAGTATAAACTATCGAATAAGCAAAAATTAAAAAAAATATATTTTTTGAAAATGTCACACTGGTATAGCCCCTAAAATTGTGTGTTCTCTTTATAAAATTAAATAAATAAATTGCGAAAGTATTAAATGTTCAGTTATACTCAAACTTAGCCC
The DNA here is from genome assembly GCA_031772095.1 of Zeugodacus tau. Classification (NCBI taxonomy): domain Eukaryota; kingdom Metazoa; phylum Arthropoda; class Insecta; order Diptera; family Tephritidae; genus Zeugodacus; species Zeugodacus tau. The sequence continues at coordinate 4,946,703 of CM062651.1, forward strand.
TTCCTTACTTGTTTTAATTTTTATTATAATTCTGGTGACATTATCACCCATAGCAGAGGTTTTTAAATGGGGACTAATAGCAGTGTAGGTCTCACTACTCAAACTAGTTGATATCGGGTGATCCAAAAGTTGTGCTGAGTAGAAATATTTACATTCTCTACAGTAAGAAAAGTCTCAAGAAGAACTCGACAAGAGCATTAGAGCTGATTTTTCCAAATCGATAGAAATCGGAAGCTCTCTTTAATAAAAAATTATACTCAAAATATTGATGTAGAATTGGAATATGTTAGTCTAGTAATATTAAATAGAGCTTACTACGACATACAACGACATACATTACCCATCACTTACCCACTCCAACATTATGAATATAACAAAAAAATCAAAGAGAAAAGGTCACATTTTCAACAATTTACCTTCAACAATCACTGAAATCAACATTCCTCTACGCAAAGCAAGCTTCTAGAAACACAGTAGCATAGTACACACATTTAAATTTTTGGCACCCAAACAATTTCCTAGCATTGCTAGTGCGTATTACTTTAGTACGAGTACCACCATCCTTTGGGTCCATTGGTGCGTTTGCACGCACAACTAGGCACTTAGCTAACTAGCCAATAAGTACCGGCAGCTGTGACCACACGACAGCAGCCAGGTTGTATTTTGACAACAGCAACAACAACAAAAGCAAACAACTCAATTACCTTAAAGCGGCATGTCTATCAAAGAGTTTCGTTTCAATGCGTGTGCGTCATGACGTATGAGTGACCTCAAAAGGCGAGCCGCACGCACACGCCAAAGAGACGAGTTTGTGTGTGTGTGTTTGACAAGTGGGGGCATAAATCACTTTAAAATTGATTTAATGCAATACGCTGCTGAGTGCAGTCATGGGAAAAGTAGAATATCAAAATGGCATTAAGGAAACTTGTGAGACAGAACGTAACCATGGGGGGACTGTGGTGTGCGGAACGAACAGTGATTGCTATTCAATACAATGAACGTGTTGGAAATGCGTGCCAGGCAGCAGCGCATGTATAGACACGTATAAACAGCAGTTCGATTGCCTAATATATTATGCATTAGAGCATTTTTGGCAAGCGTGCTGTGCCAACTGCTGGCAAGCATGAAATGCTGATGGAAATATACATTTCTTTTTCAATGCAACAAATGTGCTTATATAAGAGCGTACGCTAAGCATGTTGGCTCATAAATAATTAAATTTGATAAATTGCCGGATAAAAATTCGCTTCATCTTCGCATTAATTTTTGTAGCAAACGAAGCGCTGGCTGTTGCTACAATATTTATATTTTTATTAACGGTAAATATCATCGATTTTACTGTCTGTTTTGTTTAGATGAAATGCGTATATAACGGTGCTCCCCTCAGTTGAATCATTAGTTCACTTCATTTTTCGAAATGTCAAAATCTTTGCAGATCATCGTTTGCATTGACTTTGACTGTAATAAATCATTTAAGCAAAGCAAGCAATCAATTTTTCAGCAACAACAACAACAAGTGCTTCAAACATACGCAGTGATTATCCAAGGCAGAGATTATCCAAAAATTGTCATTTTTGTGGCAACCCAACAAACTATTGTATTAAGATGTCAGTTTGGAGGTCGAAAAAAAGGCATTTTTCAAGAATTTTTTCTAAGCAAACTAACTGGTTTATTGATTTGAAACTTGGCAGGTATAATATGACAACCTTAAACAATTTTCACATATTTTTTATTGCCAGAAATAATTATCGGGAATGTTGATTTTGCCAATTTAGCAGAGTTCCACAAAAAAAGTCCTCTTGCGGTGAGCACGATATCTTTGGACGGGATCATCTAAAATGCAAAAACCAAATAAATTTCATTAATATAATAAATAATCTAGTTATTGATCGAAAGAATTATCAAAAAAAATGTTTGACAAAATGGCGGCTACTCAAACAAAAGGTTCGATTTTCGACCAAAATTCGGGTCTTTAATTGTTTATAAAAATAAGAAATTTTCATCGGATGGGGAAATCCTTCGATTAATTACTAAAAAATATAGTTCTAATAATCTTGCTCACCCACTTTGAAAACATCGTTTCGAGAAAAACGAGTTTAATGTTTTATCCCCTACTGCGAGATCCCTCGGCGCGCCTTCACTAATGTGTCTATAACTTCGAAAATATTCGTCGGATCGACTTGAAATTTTGTGTGTGTAAACTCAGATATATATATATATATATATTAAAAAATCGATTTCTTGAAAACCTAACTGTATATAACCTCTTAAATAGCATCATCTGAAAATGTTTCTACTTTTTAGAATTCCGATAAATTTTTTTTTTAATTAATAATTATGGCAACCCTATTTTAGTTCCTTTATAAAATCTAGCACTCAAAGATATCCACTTTTTTACATATTGAGTAAATTTTAAACTTAAAATTTTTATTAAAAAAAATTATGTAAATCAGTTGGCAACTCTGTAAAATAATAATTTTATAATAAATATAGTTCCAGTACCATTGCTGCGTTTTTAGGTTAAAAGTTATATCGTCAATAAAATACGTTTCCTTATTCAAAAATGTGTGGCAACCCTCCTTAGCACTCTTTTATTAATCTCTCCAGCTTAGCATGTTTCCATAAACTTTGTAATATTTAAAATTTCAATATGGAGACGTTTTAAAATATGCCCGCCATATTGATTCGCCATTTTGAATTTCTAAAAAGTAACGTTTAATTCATAATCAGCGACCCCGAGAACCCCCGAATAACGAGTTTGAAGCGATTCCGACGAATTTTTCAAAAAATCGTTTGCCATGTTGGATCCGACATTTTGCATTTTGAAAAACCGACACCGGATTCGTAATCAGCGATCCCGAAAACCCCCGAATCATGAGCTTAAAGCGAATCCGATGAATTTTAATGAATGGACTTCGGATCCCAAAAATATGTAGTACATATAAGACCCCTAGGTCATAACAATTTTTTTTTGTGACTGCGTATTTTGTCAATAAAATATATTTTCGTATTCGAAAATGTGTGGCACTTTTTTATTAATCTCAGCAGATTAGCATATTTTCATTGCACTCGAAAGAGTATTCGAAGAAAAGCTTATGAATAATATAATATTCAGTATTTTATCAATATCATGTATGTATATCACCTTATTTTTTTGACTTCGTATAAAAAAGTTCGAGATTAAATTGACATCCTTGCATTCACCCTTTTTTTGGTATTACGCGCACTCCTGCTATTTAATAATATAGTATTTGCTGCAAATACCCGCACATACCAAATAATTGCTTATATATGTACTATATACTGGCACACACATATATCTCACAGCAGGTATTTAACACACGAATTTCAATTTGCACGTAATGCATCGTTGTTGTTGCTACTGCTATTACTGGCTTTCAACTACCCACACTACAAAACCAGCAAAGCCGAAGTTTGCCATTATTATATGGCAATGACGTCAGCAGTAAAATCGACTGAGTTTGTTGTTGTTGCTGCTACTGCTTTTGTGCGCGAAAATTCTAGAAGAGTTAGTACTCTGCCAACACTTCCTGGGAAGTGTTATTTTTGTAACTACACGTATGAGTATGTAAATACTTGTGTGCATACACTTATTTATTGCAAATTTCTTCTGCTCTCTCCATCGAAAATCCGTTTTTGTTGACTCTCTATGTACATGTGCTATATTACTTTCACTGGCTGCTGGAGTAAATATAATTTAGCCTGTTGCTAGAAAAGTTGTTTGCCAGCGAGTTGCCATAGCCGTAGTTACACATAACTGCTTGTATATATAAAGAGATTTGCGCAGGATGCAGTGCTTTCAATTAGCTAAGCATAAGTTTAGGTGTGTGGGGAGTTTTTTATATGCTATGATATGTTAGTGATGAAGTTTCAAATATGTGCTGGCGATATTGTGAACTCTTTTTATATACTTATACTCATAAGCGGAATCAATTTTCAGCAAATTAATATGACATAATTTTTTAATTAGATTTTAGACTAGTCTGTGTTGATGGATAGTTATTTAATAATATAAATATTACGTTGGCAAAGGAATTCCACAATTCAGAGCGAAAACTGTCGTGGTCGAAGGCCGGTGAATCGTCCCAAACAGTGGCCAAGCCGGGATTTTGCCGTGTGTTTGGCGGGATTGGAAGGTAATCATTCACTATGAGCTGCTCCCATATGTCCAGACGCATAATTCTACCATCTACTGCGAACAACTGAACCGGTTGAAGCAGACGATCGACCAGAAGCGTCCAGAATTGGCCAACAGGAAGGGTGTAGTGTTCCACCAGGACAACACCAGACCACACATTTCGTTGATGACTCGTCAGAAGCTGTGGGAGCTCGGATGGGAGGTTTTATCGCATCCACTATATAGCCCGGACATAGCGCCAAGTGATTACCACCTGTTCCTGTCCATGGCGAACGCCCTTGGTGGTGTAAACTTGAACTCAAAAGAGGCTTGTTAAAAGTGGATGTCCGAGTTCTTCGCAAATAAGAAGAGTGGCCTCTACGAGGGGAGTATTATGAAGTTGCCGTCTATATGGAAACAGATTATCGAAAGACACGGCGCATATTTGAACTAAATCCGATCACTGTAACACTTTTTATAAAGCATTGAATAAAGAGCAAAAAAGCGGAAGGGAGATATTTGCCAATTTTACATATTGAAAAGGAGAACATAACCTCAAACCATACAGCTGGGTCTAAAATGATGTCGTATATTCTGCAAAATTCAATGTACTATTTCAAGACTAAAACTAACTAGGAATAGATTATATCAGAGAAGGATTTATGTAAAAAACATCTTTCACCGATATTATGGTATTTGGCATCTCTCAAAATCCTATCGTAAAGCAAAAGCTGGAAGAGGCTTTAAAGCTTTATATCGTATATTTATTTTCCCACTTCTTCTTTACCAGTATCATTACTTAGCACTTTTCTCCATTAAATATTCTCCTTCAGTCTCTAAATATTCAGCTCTAAGCTTCATAAACTCTCGTTTCAACTTCTCTAATCCACTTAGTTCCCTATTTACCACACTTTAAATAATAATCCAGTGCAAAGTTTTTTATTTATTACTGTTGTCAGTTTCATTTCATCAAATAGAATATTTACATACACTGACTTCATAACGGTCTAACTTCCAGCAAGCAGCATAAAGTAATTATTTAAGTTGGTGAGGAACAACAAATGAACAGCAGAATAATATAAATATACAAAGTGAAAACATAAATATATGAAGTTGAATAGCAAAGTATTGTGTCGAAAGGTCAACTGCGGTCAAATCGACATTCTTGTTTATATTTCTTGTTACTTTAAGACATTACGCTGCCTTTTGTTTTATTGCAACTCACTCTCTCTTAGGCATCTATAACACTTAATCTTTGTTGAAATAAACAAAAACAGAATTGTGATGTGCCTAACTGCCAGAAAGAAATTTACGGATATTTATTGTTGTTTTTATTGAGTTAACTTGTTTTGAAGATTTTTGCTGAGGTTTGTGGTTATATGTATATTTGTATTTATTGTTTGTGTAGTTTCATCAACTAAATTTTGCTTTTTTGTAGATCTTAAATTTATAAGCTCTTTCGTTACTTAATGCTTTACAGGCTTTTTTTGTTTTGTTTTAAATCTCTTCCAAAACTATCCAAGAAAATGTCTCTAAAATTCCAGAGGCCAATTCGACATATTTTCGAAGCTAGAGCAGTTTTAGTGGCCTAGCGTCGAGCAGGTGCGAATTCTCAGGCAGACTTTAATGCGCGTTTTCTCGAGTTTTCATTTTCACAAGTGTTAGAAAACGAAGCCGGCGATAGCAAAAAGAGTATATGTCCGATCGAAAAACACCAAAGCTTCAGTATTAAATTATCTTATATTTGAACTAAAAAAGTTGGACAAAAGTGTTATTTAAACTACTTGTTTTGCAACTTAAAATCAATTTTTTTTTCTTAAAAATTGAATTTTTTTTTTTCAAACTTCGAAAAAATTTAGAATTTTATAACTTCTTCGGTATTTTTTTAGTTCATAAAGAAAAGAAACTTATAAAAAAAAATTGGTTCGACTGTTTCAGATGCATCGTACGACCTCCATCACCTGCACCGATTTACAAGTGCAGACTCCAGGCGCTCCAGAAAAATACTTACCACTTTGAAAAAATTTCAATATTTTTTAATAATAAATATTGTTTTTTAAGCCTTAAATATAGTACACTATCGTCTTAAAATTCCGTTTACCGCAATCATTTCCTTCCCTTTCAAAAAAAAAATGATAAAAATACGCTTTTTTTCGGCTACTAAAGCAGACAACTGCCTTAAGTATCTCTTGGGGTGAAAACAAAAATTTGAAGGAAAAATGGTTCCAATGGTATCTGATATATGTATCAATAATCAAAATTTAAGAAAAAAATAATTTTAATTGGAATTGGAATACAATGAAAGGTTTTTAGCCCTTAATCTTCAACTATTGTATGTACTCGGTAAAGCATTTCCTCTGATTTCTGATGAGCATCTTAGTGATGTTATCTGACTAATGGAGAAACCTTTTCATTTTAAACTAACTTGATGAAGCTTTCTTTATGCAAAAATACAACCAGAGTTTTGACATTGGAGAAAAACACTATACGGTGTGTGTTCAAAAAATAACGGGAATTTTCTTTGAATAATAAAATTTATTTTTTTCGTCTACATTTACGTCTACGTCGTCTACATTTACGACAAATGCACTTTCCAAAACCGCAAAATTTTAATTTTTTAAATTCCCGTTAATTTTTGAACACACATCGTATTTCCATTATAAAATTTAACCTTTTCCGTGTTGTTACACTACTCTCTATAGTTATCACTACAAAAATCTTATTATATATGAAAAATCACTCCCTCATCCACTATCAAGTAATTGTGAGTAAGGTATACATATAATAATCCGCAAATAATGCTTCAACAGTGTTTCTTTCAATAACACTTCACTCCTGCTTATGTTTATGACAACTCAATAAAGATATTCGAACACCATTGTGTATAGTTAATAACGGCGCTGCGAGCAGTAAATAAAGTTTCCAGCGAACTCTTCAACCTTAAGTGCCAGTTGCAGTGTAATTTGCATGAAAAGCAACAACAACAACAAATCGAGATATCATTTTATTTGTATTTACACTTAGACTTACTCAGTGGCATAACTTTGTGTGCAGCAAAAGCGTCGCTTCACTGGAATTGACTTTCCATTATTTATAAGATTGGCTTTTTAATCGGCAGACAAAAGGCTTGCTTTTCATTTTGCTTTTCGTGGAAAACATTTAAACACACATACAAGCAATTCAGTTTTGTATTAAAATTTAATTACTGTAGTGCTGTTAAAGGTGAAGGCAAGTAGACAAGTCGTTAAGTTAAATTCAAACCATTTCATGTGAAAAAGAAAAACAATTGATTATACACATTTAACTGGCAATTATCGCCTTAAAATAATGCAAATATATACTATACATACATTGCTACAAAATACAAGGAGCATGGATTCATTGTTGAAAAGTTACTCATACGCAACGTCAACTCAGTCAAGCACATCACACAACATACAAAAAGATAACTGAGGCAAATATTTTAAATGCTCACTCACATTACATTTGAATCATTTATTTTCAATGAAAATTTTCTACTTGAGTGAGTTTCAAGCAAGTTGCATTCAAGGAAACACACGCACACATACATACTCACCCATACATATTTGCAGAAAAACTGCTGTCTTTAAAAATTCATGCTTTCATCTTTATTACATATGTACGATATATATTCATATAAGGTAGGAAAATAATAAATTTTATTGTACATCAGTCTGTTGATATGTGTGCGTGATGGTAGAAAATGTCATCGAATTATTTTATGAGAATTTTATGAACTTCACAGTTGCCTTGGGAGACAACCACATACATTTCTTACATGACTTTACAGAAATATAAATGTATATATCATGCAATATTTGTATAATATGTAAATATATGTAAGTAAAGGGTGTTGTTTTTAGAGTTAAAGAAATTTTTAGAGTTAAAGCTTCTTTTAGAGTAGAGAGTTTTTAGAGACGAATTGTTGATGATCGAATTATTTATTAAAATGGAACTGTGAATTGAATGAACCACTCTTGTCGATATCCATCAAGCTATAACTCAGCCATAAATTAAGCTATTGAAGGCGTGGCCCCGCCCACTACTAAGTTGTTTGTACATAACTCGCAAACTACTAAAGCTATATAAAGGAAACTTCCTAGAGTCATTTCTTTTAGGTAAAACCTTATACATTCCAAAAATGGAGGAAATCGGATTATAACCACGCCCACCTGACATACAAAGGTTATGTTGAAAACAACTCAAAATGCTTTAATTCAGTCAGGAAAACCAACAGAAGCCTTAAATTTCATTATAAAGTTGGTACAGAAGTGCTGCACTCAAAATGGTATACAAAATTTTAAATGGGCGTGGTTACGCCCACTTATGGGTCAAAAACCATATCTCCGAAACTATTCGACCAATTTCAATGAAATTCGGTTCATAATAACTTCCTAGATTCCCAATGATATGTTGTGAAAATAGTACAAATCGGTTCACAACCACGGCAACTTTCCACATACCAGTACTTTGAAGTCGATCGGAATAGTTTACTGTACAATTTATAAAGTTTGTACTAGTGAAGATATCGAAACAGAACTTTGTAAAAATACTGTATTTAAAGAGTGCCATAAAAATCGTCGAAATCGGTCCATAAGATTTCAAGACCCTATAAATCGAATATGAGGACCTCGGTGCTTCTAACAAATTTTTTACAGAAAATATATGTAAGTCTCTCAGATATTTAGAAGAAATTCAGAGGGAATATGTTTCTTCTAATAATATGTCTCCGTGCCTAAAATACGTGAAATCGGGTTATAACTTCATCTGTCACCCATATACGTAATATTAGGGTTTCCAACTTTCAATGCACTTTATACAATATATATGACGAATATGTGGGTCAAATTGTGTATTATATAATATAAATAAAGTTAAATAAATAAATTGCGAGAGTATAAATTGTTCGGTGACACCCGAACTTAGCTCTTCCTTACTTGTTTTACTTATGACTCATTCCCCGGAAAAATTTAGTTCGGTTCAATACTCAAAAAAAAAACAACCGATTTTGTCGTATAATGGTATTGAACCTTTTCATAAAACGACATCACGTGAAGCAAAAAAAAAATTCAAACATAAAATTTTGCCAACTAATAAAGTCAAAACATTAAGCATTTTATACATATAAATTTCCCTTAATTTCAAAAAAATGCTATACCTCTCAAAAAACCACACCCTCTATATTATGCATAATAAATTCACTCGTGCATGCAAATGGGTGAGGGCTGCAAAGGCAACAGGAAATATGCATGAAAGATGAAGCCAAAGCCAAAAGAGATAAAGACAAAGCTACGCTACAGACGCTCAGTACGTGTGCTTTATGGGGTTACGCTGTGGCGCACTACAAGTGCATACAATATATAGAGTAATGGCAGCTGTTGCAGCTTTTCTTTCATTTGCTTATTTTATTCATTAGCTGCATGCCTTGTCTCTTGCAGCTTATGCGCCGGTATTCACTTATTTAATTTACTCTTGCATTACTTTGCGCTGTAACTGACTGGCAACTGGATTCCTTCATATTTTCAACTCGAATGTGGTTTTTATTAGTCGAAAATGTTGAAAACTACGACTTTATAAAATTTCGTAATAAACACGAATTTATGCTTTTTCTTTAAAAAAAATTTAAATTAACATCTGTATATGTACGTTTTTTAATATATTAACAGTATATGGCATGTAATATCTCGCATATAAAACTGTTACATTTAAATATATAAAATCGTTTTTGCACCTTTTACCGTCGAATAATTTTCAATACAACTGTTAGCTGTTTTCCACGAATTTTTCCGCTTAAACTTTTGCTGTTCGCATACGTTTATTCAACGACCTTGCAACTAAAGTTACTCATACGCCATGGTCATACACAGAAAAGTCGCTACTTTTATTAGTAATGTTGCAACAGTTTTTCAAAAGAACTGTCGTTGAATTTAATTTAATTTTGTTAACAGAATTTTTAATATTTTTGTTGTTATTATTTTGGGTGATGTTATTATCTTAATGAAACACGTGTTCCTTGGCACCAAAGAGGGTTGGTATTGTAGATTGGTAATCGGTTAACAACCACGCCTACTTCCCATATAAGACAATTTTTAATTCCATCTGATTCCTTCACTTTATAGTATATATATTAGGAACCAATGAAGAAATCGAAATAAATCTTTATAAAAACGCTGCATTTATAATGTGTCACTCATTTAAAAATTGGACTTTGTTGTCTAGGCTAAGCTTAGAATTTTTGTTTAGAAGCCAATTTAAATTTGCTGCTCTTAACTTCATGCAAGTTACTTTACTCGCTATATGTTTCCGCCTTATAGTAAGCCTTCGATCCAGGTGAATCCCAAGATAAGTTACTTCATTCGCTTGGGGTAGCCGCAGTTGGAACACAAGTTAAGTGTTCCTCTAATACTCTTGTTGCTCTAATGGGGCATTTGTTACGGCTTACTATGGCTGTGTCATCCGCAAAAGTGGATGTCAATACGTTATTAGCTATTGGAATGTCTGCTGTATATATTATGTACAGAGTAGGGCCTAATACACTGCCCTGAGGTACACCAGCCCTTATTGCTCGTTCTTCTGTATACGAAATCTGCTACTTTAACTGTAAATTTCCTATTTCTTAAATATGACTCCAATGTTTTATGCAATTCGTAAGGTAAAACGTTTTTGATTTTCCATAAAAGGCCTTTATGCCAGACCTTATCGAACGCCTGAGCTACATCGAGAAAAATAGCTGAACAGTACTCTCTGTGCTCGAATGCTTTTCTGATTTCGTTTGTAATTCTATTCACTTGCTCTACTGTGCCATATTTAGCACGAAACCCGAATTGGTTGATTGGTATTATATTTTTTTCGTGGAGGAAAGGAGACATTTTTGATAGTAAAACTTTTTCGAATATTTTGTAAAGACTTGGTAAGAGACTTATTGGTCTGTAGGAAGAAGGTTGGATAGTACCCGAAACCAAGAATTGCATTAAAGAGCAAAGAGAGCACTGATATAGCAATATTTGGCAACTCGATTAACATTTTTGGAGTAATATTATCGTGTCCTGAAGACTTTTTTGGATTTAGCTCTTTTAGGATCTTGGTAATTTCATAAGTAGACGTCTTAATAAACACGCATGACTCGTTTGCAATATTGGGCAAAGTTGACAACTTAACGTTGTTTTTTGGGCCATTGGGATTTGCCTTTTCCTCATTACTGCGCGCCCAATTACCATTCGACTGTCATATAGACATGTTGGAATCTACTAGTGGCTTAAAAGACTTTTGGGCTTTCCAAAGGGGGTTTTTCTTTTCTGATATACAATGCAATCATAAAACCGATTTGGATGTATGGTATTCAACTGTGGGGTACGACCTGTACAACCAACATTGATATAATTCAGAGATTCCAATCTAAAATGCTTAGAACAATAACGGGTTCACCATGGTACATGCGAAATGAAAATATCCATAAGGATATTGATATCCCTATGGTAAAGAAGGAAATAGAGGAGAGCAGAAAGAAATATATTTCTAAACTTCGTGAACATCCAAACCCATTGGCAAATGCCTTGGTACATTCCTACAATCAAACACGCTTAAAAAGAAGAGATCTACCTGCCTACTAAAGAGCAACGTTCTACCAAAAAGCTCAAACACATTCTTGAGCTTACTTAGTTGTAAATAGATTTAAGATTTTAATACTTCTTGTTAGCAGATTCAATAAATAAAGAAATATTGAAAAAAAAATATTAAAAATTGTCGAAATCGGACTATAATTTTCAATGCCCCAGATATCAAATATGAAGACCTCAATGCCAATTGAAAACTTGTCGACATCGGACTATAACTTTTCCAGGCCCCATATATCGAACATTAAAACCTCATTGTCAATGGATATTTTTTACCGACAAACCTCTGAGATATTTAAAGAAATTCAGAGGGAAATTTGTTCCTCTACCTCCCATACACCTAATATTATTATTTTTATTTTAAATAGCCGGTTAGCTTCATATCGGTGACTAAGTGAGATATTTTGCCAAAATTAATTGAGCGCATAGTCTATCATATAATGTAGTCTGGGGTGATTGAAATGAAAGAAATCGGTCCATGAAATAACCGAGCCCTTATATATTATATAATATATAATGATTTACGTTATTCTAGTCGGCTTTATGCCGAATACACAGGTAAAATTGTGTATTTTCATAATAAAATTAAATAAATAAGTCGAGAGAGTATAAAGTGTTCAGATACACCCTTGTTTTATATAAATTTTGTTGATTATGAAATTTGCTGAGCGCGTCATACAAAGTATTACTTATAGTGAATAAGGCCCACTCGCGCCTTTGACAGCATCTCACTAATCCGCCATTTGTTGTTTCATTAGCAAATATAAACAGATTGCCATCAAAGTTAATTTAATCCTGCATAATGCATAATCCTTTCTTCTTCGTGTGAACTCCATGGCGTATACGTAACAATAATAATATTGTATTAAGATTACTTTGTTGTTGTTACAGCAGCGCATTAGTTGTGTAACGAATATATTTCTATAGAATTTTACACGCATGATACAACAAATTGATAGAATTTTTATTTCTTTTCTACATATACTTGCAGTTTTGTACAGCATAAAAGGCCGTTTAAACAGCGCCCAGAGTGACGCCAGTGACATAACAGCAAACGAGCAAGCGTCTTTTACTGAACAACAGCAGTGATTAACGCGAGAAATCAAGTTATACAATAGAAGCATAGATATATTTATAAAAAGAAAAGAAAAATAAAAACCGTTTGTAATCCACACCAAGCCGTTTAATCAGTAACAACGCCTCCATATAAACACATACCCATCCATCACCACACCATCACATTGGATTACGCGCAGCTTTACTTTCGTCCAGAGCCAACTAGTGGCCCCATACCGCAGCAGTATCAACAGTACCAGAAGTACCAACAGTATCAGAAGTATCAGCATCAACCGTACCAGCAGAAGTATTCACAGTATCAGCAGTTGCCACAGCATTACAACTACTACAACTACAACTACAATCATAATTATAATATCACCAGTTCACGTTCCACACCGACCCATTCGCCCGCCCCCTCATATACACATCTCCATCAGCACTCGCATCATCAACAACATCATCTACAACAACAACAATTACTTATACAACAACATCAATTGCAACAACAGCAACTACAACTACAACAGCAGCAGCAACTACAACAGAAGCAACAACTGCAGCAGCAGCAACAACAGCAGCTGTCACAACAGCAGGCACAACAAGCGTGCCATTATTATACGGCGCCGCCGCCACCAACAACAACAACTAAGAGCAGTTCGAACCATCACACGCCGACACATCACAGTTCGTCGTATAGCGCATACGGATCGTACGGTTCGTACGGCGGTGGGACATACGGCGGCGCTTATCTCGGCACGAGCGGCAGCGATAGCGGCGTAGGCGGTCTTACGCCCATCGGACGCAACTATCGTTGGTATCACTCGAGTGGCAGCGGCGGTAGTGGCAGTGTTAGCGGTAGTGTTGGCAGCAATTACCTTACTGCCGGCGCACATACATACGGACGCACTTCGCCAGCGGCACTTGCACACGCGCGTCCATTGCTCGCCTCCACATCGACAGCGGCCAGCAGTTCGGGCGGTTGTGGTGTCGGCAGTAGCGCATACGGTTTGGGACTTGGCCTGGGGCTGGGCCTTGATCTCGACACCAGTGACTACGATTACGAACGCGCGTCGCTACACTCTGGCGCTTACGCATACAAATCGTCGTCATCGCGACGTGGCAGCAGTCTTGCTGCCGATTATCTATTGGACGTTGCAGCACGTTGCAGCGTACCATCGCCGGCACTCGAGGCCGAGCCGGATACTGATCTTGAACTCGATCTTGATCTCGATCTCGACGTGGGCGTCGGCGTCGGTGTTGACGTTAACGACGTTGACCACATTGGTCACGACATTGGCTTGGGCCTTAACGTCGAGGATCTTGAAGATCTTGATATCCCGGTACCAGAACCGGAACCGGAACCAGAAACTGACGTACACGACGAACTTGTGCGCGCACTCGAACTTGAACTCGATTTCGGGCTTGACTACAACACCACCACCACCACCAGCCATCTCAATTACGATCTCGACAGCAGCACAGAACTCGTCGGACTCGACGATATCGATATTGACGAGGAAGAAGAGCCGATACTATCGCCTGTGCTCAATCGGTCATTGCGTCCATTCACCTATCCGGCGCTTACGATCACAGCACCAGAGAATAGTATCGCAAGCGAATCACCAATACCAGTGGCGACACCGCCACCGACACCGACGGATTTTCTCTATCCGCAGTTGTCCGTACACAGCAACAAGACGTCACCACAACAGCAACAGCCACAGCTACAGCAGCAGCAGCAACAACAATACCAGCACCAAATACAACACTACCACCAACGTACAACGACGACGCGTTTACCACAACACGACGACAGTTGCGAGGAGTTCAACAACATTACCGACGATCCGACGTCCTGCGTCGGCCAAAATAGAATGATGGTTAGCCGTTTGTGGAACAGTTGTTTCCCCAAATTCACGCCGGAGCATGTGCACCGGCACAACTTCTACTTGTGTCAGGTAAGTCTTCAAATAGTCGATTCTCTCATGACATGCTTTCTATCTATTTCTCTCTCCTTCAATCACTCACTCTCCTTCTCAGTGGCAACGCAATACCCAAGTACGCATAGTCTATCTATTTTATCGCTGGCTAACGGCAATTACCTGCCTAGCCGCACTCGTTTGCTCACTACTCGACATCGGACGCACCGAAGAGCACTTCGAGAATCACTATGCGAAATGGTGGATCTACTTGACACATTGGGGTCTGCTCTTTTGTACAGTACAGGCGTGGCTGGCGGCGTGGATTGTAACGCAGGGCATGATGGTGGAACGTGAAGATTTCGAGGTTGTGCGTCAGGTGCGCAAAAGCCGCCTGCATCATATCTACTGGGTGCTATACACATGTGCCACCGTCTATTCGTTCATCATAACGATGTGCTATTGGCTATTGGTGCATGATCCAGGTGAGCGGTGCTTGTGTGTTCTCTAAATTTTAAGCTTAATTTTTTGGTTTCTCTTTTAGAAATCCACAAAATAGATGCTTTAAATATAATGGTGCATGTGTTCAATTCGGTGATTATGCTCATCGATTTAGCTATTGTCGGACATCCGATCAAATTGAGTCATGTCTACTTTACGACCGGCATTGGCTTGGCTTACGGCATATTTACGGGTATTTATTTCCTGGCTGGCGGCACAGATAGGTAAGTACCGAAGTTTTTTTGCTCAAAATTTTCCACTTATGTATATGTTGAAAACATCAAATTTCGAGTGCAATTTTAGTATGCTCGAGCCCAGTGCTTAATGAGCTTGCACACAAAACCGTAGAGCACGTCATTCACTCTTTTGATTTGTAGTCTTATTTCTTTGTATTATTTTTACACTTTTTAATACATTTCTTTTTAAACTTTATTTTTGTATTTACTCGAGGCACTGTCTTTTCCTAAAAATGTTATTTATAAAAAATCTTAAATACTCCTAAGTCAAGCTATATAATGGCAATAAACTTCAAAGTCGCAGTCTTTAAACCATTTAAAATAAGACTGCTCCACTTTGAAAAGTTTCTTTACGTTGCGAGTCAGAATGGAACTTAATATTTGGAGCTTCTGCTTATAGACCTTACTTTTTACGTTTATCATATTCGCCAGTATACAGAGTCCTTTTGTGAGATATGAGAATGCTTGAGTGGAAGATAAATCGAAGCTGCTACCATGATGTGATATTTAAAAAACCGGTTTTCGATCCTATATTTTCTAATATTTACTTGTTGTGTGTTGTCTAACAATTTGGAATCTCCGAGGGTATTTCTGTCATGATAAAGCTTTCATAGCCAAACGGAGTCGGTTTAAGAAGTGTAGATCAGTTTATTTGGAGGAGAAAAGTAGTCAATCATCTAGTAATGTTTTAAGTTCTTTTATATTTAGGAGTGGGAGTCGAAAGAAGACGAAGATATAGGTTTCCGTTATTGTTATTTCTAACATTTTATTCAATAGTGGTCTTACTATAGATCTTGTGCATTGGATGTCCTAGCTAACTCATAGCCTATATTGGTATTGAATTCAATGTTAGTAAGAATAAACTATGTTAGCTCAGGTTGTGGAGTACGGTGTGCTTCGTTTCGTGGTTGTGGTTGGCCGTGGGGAAATAGAGGGCGCAAATGATTCCATACAAAATAATCAAAAAAAAAGAACAAATATTCTTTATAATAATTATAATTTTATTTAATAAATTGGAATTTCGCTTACCACGTCTGGATCGGCTGAGATGTCGCAAAGGAAGAAGTAAGAAGAAGCAAAGAAAAGCAAGAGCGCAACTTCAAATATTTGGAAATTAGGCGGGGGCGGCGTTAACAAACTATGTCTGAGAAGCCAAGAACGAGAATGAAAAATAGGAAACGAACATTATTATTTAATAGCATACTTCTGTTCCACAAGTCCAATTAACGTAAATTAGCGAATTGAATGCTTGTTGAACCAGTTTCGGTAGAGACATTTATATAGAGTCAGCTTATCGTTCCCGATTTCGCTCTACAGATTTTAGCCAAACAGGTTTCGTTTACTCAGACTCCATTGTAGGCAGAACGTTCTTTGTTGGCCGTTAATTCGGCATTTTTATTCCCAGATCCGATGAAAGGGACGGCAGGATCTAACATTACATTTGATACTTTGGGTTACTTGTCATTTCATAGCACTCTGCTGATGTCTTTCTTCACTTAGCAGTTTGAAAAAATATCTCGAATTTCTTTACACGTGCTCACACTTCGTCGTTTGTTCATGGCTTCTTCACAAAAAACAATAATGTGACGTTGCCCCAGCCTCCATATTTACCAGATATGTCTCACCGTGAGACTTTTTCCCTTTTTCCAAAGATACAGAGAACCCTAAAAAGGCCGTCCTTTTAAAAGCACACGAGAAATCTCTTAAAAAGTTAAAGGCTGTTCCAAAAATCGAGTTTGAAAAGTGTTTCGACGATTGAAAGAAGCACTGGCATAATTGCATAATTTCGAATGGAGACTATTTTGAAGGCGACAATATTAATGTAGATGAATGAATAAACATTAAAAACAAGCCGAAAATTCCCCTTATTTTTTGAACACACATAGTTTATAGGTTATGATCCATAACAAGATACTTAGCTATATATATTATTTGTTTGTTTAGTATTGTACTATAAAATTTTATGGAAAATATAAATATAACGGTTTACAATGTTTGGTTGTTTTGTTTTTCCTTCGAATATATATGTATGTATGATTTATTTGAGTTTTATTTACTTATGACACACTAATTATGTTCTTTATAAAGGGTGTTTTGTAGACACCCGTTATTATGTTATACTTTGTTGATTAAATTTACTTTAAGTTATAATTTTTATTGTAAAAAGCACCATTCATAATGTTTAAAACTATAAGAAATCGTACAATTCAACTGGCACAACCCTGCACATCACTTTTTGGTTCGTTTTCCACAACACCCTTAAGTTCTCTGCACACACTCACCAACCACTGCAACACCGTTTTTTATATGCAAGTCAACACCAATATACTACATATACTATATTGAACGCTGATCTCCTTACAAACGATTCAACAATTTCTGTTCACAGAAAGAACAACGTCTACATTTACCCCATGCTGGACTGGACCAAACCGGGGAAAGCCATAATTGTCACGGTTTGTGCCATAATCTTCGTGTTTGTGGTGCATTTCTGCTGCTATTTGCTCTACCGTACGCGCGTATGGCTCTTCACCAAACTGTGCATACGCGGCGCACACAACCGCGACGGCGACATGGGCGAGGGACTGCACGACGAGTCGACGGCGCGCTTGGGCGGCGGCACCGCGCAGGAATACTCGCATCAACAGCAATATCCGATATTGCATTCCGAGCAGCCACGCGGCACGTATCACCAGCATCAGCATGGACAGCCACATCAACAGCAACAGCAACAATATCAGCAGCAGCAGCCACAACAACAACAACAACAGCAACAATATCAGTCTGGCGGAAATGTACAAACAGTGGACATGGTAAGCGGCGGCGGAGGCAGCGGTGGTGGCGGAGGTGCCGGTACACAGCACACCACACCGCCTTACTATCCGCAGTATTCCGGCTATCAGCAGCAGCCCGTTGTGGCGGGCGTGAATGTCGGTGTGCTCAGCGCTGGTGGCTACTATCAACCGGAAAACAATAATCAAAATAAGCAACAGCAACAACAACACAAACAACAACAGCAGCAGCAGCAACAGCAACAGGCACAACAACAGCAGTCACAGCAGCAGCCGCAACACCAACAACAACAACAGCAACAGAAGCACTCCTCACCCGGCACTGGCAGCGCATCCGGCTTAAGTCGCACCGTCGCCCACTTGGATGCGGCACAGCGCGAACAATTCCTGAATCCAAACAAGATTGTGGAATATAAAATGTAAAGGCGTTGTACCCGGCACCGATATACGTTCCACTTGTCCATGAAATTCTTGGAGAAACACTGTGCGCAATGTCAGGCGGCCAAGCGACGCGCCGAAGCCGAAGCGGAAGCGGAAGCGTGTGCCAAGGCGGAAGCACAAGCGGCCATCGAAGCGGCGGAGAAGGCAGCAGCCGCAGCGCTCGAAGCAGCCGCCAAAGTCAAATCGGAATGCGCGAAATGCTGTTGAGCCGACCGACCGTTGGCCGAGCGATGGCTTAATTGTGTTGTTGGCGTCTCACAGTGTGCCTGCGTTTTTTGTAACTATTTGAGTGTGTGTTGTTGTATATGTGCGCACATTGTTGGTGTTGGTGTTAGGTTCAATTCATTACTATTAACAGACAGTGTTCACAGTGGCTCCGTTGTTATGGTGTCGGGTATTGTGTCGTTTGCATTTATGGTGAACGAAATGCGAGCGTACGTATGTGCGAGCGCTAGCGGGGAACAGAGGACAAATTTGAAAAAGAAAAGGAAGCAGAAGCAGTAATAGAAGAAAATAAGTTGAAGAATTTGAAGAGAAATTTTATATGAATACAAATGCGGTATGGGGCCTATGGTGGGTTTGCATAATTTTTATAAACAAATAAACGTACAAGTTAGTGTTAATGTAGCATGCCGAAGAGAGTTGAGAGTTGAGGTTATGGAGAGCAGATGTTTAGAGACTTGTTTGCGGTTTCATATGTGTTCCTTTAAAAGCCGAGTTCGTAATTGCATTTTTTCTAATTTACATATAATATATATTATTTAGGAATATTATTAATTATTTTTTGTTAGTAATAAGTGAGAAAGTGGTAGCAGTAGAGCAGCAAGCTAGAATTGAAGAGGAGTTAAAGGAAACTGAAAAATTTAATTCAATTGATTTTAAAGAAATTTAGTACATTTTCGTAATAAAATAATTTTAATATTTAATTAGTTAATTTTTTTTTTATTTAAATAAATTTATAGAATTTCTTGAGAAACACGCAGGAGCTAATTTATTTAAATAGATTTATAAAATTAATAGCACCAACATAAACACATATCAGAATTGTCAATATTTCATATTTTCTTAAGCGGCTATACCAGTGTAACCCATAAAAAATTTTATTTTCGTGATTTTTTTTAGGAAAGTACTCGATGGTATGTTTCGAAGTTTCTTGGACATACGAGGGCTGCTATATATATTTCTGGCCTAATAATGAAAATAGGAATATTTTTCAACGAAAATGGTTTTATTGTTTTTCAAAATATTCTCCATCAAGATTTATACACCTTTGCATGCGCTCAAACCAATTTTCGAAGCACTTTTTCCACTCCGATTGAGACACTTTGTTTTTGAATGCTTCAACAGCATCTTCTGGCGACGAAAATCGTTGACCACGCATTATTTTCTTGATGTGTGGGAATAAAAAGAAGTCATTGGGTGCCAAGTCAGGGCTGTACGGCGGATGACCCATCAATTCGACGTTTTGGCCGGTCAAAAAGGCGCTGGTTTGAGCCGATGTGTGAGAGCTCGCATTGTCATGGTGCACAACGATTCGTCTTCTCATGTTCGTTTTTCGAACTTCTCCGAAGACTTCAGGCAAACAAATGGTGGTGTACCACCCAGAATTGACCGTCCTACGTTGCTCAAGCGGAACAGTCGCCACATGACCAGTTTTGCCGAAGAAACAGGCAACCATTTGCTTCGAAGTGCTTCTTCCACCAACAACTTTCGTTGGATTTGGCTCGTCTTGGAAGACCTACACGGTCGATTGCTGTTTTGTTTCGGGCTCATACGCATAGATCCATGAGTCGTCACCTGTGACGATCTTATAAATGTCTTTTGAAGCACCGCGATCGTATTTTTTCAGCATTTCTTTAGAAATATATATAGCAGCCCTCGTAATAAGGTATATTTTCAGTTATATTAATTTTTTTTTACAAACATATTTAAAAATAGCGTAGTGTTCACCCTCAACTGCTGACATGATGAAGGCCGAATGAAGCTGAAACAAAAAAATTCAAAAATGGTATTAAAGTTATATATATTTCCTATACAATGACCTATGATTATGGAAAAATATCAAAAGTTATTTCTGAAAAAAAATGTCGTTTTTTAAGATAAAAAAGAAATTCTAGATTTTTTAATGACAATTTCAACCAATCAAAAGGATCGTAGGTCATTTTATAGTAAATATATTCAAGAATACTCAGTTTCAATTTGTCGATTGGTCAATTTCTCGTTGAGTTTTGATGTCAGCAGTTTTGTGAAATCTTGTTTCGAGAAAAACGCATTTAAAGTTTCGACTATGGCGGCTTATGCCTGTGAGAGGTCGCTCTTTAGTACGCTGTCATTCGAAAACTATGCAAGATATTATCTTGCCGATTTCACTGGATATTTTTGAAATCATAAACTATCAAATAAGCAAAAAATTAAAAAATCGATTTTATTGAAAGTGTCACACTGGTATAGCCTCTCAATTACCATTTTAATGCTTACTTAAACAGTTAAAAATTGTTTTCAGTGTAGCAGTATTTTATTTAATTTTATTTTGAGGTTATGAAATTTTTTAGCTCACGTTCTTCTACTAAAGCTTAGTTATAAAGAATATAAAAGTAAAATGTCAATTACAATTAAGAATATTTCAGAAATACTTGTTAATAATTAATTAGTTAAATAAAATATATATTAGGTCTACAACTTTGCTTCCACCTTTTTCCAGTAGACGTCTCTAGGGTCAAGTACTGGTCGATTAAATCGATTAAATCGTTTTATATCAATCTTGGACATTTGTGTTAATATTGACCCAACAAAATTTTGTAGAGATCTGTTTGCATCCCAAACTTATTCTCAACTGAAAAAATGTCACTTTTTGAGCCGAATTCTCGACATTTGCGGGAAATTTTGCTTTTCTTTTTTAATATTTTTATTATTATTAATTTAATTTTTAAGAAAAGTGCGGCTGAGGCTCATCGAATGCTTTCGGATACGTACGGTGAGACTGTCCAAAGTGAAAAAAGCCTTAAATTTACAAAAAAACGGCAGAAGCAAAGTTGTAGACCAATATTTAAATTTTTTTCTTAATTTTCAAATAATATAATTGTATTATATATACATTTTTTTAAATGCTTTTGTTAATAATTAATTAATTAGCTAGTTAAATGAAATATATATTTAAAAAAATTGGTTTAATATTTTAAATAATGTTTTATTATTCATTTTTATATTTTAAATTAAAAAAAAAAACAATCCACAAGCAGTTGAAATTTTTTAAAGCATTCCAAATGTAACGCATTGCCTTATACCAATTGATTGTTAACATTCTTTTGATGAAAAGTGAGTTAAAAATAGTTTATTCCGTATGTTTTATGTATTGAGTACAATAATTTATGCATAAAATGCAAAACTTAATTCTAAATTATTGAAAAAATTTAAATAATATTTTTCTAAATACAACTTAGATATAAAAACAAGTATTTTTTAGCAAAAATAGCCAATTTTTCGTAAAATTACAAGAAAAAATACTAATTTCATATAAAATATTCTGAAAACATTTTCTTTTTTTTCATACCGATATTAAATAATTTTTTAAAACCATTTAACTTCCAATTAATATTTCTGTTTTAAATTAAATATTAATTAATATTTAAATTAAAAATTTTACAAGAAATATAGTAAAAAACAGTATTCTATAGGTTTTAGTTATTATTTTTTTTAATAATAATTCAAATATTTTTTATTAATAATTGGAAAAATATTTTTGGAATAAAAATTAATCAATAAATACCATAAATATCGTAAAAAGTAATAACTCATTTAAGAGTTTATGTTATTAAATTTTAATCATAAAAGGCATAAACATAAATTTTAAATAAAAAATATTTTTTTTATTTACAAAAATTAAAAAGCATATATTATATATTATTAAATTTGTTCTTATATATTAATATATATATTTTTTTTATTGTTATACAATTTTATGAAACATTTTATATGAATTCAAAATATAAAAATGTGCAAGCTTAAAAAATTTAATTTACATATAGTAAACTAGTAACAAGTATTATTTTAAAAATTTCTAATTTTTATTTTAATTTTAAATTTTTGGTTTTTGTTTAATGTTTTCATTTAAGCTAGATAATTAATTTAGATTATTGTATTCTAATATTAAAAGATATATAAAAATGTGCAAGCTTAAAAAATTTCTTTCGCATTTAGTAAAACTAGTTCAATTATTATTACATTTCAAAGTTTGAATTTTTTTTTTTTAATAAAAAAATATTTTCATATAATTTTGCTTCTTTATTTTAAATAATTCTCACAAGAAACAAAAATTAATCGGTTGTCAATTCTACTATGTTCATATCTGCGGGTAAAATACATATTTATATAACAAAAGATTTGTATGTATATCATTGATTGTTGTGCATAGTGTGTAGTTGGTATATCGGTGCAGGAACCATATATAGTATATATATACAGATATACATAGAAAATGAAAATGAAAACAATAAAAAATATGTACTAAGTATATATATGCAACTAGTGTGAGTAGTAAGCAAAACGTAGTTGAAACGTAGAAAGGCCTTTAATATTCAAAAGATGTAAATTTGTTAGCGCTTGTACTGTATTTATTTAGGAATAGTTGGAACGACAGAATTACAGAATTACAATAAACAATAACACAAAAGTAAAAAACAAATAAAAAATTAATTAATTAATTAATGGTGAAAAGAAATAATTGAAAAAATAAAATAAAAAATTAATATGCAAATTTAAACTGGAAATAACATAAAAACACAGAATTGTGGAAATAAAATATACACAAATTTATGTATGTGTATGTGAGCATAAATTCCATGGGAAGCTGAAAAGCCGATTTATTTTTTACTTGGCTTATAGAAGAAGATCATACTTGCAGTGCATACACCAAAAATGTTGTTAAAATGCTGACTAAACAAAAAACTAAAAAACAACAACAATTACTATTAAACATATTTGCAAATATTATAAAAACTATTAATTGAAAAAAAAAACTTAAAAAGTAAAAATTATAAAAAAATTAATGCTTAGCATGTAAATGGCAATGTCATAACAATAAAAACAATATAACATGTAATCAAAAGCAACAAAAAAATTACTAAATTTAATTTAGCATTACTGTAATATTAAAAAAAAAGAAACTATATATTGTATTGTTAAAAAAAAGCAAAAACAAAAATGTTAAAAAAAATTGAAATTTGTTAGCAATGTGGTAGTGATTAGCTGTAAGTTATTAAATATATGTAAAAAAAAAATATATATATATATATTAAATGTATTAATATATATTTACATGGCATAAAAGCGAGTTTTCAAAAAAAAATAAATAAAAAATTAAAAATATTTTAAGAAACCTCTCCAACCGTTGCAGCAAGTGTTGTGCGTAAATTAAATAGCAAACAGTAAACATTTAAAATAAGTACAGTTAAAACTCACCAAAATAAAAAAAAACAAATTCCAAAAGCAAGCACCAAACCAAAGGTATTATTTGTGAAAATATATGAAATAGTAAAATAACTGTAAAACATACATACATACATATATATATGAAGTAAAACAATACAATGCAATATTTGTAAAACTCGTCAAGAGAATGTGTTAAATATGTATTACCATAGCGCTAAAACAGTTTGAAAATTAAAATTACAAAATACAAAATATTAAACTACCGTTGAAAAATAAAAAAAAATCACACTAAATTGCACCAACGTCCACTAAACAACATGAACTTATTTGAAAATAATATTATTTTTTTCAAAAATTAAAAAAAAATATTTTTTCAAAAATTAAAATATTATTTTTTTATATAAAATATTATAATTGTAGCCATTTGAGGAAACATAATATATTAATATTTATAGGGTGTAACAACAAATGGTGCAATACGTGTGAAAGGTCTGAATACTGACAGATAATCGTTTGACGGCTTATAGTTTGACACCTTCTAGTTTGACAGCTTATAGTTTGACAGCTGTCAAATAGCTCAATAGCACGTGAGTAAGTGAATTTTGAAATTTTTCTGAAAACAAAAATTGAAATTCCTTGTTGTTACACCCCATAGAAGTCAACAAAAATATACAGAAGAAAGCAGATTTACCTCGCATTCACATACAGCATATAATTAGCCTGACATTATTAAGTGCAAACTTAATTTCATATCGTTCTTAACCTCAATTTTAATTTTTAGTATAATATTTTTAGGTTCTATTCAATCAAAAAAACAATATTATTCTATTCTACATTTACTACATCTTTATAGAAATATAAATAATAAAAATCCCTAAAATATATATCCAACATAGCGGTTATCTCATATAAATTTCCCTCAAAAATGACACAGTGTAAACCCGGCATTAGTTTCCCAAGTAAATACCCCTTAAATTCCACATATAAATTTAGGCATTTTAAACACGCAAAAAAGAAGAATGTGTTCAATTATTTTTAAGTAAAATTACGAACACTGCTTTCATTTTAATGTTCAAGAAACACGAACACTGAGAACTTAAAAAATGCTCACAATTACTATGTATGTAAATGAATAATAATTCTGAAAATAAGCGAAATTTTATTACTTAATATAAGTATTAAAAAACCAGTATTTCACAACCCTTTAGACAGTGCACCTTGAAGTTATACAATTCAACTAATGAAATAATAAATTATTGTAAAACTTGAAATAGAAAATATAATAAATTTTTAACAGCTACAGTGGGACAGCAAAGTCTTTGAACAGTATAAAAAAAAAACATTTTTTTTATTTTTTATGATTTTAAAGAATTTCGAGAATTCCGAAGCGAGTAAGTAATATTCATGAAAAATAGTATTATATATATAAATAAAATTTTATATAGACTGATTACAAGTTTACGTGGAAAATAATAAATAAATAATACAAATACAAGTAATACAGATAAAATAATACACAGAAAAAAATAAATAAATTATTGCAGAGAAGAGTTCAAAATTAAAATTTAAATAATTTCAAAATATTAATTAATTTAATTTAATTACTGAAAATTAAAGAAAATAAATTAAATTAAATAATATAATGCTCAAAACAATAATAAAATAAATAAAACAAATATTTCTGGTTCAAAACTTTTCAAACACAGCGTAATAAATTTGATAACAGAGGTTTTAAAAACTAAAAATTATTAAAATTGCGATTTTTAAATTTCCATTACTACTTTTCATTTGAAAAATGTCAAAAAAGGTGTGCGACTCGGCTAAAAAATAAATTGAAATTGTTTGCAAAAATTACTGCGAGAGATTTTTCAAAAACAAAAACAAAATGCTCAATTTTATTAAAAATATTAAAAAAAAATATGTGTTTTTGAGAAGTAAAGACAATGCCAAAATTCATAAACAGAATATCAGAAAAGTCAAATGTTATGCGAAACAGGTTGTGTACTTGACTAACTAATTTGACTATACTTTGAGATACTAAAGATTTAAGTTTACTCTTCTCCTTATTGTTATTACTTTTCAACGCGTGTATTGTCACACGCTACTCTTTCTTTCAACCTCATCATCTTCAAATACTCACATATCAACTAACCACATATACACAGTATATCTAAATATATTGGAATGTATTCAAACATATTTCGCTTTAAGCCTAAATAACCAACTTGTTGTTGTTGCCTGTATACAATAAACGAATCAAACGAAATAAAACAGAAATTCTAAAATGAAAAACCAGAAAACCGAAAAAAGTTTACCTCATGGTGATGTCAGTCAGCAAAGTCACGCAATTATGCACTACCTAAACACAGAAAAAATAAAAAATAAATTATAAAAAAAAATTAATAAACATAAATAAACACAGTGCTGCTGAGCACATACAGTTAGCGTAAATACATACATATATAAATAGTGTTGAAAAAATATACTATAAAATAAACGTGTTGGGAATTCATACAATCACAAATCATACAAGTACAGTGTGTCGAACAAGTATAGCTTTAAACAGTTAGTTGGTAAAAAAAACAAAAATATACCAAGGTTCATGGTTGCAAACAAAAGGGTCCTGCCAAAAACACAAATGTCATACATTTCTGAAAATTAACAAATTCAATATTTTTTTATTAAAATTATTTTATTTATTTATAAAAAAAAATATTTTTTTTATTAAAAAAAAATATTAATTATTTTATTAAAAAAATTATTTGTTTTATTTAAAATATTTATTTTTTTTATTTATTTATTTATGAAAAAAAAAATTATTAAAAAAAATTTACATTTTTTATTTTTTATTAAAAAAAAATATTTACTTTTGTTTTTTATTAAAAAAATAAATATTAATTTTTTTTATTTTATTTAAGTATAAAAAAAACTATTTTTTATTAAAACGTCAAAACGCAAATGTCATACGCTTCAAAAAAATTATAAAATATTTTTTTATTTAAAAAAAAACATATTAATTATTTTATTAAAAAAATATTTTTTTTTTTATTTTTTATTAAAAAATAAATATTTATTTTTTTATTTTATTTATTTATAAAAAAACTATTTTTTATTAAAAAATATTATTAAAAAAAAATTTATAAAAAAAATATTTTTTTTATTTTTTATTAAAAAAATAAATATTTATTTTGTTTTTTTTTTTTTAATTTTATTTATTTTATAATTTTTGTAATGTATTATTTTATTTAAAAAAATCAAATAGTAACAGTACAACCAATGAAGTAAAAGTATATATATAAATAAATATTTTTTTTAAATTTTATTTTTTTATCTATTTATTTATCAAAAAATATAATTATAAAAAAAAATATTTTTTTATTTTTTATTAAAATAATAAATATTTATTTTTTTTTATATTTAATATATTTTATATTTTTTTTATTGTATTATTTCTTTGTGTTTTCTTTATAATTTTATTAATTTTTTTATTTATATTTTTTTTAATATTAATAATGTGGTTAAAATATATATTTAAATAACGCAGAAAATAAAAAAAAATTAAATGTAATAAATAATTTTAACAAACGTTTAAAAGTCAGCCAACAAAAAATATAATAATTTCTCACAAAAAAAAAAATCAAATAGTAACAGTACAACCAATGAAGTAAAACAATATATATATAAATAAATACCTATTTAAATAGTACATTATAAAGTTGTTTAAGTTGATTGAAATATATAATTGATATTTACTTAACATATAAAAACAATAAAAGGGATGAATAAAAATAGAGAAAAATATAGTTTACAGTATACATTAAGGTCATATATATAAAAAAATAGAATATAATAAATTAAATATATAATTTGAACTACTAAAAATATAGAGTTTTGCAAAAAAAAAATTGAAAAAAAAACTATTAAACAAATAAATAAAGAACAAAAAACAAGCACCAAAACAACAAAAATATTTAAAAAATTTAAACAGCTGTAACTTGTAAGAAAATGTAAAACATATTAGATACAAATAAACAGTAAATTATATATAATAAATTAAAAAAATTACAAAATAAGTATGTATGTCATTTATAATTGCTTACAAGTATTAACTAAACCCAAACAATTCATAAAAACAACACAAATATCAAACGAATATTGCAAAAAAAAAGAATTCAAAACTTATTTACAACAAAATATTACCAAACAACAAAGCGATCCAAACCAAGAAAACACAACCAAACTATCAAAAATTAAAATGAAATAAAATTGAAATTAATTCAAATTACCAACTAAACAGTAAAACAATTAAGCACCTTACTTTGAAAATTTTAAACGAAATTGTACTATTGTTGACACACTGTTCTACAACTATTCGAAAATTTCAACTGTTATTACACACTCAGCAACTTGTGCTAAACTAACGAGTTGTCGAAGGTAATACATACATACTGCTCCATAGTATGACTTAGTATGTATCGATATGATAAACCAAATTGTAAGCGCGTTAAAATGCATTGCATAAATAGTATTTGCAAATATAAAAAGCAAATTTATAAATTAAATTATTTACAATTGATTACATAAATATGCATAAGTTACATATAATATGCGCAGTACTATATAACGAGTACACTTTATGTGAGCGAGCGCAAAATGAACAACTAACTAAACTCAGTTTATCAGAAACGAAGAACAAACCAATACAAGAACAAAAACAACAACAAACAACACGACTAGTTTAGCAATAAAATACAATTGAGATAAAAAGTGAAAATAAATTATATTAAACCAAAAACTTACATATGTATATATGTGAAATTCGTGTTTTTATTCCAACTATTTTGGGTAAAATACTAATCGACCTGCATATATTGAGTAAATCAGTAGTTTTGACCGCCCGATTGTTAGGTGTCTAAGTAAGTCGAATGGATCCGGTCTTTATCCTGCTTAGAAGGAACCACTCGGCATCATAACTCCAAATTATTTAGGTATTGTCTTCTGCGGTTATAAAAACAACTACGAGGGTTTATGTACTATATATTTAAAAAATCATTTTTCGAATTCCTTTTTTTCAAATCCACGCTTTTAAAAAGCAAAAAGAATTTGTAGGAAAAATGCTTTTCTGTTCGAGCCTATATAACAGGAATGTTCTCCGATTTGTATCTGACCTAAGGCATTTCCAGACTTCTTGTGCCAATGTGTTGACTATCTACCTTGAAAAACTTGAATTTCGAAAACATAATTTCATTCGATAATGAAATTCGAAAATTAAGAATTTATTGGTCCAAATCATTAATTCCGCAGCGAATTCGATTTCGATACGATAAGGATTTTCGATCGAAATTTTTCATGCTAACATTGATTCCGTCGATAAACTGCTTTACCACAAAGTGAAAACGTAAAACTGTTTTATAGACCTTTATCGACAAACGCGACAAATTTGATAGATAAAATTGTCTGTGCTTTTTGCTTCGTTTAAAAAAATTAAAACTGACCTCCTCATCGAGTGAACTTAAATTAAAACAAATAGGGAAGGGCTAAGTCTATTTTTACTCTCGCAATTTATTTATTTAAATTTATTAATATAACAAACAATTTGACTCACATATCCGGCATATATATGGTATAAAGTTCATTGAAAGTTTGAAAATCCTAATATTAAATATTTGGAAGGTAGATGAAGTTATGACCCGATTTCACGTATTTTAGGCATAGAGACATATTATTAAAAGAATATTCCCTCTGAATTTCTTCTACATATCTGAGAGACTTACCTATATTTTCTGTAAAAAAATTTGTTAGAAGCACCGAGGTCTTCATATTCGATATATAGGGTCTTGAAAACTTATGGACCGATTTCGACGATTTTTAGAAGGGCGATGCTACTCTTTAAATACAGTATTTTTGCAAAGTTCTGTTCCGATATTGTCACTAGTACTAACTTTATATATTGTAAAGTAAACTATTCAGACCGACTTGAGAGTCCTGGTATATGGGAAGTAGGCGTGGTTGTGAACCGGTTTGGACTATTTTCACAACATATCATTGGGAAGCTAAGAAGATATTATGAACGGAATTTCATTGAAATTGGTCGAGTAGTTTCGGAGATATGGTTTTTGTTATAATGCAATTTAAGGCTTCTGGTGGTTTTCCTTACTGAATTAAACCATTTTTAGTAGTTTTCAACATAACCTTTGTATGGGAGGTGGGCGTGGTTATAATCCGATTTCCTCCATTTTGGGACTGATATAGCTTTAGTAGTTTGCGAGATATGTACAAAAAACTTAGTAAGGGACGGGGCCACGCCCACTTCCCCAAAAAAATTACATCCACATATGTCCTTTCATAGTGCGATCCTTCATACCAAATTTTACTTCAATAGTTTAATTTATGGCTCAGTTATAGTGGGCGTGGCAGTGGTCCGATTACGCCCATCTTCTTAACCTTCTTATGGTGCCAAGGAATACGTCTTCCAAGTTTCATCAAGATATCTCAATTTTTACTCAAGTTACAGCTTGCACGGACGGACGGACAGACAGACATCCGGATTTGAACTTTACTCGTCACCCTGATCATTTTGATATACATAACCCTATATCTAACCCGTAGCAACTTTGTTGTGAGAGTATAAAAATGAAGGGTCTGTAATGAGTCGTACGGTTTGGTTATTTTTTTGGTTACAAATTTAATCCATTCGATCCCATTGTACCATATTTTTCTCTACAAAAGCGAGTACAATGGGATCGAATGGGTTAAAATCAGTTTCACACTATAACTAACCCTTAATATACACACGTGATTTCTTCACACATTTTCTTTCATCCAGTTTTGTCCTGGACTGCACTGTTAACTACACAGTTTAAGTATTTACAAATTTCTTCCCAAAAAGTATTTAATTCGCGAAGGTCTTTCTTCCGCTATTTCGGGGGACAACTTTATATCGTTTTTAAACACCGCAAATTAATTTTTTTAGTCTGTTTTTGTCTCTTCTCTAAAATACTCATTTAAAACATAATTTAGTCCGTCATCAGTAATTGTTTACATAAAAACTTCGAAAGGTTTATTTCTCTTAAATTTCCGCTACTCACTCACCAACAGATAGCTTTCGACCATAATTTTCGATTTTGCGAATTCAATGATTTCGAAATTAGCGACATCCTTAGCCACGGTATGTATTTTATCAAGTTGGTAAGTGAGTTCACTACGATCGAAACTTTTTCGTAAAATTAACCGTAAAATTTTCGATACGGTTTCAATGATTTCAACGTAAAATTTTTCGATCGTATCGTACCATTTTTCGATCGAAACGGAATCACCTATTTTATTTTCAATTTTTTTCTAACGAATTTAAATATTTATAATTTTCTTAATTTTTTCTGTAAAATTAAATTTTTTTTTTTTCACTTTTTACCTTTTTTAAAATTGAGAATTCAAAAAAACTAACACATTTTTTACATTTTAGTCATAGCTTGTATTTATTGATTTTAGTTTATTATTGAAAATAATTTCTGACTCATTTTCGCATTAATTGTTTATTTGTTTTAGCAACTAAGAATATTTTTTATTAACTATATTACAAAATCTAATGATTTTCTTTTTTATATTTATCAGTTATGTAAGTTCACAATTATTTTCACACTTTAATAACTTGCCATTAGATTTGAATATCTTTTTTGTTTGTTTCCTTTTTAATTAATAATCTTTTCTCAATTTCTTGCTTTCATTAATATTTAAAATATTGCATATTATTACATAACTAACTGTATATATGTACATAGGTATGTGTTTATATGCCTTTATGACTATATAATTAGATTTTTCTGTTTTAGTTAATATTTTCAGCATTGTATCATTAAATTTTTATTCATTTTTTTCATTTGTAAATTTGTTTTTTTTTTAACTTTTTCTATCTTCATTTTATTATTAGCTTGATTATTGTATTGGCGCAGTGGCTTTAATTCGAGAACTGCAAAAGCTGGCAAAAAGAGCGTAGAATTGTTGAGAAGAAAAATTAATATTTGGTATTTGCAGTGAGAGCAGGCAATAGTCCGCCTTAATAATAAAAAATAAATAAAAATAATAATATTAATAAAAATAAAAAAATAATGTGAGCTTTTGTAATTTTTCAATAGTTTAAAATTGTGATTATTTTTTTAAAGTTGTTGGTAATATGTACATATAACCAAAAAATAAGGGGTTATTTATGTATGCTGAGCTGTGAGAAAATGGGGAAATTTTGATTTTCTGTAGAGGTACAGTGCCATATTTTGTTTATTGAAAAATTGGTATACGTCTTGCGTAGTACAATGTCTAATTTGTAAAATCAGCTCAAGGACATAAAAAATACTAATAATTTTCAATGTTATGACATTTTACACAAAACGGTTTTTATTTCAAAGAGGCTTGCTGTGACTACGACTCCAGTCAGCACAACTGAAAGCTTAAAAAAAAATTTATAAGTATGGGAACTTATGGTGTCCTTGAACAATTCATTGAAATTAGAAAAAAATTTGGAGAATTTTTTCAAAAAGGCTACTTTTTTCATCTGATGAAATTGAAAAATTCATAACATTGATATGAAAATTTAAACGAAAAATGAAGAAATCGTTCAAGGACACGCCAAATATATTACGAACAATTCGAAAAAAAATGAAATCGATTGAAAACTCGTTCGGCAGTCCAAATCACCGCAACGACGTTTTCGAAAAAACATAATTTCGAAATAATCGCATTTAAAGTTTCAAGTACACTTTTGTCTAGTAGAGCGTAGCAAGAAGCAAAACGCTATAACTTCACTTCTACTGCTTAAAGCTCTATAAAAATTTAAGATAATATTCTTAAGAACATATACTTTCAGATAAAAGAATAAAAAGAATTTCGATTTTTTTACCGATTTCAACCTACATATCGCTCATTTACTTGAATAGTGTCACAACTCAAAAAAGTCGATTTTTCAGGAGAGCGATTTAAAGTTTTCAATTGTCTCTTATTTAGCAAATGTGGAAAAATTCCATAACTTCAATAACAAATCTAGTGGCGTGTAATATATTAAATCCAATGTTGAGCATAAATGGACCAAATAGAGTGTACTAATGCTTTTTCTTAGACATGAATGTGACCCATTTTGAATTATGTCGTTATTTGTGAAAAAATAATTCAATTTCGCCGTCATAAGTCGTTTTGTTGAAAAAAATCAATATGAAAAATTTAATTACTTTTCACCAATATCGTTGTAATACAAAATATGTCGTTCTTTCTGAAAAGAAAACCAAATTCACTCTGTGACAATATGTGTGGTAACACAAAATATGTCTCTCTTTGAGCAAAAAATCCATGCCTAATTCTGGCACAACTGACAAGTGTCGTTATTGTGGTTAAAAAATAATGCAACATAACAAGTTTAATAACGGCACATTCTTATTTCACGGTTTATTTTTCTACGCATCAGAGTGAAATTTTTATATAATATGGACGCTGAAATTGCGCACATTTCTGCATACTCAACTCAAAAACACGATTTTTGAGTTGTGACACTATTCAAGTAAATGAGCGATATGTACATACATATGTATATAACCTCTTAAGTAGATATTTCTTACTTTATAATGTTTGAGTAAAATTTGAGAAACTATTTTTTGTTTGAACATTTTTATACTTATTACAGTGGAACTTCCATAACTCGAAGATCTCTATAACTCGAACTTTTGAGTTGGCAATAGCGTTTAGAAATCAAATTTCATACAAATTTCCTTCCATAACTTGAACTTTCTTAACTCGAAGTTCTTCATAACTCGAATACTTGAATTGGCAAAAGAGGTAAAATTTCATACAAATTTTCTTCCATATATCGAACTTTTCGACCAGTGTATAATACAAAATTTAAAATTTTACTATCGAGGCGAGACTCTTTTAAGATTCTTCCTATATCGTATGGAGGCGAACAAATGTATGATTTTACACTTATGGATTGCATAAAATATGTAACAAAGGCATGGGATACAGACGTCAAAACCCAAAAATAGCAAACTGAAACCAACAAAAGTACAGAAAACATGTTTATGTAAAATTTATGTTTTAATGAAAATTTATATAACTCAAAGTCTCTCAAACTCGAAGTTTCTTTGTGGATTATGGTGATTCTAGAAGTTCCACTGTATTTGATTTTTAACACTGTCTTCACTTCTTTTTGTTTACCCTTTATTTCAATATTTTTCTTTCAAAATTTTTTTGATAATAAAAAAGGATAGTTAACAAAATTGTTTGCATTTTTTTCTTTCTTTAGTTTTTACATTTAAAATTGTGAAAAATAAAATTTTTTAATTACATCATTGCTTTCAAATATTTTATAAAATTAAATTTTACCTTGCATATTTCTATTTTTTTATGAATAAGCGGAAAAAAATAATAATACTTATATTATTTTTTTATGAATTAGAGAGGAAAAGGAGAAAAAATTATAATAAACTGCCAACTGTTTATTTCCATAAAATTTATTTTATTTTATTTCATTGCAACCATGATTTGTTGTCTCACACTATACATACTTTGCTTCTAATTTCTTTGCTCTGTAGCTATTTAATTTTTTTTTCTTTTTTCAACGCTTCACTGTTGCCATTAACCTAATTAATGCGCATAATTAACAATATTTTATTAGAATTTTAACATTATTTTGAAAAATTGTTGACACACATTTGTTTGCCAGTCGTTATCTACACAGTTATGCCAATAATTATTGATATCAATTAAATATGTATTTATGTATTGTAATATTTATTTATGTTTTTTAAAATCACCTACGACGTACATACGTTACCAACTAACAACACAGTCTGATTTTTTATAAGCTTACAAGTACTGCGATACATTTTCATCTTTCAGTAATCAACTTTCAATATTTTGCCTGTATGTAAACATACAGTGAGCGCGATAAAGTGGAGCGAGTAGACTCATACTAACACTCGCTGGATTTTTTCGAAACTTTTTTTTTATACGACCGTATCTGATTTATTTGATTGTTAAAACTATTTTTATTTTGTTTTTTGTAAAAATATACATAAAATCAATGCAACAATAATACGCTTGTTTAATATGTAATAGCATTTATATTAAAAAATAATTATAATAAAATATTTTGAAACAAAACAAATGCCTTTCTGAAACAACAACTCAACACTGTTGCTAAAAGCTTTGCCAACAAATATCCACATGAAAAAATTAAATACAAATTTATAGCAATAAAATAACAGTAAAGTGCGACGCCTTATTAAACAAAATACCATTTTTTTCAATTATTTTTATTTTATTTATTTTTACTAACCGACATTTTTTATATGCTTAAATATTTTAATTATTATTTGACTCTTCAAATGCTTATCATTCATATACATATATACTATAATATAAAATATTCGTAAAATCTAAAAGGCAAACGAAATGTACTTAACAGCATGTGTCAACTTAAAGCGTAGATTACTTATGCGCAAATAACAAAAAAAAAAAAACACGAGTTATAAATGAAAAATCATATACATATGCACATTTTGCGTGTGTGTGTGTTTAAAAAATAATAATAATAATAAATAACGCCAACAATTTACGACAACTTTAAATATGAGGGCGGCGAACATTTTTTGCGCAAGAATTTTATAATATACAAAGGGAAGCAGGACACTAGTGTGATTATGGAGACCTTCCAGAGGAAATCATACGACCAGATGAACTCCCAATCTAAATGTGGTGAGAGAGAGAGAGAGAAACAAATTAATATTTTATTTTAGTGAATAATTGCTATAAATTTATAACTCACCGAAATACTCGTGCAACACAGCCAAAGATATCAAGTAGAGGGCCAAACTGAAGAGTTCAGCTAATACCATAAGGCTGTAAGCGAAAAAAAAAAAATATTTTGTTATTAATAAAGAGAGATATTGATTTAAATAATTAAAATATTTAATATATAAATACTAAAAAGGAATATATTTTTTTAACCTGATGCTCTTCATTCTAACCTAATTAATTTTTATAAATAACCGCTAGCAAAGAGAACGAACTATTAAACACTTGTGGAAAACGTTATGAGAAAATAAATGTTTTTGAGGTTATATTTCTACTTCCCAACTTCTTTTCATTCTAACCTCAATTAATTTTATTTCCTTTAAACAACCATTAGTGAACATAACTATTAAACACGTGTGGAAAACGTTATGAGAAAATAAATTTTATTCATTCTAACCTCAATTATTTCAAGTAACTACAAACAACCGTTAGGTTATACACGTTACGTTGATAATGATTTAAATAATTAAAATGTTTAATATCTAAATACTGACAAAAAAGGAATATATTTTTTTAACCTGAATTATGCTCTTCATTCTAACCTCAATTTTTTTAATTTCTTATAAACAACCGTTAGAAAAGATAACGAACTATTAAACGTTTGTGGAAAACGTTTCGAGAATATAAAATATTTTTGAGTTATTTTTTTCTCATTCTACTTTTCATTCTAACATCAATTATTTTAAGTTCCCATAAACAACTGTTAGGAAAGATAACGAACTATTGAACACTTGTGAGAAAATACATCTTTTTGAGGTTATCTTTCCTCTTCTCATACTTCCTTTCATTCTAACCTTAATTATTTCACCCCTTTACGTTACGAGAAAATAAATATTTTGGAGGTTATCTTGAAAAAAAAAAGAATGGAAAAAGGTGAATGCGAACTTCTTAAATTTAGTACAGTTCCCAAAATTCCCTTCCGTTCCATTAAAATATTGTGATCAATGCCAAATTAAAAGCCCACTCACCGATGCCAC
The DNA here is from genome assembly GCA_031772095.1 of Zeugodacus tau. Lineage (NCBI taxonomy): Eukaryota > Metazoa > Arthropoda > Insecta > Diptera > Tephritidae > Zeugodacus > Zeugodacus tau. The sequence goes on from CM062651.1 coordinate 4,983,662, forward strand.
GTGCGCACGGTCAACGCCACCATTATCAGCTCGGTGACAATGAGCGCCGAGAAGCTGATCGCCACAATATGTATGAATTCATCCTCGAAGAGTATGAGCGCACCATACATAATCACACCGCCCTGGTATATGCTGATTAGCACCCAAATGAAGAATGTTTTGTAGCTTAAACTACGACCCTTGGATAGATCCTTGTATAACTCTGGGTAGGTGACCGCTGTAGTCGATGTAATGTCTTGATCCAGCACCAACGAGAAAACGGGAAACATGGTGTACAACGTTGAGTAGCCGACCATGAGGAAACCCTGATACAAAGCCACCGAACTGAGATAGAAGACGGCGGAGAAGACCGCTTGTAGTGTTGTTATGATTAAACCACGATGTATGACGAATTGTGAGAGCGCCGCCGAGCGTTTATACGAGCGACGCCCATGCACCAGCAGCAGTTTGGCAATATGCGAGAACTGTGGTACGCTAAAATCGCCAGCGAGAGAAGCTTGGCGTCCCTCACGTCCCTCGATACCCACACCAGCATCGGCTTGTTGTATCATGCTCACGTCGTTGCCACCATCGCCGACAGCGCACGTACGTTTGCCCGTGTGATGTTGTATCAGTTGCACCACTTGCGCCTTCTGTGTGGGACTGCAGCGGCAACAGACCACCGCAGGACTGGCGGTGGCGAGTTCGAGGAATTCTGGCCGATAATATTGTAGACAGACCTCAAGCGATTCACCAGATATAACCAGCGCATGTCCCTGCTTACGCCGGAAGTTATTCAACTCGGCGTGCGCTTCGGTGCGCGTCGACACGGAGCGCAACACATGCAAGCCCTGATTGCGTCCAATCAACTGTGATGATTTGGCAATACAGCAGGCGGTCTCGAGTTTGTCACCCGTCAACATCCATACACGCACACCGGCGTTGCGCAACAGCTCGAGTGTGGGACGCACGCCATCCTGCAGACGATCCTCAACGCCTGTGTAGAGAAATAAAATGAATTTGTCCAATAAAAATATTTTTAATTAATTGTTGTGTCTCACACCCACCCGTCAAGCAAAGCAACTCCATTTCACGCTCCAATGACTCAATTACCGCCGCCACTTTAGCCACACGATCGGTCACGCTGAGACGTGCCGCACTTATGCGTGTCTCAAAATCATTATATTGCTCTTCGGAGAGCACTTTCTTGGCCACGACCAAGGTGCGTAGACCTTCGCGCGCCATATTGCCCGATTCTTCGCTCAGCCAATCGTTGTATTGCACGATGGAGGTCATGACTACGTCGGCGCCTTTGAGATAGAAAGTGATTTCGCCGGAACCGGAATCGCGCACTATAATGCCCATACGTTTGCTCTCGCTGGTGAAGGGGAACAGCTGGAGTATTTGGAATTGCAGCATACCATCTGCGGATTCGCCTTTGGCTGTTGAGAAAAGAGGAACGAAATATTATTTTCATTTTAATTTCAATTATTTATTATTTTATGTGCGCGAAAGTGTCTCGAACTTACATTTTCTCGTTTTCATTTGCAAAGTCATCGAATTAATGTCACGCGCAATTAAGGTTAAACCCACTTCGGCTGTCCATTTGACGAGCGCAATCTCATCGGGTGAGGAAGCCTGATACTGGTGCTCCGATGCGCTGGATTCAACATTTATCACAGATTTTGTAGGTGAAGTGGAACCACCTAGAAAAAAGAACAACAACAACAACAACAACAAAGCAAATGATTAATGGTGTTTTAATATTTCATATTAAATTAAATCAATGCAAACACACGCACCTGCCGATGATGTGTAGGTCGATGACGTCGACACAGACTTGTTATCGTCCTCATCAGTGATCGGTGTAACATTGTGACACAACGCCAACGCCTTAACCGCCTCCCATTCACGCCAACCCTCCGGGTGACGCATGCGATTACCGGAATACATTGGTTTATTTGTTATAATTAACGGAGGTTGTTGTTGTTCAGCAGCACCACTACCACCACCGGCTGTACCACCACCAACAACGGCTGGTGCACTTTGTGCCAGTATTGTGGGCGCTAAATTCTGTATTATGTGACCGATTGTATGAAATGTGTCATTGTCATGTGAGACTATGCCCAAGTGTATCTTTTTGAAAACCATTTCATTTTGCGTCAGCGTGCCTGTTTTATCCGTTAGCACGTACGATATGCGGCCGAGCTCTTCGGGTATGGTTGTCGAACGCACGACGGTGCCTTGTATCTCCGGATCATTTTGCATTTGCCACGAATAGAAGGCTTTGCCCATATCCAAATTGACGCGCAAGCTGATGGGGATGATGTAGGAGAAGAGCAGTACAAAACGGAACATGTAACGATACCAGGGACCGCTGAAACCTTTAAGCATCATCATGACGAGCGATAGACCGAGCACGGCACAGAAGAGCACCTGGTGGAATGAGGATTACATGAGTTACATATATTGAATGAGATATATCAAAAATTATATTACATACCTTTGTCAAACCATTAATCTCCACATCGAGTAAACCAACTTTAGAACGTGGTTGCGAGTTATTCATTACGCTACGCGTTTCACAGCCTGTATAGATGACAATGCCAGTGGCGGTGCCAGCAGCTACCACAGTATTCGCCCACAAGGTATTCTCCACATTTAGACCAGTTTCATCGCCACCATCGTGCTTAAGAAGAACAAGAAATTTGCATTTATTGTAGAGAGCTGTCGCTACTTTAAAAGAATGCTAAAAATTATACACGCACCATCGAAAATGTGCCTATAAAAGAGTGTATATCATTTTGTGGCTTCTCAATGTAAACACTGGCGTCAATATTAAACAAATCGGCATCCTTGTTCAATTTCTGCGTAAGCGGCACTGCTAAGCGTAGTTTCCAATCAGTTTCACCTGTAACAAAAGAGAACTCATTTAATTCACACAAACTAAGACTTCACCGCAGTCACTACACTCACCATCCAATTGATCGGTGCGCACGAAAACGGAGCCACTCTTATCGCTGGTGCGCAACAGCACTAAATCGGCCGGCACACGTTCGTTCTTCTCCACAATTATCATATCGCCCACTTTCAGTTTCGATGACGGCACCATCTCATAGCCTGGTGTCTCATTCACGGTTAGCCTCTTGTATTTCTGTGAGTTCACCTCATGATCACGTTGATGTCGTCGCAAATCGTCGACTGCCTCACGTCCGATTGTCACCATCAGTACAAAACTAAGCGGTCCCCAATAGGTATACGGATAACCGATACGTATGTCGGGTATGAATTGTGACAATGCCATGAGTAGGAAATAGAGATTTAGAAAGAAACGGAATTGCTCGAATAGTACGAGCGGCAGGAACGTGATCACATTGTATTTTTGATTGCGTATCTCGTTCGGTGGGAATTTTTCGGTTGTCGCACGCCCCAAATGGACGGTGCGAGCGCGTAGTTCGCGTGGTGAGAACCATTTGCGCCAACAACTGTGAATGTGAAAAGTCGGTTAAAACAATTAGTGGTAAAATAAACGGGTTTTACAAAATTGTGTTGTTGGAAAAATATTAATATTTTGCACATTTCTATGTTTATTTGCTTCGCCGCAGAGCCATAGTATACAATATTTTTATACGCGCTGATTTGAAATAATTTTCACAATGTTACACCAATTTGGTGTTTAAAACACATTTTTACGACTTCAAGCAGAAAAAACACGCACTTAAATGTCTTTGTTTAAAACATTATACATTTAAAGTCGATATTTTATCGATATTACTAAAAATCAATTAACACACTTCACCACTTTTGACTTAAATTGTAATAATCATTTGCAAGTCTTACAGACATTTGCGTCCAACTTTCTACAACAGCCCTTTTTGGGACACATTTTCTTCAAATAAGTCTTCCAAGTTGGAGATGACACAATAAATACAAGACTTAGAATATACACAATTTCACAGAACATCTTCTCAACCTACAAATAAAGTATTAGGAAAAATTTTGCGCTCAGCTTCAACTTCACCAATTCCTTGCCCGTCGTCTCTTTATTTTCGACAACTTCCGACATTTTTGCATTACTTTCACAAATTCGTCATCGTCCAAGCCACACCAATAACTAACTGACTGATTGGCTAGAAGCACAAGTGCGGTCACAGCACAATTCGAAAAAGTATGAAAAATAATAATAAAAAAATAAATAATAAACGATTTTAAAGTTATACTAAAGCCATGCAAACGTATACGAAATATTGATTTTCTGAGCGACACATTTGGGCTTATGGGCAATCGCTTAATTAACCAGGCATGACTTTGTATGGCGCAAAAAACAACAAAAATCAAATACAAGTGGAATTATTACAACCCAAAGCTAATTATTATTCATAAGTTGAAACCCAACAAAAAATAAAGAAAAATATATACACAATAACAATACAACGTAAACAAAATCCTGAGTAATGAATAATTTAAGCTGACGAAGGTGAGAGAACTTGCAGAGCATTGGGAAGTTGGAGTGCGCACTCATGGCTACGCTAAAAAGTTAAAAATAAAAAAAAAACCTCAGTGGGAGTAATGCAATGGCAGAGCACGTAGTGATTGTAAAAATTAGTAATTAATAAAACAAATAAAAGTATGTAAATATGCATATACTTGTAGTGTAAAAAATACGAGTTGAGTTGCTTTTGAAAAATAAAAAAATTCAGTAGAAGTACAGAAGTTAAACTAATAACACAAGCGTGAATAACTAAATAAATAACATACATTTGCGTTATATTAGAATAAATTATATTAATAATACTTCATAGGTATTAAAACCTTAATTATATTATACACATAGCAAAACAGAAATATGTATGTCCAACAACACAAAGAAGTGAACGCGTAAACAGAAAATTAATAATAATAGAAATAAAAAATATACTGATATAGTTTCATAAAGGCTTAAAAACGTTGCAATAATGCAGCAACTGCAGTCGCAATTTACGATGAAAATTAACTATATATTGTGGCGTTGAACTGTTGTACTGATTGTGTAGACATTCAGTGGAAAAAAAGTAGTTCGTCATAAATTTTCAATACACAGTGCATGCTTACATAGTATATACACCTCTATGCAATTTTATTGCAATTTATATAAGTGCATATGAATATATTAAACACCCTCAACGAACAAATTACAACTGAATGTGCAGCCATAAAACGCAGCTGAACATTAGCAATTATAAATATGAGAGTGGGAAGCGTATAACAAAACTAGACATAACATTTTATTGTGCATAAATGCCCCGGTTGAGAGATGAAGCTCACATCACTAATTTAAATACAGCTTTTGAGATATACTTATATGTACATATAGAAACTGTATGATGTCATTCTTTTTACTAATAAAGTACATTTGTGGTAATTGCGTCGAATATTAAATATATAACAATTGTATGAAAGAGACTAGATCAGCAATATACATAAGAACTGAAACCAATTTTAAATAAAATTACTGGTTATGGTAGTACATGTCATGCGAGTGGAAACTATCAATAAGTTACTAAGCTAATTCTGGTTATGAAACTACTCAAGTTGTATATTAAAACTTTGCACAAGATTACTGCACATTTTATTCGCTAGTATAATCTGAACTGAGTAACTTTGAAATATCAGCTTTTTAACTAACAATTATCGTGTATATAAAAGTTTTTTTATTGTTTGAATTGTTATTTTATAACTAGTAGATATAAACACATTTTCTTAAATGGACAAGGTCGTTTATAATATAATATATGTACATACACACATGAATTTATGTTTATTGCTTTTTATTTAATTAGAATTTATTGAGCGTAGAGGTTAAAGGTTTTATTGAGAGTTTCGACAAAGTTTGTTATTCTTTGTATTCGCTTTTCTTCGATAGACGTGTTTTGTCTAATAACAAGAGGCAATAATATTAAATAATATAATATATGTATGTAAATGTATATATTGTATTAACACCACTTTTGTATATACAAAAAGGAATATACTTGTATAAAAATATTAATTAAAATGCTGGCAATAATAACCCAGCAGCTTTCTCCAAAATTGTTAAACTCTTCGCAAACTAAGCCAACATAAAAAAAAAACAACTTTTCACTGCATTCACTGCGAATGTGGGTCTATAGCGAAAGCTGTAGCCATAATCATTAGTGGAGCACCACTCAATTGCTCCAGCACCACCGCATTCACACACACACACATGCATTTACAAGCATAAAAAAGTTGTCACCATTTTATATAAGCGCATATCTTTTGTGCGTTAATCAATTCCACATATGGAATACCATTTCAAATACCAGCGCAAATAAATTTGCAAAAAAACACACACACGACTAATGTATTATTAAATACAATTTATTATTCGTAACTGATGATTCACCTGAATAAATACCAACGTCGTCTGGGTCGATTTATAAGCGGAATGTTCTCTCGAGCCGCCATCGGCGTAGTTGCAGAACTTTGCGACGCGTCGTCCATTGCGAAATTAGTTAATTTAAACGAATACACTTTTGCGTTTCCAGTTTAAAACTTGGCTGCTGTGTTCTTTGTTATTTTTTTTCTTCACCCAGATTTGGATATCATACACACGATTTGTGAATTGCGAGAAAACAAGCATACACTTTGTGTATTTACATTGCTTACAGCACAGCAAGTTGCTGGTTTAACCACTTTATACAATATTTATTGAATTCGCACAGTAATATTCTCTATTTTTACACAATATTTAGCGCTTTAAATATGCAAAAACATCTATTATTCACTTTTACATCAATTGAAACTTTTTCATAGAACTGGTTACTGTCAAGAGTTGAAAAATTTCAATCCATACTAACGCACGAATATGCAAGAACACAATGAAAATCGATAAGCCAAATGGCGCAGACGATGGGAGCGAGTGTGATGGCATGTTTTGTTTTCATTGCGTTACACTGCAGCGTCTGTCACAAGCGTGTGAGTAGCAAAACTGCTGAGTGTGTGTAGAAATGGCAGCTGTGCTGTGGTGGCAACACTGTTTTGACGTTGTTGCTTTCGTCAATTTCTATTTTCTTTGTCTTTGCTTTATGGCAATTCCGTTATTGTTTTTTGTTTTGATTTCGAATTTTCTTGTTTTTTATTTTTATTTTTGTTTGAGTTTTGCTTTGCTTACGTTTTCGTAAGCAATTGCTGCAAAACAGCTGTGCGAAGAGTATGTGGTGTGGATGTTTGTGGAAGGAAGAGTGTATTTGAAGAGAGCGGGTTTGAAAATTTTTGGTTTTTATTACTTTACATTTTGATTAATTTTTTATATTCTATTTTAATTTAATATATGATTTTCAGCATGTAAATACCAAATCGTAAATATTTTCCTTTTGTGATGATTAATTTATTTAAAGCGTTTCTGTTCATCTAGACGCTGCTGTATAGATATATTTTTTATGCATATAATTATTATAGAAATGTATATTTGTACATAAATACTTTCGCGTAGACAATCACACAATCAATCATTTTCATCTGATATGAAATGCAAAATTAGAAAATTCTAAAATTAAATACAAATTAAAGGCAATTTCTTAATATCCAAATCTGCGTGACTATAAACACGCTGCAGTGATCAGTGAAGCGTTAAAATCACAAATCAAATGGAATACAAATTTTAGCAAGCAACAATGTACGAGTATTGGTGAATTCTTTTTCTGTTTTTGGAAGACGCACAGTTGGACCGGCACCTCAAGTAAATCGAAAAAATTCTATAAATAAATCATGTTTTTGGCAAAATGAGATTAGAGTGTTGAGACCGTGGCTAACATTTGGATGCAAATTTAACGTTAATTTATATAAAATGCTGATTTATTTCATTTTTAGCTTTGGAAATCTTACAATAAAACTACAACAACTGTTCGAAAGTTGATTAAAGTTACCTCTAATTGTTGGATAACCTCAAAATGCAGATAATAAAAGTAGAAGCTTTTCAAAAAATGTTTAAGGGTCTATTATAAATAAATATATATAAGCATAAAATTTATTATTATTAATTATCTACGAAAGTGAAAAAGAATTTGTAAAGGGTGATTTTTTAAGAGCTTGATAACTTTTTTAAAAAAAAAAACGCATAAAATTTGCAAAATCTCATCGGTTCTTTATTTGAAACGTTAGATTGGTTCATGACATTTACTTTTTGAAGATAATTTCATTTAAATGTTGACCGCGGCTGCGTCTTAGGTGGTCCATTCGGAAAGTCCAATTTTGGGCAACTTTTTCGAGCATTTCGGCCGGAATAGCCCGAATTTCTTCGGAAATGTTGTCTTCCAAAGCTGGAATAGTTGCTGGCTTATTTCTGTAGACTTTAGACTTGACGTAGCCCCACAAAAAATAGTCTAAAGGCGTTAAATCGCATGATCTTGGTGGCCAACTTACGGGTCCATTTCTTGAGATGAATTGTTCTCCCAAGTTTTCCCTCAAAATGGCCATAGAATCGCGAGCTGTGTGGCATGTAGCGCCATCTTGTTAAAACCACATGTCAACCAAGTTCAGTTCTTCCATTTTTGGCAACAAAAAGTTTGTTAGCATCGAACGATAGCGATCGCCATTCACCGTAACGTTGCGTCCAACAGCATCTTTGAAAAAATACGGTCCAATGATTCCACCAGCGTACAAACCACACCAAACAGTGCATTTTTCGGGATGCATGGGCAGTTCTTGAACGGCTTCTGGTTGCTCTTCACCCCAAATGCGGCAATTTTGCTTATTTACGTAGCCATTCAACCAGAAATGAGCCTCATCGCTGAACAAAATTTGTCGATAAAAAAATTTCGAACCGAACACTGATTTTGGTAATAAAATTCAATGATTTGCAAGCGTTGCTCGTTAGTAAGTCTATTCATGATGAAATGTCAAAGCATACTGAGCATCTTTCTCTTTGACACCATGTCTGAAATCCCACGTGATCTGTCAAATACTAATGCATGAAAATCCTAACCTCAAAAAAATCACCCGTTATAATAGAAAAAATAGCTGAGATTATTAGAAATATATATAAATATCGAAAAATCCATTTACGTCTTAGCATTTCAATTCTCCCCATTTATTGCCGCGCCAACTGTCCTTGCTAATTTGTTTATATATTAATTTAACATGTAATCGCGAAATTCATTATAAATATGTATGTATGTATACACATTTGTATTTATGTTTTTAAATGTATTTGCTTTCTTCAATTACTTTGTGTGTACTTCCAGGGAACACAACTTCCATATCAATTGTTACAACACCCTTTCGTGTCGACTTATCGCAAATTACTGAAATTCATTAAGTCGACAGTCTGAGTGTTGTTGTATTGTGATTTTGTGCGAACCAGCGACAGTTGTTGGCATTGTAATGGCTGATACCAAGTTCGTGCCACGTGGCCAGGCAGTTATGTAAAACTGTTGGCATAGTTTGTGTGTATATTTGTATTATTAATTTTTAATTACTGTTCGAATGAAAGTGCTGCTGCTCAGTCAATTTGAACAATCTGTTTAATTACATCAGTCATAATGGATTCTTACATTATGATTCTTACATTCACTCTTACATTCATTATTGATTTTCTGATTATTATTATTTTTTTTCAGATTATTATTGTATACAGTTTTATAGCAAGATAAAAATCAGCTTGAAAAGTGCGCACAAAGCTTATGAGGTTGTAGTAAAGGTCAAAGGTCGAATTTTTTAGTGAATATAAAATGAACTTTCGTTTAAATTTTTAATTGAATATCGGTCAATCTAGCATAGTATTATGACTTCAGAAGCGACTTTTACAAAACTGTAAAATTTATTCATTGCTTTTATTTATTTATTTAAAATTGTTCAAAAATAGCACTGGAAAATATGTAAAAATATCTCAGTCAAAATAATTATTTTTTTGTATATTTTTGCGGTTTTTTTAACTTTTCTAATTTGCAAACAACATTTTTTTATGAAAAATATTTTATTTCATTTATTTTATTTTATTTTATTTTATTTCACTTTACTTTATTTTATTTTATTTTATTTTATTTTATTTTATTTTATTTTATTTTATTTTATTTTATTTTATTTTATTTTATTTTATATTATTTTATTTTATTTTATTTTATTTTATTTTATTCTACTTTATTTTATTTTATTTTATTTTATTTTATTTTATTTTATTTTATTTTATTTTATTTTATTTCATTTTATTTTACTTTACTTTATTTTATTTTATTTTATTATATTATATTATATTATATTATATTATATTTTATTTTATTTTATTTTATTTTATTTTATTTTATTTTATTTTACTTTATTTTACTTTATTTTATTTTATTTTATTTTATTTTATTTTATTTTGTTTTATTTTATTTTATTTTATTCTATTTTATTTTATTTTATTTTATTTTATTTTATTTATAAATTCTTTTATTATAAATTAAGTTTTACTCTGTTACATTTGATTTTGCTCTTATCTACGACGAGCTGTGAATAACCAAACTATTATCTACATCGTTACATACAGCAAGAATTTAAAATTAAAAATAACAATTGTGCTACATACAAGTCACGTCACCATTTGACTTTTCACAACGTCACCAGTACTTTTTTTAACAAAGCCACGTGATTTTTACAGACCTACTCATTGATCGATTCATTAACAAGTTGTGGCGTTTAGACGTATTTATTTCAAGTAAAGAGACACAAAAACAAACATATTTATATATACGAGGTGTGTTCAAAAAATAACGGGAATTTTAAAATGTCTAATTGTAAAAAAAATGTTTCTTAAATACTTTTTTTCCCTATTTGCAAAAATAAAGGTAACTTTAAAGGTCCGTCGTTTTATAAGCATACGAGAAATCGCTAAAAGAGTCGATGGTTATTCCAAAAATCGAGTTTGAGAAGAGTTTCGATGATTGGAAGATATCGAATGGCGACTATTTTGAAGGAGACAATATAAATGTAGACGAATGAATACATTTTTTTTTTTTCAAAAAAACGAAAATTCCCTTTATTTTTTGAACACACCTCTTATGTGTATATAAGTAAATGTTTGCTATAAATATTACAAATTTACAAAATTGAGAACACTCGTGCGGCTATTTAAGCACTTAATTTCCTATAGCGTCAGCAGATTTGTGGTAAAATTAAGGAACGACTAAAGCGGGTAGAGTGAGGCCCATGTAATGGCACGTTGTCTCGGATAATCAAAGAGTCAATAAAAAAGCGAGAAGCGCTAAGGTAAGGGCTGAGGTACAAGAAGAACAAGAGTAAAGAGTACAAAATATACATAAGTAAAAATAAAAACAAAATCGTAAAAAAAGAAAAGCAAAACTATGTACAAAAGAATCTTGACTGAGAGTTGGTACGCAATGGCATGTCAAACAATGCCGTTAAAGGTAAATGACTTTAGCTGACATTTCTGTTTCCTACCCTGCTTCGCGCTTTATTATTTATTTATTTTATAAATTGTTTAGCGCATTTTCATTTATTTTTAGCAGCATAATAGCTCGGGTTATACATACATACTATACATATGTATATACATGTATGTATATATACTTGGTGCCCTGTGTCGGTAAGCCGAGTTGATATGTTTTGTTCATAAATCTTGCTAAATTGGCGAAAAATCTCTGCATGAAAGCCAAAGTAGTTGACACAGGCCAACCAAAAAAAGCCAGCATTCCTGACGAAACTTGTATGTAAACGCAGAAACGATTACAATGGTAAAGGTGGTTGAGACAACAACAACTCACCGCCTTTATGTTGTTTATAAAAATATGAAATCTCAGCATTGTTGCCACACACATATGTACATTTGTATATACACTTACCACCATTCACACCATTTTGTAATTTAGGTCAAGCTACAAATGACTAATCTCTGTTGAGTTCCAGTGAATACGCGCTATAAGCTATAAGTCTTTCAAGCGAAGCGCGAAACAAAATTTCGATGACAAATCAGAAAGCCCTTACGCATAAGTTTACGCACATTGTGGTGTGTATTTAGTCACGCCTGGTTATTTTGGTTACAATTATTATGGCACTACTTATGTCAAAGTTTTCAGAAGGAGTTTCAAAAGCAGTATCACTAGATCAAAGAAGAGAATAGCGTATAACATTTTCTGGGTACTTTTATCTCTTTTATTTAAAATAGAGATTATTTCAGCTTATCATTCATCTCAAGTTGCACCGTCTCTGGACCTCGAGCTTTTGCTGAGTTTTTTCGAAGAGTTCGGCTCTTAGTATCATTATTGGAACACCGGAAATAAAGGAGAATCAGAGTTTATTAAGTGATTTTCATTATATTCAAATTACTTTTGAGTAAAAAGGTATATTATAAGTCTTCTTACTGGCTAAAGCTCAACCCATACCAGATCTTGTCTGATACGACAACAGCCCATAGCTTCGCTTTGTGGGGGCAAAATACGTTTTTGAGTCTTATTAGTCAAAAACATTTTTGACTAATTTGGTGTGGTTTGACCCTAAAGGAACAAAGTCCATGACTTCCAGTTTAGTGCAGCAATATCTTTCAGTCCTGGATAACTAATGGGTTCTCAAACAGTTTTTATTTAATTTATTATTTAATTGAAAATAAACCCTCAGCAAAATAATTTTTTGGATCTATTAAGGTCTGATTTTTTAGGAAAATATGGGTGTATATACTCGGAATTTTTTACTTCAATACAAAATAAATAAATCATAGACCTTCTTGCTGGTTAAGGCTCAACCCACATCGGATTAGTCAAGACATCTTTTCTTGTCTCATATGACAACAGCCCATAGCTTCATATGTCACAACGAACAAGACGAGTGGGTGTGCGTTAGAGCAAAATACGTGTTTGTGCCTTATTAGTCATAGACTTTTTTGATTAATCCAGTGTGTGTTGGGCCTAAGGGTACTAATTCCACGTCTTAAGTGCCATGATTAATGAATCGAAGAACTTGTAGAACCCTTTACATAACGATTTTATCGACAAACAAGTTTTTGGGGTTCTAAAACGTGATTTTTTTGTAGAAAATATGGGTGCATAAAATTCTCGGAACTAACATTTTTTTATTAAAACAATATATAATCTATTTCGCTCAATAAAAAGGTATACAAAATGAAATTGAGTTCTTTCTAAAATTTTGGGACTTGTCACATCTATTTCAATATAGTTGCCGTGTTCATCAACACTTTTCAATTAATTGTGATTCATTTCTGTAGACACTTCGCAAGAATTTCATTAGAATTGTCAACCCAAAGCAACTGATAAGCGCACCACGTTTATTTGCAGTAAATGCTGATAGTGGCTCTATCAATAGTTACTATTTGTCACTTGGCGAGCACTTTCAAATGCAAATAGCACACGAATAGCAATTGTTGGAAATAAAAAGTATAAATTTAAATGTGGTTATTTATATAGTAAAGGCTATTTATAAAGTGTGAAGACGATTTCTGATAAAATATTAGCTTAACACTCAAGTTTGAAAATTAAAATAATGAAGTCGACTGTCAAAATGTCACTTTAAAGCATTAAATGATAATATTCATCTGAATTTCAGATTAATTAGCGATTTTACAAAAATATAGACAAAATAAATATAATTATCAGAATTCTCATAATGAAATAACGGCGCGATAATTTCAATTTACCTGATAGTAGGTTCATGACATTCGTCGAACACAAACTACAAAGTATTTTGAAACGCAACACGTGTTTTAGGCTGAGCACAGAGTGGATTGGGATGTATAGTATGGAAGAAAAATTAAAAGCAGACACCGATTCATCGAGAGATTTTTGGTAGTTCAATTGCGAAGTAGGTGCTAATTTTTTGGGGTTATCTGGGAGATATAGGTTTGAATCTGTTCCGAACTGTTATGAAATTTTCTACAGCATGATCTCATGGATCAAATGGAGGGTTTTTGTGAGCCCAGTGGAGAGCTTGTAAAATTTATTTTAACGACTAAAGAAGGAAAGATGAGTGTCTCATATTCAATTCATCAGTCAAATCTCTTTGTTGAGATCACACTTCCTACACTTCTGGTATCAAAATTCGAAAATAGAAAATATAAAGATAACCCAATTATCTAATCTCTCGCATGCGAAAGTAATAATTTCAAACACACAAAAGAAAACCCGAAAACTAAGCAAATAAATAAAAGAAAGCATTTATTGTTTACAAAATGCGGCAAAAATCAACACCCACACAAAGCAAATCTATTACTGACACACAAAAACATACAGACAATGGCAGCGAAGAGTAAATAGAAATATGAATGTATCTATGACACCGTCCTATTATAAAATATGGCACACAAACGCCATGAAAGATGCCAAGGGAAAGTGAAAAACAGCGCCGTAGAGCCAAATAATGATCGAATGAAGACAATTGCTTTTGTTGTTGTTGTGGTTGTTGGTTTTTGGCTTGTGGGACGAAACAAGGGCAAATTCGCTTTCATTTAATAAGACTTTATTATGTACATTTGAATATAAAATAAAAGGGGTGTTTTGTTTCTTATAATTTATAGGCTTCATTATTTCATTTAATTATTAAAGCTTAATTAATGTAATTAAATTTAAATTCAATTATTAATTTTTTTTAGTTACTGTATTTAATATTTTAAATTTTAATAAATTAATATTCTTTTTTCTCTAATTTACAAATTTCACTTTGACATTAGACAGCAATATTTCGCCTAAAAGTATGCAAAGTAAAATTTGTTGCCTACATTTAGGAGAAATGTTAAATAACAATAATGCTAAATGCTAGGTATTTCAAGTTTATTTACTTCAAATGTATTTCGATATAAATATGGATCACATTTCCAGAGTTATTGTTATAAAACTCACAAACGTATGTAGTTTTTAAAGAATTCCCCTTAAGTTGGTATTTGCATGTATAAATGTTTTGATTATTATGAATGACACTCTGCTTATTAAATATATCACAGAAAATAATTATTATCAAAACACATAGTCTCAACTGGAAAATGCTTTTAAAAACACACACTTTCCTCTCATAAACAATTAACCTCACATATACTTTGTGATATTATTAGAGCAGAACAGCAGAAAAGGCCATCCAAATGACAGACAGGTGCGGAACTCATGGTGAGGTTTATTAAAAAAACCAATGAGCACGATTCGGTATACAGTAGAAATGAAAAGTTATGGTACTTCCATATTAACAATTCACCAAATTAGTGACAGTTGAAACCGGCAACTTCTTAAGTCAACGATTTTGAGATCGAGTGAAGGTAAATGATGACAGATAAAATAACCACTTTCAAAAGAATTGCTTCTAGTTTTCCGAAATAAATATCGGAATGCATATACAGTTGAACTTCCCTAACTCGAATCACCATAATCCACAAAAAAAAACTTCGAGTTATGGAAGGTAATTTGTATGAAATTTGACTTATATTGCCTATTCAAGAGATCGAGTTATAGGGAACTTCGATTTATAGAATTTCAGCGCACTTATTTTTTATTTTGAATAAATTTTTATTTAATAATTAATATATTAAAAATTATACTTTCTAGCATATTCGAAACACTCTTTTCCTTTACTTTAATACTGACAAAGAAAAAATATTTTTTTTTATATCATCATTATTTTTAAATGCACTGTTTAATTTTGCGAACAAGTGCATAGCATCTAACGCCTCGGCGGAGACATTCTCTGAAGTGTTGCACAGTTTCTTTTTTTACGTGGGCTGCTGCATAAATATTTATTAATGTGCACATGTATAAACGTACATACATACATATTTATACAAACATATATGTACAAGTATATAATAAGTACATGTGCTGTCACTATATAATGTGTTTCATGTCACAAGCAAAACAAAAGACAATGAAAACAACTCACTTGAAGGCAACAACATGCCCATTTATACTTATTTTGCACACAACTGTATATTTATATTGTAGAAAAAAAGTTCAACATGAGAGAAAAGAAAAGGAAATAAAAATGTGGGTAATAAAGAAAACAAAATAAAGCAATAATAATAAAAACAAATACAGAAAGTGGCAGAGCAATTTAAGGTTATGGTTGGTTTTTTCTATAGAAGGTCTATGCAAGCAAGAAGCTTTGTCTATCATAACGTCCGAACCAAACAGTTTTTAAGCTTTGAGATTTAATATATAACTACTAAAGACCTATTTCCAAGTCGACGGCACTCTTTGAACCATTTCGGTCCCATCATTTCACCGTATGTTCTAATGATTATTTTAGCACCAGTAATTGAAGAGAACCCTTTGCAATCATAGCTTCTCGATTCTTATTAAAAATCATCAATCGTTGGCGTGCCAACTTCGTTTATAATCACTGTGGTTTCTTCAAACTGAAGACTTTTAAGGCTCCACTTTGATACACTGTTCGACTACTATTGCATCAGACAATATTTCTATGGCTCGACAAACGCTCTCATAGAGTTTTTTTATATAAATAGACGATTTTTAATATTTCTACTAAACTTCAATTGGAATATATGTACAATGTACATACATATGTCTACCCTAAGAAGAGTAGAAAGATACTGTCCCAAGGTATTATATGTTATATACAATCGATCTCGACTTTAAGGTCTTAATAAAGTATATTAACTAATTATTGTTCGTCTGGGTTTTAAAGAAGAAAGAAATCCCGAAAGTATCTATAATTTGAATATTTTTCCGGATATAAAATAAAGTCTCGAAATCTCGTAAATAAATAGTGAGGTTCTGGAAGATCATCTATTACCATTCAATCAGATCAGTACCCTAATGATCTTAAATTCCGGAGAGACAACGAGACATTGGGATGATAGAACATTATCAAAAAGAAAAGGAACTTTCCTTAAGTTTTTTTTTAATATTAAACCGAGCTCTAGTTGCCTCTACACACAGTGGAATACGCGTGAAAGCCACTACATAATTTAATATGCGGAAAAGTGTAGGTGGGTAATGAGTGCTATGTGCTGTACTCAACTAACCGAGATAACTAAGTAGTACACACACTCTCAGCCATACACGTACAGTGGCAGCTAGACAGATAGTTGTTGCCACAGACGCAATGGCTGATGATTGGCAGCTGTGTAGTAGTAGTGTGGCATACAAGAGGCCAACAACGTGAATGACAGTGTTTGACAAGGTTCATAAGGTGTAAAGGATGTGACGACCAAAGGCGTGAACCACATTTCAGCGCTATACTAACCTACTGATGCGGTAGTCACTTAACAAACAGTTGTTATTGTTTTTGCAATTGAAAGTGAAAAACAAAAGGAAAAAAACAAAAACATGAAATGTTTATTTAGACTTGGCGCCTGTCACTCATTAGCAAGAAAAATAAATGGACGCGGGTGTGGGTTGCATACAAACAGACATGTGGCAGAGCAGCTCTTCTAGCCCCACGAGCGTGTGTTCGCAATTTGTTTGGGTGTGCGACGGCGTTAAGTAGGCGTTGAAGTGCGCGTGTACTCGTGCTCTGCCTTGACATTTTATTTTCTAAGCGGAAAAAAGTGTTGAAAAATAAAAAGTACAATAACTACGGGGCGTTGAAGTGGCCACCATCGTAGTCAGCTTCCTGTTTGGCTAAACAAATTAAACGGTTTTAAAAATGGCTAAAACCCGCTGGAATGTAAACTAATTGGAACTATGTAAAACAAAGAGAGTTTGTATAATAACGGAAGGAAAAATAAGCTCGTTGATAATGGAGTGTGGATTATTCGAATTGATGGACTCAGATCGGGTTTTAACAGTAAGCAAAGTTCGTGAAATCAGAACCTGCTGAAAACCAGAAATAATTCTCAATAAAAAGTTAGTTTTATACATGTGATTTTAACAAGAAACCCCTTATATTTATTTCTGACAAATCGTAGGTGTCTAGAATCCTTTAGATCTCTACAAAAGTCTATAACTTTTTACGAAAGTCATCAAAATCAACCAAGAATTAGTTTTGTATGCTCCAGTTCTCTCAGGTTTTCGATATAGCTTGGTTATATCGTATTTGGTGAACTGAAATCTCGGAAGAATCGACTTCAGTATATACCATCTCAATTAAGAACTGATTGATACATCCTTAATACCAATAAGAGTCTCATATTATGTCAAGGATGAGGTTACAGCATCATTTTAAAAACGATCTGTTGATAAAACCTATTTCCAGTGAAAGAAAGGTCTGAAACTGTCATTAAGATTGAGTATAGAATTTAATAATTAAAATTTATAGCACAATATAAGCTAAAAACAAGAAAAAACGTTAACTTGGGCTGTACCGAAGCTAATATACCCTTCACAGGTGCATTTCTTTTAGTAACTATGTATTTAAGCAAATCTAAAGACGTAAGAAAAAGTAAGAAAAAAAAAGAAAACATTTTACTAATTCTTTTTAGCCGGGTTGTTTGCTAGAAACATTAAGGTTATATAGTTAACCGATCTGAACAATTTCTTCGGAGATTATATTATTACCTTAAGCAGTAATCCATGTCAAATTTCGTGAAGATACCACGTCAAATGCGAAATTTTTCCATACAAGCCCTTGATTCCGATCGTTCAGTTTGTATGGCAGCTATATGCTATAGTGAACCGATCTGAACAATTTTTTCGGAGATTAAATTATTTCTATGAACAATAACTCACACCAAATTTCGTGAAGATATGTAGTAAAATGCGGAAGTTTTCCATACAAGCCCTTGATTCCGATCGTTCAGTTTGTATGGGAGCTATATGATATAGTGGTCCGATATCGGCAGGTCC
This sequence comes from Zeugodacus tau, assembly GCA_031772095.1. NCBI lineage: Eukaryota > Metazoa > Arthropoda > Insecta > Diptera > Tephritidae > Zeugodacus > Zeugodacus tau. The sequence continues at coordinate 5,002,372 of CM062651.1, forward strand.
GACAAATGAGCACCTTGAAGAGAAAATAACATCTGCAAAATTTCAAAACGATATTTTAAAAACTGAAGGACCAGTTAGTATATATACAGACAGACTGACAGACGGACATGGCTAAATCGATTCAGCTCAACATACTGATCTTTTATATATATACTTTATAGGGTCTCCGACGCTTCCTTCTGGGTGTTACAAACATCGTGACAAACTTAATATACCCTGTTTGTTCAGGGTATAATTAAGCATTTTCCAAGAAAAAGGTATTTGAGTTTCAACAGTTTACAAACTTTTAGATTATAAAGGCAAGCCTAGGGAAATCCCCGGTATAAAGAACACATTTAAATTCTATCTGAAACTGTTGTTGAACAATGAGTCTACTATGAATCATTAATAGTCATAAAAGACATGACAAGCCATAACCATTTTACTCATACTACATTTGAACTTTCTTTGCCTTCTTCACAGTTCAAGCGATGATTTCAAAAATCAAAAGAAAGGGTGAAACAAAAAGTCATCGATTGTTTGTGAGAAAACAACACTAATCAAATCACACAAATGAACAACAAATTATGGAAAACAATGAAAGCAAAAACAAAAAAAAAAAAACAATGAAAACTAAAGAAAGTGACAAGAAAAATTGCAACTTTGCATGGAAATTCTCAGTTAAGTGAGGCATAAAGCAAGTGGAAAATTCAATTAGGCGCCCAACTGACAATGCATGGTATGGTGTATAGAGCTGTCAAGTGGTAGCGTATAGTCAAGTGTAGGTGTACCGAGCAGAGTCTCAAGTGTATTAAATGCTAGTTTCCAGCGAATGCACAGAGGTGGTTGCGTTAGGTGGCTTACAAAAGACGTAGAGAAAAAAAGTAGTCACTAAAGGCGGCGCCAAATGTGGCGGCGGCGGCGGCGACTAAACTAAAATGAAAGGCATTGAACTAAAATAGCAAAAAAGACAAGTGCGAGTGTTTCGTAACAAAAGGCAGGGCTTTAAGCTGCTTCAATATTTACTTAGCCAAACAAATAGATATAAAGTAAGTTACGCAAAAAAGGTAAAAAGGGTGCGTCACGCTGCAATACATATGGAGGTAGTCATATGTGCTTCAAAATGTTGGCACATTAATATTTAATGTGGCAATAAAATTTAATGTTTACGACCAACTGTTTTTAGTGGCATATCTGCTAATTTATTTAAAGGTGTGAGATCATTTCACACCACAAGTGACAAAATCAATATGGCTTGGCTTATTTGGCACTTAAACGCGATTGAAGTTCGAGAATTTTACTTTTGGCAAGTAGAAATTTGTAAAATACTTATTAAAATTGTTGCCTACAATTAGGCGCAATGGCAATTTGAGTGTAGCCACACACATAAAGCGCCTCAACAAGTTTGAAATGAATGCCAATTCTCAAATTTTCTTTAATCTTAACTTAAATCTACATTTAAAATGTGAATTTTATATAACCACCATTACACCCACGGTCATAATCCTCATTGCTATATTATGAAAATGCTTATAAATCACATTTAGCGTCGTTTTTATATTTCGTCTGTTTATGTGGGTTGTATTCCTGAGAATAGAGGAAACTAGAAATGTATTTCTGTGATTATATATTAACGACTTGTCATATGCCATAAACACATGTAAATATGTAGGTGAGTTATATGAAAATAGTCCGCAGGGTACTTATTTACATAAATGAAATTAGTGTTTAATAAGCGCTTGTAATATTTCATCTTGCATTAAAATAGTACAAACGCTTGTTATTTTCAATATAATTTTATACCAGTTTCCAGCTTTTATACCTGTTATTGTTCAATGCACTTTAAAATTTTCATCTCGCACTACAGTATTACAAATTAGACTAGTCTGGGTTCCTGGCCACTGCGGAATCGCGGGGAATTGTAAGGCTGATGAGCTTGCAAGGTCAGGGACTGCAGTCTGCTATTGGACAGATGGACTTCGGCTGAGCTGGGTAGGCGCTGGTCAGTTACCAACACATGCTTAGTCGCAAGATCCTGCTGGCCTAAGGTTAACCGCGGTAGGTCTACTGAACTTTTCGCCCTAAGTAAACCTCACCTCACCTTAGTCGTAGGGGTTCTTACTGGCCATTGCCTCATTGGGATCCACGCTGAAAGGTTACAAATCTTACCGGATGCTAGCTGTAGAAGCTGTATAGAGGAGGATGAGAGGGAATCGTCTCATCACTTTCTTCTGGAATGTCCCGCCTTTGCGAGATCAAGAAAGAGATTTCTTAGATCTCACTTTTTAGAACAGGCTCGCGAAGTAGCGAATATAGAGGTTAAGAATCTCTGCAGATTTGTAGTAGGTTCAGGGCGCTTTGTCGACTCCTAATTTGTTTATCTAAAAGGGATCCAGGCTTCACAAAGGACTATATTTTAAAGTCTACGTGTGTTTTTCCCTTTGGCAAACAGCCTTACAACCTAACCTAACAGTATTACAAACGCTTGTTATTTTAATTATAATTTTATACCAGTTTTTATACCAGTCACTAACATGTATACCAGTTGTTGTTCGATTCGCCGCTAAAAATGGATTCAGTTGAGAGGAGATTCTGATTAAAAAGATTCAAACTAAAGACTTATTTCTAGAGTCTAAAGACTTATTACTTAATATATTAAATAATCTTACTAAAAGTAGATTTAATAACTAAATTGCACTCAGAGAAATGATATATGTAGTATAAATATATTAAGTTATGAACTTGGCTAAGAATGTGCCTAAATGTAGGCAACGTTTTTTTAGTTATTACCAAGGATTTCTCATATTCATAGTAGGGGAATTTCCTTGATTTGTCCAAAAAATGGAGAGTTCTTAGACTGACGGAAGATCGATTAGTAGTGAAATACACAATCCATTCAAAAGCCCAGTTATATTACAGAAAATACTATACCTCAGGTACTATAAAGAAATAGGCTAGAAGACAAAAAGCATGAGACCTCAATATCCAATGCCTCGTGACCACAAAACGATCGGAAATTAAGTTCTTGATGTATAGCATTAAATGTGTACTCATTATTTTCGAGTTCCTTTAAATTTTTACTAATATTATATACGATTTCTGAATGCGTGTGTACTGAATACTTTATGATATTCAATCCCAATGTATACTACCGAGGTTCTCTTAAGAATCGTTTTATATAAATATTTGGTAACACAATAAAAATACACTATTTGATAACAAAGAATTCAAAGGCTCTGTCTTCTTGTCGATTTCGACACAAAAAGGGTGGCAACACTGCGCGAAATTTTTCGAAACTATTTACAACTACAGTTTTGGTATTTAGACGTCTACGGACAAAGGCAGTATCTGTTTCTAAAGGCAGCAAGTTCGGTTATGGCGCTTGTTTGTGAGTGAATTTTTTGGATTTATGCATTTTGCTTGACAGTAAGTATTGACTACAATGCAGACACAACAACTTAGAAGGGTGTGTATATCCAGCGCCAGTTTAGCACTTTGACATTAAGCAGCCAATTGTTGGGGTCACAAAGGCGAAAAACACTTTGGGCAGTAAGGTCAATGCGGCAGACACGAAAATAAATGAAACCGTATACTAACTTTTGTTGTTGTTGCTAATACCTACGCGACACGTGCGTCGCTCTAAGCAATGGTTGTATGTCTTTTGTCAGCTGCATTTCTTTGGTGTATTTTTACTTGCACTTTTTTCAGATTTTATTTGGTTTCTGTAAACTTTTCTCTTCCCGTCACATCCGAATCAGCAAAGCAGTGCATTTTCTAGAATTTTAAAGTTTAAAATAAATGCGCTGAACTATTGATTGTTGCATTGCTATGTGTTCTGTGTGTGGATGCCTTCTGTTTGTTTTAGCTATTTTAGTCATCGTAATAGTCAATATATTGTCGTCATTGGCTAGCTGTTGGCTTTCCAGCTGAGTTGTGTTGTGCATGTGGCACTTGAATAGCGTCTGCTCTTTATTTGCTCTTCGGTGTTATTTCTAAGTACGGACATGTGATGTGTTACCATATGTGGTTGTAGTGAAAACATTTGTGTTGAGTCAATATTTTTTCTAATTAATTGGTTTATATTTAGAAAATCATGCAACTTGAAGTTCTACAAAATAAATAATTTTTTTTTATAAAATTTGTTGAAAAAAATATCAATATAAGAAAGAAATGATAAAATAATATATTTCTGAACTAAACGATGTTGCTATAAAATTATAGCGTCCTACAAAATTCGTAATTTGCAAAAATACTGCAAATCTTGAATCTACTTAAATAACTTAAGCTTTGAAAATTATTGAATTTCAGACTTGCTATAAAATTATAGCAAACAAAAAACTGTTAAACAGTCAAAATTGTGTTTTAAATATGCTTAAATAGCTAAGGCTTTGAAAATTACTGAATTTCTGATTTGCTATAAAATTATAGCAACTAGAAAAATTGTGCTTATGCTTAGATTTATACTTCAGAAACATTTTGGAAACTAAAATAATGCCCTTCGAAGCTTTTCATTTGCTTTAAAAAATATTAAAGCATATAATATTACGTATTATAGGTAATGAAAAGCAAAGGCAAGATTATTATCGTTTATTTAGAGATTTAACTGAGTAAAGTTTATTACTTCCATGATTATTTTAAACCAGTTAATAAAAATGGTACATACACATATGACATATGTATCTTATTGCATGTTTGCCATAAAATGATAAGCAACATGTATGCCACCAAAGAGATATAGACAGTCATAAACATATTGCCGGTTATTGTGCAATTTTAATTGTATTTGTTTGAGCTCTCCAAAATATACAAATTAATTATATTTCGTTATATAAAAATATACGTCGGCTTACTACAGGATTACTATGAAAATGTGCATAATGCGGGATTAAATATTATATAAATGGTCAAAAATGATAGTAAATTAAAAAAAATGCAATATAAACAAGTTTTTGTTTAAAAAATTTTGAAGCGAAACTTAAAATTTTAGTTTCCTATAAAAAATTATGGTAAATATTTTCGCTTTATTTTAAGTTTTAGAGCGTCTGTGTTATTATTAGCTAACTTTTTGGCATCAATAATTTGATTCGGAAGTTGCTATAAAATTATAGCAACTTTTATAGCAAATAAATTATGATTTTTATGTATGCAGGACCAACTTGGCGACCACTTTTTGTTGCTTTCAAACTTTGAAGCAATAAAATCATGCAAAACATGTATGTTTGTATGTCTCAAATGTTTCTGACTGCGGCTCATATATCAAAATCGTGCTAATATTTTATTACTTATTCAAAATATGTATTTTGAGCTCAGACCAACTTTACATACAACATATGTATGTGTTCATAAATTACGAATAAACCCCATAAACTTTCAATCACAACAGACCTCGCTTCAACCAACCAGTGCTACGCTACCTTTACCCAAGTGAGTCATATTTTCGCAATATTACCGCAATGAAGCAAAGTCTTTTGAGAACCTTCAATTTCATACCTTTTATTTGTGCTTTAGTGGACGGCATTGTCTGAGCTTGTAAAAGCGTTATGCATGTGAGTTATTTACCGAAAGCACTACACGACAACCCGCGTTGTTGGTTAACAAACACACATTTTTTCTCTCAAATGTCTGTCTAATTTGTTGTTGTTGGTTTTTGGTATGAAGACTTCGGCGTTTTCACATCAATTTTTTAATGTAATGAATTGTGTACTCACACAATTTACATTTATACAAATTACTTATAGACATACATATGTACATAAATACATATAGAGTATATGTATATATATGGACCTATGTATGACCTGTTATTATGTACTTCAAGGTTTCACGAAAAACATTGCAGCAATCTAACACTTTTGTTGTTATCACGGATTTTGTTGTTTTGCTGTTGTTGTTGTCGTTTTTGCGGCGCGCTTCAATTGTAGCGGATGCTGCTGTTTGAATGTAATGGAAAAAATATTTCTTTGATGTGATGTGAAAAAAAAAATATTTCAAATAATTTCAAAAGTAACAAATGCAAGTACTTTTTGTGGAAGAAGCGAAGGCGTTGTTCATGGAGACTTGTGGGTTTTTTTGATCATAAAATTTAAAATATAAATAAACAAAGTTGCGTGGAGTGAAAAATTATATATGTAAATATAGTAAAAAAAAATATTTTTTTGCTCATAATTGTAAACAATAGTGCTGCCGATAAGCTCAAAAATAACTCTTTAAAAAGACGTTTATTTCGAAAAAAATGTATTTTTTTTTGTTAATTTGAATTTTTTTATATTTTTTTTATTATAATTTTTTTTATATTTTTTTAAATTTTTTTAATACAAATTTCTTTATTATTTTTTAGTTTTTTTTTTATTATACAATTTTTTATTATATTTTTTATTTTTTTAATTATAATTTTTTTTTTTTATTATTTTTAGCGTTTGTTTTTTATTATAATTTGTTTATTATTTTATATATTATAATTATTAAATTATATAATATAATTATTAAAAATTATAAATTATAAATTATATTTTTTTATTTTTTTTATAACAAATTTCTTTATTATTTTTAATTTTTTATTAAATTTTTTTTTTCATTGTTTTTATTTCTCGAATTAATTTCGTCGTTTAATTCTCAATTTTAAATGTATTTCCATCAATCTAATTCGAATTTGTTAACTTGTATTCGTTGAAACTTGTGAGCACCAGTACAAATGCCCTTATTTATTCGACTCTTATACACACACACACACACACACACAGAGTTATAATAATGTAGTTTGTTGTTGCTATGGCATAAATTTTGTTACTTTACAGCTAGTTTTCTGTTTCTATTATTTGCTTTTCTTATTGCATAATTCCATTCACTGGTTAGCATTGGCGTGAGACATCCAAGCTGGTGCACAGTGTGTTAAAAACAGTAAAAAATGTATTAAAAAAATTTAACAAGATATTGATTTATTAAAAAATAAATAAACAATAAAAAATATTAAAAAAATAAAAATAAAAAAATAATGAAGAACCTAAAAAAATTAATTTTTTTTAATATAAATATAAATATTAAAAAAAAAAAGAAATTAACGAAAAATTTGTAATGTAAAAAAAAAAATAAAATAAATAAATAAGAAAAAAAATTATTTATTAAAATAAAAGAATACAAAAAAATATTTATAAAAAATTTTAAAGAAAAAAAATATATATTTAAATGAAAAAAAATTTAAAATAAATTAAAAAAATATAAGTAAAAAAGAAAAAAAAATTTTTAAAAATTAAAAAAAAAAAAAAGTAAAAATATCTGTAAAAAAAAATTGAAAGAATAAAAATATATATTTAAATGAAAAAAAATTAAAAGAAATTAAAAAAATTAATTAAAAATAAGTAAAAAAGAAAAAAATATTTAAAAAATATTAATAATGAAAAAAATAATATAATATTTTTTTAATAAAATAATTAAATTATTTTTGTTTTTAAATAAAGAAATATTGATATTTAAATATTAATTAATATTAATATATTTAAATATTGATTTTAAAATATTTTTTTTTACTCCAAATCAGTCTAAGTTCTCAAAAACCTACCAAAAAGTTTTCAAAGAGAAATGCTCGACTACTGAAACTTATTAGAGTAATATTTTCATCGATCCAAATGGTAAAAAAAGCGAACAAAATTTTTTTTTTTATTTTTTTATTTTTATTGAACTTCAATTTGTCTTAAGTTTTCTATTTTGCCTCGCATATATCGAAATTCGAAACACACAATGGCACACAACCGGCTTCAGCGATAGACGCTTTGCTCAAGTCGCGTTTTGAGACGCGCCGACGTCAGCGAAACTTTACGCTCGTATATTGTTTTTGTTATTGCACAAAGCACATTCTTTATCTTCACATTTCGGTTGCTACGACTTCTGCAGCTGAACGTGGGGCTGACTGACTGACTGGGTTTCTGTCGACGGGGGAGAAAATGTGGTACAAATACGTGAAATGCGAATGTAGCAATATGCGTATCTGTTGTTGTTGTTGTTGTGGCTAATGTTATTTGTACGCATGGTGGCATGTATCCACTTATTTTTATTTTTTTTTTTTTAATAAGCTTTTTAGATAATTTTTTTGTTGTTATTTGTTATTTTTATTTCTTGTTTGTTTCTTTGTTTATTTTTTGTATTTTTCCTTAAGCATTGGGCCACGTTCAGCCACCGAAACATTTAAATAACAACAACAAAACAACAAAGTATAGTTTAACGATTAGAATGTGCCACACAAAAGGTAGAGAGAAAATGGGCAAAAACTTTTTGGTTTGTGTTAGCGGAATGAAGAAGCAGCCGAAAGAGCAGCTTACGAAAGCATGAAACATTAGCGAGCGTTAATTTTTGTTGTTGTAGTTATTCGATTTGTTGTTTTTGTTGTTTATGGTAAATTGCTTTAATACGTGTGGGGTATTTTGGTTTATGATTACTTTATGCTTTATAACTCTAAATCACTTTAAATTGCTTTCAAATTTGGCGATTTACTGGCGTGGCTGACAAGACACACTAATTACAAAAAAATATGAAAAATATTTTTAACAAATCATAAAATTCATAAACAAAATTCTGTTGAGCTCGTTTTCACATGAAACACACACATACACACAAATTTAACGGCGCACCGTTTTGACCTTGAAACTGGAAATCAAATCGAGATTTCGAAATCAAATAATAATTAACGAAATGTAAAAAAATACAATGGCAATATATACATATGTACACAAATATCATTAGAAAGAACGCCGAAAACGTGAACGTAACAAAATTTCATTGCCACGAGAAACAGGCCAAACTGGATTTTAATGCTCACACGCATACACACACACACGCTTAGCCAACAGATTCCGACCTTAGATTGTGTTGGTATTTAAAAATAACATACAATCAGCATATATAAATTACAAAAACAAATACACAAATCGCATTGCCGTAATTTTATAGCAAACAGAATTTCAACTCTGTTGGACATAAATTGGTGCTGTGCATATTTCCAAATAATTTCACAGTTCCCGCGATATGCTGTGAGAATTCATAATAATCTGTTTTAATATTTTTCATAAAACATTAATTATTTTGCATGAATTAAAGATAAGCACAATTATCAGCAACTGGAAATTACTCGAAATCAAGTTTAGCTTTAATTCTTTATGATATTGTGATAAAATAAGGGCAAAAATTTGTTTTAAAAGCATGAATTATAATTTCAATTTTTTTATTTATTCATTTTTATAAAATATTATTATTTCTCAAAAAATGTTGCTATAAAATTATGACACATACAAAACAATTTTTTTTTCTAAAAATTAGTTACGTTCAATTTTAAATAAAAACAAGTTTTAATTTATGCAGCATTTCACTTCCTATAAAATTATAGCAAGTTGTTTAAAGTGTTTCAACAAAAAAATTTGTTTCATTTAATTATTAATTTTTACAAAACATTCTACTTTCTCAGAAAATGTTGCTATAAATTTATAGCACAGTCTAGACGACTAATTATTTTATAAAAAATTGTTAAAGAAAAATATTTTTAATTTATGGAACATTTCACTTGCTATAAATTTATAGTAAGTTGTTCAAAGTGTTTAGGAAACATATTTATATTTTTATTTACTTCCACAACAAATTCCACTTTCTCAAAAAATGTTTGCTATAAAATTATGGCATTTTTTTTGCAAAAACTAGTTACTTTCGATTTAAACAGTTATATATTATGCAGCATTTCATTTGCTATAAAATTATAATAAGTTTTTCAAAGTGTTCTAAGCAGAAAAAAAAATTACAATAAAGTTCTCAATAACATTTCGTCATATTTGAGTTCTAATTTCTGCAAAACTTCAGTATGCTATGTCATAAGAAAAGCAAAGAAATTCAACTTCAAAACTTTTTTATAGTAAACTTTTAGCACCAGAGAAACAATGGAGCACCTTTTCTGTGAATGTCTTGCATTATCAAGACATCGGCTTCAACATTTAGAGAGTACACATTACGTTAATCTGGAAGAGATTTCGTTGGTGAAGCCACAAAGCCTTTTGAAATTAGCAACAAGCGCAGCCATGATTACTCCTCATTAACTACGTGACGGCACGCCATCTGGTATCGCAAAGGACCAAAACTGGTCTATGTGTGGCTTTTTAGCCTACCAGAGTAACCTAACCTAACCTAACCTAAGCGCCTTATTTGCACAGTTATATATTCTAAGAAATTCACACACATTCAGCAGCTCTGTTGACTTTTTTTTAACAGTATAACATACAAATTATAGCACAAAAAATTTATTTATTTATACGCGTACACAAATACAGTTGAACTTCCATAACTCGAACTCTTGAAATGGCATTAGAAGTCAAATTCCATAGAAATTACCTTCCATAACTCGAAGACTGTTTAACTCGAAGTTTTTTGTGTGGATTATGGTGATGCAATTGTATTTATAATTTGTAACACAACAATCAAAAACTTATTTTTCAACTTTTTTGTTGCACTTTTTATATAAAATGCTACTTTTTGTATAAAAAAAAATAAATTTGACGCATATTTTGTATATTTTCACACTGTCGTTTTTTTTTAATTTTATTATAACTGTTACTGTTTTTTGACTGTGTATTTTCTTTGCAATTACATTTTAGATTAAAAACAACGCTTCTTCAATAATTCTTACAAGAAAGCACAACATAATTCAAACTATTGGAATTTTTGCTGATTTTTAAATATCCAACACATCATATTCTCAATTTCACATAAATTTCACACAACGCTCAGCGGTTTTTAATATATTTTATAGCACAGTTCTTGGTAATGAACGAATTATTTATTTAATTTTTCTTTTATGAAAATTACTATTTTAACACACAAACTATTTTTTTAGCTGAGCATTTTCAGTTTGATATTTTATTTTATTATTTATTTAACATTTATTACATTTATTTTTTCTGTAGATAGATGTAGTTCGGTATGTAAACACTCGAAAAGTAGCACACGATTTTTACTAATTTTATTTGTATAATTTTTTAACAACAAATTCTCACATAATTTTGTTTTGGTGCGCGCTAATGAGCCACACTCGCTTTTCGTTTTTAACAATTTTTGTTATTAAGATTATTATGTTTTTTTCTTTTCGTTGCACTCACTCACTTACTAAGGCGTTTTTATAGCTTGTTTTACGAGCTATAAAAATTATAATATCAGGTCATTTGCATTTTACTTGTATTAAAGACACTTATAAGCATACATTTGTATGTGTGTGTGTGTGGTTTGTGTGGCAGCCTCTGCGCTTACGCGCGAATAAATAAGGGAAAGTAAAATTATGCGCATGTTTTTCTGTATTTTTCCAAACAACTTTTTTTTTTTTTGTACACAACACACTTATGGCTTTTTCATCTCGTAATAGGTATGTAGATACTCACCCGCACAGGCACATTTTGCAAAGATTCGCCAACGATCTGCGTTTACTGCGTCGTCGATTCTTCTGGTAATAGACGGTCGTCGAACCGTTCTCAGCATCCAATACTGTCTGTTGTAGCACAACACCCGCGCCACCACCCATACCGCCACCCCCGCTGGCACTTTCACTCGCCGCGTTTGTGGCGCCCGCCGCATCATAACGTTTGTGTGCGCCACCACTTTGGCTACTACGTACACCGAGCGCTACAGACTCGGTGACACCGTGTGGTGCCGCCACATTACCGCCACCGCTCGTCGCACCGCCACTACCGCGATACGACGTTTGCGTTGTCTGCGCCAATTTCGCCAGTTTCGCAGACGTACCCAATCCCGTATTGAAACCGCCAAAACTAAATGCCGTTGTTCTGGCTTGTTGTTTCTGATATTGCTGTTGCTGTTTCTGTTGTTGTTGTTGTTGCTCGTGTAATTGTTGCGTTCTTGCACTCGAGGCAGCGTATTTATCGCGCTCCCGACTACGTTCATTTCTGAGACGTACTTGCCCGGCAGCGCGGCCAAGACTGTTCGTTGTGTTGCCAAACAAATTGCTAAGGAAGCCCGTCGCTATGTTGGTAGCCGACAACGACGATGATGACGACGACGCCACCGCCGCTGCCATCGGCTGTGCTGTTGAGTAATCATGGAGATAGTAGCGTGAGGTGGCAATGCTGCCGCGTTTCGCTTGTTGGCGCGCACCACCACCACGTCCACTGTGGCGTATGAGCAATTCAGTCTCGGAGTCAGAGTCTTCGGTTTCGCCATCGAAATCGCGTAGCTGTAATTCGCTATCGGCCACCATGGCAGTGTGTTAGTGCATTCGCACAGAACGCACAAAATATATATGTATATGTATGTAAGCAGCAACAACAAGCTGCGCGTAGAAAAAAATAATATGAAAATACCAAAAATAGAGAGCTGGAGGCAGAGAGCGTTGATTTAAATTCAATATTGTATAATAAAAGGCAGAGAGCGGTATTTTGGTATTTTAGTCGTCGTGTGGTCTCTTCTTGGGCACACGCGTCGTTTATTTGTTTGGCTATTTGGAGAGCATGTTACGATTTTAATCCAATTGACTTTGTATCGTTTTCGTATTTACACAGGCAAGTGGTGCTGTTAATTCTGAGCGTTTGTTACGCTTTTAGCTATTTTACTTTTTCTGTTCATATTGTGTTCTTTTCTAGTGTGCAAGTATATTTTTAACATCACCAAAGCTAATTTGTTCAGTCAACAAATGGCTGAGTTACTGCTGCTGCTGCTGGCTTCGACACTTTCCGCCGTTTGCCGTTGATTGGCTGTCGCCGTCTTCTGCTCAACGCAGTTGTTCTGCTTTTAATTGCCCGCGTTAGTAATTTAAATATGCATCAGCAGTTCGCAGCATGTTAACGACAGCAGCGTCTTGCTTATTGCTTTGCTATAAATTTTGTTTATTTTTGTAATTTATGCCAATTGTTTGCTTGTTGTTGTATTTGTCTTATTTTGTGTGTGCACAAGTAGTGGCATTGATGAGCTGGAGTCTGCTGATGTCAGCTTCGCGGATGTTATTTTGTACTCGCACTTATTTTTTTAAATATTGTTTGGCCGAATGTTAGTCACCAGTTAGATTCACTTTAGCTGATTTACTTATTTAAGAACTTTGCGGAGATCTATTGTTTGCAATTATTGTTAATTTTTATTTCTAAAAATATTCTATAATTTGTGAATATTGTTAAATCATAAAATCACATAAAACTTCGAACTATAATTTTTTAAATAAACAAATGTTATGATAACAAATTGAAATTAAGTAATAGATACTTGAAAATGATCGGAAATTTTAAAACAGAAAAAAATTTAAATAAATATTAGAACTAAGACTTATAAAAGATCAAATTTACAGTTTTACACTTTTCTTTGAATTAATGATTTAAAAAGTTATATAATTTAGGCACTATTATTTTTGTATAATTTAATATTGACTTCTCTATTTTAAGTGATCTTTAAAATTTGAACAATTTCTTTTATTTCTAATCTCCAGATTACAAAAATTTGGTGATTTATAAGAAGTCATGCTGCAGAGCCATGATAGTTTGTTGTTGTTGTTTTTGTAGCGGCATAAAACATTCCTGAAATAATTTTGAGGAATGCTGAAGATGTCACTGTCCCTGACCAAATAAAAATCAGGATACGTTTCGGTTACGTCAACGAGCCAAGATCGGCAATCACTTAGCCGAATCGGTAACTTTCAAGCGTAATTTCGTTAATTAAACACCAAACACATGTGTTTTGAAATTTATTCACGATTTAATTAAGTAAACAAATAAAAATAAAGCTTTCTTCGACTACAACTGCAATTTAAAACTTGACTTTTGTTTGTCCACGACAGCAGAAAAGCTGCAATAGTACAAACAAATAAGAACAAATAAAAGTCGCATGTAAGGTCTTTAACTTGCAATTATTACTGCAATTTTCACTTCAAACATACATATATAGCGTTTAAAAACAGGTTTTAAGGTGTATATATTGTATTCAACAATGTCCATTGCTACACTTAAATACACCTGTTCCACCGAATTGTTAACTACTTAATTTCAATTGTTTCTTATCAGACTGCTGACTTGTATAGATAGTTTATCAATTGAATTTCGTAACTTTTATTATTTTACAGTTCAGTATTGAGCAATATTCACGACCGCAATGACTTCACCCGTCGCGTTTGCGTGGCACAACTTTGTTGAATTTTTATTTGCAATTTTCACACATTTAGCCTAAACTATATGTCAATAGCTCATTATGTTCACATTACCGTTTAACTTATTTGTTTGCTGAAGTACCATTTATTTTATATGTTTGTCATTTTTATAGAGTTTCACACAATTTATTATAGATAAATATTTTCCAGTGGGCGCGCTAGATTTCACTTCCTACATCTTTTAATTAGTTGTGTTCGCATTTACTGAATTTGCGAATGTCAAATTGGTCAACAGCTGTTTATGCGATTCCTCTTTGCACGCTTTTTGTCTGTAGTGTTGGAGAACGTTGGAAAATAGAAATTATGCTCGTGGAAAGTGCATTCTTATAAGAAATATATAAATTCATATTGTTCTTTATTTTTGCAGTTGGAAACAAACAAATAAATATATTTGTAACTTTATAAAGAAATAATAATAATTTTTAAACACCTATGCACCTATTATGGAGAAAAATAAAATATTATTCCAATTCATATTTAAGATACAACCCTGTTGTGTAAATATTCGCTCATTCGCTCTCTCAAAACGCCAACATCCAATCCATATATTTTGCAGCAACAAAAATGTAAACAAACAAAAATTTTTTCGTCGAAAGAGAACGCAGGCGCAGTGAATACAAATCTTCTTCCTTTGTGTTGTTTCTCCAATTTGACATTTTTCATTCTGGCTCCAATACACAACGACCGACTTCATTGTAATTGAAAATCGCGCAAATTCAGTGGAGCAGCATAGCAGAGAAGTCAAATTGATTGTGCCAGTGGTATACGTGGAGGACAGAGCAAACGTTTTTGGCTAGAGCCAAGTAAGGAAGTTGCAAGGCAAGTCAGATTACGCAGTGATTATATTAGCAATGTGTAATTAATTTCATTTGTGCATTAAAACTTTCAGTATGCTGAATTTTTTCAAAGACGTAATGGCTCCAACAACGCGTAGCGTGAAATCTGAAGACAATAAAGATGGTGGTGTTTGTGGTAAAATTGGAATCACAGAAAATTGTGCCCAAAAACCCACTGCACCGCCACAAATTAAAGGCTACAAAATAACAGACAACGAACGTACCAAAAAATACGGCATTGGTGCAAATTCACTGCAGATGCTAAAGGACAAGGCGAAATTAAAGTTTCCTGTGAGTACATAAATATGCGAGTTATCAATATTTTGGCAGAAATTGCGTCGTACGTTTTCATTGAAAACACTTTCATTGCACAGCGTATTTGCAAACACCCACACCACACCAGCCACAACCTAGCAGTTTTCAATGCCATTGCCAGCGCCAAAATGAGCCAGCTTAAAGTGCTAGACTACTTTGCAGCCCCAGCACAGAGACTAGGCTGTTGTGTGAATATAACAAATCAAATGGCAAGCAATTTCCGCGAATTCTAGTTGCATTTTATGCCAAAAACCTGTCATTGAGTGCCATATTGTGCAAAAAGAACGTTTTTTTTTCCAATTATCGAATTCAATGTCAAGGCGTCGTGCGCATGACCCACAACCGGGCGCGCAAAATTCCACAACAACAACTGCTGAATCGTGCTGGTAAAGCTGTGAGTCAATACAATACAACCTGTTGCTGTTGCTCTTGCTGTTGCATTGAAGCGTAATGTGTGAGAATACTATGAAGGACGAAGGCAGTAAGCACACATTCATTCATAGCAGCTGTCCGTATGCCAGCAGGGTTGTCAGAGTGTTGATTTACGAAAATCTTGAATTGCAATAGTATCCTTGTTTGTGTGCTAACTGCAGTTGGCAACTCTGTGCAACTTCCCGTTCAAGGCCAATAAACTTTATGTATTTTGGTTTACACATTTCATCTGTTCCTTTTGCTGCTACTCATGGCCGTGTGACCTTGTTGGCCAGTGTGACTGCTTAGTGTTGTTATCATGCATAGTGGTGCGGCATTCTTATCTCGGCCATGGTCTTTAATGCAAACAAATCGTAGGTCATGTCCTTCGATTGCGCACTTGACACTATTTAACTTGCGTTTTTTGTATTGAAATGACATTGATAAATATTTGATTGTAACCAATATCGCCTTGTTTACAGATTAAAGACTTAAGGTTGTATATTTCTACTGATGGCTTTGAAGTATCGGACGAAGATTACTTTCAAACATTGGCGCCGCAAACGCTTTTCATTGTGGCTGGACCGGATGAGATCATAACAACAGGTGCGTATATGTGCGAATATTTCTAAACTTCATTTCACCTAAACACACACCACTTCCAGATGCCGACTTTGAATTCGAAAAACTGCGTCAAAACTCACCCTTACTACGTGTTGCCGATATCATATATGAATTCATTGAACAAAACCCAGAGCAATTTCGCAAAATGATTACAGATTATGAAAATCGTAAAATCTGTCGTCAACAAGCGCTCGAAAGCAATAAACAGGCATTACATAGTAAAACCGAGTTAAGTCTGCGCACACAACATAGCGAATGGTTTGAAGGACAAGAGGAACGTTGCAATTCCAAGGAGGAGGCCATGGCGCGGCGTGCACAAGATCGTATGCGTAGCTACTATTACAAAACAAAGGAGGAACTAACACGCATTAAACTGTATCGACAAAATCTAAAAGCACGCCACACAATCGATGCTGTCTTAGAGCAATTTCGTTATCTGCTAATCGGTTGTGATTACTTCTCCATGCTGTTCGATCGCAAGTGTCCGAAAAAACATGCACTACTGCAACAACAACTCGATGATGAAACAGATGCCAGCGCAATGCTGCCAAATAAACGATTGCGTCAGGTCATCAAAGAGTATACAGCACGCCATCAAATACTGGACGAATGGTCGGTGTCACTCTGCACTGAGCTTGGCGATTTCTACTGTCAAGGCAGCTACTCGGACAATGGCAATTGTTGTGCGCTCAAACACACCATCAATCCATATGCATCGCGTGAAAATCTCATACTCTTCCAAGTGTGGAATTTAGATCACCAAATTGAGTTGGCACGTTCTATATTGCCGGCGTTAATTGAGAATGTGCGCGAACTGGTGGAGCAGCCGCAACGCAAGTGCAAACTACATAATAAACGCGTTATTGATATTTCTGTGTTGGAATACTTTTTGGAAATATTCTCATTGAAAAATTTAAAGTTGGTGCATATTGTGTGTCATGACAAAACGCAGCGCGCAAATAAATCCAATGGACGGCTGGTGTGTGCGCAATGTCATGAATACAAAATCGTGCAAGAATTAATGGGTGTTAAACAGCAGGATGAAGTGGATGCCGCAAGTTAAAGAATTTATTAGAATAATGTGCTTGTTCAAAGGTAGGAAGTGTTTTATTTAATAAAAGTAGTGTCAGTGTAGAAAATTTGAGAGTGGCCAAATCAGCATGTTTGACGTGAAAATTTACTTCTACGCTTTCACAGCAACTTGCGCTACTTTTCTATAAAACAAGTTTGCATATAAAATGAACTGTACAAACTTAGCTTCCAATTCTGTCTTATTACCTAATTAACTTAAACTACTTACTGACTAAATCAAATTTGCTAGTAAATTCTAACCTATAAATTTTCAAAAAATGATTTATAAATAAATTATTGTACGCTTGAGTGCAATTAAGCGTATACTAATCTAGCAAAATAGTTAAAAAAACATAAATATATATTATAAATAAATAATAAATTAAATAAATTGTTTGCCATGCTTGGCAAGTTACTAAAGATTAAAAGCCAATTAAAAATAAAAAAATAAAAAATAATTAATATAAACGAATATATACTAATATAAACTACAGCATACAATATTCATATGTACAAATATATACAAAAATAAAGTATACAGTATACTAATATAAAATATATTTTAAAGTAATTTAAAAGTCTACCAAAAGCTAAATGCTACACTGCGTAATATATTTACAATATTATAATGGATCGAACTGCTAAAAGTTTTGTGCTTGACAACTACCAAACGTATTTACAAATATCCGTACCAAATTACGTGCTGCAGTTAACAAAAAATCTAAAATTAAGCAATGATCTCTGCAACAACAATAGCAAATGCAACTGAATATATGTATATAAATATATAAATTACTGTTTAGTATATACATACATATAACTTACTATAAAAATAGACTTACTATAAAATAATATGCTGAAATGTAGCTTGTTGCGTAGTTGATATATTAAATGCGTAAATTATAACGCTTTATAGCTTTTAAACACACAAAATTATTGTTGTTATAGTAATGCTATATACCATGTATTGTTGCTATGTAGTCGGCATATTCTACTATGTAGTAGTGTTATTGTTATAGTTGTAATTCTAGTTGAGACTTTCGTAGAGTAGTTGCTGTCAATAATATGCTTGCTGAAAGCGCAATTAATGAGTACGATAATAGTAGTAATTTAGAAGAAAATTAAAAAAAAATAAAAACTATTAAATATTAAAAGAAATATTGAGTTATGCAGGCTGGTCCTGCTAAAAAGTGGAAAAATATATATATAATCATTCAAATTTGAACATAACCTATAAATTGTTGATAACAATACATACAACTGAGCTCAAAATTTAAATAATTTAATAAATTTGAACATAACCTATAAATTGTTGATAACAATACATACAACTGAGCTCAAAAATTAAATAATTTAATAAATTTGAATATAACCTATAATTTGTTGATAACAATACATACAACTGAGCTCAAAATTTAAATAATTTAAGAAATTTGAACATAACCTATAAATTGTTGATAACAATATATACAACTGAGCTCAAAATTTAAATAATTTAAGAAATTTGAACATAACCTATAAATTGTTGATAACAATATATACAACTGAGCTCAAAATTCAAATAATTTAATAAATTTGAACATAACCTATAAATTGTTGATAACAATACATACAACTGAGCTCAAAATTTAAATAATTTAAGAAATTTGAACATAACCTATAAATTGTTGATAACAATATATACAACTGAGCTCAAAATTCAAATAATTTAATAAATTTGAACATAACCTATAAATTGTTGATAACAATACATACAACTGAGCTCAAAATTTAAATAATTTCATAAGTTTGAACATAACCTATGAATTGTTGATAAGAATACATACAACTGAGCTCAAAATTTAAATAATGTGTGCCATAAAATTGTCTGAATTTTATAAATTTTCTTCCTCGTTGCCAATTTTAAGGTTTGATATAGTTTTTGTTGTAAAAACTAAAATAACTCTTACTACCCATAACAAATTTGTCTCAAAAATATATTGTTGGAATTCCCAGAAATGCCAAATGTATAACTATATATTCCAAAAAATAGCATAATTCTTACTAAAATCAAAATCTACAAAAAGATCGATTCAATATTCCAATCCAATATAATCACATTACTGCAAAACTTAGCATATATCTAGGCGCACTCATTTAAAAGTTCAAAATTTGATTTGGTAAATTCCAAAACTGTATACAGTCGCATACTCTGATAATCCTAAAAAATCTGAGAAACCTTAAACTAATTTTCCAGATTTTCGAACACAGAAAAACTTTTTAGAATGCTTCCTGTGTGTCCTAAATACTTGCCGCTCTTTTTCGAAAATTAAAAACAAAATAATAATATATTTAGTTTGAAAAGCTAGAATTTTGAATTTTAGTTACAACAGGTTTTCAATGGTCACCTAACAACTGGTTTCCTCAAGCGAAATACTTCAACTTAAAAATGGTTTTTGAACTGGTTTCAATACCTATAACAAAGCATGTATATGAAGGTGCCAACATCTTATAAAAAGTGTGCACTATTTAAGCAAAAAAATATTTCATTCAAACTAACTACATAATTAATAAATTATATGATTTTTAAGCCTTTCAATGCCTTTACTAACTAAGCAAACTAAATAAAAATCTAAAAAATATAGTTTTAAATATTTTAAATGATTTTTTAAGTATTTAATTTACGGGTAAATCAAATTTTGAAAAAAAAACTATTTCACTATCTAAATTATAGTTTAATCTGAACTATATTATACATATAATATGTAAACTAAAGTTAACAATAAACTGGAAAAAATAACTAACTAGAAAAATTGCAGTTTTCTTGCTTGCAAATGTTTAATTATTAATTTAATTTAGTTTTTTTAATTAATTTGTATTATTAGTAATATAAATAACTAGCTGACCCGGCGAACTTTGTACCGCCTAACAGTCAATGAATGTGGTGTTACAGATAAGCAGAACTTTATTATTTTTTGAAAGCAATACAATGAATACATATAATATTTATAGCGGCCCGGTACATGCTTCGCTTCGTATAAAGTGAAATATTAAATCAAACTCATTTATAAAAAAAAATATATATTTAATTATTTGCTAGCTATCCAAAACATTTGGATAAACAATATTTTTTGTTTTTCCATTTTGAGTATGAATAAACAAACGGCTGGGGGTGCCGACTCTGGAACAGGCAACATAAAGTTGGCCATGTGAAAAACAGGATTCCTCCAAATTCACACCACAAACGTTAAGTGTTTGCCCTTGAGCTTTGTTGATGGACATCGCAAATGATAAACGAACAGGATATTGTAATCGTTTGAATTCAAATGGCATATCAGTTGGAATCATAGGGATACGCGGTATTAAACAAACTTCTCCTTTTGATTTACCAGTTAAGATCGTAGCTTCAATCAAATTTGGCAATAAATTTTTCACTTTCATCTGGTGCCATTACACAGTTTTGGTGGATTAATATTTCGCAATAATATAATCAAAGAACCCACTTTCAGATTCAAGCAATGCGGTGGCATACCAGCCGGTTCTAATGAATTTAAAAATTCAGTTGGATAATTCATTGCCTCATCTTGATTCATAGCACTGTCAATTGATTTATATGTCGTGACTACGCCTGGAAGTTTCGCTTGAATTTGAAAATTAATGTCATTGATATGAATGTTCTTCGGTGCTAAAATGGCGCGTTCTCTCAACCAATCATGGTTTCTGTAATTCTGAAGAATATTTGGAAAAACACATTCAATCAATTCATCTATCGATTTCGTAATTGTACAAAAATTGTTCGGTACAGTGATCAATCCGTTGGTTCTGTCGATTTGTATTTTGCCATCACCAATTTGTAACAATTGTTTTGAAAACTCATGGGCAGCTGGATCATTTTGTAGGTGAATACGCATATTAATGTTCAGTGTCAATTTTTGTACATATCTCCAAAGAACTGATGACTTCAAACAGGCATTAATTTCATCAGCAGGAGTTGACCGAGGAATGACAGGCAATGTTTGTCGAAAATCCCCTGACAGTAATATCAAAGCACCACCAAAAAGTTGTTGGTTACCACGTAAATCTTGCATTGTTCGATTAAATGCTTCTAGTAATTTTTTATTCGCCATTGTACACTCATCCCATAAAATAATTGACGTTAATCGCAGAACTTTTGCCATAGCAGAATTTCTCGAAATATTGCAAGTTGGAGTTTCAATCACCTGTACATTCAATGGCAATTTTAATGCAGAGTGTGCTGTCCGACCACCTTCTAATAATGTAGCAGCAATTCCCGAAGATGCAAGTGCCAATGCAATTTTCTGTTCCGATCGAATAGTGGCTAAAATCAGTGATATAACGAACGTTTTGCCTGTACCACCAGGTGCATCCAAGAAATATAACCCACCTGCATTATTGGAAATGGCTTGCATGATTTTGTCATAGACATGTTTTTGCTGAATATTCATTTTGGTTATATTCGATTGTACAAATAAACGCATATCATTAGAATTGAATTCCTGCTCACGTTGCAATTCACGATCAAATAGATCATGCATGTCACGATTTGGTGCGGTCATACCCAATTGTACTAATGTTTTATTTGCAATCCGTAGACACATATCTTCAATTATTATCAAAGCTTCGTTGTACATTTCCAAAGTTATTAACAAATCAGGATTTCTTGCATGATGACGCATACGAATTAAAATATCTTCTGCAATATTATGTTTATATCTGTTCCATAATTCAAGTGGATTTGATGGCATACATGTTGATAATATAACGGCAAACAGCATTCGTATTTGTTGAGGATGAGCCGAAATAGATGCATCATGATGTGTTGAATCCCAATGAGCATCATCCTCCAACAAATGCAAAAGTTGGCATGCTTCACGGTATGTTTCACACAAATGACCGTTGACTGTTCTCAATTCTTGAAATGATTTTGGGCCATTCACGTTAATTAATAACAATCTCAAATAAAAACACTCAACATTGTTTGGATGTACTGTATATATTCTGCCAATTGCATCTGTTTGGAAAATGCCAGGATGCCCTTGTACTGCTGTTCCTTGTTTACGTCTTTGAAATTTTTTCGAAGACACATTCCATGTGTAATACTGAGGCACTTCAGAATATAATAAAGTTATCGCAAATGTATCAGTTTCGCATAATTTGAAAAAAGCTGTTAACGTAGTTGCTGGTGGTTGCGCTGCTCTTTCCAATAAATTTGCTACATTAAAATAAACACGTTGGCCATTCTCAAGATGTACAGCCAAGTGAACAACCGCAGGATGTCTTTCGTGCATTGGAAATGACATAATCCTCCAGACAGCTTCATTGCTACTAATATAGCGACCCATTTGATACTGAGTAATTTCATCATTTCTATTCTCACCAGCAACACCGAAAATAGCCATATCGCTCCCCTTATTTACATACTTGCAAATATATTTAATGGATTTGACAGAATTACAATATTCCACATTTATATGAGCGTTGAATATTTTCGATAATAATGGACAATACGGAACCACCCAACGATTATCAACTCCAACTTCCTGATTATGCATTCTAATGGTTGCCGTTTTGCCATTATCATTAGGTGATCTACGTCGATACAACGGATATCCGTCATTGCCCGTTATTGTGTCTGAAGTAAATTGCCTTGGGTATCGTTTCGAACACTTTTCATCAATCATACATGGTGAATTCATATTTAGTTCACCGCACGGTCCATGTATCATGTTTTTAACGACAACTTGAAATAACTCAGGATCAGCAGTGTGATTAGGAATTTCAGCTGATATAAGGTTATCGATTTGATCCGGAGTTACTTTATGTACCAGCCAAATTAGTATATGTGCGTGCGGCAATCCCCTTTTCTGCCATTCAATGGAGTACATATGGCAACGTACCTCCCCAAATACATATAATTTCGCAATTAAATCGATAATTGCTTTACATTTTTGCCGAAAAACACGCGCAGTAATGTCATGACGATCGGTTGTCGACTGTCCTGCAAATAAATTGTTTTTGATGTCATCCCACTGCGGATTACATGTAAATGTAATAAACAGATCCGGTCGACCGTATTTTCTTACATAACACATTGCGTCTTGTGCATATTCGTTCATATTCCGTGGGCTACCAATATACGAAGATGGCAATATAGTTAAACGTCCAATGTCATTAATATTAGCATCATTCGCTATCGCATCTTGCAAATGAATATATTGTTCAGATCTTAATTTTGCTTGGTTGAAACGAATAAAATTAAGACGTTCTGTTTCTATTTTGACGTACATATCAACGATGTACTGATGATATAGTTTACGACATCTCAAGATATAATTTTGTTCTTGTGGACGAACCATCAATCGATAAGAATAATAATTCATGGCACTAACTTTTTTCTGTACGTGTAGGCCTTAAAATAAGTGGAAAATGTGACTTAAGAAATTTCTAAAAATGATGAAATGACAACACACTGAAAATATAATTTACCTGTTATTGGATCAATCATTGGTATATTTATATTATAGCCATCGTCACCTTTCCAATGTAATATTTGGTATTGTAATGCGTCATAACTACGATGAAGTTCGGAAACACGTTGCAATTGGTCATTTCTACGATGAAGTATGATATCACGCGATTGAAACTGATCACCACGAATTACTATTGCAACCTCATCAATTGTCGGTGCATTGAATCGCCTTTCATGCTCTCCAAATGGTGTTCTATCAGCCCTTATTACGATTTTGTGATGATCAGAGGGCATACGATCGAGAGCAATTTTGAACATTTGAACTAATGCGTTATGCTGATGGAAAAACCTTTGTAGCTCACAAATAATTTCTCGCCTTGCATTCAAAGCAATTGTACAACGTTGATTCAATTCACGATTTTCATCACCAATAAAATAACTAATGCGTTATGCTGATGGAAAAACCTTTGTAGCTCACAAATAATTTCTCGCCTTGCATTCAAAGCAATTGTACAACGTTGATTCAATTCACGATTTTCATCACCAATAAAATAAATTTGCAAAAATTGATAATCAGCGTCGTGGTATGGCAATAACGAACCAGCTTGATGATAAATTTGGCCCTGAATCTGCAACATGTATGTTTAAATTTTTAAAACTATAGATTGGGACAATCCTGTTTAAGTATTTACCTTAAATGTCGGCATAAAATTATCTCTAATAATGTTAGTAGCACCAAAAGAAGTCATTTGAAAGGCCGAATTGTATTGTTGTATATGACTCAAAAAGTGCTTTGAGTTTTCAGAAGTCCCAAAAATTAATGAAGACAATGGTTCGGGTGGAGTTTCTAATGGTGGCAATCTCACTTTGCCATTAGCACAACACATGCCGGGCGTTTCACCTGGAAATTTAGCCGCATCACAATGTGGACATATTGCGTCCATTATTCCAATATATCCGTACATACTGTAATTAATCTGACTGTTGTAATTAAAAGCAGCACGCATAATTTCAGGTACAATAGATCTATTTCGTGCATTACGTTCACGCTGCGATGCATTAGCTTGTGCTCGTTCAGCTGGAGTCTGTGATCGCCTTTGTAATGCCGTAGCATTTGCACGACGCGTTCGCCGACCTATATTTCCTCGTGTGGGTCGTGGCATTTTTCTTTCATTTAAAAATGAATAAATTAAATTTAAAAAATGCCTACATTGATAATGGTACACCATATGTTTTTTCAAATAAGGATACACATACATTCGTGTAATTCAATTCAACAGTTTAAAACTTACCGTTTTTTGCTCGGATATTCGTTTTGCGCTATATTTTTTTTTTTCACTTATTCACACAAACTTCAATAATTTAAAAAAAAAATTCGATGTCTTTTCAAAGCCAATTTTTTTTTGTCGATCTGCCTGCTACATGTACGTATGTTGATATAAATATAATGCAAGTAAGTTTGTAGGTGGGAATAATATGTATCCTAGTTAAGACGAAAGTTCATAAATTTTGAGAGCGAAAGAGCATAGCTAAGTAGGTAAAAAATCGTTTAGTAAATGATTAAACTATTATTGATGTATGTATTAGAGCTCTTGGTATTCGACTAATCGACTAACCGAATTAACCGAATAGGGCGTTATTCGAATAATAATATTCGGTTTGCACTATTCGGATAGTCGTCAGTCATCGACTATTCGATTAACCGCTCATTTTCGACTATTCGGTTAACCGTTCGTTGTCGACTTTTCGAATAGTGCAAGTTCATTAATTTTCTTATTTTTATTGAAAAAAGTGAAACATTAAAACTAACAAAAAACTCGCTATTTTTTATGACTGTCATACCAAAACTGTTGTTGTTTCACATGCAAAATTAAAATATGACTGATACAACACTGCATGGTATGTTTCTTGAGTTCGCTATTCTATACCCCTACCCACTTGCTGCCGAATTTTTTCGGTTTTTTGCGGCATATGCCTATTACTGCAGTAACCGGTTACTTTTTGGACGAGTGGGTATTCGGTTTTCTGTGAAGAACCGGTTTTTTTGGGTCGGTCAGTGGTCGGTTTTGCTCGTGCCCTTCTGCCCGAACACTTCTCAACCGATTTATACCGCACATTGTATATATCTGGAAAATACGGACATTTATCTGGTTTTGGACTTAGCAAAAGTCGCTATGTTTTTTTTTTCATTTATTCGTTTTTGGAACCGGTTTTTTTGGGACACACTCGTGGCAGTGTGGGCGGTCGGTGGGTGGGGCTTTGGGGCATTTTGGGGCAAAACTTCGACGAGTGGGTATTCGGTTTTCTGTGAAGAACCGGTTTTTTTGGGTCGGTCAGTGGTCG
Organism: Zeugodacus tau; assembly: GCA_031772095.1. Taxonomy (NCBI): domain Eukaryota; kingdom Metazoa; phylum Arthropoda; class Insecta; order Diptera; family Tephritidae; genus Zeugodacus; species Zeugodacus tau. Next base: position 5,028,584 of record CM062651.1, read on the forward strand.
GTTTTGCTCGTGCGCTTCTGCCCGAACACTTCTCAACCGATTTATACCGCACATTGTATATATCTGGAAAATACGGACATTTATCTGGTTTTGGACTTAGCAAAAGTCGCTATGTTTTTTTTTCATTTATTCGAATAGTGACAGTATTACTATTCGATTAACCGTAGTAGAACGACTATTCGAATAGTCGGAACATTGCGACTAACCGAATAGTGCTAACCGGTTAATATTCGTACGAACGGTTACAAACCGGATATTCGAATAATCGGTTTTCAGGTTAATCGAATAATTTTAAGAGCCCTAGTATGTATGTTAATATGTAAACGTATAATCCGCTGGCTAAGTGGGATGAATCTGACCAAACAAATGGGTTTTTGGTGTGTTTTTAAAAATAATTCCACCAAAAATTGAGCGCTATTCAACTTTCCAAGTAGGTACGAGTTAAATAAAAAAAATGTAACATATGTGTGGTGAAATTTTTGAAACATTTTTGCCGATATTTCGAGACCCTAGTCACGGAGCGGCATCAAAAATACTCTATACTATAGAAATCATCAACAGCTTCCATTTGCTACCCATATTGTACTAACACATCCTAGGGTTACCCGGGTCCTTGCCGATATCTCGAGACCCTAGTCACGGAGCGGCATCAAAAATACTCTATACTATAGAAATCACCAACAGCTTCCATTTGCTACCCATATTGTACTAACACATCCTAGGGTTACCCGGGTCCTTGCCGATATCTCGAGACCCTAGTCACGGAGCGGCATCAAAAATACTCTATACTATAGAAATCACCAACAGCTTCCATTTGCTACCCATATTGTACTAACACATCCTAGGGTTACCCGGGTCCACGTTTTGGCCTATTTCTCGAGACCCTAGTCACGGAGCGGCATCAAAAATACTCTATACTATAGAAATCACCAACAGCTTCCATTTGCTACCCATATTGTACTAACACATCCTAGGGTTACCCGGGTCCTTGCCGATATCTCGAGACCCTAGTCACGGAGCGGCATCAAAAATACTCTATACTATAGAAATCACCAACAGCTTCCATTTGCTACCCATATTGTACTAACACATCCTAGGGTTACCCGGGTCCACGTTTTGGCCTATTTCTCGAGACCCTGGTATCCGATTCTTAAAATTTCAAAACACAAACCATCTACTGAATAGTCCAAGCAAAGCCTAAAAATTTGGTTTGGATAGGTGAGCCCGTTCTTGAGTTATAAAGTCACAACGAAAAATGGCATTCATTTTTATATATATAGATAATTAATAAAAAATAATTTTAAATATTTTTTTTTTAATTTTTTATTATTAATACATTTTATTTTATTTTTTAAATTCAAATTTATTAATAATTAATTTAATTTTTTTAAATATTTTTTTTTTGTATTTTTTTATTATTGATTAATTGAATTTACTATTTAAATTAATATTTATTATTCTTCTTCTTCTTGACTGGCGTAGACACCGCTTACGCGGTTATAGCCGAGTCCAAAACAGCGCGCCACGTATCCCTCCTTCTGGCAGTTTGGCGCCAATTGGTTATACCAAGCGAAGCCAGATCCCTCTCCACCTGGTCCTTCCATCGGAGTGGAAGTCTCCCTCTTTCTCGGCTTCCACCAGTGGGTACTGCATCGAATACTTTCAGAGCTGGAGCACTTTCATCTATTCGAACAACATGACCTAGACAGCGTAGCCGCTGTCTTTTTATTCGCTGGACTATGTCTATGTCGTCGAATAACACATACAGCTCATCGTTCCATCGTCTGCGGTATTCGCCGTTGCCAATGTTTAAGGGACCATAAATCTTCCGCAAAACCTTTCTCTCGAAAACTCCTAGTGCCGTCTCATCGGATGTTGACATCGTCCACGCTTCTGCACCGTAAAGTAGGACGGGAATGATGAGAGACTTGTAGAGTTTGGTTTTTGTTCGTCGAGAGAGGACTTTACTTTTCAATTGCCTACTTAGTCCATAGTAGCACCTGTTGGCAAGAGTGATTCTGCGTTGGATTTCCAGGCTGACATTGTTATTGCTGTTAATGCTGGTTCCCAGGTAGACGAAATTATCTACAACTTCAAAGTTATGACTGTCAACAGTAACATGGGAGCCAAGACGCGGACGCGCTGACCGTTTGTTTGACGACAGGAGATATTTCGTCTTGTCCTCGTTCACCACCAGACCCATACACTTCGATATCGTCGGCGTACGCCAGTAGCTGTACACTCTTATAGAAGATTGTACCTTCTCTATTTAGTTCTGCAGCTCGTATTATTTTCCCCAGCATCAGGTTAAAGAAATCACACGAGAGTGAGTCACCTTGTCTGAAACCTCGTCTGGTATCGAACGGCTCGGAGAGGTCCTTCCCGATCCTTACGGAGCTTTTGGTGTTGCTCAACGTCAGCTTACACAGCCGTATTAGTTTTGCGGGGATACCAAATTCAGACATCGCGGCATAAGGCAGCTCGATCCTATTTTCACGGGTCTTCTCTAAAATTTGGCGCATGGTGAATATCTGGTCTGTTGTTGATTTTCCAGGTCTAAAGCCACACTGATAAGGTCCAATCAGTTTGTTGACGGTGGGCTTTAGTCTTTCACACAATACGCTCGACAGAACCTTATACGCGATGTTGAGGAGGCTTATCCCACGGTAATTGGCGCAAATTGTGGGGTCTCCCTTTTTGTGTATTGGGCAGAGTACACTGAGATTCCAATCGTCAGGCATGCTTTCTTCCGACCAAATTCTGCAAAGAAGCTGATGCAAGCACCTTATCAGCTCTTCGCCGCCGTATTTGAATAGCTCGGCCGGTAATCCATCGGCCCCCGCCGCCTTATTGTTTTTCAAGCGGGTAATTGCTATTCGAATTTCTTCACGGTCGGGCAATGGATAATCTGCTCCATCGCCGTCGATTGGGGAATCGGGTTCGCCATCTCCTGGTGTTGCACTTTCACTGCCATTCAGCAGGCTGGAGAAGTGTTCCCTCCACAAACTCAGTATACTCTGGTCATCAATAACTAGATCACCTCTGGGGGTCCTACAGGAGTGCGCTCCGGTCTTGAAACCTTCAGTTAGTCGCCGGATCTTTTCGTAAAATTTTCGAGCACTACCCCTGTCGGCCAGCTTGTCAAGCTCTGCATACTCACGCATTTCGGCCTCTTTCTTTTTTTGTCTGCAAATGCGTCTCGCTTCCCTCTTCAGCTCTCGGTATCTTTCCCATCCCGCTCGTGTTGCGGTCGATCGCAACATTGCGAGGTAGGCAGTCAGTTTTCTCTCCACTGCGAGACGACAATCCTCATCATACCATTAATAATATAAATAATAATTAATAAATAATAAAAAATAATCAATATTTAAATTTTTTTTTCTTTAATTTTTTTTTATTATTAATTAATTAAAACTAAATTGAATAAAAACAATCATCAATTTTTTTTTTTTAATTTTCATATACTTTATTTCATGAAATACATCGCATTAATAAAAATATTACAACACTAAAGAAATTATGAAATTATTTCGTTTTTTGTTTGTTTCAAAAAAATATAAATAAGTTGAATTGCTAATAAAATGTTTAGATAAAGACAATACGCATTATTATGTATGTAGTATGTTGCATAACAAAAATGATGATATAGTCACACCGTTATTGAGTGTTTGAGTAATATTGCCTATGAATTTGTAATTAAAACATTTTTTTTATAATTTTAATTTAATTAATATATAAAATGAACAAATTTCGTTGCACATGCCACAATAATTTGATGAAATAACGCAAAATATGCATAAAATGAAAGACTTAATTACAAAAAATAATTAATAATTAAAATACACAAGTAAATGTATAATTATTAATAAAAAATGAGTTAAGAACAATATAAGAGTGTTAGCGCATTTTTTCGTTGAGTTCTTCTTCTACATTTGCAAGTCGATATATATTTTTTTAAATTAATAAAATATTATGTTTCGTTTAAAAATTGTTTACATTTTTATCTCTTCACTATTCGGCATTCGATAATTTTCGTTACCTTTTTCAACCTGCCTTTGTTTTAATATGTTTTTATATGCTTTGTTTTTGTAGTTGTTGTTTAATTAGTTATCGTTTCGCAAAAATTCAATCGTTATTTCCCCCCTCAGTTAGCGTACAATCGTCAAACATCTTTTGTGCTTACATTTTTAATTGGTTAATATTTCATTATTTTGTAAACTGCCGTTAGTCCCCCAAAAACTCTGCTTATAGTGCTTATAATTATACTTCATCGCCAACTCCAAAGTGTTAATGTCGTCTTACTATGCACTAATGCACTAATGTTGGACAAAAAATATATATAAAAACAAAAGTTTTGATTTTTTTATATTCATTTTTCAAAAATCTATAACCAATTTCTATAAAAATGAGAAATAATTATAGATCTGATTGTCCAGGCCCTGCAATGAAAGTGAGAAAGAAGAAAAAATAAAACAAAAATTAGTTATTTTTCACAAAATATATAAAATAGTATACAAAATATAAATTCAAACATAAAAAGCTTATTTCAAAAAGGTTGGGTAAAATGGCGCGCAGCTTGATATAGATAAAGTGTAGGGGGACAATAACGGTACAGGCGTTATGTGTGCAGCAGCACTACGTTGCGAGCTGTAGCTTGGCACACAGTGACAGTTAGATAAATATAGTCGATGTTGTTGTAATTTGTCACGGAGTTAATGAGAATCTGACAGTTAATTGACAGCTAGTTGACATTTCGTAGGCACTTCGCAATTCGACTATATTTTTACTTATTAAACTTGCTCTGTAGAAATTGTAAAACGGTTGTGGCAGAGTGCTTTATATATTTTTAATTCATTTTATTTATTTTTTATTAGAATTGAATTTTATAAATTCTTTATTTTTCATTAAAAATTTAATATTAAAAAAAAATATTTTTTGTTTTTAAAAATTCAATATTAAAAACAAAACTTGTTTTAATTATTTTATTTATAATTTTTATTTTTATTAATTTAGTTAATTAATTTAATTTAATATTTAAAAAAATATTATTTTTATTTAGAATTTAATTTATAATTTTTTTAATGTATTCAAAAATTTTATTTTTTATTTTTAATCAAAAATTCAATATTAAAAAACAAAAAATTTTATAATTTTTATTTTTATTTTATAATTTTTAATTTTAATTAATAATTAATAATTAAATATTTTACAAAATTTTATATATTTTTAATAAATTTTATTTATTTTTATTAGAATTGAATTTTATAATTTTTTTTTCATAAAAAAAACTTGTTTTAATTATTTTATTTATAATTTATAATTTTTATTTTTTATTAATAATTTAATATTTAAAAAATATTGCTTTTATTTAGAATTTAATTTTTTAATGTAATTAAAAATATAAATATAATATTAAAAATAAAAAATATTATATTTTTAATTAAAAATTCCATATTAAAAAAATATTTTATAATTTTTATTTTTATTTTATAGTTTCTATTTTTATTTTATAATTTTTATTTTTAAATTAGTAATTAAATATTTTACAAAATTTTATATATTTTTAATAAATGAAATTTATATTTTTAATACAAATATTAATTACAATATTTTATTCGAATTTGATTTATAATTTTTTATTTTTATTTAATTAAAAATTCAATATAGAAAAATATATTTTTATTATTATAATTTTTTTTAATTAATAATTTAATATTAAAAAAAATATTTTTTATCAGAATTTTAAGTAATTTTGTTTTATTTATAATTATTAATTTAATATTTTATTATATTTTTAATTAATAATTTTATATTTATAAATTTTTGTATATTTATTGTTTGTTATTGTAGATTTTATGATATAATTTATTTTATATTAACTAAAGTAATTATTTTATTTAATATTTTTTCTTCGTTTTCTTTAATTTTTTTATTAAAATATTTTTCTAGTTATATTTAATAAATTTTATTTATTTTTTAATCTTTTAATTGTTTTATTTTAAAACTATTTTAATTGTATTTACTTAAATTACCGCTATATTTTTCAATTGTATATTAATTGAATAGTACTTTTGAGTGCCACTGTATTATTTCTTCGCCAAAGCATTTTAGGATATACACACATCGTACAGTGGGCAGTGTAAAGCGAAAACGCGCATATAAATATAAGGCGGACAAACAATTTAGCCATCATAAAGTCAAACAAATCAGCAGCGGACACATAAATAAATAGTAACTTTGTATGAGAGAAAACTTCACCTTTTTTTTAATTATAAAATTATTATTTTTTAAATTTAATTTCAAATTTTTTATTTTAATAACATATCTCGTACTTAATATTACCAAACCAAATTTGCCTTCATGTTCAAAAAAAGAATCTCAAACAGTAAAGCCATTCATAGATCAGAGAAGTGTGAATAGAAAACCATTAGAGTTTATTATAAATAATTATATTAGAATTGTTAAAAAAGTAGAATTAGAAGAAAATTAGGCGTTTAATAAAAAAAGTTAATCGGTTTTAGAAGGAAAAAACGTTGAAAATATAATTAAAAAAGAAAACATTTAGAAAACGAACGATCGAACGAGTATTTAATGCGGTTATATTGTATATATCGAGACAGAGTATATAATACAGTGTTTATTTTCAGTTATGAATAGACTAGGAAAATTTTATAAAAAAAGAAAAACTATTCATTCGTTTCGTCGGCAATTCAGTGAGATATTTTGTTCGGTTTTTACAGTTTTGCATTTATTTATTTTCACGCTCAGTAGCCAAAGGTGGAGTTCTTCTCTCCATACAACAACAAAAATTCATTTTATTATGGGTGGATTGCTTTTTCTTTCAAAATAATTACCAAAAGCAATGTGAAAGCTTTTTTCGGTATTAAGCAAAATATTTGCGATAAAATATATAGACAATGACGTTTAAAAATACGAAATATATAAAAATAAGAGAACCCTAAATGCCAATTTAATTGAATTTAAATCGTCACATTAAAGTGTTAATTACAGTACAGTTAGCCAAATAACAATTCAATATTATACAAACCTTCAATTGAAACATAAAATTCCAATATATAAATTTATTTTTTAATTTTTTAATATTTTTTAATTAATTAATTGCAATTAGTAAAATGAATTTGTAGAAGTAGACGATTAATTCAAGATTTTTTATTAATTTAAATTAAAAGCAATTAATTGAAAATTAAAAACGAAAAATGATTTGATGTGTTTCTAATAACGATATGAGTCGACGATTTTTTATGAAATTATATTTTTTAGCAAATTCAGTGAAGAAAAGTAATTCTTATAATTCAATTTATCGCAAATATTTTAGCTTCTTTTGGAAAACATGTTAAATTTAGAACATTAAGCCGGGCGCTGAAGCAGCTTAGCGCGCAAGCTTGTTTTCGTAAGAGAGTCCACAGTTTATTAAAAAAATAAAAAGTCTAGACCGCCCGATAGGTCATAGTTGAATTGAAAATTTATTTTTTCGGAGTATTTATACTAATAATTCACAAGACTGTAGAAAGTGGTAATCTCAAAAAAATTTTGGTAATAACTTGCCAAATTGGCTATTGACGGATTTACATAAATTTTTTACTACTAAAAGTGTGCAGAGGTTAACAAAATTGTTTCACGCTTAAAAGTATGCAACATTTTTTTATTCATTTGGTCAATTAACCATTAATTTAGTCAATTACTAAATTAAGACAATTAAAATTGTTAATTGACTTGTCAAAAGTTTAGTCAATTATTAGTGAATTACTAAATTAATGTAATTAACACTGTTAATTGACTAAACTACGAGTCAATTACTAAATTAAGGCAATTATCATTATTAATTGACTTGTCAAAACTTTAGTCAAATAACACTTGATTTAGTCAATTACTAAATTCAGATAATTAATACTGTAAATTGACTAAATAAAGAGTCAATTATTAAATTAAGCGAATTAACATTGTTAATTAACTAAATTAAGAGTCAATAACTATCCTTTAATCTCAAAGCACGTGTCTCGGAGAGTTCTTAATTTAGTCATTTACTAAATTAAGGCAATTAACATTGTTAATTAACTAAATTAAGAGTCAATTATTAAACTAAGGCAATTAACATTATTAATTGACTTGTCAAAACATTAATCAATTAATAATTAATTTAGTCAATTACTTAATTAAGTCAATCAACACTATTAATCGCCTATATTAAGAGCTGTCTTGAAAGTTTTTATGATTTTTTTTTTCAGATTGCAAGTGGAATTTCTCACGAAAACATTTGGTCGATTAGCACAGGGCACAGGGACGAAAGCCAGCTTTGCAAAAACTAAACTATGCAAAACAAAAATTGGAAAACAAAAAAAAATATTTAGAATTTGAAATGTTTTTTTCTTGTTTTAGGTACCTTAGGATTTTGAATGAGCTTGGCAAAATACTTTTTGTTTCGTAGATGAAGATAATTATTGGATTAACGTTTGTGAACAATTTTGTTTCGCAATTTACAAAAGACTGACGAATTGCTGTTTACGCGCCTTTTTCTTTGCGCTTTATGCGGGTCTGTGAGTGTCTGTATGACTGATTGCGTTTGACCTATAATTTTTACACTTGACTGAGAGGTGGTTGATTGCATGACTTGATTGGATTTAGACGCGTTATAACGTTATTTTCGATATTTGCGCTGTACATATTTACATACATACAAGTAGTAAATGATATCACACTACATATATATAATACATATGTACAAGTGTGTGTATGTATTGGCTGCTTGTATGAAGGCACTGTGGTAACGAACGATCAAACGAACGAATGAACGATTTTTCTTTCTTTTTCCTTTTTTTACTTTCGACATTGTTGTTGCTGTTGTTTTAATTAATTTTTATATTTTTTTTGCTTTTTGCTCGAATTGTTGCGTATTTTACAATTTTTTATTATTTGTTTACAGTTAATTATGCTGATTTTTTTTTTTTTAATTTTGTTGTTTCGGTTTTGTTTTTGTTTTTTAGCAGAAATGAGTGCTTTATGACTGTGTTTATGATTTATGTGACTGTGCTTTATGTTGGATTATTTTGTGCGAGCATGAATGATTCGGCAAAATGCAAAATCTGGTTGGCTAAATGTACAATTCTTCTTACAAAAGTTATTTTTGGTTTTAATAAAAAAAATATATAATTAAACGCTGCTCTCACTCTATGATTATATAAAATATTTAAAATTACTTTTATTTACAAAAAAAATTCAAAGTTGGACGCACCAACTTAATCTTCTTTAATCTTAATCTTCTTCTATTAACTGAGTACAAAAAGGCAGTGTTTGGGTTTGTTGACCTGTGCGAGTTGGTGCTAACACCCAGCTAATAAAAAAAAAAACGATTAACGCTTACAAATTGTTGCTTTGCATTTGCATGCTCATTGCTTACAGCTCAGCTGTCGCAATGAGACACTTTTTTAATAAAATTTTTAACTTTTCAAGTTTTTTTTTATGCCATGCACCACAAGCGCTTTCCTACTTTCACATGAGATTTCCGATTTCAATTCAAATTTTTAATTTGCATCACCGTTATTTGTATTTCCTTACGACTAACACTTTAAACACCTATTTTACTTAAGCATTTACGATTTCCCCCAGTTTTGACGACGCCGCTCCCGCTTTGTATGCGCCGCCACCCACCAATGTACCGCTCGTGTGCGCGCGCTAAACTTTGCGCCAACGACTCACCGAACCTTCGCGTGATTGCGAGAGACAGTCGGGACTTTTGCTATTTCGTGTGAAAATTTCCGGTGATTCGGTTACACGCGCCAAGTCGCGATTTATCGTTTTCGAGCTGAGCACACGTGGACAACGTACGGACCAAGGACTGCGTCGCGGCACATCTTGCAGCGCACGATACGCTTTCGGTGGCATACCGTCCACGGCGCCGTTGGCACGCGACCATGTATCATAGTAGTCGGCGTAGCTTTTGTCGTTCTTGATGTCGTTTGGTGTGGGCGCGGGTGTGGTCTCCACCGATGTATTCTCCAATGAGTCTAGCTCTTCTTCGAGCACACGTTTGGCAGCTGCCTGCAGCTTTTCCATGGGCATTTGACGCAAATGACTGCTATCACGTTTCAATAGCAGACTCTGTACCAATTCGTTGACTAATTTATCGCTGACACTACTATTGCTCGACGGTTGTCCCAGAATGGGTGAGGCTGGACTGTTGGGTGTCGAGGGATTATCCGCGTCGATGCTTGTGTTTTTACGTAGCGGCAAGGAGAGTCGTTCGCGTCGTTGTGTCATGGTTTCGGCATCGGCCAAAGCTTTTGGATTCTGCCGGCGTGTGATGGATACATTGTGTACGATCTTACGACGACTGGGCTTGAAGTGATATTCGTCGGCGAGCTCTTTGCTCAACTTCTCGTCTTCGAGTGGATCGTTGTCATCTTGCAACAGCTTAAATAGTCTGGAATGTGTGGCGGCGCGTTGATAGCTGCTCATTTTACGCAGCTCGGGGAAGCTTTCAGATTCCGTATCGGTTTCGGAGAGTGGTTTATTCATATCCGTAACGCCGGAGTCATCTTCCTCAATTTCCGACTCGGAGCGTTGTGAACTGTTACGTGAAAGCGTGCCTCTGGGCGTGCAGCTCTCTACCGAGAGTGAGTGTGTTTTGATGTCCTCAGTTTTCTTTGCTGTGGTTGGCGATTCCACTGCACCAGTTTCGAAAGCAGATATTCTATCGCGTACTGAAATCTTAACCTCTTCCTTCTTAAGACCCAAATCGGGTAAACCATTTGGTAAACGTTTCCTTTCCACAATCGGCTCAACATAAACTTCGGGTAATGTCTGCTCGAAATTAGTTGGTGTTTTATTGCGCTCTATGCACACTGCAGTGGGATTCAGTTCATTATTTGTCTCTGTAGTTCTATTAGATGTGAGCTCCGCACCAACACTTTTACCTCTTGCCTGATTTGACAACGTTTGTAGACCCGTTTCATTAGAGACGCTGTCGAGCCCAACACTCTTGCCTCTTGTTGTGCACTGTGGCACCGTTGCTTTGTAGAAGTTGTTAACGGCATTTTCAAGGTTTCCTTGTTCATTTGCATTGGTGTTTTCTGTTTCAATAAGCGAGTTTCTATTTGAAGAACGACCTCTTCGTGGTGGTTTCTCAGTGCTCGTCTCCTTCTGTTCGTCAATCGAGGTAGTGAAGAAGGCCATTGCTTTACGGTAATTATTACGTTTGATGTTTGCCTCATCTACCTCTTCAGCGTGTTCGATTTTAGGACTCTCCTCCACCACAGCGTCAGTACTTTCATTGTCGTCGTTGTTGTGTATCCATTGCTCGAGCTCTTGGTATGGCTTAGTGAACTCATTGGTCTCTACCGGTGGCTCCCAAACATTTGCCACAACAGGTTCGTGTAGAGAGGCCACTTCCCAAATGTCACTAGTGCTTTTGTTAACATCTTCAACATTTTCTACTGTTTCTTCCATTGTTTCTTCTTCAATTGGGATCTCATTGAATTGCGCTGCTAAGGCCTTTTCTTCCTCAACAACTGGATCAACGTATTCGGGTTCTTCACCCTTTGCGGCCTCTAATGCTGCCCATAAATCCACATTTACAGTTGGTTCGTCAGGCAGGTTGGCGGGGAAGGGTTTTGGTAATACTTTAGAATACGGCGTTTCATCGACTGAATTGTGGCGTTCACGATTGGCCCAGAAAGATGCAGATTTATAGAAATTAACATCATCCATGTCTTGATTCTTAGCTTCAATTTCTGCCCAGAAATCGATCTCTTCATCGGTATCAACTTCACGTGGCTCTTCGGGGTAGAGTGTGGGATCGTATATATGTTGAGTGGGCTGCGTTGTCTCCGGATCATTTTCAGTATTGGCCCAGAAATCGCTTTCCTCTACAACGGCATGCATTGGGGGAGCCACTACATTGTTGTTTGTTGAATTTAGTTCAGTTGGAGCTACTGTTTCTTTTTCGTTTTCTATGTTAGACCAAAAGTCCACTTCCTCGACAACGGCTGGTGCTGATGGTGCTTCTACATTGTAAGATGTTGATAATGGCTTTGCTGTGTGTGCACTATTCTTATTATTTTCAATATCGGCCCAGAAGTCGACTTCCTCAACAACCGCTTGTGCTGCTGGAGCTTCTACATTGTTAGTTGTTGATAGTTGTTTTGTTGTAATTGCAACATCTTTATTCTTTTCAATGTCGGCCCAGAAGTCGACCTCCTCAACAATGGCATCAGCTGAAGGAGACTCTATCTTGTTGAGAGAGAGTTGAGGAGACTCTTTTGTTGTAGCAATTGTAGCTTTAGCTTTTTCAACGGAAGCCCAGAAGTCTTCTTCGTCTTCCTCTTCCACTGCCGCTTGTACGGAAAGCTTTCTATTTACGTTCGCTTCTTCATACTTGACCTCGTTTTTATCTTCATCAGAATCATCTTCCTCACTCTCGCTAGACGTTTCTTCAACCGGTTCTGATGGAGAAGGTGTATACAGTTCGGCTTGTCGCACAGTTGGAAGAATCTTTGTATATGATTTCATTGTCGTTGGCCTATACATAACCTCACTGATTTCTTTACGCTCGTATCCAGTTGCGACATTGAGTTTGGATTTCTTTTCTGTTGTGTTAGTTTCTTTCGATTTTTCAATTTCTGCCCAAAAGTCGATCTCTTCAGATTCGACTACAGTTTCAACACTGTCCTTAACCTCGGTCATGTCTACAACATTGCCCTTAACTTCAACTTTGACCTTATTTTCAACTTCGACACGTGTCGTGATTTCATCTTGTTTGCTGTCTGTGTTTTCTGAAATTTTCTCCATAATAACATCTTCCGTTTTCGCTTCTTCATGTGTTTTTCTTGTTGCCGCCGCAAATGTGGACCAGAAATTGTCTTTAGCATCAGATAATGCGGCTGGTAATTTTAATTTCGGCACCGGTTTCGGTAAATCATCATCTCTATCAGCCCAAATATCATCCACCTCGGGTTCTGTCTCTGCTGTAGCAGCAACGACAATTTCTTCGTTAACTTTTTCCTCTTTGGGCTCCGCCTTTTCCTTTAACTTGCCCCAATAGTTCGCCGATTGCTCCATCATTTTCTGCGCTTGCAGTTTAGTTGCACGTAGCGTAGCAAAGAAGTCCAAATCGTCTGAGGGTATTACTGGCGTGACCGTTTCCTTCAACTCGGTCGCTTGCTTCTCTTCTTTCTTAGCTATATCTGGTTCCTTTATTTCTTCTTTTATTTGCTCCTGTATAGTATCCTTGCGCTTCTCACTTTTGATTGCCGCTATGTTATTAATCACATCATCCCTGATGGTTTCACCCATAAACTTATTACGCATATTCAATGAAAACGACACTGAAACGTCTTCGTTGCTCGTTGTTGCGCTTGGTGGTTCTGGCGTTGGTAGCTCTTCAATTGGATATGCGGCTGAGACGCGACGTCCGTCGGGCTTACGTTCCATTGAACTAGAACGTGAAGATCCACTCAAGCTTATCGTAACACTTACTTCACAATCGTCATCGTACTCGTAAGTCGCTACCGCTTCATTGTCGGAATCATGTTGTGGTTCCGCAACGACAAACGCAGTGCTGCGCTTACCTTCCGAAGACGTGCTATGACGTCTTTCTTCGATTTGTGATTTCCCGATCTCTACAGTGGCTACATGCTCGTCGTTAAAAGAGAACTTTAATGGTAAACGCACCGTGACCGAGGTCGAGTCCTCCTCAGCGTCCTCATTATCATCATTCTCCTCAATTTGCTGCTCAACAGCGTCATCTCGCTCAACTGTTGTAGCATCACTGGCATTAGAGCCTTCGCGTTGTATAATTGTATTCGGCTTATCGCTGCTATGTTCCATTTCGCTCTCCTCTTCGTAAATGACACTCAGGTTATCATAGTCCATATCATCGTTTTCTTCAATATATTCATCCAACTCAAGTTCCTCAACGACATCTTCCTCATTGTCTTCCTCATCGAAGATATCGCTTTCGCCATCCGCCGTTGTCACATCGTCTTCATCATCCAATTCGTTTATATTTATATTCTTATGCTTGTAGATTTGTATATTTGTAACAGATTTGATCGCTTGCAAACCAGTTGTTTCAACACATTTGGGCGTCACATCAGAATCCTCCTCACTGCTGCTATCTGAGTCCGAACTCACTTCGGTCTCCGAAGCTAAAGTGACAATTCCCACAGGCACCGGCGATGCGTTATCCGTGGGTGATTTCTCGCCGAACTCCTTATCACGCTCGCCGGCATAGTTTTTCTCGACGTCTTTGCTCATATTCAGATTGTGTTCGACAACTTTCGACATATTCGCCAAACGTTGTGTCAAGATATCAAGCACGGAACCCTCACGTTGTTCTCTGCTCATCGCTTGCGGCCGCATTTCATTATCACTGTTGGCGACCTCTTCGATGACGACGGCATCGTTGCGTTTCGGCGGTTCGGGTTTCTCCACCTTTATGTGGTGTTGCAGTATAACCTGTGAGGGCATATCATCGGTGCTGGGCGTAACAATGATGTCGGGCAGCACGCTGCTGGCGCGACTCGATGTCGTGCTCTGACTGTAGCTAGGCGCTACTGGGTAGGGGTATGGATATGGCGGCACATAAGCGGGATATGCGGCGCCAGCGTTAAGATCATGATAAGCATTTTGCGAATCGAATTCATTGGTGGTGTTTTGTGCGTGTGGTGGTTGCATATAAGCAGTGGCGTTATGTGCATGGTGTGGTGGTGGTGGTGGATAAAAGGGATAATAGTAGGGATAGTGTGGGGGATATGCTGGATGAGGTGCGGCATTGCCGCTATTATGTTCGTTAGTTGGTGTTTGTGGTGGTGGCATGTTGTATGTGTATGGCCACGCCGGGTATGCTTCACCGTTAGTCGGTGGCATTGGCGGTGGATACCAGGGGTAAGGGTATGCATAGCCATAGGCCGGGTAAGGATGTTTGGGTATGGGATATGTGCAAGAATCAGAGCTTAGTGATGATATGGAGGATGAGGATGAGGTGGTGGATGGTGCATGTGTTGTGCTGTGTGTATATGGAATTTCGTATGTGCCTTCATTATTATATTCATTCACATTTTCATTAAAATTTGTATTAAAAATATTTTTGCTTTGATTTTCATTGGCTTTCAAATGGTTTTCGTTCAATTCAACACAATCTGTGGCTGCCAACTCGGCTAAAATATTTTTTGTTATTTTTTTTCAATTTTTTGGGGGGAAAATTTTTAAGTCAAGTGAATGGAAAGAAATAGAAAGAAGAAATAAAAAATAGTATAATTAACATAATGAATGCTAAATAAATAAATGCGTAAAAATGTACCGATTTTGTAGGTTTTTGTTTTCGATTTGTAACATTAAAAATAATCTACAAACAAATGTATGAGATTAACGTGTGGGTTTATGGCTTGTATGTGCGTGTGATTGATTGAGGTGAATTCGTAATGAATTTTGGGTAATTAAATAACTAATGCATACACGAAAAAGATCTAAAAATATAAACCATTTAGGGGTATAGCAAGTGTTTAATATATTATTTTTAAATGAAATAAAAAATATTTTTTTTAATAAATAAAATAAGAAAAATATCTCTCTTGTTAATTTGTAAAAATATTTACGTATAATATTTAAACATGCACACATTAATTACTTTAATTTTAATATTATTATTTTTTTAATTTAATTTAATTAGTGAAAAAAATATTTATTATTTATTTTATTATTTATTTAGGATTTTATGTTAACTGTTGAACTTTTTCATTAATAATTAATATATGTAGGATATTATACAACCCAAATGGATTAGTTTTAGATTTTTTTGCATATGAAATAACAATATAATAGATTAATAAAAACTGTAATGCATAAATATAAATTACAAACGTTCGAAAAGTAAGCGTTTCATTTCCTACAAATAACTATAAGGCACATCAAAGGTGTCATATCGAGTAATATATATATTTATTAAATTAAATAATAATTTATTGCAAAAAAAGGTGAAATTTCTCTTCAACTCATAAAAATTCTGAACAATAATATATATTATTAATAAAAATAAATAAATATATTAATAAAAGTTTAGTGCTAAATAGTTAGTGTGTCTTCTTTGTATTATATATATTTTTTGGATTTATGTGCATGTATATGTATTTCTGGAAAGGTTTATGTAATTAAAAATATGTTTGTAATTTATTTATAAATGTTTGCTTTTTAAGTTTTTGCTGTTCAGAAATATTTTTTTTTTTTTTGTATCAGCAGATGAGGTCTTCAGAATACTTTTCTTGAGTCTTTGAGAATATTTTTCAATAAAGAATTGTACTGTTAAAAGTTACATGTCCTGCTTTCGGGATTACGTGATGTCAAACACGATTTTCGTGACTGAAATCCAGCAAGAAAATGTCTGAAGTATGATATGAGCTCTCAATACTCATATTATTTTAACTGCTATGGAAGGGAGTTTCTAAGCACTCTCTGCAGTTCGACTAGGAAAATCCAATCAATTTGATTATTTTAAATCAAAAATTGAAAAATAAAAAATTGCATGCTATATATTCGGGATATCGAATTTTTAATCCCGATATTTCGAGACTCAAAGAGTGTCCGAAATTCTTTATCACAATTGAGAAATAAAAATTGCATGCCTTATATTCAGGATGCCGAAATTTTTTTCCGCAATTCTTTATCACAATTGAAAAGTAAAAATTGCATGCCTTATATTCGCGATCCCGAAATTTTTGTCCCGATATTTCGGGACTTAAAGACTATCCGGTATTCTTTATCACAATTATAATATAAAAATTGCATACCGAAATGTTAATCCCGATATTTCAGGACAAAAACTTTTAACGACTTTAATTCATAACTCAGGCAGTCGTTTCTTGAGAATGTGTTATGGTTTGGACGTTGAATACCCGATATATAGTTGCACTGCTTAAGTATATACGGACCAAATGGAAAACGGAAGCCGAATCCTCAAGGTAACCGAGAATTTCCTGGTTTTTGCTATCTTATATTCGCTGACCCGAAATTTTAGTCCCGATATTTCGGGACTTGAAGAGTATCCAGGGTTATTTAATTGGTTTCGAAATTGAAAACACGATATAGTAAATTTACACTGTTTGACCGTATCCAGACCAAACCAAAACCCAAAAGGGCGAACCCTCAAAGAACTCTATTGGATTTTAGTGTCTTAAGACGTAAAAAATTGCGCACAAATGCTAATCTACCGAAGAGACCCAAAGTTTTGAATTTTTTTTGGTACGCCTGCCTTGTGACGAAGCCTCATCTACCGATCTGCAAGTCTTGTAGTTAGCATATGTTATTCACAGTTGACACAAACATTTAATGAATCAATTAGTTAACTAAATCAGTTATTTTTTTTATTAAAATTATAAATCTATTATCGATAAATTATTGAACATTTGACGGTGACCGTGTAAAAAACTTACCAGCATTTTCCGGTGTTGTCATCGCTTGTAAAATTTTAAACGATCGACTTGGTATTGCGCTACCGGTATATTTTTTCGGTTCGGGTACTTGTTGTTCACTGGGGTGGACGTATGGTTGTGGCATGTCTAAAATAATGATTTTAATATTATTAAATACTCAAAATCAGAAAAGTTATACACAAGTAGATATATCGTTAACAAACTACTACACTACAGTCCAAGAAGCTTGCAATAAGCTCACCATTGAAATTGTTGTAAATGGTGTGCTGCTGTGAGCTTTTTAAAGTATTACCTAAAAGAAAAGAAATTTAAGATTCACATAAATTTATGTTTTTAAACAGTGAAGGAGTAAAAAAAGGGTAAAATTTTGTAGGAATTATGTAGGTGTAAAAATGTGTGCTCTGGTGTAAATGTGTTTTGTGTAGTTGTGGTGTGCGTGTTAAAAATATTAATGTGCTTTCATTAAAAAAGCTACAAATTTCCATTCACCAAAAAAAATCATTAATAAATTTTATGTAGCTTAAACCAAAGGAAGCTTAATTAAGGAGGTAACAAGTGTTTATAATTTTTTTTTAATTTTACTTCAGTAGTAAAAAAGTAGTTAACTCAGAAAACCGAAAGCTTTTTGAACAACAGCGCGTTAAAAAGCTTTGCAGCAATCAAAAGAGCTAAATTGTATATATAAAAGCCAATTATACTTGCTATACCTTCCTGTTAAGACTTCCTTCTAAATTATTTAATTATTATTTTATTTATTATATTTACAAAGTTATGTTGGTATTGGAGTCCGCAATATTTTAAAAGTTTTCAAAGTCGAGCTTTTATTTAACTATTTACAAAAGTTTTCAACTCTAACTAAAACTCTACTGAAGTAGCTTTAAAACTACCACTCAAGTTTCCACTTTTTCTCTTTGTACATTTACTGCTCAACAACATCTTTAACGGTACCAATATTCCCTGTCCTTTTTAAGCTTTTGCAGGGTTGTAACCCACCTTGATTCCATGCCTGTGGCGATTGTGACTGTTGCTGTTGCTGCTGCAGTGGTTCGGTTGCGATTTGCATGCGTCTCATTTGCTCCACATTCGGTTGTTGACGCGCCTGTTGGGCGCTCATTTGTCTCGCGTATTGGGGTCGTTGTAATTGTGGCTCTACTTCGATAGTGCTTTCCGTTTTCCTATCATCACCGCTACCGTCGTCAATAGTGTCAGTGATTTTTTGCAAAATTCTAAAGGATTTCGATTGTATGGGTGACGAGCGTGGATCGCTAGAAGAAGTGGGCGAGTTGCTGGTTAGATGTTTTAGTGATGATGTCGATTAGTAGCGCAATTTTGTTGATTAGTAGTAAAAAAATAGACTTAGTAGTCGAACAGAAGCAATGCTGCGATTAGGTGACAAAGAATCGTGCGGTGTGTGTCTAAGTTAACTGTGTTTTTGATAGTTACATATGTATATATATGTATGTGCTCATCGAAGGCTTCTACAAGTTTTAAGTATACCTAGTACTGTTTGGAATATCCAACTTTCTTACATTAGCAAAAAAAACATAGAATAAAGCTTAATAAAGCTTTAAAAAGCTGTAAAAAGCTTTCAAGATGAGCTTTTAAAAGTTTTCACTCAAAGCATGGCATTTACCAATAATTTAAACTAGTTCGAATTTTTACAGTTTTACACCAATTTCTAATATTCCTCAAAAAGCTCAAAGCTAAAGAAAAAAAAAAACATTAATTTCAATTAAATTTCTTATTTAAATCTTATTAAGTACATTTGATTCAAATTACTTTTTAGTGACTACTCTTTTTTGATTTTCAATGAAAGCTTGGTACTTTAAAAGCTTTTGAGACATATTGCCTTTATTATTGAGTCTTGTTGGTTTTCAAGAAACCAAAAGTAAACAAAAATATTCAAAGCTTTAAAAGCTCAAAAAGCTTTCTGGGATAAAAAAAATTGCACTGAGACTCTATTATTACTTTCTTGAAAATATGAACATTGACTTTTGTGGAGTTTTGAAATAAATAATATGAAATTATTACAGTGAGCTTTTCGGAAGCTTTTTTGATTAGAATGTAATTGCATGAATAGCGGATGAGTATAAAGTTTTAAAAATTAAATTTAGAATACTAATGAAATTTACAAGTTGTCTGGACTGGGTGGAAATGTAATTGTTGGTTGAATTGCATTTCTGAAGAGAGGAATTGGTATTATAATCCTGTAATTCAAAAACAACGAACGTCAAAAATATATAGAAATTTCGTATAACTTTTGTAAGAACCCATTTTAGGAACAAACAGTGCCAGAAAAGAATGAAAAAACTCTGATGCTGAAGTTATTGAAATTTTCGGTGAAGTTAAGGATTAAAATATGATTTTTAAGTCATTTTAAATACTGTGATTATTTTGTGAATTTAAACTGTCTAAAAAGTGTTTACTCTAACATTTCTTCATGCTAAACAGTAACAACACTGGCACGTGACATAGGACTCAAGTTACATACAATTTTTACATCTCACACGCTACCTGAGACGATTCATTCTGTACCGTATTTCCGCCTCAAGTGGACAATCGTAAACTACCAGATTGTAGTTTTCACTTGATCACCATTTTAGCAGAGGCAACAAAAAAATATAACAAAACAAAAAAGAAAAGAATGTTAATAAAAAAGCGTAAAGTTAGTGAAAGCTTTCTTAAAATATGGTTTGGTTTACTCGAAAACTCGTATGAAAAGAATATATGGAAATGTGCGTGCCATCGAAACAATGAACTAACTGAGCCGATCAAATCGTAAAAAAGAAACGAACTTCAAATTGTGAGCTTTTACGCAAAGCTTTCACAAGGCAATAGCTTACACACTTACTTTTGCAAAACGATTGGTGATGGTGAAATGGGGCCACGTGTGCCCTCACTCTCCATAGCGATGGGTATGATGCGTGAGCGATTAGCATTGCCGCCAGCGCCATTATTGTTATTCGTATATTGCTGTTGTTGTTGCACAATGCGTGGTGCATTCAATTGCTGTGTTGGTGACATCACGCGCTGTCCCGTTGGCTGCTGAACGCCAGCCGATTGTGGGAAATTGTTGTAACCTTGATCAACGAATTGATTTGGCGAACGTACCACATAGGCATTCGGTGCTGTATGTGTGTGGAGATTTTGGGTGAAAAACGAGAATTTTATAAGCTTTGCGAGTGGTTACTTACCAGCAGTGACGCCACCATAGCTGACATTGAAATTCGGCTGCTGCTGCGATGTATTCGTCGGTGTCTGCTCCAATTGGATGGGAATAATGCGTTCCTGTGATGAAGAAGAAGTAATTTTTTTGTCAAAATAAATATGTCCCATTAATCCAGCGTATGTCACTCACCCTTGGACCAGTTTGTTGAGCTGCCGCATTGTTAGGATTAGCATTAGCGTTGGCATTGATTTGCAAGCGTAAGCCGCCAGTGCTGCCAATGCCATGACTGCCGAAATTCGTTGGTGCGGCTGCAGCAAAGCCGTTACCTTGCTCGGGCTGATAGCCGTAGAGCTGAGTTTGTTGTTGTGGCTGCTGTTGATAGTACGATGGCTGCTGCTGCTGCTGTTGTTGTTGTTGCAACTGTGGTGGCGGCGGAGACTTCATGCGATTCAACGACGATGGCACCACATTGCCATTCTCCTCGGGACGTGCCCATTCTGGTTGGTCGTTTGCTTTCGGTTTGGTGCTCAACCAAGGCACAGTGGAGCGCAAAGGTTGCGCTTGCTGTTGTTGTTGCTGCTGTGGTGCTTGTTGTTGTTGCGGTATTTGACGAATTGGTGATTCGCGTGCTTGCTGTTGCTGTTGTTGCTGAAATTGACGCACAACATTGGGCGCCTGTGGCTCAGTGGTTGGAGCCAATGGTGCAATATAGAGTGAGCCGACATTGGTCTGAAATGAATTCGAGGTGTAACGGTAAATTATATTACTATGAAATTGTCGAAAATAAGTTTAAAAGAGGTAAAATTCATGTTGTTGTTCTACTGTTGTCGAATGGCTTCCATATTCTGGGTTTTTCTAAAGGTACCTTTAAAATTCGACACGGACCAACAATATTGAATACCGAAAGCAGGTTTAATTATTTCGAGAGCTTTTTTAGGGATTGTAGGCTACTACAGTCTCGATGAGATCGGTCTTTTCTTCAATAGCTGTGTCGATGAGATCACGTTTTTCTTTGTTAGGTCTTAAATCAATCTACACAGTTCCAAAAGTTTTTGTGAAGACCTTTTAGTTCCAAAAAGAGGTTTTTGTTAGAAGATTTTCGAACTTATAAACACATTCAGTTCTAAGACATGATCAGGTCCGGTTCTGTATTAAGAAATTAAAATAAAACAAAGGTCCCCAGTAACCCCCAAACGAATGCACGTTAGTCACGCACCGAAGCACTCAACGTTTATCAGTTAACGTGCGCTTCAAGCAAAAGAAAGTGAAGGTTGTATGACTCAATTTAATTGGAACAGATGATGTGTAACATTGACATTGAGATTAAAAATATTTCTTTAATGAACCAGCGAAGAATCAATGAATTCAATTTTCGTATAAAAAGGCACGTACGAAAGTATTCAAAGTGACAATTGTCATAAAACCATCACATCAATGCAAGCAATAATTTGTGACAACTACACAGAAGTGCACATGAGCTTTAATTAAAAATTGTTATGAAGCATCCAAAAATACAATTTCAATTTCCTAATGAAATTATTGTCAAATGAATTTACAACAGCTGTGTAGCTGTACACTTTATGACTAAAAGCAAAACAAAAGCATAAAAATGTGTGCAAAAAAACTTTAATATTCTTTAATTAGAATTTACATTTAATATACACGCACATAGTATAAATGAAAACAACGCGCCATTGATAAAAATAGATGCTTCCGCAAGTTTTGCATTTGAAGACGCATGAATATGTTTTCATAAATGTAGTACATCTGTATGTAATTTAATATTATTTTCTGACAATAATTGCGGTATTTCTTGTTTGAAAGCTCACTGTTGTGCTTTAATAATATTTTCTCCAAGTTTCTAGAGTTTCAGGGAGCTTTATAATAGAAAAAACTTTAATTATATTTTCTCGAAGTTTCAGAGTTTCAGGGAGTTTTAATAAAAAAAGCTTTAATTATATTGTCTCGAAGTTTCTAGAGTTTTAGGGAGCTTTTTAATAGAAAAATCTTTAATTATATTTTCTCGAAGTTTCTAAAGTTTAAGGGAGCTTTATAATAGAAAGAGCTGTAATAATATTTTCTCCAGGTTTCTAAGAGTCTCAGAGAGCTTAATAATTGAAAAAGCTTTAATTATATTTTCTCGAAGTTTCTAGAATTTCAGGGAGCTTTATAATAGAAAAAGCTTTAATTATATTTTCTCGAAGTTTCTAGAATTTCAGGGAGCTTTATAAGAGAAAGAGCTTTAATAATATTTTCTCGAAGTTTCTAGAGTTTCAGACAGCTTTATAATAGAAAAAGCTTTAATAATATTTTCTCGAAGTTTCTAGAGTTTCCAAAGCTTTCTAAATATTAAAAAAATTGAAATTTTATAATAACTTCAATTAAACATTGCGATATTATAATTTCAGTCTAAATATTTTATTATTATAAAGATATAAGAGTATTTTTTCAACTTAGCAAGGAACGCTAAGTTCTGAGCCATGGCTTTCTGAGTTTTTCGCAAAGCAAAAATATATGTAGATTCTTTTTGTACTTGGTACAAATATTGCTTATGGATCGATCCAACATTAAACTTATATATACGAAGTGTGATAAAAATATAACGGGATTTTTCCTATTTTGAATAAAGTATATATTCAAAAAACTTAAGAATTGAACTTTTTAACAATTGTAAATTTTAAAATTCCCATTATTTCTTGAACACAACTCGTATCTTATAATTCCAAATATAGTAGAGCTTTTTCTATCTTTGTGGGAAGCTTTAAGCACTAAACTATACTTTTGAAAGCTTTTTGAATTGAAGATCTTATATGTCTGGAGTTTTTCTGCACTTAGTAGTAGTAATTTAGCTTTTGGATCACCCCATATACATATACAAAAGTTTTCTTTAGAAGCACCATTTCTTTTAATATTTCAAAGCTCTCTATGAATTTGTTCTACGACGTCGCTAACAAATTCCCGAATCGTACTTTTATGTTTTATGATTTCACTTACCGGCTTGGGACCCTGATAGGCTGAAGCTGGTTGAGCCTGCTGTTGTTGTTGCTGTTGTGGCGACACATTGTTATATATCGCAGTCGATTGTGGTTGCTGTTGTTGCGTCGGTGTACGTTGAGTGCGCCATGGCACAGTTTGTGCCGTTGGCTGTGAGTTGGGAGAGTTGTTGGCTGATGTTGCCGGTACTGTAGCGGCTACAGCGCCGCTTGGTGATGAAGTATACAGCTTTGTAGGTTGCTGTTGCTGTGCTAGCGGTGATATAGCTGGTGGAGCGCGTTGTTGTTGCGGCAGCTGCTGCTGTGCTTGTTGTTGTTGTACACCACCATATCTGAAGGGACTATCGGTGGCGCGTTGTGGCGGTGTGCCAGTCTCTGCGCGTGGACTATCCGTTTGACGCGTGTAGACATTAACACTTGGCGATTGTGGTGGTGCAACGCTACGGAACTCGGGGCGTGGCGATTGTTGTTGCTGCTGTTGTGATGGCGATGAAGCCGACAAGGGTGGTGTGTTGTTGTTATATTGTGGCTGTTGCTGCTGCTGCAGCGGCTGATAGGATGGTGAGTATGTAGGCTGAGGTGGTGTGTATTGTTGTTGTTGTTGAGCGGAGTTGTTGCTATTATAGTTTAGTTCAGGTTGTTGGGTAGTCGTTGTTGGTTTCTTGTAACCTGTTGTGCGATTGAGAAATAAATGTTAGATACAAGTGTTGAGAAAAAGTAATAAATATTTTAAGGTTAGTTTCCGGAAACATTAGATTTTTTGGTATAAGTTAGCGTGTGATTCGTGAGAGTTAGTGGCGCCAGCACCAATTAAAGAGTTAGTATACCTAGTTGGTTTGCTGAAATATTAATTAGTAGTAAACTTTATAAACTGTTCCAGAATGGGGTATCAATGTGTGTACCAGGACCATATAAGTATTAAAAGACCCCAAACCACAACATGAAATATTTGATTATATTAAGATGTCAAAGGTCAAGTGATGCTTCCATAAACCCTTTTGCTTATGTGGAATAACTCTTAACCGTTGCAAAAACCACCAAGAAAAAAGAGGACCAAGGTTAAACCCATACAAAGCGTTGATGTGTATTGATGAAGTGATGAACCGTAAAATATAGCATTTCGCGCATATTTCTACGCGCATTTCTCACCATCGACATGTTCGTTGGCATCGTTGTTGTTGTTGTTCACATTGTTGTTGTTGTTAAGACTGACTGGTGCTGGCTCACCGTAACCGGCGCCGACGGCATTGCCATTAGCACCGGTATTCGGTGAACTAGCCCGATCATTTTCACCCACCATGGGCGATTTGGAACGATCGCGCACATACTCATCCTTCCAGAAGGTATTCTTCTCCACCGGCGGTGGTACTTTGCGCAATGCCGCCATTGGATTTGACGGTATTTTGATCTCGGGTCGGAAACCCAATGGTGGCGGTTCGAAACGTTGCGGTGTGGGCGACTTGCGTTGCGCGTTGGGCGAACCGGGCGCACTACCCGGTCCACCGCCATTCTGTGGTGGTGCTAATGTATTGGAGGAGCTAGGTGGTGGTGGTGGTGGCGGTGCCGATGTGCCATTCAATTTCTTACCCGCTACTCCGAGTGGCGCTGCTGGTGGTGGTGGCGGCGGTGGCAACACCTGAAACGGCATACCCATGCCGGCGGCACCGATTTGAGAGGCAGCACTGCCGCCCGGCGATTGCGGCTGTGTCGGTCTGTTCTGTTGTGATGCACCGGTGGCGCCCTCGGCCTGTGCGTTGCGCGCCAATCGCTTTGCCATGCGCTCCGATTTGATTTGTGAGAGATCAATGCCGCCCGGTGTGTAGGTGAAGGGTTTCTTGTCTTTTGTCACCATTGCATTCTGAACGCAAGCGGGCGCTTCGTAGCCCCGTTGTGCGGAGCCGCCATACCTGCGAATGGGAAGGAGGAACAGATATTTTATAATTAGTATAAAGAGTATGAAATTTCAAAATAAATAATACAAAACAAAAATAAATAAATATCTTATCCTAAATATGTGCCCGCGAATGCCACTTTGATTAATTTTTTCCGCAAACAAACTATAAATTATAAGTTTTTAATCTCTGAATGTGAAGTAAAAATAAATGATATTTGAACGCACTGCGTTCGTTGACGTCATAAAACAATTCTAAAATATGCGCACACGCAAATCGTTTATATTCTTTTATAATACGCTGCTCTACAGCTGACGCGTGAACTGTCAATTCTACAATATTTGTGCCAACTATTTTTTTTTACGAATTCGCTGAAATGAAATTTTCGCAAAGGAATTATCAGCAAGCTTGGCTAAAAAGCGCAAACACGTGCGGTACCGACTGATGAGTTGGTGATTTCATTTATTTTTGTTTTTGATTTTTTTTCGGTATTTGTTGTTTTGATGAACTGCAGACTTCTGAAATGTTATGTTGTTGGTGTTAAAACCCAGTATTTTGTATTGTATTGTTTTTTGTATTTATAAAATACATGAAAATGTTTAGCGACTTTATCTGGTTATCTGACGCATTCTAACCAGACGACATGCATTTAATGGCTTTTTGACATGCTTGACATGGAAACTAATGCCATATGTTTGCGGTTTTAAAAGCATAATTTTGAAAGATTGCAGTTTTTTGAAAAGTTGCTGTTTTTGAAGTGGTTTAAATTTCCATGATTAGTGTATAATTAGCTGTTATATTTTCTCTTAGTGTTTAGCAGAGACACTCTTCACATTTGTGTTGTGCGAGGTATGTTAAAAAAATAACGGGAATTTTTGTTTTTTGAAAAAAAAAAAAAAGATCATTCGTCTACAATAATGTTGTCAAATTTAAAATAGTCCCCATGCGATATCATGCACTTATGCATCAATCATCTCAAACGCCCGATGTTTGGTATAGCCTTCCATCTATACTTGTAAAATAACGTCCCTTTGAGGTTCTCTTTAGTAAATTGGAAATATGAAAAAGTCACACGGACTCATGTCTGGTGAATATGGAAACTGGGGCATCGTTACAGTATTATTTTTGGACTGGTGAATATGGTGACTAGGGCATCGTTGCAGTATTATTTTTTGGACAGAGAATTCACGAACAACTTTCTTCTTTCGTTTTAATAAACGGGAATCCGCAAGCTCGTAAAAACAGTTTCAAAAACCACAGCGGCTGTTATTGACAAAGAAAGCAATGAATACAGCTGAAAAGTTCTTCGTATTTCGAATTCTGATAAATAAAAGCAGATAAAAGTTGGATCCGAAGGATGAATAGAGTTTTATAAGAAATTATAGAGCTATTCCTATCAGAGAATATTATTTTGGACGGTATTCTTGGATGTCTTCTTCTTTAATTAAAGAATATACAATAAAATTGTAGTTTACACTTCCTGGAACTTGTTCTGTTCCCGTTCATGGGAGGTTAAACCATCCCATGGTCATGGTATGTCATTTTTGAAAATGAGAAGATAGCAAAGCTTTTAAAAAAGCTTATTTCAAATCAATTTAACCCAGTATAATTATTGCCGGTTTAATATAAGCCAACTCAGATTACATCTGAGCCACCACAACACCAAATAACCAAAATATTTACACCCAACTGATTGCTTGTTTACCTTTTGCTCTAATTGGCAATTTGTTAATTTCGAAAAATCGACTTCAGATCTTACTAAAATATATAAAAAATAGTTTTTTCTTGTAACTAACTGTTGCAAATCAAGTATTGCGGTGGCGCTTATACAGCCCTGAAGACCACTACAACTAAAACAGTTGTGCGACAATTTGAATTACCATAAGATTATAGCAAGACAGGTAATGCGAGCGATTAAAAATTATCTGTATGGAAATTAATTGCAATGACATTAAGAAATCGTTGAAAACCGCTAACCGCAAAAGCGGCAATTTTAATACAAATGTTAAGGTTCTTCGGCGTCATATGTGTATGTAGGTATGTAAATGAGTGAACTAAAAAAAATAGTTTTTTATAGGTTTAAACCGAGCAATATTCTTTAATTATATATTCATGAATATATATAATGCGAGATACATATTAATAAAACTATTTATTGAAAAAATAATGGATTTTCTACTAATGTAGAGGTTTTTTTGAGGTTAGGATTTTCATGCATTAGTATTTGACAGATCACGTGGGATTTCAGACATGGTGTCAAAGAGAAAGATGCTCAGTATGCTTTGACATTTCATCATGAATAGACTTACTAACGAGCAACGCTTGCAAATCATTGAATTTTATTACCAAAATCAGTGTTCGGTTCGAAATGTGTTTCGCGCTTTACGTCCGATTTATGGTCTACATAATCGACCAAGTGAGCAAACAATTAATGCGATTGTGACCAAGTTTCGCACTCAGTTTACTTTATTGGACATTAAACCAACCACACGAATGCGTACAGTGCGTACAGAAGAGAATATTGCGTCTGTTTCTGAGAGTGTGGCTGAAGACCGTGAAATGTCGATTCGTCGCCGTTCGCAGCAATTGGGTTTGTGTTATTCGACCACATGGAAGATTTTACGCAAAGATCTTGGTGTAAAACCGTATAAAATACAGCTCGTGCAAGAACTGAAGCCGAACGATCTGCCACAACGTCGAATTTTCAGTGAATGGGCCCTAGAAAAGTTGGCAGAAAATCCGCTTTTTTATCGACAAATTTTGTTCAGCGATGAGGCTCATTTCTGGTTGAATGGCTACGTAAATAAGCAAAATTGCCGCATTCGGGGTGAAGAGCAACCAGAAGCCGTTCAAGAACTGCCCATGCATCCCGAAAAATGCACTGTTTGGTGTGGTTTGTACGCTGGTGGAATCATTGGACCGTATTTTTTCAAAGATGCTGTTGGACGCAACGTTACGGTGAATGGCGATCGCTATCGTTCGATGCTAACAAACTTTTTGTTGCCAAAAATGGAAGAACTGAACTTGGTTGACATGTGGTTTCAACAAGATGGCGCTACATGCCACACAGCTCGCGATTCTATGGCCATTTTGAGGGAAAACTTCGGAGAACAATTCATCTCAAGAAATGGACCCGTAAGTTGGCCACCAAGATCATGCGATTTAACGCCTTTAGACTATTTTTTGTGGGGCTACGTCAAGTCTAAAGTCTACAGAAATAAGCCAGCAACTATTCCAGCTTTGGAAGACAACATTTCCGAAGAAATTCGGGCTATTCCGGCCGAAATGCTCGAAAAAGTTGCCCAAAATTGGACTTTCCGAATGGACCACCTAAGACGCAGCCGCGGTCAACATTTAAATGAAATTATCTTCAAAAAGTAAATGTCATGAACCAATCTAACGTTTCAAATAAAGAACCGATGAGATTTTGCAAATTTTATGCGTTTTTTTTTTAAAAAAAGTTATCAAGCTCTTAAAAAATCACCCTTTAGTTTATATGTAAGACTGATGATAGAAAAATAACAATAATAATATGAAAAAATAATATACTTCAAAGTGGTATTGTGATGAAAAAAATTAATTTTTATTAAAAAAAATAAATTCGAAAAAAATACTTCAAACAATTTTTTTTTTGTTTTTTTACTAAAATTTAAGTATTAAATATTTCAAACTATTTATTTAATAATTAAGTAATATTTATTAGTAAGATAACTAAGAAAATATAATTTGACGTCATACACTTCAACTACGCCATAATAAATGACATATAAACAATTCAATGTCATAATAATGTCCAACTATAGGCAATTATATTGCGCTGCCTCAAAAATACATGATAAATAATCCTGAACGAGTTTGCGCTCATAATTCAAACGCTAATATAACTATATACTCGTACATATCTTAATTCCACTGTGGAAATTGCATGAATCAAACAAGTTCCGCGCCCATTTATGGCTGTTTTGCGATATGATTTGACAGGTGTCACTGTAGATAGTGTGGTGTACTGGGTATTTCCCGTTCGTACGTGAAGTATGGTAGTTATTTCGTTAATCAAACGGGAGCCGTTTGGCGTACAGATATGGCAGCATGAATTTTATTTTATGCATATACATACAGTTGTGTGCATGCAATTATGGTATTTTTCCAATAAATTAAATATGAAAATAATATAAATAATTGGAGAAAAAATGCCAACTTTGTGTGTTGTTGAACTTGAACTAACGAAATAAGGAAGTTGCGTTAAGGCGTTGTGGCATAGACATGGCACGCACTATAATTGGTGTTATGCGTTGTGGTGTTGTGCTTATGTTACGTTATGTCAAATAATATTTTCGTTGTTTTGATCACGATCACATAACAAATGTTTATAAATTATGTTAAAGTGTTAAAATTATTACTTTAGTTAAATTATTCCTAAGAGAGTTGAACTCTTTTGTTTTCATGAATACAAAAAATATCCAAAAATAATAAAATCTTTTCTATAAGTAGTTTTTAAATTATTTTTTATTTCCACTTAATTTTCATAATTAAGACAATGTTTCATTTTGTTAATTTTTTCCTTTTAAGGTCAACGTATACAAAAGGATACTAAATATGCGTACAATATCTTTAAAGCAAGGTAAGTACAATTATGCAAAAATAATAGTACCAGTGGCGGATCCAGAAAAAATTTTTGGGGGGGTTTTACGAAAAGTTTATTACTCAACGTATTTTTAATATAGCAGTTCCCTAGCGAAAATTCAGTTATTATAGGACACGTTTTTTTTTTTTGTATTTTTCCCAAAGTACGAATTTGACGCTAAAAAAGCTCGAGAAATATTTTCTTTTTATGAAAGGGTGATTAACTGTTCAGAACAAAACTTTCTTGCGGAGGTGAAAATGTGGAAACAGCGAACTTCAGACAAGCATTTTCGGAATGCTCTCGAAGCTTTAGAAGCAGTAAACAAAACGTCTTTTGGGAATGTTTTCAAGATTTTACGCATATTGGCGTTATTGCCTGTTTCAATAGCATCACCGGAAAGAAGTTTTTCAAGTTTAAAGAGAATTAAAACCTATTTATTTAAAAATACGACAGGTCAAGATAGGCTTAATGGTCTAGCTTCAATGAATATTCATAGGGATATTGATCAGTCAGTATATGAAATACTAGAAGAATGCTTTCAAAAACCAAGGAAAATATAACATGGAATGTGAGATCCCGTGTAATCCTCAATTAATCACTGAGCTTCAACGATACTGCTTGTACAAATGTAGAGAAAGGTCGAATTATATGAATAACAACAAAAATTTTGTAACTTATTATAATTGCTTACAATTTGATGTAATTTTTTTATCAATAACCTCATTCCAAACCCATATCAACAAAAATATATTTTGCTCTGAGTATAGGGGGTGTTTTAACAACAAAAACAAAGCTCAATATGATCCAATAAAGCACCCCCATTCCCTGTATATCTTAGAAATTTTGTGGGAAACGACAAAGCTTACAAGAAAGAGAAAGTTAACTGATATACATATACTATAACCTTAGATCATGTTAATATTTCGAGAAAAATTTGACTAGTGAACAACATCATTAACATAACCAAGAGACCGTGCTTTGAAAAGTTGCTCTTTATCTCACTCCAGTTAATAAGCTCTTGAAAACTCGCTCTAACTAAAAACAATCTTTAGTAAGAACTTTTTAAACACATCCTTTAATAAGAACTGTTGCTACAGTTATAAAATAAACTCTAGAATAATTTATGAAAGAGCTTAAAGTTCCCACGAGCTTTCCCTTAAACTTTCGAGCTTTCACAATATTTGAACACAGTTAGTTAAACTGCATTTTCAACTACCAAAGCGCCCACTTTTTCCCAGATGTCACATTGACAGCTTAATAGTTGCCTAATTCGGTCAAACACATCGCCGGTGATAAAAATGACAACCGTTTTGAGTATGAACAAACTTAACCAGTTCTACAAGCTTTGTTTATATTTACATATGTATGAAACACTAAGCACCACAAAATCATAACCATTTAAATAAAGCACAATATTTTATTTTATTTTCGCAAGCATACATATCAGCTCATTATTTTTTATGCGCCACAGCCATATTAACCACAAACACACCAGTAAATACTTCTACACAGAACATTATAAGCAGTTGTAATTATGCGCTTTCACAAGCCGTTAAGCGTTTTAAGTGGAAATGCGTGTGAAGCGCGGAAAATTTTTTTGCTGCAAATGACCATGAAATGAAATTTTCAAATATCTATACAACTACAGCCATGTATTCAAATGCTAACTGCCATAATGTGTCGAGTAAATACGTTTGATTTGTTACACTTGTTTGCCGGCTTTACTCACTCTAAGCCAACAGGTTTCTCAGACACATTTCGCAATCATCACTCGCTTTTTTTGTTCGCTCTTTCACACAGAAAAGTAGGAAAGTAGTTCTATCGTAAACTACTTGTTAAGCGCAGACGGACATTTTAAAGTGGCAGCGCCACACCATTGAGCAACCGGCTAACTGCCACAGGCCACCGCTGTGAAGCGCGCCAAAGTTGTACATATTCATTTTTATTTTTCCAGGTAATGCTTTGGTGGCACCGCAAATTTGGGTCAACAGTCTAGTATGATCAGCTTTATAAAAATATTAATACAAACATATGTAGATATGTATATAAAATAAATAAAAATGCTACAAACACTGTACAGTATGTGGCAATCGCAATTTGTTTGCTGATTTTATGTGGTTGCCACCTGATGGCCATTGGCATTCAACAGCGCTTTAATAATATGATTTTATTTACGCATAAAGTTTAAACACCAACTGTGTTCATCGTGCTTATAATGTATATATTTTTTTGCAATTCCTATTAATTTTTATGTGCCACAAAGCAAGCTGTTTTGAATAGTTAGCGCTTGATTAAGACCATTTAGTTAGAATTAAAATTATTTCTTATAAAAATATATTCTTATTGCTCAATTTGTAAAGCGCTGCTAATATTTCTAGCAATTATTTATAAAATAGTTGTTTAATTTAATGAAAAGACTTTAGAAAGATTGCTAATTGAGTAAAATAGAATATGTCTGGCAAGCCTATAACTATTAATAAGGTATAAATTATAACGGAATGAAAAATACAGCAAACTAAAGCTCTCAGATCACTTCTCTCCGCCACAATAAATATTCTATAGCTAACTCACTTAGAATATATAAAATTTGAGCCAAAATTTTCCTAAAAAATGTTAATTAAGAATTCAATTGTTGAAGATTTTGAAGCTGCCTGATGTAAACCTGTCTTTAAATGTATGTTAACCTAAGAGATTAATACTACAGTCCTTATCAGTACAATTTCCATAAGCTTCCTTCTTTGTTTCACATTTTTGTGACCTAATTCTCAGTGCCTTTTTGAAAAAAAAAATAAGTAACTCTATAAAGATATAACCTGAAGTTCTCAGATCACCACTACTCGTCACAATAAATATTATACAGCTAACTCACATGGATAGAACAATCAGATAGAAAATCTTCCTATATAGAATTTTATTTACTCCTTCCAAGTTGAATATTTTGAAGCTGCTTGATGTAAATCAGACTTTAAATTTATGTTAACTTATAAAATTAAGACTATAGTTCTTATCATTAAGATTTCCTTAAGGTTTCTTCATAGTTTCCCAATTTTGTGGCCTAAATCTGAGTGCCTTTTTGAAAAATATAAGTGACTCTATAAAGATATATGGTATAACGTATGAAAGATACTGCAAACTAAAGATCTCTGATCGCCATATTGAATCTTTTATAGCCAATTTACTTAGAATAGACAAAATCATATCGAAAATATTCCAGTAATAATTTTTATTTACTCTTCACAAGTTGAACATTTTGAAGCTGCCTGATGTAAACCTGACCTTAAATTTATGATAACCTATGGGATTTGGGCTATAGTTCTTATCTGTAGGATTTCCATAAACTTTTTTTCTTTGCTTCCAATTTGTGGCCCAATGTTCAGTGCCTTTTTGATGAAAATAATCTTACAATATATTTCCAACAATTTCATATCATTAAGAGGATAACTTATTATGATTTAGGAACTCTAAGTTCGACGTTTCCAGAGCGGTTATGATTACGAAATTGCCACGCGATCGATTCTATAATATTATATGAGACCTGGTCTACGAAAAGGGAGCTAACGTGCGAAAACTAGTTTTCTGGGAAACAGCTGTTAAAAATAAATAACTTTCATCTTCCATCCGAATCAACTAAAAAGTGAAAATTGATTTTTTGACACCTAAGCCCCCTTTCCGTAGACCAGGTCACATATGATCATGTTGTGCTCAGCAGTAGTTTTCTCCAGAATTATTTGATAATTGTTTTTTGTGCTTGCAACAACAACATCATCCTCTATGTTTAATCTAATAATATTAAGAGCAATTTCCAAATTAAAATCCAACTGTGCGATAATTAATTTAAATTTAAAAGCAAATAATAATTGCCTGAACCCTATGCGACCTCAATTTTAATCATCTGCCTGATGGCCTCCTCCGCACAAAACCACAAATAAACAATGTTCTATAAAATTCAAAGAGCGCATCGCCAAAAATCTGACTCATACGCGTACATTTGTTGTTTGTGTGATTTAATATAAAGAATTTAGCAATTTATTTCTACATGTTTTTCTTACATTTCGTGTTTTCATCACTACCATATTTATTGAACGGACAAAACAAAGTGAAATGGAACAAGTAAGGAAAGGCTAAGTTCGGGTGCAACCGAACATTTAATACTCTCGCAATTTATTGAAGAAATTTTAATAAGATAACACCCAAATTTACCTATAAATTCGGCACAAAGTTTAATAGAATAACGAAAATCGTCCTATATATGTATGAGGGCTGAGGTAATTCCTGAACCGATTTCATTCATTTTCACCAGCTAGGTACACTACGTCCAACTTAATTTCGCAAAAATATAGTATCTCACGTATTAACCAATACATATATGTAGATTAAAGCCCACCGTATTTTTGAAAAACCTATAATTAGGTACATGGGAGCTAGGAGATGTTATTATCCGATTTTAATAATTTTTTGAACAGAGACACACTATTAGAAGAAAACAATTTCCTCTGAAGTACATTAAATTATCTAAGAGATTTACCAATATTTTCGGTTAAAATTTACCCGTAGGCGCTGAGTTCAACATGTCCGATATCTAGGGTCTTGAAAAGTTATAGTCCGTTTTCGACAATTTTTTCTCAAGTGAAACCAGAGATGATATGTACTATTTGTGTAAAGTTTTATTCCGCTATCTTCATTGGTTCCTTATGTATACATTATAAAGTGAAGGAATCAGATGGAATTCAAAATTGAGTTATATGGGAAGTTGTCGTGGTTATGAACTGATTTCATCCATTTTTCACACGTGTCATTAGGGTGTCAAGAAAATAACGGGTGATTTTTTTGAGGTTAGGATTTTCATGCATTAGTATTTGACAGATCACGTGGGATTTCAGACATGGTGTCAAAGAGAAAGATGCTCAGTATGCTTTGACATTTCATCATGAATAGACTTACTAACGAGCAACGCTTGCAAATCATTGAATTTTATTACCAAAATCAGTGTTCGGTTCGAAATGTGTTTCCGCTTTTTTATCGACAAATTTTGTTCAGCGATGAGGCTCATTTCTGGTTGAATGGCTACGTAAATAAGCAAAATTGCCGCATTTGGGGTGAAGAGCAACCAGAAGCCGTTCAAGAACTGCCCATGCATCCCGAAAAATGCACTGTTTGGTGTGGTTTGTACGCTGGTGGAATCATTGGACCGTATTTTTTCAAAGATGCTGTTGGACGCAACGTTACGGTGAATGGCGATCGCTATCGTTCGATGCTAACAAACTTTTTGTTGCCAAAAATGGAAGAACTGAACTTGGTTGACATGTGGTTTCAACAAGATGACGCTACATGCCACACAGCTCGCGATTCTATGGCCATTTTGAGGGAAAACTTCGGAGAACAATTCATCTCAAGAAATGGACCCGTAAGTTGGCCACCAAGATCATGCGATTTAACGCCTTTAGACTATTTTTTGTGGGGCTACGTCAAGTCTAAAGTCTACAGAAATAAGCCAGCAACTATTCCAGCTTTGGAAGACAACATTTCCGAAGAAATTCGGGCTATTCCGGCCGAAATGCTCGAAAAAGTTGCCCAAAATTGGACTTTCCGAATGGACCACCTAAGACGCAGCCGCGGTCAACATTTAAATGAAATTATCTTCAAAAAGTAAATGTCATGAACCAATCTAACGTTTCAAATAAAGAACCGATGAGATTTTGCAAATTTTATGCGTTTTTTTTAAAAAAAAAGTTATCAAGCTCTTAAAAAATCACCCTATATTATATACCGAATTTCATTGAAATCTGTCGAGTAGTTCCTAAGATATGGTTTTTGACCCATAAGTGGGCGACGCCACGCCCATTTTCCATTTTGTAAAAAAATCTCAGTGCAGCTTCCTTCTGCCGTTTCTTATGTAAAATTTGGTGTTTCTGACGTTTTTAGTTAGTGAGTTAACGCACTTTTAATAATTTTCAACCTAACCTTTGTATGGGAGGTGGGCGTGGTTATTATCCGATTTCTTTCATTTTTGGACTGTATAAGGAAATGGCTAAAATAAACGACTGCAGAAAGTTTGGTTTATATAGCTTTATTGGTTTGCGAGTTATATACAAAAAACTTATTTGGGGGTGGGGTCACGCCCACTTTTCCAAAAAAATTACATCCAAATGTGCCCCTCCCTAATGGGATCCTATGTTTCAAATTTCATGTTCATAACTTTATTTATGGCTTAGTTATGACACTGTATAGGTTTTCGGTTTCCGCCATTTTGTGGGCGTGGCAGTGGACCGATTTTGCCCATTTTCGAAAGCAACCTCCTCAGGGTGCCAAGGAACATATGTTCCAAGTTTCATTAAGATATCTTAACTTTTACTCAAGTTATCGCTTGCACGAATCCACTTTCAAATCCACTCGTCATCCTGATCATTTATGTATATATAACCCCATATCTAACTCTTATATTTCTTGGTGACACAAACAACCGTTAGGTGAACAAAACTATTATACTCTGTGCAACAGGTTGCGAGAGTATAAAAATAAATTACAAATTGTTGCAATTGAATTTGGTGGAGGAAAATCGGCAAAAAAAAAGAAAAACAAAGAGTAGAAAAAAAGCAAACATAAAGAAAATTAATTATTTGTGTTTTCGTTGAAAAAGTGTGGCAGCTGGCGTGTAGCCGTATCAATATTATGCATTTCGTGTTATGTGAAGGTGTAGCCAGATTGCAATTCATTTGTAGCCAGTTTGTACGTGCTTATTTATTGATTTCCTTTCTGCTTTAATTTAAGTTATTTCACTTTTTTCAGCTGTTGTTTTGGCAGTCGAACTGTTTAGTCTGCCTTATGTTTGAGGCACTTGAGCAGTGTGTTTTCTTTGGGAAAAATATTTGCCTTACACAAATGTTTATTCCTTGATGATCTCAGGGTATGCATTCGCGAAAACAGCCGGCGTTTACGTTTTTTACAGTTGTTTGGTATTCATCAGTATGTTCTAACCTTGAACTTTCGTACAAATGATGTATGTTGTGAAAAAAAATGAAAAATTCTCCCAATATTTAAAATGCTTTTTGAGTCATTTTTTGTCAAATAAATTAAAGATGAATGTACTCAAAACCTTAAAAACATATGATTTAACATGATGAGATGAGAATAACCCGAAGATTTGGTTACTTCCACCTTTGCTCCGAGCGAAATATCAAGTCATTTCTGTTCTGTTCGCCCTCAAAAGTTTTCCAGTGTCACCTATAAGGTCTTTATCTTCGTAGTTTCATGTTTAAATAATGTTTTTTTGACATCCTTGCTATCGACAACTATTTCAAAATACACTATCGTTTAAATTGCTCTATGATTTTCTAAAACTTCGCTTTTACACCGTTATAAGGGTCTCAAGAGCAGAGTAACCAACCACCTTATATTACATGATTAGTAGAACAATGGATTTTTATAATCTCAGAAGTATCTTAGTAGATGATTTTCATGGAACACCACCTTAAGTGAAAACTTAAGACCAAAAGGCGTACAAAAATATTTTCCAACTACATACTTTTCGCTACTACTGTGTTGCTTCTATTACCCGTTTCTCATGGCATGTCTTATGCAAATTAAAAAGACTACTTCAAATATTTTTTCAGGCACTTCATTAAAAAAATATATTTTTGTATAAATTTCAGTGGCATACAGTATTGACATTTCTAATTTCTATGCGCCACTTCCTGCGGTGATCACAACTCAAGTATCCGCTTTGACTGCCACTTCAAAAATAAAAAAAGATCGCCATACCCGTTATGAAGTTGTTTGAAGTGTAGATAATATGCCAAGTAGTTGGGTGCTTTCAGAGTACTTGCTGGATATGAGCGTTTGAAAACTTAAGACTGACTCAGTTGAGCAGCAGGAAAAAGTAAACAAAGCTGAATGACACTTTTGACAGTTAAATTATGGAAATCAAGCGTTATTGATAGGTCTTTGTAGCTGAACCGAAATCAATTGAGTAGTGAAATGCTGTTTTGTTTAGATAGAAAAATGAAAACAGCAGCAAAAAATAATATTGCACACTCATTGTTGAGTCAGAGTATATATACTGTGACCTATTTTGTACCGGATTTTTTTTTATAAAAAAATACAAGAAATGAAAAAATGCATTGTTGTATTTTTAGTATATTTAACAAAAAAATTCCGAAATTATTTCGAAAAACACTGCACTTTTCTTATACTCTGTCGCTTATGACAAGTCAAATGATTTGTGCGCATTTTTATTCCAAATGTGCTTTCACTGCACAAAAATAACGAAATGTCTTTTATTCAAAAACATCGTAAAGATTTCAAAATTTGCAAAAATTATGATCATTCAACAGGTCAACAGGCGCTGACTAATCACCAAGATGGAAGGCGTGTGTGTGTCTTTCGTGCTTGTAATGCTCCTCCCATAGCGGCACCACCCAAAAGAAAAGTCATGTCATTTGGCACGTCGCCGTATGTCCAAAGACTACTCTTGTGTATGTTAAAATATTTGTTTACTTTTTTGTGTATTTCTTACATTTTTTTTCTGAAAACAAGACTCATTTCTTTGTGTAAAAAGCTTTTTTCTTTCAAATTAGCATGTTTGATGACATATAAATGACTAAATATATCGTAAATATACATCTATATACATCGATGTACATATATACAACAAATTTATTCATTGTTGCTTTATGAGTCTCAATTTGTGTATATCGTTTCATAAATAGAAATCTATAAAAATCTGAAAAATGCGCATTTAGCTGGCTCCATTCTAAAAGGTAGTATTTTTGGTTAAATGCATTTTATTGGTTTAATGAGCTCGTAGAAATTTCATTTTGATTAAATACCACATATGATCATAATTATAAATAAATATCTTTCTTGTACCCTCAACCAATCGGCGATATAATCGAATAAGTCAGATTTTTTTGATATTTCCTTAGAAATTATCTTATACTGGGAAGAGATAAATATTGTACTAATTCTCCACTTTAATTGTATGAAATTGCTTAAAATATTGAGAATTAAATTTAGTTAGAATCGTGTTTAAGCTATAGTAGTGCCGACAACCCTCCATTAAACCATGAAACAGGCTAAGGAGAACGTTTTACTACATAAAACTTCGATTTATGTGCATAATGTGGAACAAAATTTACATATGGCATAATTGTCTTTCAATTATTTAATCAGTTATATAAATTGAATGAAATTTACTTTGCCTTAGCCACTTTAAATTGGCTCAATTCAATTAATTTCGTGTGATTAAGAGTTTTCATTTCAAATTTCAAAGAAATTGTTGTAATAAATGTGAGCCAATGTTGCCAAGTTTACCAAATATTAACTTAATTAACATTAAAATTTAATTGAATTGAATTAAGTTCAATGTAAAATATTTAAGTGAAATGTGTTTAACTGTTGTTGATTTAGTCAAACTTATTTAAAAACTGATAATTGACTCAATTAATTTTATATCAAGTGATTTCAATGCAATTAAGCTAATTGCCATACAATTAATTTAACTTAATTTAGTCGATTTAATGATATTTGATTAACTATTAACGTTTTTTCACTAAAATTTTTGAAAAAGATATCAATTTTTCTATTACTTCTTTAAAATCTATCAACTCATATACTAGGAAGGTTAGTTTTATACTTCGATAATTTCATTAATTTGATGAAAAAATTGTTTTTGTTAAATCAGTGCAATTGAAACTCATCTCTTTGTTCACAATTAATTTTGTTTTTATTATTTTAATTCATTTAATTCGTTCATTCGTAAAAGTTGTCTTTATTTTATTTCGATCTATATAGTGTTATTTTTCTTTAATTAACTAAATTTACTTAATTCTTTAATAATTGTATCTATTACTATGCCATTAAGTTGACTCAGAAAGTCTTTCATGGTTTCTGGTTTTTTGTGATTTGTTTATGTCATTCTTTTACTTGATTTTCAACTATTTTTCTATCAATATCTCTATTTGTTTATTTTAATTATGTATATAAAATTTACTTGTATTTCAATTCTAATAATTAGCAACGGCAAAAATGCGCTCCACCTAAATATATAAAATTACAGCAACGCTGCAACAACTGACTTCCACTTCCCTTACTCATCAAGTTTCGATTTTCTTCCCATAATTGGTCCTTTTGCGCGCTTGTTGATTCCACAGAAATCTGCGATCGCTAAAAATAGTGCAGCAACACTTAAAAATACGACACTCAGTGAATGTGCGACCCATATGTAATACTGATTCGTCGTGCAACAATTTTTTCCACTCCTTTGCATTTTATTTATTTTCATTTGTGGCCAGCAGCAGCCACTATTTAATGAACGCCATTTAATCTCGTAATACTCGTACACACTTCAAGTTGCATTTTGCTTGCCCAAACAAAGGCTGTGCAACAAAGAAATGCGGTATATTCAACGGTCGGAGTCATAGTAACATGGATGTATATATTTATGTATGTAAATACATGTGAGTCAGTATGTAATATTAATTGTATATATGTATGTGTATTTACATACCCATAGATGCTTACAGTCAGCCAAGTCTTGGGTACATGGAGCAACAACATGTTGCTGCTGCAGCTACTGCTCTTGCAGTTATTGTTGTTGTTGCCACTGTCATTGATTGGCATCACCCATTTGTTGCTTTTGCTTTTAATTTTTTTTTTTCATTTTTGATTTTTCTTTCTTCTTGGAAAGCATTTTTAAGCGTTCAATGGCATTTTACTGAGTGTCGCTTGAAGTAGGGGGGGAGGCCAGGTTGCCTTGGCGCTTTATGGCTCACAAAATTTTTTTGATTTTCTTTATTTTTCACAAAACACAAGCCCAAAGAGGCATCCTCCTCCACCGCACCCACACGGCCAACACTGACTCACTGAGATTTTTCAAGATCAAGGGCGTCATGAAAAGAAAAGCAAATGCATTGCTGCGCACAAGTACTTGTATGTGTGTGTGTGTGTTTGCCTGGATGCTGTGCTGGGGGTTCGAGGAAGGCGGCAGTTGTGTCGCGCCAAGCTATTGCATCTACAGTACATGACATAATGACAGCATGCGTTGCTATAAATAGCTGCACGTTAACAAGTCGACGCAAAATGTGTGGTGAAACCACAAGATGGCGTTTTTGTGGTCGGCGGTGAGGGTTGTGCAACATATTCCGCAGTCAATAAATTTAAAATAAAATTTGCGTTTTATAAATGTGTACCAAATTTATTAAAAGAAAATTGGTTGCAATTTTTTTTTTTTGGAAAAGCTCTTAGAAATGCTTATTTAGCACTTGTTTTCACATTAATTAAATTTAGGCATAATTATGAAGATAATTATATACATATATTTGGCTTCGAAAGCTCTTTTTAGCTTTTTCAATATGTGAAAGCTCTGTTGGGATATAAATATGCAGGTTATACAAGTATTTACATGAAAATGTATAAGAACTTTGACTTTAGATGGTATCGTTATTAATTTCAATTTTTAAAATATGAAAGCTTAAAGTGAAAGCTCTGTTGGAGTGTATAAGCGTTATACATAAAAGTATATAAATGTAAGAACTTTGACTTTGGAAGATCACGTTTTTTTTTCAATTTTCATATTATGAAAGCCTACGCTTTTCCGAGTTAAAGTTCTCTTGAAATAAATACGGATTAACCTCACATTAATGTTTTCAAAATATGCAAACTCTGTTTGAGTGAATAAAAGCTTTATTGGAGTGAATACAGTAGCTGTATAAAAGTTAATACGAAGGCTCTGAGTATTCCGAAGCAAAGCTCTATTGAAATGAATGCAGCTCACATTAATTTTTTTCAATAAAAAAGCTCTGAGATTTCCGAGTGAAAGCTCTATTGAAACTAATATAGAATAAGCTCACATTTATGTATACCATACCTGCATAAAAGTTAATATGAAAGCCCTGAGAGTAAAAGCCCTCTTAATAAAGATAAAACTCACATTAGATTTTCCAAATATGAAAGCACAAAGTTTTCTTAGTGAATGCTCTATTGGATAGAATACAGAATAAAGTCACATTCGATTTTCAAAATATGAAAGCTCCGACTTTTCCGAGTGAAAGCTCACTTAAAGTGAATGCAGTAGCTGAAAAAAAGAGTCCTTACTAGGAATAGTATTTAATCACAATAGTTCGTAATAATAAACAGGGGCTTTATGTTATATATTTTTTTTAATTTAAAATAATAATGTTTTATAATATCAGAAACCCATAACCACAATCTCAATCAAGTAAAAATTGCGCACTTACAATTCATTCATACGTTCACCCTGTGCCGCAGCCGCAGCCGCCGCCGCAGCAGCAACCTGTCGTAGCAGCGCTGCTGCAGCGCAATTCGGTGGCGCTGTGCCATTTGTGTGTGTTGCCGGTGTTGTTGCACCAACTACTGTTGCTGCTGGTTGCTGACTTGGCGGTGAAACTGTGGTTGTTGTTGTCACTCTTGCTGGTATAGTTATTATGGTTTTCCCCGTCACCAACGATGCTGCTGTTACCGGCGCCGCTGTCGTTGCCGTGGCCGTTGCTGTGACAGCGCTATTGGGCTCACAATGAAAGCCGCGATCCTCGCGCACCATATAAGCGGGCAGCGTTTCGATAATTGCATTCGCCTTGCCATTGTATGAACCCAAAAGTTCACGATATTTGGAGTAGACAATACGTTTCAGTTGGGGATTTGTGGCCGCGTTCGTTGGCGCGGCAGTCTGTTGCATTGTCGTGGCCATTTTCACACTTGTGTGGGGAATCGCTTTGGAGTTTTCTTGCAATTAAAAATGTAAACTTAAGTTGTTCTTGTTTTTGCTATTTTAAACACTTGTTGTTGCACGCAAAGTCAAAGTCAAAAAATATCACACTAAATTGTTTTTGTTGTTTGTTTTGTGTAGTCGTTGCGTGACTTATTGACTTATTATGATAATTTTCATTTGTTGTTGCTGTTATTTTTATTATTATTTGCAAGCATATTAACACGTTGCTGACTTAATCACGTATTTAAATTGATATTTTAATGTTTTTTCTTGTTTTTATTTTGTATTCCGTTTCAATTGATTTTATTACTTTATAATCATCTCCTAATTGTGCCGCCACTCATCACTGCCTTTATTGGTATGCCTATAAATTTTATTATCAGTTACATGTGTCCATATGTACGTGCGCATTTCTAAGCATATTCTCTATAAAATGCCTTGTACGTCGTTATACACACTAATTAAAAGTTGAAGTGTGGGTGCCGCCAGATTCCTTTGTTACAGCAATATCGCATTACAAGCGGCAATGCAACACAAAGTATTCATAAATTTTAATAATATATATTTATAAATGTTGAAGTATTCACAAATATATATCGATAATGTAGACATTAAAAGCGTTTGAAGATACGGTTTAAAAATTTTATATTTAATTTTGCCAGTAGAATTTTATAGCTTTTGGTTGCCTTTATTAAGTCTTGATTATGAAAAAATTATATTTTTTATTAACAAATTTTTATTATTTAAATTTTTATTAAGCAATTAAACGCTACAAATATAGCATATTTTCAAATAATAATTATTTTTTATTTTTTGCTTTTTATTATGATTTTTTGAAAATTTATTTTTTTAATCGCCTACAAATTGCTTTAATGCTAAAAATTATTTCGATCCAGTCTTGCCTTTATTGGCACTTGTTGCTGGCTAAAACGACTTTTGTACTTAATTTTTTTGTGTGTAAAAAATACTAATAAATCCAAATAAATCATAAGTATGGCTCGCTCTAGAATTTGTGGCGCATCTTGAAGCTTTCGAATAACGTAGATAGATGTTGTGAACTCAAACTGAAGCTCAACTCAGATTTCATTAATAAACAATAAGTCTTGAAGCGACATAGGTATTACGGAACAACGCTGAATTAAGAAGCGTTAATTATCTTTTAATGTCGTAAGTCTTGAACTTAACACCAAAGATTTTGACTTTCAGCACTTAACATTAAGATCGTCAAATAAATGTCAAACCATACGTTAAGATCAGAGATCTGCAGAAGAGTACCGCAGCTCTAACTTAGAATCATTTTCTGTTCTCTGGGATCATTTTGTATCTCAACAGAGTTCCCAAGATCTAAGCGTTATATCGTAATTGTAATCCAAAGATCTCAAATCAGATGATTTTAACTCTATTAGAACAACAGAGAGCTTCTTTCAAATTAGCTAAATATCGTTGAAGTATATTTTTATACTCTCGCAACAACAAAGTTGCTAGAGAGTATTATAGTTTTGTTCACATAACGGTTGTTTGTAACACCCAAAACTAAACGGGTTAGATATAGAGTCATATATACCAAAGTGATCAGGGTGACGAGTAGATTTGAAATCCGGATGTCTGTCCGTCCGTCCGTCTGTCCGTCTGTCCGTCTGTCCGTCTGTGCAAGCTGTAACTTGAGTAAAAATTAAGATATCTTGATGAAACTTGGCACACTTATTTCTTGGCACC
This sequence comes from Zeugodacus tau, assembly GCA_031772095.1. Classification (NCBI taxonomy): domain Eukaryota; kingdom Metazoa; phylum Arthropoda; class Insecta; order Diptera; family Tephritidae; genus Zeugodacus; species Zeugodacus tau. The sequence goes on from CM062651.1 coordinate 5,073,143, forward strand.
ATAGGAAGGATGAGCAAAATCGGACCACTGCCACGCCCACAAAATGGCGAAAACCGAAAACACATAAAGTGCCATAACTAAGCCATAAATAAAGTTATGAAATTTGGAACATAGGATCCCATTAGGGAGGGGCACATTTGGATGTAATTTTTTTGGGGAGGTGGGCGTGGCCCCGCCCCCTACTAAGTTTTTTGTACATATCTCGCAAACCAATAGAGCTATATAAACCAAACTTTCTGGAGTCGTTTTTTTTAGCCACTTCCTAATACAGTCCAAAAATGAAAGAAATCGGATCATAACCACGCCCACCTCCCATACAAAAGTTAGGTTGAAAATTACAAAAAGTGGGTTAACTCACTAACGAAAAACACTAAATTTCACATAAGAAATGGCAGATGGAAGCTGCACTCAGATTTTTTTACAAAATGGAAAATGGGCGTGGCGTCGCCCACTTATGGGTCAAAAACCATATCTCAGGAACTACTCGACCGATTTCAATGAAACTTGGTTTGTAATAGTTTCCTTACATTCCAATGATATGTTGTGAAAATAGGCCGAATCGCTTCACAACCACGCCTACTTCCTATATACCAGAACTTTGAAGACGATCTGAATCGTTTACTTTACAATATATAAAGTAAGTACTAGTGAAGATATCGGTGCAGAACTTTGCACAAATACTATATTAATAGTGTGGCAGCCCCATTCTAAAAATCGCCGAAATCGGACCATAGGTTTTCAAGGCCCCATATATCGAACACGAGGACCTCGGTGCTTCTAACCTAATATTATGGTTTCCAACTTTCAATGGACTTTATACAATATATAAGACGAATATGTGGGTCAAATTGTGTATTATATAATATAAATAAAGTTAAATAAATAAATTGCGAGAGTATAAAATGTTCGGTTACACCCGAACTTAGCCCTTCCTTACTTGTTGTAGTATATTTTTAATCTATGAGGTTCCATAAGTCGTATTGGTATATCATTTTCAGAACTATTTTGATCTAAAGTGAGATCAAGTGAGATTTTTGATAGAACAACAGATAAGGTAGTTCCAAGGATTCTTTTGTAAGCTGATTGTTTCTGAAAGACCTTGAAAGTTCCAATAGATGTTTGATAAGTGCGAGATAAGGTATCTGTGGTTATCTAATTAAAGATATCCCTTGTAACATATACGTATTTCTGAAAGATCTTGAAAGGTCCAGTGAATATATGACGTTTAAAATAAGCTATCTATGATCAAAGAGCTTTGATTAGAGCTACTTTACGTATATCGAACATTAGCTTCCATCAAGTAGAGTGTTCTAAATTTTTTGAAGATTCTCTTTTACAAGCGTCAATATTGCAGTAATTTGCTATCTAAGTAGATAAGTAGATTTAATTTTTGGATGGATGCCAATATTTTTAAGCGAAAATGTAATTGCTTTACTATTATTAACCAACGGTACTTTGGGATATTTATCTGACAATGAAGATCTCGATCTTTTCACTTCCTAGTGTAAATGAAATTCGGTTACTTATTACAGTTTTAATATTGTGAAATGCTTTCTTGCCTTCCAACCTAAAATTTATTAAACCAAAACCGGCAAGATCACCCAGACAGACGATCTTCATTACACGAAGTGATCTTTATGGATCATAAAATTGACAGGTGTCAATAAATAACACTTACAGCTGCATCAAATTGTATGCTTAACTGCCAGCAGGATATCGCACTAAAAAAAATATATCGCAAAGCAGCCGTAAAATTCACGGAAAACCATAACAAATGCGTGTAGCGGCAAACCAAAGCCTAACAAATGGTTAAGCAGCAAACGTAAAACGCATCATAAAAAAGCGTAATAAATTCGCACTCACAGCGAGGTCAAATCGCGGCACTAGTAAAATACCTCGTATAATACGCGCATGAGGTAATAATAAGCTTAAGGCATTACGTACGCTCGAATGATCAAAGAGGATCCTGACATGATCATTAATGAGGAAATATCAACGTTTTTTTTTTGCTGGTGTGTGTCTTGTAATGTGATATACTGTGTGGCCTCATTTTTCGGCAAATCTTTAATTTGCGGACATTCATTTGTCTCACAAATAGTGCCAAATTGTACAGCATGATCGGCAATGATCATATGTGATCTTCGATCTTCTTGAACCGCCTAATAAGGCATATAACTGTGCTGTTGTGCACGTTGTGAACTCGTAATTCAATTCAACTAGCCATTTGAGGCTGTTTAATTTTGAGGAAATACTGCTGACTCATAGCATTTTGTACAGAGTATGGTTTCGAAGTTATGTGTGACATACGCGCAACAGCTGATCTATCACATACAAACTGCTTTTTGTTGGTAAATAATTGTGTGGGTCTTTTTTATGTTTTCTTTTTTATATCACAAATGAGAAAAACGAACAAAATTATTCATGATCACATCACGTCATAGTGCCCTGATCGCTTACCAAACAAAAAAAATCAAGAATGAAGAAATACCAACTCAATTCAATGCGATCATGAAAAGTTCTAATGAAGCAGAAAATGCGATAAACATTTTTGAAGCATGAGATGGAACCTTTTAGTGCGTTCAGCCGCATTTATTTTTTTCTCTCATTCATTTTCAATGCCTTGTGGCAATGCATGAGTGTCAGACGGACTGATCTTGGCTGGCATTTACTTAGTGATTGCCTGCCTTTGGGCTAATAGGGCAGTTAGATCAAACATTGTTGGTGTTGTTGTGCTTTTAACGCTTGCTGACAGGTATGCCTGGCAGTGTATAAGTATGTGTGAGTATGTGAATAGGTAGGTGGCGGCGTTTCTGGCACAAGGTGAATGCGGTTGCCAGCCAACAGGAGGCCAAATGTGTGTACGTTGAGTAGGGAGCGTGCGATCTATTACAAAGAGTTGATGTCTGCCATACCGCATTCTTAAATATTCATACAACCAAATATATAACTAAGTATATTTATGCAATATATATTTATTTATATATATGCCACGGTGCTGCTCAATCGGCGGCACATTTAGTCGGTGCGTGTGCGGTGCTTCGACATACAATGTAGCTATGCATTTAGTGCCAAACAAGATGATTCATCACGTCCATTCATATCAAGAACACTGTGTATGTGTGTGCTACCTCCTGTAACGTCGCCCTTCCTGCGCGACGGACGCGCACTCACTCAGTCATTCATTGTGCTTCCTCACCTCTATTATCGTCTTTTGTTCAGTCAGCAGTGCATGAAACAACAGCAACAACATTTACAGACATACATATGTACATACACTTGCGGTCTGTGTCCGTTGTTGTCAGAACTGCCACAAGTTATTCGAGTAATGTTAATAAATAAAATTAATTTGTATGAAAAACTGCAGTGGCGGCGTTCAGATTCTTATATATAGGTATGCAATCTCTACAATTATACATAAATCTTCGCATTTGCAACAACAACATATGAAATATGCAACATTTTTTTTTCATATGTAAAAAGGCCAAAATATGAAAAATCTTTGAGTCTGCGGAAAGTGTTTATTTTGTATTTTGCTTGAGCAGAAAAATTATTGCATGCCACACGTACATTTAAGATATAAGTATATTGGCGCACACCTTTAATAAATTTATGTATGCATTTATTGATATAGTTTATGTGGAACATTTGCGTTCTCACGCAGCTAACCGCATTGTTTGTGATTAATGAGCATGAATGCCAAGAGAAAAGGAAAATATCGGAAAGAATTTGTGCTCTTTTTTATTAGAGAGAAAATAAACAAATTAGTCGTTTTTCTTTTCGCTATATATTTTTTATGTTAAGTGTATAAGTTTCGTTAGTTTGAGAATTGATTTTGAAATATTAACCTAAAATTTAAAAATAAAAAATCTAAAATGTAATTTTTGAGAATTTTTTAAAATTTTTTTGGAGAAATTTAATACAGTTTGTGAAAATATTAAATTTTTTAAACTCAAAATGTTTTCTTTTATATTTTGTTAAACTTAATTATCTAATAGATGGTAAGAGCTCTTTTGAATAAATCATAATTTTGACATAATCTCTTAAATATTCTTGAAATTCAAGTCACAGCAAAAATATATCGATAATTATCCCTCGATTAGTCAGCAGTGACACAAAGTTCCATGATTATTAATAATTATAAATAAATAATACTAGCTCAATTGAAGTCGCATAAAAAATATCGATTATAGTGCTTTTAGGATTAGTATCGAAAAGAAAATGAAAGTTCTTTGTTCGGATTACATAATTGGTTATCGATTTCATTAAAAATTCGACTATATATGATATGTAAATCATATACCATTTATACGTTTTAAACGTATTCATTTCAGAAATTTAAGATTTTCACTGAGCGATTAATTTCATTAATAATTATCGATTTCTATTATATATTGGCATGTATTTTATTTATCTTTTAATCCTATTTATGAACCATATTTATTTTTTAAATCTATATTGTATCCGCATTTATATTTATCGATTGCTTTTATCGATATGTTATTAATTTTCAAATATAAATTTTTTATTAATCGATTATTTTTAGCTACAAAAGTTCGAAAACATGTTTATTTAAACCTAGTTTAGAACTTTTAAGCTAAACAGTTTGGTAAAAATTATTAATTTTAAAACTTTGTTTAATTATATATAAATTTGCAATATTTAATACTTTAAAATTTATTTTGCCGTTAATAATAATTATTTATATTATATATTTTAATTTAAAAAAAATTTCAATATTTATTTTAACAAAAGTTTATAGTTTTTATTAAAATTGTTTGTGTACATTAAAAAAAAAACTATTAAATAATATAAAAATTGTCAATTTTTACAATATTTCGAAATTTATACGCATTTATTATAAATATAAAAAATCTTTGTTGAGAAATTATATGTATATCTTGGAATTTTTTAAATTTATTTAATTATTTAAATTTATTTGGCATATTTTTATAATTATTTTGATTATATTATATTTCGTTATGATTATTTTTTGTTTCTAAAATTTTTTGCCTTAAAAATTTTTTAAAAATATTATTTTTCGTAAAATTAAAAAAAAATTATTTTGGTTTCTAAAAATTTTATTTTCAATGATTGTCTTTGTAATTATTTCAATAAAATCATAATAATATTTTATGAATTATTTTACGTAAAATTTTCTAAACAAAAAATTTAATCAATTATTAATTTTTTTATTTTTTAAATTTTTATTTCCACTGATTGTATTTGTAATTATAAAAATAAAGTAATAATATATTTTTATACATTTTATAGTAATATTTTGTGTGGCAAACATTTTTTTTGTAGCAAAAAAATTTATTTTTCATTAAATGAGTTTAGGTTTAGTTGGTTTAGTGTTTTATATGAATTTATTTTAAAAGCAATTCCAAATGTAATTTATATCCTTATATTTTTTTATTTGGAATATAGTAACAATCATTTTATTTATAATAAAAATTATTTTATTATATTTCAATATCATTTAATTGCACTAATTTTATATAAATTTTATTAAAATGACTTTCCCATATTATACGCAAAAGTTAAGAACTTCGTACTTAAATTATTAATAAAAAATCTGAAAGTTAAAAAGAAGGACATAAGAACTTGAGTAGTATGTTCTTCAGAGTTTCTAAAGACTTCATATCAGAAATATTTATTTTTTATCGCATGAAATAATTTTGTCACTCGAAATTCATAGATCACTTGCAAAATATTTGTGTATTTGTTATACACAAATCTCGTCGCATTAATGAAGGTACAAATATAATAAATATTTATGTTTTTTTTTTAATATTTTATGAAGCACAAAAATGTTATCACCAGGCAGCACCCGCACACAATTAAATTTATAATCAGTCAACAGTCACGTTGCGAAAGATTTCATCTTACACAACATGCAAATCTGCAATTTGCAATTTCTACACAATCTCGTAACGCACACAGCGTTAAATAAGCCAATTTTAAACAATTGCGCGCATTAAAACACCTTTGGTTTCGTACAAAAAGCACTCGACACAAAATCGTGGTAAATTTTTTAAACGTTGTTGACACTTGAATTACGCGGTCTTACGCGCTACGCCGACAAACTTCATCAGCTGGCAAATAAACAAGCTGAACTGAACGGATTGGAGCTGAACCGACTTGTGAACGCAACGCAACCGAACTGGAGTGGAATAAGAAGTAGGTAGTAGAAAGAAAGGCAGTTGAACCGCGAAATGGCGAACTGCACGCCGCGATGTGTGGACGCGCAATGAGCTGAGACGGTCCGTGAGCGTAGCGTCCAAGCGACGACTACTACGACGCTGGTCTACAATACGAGACGAGGCAGTTGGGGCGTTGACGTTGACGTTGAGACATATCAGCAGCTACAACAGCAACAACAACAACACAAGAGTCAATCAACAGCAAAGTTGAAGCGCGTCTGAGCCGCAGTCGACGGCGATACAAGCAGCGCTCATACACAAGTACTACTGAACGATGCCAGTGGTGGTGCGGGTTTTGTGTGCGGTTTCATTTTGTTATGAGCTGTACTTGAATGCCATGAATGTGTGTTGGGTATAAATTGATCTTGTTTTTCGTTGTTGTTGTGGCGCATTATTGGCGATATTGATCATGTTGCAATTGCTGTTGTTGCTGTTGGTGTAGTCGTTGGTGACTCGAAAATGTGGTTAGCTTTTTTGCTGCGCTTATTTGAGAGTTGTGGTTGTTGCCGCTTTTAATTTCGTTTCAAAATCGTTATTGTTGCTATTTCCTTTGTGCATATACATATAGATTGGCTGGTGCGCTTCCTTTGCGGCTATGAGGCGCAACAACTACTTGCAGCAAGCAAGCAGACAGACAGTAAGTAAGCAAGCGCACCGCATGCTGACGCCAACATCACGACAGGAAAAGTGACCAAGACGATAAGCGCTTGGCGTCCGGTAAACTTACACAAACACACACACTCACAGAGACATGCGCACACCCATGCAGGTGGTGGCTGTAGTACGGACTGGAGGCAGAAAGTGCTATGCAGGCGTGCAGACAGCCAAACTTGCCTTTTACTGGGCTCACCACAACAAGAAGTTGCAACAAAGCAGTCAAATTGCTGTTGCTAATGCCACAGTGTGGTGTAGTGTTGTTGGCGTTGTGCGCTTGCTGTCGTGGTGGTTGGCTGGCGCAACAGTTTTGGTCACTACAAACTTGCTCCCACTTGCTCTGGCTGTCTTTGGTGTGGGCAATTGCAACTTGTTGCTACGAATTGGGTTGGAGTTCTTGCATAAATATGTTATATTTTTATTTATTTCCCGTCATTTCACTTGCATTTTATAGAGTTTATAGATGGAAAAGACACTCATACTCCAGTGTGTTTGGGTTGCCTGAATATCTTTATAAGATATGTATATGCATGTGTTCAAAAAATAACGGGAATTTTAGTATTTTGAAAAAAAAGAAACTGAAAATTGTATCGTTCTTCAGTGACATATATGTATAACAAGATAATAAAAAAATGTCTGTTGGACTTTTCTTCAATTTGAAATTTAAAAATTCCCGTTATTTTTTGAACACAACTCGTATGTATTTAGTGTTTTCCGAACTTGTCCGACCGCAGCATTGGAGGCAATCCCACTCCACATGATGATTGGCTCTACGGCAAACCGTACTTTACTGTCCCTGACGAGACCAGGACCAGGAAGCAGCAGGATGGTAAACCCCCGACAATTGGAAACCATAGGGAGGAAACTGCCAATGGCTCTCCTTCCAAGGGACGACATTACCAAAAAGGTGCACTTTCAAAGGAAATTCAAGTTAGAATTAATTGGGTACCGGGACACAGTATACAAGGCAACGAACTCGCAGACCAGTTAGCTAAGAAAGCCGCGGCCACCAGACCGGTGGGGCCAGAGCCCTTCATTGCCGTTGGTCCGCAAGCTCTGAGAAATGGACTACTCGAAGGCGAATTAGAAAGTAGGAATCGCTACTGGATTCGGCTGCAGGGACTTCGCCATTCGAAACTGTTCCTAGGGGGTACAACCGCAAAAGATTCAAGCAACTTATTGCGCTCCCAAGAAACAAAATGAGACAACTAGTGGCACTCTACACTGGCCAATGCAGACTAAGGTGTCATCTAAACAAACTCGGGATCTGCTCTACGGACCTGTGCAGATTCTGTGATTTGAAAGCGGAAACACCTGAGCACCTACTCCTGGAATGTCACGCGATTGCGGGTTTAAGGAGGAAGGAAATGGGGTCTTTATATCCCCAAAGGGAAAGTATCGCGACCACCAGCCCTGCAGCGTTGCTAAGTTTTCTTAGAGCTACAGGACTGGACGGTATTCTGTGATAAATAGGAGAGGGCACAATAGACCGTAGTGCGATCCTCTAATAAATCTAATCTTATCTAATGTATCTAGTGTTTTGCTTTGAAGCGTCCCTGAACAAATATATGTGTCTTATAAAAATACATCGAAGGCACTTAGTTAGCTTAGTTATAGGAGCTACGCGCATATTTGAACGCAAGTCGCTGGGGTCAAATGCATAAGACTTGTTGAGTCAAACTACTAACTCTCTAATACTAACAAAAATATTTTTAGTCTCTATTTCGTGCATTTCTTTAAATTTTATGATATTAGGACCCTTATCGCTTAAGTAAGGTTTCCAAGAATTTAGATTTGTTTGTTAATTTTGTTTTCTATTATTTCTTTAAATTTAATTTTTTTTTAATTTTGAAAATGTATTTTATAATGTCGATTCTCCCAACATTGCCAATCCAATTTTGCTGTCAAAAATTTCATTTTCAGCCGAACATGCTTCATTACAATCAATTTAATTGCTCGCTAACTGCGATTTTGTTTTCTAATCTATAACTTAGCTAAGCTATTTGGTATTATTTTCTTTTGTTGTTGTTGTTGTTTTGCCGTTTGTTGTTACATATTGTTGTTTTTCTGCGCTTTTCAGTCACATAATTGTTGTCAGGCTTTTGTTTGGTTGTTGTTTTTGTTGACTCGCTTTTACGTTTGTTAAATTCATAATTTCGCTATCACTTTAATTGTTTTCGTTTCTTTACATGTTTTTTTTGTGTTTTTAATTTTTTTCGCTAGCAAACTTATATTGTTCAAGTTTTTTTGTTTGCGATTGCTTACATATATATGAGTGTGTGTTTTGTTTGATAAATTTCATTTATCTCATGCGAGTTGTACGAGTTCCTTTATTTTCACAATATTTCGCAAAATTCAACTGTTTATATGCAACTATGTTATTGAATTTTGAAAAGAAATTGAGAAAGAGAAAATGAGAAAAAAAACGCAAGCATGTGTGTATGTATATGTATATGTATGTCTAAAAATCCAATAAATTATCGCGTTTCGTCTCAAAATTGATTGAAGTAATTAATCTATTTTTCTTGCACATAAATGTTATATGAAGTTGTTGTTGTTGTTTTTTTTTAATTTTTTGCTTGGTGATTGTTAACAGTATTATCTAGCTATTACAACTGCGGGCGCTAATAATGGAAAATTAATTAAGCCAGCTTTCGCTGCGCGCAATAATTTGGTAGTGTGGTTTTTGTATTATAGTTTTTGTTTTTGTAATTTTATAATCTTGTATTTTTTTTGTAGTTTTTGTAATTTTTTATAATTGAGTTTTTTTGTTTTTAAATTTTTGTTTTTGTATTTTTTTATATATATTTTTGTTTTTGTAATTTTATAATATTGTATTTTTTTGTATTTTTTGTTTTTGTAATATTTTATTATTGAATTTTTTTGTTTTTATAAATTTTGGTTTCTGTATTTTTAATATATTTTTTTGTTTTTGTAATTTTATATTATTTTAGTTTTTGTTTTTGTAATATTTTATCATTTATTTTTTTTTTAATTTTATGTTTTGTTTTGTTATTTTTTATTTTTTTATTTTTGTAATTTTTTATTTTTTGTCTTTTTGTCTTTTTGCATTTTTTCTTTCTTTCTTTTTGCTGTTTAACAATATCTCCTTGCATTTAACTACGAATTCCATTAAAAGAAAACAACAATTTCTGCTTGAGTTCACACTAAATATGATTAATGATAAGAAAAGACAAGGTGTCAATAATTAGTTGGCGATTTCGACGCTAATTTCGCTTTTCGCAATATTTTCATAATCATAAAATTTTAATTCACTACATTTTTCGCGTATAAATTGCGCTGCTGATTACGCTTACCTTGCAGCTGTATGTCAATTTCCAGCTTTCAAAGGTTATGAAATCACTGTCTCACTTGCTCATTTGCTGCGTTTCTTAGTTAATTGCAAAGTCTAAATATTTTCCTTTATTTGTTTATTTTCTTCTATTTTTTTATTTTTTTATTTATTTTTATTTATTTTTATTTTTTTTATTTTTTTATTTTTAATGTTTTTCACTTTTTTCCTTTCTCAAATCTTCTATTTTAATTGTTTATTTACTTATCTAACTGCGCTCAGACACTGAGTTCGGAACGCAAGCTGTTTTATCTTATGCCCTTCTAAGCATTTGCTAAGTTGATACACATTCAAGTCATTCAAGTCATTCGTATCTATTATGATCTAATATTTATATGGAAATAAACTTTGTCAACATGATGCAAATTCCTCAGCGTGTGCGCAATTCTCGCAAGTTTTCTTCACACACACATATAGTTTGAGAAATTAAGTAATTTGCTTTAAGTAGTTCACTTAGCATGTGTGTATGTGTGTTTGCAGTTGACGAAAGGTAATATGTGGAATATTAAAAAACAATGAGAAAGCAAATATTTTGTATTTAGCACAGAAAGTGCGAGACTTATTTAAATGGGGAAGCGGCTATATGAAAAGTGATGAGTGATAAATTTCAAGAATTTAACTACGTGCGCACATACATACTTCGAAATGCCAAGCGGTAGAGTACTGGAAAAAGTGTATAGTGTCTATGGAATATTATCTACATATGTATATCAAGCGTTTAATGTAATTAATGTTAGCTTTTGAAAGCAATTTTAAGAAAATTTGGTATAATACGAATTTTTAAATTTTAGCCTCAATTTCCTAAAAAATCAACACTAGATCTACTAAATTTAAACACTTACATAATATATGAATTCTATACTTTAATATGTACCATAAAACTTCTTTACAAATTGCTTTTGGATTCTGCTAGATTCACATTTTCGACCTCATTTCGAAAAGGTCCTCACGTAAAGATAGCAATAAAAACATTTCGAGGCACCTTTGACTTATAAGGTTCCCTCAAAAACAGTCCAGTAAAAAGGTACAACACCTAAAATCACATATTCAATCTAAAACATTTTTAGACTCGTCTTTGATTTGCTTTCGAAACGGTCCTCAATTAGAACTAGCAAGAAAAACAGTTCAAGGGACATCTGATGCCGAAGATCCCATGAAAACCAAGTCGGTAACAAGATACTGCATTTGAAATTACATTTTTAACCTAAAACAATTTTGGACTCGCTTTCATTTCCTATTGAGTTCCTCAGCTAAATAAACCATCAGTCTAAATACGAGGTGTGTTCAAAAAATAACGGGAATTTTATCCAAAGTCCAATTGTCAAAATTTTTTTTTTATTTTGCTGATATATGTACCGTGCTCCTGAATACGATAAAATTTTCAGCTGTATTCATAGCTTACTTTGTCAAAATCACAACAAGTGCCTGAGGTTATCTCAAAAATCAAATTTAAGCAGTGTTTCAAAGACTGGAAGAAATTCTGACATAAGTGCATAAAATCGATTGGCGACTTTTGAAGACGACAATATTAATTTAGGCGTATAAATAAATAGTTTTCTCAAAAAAACGAAAATTCCCGTTATTTTTTGAACACACCTCGTATACCATATTAACACGTAGACACCATTTCACTTTCATTTAAAAATAGCGCTTAACTCACGCATCCAATTTTTTCCAAAACAAATGCATACATATATTTTTCTTAAATTTCAAATATTGTTTCCTACTCTGAAATTTATTGCAATCGCCAGTATGCGCGCTAAAAAGAACAAAAAATCAGCCGAATTCTATGTAATTTCATTATTTATTAAATTTATGTATAAATATTTAAACGCCCCCACAACAGGCGGTAACGCAAAAGGCGCATGAAATCAACACCAAAAAGAAAACCAAAGCAAAAAGTAAATAAAAAATAAAGAATGAAAAAACTAAAGTAAAGCACTGTGCTTAATATTGTTGTACAAAAACAGAAAACATTTTGGTGATTATGAAATATAAACATTGTTTTCAACGAATTTTATATGAGTAAAGTGTGTTTGTTTTTAGATGGGAGAGTGGTGTTAGCTGAGTTTGTGGGTTCGGTGCCACAAGCCTATTCGAATTTCAGAAGTTCATTATTTTGTGACGAAGCTGCTTTTATTTTTGTCATATATTTTATTAACAACTCTTTTTCGGAGGCTCTTCTTTGTCATTTAGACACTTAGCGCCCTTTTGTGCTGTAAAACTTCGGCCCAAAACTGTCGTTATTGCTAAATGACTACACTCTGTTATTGTTCTTCAACTATTAATTTTAATTTTTTACCATTTTTTTAGCAATTATTCCTAAGCAAAGCAACTAACAAGATTTGTAGCTTGTCACATCATTTTCTATGTTTTTTTCTGAAAAACTGAATTGTCAACAACATTTAATTTTATATTTGTCAATGACTCTACACAACAGCTGTTTGTCATCGCATACTGTTAAACGCTTAACGAGTTACGCCTGTATGTTCGAATGCATGTAAGTTTCCGGAATGGCAAGTGTTTAGCAGAAAACGATTGTGGTGTTTAATAGCTACAATAGCTGTAGGCAGTCGTGGGCGTTTAAAATATATCTTTGCAGAGCAGAATGTGGCGCTTTTTGACGCCTACAGTCATGGTTGATAGACTGCATTTAAATCAAATTGACTGCTAACGGCAAATTTGTCGAGAAGTAGGTGCAAATAGAATCAATTAAAAGTGTAAATTAAATGTTTTTTTTATTAAAAATGCAATATTTTATATTTTCAGTTTAAATAAATGAGAGATAAGGCTATGAACATATTGAGAGTTAAGGCACAGCAGAAGTTTTGAGTTAAAGCTGAGGGCACAAGCAATGTAAAATAATATATAAAATATATGTAAAATGTAAAGATAAGATTAAATAACTCTATATTTCAAGATCAAGAATAGCGGCAGAAGCTGTAAAAGCTTTCTATAAACAAATAATAAATAGTAGGAGATAATAAAGAAACAACAAGATAAAAATAAATTCTTACATAGAGTTAAATAAAAGTTAGATATTTTAATTAAGCAATGAATATGATGAAGATAAAGATATAGTTAAGTCATAGATAAAGTTAAGTGATGAGATACCGATAAAATAAAGCAGTTTTTAAATAAAAATAAGAGAAAAATAAAAAAATTGCAAGTTGGTATAGATAAAACAGAAAGAGAGAAGATAGAAAAGAGAAAAGAGAACAGTAATACATATATGAAGAGGTATTAGTTGAGATAGACAATAAGACACAGAACATAGAGTAAAGTGTAGTAATATAAAAAAATAGAATATTCGACGAAGATATAGGCATAGACATACGAGGTGTGTTCAAAAAATAACGGGAATTTTTTTGAAAAAATATTAGTTCATTCTACACACTAGAAATGTTGTTGCCTTAAAATAGTCCTTCGCTACTATGCAATTATGCCAGCGCTTCTTCCAATCGTCGGTCCTTCACTGCTGCAATGATTCCGGCCTTCTCCGTGGATGAAATCTAAATAAATAAAATTCTCCTTAAACTAGATAATATTGTCTGTACAATGACCCACGATAAAAAAAATCAAAAATTGACAATATGGCGGCGTTATAAAAAAATAGTCGAATTTTGCCCAAAATTTTGGTCGTTTTTGTCCTGCCAAAATTCGATTTTTTGATCAGATCAAAAATCGATAGGTACAATGTACGGAGAACTATATATAGAACATGTAAAAAACATTCGATAGTGATTGGATCATTTGTTTTTGAGTAATCACTGCAGCAAATTCGGAAAAGGCTGTTTCGTGAAAAACGCGTTTAAAGATAAAATGATCGTTTTCATTGTTACCGAGCGGCTGCTCATTAAATTTCTATAACTCAAAAACTATTTGAGATATCGATTTGAAATTTTAATATGTTATTTTTAAAGGTGTAATCTACCGAAATATGAAACAAAAAAAAAATATTTTTTTTGAAATTTCACACTAGGTGTGCCCCTTAAGGTTCTCTTCAAGAATTCACGAACAAGTGACGAAGTGTAAGCTTTTAACAAACAAAAATCGCCACAAAAATCGAAAAAAAAAATCTTTGAAACGCAGTTAATCTTACTTGGAGATATGGACTCTAAAATTTTTACTAGGTAATTAGTTCACACACACATTTTGAATGTATTCACAGCTGCTTTGTACATATTTGAGACAACCGAATTTATTAGAATTAGAAGTTTAATTTATTTCTGCTTATATATATGTCTGATTTTATGAGCATACATAAGCTTATTTATATGCATAAATCCTCAATAATCCTCAACTGCATATATTTACCTCACAAAAGCCCTACAATAATTCACATTAACTTGAAAAATTACAAAAAACAAAATATATTGTTGCTGACATTTTCATAGTCGCGCAAATTTTTGCGATTCTTTTTGAGTGATTTATGATTTTCAACACATAATTCATGGACGTACGTATAGCCATGATGGTGGCGCTTGAACTTGCGCCGCGAGGACTATGCATATGTATTTAAATATAAAAAAATATAATATTATTTTAGGCGACAAGTAAAATGTTAAATCTTAAGTAAACACGGCATATAAATATTGAATACACAAAGATGCTAAGCGAAAACGTTGACGCTAAAAGGCTGAAAAATTCCATTACTGCAGTTGCCCCGAAAGTCAATAATAATAAATGTAAAAAAAAATAAAATTAAAAATATTAAGATAAAAAAACTTAAAACGAAAACAAAAAGTTTGTAAGCATGCCCAGCAGCACGTCATTTGGAAAGATTTTCACACATAAAATGTTGTATGCTTTGCATGCCACATGTGCGACTGCGCACATTTAAATGTAATGTGTTTTTATTAAAGGAATTTATTATTTCATTTCTTGCGCATATATTTTCTTAGTACTTGTCTCTACTGTTGTTGTTGTTATTATTGTTTACCTTTGTGCGAGTTCACATTTTATGATCCAATGTTAAGGTAATACAATACATCAAAATGTCGTAAAACGTAAATATTTGCAAAAGTTTACAAGATGCAATGACAACAAATAAATAAAGGTGGATGCGCGAAAACAAGCTGTGAAAATATAAACCAAACTTCTAAGAGATATACGAGGTGTGTTCAAAAAATAACGGGAATTTTCGATCTTTGAAAAAAAATATTTTTTTAATTGTCTACAATAATGTTGTCGCCTTCAAAATAGTACCCATTCGTTATAATGCACTTGTGACAGCGCTTCTTCCAATCTTCGAAACACTTCTCAAACTAGATTTTTGAGACAGCCTGGCTTTTTCAACGATTTCTCGTATACTTATCAATCGAGACCCCTTAAGGTTCTCCTTTGGAAATAGAAAATCCTTTTGAATAGCATTCAATCCTGTCTATAAGAATATGGACGCTAATTCTCGTTATTTTTTGAACACACCTCTTACGTTGTCACAGCGCACTACGCATTTCATACCAAAAGTTCATAGCGTGAAATTATGTAAATCAAGGAAAAAGAAAAAAAAAGATTTCAAAAACAAATACGCTTACAGCGCTTACAAAGCTAAATTCTACAATATACCATTAAAAAATTATTTGCACAAACTTTAAGCGATCACGTGACGCGGTCTAACTGATCAACGACAGGCCATATCATGGCAGGCCTGTCCGTACGGACGTTCGTTTCCAATGACCAAATAACAAACAGCCGTTTTACAACAATCCTTACAGCTTGCGACGGATGAGCGCGCTAGCCGTTGAAGCATGTTGACTGTAGCAGCCTAACGCCAATGCATACAGACCCTGTAGGAAATTCAATATTTTTTTGAAATTGTTGTTAATCAAAACTGAGCTTTATGATGATCCTTATGGACTATATAATAATATATACAATCCAGCAAAATATATTTTTTTTCTACAGGGTCTCATTGCAGCCGTGACCATGCAATGTTGCGGTTATTACCACCACCGCGCCGCATCGCGTTATGTGCGCCGGTGTAAAATTTCGTTTCACCTTAACTTTTGTTTGTTTTGAAGAATTTTATTTACTCTATTTTGTTGTTGTCGTCGCTTTTGTTAAACGAACGTATGAACTAACTCACTTGGCGCTAACCGCAATCGGACGCACCGCATCGCATCACCGCAGAAATTCATCAAAAATTTACACCACATTTGCATTACATTACTACATTTATGCAAATACCGTCGGCATAAAAGCAGACAACAGCAAAATAATCTGGTTGTCAATAAAACCCGTTCGTTCAACGTGTTGCCGCCGTCGACGAAAACACTTTGCAAATCGTCGCAATATTTGTTTGTGAACATTTACGACATTTATGTTTTGTTGAACGCTCGTTAACGAGCTTGTGCAATGCTTGGCGGCGACAATTTGCTCTTATTTATGGCCTTGTTATTGGCTGACAAACTGGGTAAAAAGAGATGCATTTTCGGAATTTGTATTATCATAATTACTCGCTGACAGTGTGCAGTTATTTCTTTAGCGGTCTGAGTATGCATATTTGGTATGCAAAAGTTGGCGTTTTAAGTGCTTGAGAATGCGTAAGAGGCATTAAGAATGGATATGTGTCGTACTTAAACTTCAGCTAATCTCACGTGCTGCTGGACTAAAGGTCAAATTAGGAGCAGTTCCGTTAAACGCCCAACTGACAGCTTCTTCTTCTCGTTTCGTTACTTCGCAGCACTTCTAATGCTTCTAACACTTTTTAATGTTGTTGTTTGAAGGTTACAATACATATCCTAAATCAAATGCTGTTTTGTTGGCAGATCTTCGGCGCAAATAACATGGGTATTCTGAAATTGTGAGAGAACGTGATCGTTTTAAGATGTCCATATCTGAAATCTTTTGGTTCCAAAAGTTAAGATATTTAGCTTGTTAGGTCTACAACTTTGCTTCTGCCGTTTTCCAATAGATGTCTCTAGGGTCAAACACTGGTCGATTAAATCGCTTTATATCGATCTTGGACATTTGTGTCAACATTAACCCCCCAACAATTTTTTTTTTCATAGTTCCTCCTACTATGAAAAAAAATCGAATGCCGAAGTGCGGAACTTTAATCCGCTAAACCTAACATACTCCCAAAACTGGACTCTCCCACGGAACCACCGGATTAAGTATTATTTCGTGGAACCACCGGATTAAGTATATTTGTAGAGATCTGTTTGCCAAACTTATTCTCAACTGAAAAAATGTCATTTTTTGAGCCAAATTCTCGACATTTGCGGGAATGTCTCTAGGGTCAAGCACTGGTCGATTAAATCGTTTTATATCGATCTTGGACATTTGTGTCAACATTAACCCAACAAAGTATTTGTAGAGATCTGTTTGCATCCCAAACTTATTCTCAACTGAAAAAATGTCACTTTTTGAGCCGATTTCTTGACATTTCCACGGAATACGCATGCTGCCAGAAAGATAGTCAAAAGTAGCGACGGCCAATATTTTGAATAACATTTTTGTAACCGTTTTTATACAAAAAAGGCTTAAATTTACAAAAAAAAAAAAAAGGCGGAAGAAAAGTTGTATACCTATATATGAAAGACGGTTCACCTTCTTGACAGATTTTTGGGATCAGCGTCTACGAATCAGAAAATTAACTTAAAATTTTATTGAAACAAAGATAGTGGTATATTATTACTATTATAATCATAAAAGCAAGAAATTTTATCATCACGAACTTTTGTCTCAATCGGTCGTTCGAACTCTTGCGCTTCAAGCAAGGTGATCTTGTCATATCCTTGATAGTAATTGAATATATCAGGTGGCAATTGTATGACATTAGAAATTGTTTTGTGGGATGGAAAAGACAAAGGCGAAAAATTTTTTGAGATTTTCATGAATCTATGCTTTGGAAGTGTTTTGAAAGTCATACAACAGTCTTAAAACAGTTTGAAGGTTCAAAGTTGGATCTAATTAGAGTATTAATTTTAATTCCAAGAAGAAATATATAACAGTGTCTAATGTGAAAACCCAGACGGCCACTAAAGCGGTCATCAAATGTGTAAATACTCATGATTACTCACTTGTCCTTGAACAAGTAATGTGAGAACTCTATTTAACAACTTTTTCGCTTGGCTTAAATCTGATGATGATTATATGAGTGTTGATTTTTAGTCAACCAAACCGGCGGGTAATTCACGCTTAGTCACTTACGCAAATTTGTAATGTAAGTTTATGCATTAAAGTAGTGCAATGCAGTTTTAGCAAAATTTTTGAGACGATCCACCACTCGATGGCGCAACGAACGATTATTCATTCACCGGTTTTTTGTGCCATATACAATATTTTCCAATTCGAAAATGCACAAAAACCCAAAGTGTGCTAAATATTTGCGCACCGCCAGCCTATCGCTTATGTAATTAGCAATCGACAACATACGAATTATAGCAATACAAACCCAACTCGACTTCGACGAACAAAAGCGCATTAAGCACCAATTCAACGCAAATGAGGATGCTGTTTGCTTTTTTTTTAGTTTTTGTAATGAAACGTATTTCTCTTGTTCGCTTGCAAGACAATGTGGCATTTGTCATCTTTGTTTTGTTGTAACCGGCACATTGATTTTGTAGCCAATACGTAATGAGCTACACGCATGCGCATACGCACCATTGCCAACTCTAACCGTAGTGTAGTAGTGGCGACCAAAACAAAAGAGGCTGCAAATGCGTGCCTGTAGTGAAAATAAACGAACGAAATGAAATGAAAATAGTTACGCATAAAACACGATGGGGTGTGTTGCGAAGGCTAGCTAACTGTCTGGCTGGCTGGCCAGTCGCTTGTGCGTCCGTTCAATGAACCACCATGTGTGTTATAGGCACATTTTTCATCAGTGATCACCACGCGGCCGCGTCTAGCTGCGCACATTTATTATCAATATTAATGGAACTCGCTGAGCAGCGATACGTAGAGATTGCAGTGTAGAGTAATGATTGAAATGCTGGGCTTTTTGTGAAACATACTACTAACAGACAACATGTGCGACAAGTATTTGCCAAGCAATCAGACAATCCACTCAGCAATAGCTGTGCAGTCAACCTTTTAACCAGCATATAGCTAACAACATCAGTAGCAGCGGCAACAGCAAAATCATCAATATAGTGTGTTTGTGTATGTGTATCTTAGCGCCCAACTTAAGACTTGATGCTTGCGAAAGTTCATAAAGAGTGAAAGCTTTGCGGAATTGGCGTACGCCAAAAAGTGCAAAGTCGCGAAAAAAGTAATATACCAGTATGTTTAAGCATGGCATATATACATATGTATGTATGGGTGCATGGGTATTGAAGCTATTAAACAAGCTGCTGGTTAGGTAGCTATTATAAATTAACGAAAGGAAAATCATTGCTTTACTTTTGGCTTATGTTGTGTTGAAAAAAAAAAACGAAAAAAAATTTAATAATTTGACTTTTCTATACACAGCTGCCATTATTGTTGTTATTAAAATGAAATCCCGAAATTTCGGGATCCCGAAAAATTTTAGGAATTAATGGAACTCTGTGTAATTTTATAGGAAATAGCAGCGATGTTGCCTGAAGAGTCATATTAAAGCAAAATCCCGAAAATTCGGGATGCCGAAAATGATCGGGACTTAACAGGAATGTTTATTTCTTTGGAAGATATGAACTTTGTTGGCTAAAGAGTCATATTAAAACTAAATCCCGAATCTTCGGGATCCCGAACTTAAAAATAAAGTGTGTGATTTTGTGGAAGATATGGGTTTAAGAGTTAACAACAACACAAACTTCTTCACTAAGATTTTAACAACTTAAGAAAAGTGTGCACAGCAAATTCAGGACCTCCATTTAGGTCTAAAGCATACAAAAACCAAAATTTATTAAACCTATTTTCACTTGCTGTAAGGTAACTAAATAATTTAACAGCATACAAAAACATCGGGATCCCGTAAAATTCGGGACTCCAAATATCAACTTACTTTTTTGTAATGTCTTACGACTTTTTTATGTTATTTGCTCCTGTAGAGCAACAATTTTACTGCTTCAATTTGTTGTTGTAATAACTGTTGCTTTTAGTGGCGCCACATAAAAGTATTGACAACTATAGTACGAGTGTTTTCGACACTCTCTTTTAAATTTTATTTTTTTTAACGACAATTCACTCAATCGCCAACCACCGTACACCGTGCACCGGTTATTTATGTTGGCCAAAACAAGTATCGATTACATCTACTACATTTATAGGCATTACAGGCGCATGAGAAATGAGAAATGAGAAATTGTCGTGGCTGATTAGGCGTGTCATTGCTCATTACTCAATTTGTTGCAGCATTATGTTGCATCCCGAAAAAATTTCACTTGCATGCCGCAGCTGTGGGAGCTGCCACAGCAGCAGCGAGGAAATTTTTCGTAATTTAAAGGTAATGTAAATATGCATAATTATCCATGTGATTGCTTTGGGTGCAAGGAGAAACTCGCGGCGGCTGGCTGTGTAGTGATTTGTTTACGAATAAGATCAGATAATAAGTTTGAAAATATTGTTAATTTGTATGTGATGTAGAAAGTGAAATTTTTGCTGAGCAGAGCATAATTTTTGGGAAGCATTTTTAGGTTCCGCTCTTGAGATTTATGAAAGTAATTAGCCGTGATAATTTATGTCTGTAGGTAAACTGTGAAATTTAATTCTCTAAAAATAACTTCGTCGTATTTTTTATACTCTCGCAACAAAGTTGCTAGCAACAAAGTTGCTAAGAGAGTATTATAGTTTTGTTCACATAACGGTTGTTTGTAACACCCAAAACTAATCGAGTTAGATATAGTGTTATATATACCAAAGTGATCAGGGTGAAGAGTGGAGTTCAAATCCGAATGTCTGTCTGTCCGTCCGTCCGTCCGTCCGTCCGTCCGTCCGTCTGTGCAAGCTGTAACTTGAGTAAAAATTAAGATATCTTGATGAAACTTGGCACACTTATTTCTTGGCACCATAGGAAGGTTGCTTTCGAAAATGAGCAAAATCGGACCACTGCCACGCCCACAAAATGGCGAAAACCGAAAACACATAAAGTGCCATAACTAAGCCATAAATAAAGCTATGGAAATAAAATTTGGTATGAAGGATCGCACTATGAAGGGGCATATGTGGATGTAATTTTTTTGGGGAAGTGGGCGTGGCCCCGCCCCCAAATCGGATTTTTGTATATATCTCGCAAACCAATAGAGCTATATAAACCAAACTTTCTGCAGTCGTTTTTTTTAGCCATTTCCTTATACATTCCAAAAATGAAAGAAATCGGATAATAACCACGCCCCCCTCCCATACAAAGGTTAGGTTGAAAATTACTAAAAGTGGGTTAATTCACTAACGAAAAACCTCAGAAACACTAAATTTCACATAAGGAATGACAGATGGAAGCTGCACTCAGATTTTTTTACAAAATGGAAAATGGCCGTGGCGTCGCCCACTTATGGGTCAAAACCCATATCTCAGGAACTACTCGACCGATTTCAATGAAACTTGGTTTGTAATAGTTTCCTTACATCCCAATGATATGTTGTGAAAATAGGCCAAATCGCTTCACAACCACGCCTACTTCCTATATACCAGAACTTTGAAGACGATCTGAATCATTTACATTACAATATATAAAGTAAGCACTAGTGAAGATATCGGTGCAGAACTTCGCACAAATACTATGTTTATAGTGGGGCAGCCCCATTCTAAAAATCGCCGAAATCGGACCATAGGTTTTTAAGGCCCCATATATCGAACACGAGGACCTCGGTGCTTCTAACCTAATATTATGGTTTCCAACTTTCAATGGACTTTATACAATATATATGACGAATATGTGGGTCAAATTGTGTATTATATAATATTAATTAAGTTAAATAAATAAATTGCGAGAGTATAAAATGTTCGGTTACACCCGAACTTAGCCCTTCCTTACTTGTTATTATTAATTGTTGTTCCAAATGACTAAAGTTTTGTATTATAATCAATAATATTGATTTAAGACCGTAAAATCAGCTTGATTAATGATAGCTGGCTAGTCACTTATATAGAAAAATATTTTATAGAAGAAAATATATTGTAAATCCCAACTTTTTCTTTAATTTATAAACAACACATTTCCGAGTATAATCTCATTGTTTTGATAACAAACACTTAAAGAACTTACAAGCACTTGCAAACTATGATCATTTTCCAGCAACAATTTTTGTTTCGGTCTAGTCGAAGAAGACCTGTATTTTTGATATCTTTCACTAAAAAATCAAAAACAATCATCATAAAACCCATAAGATAAATCGTATATTTACGTTTTGAATGTCTCTGAAAGTAATAAGATCTGAAGAGCTGAAAAAGCATACTAATGAAATAAGCAGAAAATAATATGAATATTCTAACTGGCTGTTAATACTTCTGGGGCTCTAAACCTAAAAATTGTTTATGAAGTTCCAGCCGATTTACGATGGATTAATATTTACGCAAATCACCTTTGTAGCTGCTTTTTCGTTTAACGTTATTTTATCACTGTAATTAAGCCAGACTTTAAGCTAGAGTATGCATTCTTCGTATACAAGTACATAATTCAAATAAAAATAATAATAATAATTAATTTTTTTACTTTTTTATTTAAAAAAATATTTATTTTTTCATTTATTGTTTACTCATATTATTTTTTTACTATCCTATTTTTTTATTTTTATTTTTTATTTTATTTTATTTTATTGTATTTTATTTTATTTTATTCTATTTTATTTTATTTTATTTTATTTTATTTTATTTTATTTTATTTTATTTTATTTTATTTTATTTTATTTTATTTTATTTTATTTCATTTCATTTCATTTCATTTTATTTCATTTAATTTCATTTTATTTTATTTTTTATTTTATTTTATTTTGTTTTATTTTATTTTACTTTATTTTATTTTATTTTATTTTATTTTATTTTATTTTATTTTATTTTATTTTATTTTCATTTTTTTATTTATTTTATTTTATTTTGTTTTGTTTTATTTTTTTATTTTATTTTATTTTATTTTAATCTATATTCTTTTTAATTTAAAACATATTTTTATTTTTTAATTTTATTTTTATTATTTTTTTTTAATATTTTTCACAACACCTTAGTACACTCCCACACATTCTTTAGCGCACATTGTATTCCACTTCATTAAGCACACATTCACTTTCTTTGCACATTCACTTTTTATGCTGTGTAATATACTCGTACAATATAAATATTATATTATATACACACTTCTTTACATATATATGTTTATATTCACTTGTTCTAAATAAATGCATTTTAATTCTTATGCATTACACAAAGCAATTGGAACGTGGAAGTGCATGGATATCAAGCGTTAAGAATCAAGATCTGGGGCATCCACAGCACATACAAACGCACATGTGAGTAAATGTGTAAATATGTATTTATATACACGATTTTATGTGTCTACAGTAGTAAGGCGCGACGTTGAGGTGGATGCATCAGGTCACACCCACATGTGATTACATAAAAACTGAGGCAATTAAGTTTACATACTATTTGTATATGGATATTTACGAATATATGTGTATGGGTTATATGGATATATGTATATCATATGTACTAAGAGCTTATGTAAATCTTAAGTATTGTAATGCTTAAATAATATTGAAGATATTTATGTTGCTCTTGTGAATATCTCCAAAGATGATTAATGGTTTTGGTGTGAATATGCTGCACATAATTATTTCAAGTATTCATACGAAAGCACTTGTGTAGAGTTTTTAAAAATAGTTTATAGATGGATGTAAGTATTTTTTAATTAACACTGTCACAGTTTTGAAATAATTTTTCAAATAATAATACACAGATGTCTAAAATTTCGAATAAATTAAAGATTTTGTAACAAGAGACACTTGATACCGCTTACTCTACACGCCACTGCACTTATAGCCTTAGGAGTTTCAAAATTAACATATCATTTGAAAAAAATAAAATTTGTTGTTTATTTTCCAAAACGTTTCGTATTAATCGAAAGCCATTTCAATTTAGTCAAAAAGTACCAAAAAATCAATTCCTGTTTGTATCTAGTTTAATGGTTCGTTTTTTGTGGTTGCTGAAGGTTTTGTTTATGAAATGAGGTAAAAGACTAAATTTGTTTACGAAATCTGAATCAATTGATCGATGATTCATTCGCAGTAGATGGTTCACATATGTAGCTTATAATATATACATATGTAAATAAATTAGTTAATGCGTTTGAAGTAGCCTGCAGTGAAGGTTATAATCCAACAGGAAATACTAAAAGTTCCATAAAAACTAAAATAAATGGTAAAATAAACGGATCATTAAAGTTAAAAGCGAAAGTGAGTGGAATAAATTGTGCTCGATTTACTAGGGATGCTCACTGGCAGTATTTAGTAAAGTTACTAAATTTTTCGGAATTTTTTAGTTTTCGAAATTTTTCGAAAATATTTTCCAAAAATTTTTTCTGAATTAATTTTACTTTCTATAACAGTTGCCATATTTTAGTTATTATTATCTCAATATTCCCCACTCACGAAACCGCACAAAAATACTTTCTACATAACCCTGACCTATTTTCCAATACACTTCCTTCCGCACCCTCACCATTGGAAAAGCGTTATTTGGCGTTCTAGTGACCTCTTTAACACACACACACACATTTCCACGTGCAGACGCACTGACATTTTCGATACAAAAGTGTCAATTGTCAATATGCGAAATTTCTTTCGCATCTCTCTGTGCAATCGTATACCCGTACTCATTGTCAAGACGTCATCCATATGTTGATTTTATTTACTTAGACATTTTTATGACCTATTTTTCTTGGACAGCGAAAAATTAGCAAATTATTTATGTTTTCAAAAAACGCGGCGAGAATAAAAATGACTAATACCTGTGCGTCTGCATTTCGTGCAAAAATAACAATTAGCAAAATTGAAACGTTGGCGCAATAATTCAATTATTTGGCGGGAACATCGGCTGTCATACGCTCACTGACAAGTGTCAGTTGCCAAATGTCATTATCTCGAGTGAATTACGACAACTGTTGGGGGTTTTGAGTAAGTATTTAGTTGTGTTTGAATGTTTTTGGATGATTTTTTTATTTCAGATATCATCGATTCACCATTTTATCTTCAATCTTCATTTGATTATGCCAGTTTATTGGGTTTATACCAGTTGTTTGTTCGATTCGACAGTCTCCAAAGTTTGACGAATTAAACAATTTTTTTTAAATAAAATTGTATTATCATTCTTATTTTTCTATTGTCTTTCTCCGCTTTATTTAGTGTTTAATATTTTTTTTGTTTCAATATTTAAAAAATTTAATTTTCACTCTCTTCTGGTATAAAATGTATGCTCATATGACATTTTTATTTATTGTTGTTTATATGCGAATTCGTTTCTCTTTGTTTTTTATAAACACGTGTGGATTAATGAACATCATTCTGCGCCGCCTAAATCTTAATAGTTGAAGAAGATTTTGTTTTATTTTTAGACCTAATAATACTTTCTGATTTTTCTCATTTTATTTTGTGTTTTATTTTAGTTGGTTTCGTGTGCGTAATAATTTGCTTAATTTATGTGACCTTGAATTTGTACTTAAACCGAGAGGTCTGAATGGATTTCTTCACATTTCACTAGTGAATTGTGGGTATAAATAAAAAAAAACATAAAATATAAGAAAGCCTAAATTATATGGAAAATAATTCTTGATAAGAAGAGTGAAGGGCTTATTCATCGTTGAAATTGGTAAACAAACATATAGATTTTTTTATAAAAATTTACAAACTCACTAATATAATTAAATAAATGTTTAATAGTTATTAAAATTATGGCACAGATTCCAGATATTTATCCAAACTATTTCTGTACAAATATTCTTTATAATCTTTTTTTTGCAAAAATCATTTATTTTCAATAACTTAAAATACAAACACAAAAAATTATGAAACTGTCAAAATCGTTAACGCTTCGTATTTGTTATGGTATGCTTTCAACATATGCAATTTGTTTGCGAAAATAAAACCACTCACTAAGAACTGACCTAATTTAAATTGAGCACAACTATGCAAATTAGTAATTTGGAACAGATAATATTAAAAATAAATTTTTAAGTATAAATAGAAATGACGGGGCATTAAATAGAAGATTTAGCCGAAACACTTTGGATTTTTTCTTTCAATATTTCTTTTATTTTTATTTTTTATTTATTTTTTGTTTTATTATATAATTAAACGAGAAATAGTTATGCTAGTAAATTATTTAAAATCAAATAAAAACAGTATACAGTATGAGGTTTTTATGAAAAGTTTAATCAAAAGTAGAATATAAAGAAATATTTAAAGAGGTTTTTTGGTAAATTTCAGGGAAAATTTTTTTGATTTTTTTTTTTGGTTTAATTGAAATTATCTCAGCATTTCCTCCTCTATTGTCCAGCTTTTGCCAGACTGGTGTTGAAACACCTTTGAAGGCTCACTTTCGGCGTACATAGCGAATTGGATAGAATTGATATTAGCCGACAAAAGAAGTTCGTAACATATTCCAAGCGTTTTGCTTATCTTTGATCCAATAGGAGTTTATTCGTATCACAAAGGATAACTGCATTGCATTTTCGTTAAGTGTAATATCTTACAAACTTACTCTGAAAATTTGAAGTTTATCCGATAATTGCTTTTAGAGTTATTTGACAAATAACAACGAGCGCTCGGGCACTCCAACACGCTAGTGTGAAACGTGTTTTCTCAAAACTATATTTTTTGAACTGGTGATAACTGTAATTCGAAAACCGATCGGTAGATTTTAATGAAACTTCTACAGCTTTTAGAATGTATAATAAACTAAGGCCTGAACCAACGATTTTTTTTTCAAAATTTCGATTTTTTAAGACCAAACAAATTGTTGATTTTTTCCCGAAAATCTAGAAAAAAAAATTCCTGAGGCCGCCATTTTGTTAATTTTTGAAAAAAAAACTTCGATCAGGCCCAGGATTATCTATTTATAAAACAAATTTTATTTTTCCGATTGATTTTAGATGAATCTCCAAGGACTTATGATTGCCACCGCAAGGACCTTTTTTTGAAACTGGGTCAACACAGACAGCTATAACTTTGGAAATTATAATTTTTTTATTTCAAATTTTCGTGACTTTAAGTCAAAACATTGTATAATAATGCCATATTATTATACATAAAAATAACATGAAAAAAATTACTGAAAATTCTCATTTTTTCGTGTCTCTGACTACCCCTTAACCGTAGTCGAAATTATAGTTTTTTTTCAAGAACAAAGTTTTGTATCAAAACTGAAATTATTGATAGAAAAGTAAATATTTGGAGATATTTTTATTTTGCATAAAATTGTTTTGTTGAAAGAATTACTTTATTTATTTGTTTCCACTATTTTATTAAAAATATTATTTTTATTTTCACTTTTTCCCCTTTTTCAAGTTAACAAATCTGACTTTAATAAAATTTAAAAATTTTTAGTTTGAAAAAATATTATTGTGATTTGAAAATCTTTTTCTTCGATTTTTTTTCGATATTTACAAAATTTACCTAAAATGTCATTTATAGTTTTTCAACCTAATTTATGCAGGATTTCAAGAAAATATATCTAACCGTTAATTTCCAATTCCACGCACCTGTCACGTGCATAAAATCGTATATATCAAAATCCGCCTACCCAGTCTAACCCACGCTCCGAATATACATATTTCAATTAATTAATTGTTTATGCGACAGTTTTGCGCGCATAAAATTTTCACATTTTACCAATTAACCGGTTGATTTCGTGAAAACAAACTAAAATTTGCACTAAAAGACAGTCACACACACTCTTCAAGTTGGAAATGCAAACAGAATACTGAAAAGCGCACAATTTTGAATGAGCGATAAGCGCGTGTGTGTGTGTGTCTGAAGACAGTTAAATGTCAAATGATGCACTGAGTCTGAATTCAGTTGTCAATAAATACACTAGCAATGGTATTTCCGGTGCGAAATAATGAGAAAACAGAATAAAAATTGATTAATTGAACACAAGTGTTGCGCTACATTTAGTATTTTAGTAATTAAATTTATATATTCATTATATTCGAAAGTTTATAGACTCAATATTTAAATAATTCAAATAATACATTTAATTTTAATTAATTTTTTTTCTAAAAAATATTTTATTTTATCGCCCAACTTTCGCAAATATATGCCTTCCTGTTTCTTTTTATTTTTAATTCATTTTCATTTAATTTATTCGCTTTTTTTGTGTGTGTTTTTATATTTTTGCTAAAACATCAGAACATCAGGCGCGCACACGCCACCCATAAACCCACAATAGTTCGACACTTAGCCACCACAAGTTGGTTGGTTGGTCGGGCGGTGCCAGCTGACGCAACGCATTAACCGTCACAAATGCTGTGCTGGCATGTCGGCGCTGGCGGCCCTGAGGTGGTGGGCGTTGTTGGCCTTCAAAGTGAAGAAAGCCAACGACAAAAAAATAAATATTATATAAAAATACAAGAACCTCGCACTGAATTATTGGCAACACATGCTCTCTTCACACAGAATGGGCTTGGGAAGTAAAAACTGCATAAATCGATAGGGGTGATTTTGAGATAGTTTTAATATTTAAACATATTTTTTATCAAAAATTGATGAGGATATGATGTGAGAAAGCTAGAGTCCAGATAAAACCGTTAAATTCCTTAATTCTCTTAATATTATTTCTCTCACTAGCTTCGCTTTATAATTATATATTTTGCGAGACTTTTTTATAGATATTCGCGTCGTTTAGTTTATATATATTTTTTTGTATTTTTTATTTTTTTTTGCAAATTTTCCCTAACTTATTTTCGGCAAATTCGACTAAAAATTCTTTACTTAAATTTAAAGTCTTAAAAAGTTAATACTGTGCAAAAATTACTCACCCCGCTGAATTCATTGCTGTTCGGTTGTTGTTGCTTCTAACGTTTATATGCGTTTA
The DNA here is from genome assembly GCA_031772095.1 of Zeugodacus tau. Lineage (NCBI taxonomy): Eukaryota > Metazoa > Arthropoda > Insecta > Diptera > Tephritidae > Zeugodacus > Zeugodacus tau. The sequence goes on from CM062651.1 coordinate 5,102,303, forward strand.
TGTCGATTTTTTTTGTCGCTTAAAGCAAAACTTTTGCCAAAAATCGTTTATACACTGCGTTGCGTTGGTCGATTTGCTTGGTGTTTGCGTCGATTTCGATTTTGGTTGACAACAGACAGCAGGCCACAAGCACTTTTTCCCACTTTCAGCCGATTTCAGTTAATCTCTCTACGTTTGCTAGCTGTACCGCAATTTATCTTACAAATAATCTCATTAGAATTCTAAGTACCGCAGCGTTGTTATTTTGCGATTGCGTTTCTTATTTTAATTTTTTTTTTATTTTTTTTATGAATTTTTTTCTTCGAGCCAAAAACTTATCACCAAATCACTGAAAATTCGCAAAAAATATTATATAAAAATTCGCAAATTTGTGGGCGTGTAATGTGAAAATATAGTTTGTTGGAGACAAAGTTGTCTTTAAATTTTGTTTTGGGTGTGTGGTTTGCATTAAAGTTTTGTGGTTTTTGATTAATGTTTGATGTGGTTTCGTTGTTGTATATTATTAGTTGAAATGTTATTAATTTTGAAGACTCGGTGTAAGAATTATAAAATTGTTTGGTTTTAGAAAAGCTTTCACTTTCAAACATAATCCTTTCTTATTCAGCATAATATATATAATAATTGGAAATTAAGTTGATATATCTTAATCATTATTTAATAAAAAATATATATAAATGTCGATGTTACAAATGTCGACGAGCCTCAGCCGCACTTTTCTTAGAATTAAAAAAGAAAAGCAAAATTTCCCGCAAATGTCGAGAATTCGGCTCAAAAAGTGACATTTTCAGTTGAGAATAAGTTTGGGATGCAAATAGATCTCTACAAATATTTTGTTGGGTTAATGTTGACACAAATGTCCAAGATCGATATAAAACGATTTAATCGATTTAATCGACCAGTGCTTGGCCCTAGAGACATATATTGGAAAACGGCGGAAGCAAAGTTGTAGACCTAATAATTTAGTAGTAAATCGATCATCGGCAAAACAGATCTCTATTTATTTTTTTGTTAATATCAAAATACGATTTTTTAGAAACAAAACGTTTAAAAACTCATTTATCGTTCAAAATATAATTTGCTTTTGGAGCAGAATATTTTGAAATATTCTGACAAATTTGACGAATTTCAATTCAATCATATATGATGGAATTGAATGGACACGACTCTTTCAATTTGATATCGATAAGTGTTTAGGGTTCGAAAACTGTTCTCTAACTAGTATATATCTACTCTACAAGGCCTAGAAATTGCATATATTCTATTTAAAACCGACTACTGTTTTTTAAAGTTGGAAAGTGAAATTTTTGAAAATTTTTATAATTTTATAAAAAAGTTTTTCTTGTAAAACATATATTAAACTGATTGAAGGTAAATCTTTCTATATCTAAAAATTCGAAATACAGTTGAACTTCCCTAACTCGAATCACCATAATCCAACTTCGAGCTAGAGAGACTACCGAGTTACGAAAGGTGATTTGTATGAAATTTAACGTCTCTATTGCCAAGTCAAGAGTTCGAGTTTTTGAAGTTTGAGTTATGGAAGTTCAACTGTTTTAAAAATTAGTTTATTGAACGCTTAAAAAATAAATATTTTTTTGAAATTAAGAAATAATTCCAATTATTCTTTTATAGTTATTTATTATTTTAATATTTTTTATTTTTTTTAATTATATATTAGTTTGATTGTAATATAGTTTTTAATCTTTTTCTCTTTGTATTTTTCTTTAAATAAAAGTGTTAGATTTAGTTTTAATTTGTTTTTTGTGTTCTTTTTTATAGTTATTTATTATTTTAAATTTTTTTAAATAAAATTTTTGATAGTTATATACTATATATTGTTATATATTATTTTTTATGGTAACTTTTTAGTATTATTTATATGTTTTTTTTTACAAATAGAAATGCTAGATTTAGTTTTAATTTGTTTTTGTGAACTTTTTTATAGTTTTTGATTATTTTTTGCTAATTAGTTTGCGTTTTTGTAGTTTTTAATTGTTTTTTTTTGTGTTTTAGGAAAATTTAGTTCTAATTGCATGTCTTTTCACTGTTAATGTTATTTTGCCTATGAGTATTCACTATACATGTCTTCTACCCTATAATAAATATGTTCACCAAGTTTAAAAAACGAAAAATTACACAGTTTTATTTAAAATATTTCATTTTTCAGTATTTTTTGCTCATAGTCTTCACAAACACTTCCTTAATTGAATTTCACAGTTCAACTTTTGCTGCACGCACTTCTTCAACAGTCTTCTAGCGCATATATCTATGTTTTTCACACCCAAAACTCATGTTCAAAATCCGAAATCGTTAATATTTTTGCACTTTACACACGAAATTCTTATTTTCTATATTCGCAAATCACATTAATGTGTTTTCTTGTAATTTTCATGCAGCTATTTTTAACTTTTCATATATATAGTAAATATATATGTATGTAAGTATATGCGACGGCACTTTACTTTTTCTCACACGTTGCAAGGAATTTGTGAATTCTTTTAAGAATTCGCACTTTACGATTACAATTTCAGACGTTGTGTTTTTATTACTTTCGTTTACTTTTATTTTTTTTTGTTGTGAAATTTCTTGTTTTATTTAGAAATTGTTTAGTTGCAATTGATTTCTAAATGTAATATGTAATTATTTTCTTGTTCTTCTTCGGTCGTTCTTTGGTGATGGTTCTCACTCAGAAAACAACGCGTTTCTTCAAGTAGCCCAACTCGCACTGAATTCGCAGGAAAATTTTCCTCAACATTTCAGTCGAAAAATATGTGTTCGAACTTTGTGAAAAATTCGTGCGCTTCGGTCAAGCGGTAATTTTGCGCCTGTGTGTATGTGTATGTGTGCGGTCGAATTGTATAAAAATATAAATTTACATGCATGTATTTGTGTATTTTCCTCGTACCTTTCTACATGTATATATATGTGTGTGTGTGTGTCGTGTATTGGCCATGTTGGAAAACTCACGAAAAATGTGCTCGCGAGTTTTTCGGCCGTTTTCGTTTAAATAAATAAAAGATTTCGGAAAATTCAAAGCTAGAAAAACCAAAGAAAGCGTACACACAGCAAGTGCATGCATACGCATGCGGTACATATGTACGCTTTTGTATATAATATGTATAGGCAATATATAGTATAGAATTTGAAGTGAAATTGCGTGTGTGCTACGCACGAGTCTGTTAATTCGTCTTCAAAACTTTTTTTTCTTATTTTTTTCGGTCTTTGGGGGATTTTCAAATCTCTCTATTTCATTCTAAAATAAAAGGATGAGCAATGATGATGTGCGTGCCAAGGCGAATCCCCGGAGTTTCGCAAACAAATTTTAATATCGTGATTTGTTATTTGAAAAATAAACCTTGTTTGTAGAATAATAATAACAAATATCATGTAGAAATATATACATATATGAATATATATATTATGTATGTATGTGATTGTCGTTGCAACCGTTTAGCCGGTTATAGCCGAATCGACGATAGTGCGCCACCTCTCTCTCTCCTTCGCAGTTCGGCGCCAGTTGGAGATCCCAAGTGTAACCAGGTCGCTCTCCAACTGGTCCCTCCAACGGAGTGGAGGCCTTCCCCTTCCTCGGCTTCCTCCGGCGGGTACTGCATCGAACACTTTCAGGGCTGGAGTGTTTTCGTCCATTCGGACAACATGACCTAGCCAGCGTAGCCGCTGTCTTTTTATTCGCTGAACTATGTCAATGTCGTCGTATAACTCGTACAGCTCATCGTTCCATCGTCTGCGGTACTCGCCGTTGCCAATGTTTTGAGGACCATAAATCTTGCGCAAAATTTTCCTCTCGAAAACTCCTAGGGTCGTCTCATCTGATGTTGACATCGTCCAAGCTTCTGCACCGTATATCAGGACGGGAATGATAAGCGACTTGTAGAGCTTGATTTTGGTTCGTCGAGAGAGGACTTTACTGTTCAATTGCCTACTCAGTCCAAAGTAGCACCTGTTGGCAAGAGTTATTCTGCGCTGGATTTCGAGGCTGACATTGTTGGTGTTGTTGATGCTGGTTCCCAGGTATACGAAATTATCTACGACCTCGAAGTTATGACTGTCAACAGTGACGTGGGAGCCAAGACGCGAATGCGCCGACTGTTTGCTTGATGACAGGAGATATTTCGTCTTGTCCTCATTCACCACCAGACCCATTCGCTTCGCCTCCTTATCCATGCGGGAAAAAGCAAAACAAACGGCGCGGTTGTTGCTTCCGATGATATCAATATCATCGGCGTACGCCAGGAGCTGTACACTCTTGTAGAAGATTGTACCTTCTCGGTTTAGCTCTGCAGCTCTTATAATTTTTTCCAGCATCAGGTTAAAGAAGTCGCACGATAGTGAGTCACCTTGTCTGAAACCTCGTTTGGTATCGAACGGCTCGGAGAGGTCCTTCCCAATGATGACGGAGCTTTTGGTGTTGCTCAGCGTCAATTTACACAGCCGTATTAGTTTTGCGGGGATACCAAATTCAGACATCGCGGCCTAAAGGCAGCTCCTTTTCGTGCTGTCGAAAGCAGCTTTAAAATCGACAAAAAGGTGGTGTGTGTCGATCCTCTTTTCACGGGTCTTTTCCAAAATTTGGCGCATGGTGAATATCTGGTCAGTTGTCGATTTTCCAGGCCTAAAGCCACACTGATAAAGTCCAATCAGTTTGTTGACGGTGGGCTTTAGTCTTTCACACAGTACGCTCGATAGAACCTTGTATGCGATATTTAGGAGACTGATCCCACGGTAATTGGATAGTTCTGCCGGTAATCTATCGGCCCCCGCTGCTTTGTTGTTCTTCAAGCGGGTAATTGCTATTCGAATTTCTTCATGGTCGGGTAATGGAACATCTGTTCCATCGTCATCGATTGGGGGATCGGGTTCGCCATCTCCTGGTTTTGTACTCTCACTGCCATTCAGCAGGTCGGAGAAGTGTTCCCTCCATAATCCCAGTATGCCCTGGACATCGGTTACCAGATTACCACCTTGGTCTCTACATGAGGATGCTCCGGTCTTGAAACCTTCGTTAAGTCGCTTCATTTTTTCATAAAATTTTCGAGCATACATATACTATAATATAAAAGTAAGGGTGCGGACTTCTAAAGAATCTTACTTATATGTATGTATATATATGAACTTAAGTGATCTCACATGTTAATGTTCTCGATTTACATTCTTTTTACTTTTTAATTTGTAATTTTGGTGTTATTTTTTTTTTTATCGAATAACTTCTATACTCACGTACAAATAAATGCTTCATATTATTCCAATAACTTGAAGTTTCCGAGTTCCAATCCCTTAGAAGTTCTAAGTAGGAAACAATTCTATAGGCATAATGATTTCTATAATTTCTTCGACCAAAAAAACTCAGACTTGGCCTATGAATGTTAAAAAATACTAATAATTGCATTATCTAAACGGTCTGTAAAGATATTTTGAATAGATCTTTCCAAGAATGGTCATAATTCCATCCAAAGGATTCAAGAATTTAGTTTTATCATAAGGGTTTGCCATTATGTTTTAAAAATGGCCGTGGCTGGCTCGAACAAATTCCAGCTGTGAGACCACATCGACCACTTTTTGCAGCAATTGGGGCCGTGAATATGTCAGTAAAGGACGTTGTCCCAAAGTAAGACCATTCCTTTTGAAATGACAAACCAAAGTGAATATCAATCAAGTAAGAACTTGTAAAAAGTACAACTCCGAAAAAAGTATTGCCTCATTGAAAACCAAACATTTAAAAAATCTCCCGTTATTTATAAATGTGGAGCTAATGGTGCATGGATTAACATAAAAGCAAACATAACTCCGAACTTATTACTATTTCTTAAAAAGAAAAGCAAAATTTCCCGCAAATGTCGAGAATACGGCTCAAAAAGTGACATTTTCAGTTGAGAATAAGTTTGGGATGCAAACAGATCTCTACAAATATTTTGTTGGGTTAATGTTGACACAAATGTCCAAGTTCGATATAAAACGATTTAATCGACCAGTGCTTGACCCTTGAGACATCTATTGGAAAACGGCGAAAGCAAAGTTGTATACCAAATACAAATTTACAGTTTAGTTCAGGTATACTTTAACCCAGACTCTGACAATGTCGTCCCAAAAAACTTTCTCATACAAATTTAATTCAGTTACACAACTAGACCATTTCCTGACCTTCTTCTTCATAATATTTGTCTCTTAAACTTGGATCTCTTGAGTGCTTCAATATCATCATTTAGTAAGTTTCCTATGTTTTTATTCCTTCTTTAGTCTATATTATATAGGGTTCTAGAGTTGTTTAAACCTCTTAGCCTTAGGAGTGAAACCAATAGAAGTCATATTTTATATTACCGCTATTGAAAATCTTGAAATAAAAAATAAATTTCGAGGAAAAGTTCCACTCATTTAGTTCCAGAAGAAGAATATCATGATTTATAACAAAATTTGTGGTATATTTTTCAAAACTTAAAGAAGCCAAAATAGCTTTCGACCTCGGGTAAATGCGAAAAGTTCCGCATGCGATCTACTTTATTTGGAGTTCTCTTCCTGTTTACCACTCAACTATAACAAAGCTTTGTTATGTATGACACTTCAAGGTATTGGAATTGCGCCGCATTGTCCAACCGCTCCCTGATTTCATTATTAAAACGCGTATGACAGTTGAGGGAAATGTCAACCGGCACGTTTGGGCAATTTAGCATAACCTCCAAAACCATTCCTGGTGTTCAATCATAATCATCAACGCCGTCATAACAACGCCGTGATCACTACTTATTATTTATAAGTTCTATGTATTCACTACCCCCCCATCACTACCCACCCTTTCTAATACCAAAGAGTTTATTTTTTTTTCGTCTTTTTTGTAGACAACTGTAGAACTTGACATAAGCACAATTCTGCTGGCCCGTCCATTATCTTGCCAGCGTTTTTTTTTCTTGCCCACATTCACAGATGTTGAGCAAATAAATAGCACTTTACCCCGCAGCCGGGTGCGAATAATACCGACCAATGGTCACAACGACAACTAATGTCAAATCCGTTGCCATCGCTGCTACTGCTGCTGCTGTTGGCGAACGCAGACAATAGATTTTTCATTTTTCCGCCGATAGTTTTCCTGAAAGCTTTCACGCGTACACGAGCCCCGTCAACGCCAACGACACCCCTGCCAGCCAGGCCTAACCACTTTCCCCTCATGTTTCTTCAATTACTAACACCAACGCACACGTTTGGGTTGTTTTGCTTTTGTATTCGTACGTGTGAGGGGAATAGTGGTTAAAAAACTCACAAGCAGCTATGCTGGCCTGTGACAAACTCACCACTTTTTTACCACTTTTGTGGGTTTAAAAAACTTCGGTTTAACCAGCTTTTTCACCACCTTTGGCTGGCAGGGACGATGAATGTACTTACACTTATGTACCATAGGTTTGTAGGTGTGTCAGTTTGCATTTTTCACCCGTTTCAGCTTCGGAGCAGTTTGCGTTCGACGTTGAGTACCATATGAATTTTGGCATGCGACCAATTTGTCTAAATCGCATGCGAATCAAATGTGTTTTGTATATGTATGAGGAGAAAAAGATGAAGATGAAGAAGAAGCAGAAGAGTTTAACATCGAAATTGAATTGAAATGAAGTATGCATGTAAAAGTAAAAACAAAACAAACCAAATTATTTAGCAAAAAAATAAAAATTTTGCATAAATTATTATTATTTTATTTATAGTATAGTGGAATTCAATTCAGACCCCAAGCAATTGTGCACTTAACAAACTCAGTATATCTATGTATAATATGAATAGATCTGATTCAATCTTTGAAACATTTCTACTACTAAGTTTTTGTACATATCTCGCAAACTACTAAAGCTATATCAATCTTTCTAGATCTTTCTAGAGTCGTTTCTTTTAGGTACTACCTTATACAGTCCAAAAATGGAGGAAATCGGAAATCGCCCACCTCCCATACAAAGGTTATGTTGAAAACTACTAAAAATGCCATCAGAAACCTTAAATTTCATTATAAAGATGGTACAGAAGTGCTGCACTCAAAATGGTATACAAAATTTTAAATGGGCATGGTTCCGCCCACTTATGGGTCAAAAAACTTATCTCCGAAACTACTCGACCAATTTCAATGAAATTCGGTTCATAATATCTTCCTGGCTTCTCAATGACATGTTGTGAAAATAGTCCAAATCGCTTCATAACCACGCCTACTTCCCATTTAACAGAACTTTGAAGTCGATCTAAATCGTTTACTTTACAATATATAAAGTCAGCACTAGTGAATATATCGAAACAGAACTTTGCAAAAATACTGCATTTAAAAAGTGGCATCGCCCTACTAAAAATCGCCGAAATCGGTGCATAGGTTTTCAAGACCCTATATATCGAATATGAGGACCTCTGTGCTTCTAAAAAATTTTTTACCGACAAGTTAAGTTTCTCAGTTATTTTGAAGAAATTCAGTTTCTTCTAATAATATGTCTCCGTGCCAAAAATTAGTGAAATCGGATCATAACGTCCCTAGCTCCCATATATCTAATATTAGGGTTTTCAAACTTTCAATGGACTTTATACCATATATATGCCGAATATGTGACACCCCGAACTTAGCCCTTCCTTACTTGTTGAATATTAAAATGTGTTCCTCAATGACTTTTTGAGTCTTTCAAACAGAAAATAATCGCAAGTATTCATATCAGTTGAACTCGGTGATTGTTGTATGGTTTTTGTTATATTTTCGTTCAAAAAATCTCGGATAATGATGGCATTGTATATCAGTGCTTTATCGTAGTGCAGATTTCATAAGTTTTCAACCCATAAATCTGGCCCTTTTGGCAAATTGGTTCCCACAGACGGCTTCGAAATAGTTTTTCTAGGGGTCGGATTTATAGTTGTGGAGTAATCTGTAATGCAAAAATGTCGGTGAATTCCTTTTCTTATAGCTAAAATTACAATGCAACTCACTTGAACACTCGTTTGGACTTTTAGAACAACTAAGAGAACAGAATTTGGTCTCAGAGCTTTTATAGATTTTTACAACTTAATAAATATTATATATTAAGGTTGTTTCGAGGCCTCTACCCTACACTAACTTTTAGAAAATTTTTCGTTTATTATAAGCGTATTCGATTTTCTTTCGATACCATCCCTTCGAGTAATACCAATTTCTCTCGCAAGTTTTATGAAACTTTTATATAGCAATTTCATGTTAGCATTTAATATTTGTCAAAAACAGCTGTTTGGACATATTTTTACGTTATTTTGCTGTCAGCAGATCACTTTCCTTTTCTTTAAAATTATAAAATTATGATTTGTGTACAAATGTATAATCAATCGTTTGCTCTAAGTGTGTTGTATATGTATATAAATTTAATTATATTTGTAGATAGATCTACAACACATATATACTCATATGTATAGATGAGTTAAGTTTCAAAAAATCACTTTGAAGAGCGTGAAATATTTATTTCAATGCGCATGTAGAAATAATTATATTACTTTTGTGTTGGCTCATTAAATAAGTTTCTGTATATGTATATTCTGTATATACTTTTGTATCTAATAAACAGCTACATATATGCCTCCATTTAATGAACTATCCATGTAGTGTTCGTCTGGTTCAAAAACTATGATATGAACACGTGCCAATTTTAAACACAATATTTTGTGGTGCTCATTGAACTTATGACTAATCTATCTTCTTCATATAAATATGTACATATGTATATATATACATCTCTATGTATTTGACACATCTGTGCCGAAAAAATACTTTTTTAATACTTATTCTTTGCTAAAGTGCCTTAATTCCGCCAAATGCTTAGTAAAATTTACAATCGCTTTATTTTATTAGTTTTTTAAGTGAAAAAAGAAATTCATTCTCTAATTTACATGACAGTGAAACGCATGACCTTCAACATGACAGTTCAAGTGCATATGCTCTGAATGTAAACCGGTACTTAACACTTTGTTTACACTTAAGAATTATCTTAAGTAGCCCACATTATTTTGAAAATCAAGGTGTTTTTATTGATTTCATGTACAATTTTGAAAATTTTAAATATTTTTTTCAATAGTTGAAATTGAAGCGGGGCACGCCTTATTGTCTCAAACACATTTGTGTACAACAAAAGAGACATTGAAAAAATTTAATAGATTATTAAATAGGTATATGTGTATATGATGGCTTGAGTCAGATTTAAAAGTTGTGGCCACAGTATAAATAATATTAAGTTTTCCTAAATTTGTTATCTAAAAACATTTGCCATGTATACCTTAATATGTAGACCTAACATTACCACCGATTATAAACATATGCGATATTAAAGAAAAGAGTGATTTATGTAGTGATATGGATTATGGAGAGGATTGGATTATCCCCCTAGTAATTTCGAAATTCCGGAGGCTTCAACTATCTATCTCTTTTAATGTTGCATAGCTTCTACTCTATCGGCATGTTCCTAGTATTAGGTCTACAACTTTGCTTCTGCCGTTTTCCAATAGATATCTCTAGGGCCAAGCACTGGTCGATTAAATCGTTTTATATCGATCTTGGACGCTTGTGTCAACATTAACCCAACAAAATATTTGTAGAGATCTGTTTGCATCCCAAACTTATTCTCAACTGAAAATGTCACTTTTTGAGCCGTATTCTCGACATTTGCACGGATTACGCATGCTGCCAGAAAGATGGTCAAAAGAAGTAGCTAGCGACGGCCAATAATTTGAATAACATTTTTGTAACCGTTTTTATACGAAAAAAGCCTTAAATTAAAACAAGTAAGGAAAGGCTAAGTTCGGGTGCAACCGAACATTTTATACTCTCGCAATTTATTGAAGAAATTTAACCAATACATATACATATGCTCACCGTATTTTTGAAAAACCTATAATTAGGTATATGGAAATGTTATGACCCGATTTTAATAATTTTTGGAAGAAAACAATTTCTTCTGAATTAAATTGAGATATCTGAGAGATTTACCCATATTTTCGGTTAAAATTTATCCTTAGGCGCTGAGTTCAACATGTTCGATATCTGGGGCCTTGAAAAGTTATGGTCCGTTTTCGACAATTTTTTCACAAGTGAAGCCAGAGATAATATGCACTAATTGTGTAAAGTTTTATTCCGTTATCTTCATCGGTTCCTTATGTTTACATTATAAAGTGAAGGAATAAGATGGATTTCAAAATTGAGTTACATGGGAAGTTGTCGTGGTTGTGAACCGATTTCATCTTGTCAAGAAAATATTATATACCGAATTTCATTCGAATCGGTCGAGTAGTTCCTGAGATATGGTTTTTGACCCATAACTGGGCGATGCCACGCCCATTTTCCATTTTGTAAAAAAATATGAGTGCAGCTTCCTTCTGCTATTATTTCTGTAAAATTTAGTGTTTCTGACGTTTTTCGTTAGTGAGATAACCCACTTTTAGTAATTTTCAACCTAACCTTTGTATGGGAGGTGGGCGTGGTTATTATCCGATTTCAACTATTTTCATGGTGTGTGGTGGGGTATGTAAGAGAACCGACTGCAGAAAGTTTGGTTTATATAGCTTTATTAGTTTGCGAGTTAATACAAATAACCGATTTGTGGGCGGGCCACGCCCACTTCCCCAAAAAAATTACATCCAAATATGCCCCCTCCTAGTGCGATCCTTTATTCCATATTTTACTTTTATATCTTCATTTATGGCTTAGTTATGACACTTTATGTGTTTTTGGTTTTCGCCATTTTGTGAGCGTGGCAATTGTCCGATTCCGCCCATTTTCAACTTGATCTTCTTATGGTGCCAAGGAATATTTGTGCCAAGTTTCGTCAAGATATCTTAATTTTTACTCAAGTTACAGCTTGTACAGACGGACAGACGGACAGACGGACGGACGGACAGACATCCGGATTTCAAATCTACTCGTCACCCTGATCACTTTGGTATATATGACTCTATATCTAACTCGTTTAGTTTTAGGTGTTACAAACAACCGTTAGGTGAACAAACCTATAATACTCTCTTTAGCAACTTTTGTTACGAGAGTATAAAAAAAAAACGGCGGAGCAAAGTTGTAGAGCTATATAAAATACATAAGTTTTTAAGGGTAGTCTTTTAAATGTTTTAAGATGTTAGGTTAGCTGAAAGGACTGTCTTTCATAGTCTATGTGCGCTTCCCTCTGAGGAACAACCATACAACCTACATACCTACCTGGGTTAGATAACTATTCATTCCTTGAGTATAATTATTATTGAAACTTGTAATAAAATTAAAATCTAGGTTTAGTAGTTGTCTGACGACGTCCACAGGCCATTATTAAAATTAAAGTCTAACAATGGTAAGATGTGGAGATGTGTGTGAGGTGTATATTTAATTCTCAAAACTTTATTCGTAAAAGTTCTAAAAAGATTAGGGGGAGGCTTCACTAAATATAAAGCTTGTATGAATATGATTTTTAATCACCTTCTCTTTGTGACGGATGCTAGAGGCTTGTAAAGAACTTTTAGCATATTTTTTGTCCTCTTAATTTAGTATTTGACTATATAAATTCAAGGTCATTGTAATGTTTGTAATTGTTTAAATTCTAAATACCATACATGGCTTTAAAAAACAATTTTTTCTTAAGAAAACCATTAATTTTCTCTCAGATATGTCTAAACTAGTTCTCAGAAGACCCTCTAGAGAACGATTAATGTTTTCTATTGATAGTTTTCGAAAACCAAAGTCAAAATTTAGTTAAAGAAAAAAATTTACTTTAAAATACGATTATTAATAAATAAGTCAATCGTCTAAAATTATTATTCGAATAATAACAACTCCCTCATCATACCTATACACTAAACTTGTGTACAGCACATTCATAAAACCATTTTCGTTTTCGATTGCCGAACTGGTAAATATAAATTACAGTGCAACAAATGCGAATTTCACACTTTTTCACCGTGAAAGACTCAATTTGTTGTTGCTTAACTCTATTTTTACCGTTACATGCTTATAATGCTAATCTGCAACACTCATTCTCAAATACAATGACACAGATTAATGACCGAATGCTAGAGCAACAAAAGCAGTTACAACAATAACAACATGAATAAATTACAACAACTTTGAAAGCAAATTACAACTAAATGTGAAACCAAAATCACTATAATTAACCAAATATCGGCTAAAATTAGAACTAAACTCAGTTTACAATGCGAAGAGTTGAGTAAGGTGAATGAGCGACAACCTAAAAATATGAGAAGCAGTTAAAGAGCGCTGCTGCTGCCGTGTGATTGAAGAAAATGAGTACACGAAAATGAAATCAAGTGCTGCAGCCAGTTGTTGGTGTGCGCTCATTGCTCTTGTACAGCTAACAAAACTATTAATTAAAAGCTTTGTCGCGCAGACAGTTTGCAGATCAAATCAACATTGCTATACTCCGCATACGAGTTCGTTTGCTGCTTGTTGTTGTTGTTGTTTTTGTTGTTTTTGTTGTTTGCTAAAAATGTCAATGCTCGCTGTGCTGCAGAAAATTGCTGAAATTGCCAAGAGATTGCGTAAAAAACACACATAATAAAAATCAGTCTTGAAAGGAAAAACTTGAAATGAAGCGGTCAGTTTGCTATTTTTGCGTAAAAAACAACAACACAAAATAAATAAATAAAAAGTAGTGAAAAAGCAAACACAGCGCATAAAGTCTGCATGTGTTTTCTGGTTATTAGAAAAGCGTGCGAAAAAATTCAAATTTCCGTTGACGCACACGAAATTCGTATGTAGTACATGCGCTTTGAAAAAAAGAGCAAAATAGATAAATAATATATTTTGCGTAATGCAGTTGTTTTTTATGCATGTTTTTTGTTTTATGAAAATTGAAAATTTTAATTCTTTCCTCTTTTGTGCACACACAGCTTTTTAGTGCTTGTGTATATATATGTATATGTATTAAACTCTTTCAATTAGAGTTCAATAGGGTGGGCGCTTGTTTGTTCGAGAACAAAATCATTTCAAATTTGATTTCATAATTTTTATAATTTTTTATACTCTCGCAACAAAAGTTGCTCAAGAGAGTATTATAGTTTTGTTCCCATAACGGTTATTTGTAAGTCATAAAACTAAACGAGTTAGAAATAGGGTTATGTATATCAAATTGATCAGGATGACGAGACGAGTTGAAATCAGGATGTCTGTCTGTCCGTCCGTCTCGCAAACCAATGAAGCTATGTAAACCAAACTTTCTGCAGTCAGTTCTCTTACGTACCCCACCACACACCATGAAAATAGTTCAAATCGGATAATAACCACGCCCAACTCCCATACAAAGGTTAGGTTGAAAATTACTAAAAGTGGGTTAACTTACTAACGCAAAACGTCAGAAACACTAAATTTTACAGAAGAAATAGCAGAAGGAAGCTGCACTCAGATTTTTTTACAAAATGGAAAATGGGTGTGGCATCGCCCACTTATGGGTCAAAAACCATATCTCAGGAACTACTCGACAGATTTCAATGAAATTCGGTATATTATATTTTCTTGACACCCTGATAAGACGGATAAAAAATGGGCGAAATCGATTCAAAATCACGACTACTTTCCTTATAACTCAATTTTGAATTCCATCTTATTCCTTCACTTTATAATATATACATAAGGAACCAATGAAGCTAGTGGAATAAAACTTTACACAAATAGTGCATATCATCTCTGGCTTCACTTGTGAAAAAATTGTCGAAAAAAACGAACATGTTGAACTCTACGATAATTTAATGTAATTCAAAGGAAATTTTTTTCTTCTAAAGGTGTGTCTCTGTTCCAAAAATTATTAAAATCGCTTCATAACATATCTTAGATCCCATATACCTAATTATAGATTTTTCAAAAATACGGTGTGCTTTATTCCGCATATATGTATTGGTTAATATGTGAGATATCTTAGCAAAATGAAGTGAGCGTATAGTCTTGGATATAGTGTACCCTGCTGGTGAAAATGAATGAAATCGGTTCAGGAATTACCTCAGTCCTCATGACGTATATGACGATTTTCGTTATTATATTAAACTTTATGCCGAATTTATGGGTAAATTTGTTTGTTATCTCAATAAAATTTCTTCAATAAATTGCGAGAGTATAAAATGTTCGGTTGCACTCGAACTTAGCCTTTCCTTACTTATTTTTTAGTTAAATTTTTCGAAACTTTCAGAAATAGTACGATCTATTTATATTGGCTTTCAAAGGGTCATGTTAGTCTCTTGTATTATAAAACCCGATTGTTATGATATCGGAGATATTTATTTAGCTGCACCCTGATAGACTAATAAAATAGCTGAGAAATTTAAAAAAAGTTAGCTTGAAAAATATTCAAAATTACTCGAATCAAAATGTGAACCAAAATTTAATCAATTTATTCCTCAATGATACCATATCTTTCAGTTACTTAGAATAATGAGAAATCCTTTGAACATTACATTATCGTTAAATGCTTAATTTATATAAATCTTAATTTGAATTAAGCTCAATATATTACTTCAATTATTGACTCATATCTCATATGTATATTTCATATTAATAGCATTATAATTTTTCTTTATTTTTTTGATTATCTTTTTCTCTTCATTAAGGAACTGAACCCCCCTAATGTTTAAATTAATATTCCATTTTTCGTGCGTATTAATATAGTATATATACACCGGCTAATTGATAGATATTGGCTGGGCTAAAACGTGAATGGTAATTGAGGATGAAGCGTTCATTGAATTTCTTTTCTTAATAAATTGTTTTTCATTAATAAAAAGGTTAAAATAATATTTTAACGAACACAAACAAATATTTATAATATTTTGTTTAATGTTTTGGTAGAGAAAGCAATATTAAATATCCTTAACACATTATTAATCTAATACTCACTGGGTAGCTTATTCATTGAGAGATTTTTCACATCAGACAATTTGTTGAATATTAACAATGGTACATTTGTTTATAAAATTATAATTTTTTTTAAGTAATACTTTCAGATCTCCAAATAATAATTTAAATATTCTCCAGTGTTGTTTTGACCAGAACTGTTCTTCTTTAGAACTGTTCTTTAAATACTGAAGAGTTTTAGGCCTAATAATTTCAGGTTCAGGGCTTAACTACTTTGCTCAGCATAATCTTTAATCATTAATCTGAAAAATTAAATCTTTATTAGAGCGTTTTTCTTTTATTTTTCAAAGGATTATTATACTCCGAGAGGTCTACATTAGGCCTCTCTGGAACACTTACTGGAGACTATTTTATTTTGAATTGAATAGTTGATCAATATACTCTTCAGAACTTTTCTTTAAATACTGAAGAGCTTCAGACCTAATAATTTCAGATTGATGAGGGCTTAACTACTTTGCTCACCATAAAAAAAAAATTCTTTATAAAAGCTTTTTTCTATTTTTTTTCAAAGTATTGCTTCCTAGAGATCTACATTAAGGCGCTCTGGAATACTCAATATTTATATTCAGAACTGTTTTTTAAATATTGAAGAGTTTCAGATCAATAAATTTACGGTTTATACTACGGCTTAACTACTTTGCTCACAATATTATTTAATCTCACTAAATAAAAAAAATCAGTTTTCTCAGTGAAAGCTTTCTTATGTTCCCTAACCTCAGACATATGTATATACACATGTTTTATTAAAAAGTATTTCTCTACTAACTTTTTAGACATTTAATTATGATATTTTAATACCAGATGTTTGTTCTACATTTCTGTTGAAATTCAGAAACAAGCACACGTACTGATGAATAAATATATAGTTATAAGTCTTGAACAATCAAAAAAAAAACTAAAATATATTTCTAAAAATTAAAACACTGTTATATTTCGAATTTTATGTTACTGAAGAATTTATGTTTTTGTTATTAGCTTGTATTTAATTATTTTGCGTCGAAATGATGAGTTGCCGTCATATTCGAGGAAGGGTGGGTATATACTCGATAGGAATGAAGACAAAAGGTGAACGAACTTGGAAATTAAAAATATACATATAATAATTTGCAATTACGGAATTGCTTGTTTTAAAAGCATATTTTTTAAATGATGTCTCTGGTTTTAAATGCATAAAGGTTCAACAAAATTTAAATATACACTCATATATATATTTTATATTTTTATGTAGAAAGTGTTTCATGCTGATAATAACTTTTGATATTTTTCCGGCAGTTTTTTGTTTGTAGTTCGGTTTTGAGAACTATCATAACCTCACTTTTGCAAGCTGATAACAGATTAATCTTCATTCAATACTACAAAGATTTATTTTGCTCTGAAGGCTTTACATATACCACACTTCGACAAAATTTATTAACCATTGTTATTTGCTTTCATTGCGAGAACATTTAATTTTTATGTCATTTGACATACATGTCATCTTCATATTCACTTATTCTGTATTATATTTCTTGGCAAACATTTCGATAGGATACTGAAAACATATATATAAACATAAGTATAATACATAATGTACTTCATTCACAAGCAATCTCCATCGTGTCAGTCAATGGACAACAATCATTCATCAAATTCAATTCGAGATGTCAGACGCCATACTAACTTTCCTAATGGGGTTAATGTGCAGGGTGACTCATAGGCACGTAATAACATTCTAGACTTTTAACACAGTCATATTAAATATTTATTTTTAGTGAAAAATAGTCATTAGTTGAAATGTATGTATATAATATAGTTGTCATGTGTTGGAATTGAAATAAAAATTATATTTTAATAGGTAAACACAAATTAGGTTAATGTACCTCAACTTTAAGGTGTACGCTAAAATATATTATATAAAATTATGTTTGTTTTAAATATACATATTCGTGCGTGTTTATACGTGTCGAAAGATAAATTTGACATTAATGGTCGATAGCGCCAAATTTTTGTTTATTAATTATACAGTGTGCGTTATTGAAGTGAGAACATTTGATTTTCTTCCTGTAAAGGTATTTATATAATCACAAAAAATAGTTCTGAGAGGTTACCTTAAGCGCTCTTAAGTCCAAATATCATTCGCGAGCACTACCTGCTTATTTAAAATTTTGCGTCGAAAGAAATGGACCAACTAAGTAAATTTTTAGTAATCGGGCGCCATCCTTATAAGCATATACAGCCTTCGAGGCTGTTCTGATTTCCGACTTATAGCAGATAACATATCCAACCTCCAAATCAATGTAGAAATCTCACAGCAAGAATGTATTATTTTGGAGGTTTGAACCATTGGACCAAAGTCAATTTGGACAACTATATAACTAGTTTATCTTCAGGGAATATGAATGGTCCGAATGGAATCTACTCGAGAAACAAAATCTGTTCCTATATAATAATTGTGCTCCATTTCAACCAATACAGCTCGGGCACAACCTTTAAATCACTTAGTATAAAGAATCGGGAAAGGGCGTAAGAAGAATAATTAAGAAATCATGTCTTCTTCTTCTTCTTGGCATGCCACGCATCTCTCCTTTTAGCAGTTTGGCGCCAATTGGTAATACCAAGTGAAGACAGGTCCTTCTCCACCTGGTCCTTCCATCGGAGTGGAGGCCTCCCTCTTCCTCGGCTTCCACCAGCGGGTACTGTATCGAAACTTTCAGAGCTGGGGCACTTTCGTCCATTCGAACAAGATGATGTAGCCAGCGTAGCCGCTATCTTTTTATTCGCTGGACGTATAAGTCGTCGTATAAATCGATACATCATTCCATCTTCTGTGGTATTCGCCGTTGCCAATATTTTAGGGACCATAAGTCTTCCGCAAAACCTTTCTCTCGAAAACTCCTAGTGCCGTCTCATCGGATTGGAGGATGGAGTGTAGAAGTTCACGTAAGTGAGGAAAGTTTTTGACTGCCATTCACTTGGGAGTGGCCAGGAACGATTCTTTTGCATGTGGCTCAAGCAGCTCACGACTTCCGGTCTTAGACCAAGTATCCTCTAGGTAGCCAACAGACATCCGTTTGGAGGCGAGCTAAAGTGAGCTGGCGAATCCCGCTTATGCGGTTGTAGGTAGGGTTTGGGACCAACCACATAAAAACGAATAACCAATGAATAGGAAGCAACAGCCTAGGAAATCATGTCTTCGCTTTGGATATAATGAGAGCGGTACGAATTTCCATTAAGGTTTTCTTCGTTAGAATGATTGATTCAATGTAAATGTTGAATGGATCTATTTTTGTGGGTCTTAATAATATACTGACTAATAATGAGCCTTATAATATACTGACAATTGTTTTATTTTCCGTTCTCAAATGTTCTTCAATATATACTCGTAAGTCGACAGATATGTTGTCTGAAATTTTACTAGCCTATGTTCCAATTACCTTCGCCATAAAATCAATCAACACATAATATGCCATGCCAAAAATTATAAAAAATGGCTTTTTGACCGGCTTTATTTCTAAACGCTCACATTTTATAACAAGGCGCTGACCGGAGACGATTATTATTATTTTTTCTTTTGTACTTGGTATCAGCCGTCGAGCAGCTGAAAAGCCACACTAAAACAAAAACAAAGTTAATATTTCATTAAGCATGCAATATATCATGAAAATATATTTTCAAAAATAATCTATAAAAATATCCGAAAAAAACTGTTCAAGCGTTTTTCATGCGGCTTTTCTAATTTCTTTTGTTGCATTTAAATAGAATAAAGTAAAAAACTGTGTTGCTGACAATAAATTTTTAATACTAACTCAACACTTGTATTTTTAAAATCTATAATCACACACAAACATGCATACATTAGCCGGTATGCCGCGTAATTTATAGACCTTGAAAAAATGGCAACTCGCAGTTGCATTTTCCGCCAGCAAAAAACTTCAAGATATACATACAGTATATTTTATATAAATTTTTTTGAGTTGAAAATAAATGTGTCCAAAAATATGCATAAATAAATGGATTTTGCAAATTAAATAAATTTCCTAATTTAAAAACGAAATAAAATCGTGTATTTTAAATGCAATATTTGCATGTTTTTCAGTCAGCTCCTGAAATCTTTCAACCTTTGATGTATTGTGTGTGGACATAAATACGAGTTTGTATAGAAATTAGACAACTTGGCGCTGGCGAAAATGTTAAAAACATCTACGAGATTAGAGCGCATTAAAAAAAATTGCTGAAACAACTTGCGTGTCTTTTAGCATATCATTATAATATATAAGTTCATCATAAAGTATATGATTTTCATGCATGCGTGTCACCCCACTACTCGCTTTTCAAAATTCATAAGCACTTGTATCAGCTGTTCTCAGTTGAGCGCCTAAAGGTATGCTACACACTTCACATAGTTCAAACAGCATGATCAGTTATTGCACTGCCGTATCGACACCGTTCTTACAAATTGAAATACTTCAAATCACGCACAAAAATTTATTCATTCCATTTATAAATACAAAAAATACTACATATAGAAATCAATTTGTATATAAATTATCACTTTGTTTTCGTTTTTATTTTAAGCATTTATTTCATTATTCGTACTATTTAATATTTTTGTAAATCCAAGGCAACAGTGAAGTGATTCTCGTATAGACACCCGGATATTCGCCTTTGCCACAACCAATACCCCAAGACACAATGCCAACCTGGGTGTAGCGTCCACCCTCATTGACGATCAGCGGACCGCCAGAGTCGCCCTGAAAAACGTAAGAGTTGGATTTGATAAATATTTAAAGAAGGATAGGATAGAGTAGATAAAAGTCAGGACAAAAGTCTAACTTAAAGATGGAACTAGTATATTCGATATCCAAAGACCAATTACGACCGATCTCAATCGGTTTCATGAATTCCACTTACACTACACGAATCCTTGGACGCCTGCCCTGCGCACACCATCGATTCGATGATGCCACCCGGCGCCGCACGTCCATATTTTCGCGCACAATCGTGATTCGCCCAAATGGGTATCTGTACTTTCTGCAGAATGGACGGCTGTGGACCGTTCTCACGCAAACTGCCCCAACCTGCAACTGTTGCCACCTTACCGCTGTAGCTACGGCTCAGTTGACTACTTGAGCCAGGCAAGCAAATGGGTTGGACTTCATAAGTAAATTTCAGCGGTTCATTTACAGTCAATATAGCGATGTCGTTGTGCTTTAAAGTGGAGAGAAAATACAATTTTATTTCAGAAATATTTTTTGTTGTACTACTATTTTTTCACTCACCAGTGTGCTAAAATCGAAACCTTTGTGACGCACCAAACGTTTAATACGTCGTACAACGTGTTGTACCTCGTAATTGGTGCGTATATCGTAATCACCGAGATGCGCTGTGAGTGCTGCCACATCCCAAGAGGTCATTCTACAAATTTTTAAAAATTAATAAATTATTAAGAGTAGTTTCATAGTTAAAGACCTATGCGTTGCAATACTCACCTGGACACACAATGCGCCGCTGTCAAAATATGATTTTTCGTTATCACACTGCCACCACAGAACTGTTTGCCAGACTTGAAGAGCACCGCAATCCAGGGGAACTCATTCGGGCTTGCATTTGTGCCGCCCACAATGCGTTCTTGATCTGGCGCAGCGGGATTCTTAATGCCACATTGTGCCGGCAGGCCATGATCGCTTGAGATTGGTATTGTGGGACGTCGTGTTGTAGTCGTTGGCGCTGCAGTTGGACGATATGTTGGATAACTGGGATAATTCGGATAGCCGGGATACGCTGGATAGCTTGGACGGCGTGTTGTTGTCGGCACAGGACGTGGCGTAGTCGCTGCGGCGGTTGGTCGTCTTGTGGTGGTGCGTCGTGTGGTTACAGCGGGTGATGCAGCTGGCGCGCCCGGTTTTGCGGGTACCGAAGCATGTGTTGGATAATGATGATTGGGTGGATGTGTTGGTAATGGCGGCGGCCAGACAGCGGCCGATGGTGGATGTGTCGGCAACGGTGGCGGCCATTGGTGTACGCTAGAGAATTGATTGCCAAACTGGTTCGGCCATTGATAAGCGAATTCATTGTAAAATGTTGCTGGTTTTGCTGTAGTCACTTCTGTTTTCTCATCTTCCGTATCTTCTTTGATCGGATCGTAAACGACATTGGTGTCCTGCTTGTCAGCAGTATTTGGCTCATGCGCAGGTTCAACTAGTGGATCGTTTTCTGTTGGATGATCCAACTCGATAATGTCTTCCTCATCCTTATCCTCCTCGAACTCCTCATCTGGTTGTGTGGCTGGTTGCGTGGGTGCTGTTGGTTCGATGGGTGGTGTGGGTAGTGGACTCACACCACCTGGATAGATGAAAGATGGTGGTGGATATACACCTGCGCCAGGATACGCACCAGCGCCAGGATACGCAGCAGCGCCTGGATACACGCCAGCACCGGGATACGCTCCAGCGCCCATAAATGTACCTGTACAACAGATGCCTGTATTTGCACGTCCGAATTGATCGTAAAAACTGCATACATCCTGTCCTATACTCGGCACCTGGGGCCACTGTCGCAGATTAAGGAAATTAAACTGCCGTTTGGCGCGAAAATACGGCTGACAGGCAGTAAAACGCATACAGACGCCGGGGTAACCGCGTGCAGTAATACATTTGCCGCCTTCAGCGCCATAATTTGTCAACAACAATAGTGAAGGATCGTAAAAAAGTTGACGTCGGCGACGTATTTGCTCCTCAGACGAATTTGTTAACGCTGGTTCCAAATATGTGGCATCCTCTGGAACTATAAAATAAAAAATAAAACATTATCATTAGTGAAATCTTTGCAGAAATGTAGCCAGTGAAGTGTTATAGCGAAAATTTTGCCCTCATTTATTTAAACTAACAAAATGTTGTGTGACCCAATTTGCAAAACCTGAGTGTGCGCTTGGAGTCAAAGTTGCGACACTTAAAAATCAATTCAAGCAGCTTGAACGCAATCAATTAAGCGTGTCTACTTTTATGGCAATAAAATAACAAATAAAGATGTAGATAAAATGAAGAGATCTAATCTAATGTATTTCAAGTAGCTACTTAAGATTTTGGCCAGTGGCTCATTAAAGATGTCGTTAAATGGTTTGCGTGGGCTTACATATAATGGGTGAAAGAAAGACGGCAATTATGAATGTAAATTTCTTGAAAGCAACACACATTCGCTGGTTTTTCTAAAGAAAGTGTTGAGTATTTGACATGTGTTGGTTCTGAGACATCATGTGTTTATTTAGTGAGCTGTCGTTTAGTTTTAGAACAGGTACTATTTTTAGTTTTTGTATGTTCAGAATTTATATTTTTTGGAATGCGCTTTCTTTTGAAAGTTCTTATAAATCAGAGATCTTTCCACGCTTAATTATTTACTCTTAACCCTCTCATGCCCGAATTGAAATGGGCGGAGCTAACAGCTTTTTTAGGACAGATATACATTAGTCTTAGCTCAAATATGAAGTGATAAAAATTTCAAAGTCCTATGTTACCTGGTTCATTAGCTATGTGATGTTGCTTACAGGCACAAATTAAATTATTATAAATAAACTAAACACTTTTTTCATGAAATTTGTTTAGTAAATAACTCTCTTATCCTTACTTATTTATACAGTTCACTTTGTTTTAAAATAAAACAATTATTTTTATGTTTTTGAACCATTTTTGTATAACAACTTTTGTATAACTTTTTTCGCGAAACGATTTTTGCCAGTTTCTTTCTGCTAAGAACTCTTACTGAGTGAACACGTGCACAGCTCAAATCAGAAAAAGTAACTGTAAGCTTGCTTAACACATAAGTCTACATAATTGAAAAAACCGCTGGTTAAAAAAATTTAAATAACGAGAATTAGGAGCCGATATGTACAATGTTGCATATACGCAACATTGGGCATGAAAGGGTTAAGTTCTCATTCTCTCTTCATAACTCGTTTTTAGATGAGCACAATCAATATTCATCGAAGTCATATAACGGATGGTCTTGGAAATGAGCTGTTTTGACAGGGTCGGGCCAAAGGGAAAGGGATGTTAAATATGTAGTTTTAATTGAGTACGCAAAAAATTGGTTAGTGACATGAGAGACATATGTTGTATATGTTAGAGTCCTGTCTAAATAAGTAAGAGTTTAATCTACTATAGTATCCAGAACGAAGTTGCGTGAGACGACTCGAGCTCGGTGTCTGCAATATGTGGGGATTCGAGGGAATCAAAGAAGATGTTAATAGCTCCACTGTGAATGACGTTTTGTGCTTGTCGGAAGTCATATAGACAAAGCAATCGGGCCGCTTTGTGTAAATATTCGACTGGGTACATCAACTGTGGCTGTTGTCTGGAAGTCTTCAGCTCTCTTAACTGCGTCCTACTGCAGTCCAGTAGCGATATATTTTGGGACATCGGAGTTAATGATAATTTCCATGACAGCCAGTTCTGCGGTACCGGATTTGACCCAGATTTTATCCAACCAAGAACTGTCCTTTTGCCGATCTAAACCTTTTTGGATCGGAAAGTAATTATAAATGAGAACCTTTCTGTACGCTTCCTATTAAAATTTACCCAGATCGTATTCTTAATCCGAAAGTACATTGATACATTCAAGTGGAGAATAAATTGTTTTCTTGATCTTCGGTACAAATAGGTGAATTGTGATCTAAAAGATCGGAACGAAATAAATCAGTTCTAATATTGACGGTTGACTATTTTTTAATCATCCCAGTTCCGTCGAATTTGTTTATATTGCAAAACACACCTTCAAGTACAGTTAATCAGCTGGTCCATTGATCAAGTTGAATGACCGTAGATGTATTTACTTTCGTAAAACAATTAAATAAACACTTTTTTGTACGTTTGACAACAAACAAAAACTTTAACATCACCATTTATCCAAAAAAGAAAATAACAACAATTGTCGACAGCGGTTGCCTTTGTTGGCATAGATTACTCAGTATTGACAATATACTTAAATGGTGCGACCGCCGATGCCATGCTGCATGCCAAATTGCTACTTGCGCTGTGAGTTAAGTAGACATCACACTGTCAAGTTTCTTCACCTTACTCTATGCTTCTCAGCTACACTATTCTTTCTTTTTCTTAGTTTCGGTAGTTTAAATATGCGCACGCTTCACAGATATTTCTTTTGTTTTACTTTTTATATATTTTTTTCAGGAGAATCTTTATTTTTTGCCAGTTTTTTTAGAAAATCAATATTTACATTTGCATTCAGTTAGTTTAAGAAGTCATTTATGGTTATTTGTCAAATCGTTTGACAGCTACATAATTTACTTTTGCGATTTGCTCTCTTCTTCTCACATTTAGTTCTAAGTTTAGGTTGATAAATATTATGAATTAATTCAGTTAAATATGTTAATAAATATAGCAATCAGATATATAGTATATCTAGATAAATTTGGTTTAATATTGCGAGAGGACCTCAGAGGTGAATGGGAGCTTTAATTTATTATTTACATTTTTTAGCCTCTCTTTATATCCTGAACAGGGTATATTAAGTTTGTAACGATGTTTTTAACACCCAGAAGGAAGCGTCTGAGGCCCTATAAAGTATATATATAAATGAGCAGTATGTTGAACTGAGTCGATATAGCCATGTCCGTCTGTCTGTCTATCTGTATATATACGAACTAGTCCTTCAGTTTTTAAGATATCGTTTTGAAATTTTGCAGATGTTATTTTCTCTTCAAGAAGCTGCTCATTTGTCGGAACTGCCGATATCGGACCACTATAGCATATAGCTGCCATACAAATCGAACGATCGGAATCAAGGGCTTGTATGGAAAACTTCCGCATTTTACTACATATCTACACGAAAGTTGGTGCGAGTTATTGTTCATAGAAATAATTTAATCTCCGAAAAAATTGTTCAGATCGGTTCACTATAGCATATAGCTGCATACAAACTGAACGATCGGAATCAAGGGCTTGTATGGAAAACTTCCGCATTTTACTACATATCTTCACGAAATTTGATGTGAGTTATTGTTCATAGAAATAATTTAATCTCCGAAAAAATTGTTCAGATCGGTTCACTATAGCATATAGCTGCATACAAACTGAACGATCGGAATCAAGGGCTTGTATGGAAAACTTCCGCATTTTACTACATATCTACACGAAAGTTGGTATGAGCTATTGTTCATAGAAATAATTTAATCTCCGAAAAAATTGTTCAGATCGGTTCACTATAGCATATAGCTGCATACAAACTGAACGATCGGAATCAAGGGCTTGTATGGAAAACTTCCGCATTTTACTACATATCTTCACGAAATTTGGTGTGAGTTATTGTTCATAGAAATAATTTAATCTCCGAAAAAATTGTTCAGATCGGTTCACTATAGCATCTACCTGCCATGGAAAACTTCCGCATTTTACTACATATCTACACGAAATTTGGTGTGAGTTATTGTTCATAGAAATAATTTAATCTCCGAGAAAATTGTTCAGATCGGTTCACTATAGCATATAGCTGCCATACAAACCGAACGATCGAAAACAATGGCTTGTATGGAAAATTTTCGCATTTGACGTGGTATCTTCACGAAATTCGACATGGATTACTGCTTAAGGTAATAATATAATCTCCGAAGAAATTGTTCAGATCGGTTAACTATATAACCTTAATGTTTCTAACAAACAAACCGGCTAAAAAGAATTAGTAAAATGTTTTATTTTTTTTACTTACTTTTTCTCACGTATTTAGATTTGCTTAAACACACAGGTACTAAAAGAAATGTACCTGTGAAGGGTATATTAGCTTCGGTACAACCGAAGTTAACGTTTTTTCTTGTTTTCATTTTACTCCATTTTAATATTGCGAGAGGACCTCGGAGGTGAATGAGAGCTTTCATTTACTATTTAAAATTTTTAGCCTCTCTTTTTAATTTTCTAACAGATTTTACTCCAGAATCTTTTAATCACACTCTCTTTTTTCCAACTACTTCACCACATTTCGATACAGAATGTATTTCATCTTCTTTATCCACCACTTAAATTATTTCGTTATTCGAGGGGATTTCTTTCTAATTTCGAATTCTTCCTCAGATCGCTGAACTCATTCATCATAAATATTTACTCTAGTCGCACGTGCTTCGCATTTATGTCTAAAAAAATAACACTATTCACATTGGATTATATATTTTTTTAATCTTTTGTTGCTTTTTTGTTATGGAGATATGAATATTTTAAGAATTTCAGCCAAAAAATGGCAACGCCGCTCAAAAGTTATTACAGCGCACTTTCTATGAATACGAAATTTTAAAGATGTCTGTTGAATATTGATTACTTTGATCACGTGTGGACTGTATATGCATAGTACGAAGAAATACTCGAGATTGTAACAACTAAGATCCAAGCAATGGTGCCGTTGAAAATGATAGAAAAGAAATATAAAAAAGACTTATTTATTCATTGTTTCAATTTGAATCTAGCCTTATCCTTCAAGAAAACTAGGCCTTTATAAACATTACCTTAATACCATATCCATCCAAAAAATTACAGCCAACAACACTTCAGCGCGCACTTCTTCTTCTTCTCCAAAAACTCTAAAACTACTTTACGTAGGTGTCAAATAAATGGGATTCCTGCTCTTTATGGTCGACGACAAGTCAAGCAAATTAAACAACTGTTTAGTATGTACAAGTAGTGCAAGTGCGAACATACATATATGCCTTACATACAGATGTATGAGCTCAAATAGGCAAATTCAGTTCTCTATGTCCACAATAATTCAAAAACAATTTAGTCAAAAGTCGTAAATGTTGCCAATTTGTCTTCACTTACACACACACACCCACATATATATGTAGACATGAGTGTATTACCTTCACTTTGAGTACTTTCTTTTGCTTTTGCGCATTGGCAATCTTTAAAGCGGACAGTTTGTTGTGTGCTTGTTGTTGCACCAGAACGCCAGTGGCCTGCGCATGTGGCACATGTTGGAATGCGCAGCAAACACGAGACGCAAAAGCATGTACATAATATCTGGACATTCTAAGGGCCACCACCACCCCCGCGCAAGCTGTCTGCTGTAATAATATTGCTGATGACCCAGAAAATCGAAATTTTTTGTTTACATATAAATTTGTCATCCTTTAGGTGCCTTTTGTGGTGTGCTCTTTGTTTTTTTATAATTTTTATTTTTTATTTTATAATTTTTTCACAGTTTCTTGTGTTTGTTTACGTTATTTTTGTAATACTCTTTGATTTTATTTCGAATTTACTGCATTTTCATATTGATTTGCAATTCATCACTGGCGAAAACCGTTGGAATAATTCTGTGAGAATATTTCAATACGAGTATATGGATATGTATTGCTGACGATCTGGTATTTATTGACTGACTGTAACAATGTCCGTACAAATTTTATTTAAATATGTAAACGGTAATTTTATCGACATATTCGAAAACCTGATATACTAAAACCTTACTAACGGGTATAAAATACGGGATTGTAATTTTCGAAATATTAACTACATTTCCAGTGAAAATATTATAAAATAGTTTCTGAGAAGAAGGCTCATTGTTTAAATAAAAATTTTGCAATTTTCATGATATTCCTGCACCCGGTTAAGCACTTGAAGGAAGTGATAATAAAACGTTGCCTACATTTAGGATTGAAGGGTAAAAGTGAGAGGATTTCAAAAACCATTGGTAGCTGGTAAGTTCATTTAATACTTTACTTTATTGTTACAATCTACATATTATCCGGCACCAGGTTATAGGTATTTATTCCCAATTTTTAAAAATTGCTCCCCCTTCGAAAGGGTAATATACAGTTAGGATTTTCAAAAAATCGATTTTTTTGCGTTTTCTTAATATATATATATCTGAGTATACACACACAAAATTTCATTGATTCGATCCGACGAATATTTTCGAAGTTATAAACACATTAGTGAAGGCGCGCCGACTACATGTAAAGTGTTTTCAAAACTTTAAACTCGTTTTTCTCGAAACGGTGTTTTCAAAGTCGGTAAGCAAGTTTTCTCAGAAACGGCTGAACCGATCGGTCTGACATTTTCACACAAGCTTCTTAACTTAATTTTTTTATTAATTAATCGAAGTATTTCCCCATCCGATGAAAATTTCTTATTTTTATAAACAATTAAAGACCCGAATTTTGGTCGAAAATCGAACCATTTGCTTTGAGTAGCCGCCATTTTGTCAAAAAATTTTTTTTTGCTAATTCCTTCGATCAATCACTAGATTATTTATTATATTAATGAAATTTATTTGGTTTTTGCATTTTAGATGATCCAGTCCAAAGATATCGTGCTTACCGCAAGTGGCCTTTTTTTGGACCTCTGCAAAATTGGCAATATCAACGTTACCGATAATTATTTTTGCCAATAAAAAATATGTGAATATAGCTTAAGGTTGTCATAATATACTTGCCAAGTTTCAAATCAATAAACCAAATAGTTTGCTTAGAAAAAATTCTTAAAAAATGCCTTTATTTCGACCTCCTAACTGTATATAACCCCTTAAACAACATTCTACGCGCCACTGTACTGCAAAGCAACATTTGGGCTGAAATTCGATTTTCAGGTTCAAGGTTTCCGAGACCCAGTTGATGCAACGACGAAGATACATAAAAAACATTGTCAAGATTTACGATTATCACACGTCAGCGACAAATAGTGGCTCAGCTGTAATTAAAGGTAGCGTGATTACAGCTTATGCTGTGCTTATGCCATGTTGACATACATACTATACATATATCATTATAGTCGTATGTATATATCAACATTTGGCTGCATACAGCTTGCTTATCAACGCGCATGCTCATCCACTTCATTTACTGCCGTCTTGGTTATTGCAACCGGCACGTTCCAAGCGCTTTTGTTTTGCTTTTGTTAAGCATCAACAGCCAATAAAAGCCTATCATCAGCTACTTCTTAACTGTAATTGAATGCATTCGTTGCTGTAATAATAATCGTTTACCGGTTTCTGCCCATTCATTCATGTCTTAAACCTTTAAATTATAAGCCATTTATGTAAATGGGCCATTTGCTGCTGTGAGCGAGACAGGAGAATTTATAGTTAAAGTGGGTTTATATGTAGGAGGAAGGAAGACTGGGATGGTAATGCCGGGGATTTTTTCCATTAAAATATGAGTACTCCATTTAACCTAAGGCTCAAAGTGGGCGTAAAATATGTTATTGTCCCTTTCGTATTTTAACAAAATGAATTTAGTTCATTCTTATATCACTTTTGTATTGTCAAAGAAGCCACAAAAAAACGCATAAAAACCATTACTTGTTATCTCTAACTTCGACATAACATCTTGAAAACATTTAAAAACTTTTAATAAATTATTTTTTGTTAATTTCCTAAACTTAAGTTCAAAAGCCTTTCACATCTCAGTACCCAGCTCCCACACTGTGTCACATTAGTCGCTCAACATCCATTCTCACTTCATTGAAAATGCTGTGCGCTTTCTACGCTTCATTCATTTGACAAGCATTCGGCCTGTCAATTTGTTAAATCACACGAAATCTCTTAATGCGATTACATTGACATGATTGAGGTGACAATTTTCGAACTAGAACTCGAACTCGAAACTCTAGCAAGATGTATCGATAAGCGCAATTTGGACTTGTAACGTGTGTATGTAGAACAAGGCGCGTGCGCACATTTTTCAAAGAGCACAAAATGTAAAAGCAATCTACCAAGAAAAACACACACATCCAAACACAATTAGGCTTAAGTCTGCCTAAATGCTTGGCGTTCAATAACACCTACGCTTTTTTGTTTTCTACGGTCGCGTCTTGGTCTTCTGCCGCCTAAGCTGTTCAACATTCCCGTACGGCACGTCTTTCCAGCCGGCGTGCTTTGTGTGCATGTTGTTGCTGCTTTTGTTGTCACCAACCGAGTTCGTTACCATTTTCAAATGTAAACATTACCAAATTGCTTGTATGAGTGTCCAACAATTTGTGTCTAATGTCGGTTGTGTGTCATTGTCTTTCAGTCAATTTCTCGCTGTGTGTGTTTGTGTGCGTTTTTTACGACTTTTTATTAGTATTGAGTGAAAAAAATGCAAAAAAAAATGTAAAATCAATTGGATCTGTTCAATTACTTTTTATTAGTGAAGGTCAAATGAAATATTATGCGTTCTATTGTCGATAGAATTTTAGCTTTGCAAATAGTAAAATAATTCAAAGACATTATACGCGCCTTGTGACAAGACTATTAAATGCCTTGCGCTTTGGTGTGAGTAATCGGCGCACAGCGTGTTGGGAGCGAAGTCAATGAACTGCCAGCTTTCGATTTGATTTAAGCGTTTTGAGGTAATATGTGGATGTGTGAAAGGTATTTCCTGCGAGTAGACGCATTGTAGCCTGTGAAGATTTAATTTTTTTTTTCGAAGGAGCTTTTATAAAAATAATGGATAAAGTATTAAGTTATAATATTAATGTCTCTCATCCAACAATGGTTATAAATATAATATGTTGTTTCAAGATTAGATTTGATTAGAAATATTTTAGTGAGGAAATAGCTTGTTTTTACATCCTGCCAGACTATCTAACCAAACTATTACAATAAGATCTTCTTTTACCAAATTACATTAATACTTTCTGATCAGTATTCTGTTAGAGATTTGATGATTATATTCATAATTTTTAGGTGTTCTTTTTTAAATATTAAAAAAAACTTATAAAGTAAAACTCACTTTCGGAATATTATTTTTTTTATTGTTATTTATTTTTATTTTAAAATTATTTTTTTTTTTAAGATTTTTGAGTGCGATGAATCTAAATCTAAATTTTTAGTTTTTTTTTTTTGCTAGAGGGCGCTCAGGTTTAAAACCTGGAAATCACTCACTTATTACTAGGATCGTTGACATTAAAATCAAATTTAGTAGACGTCTATTAATTTCATTATTTTTTATAAATCACATACTATTTACCACAAGTGGGATAGTTAAAAATTCGCTTTTACAAAGGAATTTAAAAATTTCTATGAAAAAAAAATTAAAATAATATTTATTTAGCTTATTTAAAATTAAAGAATATATTTGTTAAATCGTAGAATTTCAACAATTGGACTTTTGGACAACTGAAAATTTAAAAATTCCCGTTATTTTTTGAACACACATTTTAAAAAATATAACAAATATCAGTAAATGTTTCCCTTTTATATAAAAATAAAACTTTTTTTTTTAATAATGTGTCTCTCGGGTCATAAATTCCCCTATGAATTTATTATTCTTAATTATTTATATTTTAAAATCGCATGTTCCTAATAATTGGAGTTTTAAACACCCAGTGGGCTTTATACCGTATATATCGGTTAATAGTGAGATATATTAGCAAAATTAAGCGAGCGTATAGTCTTGGAAATAGTGTAGCTTGGTGATGAAGAAGAGTGAAATCGGATCACAAATTATCTCAGCCCTTAAAATATATACATATAATGATTTTCGTTATACTAGTGGACTGTACAGCCTTGGCCAAAAGTATTAGGCACCCCATTAATTACTGAATTTTTTGTTTTAACAAGTGAAATAATGAAGTTTTATTAGTAAAACAGTGAAAATACAATGAATTAGTGATAATAACATTAAAAAAAATAAAAAAAAAAAATAATAATTTTTATAAAATTTTTTTTGATCTTCTTAAAAATGACAATCTTTAGTTTTAGCTTAATTTTTTTTTTTTTAATTCGTTTCGTTTTAATTCGTTATTCGTTTAATCAACAGTTAAACACCCATGTAAGACATTTACAAAAAGAAGTGGTAACTTTGATAGCCACATTTGAGAATACATGTATTTCGAATTTATAGGTCAAATTGTACGTTTTCGTAACAAATTTACATAAATAAATTTCAAGAGTATAAAATGTTTTCGGTTGCACCCGAATTCGGGCCTTCCTTACTTGTATTAGTATCTATACTTTAGAGGAATATTTATTTTTAAAAATATTTGTGAAGTAAAAGATGTAAGCAATTTGCTTAAAAAAGCTATAAAAATATTAATTTTTAAACTCCAATGAAATTACATATTTATTTTCCTAATTTTTACTCAGTTTTTCGGATTTAGAGTTCTCACTAAAGTTCAACTACAATTGAAAAAATATTACTTTCGAACAATTCATCACTCATACGCACTGTTGTACTACTTGCGAAAAAAATAAAAATTACAGGACACTACGCAGTATTTAATATTTCACATGATACACGCCAATCTCACCATCAATTATTTCTGTGTCCTCGCCATCGATTGTCGCCGCGAATACCGACTCCGTTGCATTGGCAGCATTAGCCAGCGCTTGCGCTTCCGCTATATCAGCTGGTAATAATTTCACTTGCGCCACTGTCGTATTGAGTTCCGCACACAATATCGCATGCCATAGCGAGCAGAACAAAAGTAGTGTCTTTAGATTTTTCAACATTTTGCGGCAAACACAATAACGCGCATATATTTGAGATTCCCCAAGTAAGATGCTCAAACCGAATGCGATGTCTAATTGGTAAATACGCGGTTGTACGTGAAATATTGTTAAAATTATTAATTAAATTATTTAAATTTAAAAATTTATTTATTTACGACACTAAATTTTATTGTTGATTTTTGATAATTTTCTTTTTGATTTTTAAACACCTCTAAAATATTGTCAATTTTTATAGGCTCAATGAGCTATCCTTTAAATTTAATATAAGAATTTCTCTTGCTAAATTTGCTCGCCAACTTTTTTCGCGCCGCTTTTTAGGACAACCGTTTACGTTGAACGCACTTTTTGGTCTGAATCGAAAATTCTGCGCGGCACTTCTGTCAACAGTTATGTGTGCGCTGTGTACGCACTAGAACGGCATGGCTTGAACACGAATGACAACAACAAAACCAAGAACAACAACAACAACAATAACCATCTATATTGTTATAAGCTTAAAGCGCAGATGACTTGAGAATGCCGGCTGTACAAGCATTGAACATGACACATTGGTTTATTGATTACGAGCATTTAACAAATTGCCCAAGGAACATTACACACAGACATGTGTACATACATATGCGCATAACTATGTATGTATGTATATTGAAATCGACTAGAATGGGATTAAATAATACAACAAAAGTGACACGAAAGTCAGTTCACAGAAAATAGAAAAAAAAAGCGAAATTGTGTGGGATTTTTTGTGATTTTTTTTTTGTTAATTGCTTATTGACTTTTTTCGGTTTACGTTTTGTAAAACTTTCTTTTGCATAAATATTTTTGATTTTTTTTATTATTTCACAACACACACCGATTTTTTAGCACACTATTTGTTATTTCTTTAATTCAATTTCGCCGAAGTGGATAATATAAATTAAATATATTTTTTTAAACTTCGTTAAATTTAACTTAAATATTTTTAATATTATTTTTATTTAATATTTCAATATTTATTATATTTATATAATTTATATTTATTATATTTAATATCCATTTTATTATTTTTTAACTTATTTTTTACTATTATCCTTCCCACTCTTCACTTGTATTTACTTCTAATATTAATTTTCGAAATCACAAATTTGACTCGTCTTCGCAACACTTTCAAACGCTCATCCATTCGCTTACGCGTCAACACACCGACTGAATTCTTAACTTTCTCGCTTCATTTGAGTTGCAGTATAAATTCAAAATAACTAATCCATTGGCCAACAACTAGTCCCTCAATAGTTCGTATGTCTAACAAATAAACATCGAATATCAATAACAACAAAAACCATCAACAAACCAGTGGTCATCCAGTGACCATAGAGTATTCTATGCGCGCCTACTAATGCCCATACTTTATACTGAGCCCATAGCCAATACTCTAGCGCACATGTTCTGCTTTTACTGCCCTGTAGTTCTCTTTTCTACTTTTTTGGTTTTTATTTTGCTTAAAACTTCGATTGTAAGCAAGTTCTTTTCTACTTCAATTTACATAGTTGACACTTTACTTACTTTACTTTTATTATTTTTATGCTAATTTATTACCACAATTTGCAATATTTATAGTATTACTTTGTGTGAGCTTCTTTTTATACATTCCTAATAGCACTTACAACTCACTTTACCGGTGGTTGTATGGGGGATCTATGTTGCAATTTTTCTTTTTTTCGGACTTTAAACGACATATTTTGGGCTTCTACATTATATGAAACTTTGCTAACGAAAGACTTATGACACGAACTTAATTCAC
Source organism: Zeugodacus tau (assembly GCA_031772095.1). NCBI lineage: Eukaryota > Metazoa > Arthropoda > Insecta > Diptera > Tephritidae > Zeugodacus > Zeugodacus tau. The sequence goes on from CM062651.1 coordinate 5,137,363, forward strand.
AGTATATCATACATGATACAAAAGACTTTAGAAACAAGCTCGAACAGCTGATAGAGGTATAAGTTGAATAAAAATAGTTAAGCATTAAATAGAAACGATCAATAAACCATTTTAATTTTGCAAATTTCTGAATATTCTCTCAAAGACGTTCAAAACAACTGAGAATTTATGTTGAAAATTCTACATTCAATGTACCACTAAAGGCTCAGAGCCCACTTGAAATAAGTCTCAGTAAATCAGCTAGTTAATATTACCTATCCTAGATATCAATGTGTGTTCTAATATTTCACGAGCGTTGGCCTATGGATTCCTTTTGCTCTTCATAGAATTTTGGACAAATAATTTCCGAAAAGTATCCTCGATATTTGGTTGATTCAAACTAAGATTAGTATCAAAGCTAAAACTTTTATATGCCACGTTTGAGAATAAAATGTTGCTGTAACTATTGAATCCCTTTAGCATTTCGTTTACAAACTTAGCATGTTTTAATGATAAAAGAAACAATTTAATTCAGAATTTATTGATTTTAAAAAGACAGTATTCTTAGAGACCTCGCAGAGCAGATTTTTTCGTAGTTAATTATCTACATAATTTTGTATATCCCAATGCCTTAATTTATCAATAAGTAGCAGAAAATTAAAACCATTTTAAAAATATTTCCATATAACTTTTCAGGGAACACAACTAAATTATTCACCTGCTATATTATGGGGTTAATATTACCCCATAGGGTTTGTATTCTTTTTCATAGTAGGGGAATTGACAGGAGCAATACCTGCTAATTCTTCTTTTGATATTGTACATATGTATGCACAGCTCTACAACTTTGCTTCCGCCATTTTCCAATAGATGTCTCTAGGGTCAAGCGCTGGTCGATTAAACCGATTTTTTTTTATATCGATCTTGGACATTTGTGTCAACATTAACCCAACACAATATTTGTAGAGATCTGTTTGCATCCTAAACTTATTCTCAACTGAAAACGTCACTTTTTGATCCGAATTCTCAACATTTGCGGGAAATTTTGCTTTTTTGCTCTTACAATATCATTCGGATCGATTTGAAATTTTTGGAATATTTGGTGATAATTTAAAAATATTGAACTAGATTTATTTTTTATTTTTAAATTATGTTGCCTAGTATTTCGCGAGTTTTAACCGATAGCGTCCCTTTGATATCCATAAAATTTAAAAACTACTTTATATATGACCTTTATATAGCGTGATTCAAATGCGCATAATCCCAAGTCTTAAATTCATCCATAAGAAGCACGAATCCATAAGTATGTTGAAAACCAAATGTTAAGCCCATTTCGTCCAAAAACTCATTCTCATAGCGTAGATCCTTCAAAACAGTTTCCTCCGTCTCATCTAGTCCATTCCTTAACAATGACCATATATAATAAATAACACTTTAAAAATGCTATTCCTGTAAAATCAGCCTACATTTGCAAATTTGATCACAAAAATATTGTAATTCTAGGTGATTTTTATTGCACGGAGATACAGTACAGAGCAAACCAAAAATTTATTGTGACGAATATGCTTAAATATCTGTATTTATGAAAACGATTTATATTGCAACTTTCAAAAAATGCTTAAACATTTTCGATCACAGTAAACGATCAATCATCCAACAACTCGCTACTGTGCCCAATCAATTCACAGTGTTTCAACGCCTAAATATGCTGCAATCAGCAAATTTCTAAAGCTTAAAATGTGAATAACCTAAATTCCTTTTTTTACGACGACTTTCATAAACCACACGAAGAGAAGGAAGTTGCCAAAAATATATTAATGAATTTATTTCGCTTCATTTTCTGCGAAAAAGAATAAGCATAATTCAATTTCAATCAAAAGTCTCATTAAGTGGATTGTTGTTTTTGCAAAGTATTAGCGAAAAATATGTGCGAAGCGCGTGCAATCCTTGAACAATCGCCGAATCACTTTAAGCTCCCTCAAGCCAATTTGAACATTTGTACATACATACCTACAGGCGACTAGCGGCTGTGAAATTTCCACACAGAATCATTCTGGCTGCTTTCTGTTGTCCACTTTTGTGTGCAATTCATGCGCAATCATTTCATCAGCGTAAATTAACCATAAACAAAATCAATCAAATTCTGAAGTGTGACTCAATGGTTATGAGACTTAAAAAACTCACAACAATTTCACAAACGTATTTACTTTCTTTTTTATTGACTTAATTTTTTTTGCTTTAATTTATTTATATTTTTGCTATTGTGTTTCAATTTCATTTCTAGTGAATTAACACTTGAATTTCCTGATTTGTTTGCCCCAATTTGCGCTAGTTTTTTGCCAAATTGTATACAAAACAGACAATACAAGTATTTCGGTAGCCTTTTTCTTTCCTTTTTTGTTTTTGTTCTCAGTTTATAGCATTCGACATGCCACTCCTTTATCCTCATTTCATTTTTATTGGCATTTTATTTGTGTGTGTCTCTTGCTCGAGGCATTGTGGCTGAGTACGCCATTTGTTTGTGTGTCGCAAGTTCATTTGGAACAAATTGGTCAAGTGGGATTAACTCACATGCATTAAAGCGCTGTCAGACCTAAATAGCGTAATTTTTATTGTCTTTTTTATAATGCTTAGACAAAACTGAAACTGTAAATTATGAAAAAAGGTGAAGAATAAAGAAGAGAATTTGATAAATCAAAACCCTTTAACACTCAAAACTGATTTTGCATTTCTTCACATATTAGCTGTTTAAGAGATCCAGCTCTAGAAGAAGTTAAGGGGTTAGGGGTAGTCAGAGACACAAAAAAATTAGAATTTTCAGTAATTTTTTTTTTTTGCTATTAAATCATGTTATTTTACAAAAGTAATACTAAGGCATTATTATACAATGTTTTGACTTAAAGTCACGAAAATTTGAAAAAAAATGTATAATTTCCAAAGTTATAGCTGTCTGTGTTGACCTTGCGGTGACAATCATAAATCCTTGGAGATTCATCTAAAATCAATCGGATAAAAAAAAATTGTTTTATAAATAGATAATCCTGGGCCTGATCCGAAGCTTTTTTTCACAAAATGGCGGCCTCAGGAAATTTTTTTTATAGATTTTCGGGAAAAAATCAACAGTTAATTGGTCTTAAAAAATCGAAATTTTTGAAAAAGGAAAAAGCTTCGGATCAGGCCTGAGTTTATTATGTATTCTAAAAGCTGTATGAGTTTCATTAAAATCTACTGAGCGGTTATCGAGTTACAGTTATCACCAGTTCAAAAAACATAGTTTCACACTAGCGTGTTGGATTGCCTGAGCGCTCTTTGTTATTTGTCGAATAACTCGAAAAGTTATTATCGAATCAACTTCAAAGTTTCAAAGAATATTTTTGAGATATTACTCATAACGAAAATGCAAAAAAAAAATGATTTTTTGAAAATTCTGACTACCCCTAACCCCTTAAGAAGCATAGTCTTGAATATTGATAAAATTGAAGAAGAATATTTAATTTAAAACATTTCTCCTCAATAAAGTAATAAATTAAGATTATTACACCTTAGAATGTCATACGTCACAGAAAGAATTGCAGAGAGTATTTTTGTCCAGTACAATTTTTTACGTGATCTTTCATAAAGCTCCCCAAATTTCATTTCATTCATAAAGAACAGGTTTTAGAGGTGTTTTTTAAACCAAAAAGTTTTGTATGTGAACATTACCTCAAACAAAAAGAATTGAGCTTTCAACATCTCATCTAATCTTCTTATTCCTTAATATCCTTTTCGCAATTGAGTTAATTAATCAATTAACCGGCCTTTACTCGATTAAAGTTGTGATGTAAATCGATTTACCATACAAAAGAAAATTCTTATTTCATTAAAATAATTTTTGATCGAATAATAATGGAGTTGAAACTAGAATGCGGTTTGTTGTCCACGCTGGAAATTTGTTTGTGCTTATTGATAAAATACCAATAAGCTGTTGAAACTTACCAACTTCTTATGAACAGCAAAAACAAAAATGTATTACAGCTGATCGTTAATCGATTAACCGGCTGTGCGAAAGGCAGAACCTAATTTCTCAATTATAATCTTAATATATTAAATTAATTTGGCTGTGCGAAAGACTATTATAATCGTCCAGGCATTAATTGAAGCCGTATGTATTAAAATAAGAACCTATTTATACTACTCTACAGTAAGGCAACCGCTTTCTCCTCCAATCACAGTTTGTAGTGAGTTATTTTAAACCCACTTGCTTCTTGCCTTAAATGGATGTATGTATGAATGTAAATATCTCATACCAAATTTATGCCTAAATGTATGCAACGTTTTTATCTATATTTTCTGTCACTGCCACATTGGCTGTCAAACTGTTGATGATCGTTTGGTGATCAATCTCAGGCTAGTCATCTAACGAATTGTCCATGCTCTTAAAATAGTTTAATATTTTAATACAATAATATTCTTATGCGCAAATATTTTATAGTAAATTTCAGTCACGGATGACACCTTAGCCAGAGTCATTGTTTAGTCACCAACTTTGCTCTACTTTGAAATATAACAATTAATGAACTTTTGAGTATATTAGCTCAGAAAATTTTTAAACAAGTAAGGAAAGGCTAAGTTCGGGTGCAACCGAACATTTTATACACGCAATTTATTGATATATTTTTATTAAGATAACACACAATTTGACCCAATTTGAAAATCCTATATGACCCGATTTTAACCATTTCTGGTACAGAGACACACTATTAGAAGAAAAATATTTCCTCTGAATTAAAGTAAAATATCTGAGAGATTTACCGAGATTTCCGTGAACAATTACAATGAGGCACTGAATTCGACATTCGAGGCCTTCAAAAGTTATAGTCCGATTTCGACAAATTCCGATTTTCACAAGTGACGCCACAGATCATATACAGTATTTCTGTAAAGTTTTATTTCGCTATCTTCATTGGTTCCTTATGTATATATTATAAAGTAAAGGAATAAGATGGAGTTCAAAATTAAGTTACATGGGAAGTTGTCGTGGTTGTGAACCGATTTTATCCATTTTCCACACGTGTCATCAGGGTGTCAAGAAAAATTATATACCGAATTTCATTCGAAGCGGTCGAGTAGTTCCTGAGATATAGTTTTTGACCCATAAGAGGGCGATGCCACGCCCATTTTCAATTTTGTAAAAAAATCTGAGTGCAGCTTCCTTCTGCAATTTCTTCTGTAAAATTTAGTATTTCTGACGTTTTTCGTTAGTGAGATAGATAATCCACTTTTAGTAATTTTCAACCTAACCTTTGTATGGGAGGTGGGCGTGGTTATTATCCGATTTCAACTATTTTCATGGTGTGTAATGGGGTACGTAAGAGAACCGACTGCAGAAAGTTTGGTTTATATAGCTTTATTGGTTGGTGAGATATATACAAATAACCCATTTGGGGGCGGGGCCACGTCCACTTCCCCAAAAAAATTACATCCAAATACCCCTTCCTAGTGCGATCCTTTGTTTCAAATTTTACTTTTTAACTTTATTTTTGGCCTATGGATTTTGACTCGTCTCGTCATCCTGATCATTTTGATATATATAATCCTATATCTAACTCGCAACTCTTCTCTTAGCAACTTTTGTTGCGAGAGTATAAAAAAAAAACTGTAGTAAATATTTATTTTTTTATTGTTTATTAATTTTTTTATTATTTAAATTAAACATTAAATGAATTGTAATTGTCAATCGTGTCGAAAGCATAAATATTTTAATAATACAAAGGTACATTAGGGCATGCCATGCAATAATAATTAAATAAATACATGCGTCGTTCTTGGTAATGAATAACTTACACTAAAAACTAATATTTTAGTTATTAATTTTTTTTAACTTTCTCGATTACTAAATTATAGTATTACAATGTACATATGGTTTAATTAATGATAAAATTAAAATTTACGTATGTGCACTTATAAAGTATATAAATTTTGTTGAACGAATATTGAAGTGATTTCTTTTTTAACTACAAATATTATTGAAATTGAATATTTTACTCTATCAAAAATTGTTCAATTGGAATATTCGCAAAGAATTGATTGATATGTGTGATGAAAATCGGTGCCCATTGTTCACGTGTAGCCGGTATACCAACTCGGGTGATTTCTGGCAGATTCTCGTTCACCAAATTCAAAATCATTGTATCTGAAAAATAATGGATTTTGATTAGAAATATGAATGGTTGATATAATATAAAAAAAATTGTATATATCTTTCTCTATCTCTATCTCATACACTCTCTTTCAGCCTATCCGCTTTTTCATTCTCCCATTCGCCCTCCCTATTTCCCTTTCTCTATTTCATACTCTCTCTCTCTCTTTTTCCCTCTTTTATTTCGTTCTCCGTTTTGCCCCTCTCTACTCACTCAAATTCCGATCGCTAAAAATGCCATTCGCTATGATGCGTGCATCGCCCACAGCCACATTGGCGTTTAAACGTTGCAACTTCAAGCGACGACCCGCCTCGGTGTTCTCCAACAAACCATCGGTCAGTATGGTGGCGCGTATGTTATCTACAAATAAAAAACATTAATAATTAAAGCAAATTCAAAATTAATCTACTGTGCTACCATACCGATTGTAATGTTGAAGGGTCCCTTCGGCACCAAACGCAAGCCACCGAATTTCACATCGGCCTTAAATTGTCCATTTGCCTTGATTTGTGGTATTTCGATGCTCAGCTTCACAATGAATGCTTTCTCGGTGAAATTCGACAGGAATGTGTTCACTTTGAATTCACTAATACCGTTAATGTTCATATTTTTGATAAGCAGTCCACCTTGCACGCCCTCGTTGTCATAACGGAAAATGCCGCGACGATAGAAGTAGGGATCGATTGAGGGCATGCCATACTGGGGTAAGCCAGCCTGGTTAAAAATATGAAAATAGTCGGTTTTAGTTTATATAACAGTAAAAATTATTTCAGTCATTGCCCACCCACCTTCAATTGAGGCACGATTTGAGCGAAAAGATTGCGTATGCACTCATTTTTGTTATCTGCCTTGAGATCACATGGCGCTACTTCAAAATAGTTGTTGGTGGCACTCGGCTCGGATGGTACTGAAAAATAGAAGAAAATAAGAAATGGAAAATTAAAAATTTGAAAAATTAGTTTAATTTAATTATGAAGTTTTGTTAACAAAGAATATGCATTTTTACAATTATCATTCATTAACTTGTGCAACACAACTCTGTGCTTAATTGAGCTTCACCTGTCATCAAACCCCCACCACTGACTGACTCATACGATGCATAACTAAATAATGGTGATTGTTGATTAGCATTTGTTTAATTGTATTTGCCTTGGTTGCTCATGGTTTGCTGCACCACGAACGGGCCAAAGTCGATAACGAAACGAAAATAATATTTTATTCAGCTGGAATTTTCTTTAAAGAAATAAGCAAGCAAATTCATAATTGAAAGAAGTAAATGCTTTATTCAATGAAATAAAATATCTATATGTATGTGCAAACCAATATCGAAACCGTGTTCACTGTTGCTCTGTCCAACTAACCAACTGACCGCTATAAATGTTGCAAGCGTTATTTTGTAATTCTTTTATGATAAAATATTTATACATTTTTGGCTTTGTTGTTACAATTGCAATTAATGTTTATTGCGAAGTATTTTCCACAAAGCATAATTGGGATTGGTACTTCGTGCCAATTATGTTGAAATGCAGTTGAAAAACCATGTGGTTGAAATTGTTGTTGTTGGTATTGCTAGATAAGAGTTTATTTGATTAATAATGTTTCTATTTTTATTTTCTTCAGGCAATATGAGGCTTCCGAATTTTTATCAGATGAAATTAGATAAAAAATTAATATTATATTAAAAAATATATTTTATTTTCTCTTTTTCATAATATGCAATTACAAATCTAGTACAAATATTAATTTTTAAAGTTTCTGATATTTATATTTTTTTCTTTTCAATAACATCTAGCTCTAACTCGAAGTTCTCCATAATTCGAACTATTGAATTGGCAATAGAAGTCAAAATTCATACAAATTACCTCCTGTAACTCGGAAGTTTCTCTAACTCGAAGTTTTTTGTGGATTATGGTTATTCGAGTTAGAGAAGTGTATTATTTTTAATACTTTTTTCTTTTGTATTTTTGGTACAATTTCAGTACAAATAGTAAATAAAATTGTTTTTCTATATTATGTTTGTATTTATAAACAAAGTTTTTGATATTCATTTTTTTTCCATTGGACAATATGAGACTTTGGATTTTTTATCGGATGAAGTTTAAAATTTTGTATTTAAATAGTAATGTGGGAGCAAATATAAATTTAAAAATACAAAATGCAGCAAAAAGTTTGACGAAAGAGTCATGAGAGGTTCTAAAGTAAGCACATCCAAGGTACCATTAAGTTCGGTATGGAAATGTTTTAGTTTGGGGTTGCTATAGCTACAGTGGTCTATCAAATCTGGTATTAATTGAAGAAAAATAACGGGGCAGTCCTATAGACTTAGAAGATAACTTTATATACTAGCAGGTCAACATACAAGTCGGGTTACGAAAGAATATTTCGATCAAAAATCGATAGAGCTCCTACTATGGCCTGCCTAAACTTCTGACTTTAATCCTATTAAGCATTTATAGCAATATTTTAATGATAAGTTCGACCGATATAATTGTCGTCACAATAAATGAAATATTTTAAATAGATTAAAAGACTCCTAGGAACACATACCACAATCACTTTTTCTGAATTTGGATGTAATTAAAGCTAAAGGTGCCAACACTAAATATTGAAGCTCTATTTAGAAACTAATAAAAGATTATAGATAGTTCAGATGTACAATATATCTATAATATAAAAATGAATCCCAAAATGTGTTGCTAAGCGCATAACTCGAGAACCGCTGAATCGATTTCGCAAATTCTTTGTTTAGAATGTTTTTAGAGGTACCGGGATGGTTCTTACGGAGAGAAAAATTGGAAAAATTGCCGGAAAAAGTCTTTCTAATCTAATTTTCTAATCACCCATACAATTAATTTGTGTCGTTAGTCTCGAAAAAAGTCGAGAAGGGCCAAACCGATCTGGCTAATTTTAGTTTTGAAATATTTATGGAAGGCCAGGAAAGGATTATAAAGTAAGTATTTATCGAAAAATAGTGAGGAAGATAACAGGAAGATAATTTTATTTGAATTGACAACAAAATTATAAAAAAACAAGTAAGGAAGGGCTAAGTTCGGGTGTAACCGAACATTTTATACTCTCGCAATTTATTTATTTAACTTTATTTATATTAATAATAAACAATTTGACCCATATATTCGTCATATATATGTATTGTATAAAGTCCATTGAAAGTTGGAAACCATAATATTAGGTTAGAAGCACCGAGGTCCTCGTGTTCGATATATGGGGCCTTGAAAACCTATGGTCCGATTTCGGCGATTTTTAGAACGGGGCTGCCCCACTATAAACATAGTATTTGTGCGAAGTTCTGCACCGATATCTTCACTAGTACTTACTTTATATATTGTAAAGTAAACGATTCAGATCGTCTTCAAAGTTCTGGTATATAGGAAGTAGGCGTGGTTGTGAAGCGATTTGGCCTATTTTCACAACATATGATTAGGATGTTAGGAAACTATTACAAACCAAGTTTCATTGAAATCGGTCCAGTAGTTCCTGAGATATGGTTTTTGTCCCATAAGTGGGCGACGCCACGCCCATTTTCCATTTTGTAAAAAAATCTGAGTGCAGCTTCTATCTGCCATTCCTTATGTGAAATTTAGTGTTTCTGAGGTTTTTCGTTAGTGAGTTATCCCACTTTTCGTAATTTTCAACCTAACCTTTGTATGGGAGGGGGGCGTGGTTATTATCCGATTTCTGTCATTTTTGAAATGTATAAGGAAATGGCTAAAAAAAATGACTGCAGAAAGTTTGGTTTATATAGCTCTATTGGTTTGCGAGATATATACAAAAAACCTATTTGGGGGCGGGGCCACGCCCACCCCCCCAAAAAAATTACATCCACATATGCCCCCTCGTAGTGCGATCCTTCATACCAAATTTTATTTCCATAGCTTTATTTATGGCTTAGTTATGGCACTTTATGTGTTTTCGGTTTTCGCCATTTTGTGGGCGTGGCAGTGGTCCGATTTTGCTCATTTTCGAAAGCAACCTTCCTATGGTGCCAAGAAATAAGTGTGCCAAGTTTCATCAAGATATCTTAATTTTTACTCAAGTTACAGCTTGCACAGACGGACGGACGGACAGACAGACATTCGGATTTGAACTCCACTCTTCACCCTGATCACTTTGGTATATATAACCCTATATCTAACTCGTTTAGTTTTGGGTGTTACAAACAACCGTTATGTGAACAAAACTATAATACTCTCTTAGCAACTTTGTTGCTAGCAACTTTGTTGCGAGAGTATAAAAATCGTAACAAAAAAAAATAATATTTTGAAAGTTGTCATTGTTGCTTTGTTAAAATATTTTTATCATTGTTCAATTGTATAAGGCTGTGTCGATAGCCCAAAACAATTTGTAACAAGTAGGGAAAGGCAACCGAACATTTTATACTCTCGCAATTTATTGATGTAATTTTATTACACACGATTTGAAATAAAGTCCAATAGAATAACGAAAATCAGCAATAGAATAACGAAAATTGTACATGAGGGTTGAGGTAATTCCTGAACCGATTTCACTCATTTTCAATGCCCAGTTATAATGGGAATAGGGGCCACTTGGCACCTGTTAGTAGTCAGACAAACGGCAATTCTGCCTTGAAATTACTCCTAAATTGGAAATCAACGAAATACCAGTCTACAAAATCGCAAAAAAAAGAGCTATAAAGAAGACTTTCCAGATATTCAAGTCGCTGGAGGTACTGCACAGGACTTTAAAAGATTTACGCGACAACGAAAATATTTTTGGTGAAGCCATGATTCTGTTGGCAAGTGATTTTCGCCAGACTATTCCTGAATCAACTGTTGCTGACGAACTAATCACATTCCTAAAATCATTTCATTTGTGGCGACACATAAAGAATCGCCAATTAACAAATAACATACGAGTGTTTTTCCAACAATATCATACTGCGATTGTAGAAAGAGTTGAAAGCGGTAGCGACGCAGTTGACACCTCGATGGATTAATAAAATTTTTAACGGGTTTCTGTCTGTCACTTCATGGTCTCGAAAGAGGAGCTTATTCATCGGGTTTTTCCTGACATGAAACCATAATATAATAAACATAAATGGCTGATTGAATGACTATATTGGTGGTAAAAAAACAAGGATCTCTTTGATCTTAATGCGACAATTTAGAATTTCGTTAAAGGAGAGTTGACACAGGTACAAACCAGGATGACGTATTCAATTATCCCACAGACTATTTTAAATTGCTGGACTATCCCCACTCACTTGCAATTAAAAGTAGTGTGAGTTGTCATCATGCTGCGTAACATAAATCAACATCAAACTTTGCAAAAGAACAAAACTGCCTGTGAAGAAGGTAATCAATATCGTCACCAAAGCCAAGATAAAGCCAACTATGAAATTTGGTCATTTGTTACTTTCAATATACGATTAAAAAAATTAAAGTTTTACAAATTATGATGATTTACGCTTAACACAGATCTACAATAATGTCTACCAATCATTTAAAATTTATCGGCTATAACATTTTCGTCTTTATGCGTAATAATTTTTCCTCTGCATTGAAAGATTTACTAATTTAATGTATACCTTAGCCACAAAAACGTGTGGCCGGGTCTGCTAGTATATATATAATATTCCCATAAGGAAAATAGAAAAACAATCAAAGCGATAAATTTCGCTGCTTAAAAGATATAATCGTTTTGGTGTTCACATTCATAGGGTATATCTATATGTATAAATTAATATATTTATATTTTCTTTTTATATTTAGTGTAAATAGTTAATAAATAATTATTTTTTTAGTTTAGTATTGATATTATTTTTAAAATCTTTTAGATATTTAATTTTTGTTTTCCATTAGACAATATCAGGTTTCGGACTTCATATTAGAATGGATTTAATAATATTTTTTAAGAACTTATTAATTTAAATTACTATTAAATCTAAGAATTTCTCTCAAATATTTTCTTAGGTAAAAATTTTAAGAACTTATTAATTGAACTATTTTTTTAAGAGACTATACTTAATTTATTTTTAAATGTTTTATTATCTCTCTATTTTTTAGTTGTTGAATTAGGTTATTTTAATTTTTTTCTTTCGTTATTATTGTATAAATTTTTATAATTTTTTATTAACATTTTCTTTTAATTTTTAGGGTAAATCATGTATTGTTTTTTTCAGTTTAGAATTTTTATCGTTTATAATATAAAAATTGTTCTTTATTTTTAAATTTATTAATTTTAGTTTATTATGTAATATTATTAATCATAATCTATTTAATTTTTGTACTTTTATTATAAAAATTCTTTATTTTCTGATTCATCTTCAATTTTATAGAATAGTTTTAATACATTTTTTTTAACTCCAAAATATGTTATTATTCAACTTATCTACCCACCCCCCCCTGTGGCATATGCTGCCACAATTAAAATTTGTCATTACATAAAAACGCCGTCGAGCACGTGTTTTACTCCACATTTAATTAGTTATTACTTTAACTACAATGGAAATAATTGTTTTTAGGCTTTATTACAAGCACAAATTATGCAAAAATCTATGTACAAGCGCAAGCGCCAGCTACTCCTATTACAAAAGTGTACAACTATACAATAAATTTCATTTGTTAACTTTTCAACTGAACTTGACCCACTTGAAAGATTACCCGAAATAGTCACATACAGCTCATAAAAAGCGAAACATGGCCAGAAACATGCATACAAAACATAGAAAGGTTAACGCAAATAAGTTCAATTGCGCATGTACGTACATGCATATGTATATAAGTGTGTAGATAGATGCTCCGACAATTGCAAAACAACATCTATCCACATATAGTAAATGATATAAAATTTGGAGCAAAATTTGACATATATGACCGTACAGATGATGCAAGGTGAGATATGACACTTATAGTTATTTTGCATAGCTGACATTTGGTGACCCTGAAAATGTATAAGCAAATATTCAAATATTTGTAATTTTGTCATACGTTCAATGATGAAATTATATAGAGATGAGAAATCTCAAAATTCACACATCTGTCTCCATCGCTTAACTGCCCAGTCCAGAATCACTCATTCACAACAAAAGACTTAAGCGAGCAACTTGCACAACTCACACCCATTAAGCACGCATACACATTAAATTCACACAACACAAATCTTTCAACGCATTTTTCACTATTTGCCCAATTACACAATTAACCACATATTATACAATCTGCGCATACATACCGACAGACAACCACAAGTGGCTCAGGTTCAAAAGAAACACAAAAATCAGCGCTTGATCTATATATGTATGTACCTGTGTTGCCAACTGCATTGAAACTCTCGCTGTCGGTGTGCGCATAAATATCACTAAACAGTGCATAACGGTATCGAAATGAAAAATGTAAACATAATCATAATAGGAAATTTCAATTAACACAACACTCTCTCGTTTATCGGTTACTGTTGCCCTCAGCGCACACTTGGTGGTGGCGCGCAGGCAGCAATTAAAGCTTTTTGTTGTCATTATTAATAGATAAATATGTATTTAATGGCGAGATGCAATGTATTGAAGGCGGAGAGAGTGTAAGTGTTAACGCAACTACCGTATTACGGTCGTGTGAACGAAAGCGTAGAAATGATTTTTTTTTTTCAATTTTTAAATGGAAATGCGCATTGCCGGTTGCCGCATATTATTGTTGATGGGGGTGACGTGTTGGCGCTGCTATTGACTTTTTCGGCTAGAAATATTTATAATTGTTTATTTAATGGTTTATCAATACTACTTATATGTGTATAAAGCTTATAAAAATGTAAATATTTAAGCAGTGCTTATAATGAAATTATGAGCTTTGGACGTTGAATATCGAATTTTTTTAATTTTAAATTCTTAACAAGCGTCCCGTGATATATTGAAAAAATCAATATGTTTCAGGACTTTATTACGCCTTATTTAATAATATACTTATATATACAAATTTTCGATTAATCCACACAATTAACTATAAATCTATAAAAAATTTAATAAATGGAAATTTTTTTTTATCTCGCGCTCCTCATCACTTATCATAAGAGAAATTGTCAAAAATGGTATTCTCTTCCTATGAAGGAAACAAAATTTTTCAGATATTTCTTATATATATATTTTTTTTATCAGTCTCTGAAGTCTAGAATAAAAATCTTATATATTTTATATAAATTTTAAAGACGAATAAACGCTTCAAACAATATCTGTTTATTTCCTTTATTTTTATGCGGTAAAGTTACGAGTTCAATTTGATAATTTTTTTCTTTTATTTTAAACATTTACTACCAGCGAAATTATTTCCAGTATTCTCTCATGAACCAAATATCGAAAATACCTCCAAAAAGTATGTTCAAAAAATAACGGGAAATACAAAATATCGAATGGAGGCCATTTTGAATGCGATAAAATTAAATGAATATTGAATAATGAATAAATATTTTTTTCAAAAAAAAATTCCCGTTATTTTTTGAACACACATCTACACTACCTTTTTCAGTGGTTATAATGCAAAAAAAGTATTTCGTTCATGTTTATACTACATATAATATAACGGGTTAAAGTTTTATGTTCGAAAGAATTTAAAAAAATTTATTTCGAAAAATACTACACACATTTTTGAATATTTTCTTTTTTACTTATGATTCAGTCTCCCAGAAAAAAGTCGATTTTAAATAGTGTTATTATACAAAATCTAAAATCTTCAGCTTCATCTTCAAAATTATATACAACACGTCTGAACCCCACTTTAAAGACGCCCTTGTGACGTCTTTGTAATATACATATTATGTACTCTATTACCGCTGCTCGGGCTGCTGTCAGCAGTTGTTCATAAATTGGTCATAACAGAGCAGCCAGAAACCGTAGCAATAGCGATAGCAATGGTATTACTTAATTTTTCGTGCTCATGCGCTGACAGCCTTTACGCTATTTGCCATATTTTATTGCTATTTTTTCTCTTTTATTCCACTTCATTTTTGTTTTCGCACATACTTTTTGGTAACTTTTATTTACACGAGATTCTCTACGTCTGTGGCTTACTTTAACCTGGTGACTGGGGTAAAGCATGTACGCTTGTTCGACCGACTTGAGACACACATATAAACATTTGGTTAAATATTAATATATGATAATTATGTTAGTCTGATTTTTTGTATGCCTAAGCCTCGACTTTAGCGCGGTATGTCAGCTGTATTGCGAATTGATGTAGGTCAGTAAAGTATTTGTATGTCTTTTTCGCATTATTTTTCTTCTTCTTACATTATTCTACTTGGTTATCTTTCATATTTTATTATTTACTTTTAGCTTGTACCGCACACTTTAATGTCATTTTCTTGCCACTTGATTCATCTTCTACTATTTGGTCTCATTTTTACATGCTTCCATGAGCATTGCTAATGAGTAATTTCAATGACTATTTGTGCAACTCAGCCGGTTTATGTTTAAGTACTTCGCATCACACATTCATCATTATTAATATTTTCACAATATTTTATTATTTGTGTGCGAGTTATTTATGCAAGTTTATGTGGTTGCATGTTAGAAAAATCAATAAATAAACCAAAGTACAGGCTATCTTCAAATATAGTACAAACAATATACATATGTGAGTGTAAAGCACAAGTTTATTTAGTCGTATAAACATTTTATATATGTAATCTATTTTGTTATTCGGTGCTTTAGGTGCACCTCCTTTACATTTAATTTTTTAGTTTATTTTTTTTTGTTTTTTATTTCATTTTATATTCGTGCGAGTCTCGTATTTTGCATAAGTAATAGTCCTCAGGAGTTATCTACACCATTATTGCGTATCTATTCCATGCAAATGTCGAGAATTCGGCTCAAAAAGTAACATTTTCAGTTTTGATAATAAGTTTGGGATGCAAAGAGATCTCTACAAATATTTTGTTGGGTTAATGTTGACATAAATGTCCAAGATCGATATAAAACGATTTAATCGACCAATACTTGACCCTAGAGACATCTATTGGAAAACGACGGAAGGAAAGTTGTAAACCTTTACCTTTTTCTATATTACTTGAAATCCTGATTATACTATATTGGAATGTCAAAATCAGAATAGTGCTTAAGATCAGCTCTGAATGTATTGAATATATTTAAAGAAATCATAATTTATATTTTATTATATTTCGAATATTTCAAATAACATAATTTACCTAAATTGATCTAAAAAATCCGATTCTTCCCAAAAATTCAAACTCAAGTGTGTTATTTGGGTATACCAGTATACTGAGACAAATAGCTTATCGTAATCTGGTATCTGGTTTCAGTACACTGGGCAAGTAAACTGGTAAGTCAAGACGCTTACAAAATATAAATGGAGATATTACTTTTTAATAAAAATTATTTCATTAAAAAAATAAATTTTTACTTTTTTAGAGCTTTATAAAATTTTGGGATTGAATATTCCAAATTTTTTGGCATTCTTAGTAATGTATTATTATCCTTAAACAATAATTGTAATAATCTGTTTATTTTCTTACATTTTTTCTTAAATATTTGTAAAAAACCAATCAAACTTATAACTCTCTAAAACATAATATCATGTACGCAATCCTTTCAAATAATTTTAGGATATTAACTCACAAAATACTTGTTTTTTTAATACAGTTACATTTCTATTGTCACGTGGAAATTCCATAAAATAATATTTTGTTCTAAATACTAAATACCTTTCTTTTGTTATCGAAATATGAAACGTTCACAAACAAAAACACACAAAAGAAGGGCTTATTTTTTTAGTTATTTGTGTAATTCTGGAAATCATGGCGCTAACAACCAGCTTTAAACGCAACCTTTTAAGCACAAACAATAGATTTTCGCAAAAACACCAAATGAGAGACAAACAATATATGTATGAATTCGTTAATCCTTATGTGTTGTGATAGTAAATAACAACAAACAGGTAGTTGCTTCTTAATTGTCTTCCATCTCTTTCACTCACAAAACATTTTAGTTCTTTTTGGAAAGTAAAAAATTAATTTTTTAAGTTTCTTAACAGTGGAAAAATATAATACATATGGATAACACATATAGATAGATAGATAAATATTATTAATTCGTTTTGAAATCAGAAGACCCTAATACATTATTAAATTTTAAACAATTTTAGTAAATGTAAATAACATTGAACCAGAGAGATTTGGTAGAGATCATTCTCTACACCTTTTTAGAACTTATTCCATATAGTTTTAGAGAGCTCATAAAGCTCTGAAGCACGAATACAGATCCCAAAATTAATACTTGACCGATTAATTGAGAAACGTGATATTCGCGCAAAATACTTAAATGTCTCATCTAATAATTACGATTAAAATTCTTAATTATAATCTGTAATTATATTCTGTAAGTAAAAGCCAAAACACTCCAAGATTACACTAGCTGCAACTATGGCACCTCCTTTCCTATCTCCTTTAAAAATGATTATAACTTTAAGTATCTTACTACACACAAGATATATCCCTACAATGGTAATGAAACAAAAATATATATTTTTTATAGTTTTTTATTTATTTATTCCAGAAATAAGTTCTTACAAAATGAATAAATCCGTATTTTTTCTTAAGGAAGCATGCACTAATCTACTAGATATAAAGTTATGAAAAAAATATATATATATTGAAAAATATATATTATAATCTCATGTACTCAGTCGTTTACTCATCAAATGTCAATGTGTTCAATCCAATTTCTTTAGTTTCCTTTGTGGTGGTTCATCCTCGTCCACGTTTCTTGAAAGAGTTCCTTTTAAAGATTCAATTTAAGCTGCATTAAAATCAATGCTGCCTCCAACACATCATCGCTTATATCTTCTGTTTCAAGTTTCGTAGAAGACTGTGATTCTATCGGCTCCTCCTCTTCGTTTTGTTCACCGTCATTGAAGCTATAGTCGCCTAGATAATCATTTGAAGAATCAAATTCTGCTAGCGTGGTAGAATCCGTCTCACGACTAGGAAAGTCGCAGTTTGATGTATCACTTAAGTTCTCAATCGTCGGAGTTAAGATTGTGCTATGCTCAACTGTCTCAGAAGCTATTTCAGATAGAATAAATAGATTTGGCGATTGATGTTCAAGCACCGTCGAAGAAGACGTCAAATCAAGAGAATGGTTGCCGACATCAATAAATAGCGGTGTAAAAGGTGATCTAGACACCATAGTTGAATCTAATAAGCTCGGTTCGTTAGTATTATTTTCAAGCAACGATATCTTTGCATCACTATTTTCCTTTTTAATACAGTGATTTGCTTTCGATGTTGCACGAAACTTCTTGTGAATATAGGTTGTTGGCTCCATAGTTTTTTCACCAAAATTCTCAGACGAATGCGACATTTTAAATTCAATTTTTTTAAGTTTTTTTCCGTAATTTAGTTTACGTTGATCCTTTGCTTTTGACAGCTCGAATGTGTTTGACTGTTTTTCGTTTCTAGCGCCTTTTATACATATCCTGTCTTAAAACATTATCCAGGTTTTTAGTCATAATTCTAAGAAACAGGTAGTTTAGGAATGTTCATTAACTTTAAAAAAGGTGAATTAATTGTTACCTGAATTCGCCCGTGTGTGCTTTTGGAACACGCAACAGAAAGAGATAGCAATATATATACTACATTATCCCCAGATACATAGTGGCCATTTTTCTATATTTAAAATTACGGGCTGTATAAACCTTTTGTACTACCTATAACAATTTTGTAAATCCTTAGACACACTTCTATGAATCATTAAAAGGGATTTAAATATAAATGAAGAAAGAGATAGCAATATATGTATACTAAATTGTCGCCCTCTGTACAGGTTGGCATAGTATGAAGGGTATATTACTCATATTTATTAATTTCAATTACTTTTATTCTATCTATATCTCAATTTTAAGTCTACTTCTTTTACCTAAACCATGTAATATTTTCTCACTAATCACTGTTTTATTGACCTATATAGACAAATTTGATAAATGAAATGGTCTGTACTTTTTGCTTCGATTAAAAAAAATTAAAACTGACCTCCATCGAGTGAACTTAAATTTACTTAAATCAAGGGTCCTCCCCCTGTTATTGATATGCGTTGTACGATTTTGTTATTTTTATACTCTCGCAACAAAAGTTGCTAAGAGAGTATTATAGTTTTGTTCACATAACGATTGTTTGTAAGTCATAAAATTAAACGAGTTAGATATAGGGTTACGGACAACTTGAGTAAACATTGAGATATCTTGATGAAACTTGGAAAACATGTTCCTTGTGACCGTGAGAGGGTTGCTTTCGAAAATGGGCCCACAAAATGGCGAAAACCGAACACACACACAAGTCTCATAACTAAGCCATAAATAAAGTTATAAAAGTAAAATTTGGAACAAAGGATCGCACTAGGAAGGGGCATATTTGGGTGTAATTTATTTTTGGGGAAGTGGGCGTGGCCCCGCTCCCTAATCGGTTATTTGTAAATATCTCGCAAACCAACAAAGCTATATAAACCAAACTTTCTGCAGTCGGTTCTCTTACGTACCCCACCCCACATCATGAAATTAGTTGAAATCGGATAAAACCACGCCCACATCCCATACAAAGGTTAGATTGAAAATTACTAAAAGTGGGTTATCTCACTAACGAAAAACTTCGGAAATACTAAATTTTACAGAAGAAATTGCAGAAGGAAGCTGCATTCAGATTTTTTACAAAATGGGAAAATGGGCGTGGCATCGCCCACTTATGGGTCAAAAACCATATCTCAAGAACTACTCGATCGATTTCAATAAAATTCGGTATATAACACTTTCTTGACACCCTGATGACACAGGTGGAATACGGACGAGACCGGTTCACAACCACGCCTACTTCCTATATAACTCAATTTTGAACTCCATCTTATTCCTTCACTTTATAATATGTATATAAGGAACCAATGAAGATAGCGAAATAAAACTTTACACAAATACTGTATATGATCTGTGGCATCACTTGTGAAAAAATTGTCGAAATCGGACTATAACTTTTCAAAGACCCAACTATCGAATATGAAGAATTCAGTGCCCCAAGGAAATTATTCATCGAAAATTTCGGTAAATCTCTCAGGTATCTTAATTTAATTTAGAGGAAATATTTTTCTTCTAATAATGTAACTTCCCCTAGCTCTCATATACCTAATTATTTCAAATTGGGTCAAATTGTGTGTTATCTTAATAAAAAAAAATATCAATAAATTGCGAGAGTATAAAATGTTCGGTTGCACCCGAACTTAGCCTTTCCTTACTTGTTTTCTTAACACACTTATAATCAGTTTCACACTATAAATAACCCATAATATTGCACGTGATGCGTTTGACTTTTCTTCCCAAAAAGTATTGGATTCGCCTGAGGCTCTTTGAGAAAATTCTTTCGCTATTTCGAGGGGCTTTTAAACACCTTACATTTTTTGTTTTTGTCTTTAAAGTACACATTTAAAATATAATCCAGTCCGTCACCAGTAATTGTTTACATAGGCTGAGGCTCTTTGAGAAAATTCTTCCCTACAATGTATATTTTAATTTATTTCATAAATCAAAGATGGCAGCACTTTGATTAACCCGAAAGTAAACAGTAATATTATTTGTAAGAGGCACAGTAGGGAAATTGTAGAAAAAAATATAAAAATCTGTCATTTCTGCTTAAAAATCGAAAAATTGCTCTAATTTCTATGAAACCAAACTTTAACCGGAAAAGAAAATTTTTTCCCTATTTTTGTCATAGGAGAAACTAAAATTTAACATGTCAGACCCAAAAAACATGTTGACCGGTGTAATGCAACAAAAATAAATAATTTTATAGTTTTTTTTTTAATTATTTCGGAAATAAGTTCTTACAATATTAATAAATCCGTATTTTTTCTTATGGAAGCATGCACAAATCTACTAGATATAAAGTTATGAATAAAATATATTTTTTGTAATCTCATATACTCAGTCGTTGGCTCATCAAATGTCAAAGTGTTCTTTAGTTTCCTTTGTCGTGGTTACTCATCATTCTCGTTCCTCGGAAATTTCTTTTTAAAGATTCAATTTAAGCTGCATTAAAATCAATGCTGCCTCCAACACATCATCGGCTATATCTTCTGTTTCAAGTTTCGTAGAATTTTGTGATTCTATCGGCTCCTGCTCCTCATTTTGTTCACCGTCATTGAAGCTATAATCGCCTAGATAATCATTTGAAGAATCAAATTCTGCTAGCGTGGTTGAATCGGTCTCACGACTATGAAAGTCGCAGTTTGATGTATCACTTAAGTTCTCAATTGTCGGAGTTAAGATTGTGCTATGCTCAACTGTCTCAGTATCTATTTCAGATTGAATAAATAGATTTGGCGATTGATGTTCAAGCACCGTCGAAGAAGACGTCAAATCAACAGAATGGTTGTCGACATCAATAAATAGCGGTGTAAAGGGTGATCTAGACACCATAGTTGAATCTAATAAGCTCGGTTCGTTGGTATTATTTTCAAGCAACGATATCTTTGCATCACTATTTTCCTTTTTAATACAGTGATTTGCTTTCGTTGTTGCACGAAACTTCTTGTGAATGTAGTTTGTTGGCTCCATAGTTTTTTCACCGAAATTTTCAGACGAATGCGACATTTTCAAATCAATGTTTTTTTTAGTTTTTTTCCGTAAGTTAATTTACGTTGATCCTTTGCTTTTGACAGCTCGAATGTGTTTGACACTTTTTCGTTTCTAGCGCCTTTTATACATATCCTGTCTTAAAACATTATCCAGGTTTTTAGTCATAATTCTAAGAAACAGGTAGTTTACGAATGTTCATTAACTTTAAAAAGGTGAATTAATTGTTACCTGAATTCTCCCGTGTGTGCTTTTGAAACACGCAACAGAAAGAGATAGCAATACAACTACATTTTCGCTAGATAATGGCCATTTTCCCATATTTCAAATTACGGGCTATATAAACCTTTTATAGTACCTTTACAAATTTTCTAAATCCATAATCATCCTTCTATGAATCATTTTAAAAGGGATTTAATTGTTGTATAAATGAAATCCTCTGTACACGATGCAGTAGTATTTTATTCGTATTTAAAATTGCGTTCTCTAGAAATATTTTATCTTCATAAAGTGATGACAAAGTAATTTCATATATTCCGTTATATTTAAAAATATAAACGTTTGAATAAAATTATTATTTTATAAAAAAATCTTTATATTCGATTACTTTTTTTCTATCTACATGTATATTTTAAGTCTACACATTTTACCTAATCCATGATATATTTTCACACCAAATATTCAGTCCAAAGTATTTCATGAAATTTGTATTTTTTTAATATTCACGATTTAAAATAACACTCCAAAACACTCATTAAGTATTTTCCTGTACCTGTCAAAATTTTTTGCAAAAAAACTCAATATGCATAAATTCATATCTGAATCATTTCAGAACTGTTTAAGTTAATTTAACTTAAAATAATTAATTAAAATATTTTGCTATGGATTTTAAATTTCAAATATATGAAAATATGATTATCAAATATTATTTCGTCATTATTTCCTAAATAATGTAAATATCGTCTTCTTCTTGTTTTTCATATACAAAATTTATTTATTCAAATATTTTTAATTTTATTCAAATATTTTAATTTTTTTTAAATATAAATGTTTTTTAAGAGAATTTTGTGACATTTTTATTTCAAAATTCCGAAAACTCAGACCATGGACCTCATTTCCCTTGATGCCTACAAAAATGTTCTTCCCGTTAACGGCATAACTCATTATTAGTTCGACCAAAATCAAGAAACCATAAATAAAAATAATAAAAAATTGAATTTTTGACAGATTTTGAAGCTGCTTGCGACCAACAAATGTTAACATTTTAACTGTCTTATATCAAAATAGAAGTTTTATGAAAAATACTGATTTAATACATTCGCCCAGTTGAAATAGTTAAAAACTATTTTGTCATTACGTAATGGTTCCCGTGAAATAATTGTTATTTTTTGTATTTGAAAGCAAATTTTTTGTTAGTTTTAAGGGGTTAGGTTAGGCGTAATCAGGATTTTTAAAAAATCATTTTTTGCATTTTCGTTAAGAGTAAAATCTTAAAAATATTCTCTGAAAATTTGAAGTTGATCCGATAATTACTTTTCGAGTTATTCGACAAATAACAAAGAGTTCTCAGGCACTCCAACACACTAGTGTCAAACTTTAAATGCTTTTATCTCAAAACTATGTTTTTTGAACTGGTGACAACTGTAACTCGATAACCGCTCAGTAGATTTTAATGAAATTCATACAGCTTTTAGAATACATATTAAACTCAGGCCTGATCCGAAGGTTTTTTTTCAAAAATTTCGATATTTTAAGACCAATTAACTGTTGATTTTTCCCGAAAACCTAAAAAAATTTTTTGAGGCCGGCATTTTCATAATTTTTGAAGCTATAACTTTGGAAATTATATTTTTTTTTCAAATTTTCGTGACATTAAGTCAAAACATTGTATAATAATGCCATATTATTACTTTTTTAAAATAACATGATTTAATAGCAAAAAAAATTACTGAAAATTCTAATTTTTCGTGTCTCTGACTACCCCTAACCCCTTAATGTTTCACTTTTTTCAATAAAAATGAGAAAATTAATGAACTTGCACTATTCGAATAGTCGAAAATGAGCGGTTAATAGTCGATGACTGACGACTATCCGAATAGTGCAAACCGAATATTCGATTAGTCGAATACCAAAAGCTCTAGTTCAATCGAACCTAACCCATTAAATATTAAATATTTGAATTTTAGAAATTATTTCTTCATGTATTTCATGCTTTCATATACGAAATTTATATACAGTACCTTTGTCACATGATTTATGCAATACATAAGTGTAATATATTTATTGTTCGCCTCCATACGAGACTCTCTATCTCTCTGCGATTCTGCCTCGATAGTAAAATTTTTAATTTTGTGTTATGTCTTGGTCGAAAAGTTCAATTTATGGAAGAAAATTTGTATGAAATTTGGGTTCTACTGCCAATTCAAAAGTTCGACTTATAGAGATCTTCGAGTTATGGAAGTTCCACTGTATTTATTTAATAATACTGCCTCTAAGAATGAGCATCTTATTAAACTAGCTAGTTAAATTCATTTTTGAAGATCTCTTATATTCTTTAATTATAAATATTTGTACCAGTATTTTAAAGATTTGTAAACAATTTATTCACATTTGTAAATATTAAAAATATTTATTTTGAAGTAATAATTTCTTTAAAATATTTTATTTAGTACTTTCTATATTCTTTCTAGATATTTCCATGATTCAGATAATTACATCTATTCTAAGAATCATTCATTATTCATTTAGTATATATTATCTATTATTATTCTTTCATTATTTACATCAATTCCGTTATTATGTTAAAGAAGCACACGTAAGTAAATAACTTTCTACCTGCCCCTTGCAACGAGGACTCTTGCTCCTTCACTTATCCTTAGATAAACGTGCCTTACCTTATACCTACCAAACAATGCATAAGAAATGGCTCACGCCCAGACTCTCATCAGTAGCTCTTTGGTTTACACTAATAGAGGATCTAGCAGCACCAGCAGCATATTTAACAGTGATAACTAAGATTAATAACCAGACGCCCTGACACTGAGGTGAACGTAATATAAAAATTTAATCACGCCCTAGCAAGTTAACAGCGCCCAAAGTGTATCTCGTTTCGCCCTCGAACTATACTATTTTTTAACTCCAGAAAATAAAATTAACATGGAAAATTTGAACGGCACAAACAAGGAATATCACCACAAGAAATTTGATAAATTGCGTGAAGATATAAGTCGAACAATAAGGGCTAAATATAACTTGCGAAAGAAGCCTTCAAATAAAAAAGTAGCAAATGCAACATCGACACCATGCACGAAAGAAAAAAGAAGCCGTAAAGCTTCTGTAAACGATAATATGTTCGCTAATTGTCTCACTCCGGAGGCAGATCTTTCTCTTTCGCCTATAACAGGTCCCGGTCGCAATGCCTCATCTAGTAGCTTTACTGAACCCACTGAGGGTGGACAGAAACGCAAAAGCACTCGTACGTCATCATCGAAGGATATGAGACACATAATGGTAGACGAAAGCGAAATCCCGTACACACCAAGTTCGATAGCTTCCTCAGTTGATGGCAATCGCAGAAAAATGCGTAAGAGCTCAGACAAAGAAAACAGACATTTCGTGCATATAACAGGAGATGATGACGAGGACACTGAAGGTGCTGTTGTCGTTGACAGCCCCGAAAGTAAACCTGTATCACCAGTCAATAATGTTAATGCGGGGAATAGTGTAAAGGCCGAAGGAGGTCGTCGACCATCAACTCCGTCAAGTACCAGCAACAATTCGTTTGGGGAAAATACTATGCCATTCGGTGCAATAAAATCGCGTTTACGCTCAAGGCCTATCAATTCGAAATACAATCAGATCATAAATTATCTGAAGGCAACAGGACCCGACTGAAGACCACTGCGTTAGCGAAACATTTCCAGCGTTTTATTTGAACAGTGTGTGCTTTCATCGAGACGCAAAATAATATATTGCTCGTGTCCTCTCGATGTCTTCTTCGCAGCAAACTGCTTTAATTTATTTCATTTTTTTAAATAATTTTATTTGGATAATAATATTGTTATTAATATGCGATTTTTTGATGATCGTATGTTGTTTTCATTGAAATTTGTTCAAAATGTTTGTAATTATTTAAGTGCACTTTTAATACTGTCAAATAATTGTTAATTTAAGATTTGTTTTGCTTTGTACAAGAAATTAATAAAAATATATACAATTTTGTCTCATAAATATGTTTTTTTGTATTCTAAATGTCTCACTAGGGATATGGGGCGCTTGATACCGAATCATTATATTTCCATAAAAATCATTTAATTATTAGTTATGTTTGATTAGTTGCTTGTTTTTTATGGCCAATCTCGATAATAATAATAACACTGTACAACACTCGACAAAGTATTGGACCAAAATATTTTTTTGGGAGATATAAATATTCAAAGTCATAAATATTCGAAAACGAAATTTTGAAATCGCAAAATGGACTTAAAAATATTATTATTACGTCTACAACTTTGCTTTCGCCGTTTTTCGTAGATTTAAGGCTTTTTTTGTATAAAAACGGTTACAAATGTCGATGAGCTTCAGCCGCACTTTTCTTGGAATTAATAAAGAAAAGCAAAATTTCCCGCAAATGTCGAGAATTCGGCTCAAAAAGTGACAGTTTCAGTTGAGAATAAGTTTGGAATGCAAACAGATCTCAACAAATATCTTGTTGGGTTGATGTTGACACAAATGTCCAAGACCGATATAAAAAAATCGACTTAATCGACCAGTAGACACTAGAGACATCTATTGTAAAACGGCGGAAGCAAAGTTGTAGGCCTAATAATTACAGAACATAGCTACAAAAAATAGATAAAATTGTCTACTTAATTCAAGGATCCAGTATTTTTTCGAAGATCAAACTTCGACCCTTCATAGCAGCTGCCATATAAGCTTGGCGAGAAAGTTTTATATACCAGTGAAGCGAAGTAACGTGTTATACTTCTATTTTAGCAGCATGTATGTATATCAACATCATACAAAATTTTAATTCCCGTTATTGCTTGAACACACCTCGTATTGAAGAGCTTGAAATATTTCATGGATTAAAGATGGATTTTCAATATTTTATCTTAGCTGAAGTGCATTCAAATAATACAGAGTCAACCAGTCACAAAACTGCCTGAGAAGTTTTTTTTAGTTCAAAATCTTATAACACCATTTAAGGGGCTATGCTAGTGTGACATTTTTAAAAAATTGATTTTTTTATTGTTTGCTTATTCGATAGTTAATACTTTCAAAAATATCCTGTGAAAGTGGTAAGATCGTATCTTGAATAGTTTTTGAATAACAGCGTTCTAAAGAGGATCGGTCGCAGGCATACATAAGCCGCCATTGTCGAAACTATAAACGTGTTTTTTTCGAAACGACATTTCTCAAAACTGCTGATTTCATAACTCAACGAGAAATTTCAAAATTAAACTGAATATTTTTGAGTATATTTACTGCATGGCCTACGATATTTTCTTGCAATTCGACATTAAACATTTTTTTACCTAAAAAACGAATTTTTTTTTCAGAACTACGACATTTTTTAATTTTTGATATTTTTCAAAAATCGTAGGTCATTGTATAGGAAATATTTTCAACTTTAATACACTTTTTGATTTTTTTTTTTGTTTCAGCTACTCATTCGGTCGGAATCATGTCAGCAGTAGGGGAACTTTCTTTTTTGGTACCTCCCAAGACAGCACCTAACTCCGTTATTTTTCAATATTTAAAAAAAAAAAATAGCTGAAAATATACCCTATTATGTCCAAAAAGTACTTTCTTAAAAAAAAATTCACGAAAATCACCTAATTCTTCATGGGTTACACTGGTATAGCGCCTTAGCCCATTCTTTCTTATGCAGCGCGAGGTACAGAAATTGAAAAAAAGGGATTTCTTTTTACCAGAGCTTTTACTAAAAAATTAAAATAGTATTTTTGGAGCTATTATGAGGAAAATTAGATTTATTTTCTTTCAAATTTTCGAACAATTTCCAAATTTGGAAATATTTTTTCTGTTTTTAAAGTACAAGAAATTGCTCAGTTGAATGTCAGCATTATAAATGCCTTAGCATTTGACGACCTTCAAAATTGTAATTTTTTTATATTGAGAGAAGAATATAATTCCAAACTAGTAAGGAAGGGCTAAGTTCGGGTGTAACCGAACATTTTATACTCTCGCAATTTATTGATGTAATTTTATAAAGATAACACAATTCGACCCATATATTGGGTATAAAGTTCAATAGAATAACGAAAATCATCATAAATGGTATATGGGGACTGAGGTAATTCCTAAACCGATTTCACTCGTTTTCTCCACCAAGATACAATGTATCGAAGACTATACGCTCACTTAAATTAATATTACTTATAATTAGGTATGTGGGATCTGGGGGAAGTTATGACCCGATTTTTACCATTTCAGGTACAGAGAGAAACTGTTATAAGAAAAAAATTCAGAGGGCATGAATTACATTAAAATATCTGAGGGATTTACCTATATTTTCGGTGAAAAATTAACCTTAGGCACAGAGTTCTTCATGTTCGATATCAGGGGCCTTGAAAAGTCATAGTTCGATTTTGACAATTTTTCTACAAGTGATGTCACAGCTCAAATACAGTATTTGTGTAAAGTTTTATTCCGCTATCTTCATTTGTTCCTAATGTATATATGTATTATAAAGTGAACGAATCAAGAGAATTCAAAATTGAGTTATATGGGAAGTAGACGTAGTTGTGAACCGATTTCGTAACCCGAAACCCCGTTTTCGAAACCCGTATCATCAGGGTGTCAAGAAAGTGTTATATACCGAATTTCATTGAAATCGGTCGAGTAGTTCTTGAGATATGGTTTTTGACCCATAAGTGGGCGTCGCCACGCCCATTTTCCATTTTGTAAAAAAATCTCAGTGCAGCTTCCTTCTGCCATTTCTTATGTAAAATTTGGTGTTTCTGACGTTTTTCGTTAGTGAGTTAACGCACTTTTAGTAATTTTCAACCTAACCTTTGTATGAGAGGTGGGCGTGGTTTTTGGACTGTATAAGGAAATGGCTAAAATAAACGACTGCAGAAAGTTTGGTTTATATAGCTTTATTGGTTTGCGAGTTATATACAAAAAACTTATTTGGGGGTGGGGTCACGCCCACTTTTCCAAAAAAATTACATCCAAATAAGCCCCTCCCTAATGGGATTATATGTTCCAAATTTCATTTTCATAACTTTATTTATGGCTTAGTTATGACACTGTATAGGTTTTCGGTTTCCGCCATTTTGTGGGCGTGGCAGTGGACCGATTTTGCTCATTTTCGAAAGCAACCTCCTCAGGCTGCCAAGGCACATATATTCCAAGTTTCATTAAGATATCTTAATTTTGTCTCAAGTTATCGCTTGCACGGACAGACGGACAGACGGACGGACAGACATCCGGATTTCAAATCCAGTCGTCATCCTGATCATTTATGTATATAAGTAAACTCATTAAAAAATTTTCAAAATGCAAAATGATTTGATAAAATATCATCTTATTTTTCAAGCCTTTTAATTCTCTAATAAATCAAATAAAATCAAATCATAAAAATGTATGAAAAGCTTTGTACAAATGAACTATAATTCAACAAATTTTCAAATTAAATGTTTTTCCAGACATGTGCGACCTTGCTTTTATTATTTTAATTAAAAATAATAAAAAACATAATTGAGCAATATTTTGCAGCCTTCGACGCAATTAACCATTAAATTTTCGTATTTTCATAATTACAACGACTTGCACGTTTCATTCCTCCGCCTAACAACCGCCATTTCCTAAAACAACAACCACAGCAATCACTATTAGTCATAATGCCGAAATTATAAAATTGTTATTATTATACTTTAAATAAACTATTAGTTCCACCTTTCGCGCGTAAAAATGATACGCATCAATGAGGTAAACAAAAGACTTAAGTAACAAAACGCGCTTGACAGCTTTCGCAAGCTTCGCTGCTGGCCGCTTGTAAGCGTGTGTAAGATGTGGAAAAAAAGCAAATAGTTTTTTCGCATTTGATTTTCAAGTTCTTTCGTCTAAATATGAAATTGCATAAGCGCAGCAAAATACCGCGCGGCTGCTCAGAAGCGTAGTGTATAGAGACACAAGAGTGGTATAAATTTGCCAAAAAAGCTCCTTGAGCAGTTTGCAAAGCACACAAACACACATATATATAGAGGCACTTGCAGTCAGCACTTGAGCGCACACACACACACATTTTATTTTGCATATTTATTTTTTGTTTTTGTAAAATTTATATATGTAGATGTATGCATCTAACCACTCACTTGGACTAAATTCCACGCCATCGCTTATGCCTACTCTGTCGTAGGCCAGCACGCCAATGTTCGGCAATTGGGGTGCAGCTTGAGGAACTGGTAGTGACGGTGCTGTTATTGCTCCATTTTGCGGTGTTGTTGCTGCTGGCGCTGCGGCTAAGGTGCCTGCAATTGCCGATGGCAGCACCGCGACGGTTGTGTACTCATCCAAGTTGTCCGAAACTGCTGCTGCTGCGCCGTTAGATGTTGTTGCTGCAGTTGCACTTCCGAGTATTGCCGCAATGGCGGCTAAGCAGTAAATGTAATTATGAAGCATTTTGATGCCGCAGAAAATTTCTTAGTGGGTTGTGGCGCAAAATTTATATTTTTATTTCTGAGCGTAAAGCGTTTTAATTAAGTATTTTATTGCACAAACTATGGAGTGATGTAAGCACTTTCGATATTTAAAATAATATTTGGTGTCAAAATATTTTTATAAATTAAATTTTAAATTAATATTTTTTGTTTAAGGAGCGGTTTATCACTTTTCCTTTCGTCTGCGCGCTTAGTCACACAAAATATGCTTTTATATAATTTTTAAATATTTTACTTTTTTTATTTATTATTTATAATTATTTCATTTAAATATTTAAATATTTATTACACTGTAAACTAATTTTGAAACACTTAAAAATTTTGTTGGCCGAAAAACTAAACCGTTTCGCATTTATTATTTGCACAATAATTTAAAAACTTGTTTTTTATTATTTTTTCAAAAATCAATTATCCGTTTTTCTATTTTTCGACCAACTTGCGAACGCGACGCTTACAAATCTCGAAATGAGCCGCAAATACGTTTATTTATAGTTTTTATATAAAAATCGAAAAACTTGCAAAGTTTTTTTTTACCTTTACACAACTGCAGTACCAACAACATTGGGGAAAAAATCAACAACAAAATCGTCTATAAAACAGTAACAATGGTGGCGTCAACTGCGAAAAATCCATGCTTGTACAAAAAATAAAAGCAAAACGGCAGCAAAAGCTCAAAATTCAAACATTTGAAATACCCGACGCAACAACAAAAACAACAGCAATAGCAGCAGCAGCGGCGACGGCGTCTGTATTCAACATATTATTGAGCAATCCAACAGCCATACTGCACATATAACAGCCAAGAGTAATGCTGCGCTGAGCGCTCCTAATACAAGCTACGTTGTTGGCGAAGCTTTTTCGCCCAAAAGCTTTTTGCTCTGTTTACATAGTTGGCCAGCTGCCAGCACATGAGGATGTTGTTATTGCAACTGGCAGTGGCTTGCTGCAATTGAAATGTTGTAGTTGTTTTTGTTTTTGTAATAGTAGCTGCATTTAAATTGAGTTAGGTTTTATAGCTAGTTTTTTTTACCCAACGCACCTATGATAAAATAAAATTGTACGTCAAATAATGTTTAACAGAGTTGCCATCCCTATTGAGTAATATGAAAAAAAAAGATTTTTCTAATAGCATACTATTTAACTGTAGCTTACAAGCAATTTGCGATTTTGATTTTAAAATATAATATATTACAATATCATGGTTGCCATATTTCATTTTAATTTCGTTATATATTTTATTTTTTATCAAATATTTTTATACTCTCGCAACAACAAAGTTGCTAGAGAGTATTATAGTTTTGTTCACATAACGGTTGTTTGTAACACCCAAAACTAAACGAGTTAGATATAGAGTCATATATACCAAAGTGATCAGGGTGACGAGTAGATTTGAAATCCGGATGTCTGTCCGTCTGCAAGCTGTAACTTGAGTAAAAATTAAGATATCTTGACGAAACTTGGCACAAAAATTCCTTGGCACCATAAGAAGATCAAGTTCGAAAATGGGCAGAATCGGACCATTGCCACGCCAACAAAATGGCGAAAACCAAAAACACATAAAGGGTCATAACTAAGCCATAAATGAAGTTATAAAATTTGGAATAAAGGATCACACTAGGAGGGGGCATATTTGGATGTAATTTTTTTGGGGAAGTGGGCGTGGCCCCGCTTACAAATCGGTTATTTGTATTTAACTCGCAAACCAATAAAGCTATATAAACCAAACTTTCTGCAGTCGGTTCTCTTATGTACTCCACCACACACCATGAAAATAGTTGAAATCGGATAATAACCACGCCCACCTCCCATACAAAGGTTAGGTTGAAAATTACTAAAAGTGGGTTAACTAACTAACAAAAAACGTCAGAAACACTAAATTTTGCAGAAGAAATAGCAGAAGGGAGCTGTACTCAGATTTTTTTACAAAATGGAAAATGGGCGTGGCATCGCCCACTTATGGGTCAAAAACCATATCTCAGGAACTACTCGACCGATTCGAATGAAATTCGGTATATAATATTTTCTTGACACCCTGATAACACGGACAAAAAATGGGCGAAATCGGTTTACAACCACAACTACTTTCCTTATAACTCAATTTTTAATTCCATCTTATTCCTTCACTTTATAATGCAAACATAAGGAACCAATAAAGATAGCGGAATAAAACTTTACACAAATAGTGCATATCATCTCTGGCTTCACTTGCGAAAAAATTGTCGAAAACGGATCATAACTTTTCAATGCCCCAGATATCGAACATGTTGAACTCAGCGCCTAAGGATACATTTTAACCGAAAATATGGGTAAATCTCTCAGATATCTCAATTTAATTCAGAGGAAATTGTTGTCTTCTAATAGTGTGTCTCTTTTCCAAAAATTATTAAAATCGGGTCATGACATCCCCATATACCTCATTGTAGGTTTTTCAAAAGTATCTTCTCCTAGCTCCCATATACCTAATTATAGGTTTTTCAAAAATACGGTGAGCTTTATTCCGCATATATGTATTGGTTAATATGTGAGCTATCTTAGCAAAATGAAGTGAGCGTATAGTTTTTGATATAGTGTACCTTGCTGATGAAAATGAATGAAATCGGTTCAGGAATTATCTCAGCCCCCATATACTATATATGACGATTTATGGGTTAATTTGTATGTTATCTTAATAAAATTTCTTCAATGAATTGCGAAAGTATAAA
This sequence comes from Zeugodacus tau, assembly GCA_031772095.1. NCBI lineage: Eukaryota > Metazoa > Arthropoda > Insecta > Diptera > Tephritidae > Zeugodacus > Zeugodacus tau. Next base: position 5,170,503 of record CM062651.1, read on the forward strand.
ATGTTCGGTTGCACCCGAACTTAGCCTTTCCTTGCTTGTTTTAATTAATTTTTTTAAATATAATGTATTACGATATTAAAGTTGCCACATACATTTTTTATATTCTCGCAACATGTTGTACAGAGTATTATAGTTTTGTTCACATAACGGTTGTTTGTGTCACCAAGAAATAAAAGAGTTAAATATGGCATTATATATATATAAATGATCAGGATGACAAGTGGAGTAGAAATTCGATTGTTTGTCCGGGAGGGGCACATTTGGATGTAATTTTTTGAGAAAAGTGAGCGTGACCCCGCCCCCAAATGGGTTTTTTGTATATATCTTGCAAACCAATAAAGCTATATAGACCAAAGCAGTCGTTTCTTTTAGCCATTTCCTTATACAGTTCAAAAATGAAAGAAATCGGTAAATAACCACGCCCACCTCCCTTACAAAGGTTAGGTTGAAATTGACTAAAAGTGGGTTAACTCACTAACGAGAAGCGTCAGAAACATGGAAATGGGCGTGGCGTTGCCAACTTATGGGTCAAAAACCATGTCTCAAGAACTACTCAACAGATTTCAATGAAATTCGGTATATAACACTTTCTTGACACCCTGATGACCCGGGTGGAATATGGGCGAAATCGGTTCACAACTACGTCTACTTCCCATATAACACAATTTTGAATTCTTTTGATTCGTTCACTTTATAATACATATATACATTAGAAACAAATGAAGATAGCGGAATAAAACTTTACACAAATACTGTATTTGAGCTGTGACATCACTTGTGGAAAAATTGTCAAAATCAGACCATGACTTTTCAAGGCCCCTGATATCGAACATGAAGAACTAAGTGCCTAAGGGTAATTTTTCATCGAAAATTTCCCCAGATTCCATACACTTAATTATAGGTAATATACAATTAAGTGAGCGTATAGTCTTCGATATATTGTATCTTGATGGTGAAAACGAATGAAATCGGTTCAGGCATTAACTCAGTTCCCATATACTATTTATGATGATTTTCGTTATTTTATTGAACCTTATACCAATTATATGGGTCGACTTGTGTTATCTTTATAAAAGTACATCATTAAATTGCGAGAGTATAAAATGTTCGGTTACACCCGAACTTAGCCTTTCCTTACTTGTTAATTTTTTTTTAAATATAATATATTACAATATTAAAGTTACCACATAAATTTTAATTTTTTTTTATCAAACATTTTTTTTTAATTTTTATCAATTTTTTTTCAAATTTAAAAATTTTTTAAAGAAACAAAAAATTGTTCCAGTTAACAGCTTTAAAATTTTGGCGCAAGACTATAATAGTCATCTTTATTAATGTTTACTATTTGAGCCACTCCTAAAGCTTGATATTTACGAAGCGTCAAAGCTCCTCCATACAGCTTTACTGCAGTTAGTTATTTTCACAGTCCTGTAATGCTTTGCACTTAAACTATTTTTCATTCTCATCACATGCATCGAATGATTTATGAACGATTGTTTGCAAACGTATTTACATTTATTTAAGTTATTTATACTATATAAATACTATGTCTATTTCATAGCACACTTCTTTTTTTGCCATAAAATTATATTATCATAATTAGCTACCTTATATGCTTTGCACGAATTGTAACAACTCAATTGAAAATTGCATTAGTTAGGGATTTGAAATATTTCCATTATTTGCAGCAGGGTTTCCCAAACCTGTTGATTAGTTTGGGAACCTCGAAACATTATATAACAATAAGTGAAATAAGGTGTTTACTTTGTAAAAGCTCTAAAAAAATTATAAGCTCTCGTAAATTTAACTATCAACAAAAAAAAGTTTTGAAAATTCATCTAAAACTGTGCATTCTTGTTTGTAAGCAGTTTTTTATGAGGATCAAATATAATTTCATCAATTTTAAAAGGCTTTTGCTTTCAATTTTGTGTTTGATAATTGCATTTATGGTTCCGTTCTCTTTTTTTTTTGGAAATATATATATATATATAAATATATGAGCTAATTTATACTGATTGAGAATCGTTAGCCAGAACTGAAAGCCTAAAGAACAAGCATAACCTTGGTAAATGAATTCCTATTGAAAAGTTTCGCAAACTTCAGGACCACAAATAATTAAGTAATGGAGGGGCTTTGCCACTGCGTAAATATCAAGCTGTAGGAGTGCCTCCAATAGCAAAAATTTATAATGATTACTATGATAGTCGTGCAATAGAATTTTAAGGGATGGCACTCTAATAACTTTTCCGTTTTTGAATAAAAATGTTATATTAAAAAAAAATTATAAAAAATAAAAATATGGAAAATTAAAAAAAAATATATTTCATAACAAACATTGCTCTCAAAAATAATGTTGCTCGCATTGACAATGTATGATTCAATTGAATTAAATAATTTACTTATTATATATATATATATAAATAATACACTTAATATATTTAAGATAACATTTCCTTTAAGTATATAGATTTTACTTCCACTATTAATTTAAAAAAATCACGTACACTTAATTATTATGTAGATTCCATAGTGATTCTGAAGACTCAAATCGCAAACTTCACTGAGGCGTAAAGCACAAAGTTTGTGTTTTAACTTTTTCATTTTAGAAGCAAATGTTCGTACATTGAGGAAGGTCAAACTGGGAAGTATTGTGAAAATCGTAAATATAAATTACCAAATACTGATTTGAAAAATAATTAGTTACTTAAAATTGTCAATGAACTTTGTTACCTGTGCGCAGCCAAGCAGATTAAAGATTTTTGTTACGGAAAAAACTAATGATACCAAGGCAAAAAGCACTGCGGAATATTTGCATGTTTTATTATGAATGTCAAATATATGAAATTGAAATAAAATATATGTTATATTAATTTGATAGATTCATAATTATTCATAATAGTATGAAATTATATTTTTTAAAGAAGAGAGAATAAGAAGATCTATATACCTTGTCTTTTACCGCCATACAAAATACCATTGATTGACTGTAGAACAACAAACGCACTTTCATTTGAAATGACAGAGACAAAAATTATGTGCAACAAAGCACCTGTGCTGTACTTTCATACGTTATTCATGTGCGGCCATTTTTCTTCCCCTACATTCAAAGTGTGTAAACAAGATGGTGGTGAGCGAGAGTCCTTTCAAAAGCAGCATTAATTTTGTTATGTATGTATGAGTGAGAATATCGAGCATGCAAAACACTCAAGAATATTACTCAAATTATTTACGGATTGATGCGATAGATGGCGCTGTAGTTAAGATGCTTATAAAAACGGTACTGACCGATGTCATTCTAAATTAAATATTTATATTTTCCCATAATATTAATTTAAAACAAGTAAGGAAAGGCTAAGTTCGGGTGCAACAGAACATTTTATACTCTCGCAATTTATTGATGTAATTTTATAAAGATAACACAATTCGACCCATATATTCGGCGTAAACTTCAATAGAATAACGAAAATCATCTTAAATAGTATATGGGGATTGAGGTAATTCCTGAACCGATTTCACTCGTTTTCACCACCAAGATACAATATATCGAAGACTATACGCTCACTTAATTTTATATTACCTATAATTAGGTATATGGGATCTGGGGGAAGTTATGACCCGATTTTAACCATTTTTGCTACAGAGACAAACTGTTATAAGAAAAAAATTCAGAGGGAATGAATTACATTAAAATATTTGAGACATTTATCTATATTTTTGGTGAAAAATTACCCTTAGGCACTGAGTTCTTCATGTTCGATATCAGGGGCCTTGAAAAGTCATGGTCTGATTTTGACAATTTCTCCATAATGGATATCACATCTGATATACAGTATTTGTGTAATTCCGCTATCTTCATTGGTTCCTAATGTATATATTATAATGTGAAGGAATCAGATGGAATTCAAAATTGAGTTATATGGGAAGTAGGCGTGATTGTGAAACGATTTCGCCCATATTCCACCCGTGTCATCAGGGTGTCAAGAAAGTGTTATATAAATCGGTCGAGCAATTCTTGAGATATGGTTTTTGACCCATAAGTGGGCGACGCCACGCCCATTTTCCATTTTGTAAAAAAATCTTACTGTAGCTTCTTTCTGTGTTCATTATGTCAAACATTCTGACTCTAAACTGACAGTAGTATGACTTCAATGACAGGTGTTATGACTATGATGACTGCAGAGAAAAAATACTCACGACGCCAATTGCGCTTAAGCTGGGTTTGCAAGAAAAAATTTGAGTTTTTTCTTTGTCATAAGCAGAAATATCTAAAAAAATATTTAAAAAAATTAAATCACAACCGTTTTAGTTGCTTTGTCAAGAACTGTCATCGAATTTGACATAGTGTAAAACGACCATAATAAAAAAATTACACCAGTGGAATTAATTTTTCATATTTTCAAGAATATTTTAATACACTTTATTTGTGTGTGGGCATATAAATAAGCAACACTTCACAATGAAGTGCTCATATAAACATTTATAAATTTTGTATTTTATAAACTTAATACTATTTATATATTTTTATTTACAAAAAAAATGTACATCATAAATGTATAATAATATTTCCCTGAGTATTTCAATAACAGCATTTAGTTCTTCTTAATGAATAAATCGAATGGTATTGCGCCGAAGAATGAATTCATAACGCGCAAGAACATTGGCTCCCAAGTGCTGCGTGTTTGTGGCAACAACGATTTGTAGACTTGGCGCCAGTATTGATTGACAAAGTCCAAAATAACGGCATCTGAAAGGAAAATGGTGGAAAATTGTTATATAATTAATGGAATTGCAAACATTTTTTGATTTTTTTATTTCAATTTTTTTCTTACTCTGCAAATAATATTTATTTTTTTGATTAAAATTATTTATATTAATTTTTTTTTTCATATAATTATTAATTTTGATTTTGGAAATTGAAAATTTGAAAATTTGGAAATTTTCTTTAAATTTTTTTTCTAATCTTAAGTCATATACTCACTTAATGCCGGATCGGGCACCAGATTGCTAGCATAAATCTGCATATCACCGATTTCCGGTTCAAAATTGAATTTCGTCAAACGCAGGTATGTGTGGCCATCGCGCTCGTAAAGTTCGCCCTCCGAATCAGAGTCCAAGGTAATATCGGCTAAAAATGGAGAAAATTAAAGTTTTGACGCCATTTTTATATGTTCTCAACACTTTTCTTGCACCGCTCTCACTTACTCATCGTGACATTGAAGTAGCCCTTCGGTGTCATTTTCAACTCATTTATCGTCATATCCGCTTTGTAGTTGCCCTCAATGTAGAGCCGCGGCAGCTGTGTTACCATACCCATGCTCACCTTATCGCCATCCTTACGGTAGTCTACCTTCTGTACGGTGCTCTCACTTAGGCCGAAGATTCGTACATTGCGTACCTGCACACGTCCCTGTGCAAAACCGCTGCGCACTTCAAAGTTATTACGCTCCATAATGAATGGATCCATGGGTGGGATATTCAACTCCTTGATGCCATCTTTAAGGCGTGGCGCGACTTGTTGGAAGGCACGTTTGATGCATTCATTAATATTGATGTCACCCTGCTCGCATGTCGGTATGTCAGCAGCTGAGAATAAATAGAGTAAATATTAGACTGGTGCATAGTGGTGGTTAGAAAGATGTCTGTGATTGAAATGTGGCGCAAAGTACGAAAAAAAAAATAAATTTTTTTACTATTGTTTGTAAATTCAAATAATAGCTTAGCGCCAGCCATCTGTTCTTCGCTTCACTTAACAAATTTATCAACACCTGACAAACAAAAGACTTAAGCGACGAACCTGTTTTGTAAATGGAGACTTTTTTACGTTTCAATATAAAATAATAGTTATTATAACTCAATTTTATTACATATTAATTTCATAAATTCTGAAGACAACAACAACTAACTGCAATTGGCAATTTGAAACGTGCTCACAGCGGCTAATGACACTTGTCCTTGGCATACATATGAGTTTATTGGTATCAGTGAGGTTACAAAACCATCACAATGGCTGTTTGTTTGTTGTTCTCACAGACACAGATAGCGCGCGGCATGCAGCTGTGCCGCTAAGTACCCATTAAAATATGTTGCTTAGAATCTAATGGCTCAATGAATGCAACACATAAAAATGCTAAAATTCTAAATTAATTGTTTAAGTTCAAACGACAACAATGATTGTATTAATTATAATTAATTAATATATATAAAATAATTGAATTACTCTACATCAACCACGATATTTATACCTTGAACAGGGTATATTAAGTTTGTCACGAAGTTTGTAACACCCAGAAGGAAGCGTCGGAGGCTCTATAAAGTATATATATACATGATCAGTATGTTGAACTGAGTCGATTTAGCCATGTCCGTCTGTCCGTCTGTATATATACGAACTAGTCCTTCAGTTTTTAAGATATCGTTTTGAAATTTTGCAGATGCTATTTTCTCTTCAAGAAATAATTTAATCTCCGAAAAAATTGTTCAGATCGGTTCACTATAGCATATAGCTGCCATACAAACTGAACGATCGGAATCAAGGGCTTGTATGGAAAACTTCCGCATTTTACTACATATCTTCACGAAATTTGGTGTGAGTCATTGCTCATAGAAATAATTTAATCTCCGAAAAAATTGTTCAGATCGGTTCATTATAGCATATAGCTGTCATACAAACCGAACGATCGGAATCAATGGCTTGTATGGAAGACATCCGCATTTTACTACATATCTTCACGAAATTTGGTGTGAGTCATTGCTCATAGAAATAATTTAATCTTCGAAAAAATTGTTCAGATCGGTTCACTATAACATATAGCTGCCATACAAACTGAACAATCGGAATCAATGGCTTGTATGGAAAATTTTCGCATTTGACGTGGTATCTTCACGAAATTTGACATGGATTGCTGCTTAAGGTAATAATATAATCTCCGAAGAAATTGTTCAGATCGGTTAACTATATAACCTTAATGTTTCTAGCAAACAACCCGGCGAAAAAGAATTAGTAAAATGTTTTCTTTTTCTGTTACTTACTTTTTCTTACGTCTTTAGATTTGCTTAAACACATAGTTACTAAAAGAAATGCATCTGTGAAGGGTATATTAGCTTCGGTACAGCCGAAGTTAACGTTTTTTCTTGTTTTTAGTAATTTCGAAATTCCATCTAATACATTTGTGAAAACAATTTGACCTTATTATGAGTGAAGTAAATATATGTAAATAAATCGAACAAAAAAATGTTTCAACATATTCTTAATTCGATGATCTTCATATAATACAAAAAATCAAGAAGTGTTATATAAATTTTTTTTTTAATTAAACATTTTATCGAAACCTCTTGAAATATATCCACATATACATATTTATGAAAAAATAATAATTTTATGGCATTATTTTTTATTAATCAAGCGCATTAAATAATTCACTAGTTAATAACACAAATTTGTGCCATGCTACTTTTTGCTCGCATGCGATTTTTTGCACGCTAATTGTGACGTCGCTGAACTGAACACATACAGACATACTTGCATGTGAATCAACGCCCGTAAAAAAAACATAAAACTTTAAACGCGCAGATAAATGCCGGAAACAATTTAAATACTTTCAATATCGTAAAAAGTACTGAGACACAATTTAAGTTTTAAGTGGCAAAATTAATCAATTAAATTAACCATTGAACTCCGTTCTAAGTACTATACAAGCTAATAATATATAGTAGCTTGTTTTTATAGAATTTGTCGCAATGGTTTATTCATTTATCTGTTTTTATAGCAACTTGCTTCGGATTTTCTCAAATTTTATGGTGTAATATTTTTATTAGAGCAACTTTGTTCTACTATTTTAGATTTCCTCGGTGATTTATAAAAGGCTTTAATAAAGAGCTGTATTTGCTGCTTCTTGAATTTTATAGCAATATGTTATTTTTATGGCAACATTTTTATAGTAAATTTTTTATAGTAACATTTTATAGCAACTTTTTTATAGCAATTTCTTAATTTTATTGCATTTTCTTGCTGATTTAGTTTCTTTTAAAAGTATTTATTTTATAGCACTGATTTTGAGATTTTCGTAATTTTTATAGCTGGCAATTTTTTTATTATTTTTTTTAGTATTAATTATTTCATTATTTTCTTTAATATATTATTTAAAAAATACTCATTGTCTCCATATACATCGAATTTTTCCTTTTACTATATCTCCTTTTTCCTCTTTATTGCTTCGGTTTTACCTTTTATCTCTTTATTTCTTTATTACAGCTTTCGCCCTAATATTTCACGATCACCCTAACATGTATGTATGTTCAAAATTACACACACTCCCCATAATATACCAAATGCACCGGTAGAGAAGCACAGAGTATACTCAGAGGTAAGTACATACAATAGCTCGTCATAGTTGATTGCTCAGCAACAAACATAGACATACGACATACTAAAACAATTACATTCAATAATTATATTACTTATCTCAACTGACTTATAACTCTACAATCTCGTTAGCCCCTACGACACAAAAACAACAAACTTGCTTTGCGCCGGCCTACCTTGCTGGATACGAATATTTTAATACAGATTGCATAACTTTGATTGGCAAACATATTTGTTCTAACTTGTTTAAGCTTAGATTAGATAATTTCAAGTTAGTTAAGTTGCTCTTGAAAAGCTAGCTTTGCTCAATGCCTAATTGCTAATACTACAAGTCCAAATGTCCAAAGCAAAATAACAAAACTATAGAGTCAGACCGATAATTTAAACCCCAAAAGGATTTACCAATATTTTACAACAGTTATGAAAGTTAATATGCTATTTAGGGTCACATATGGAGCATTCAAAATTAAAATTATGTTTCCAAAACCTAATGAGCTTTACTTAAAGATCACAAATTCCAAAAATCTCAGTATTTTCTTCTCCTTCCACATTTCAAAATCACTTTCACATTTTTTTTACAATTCACTCAGCGTTAACAGGACACTCACGCAATTCAGAGACCGGCTTGAAATCGGGCAATTCCGGTAACTCAGCGTTCAGCGTAATTTGTGCCGAACACCAGCCATTGAGGCAGACCAACAAAATTAATAAAAACGAAGCGCGCAACATTTTCGAAATTCTGCTCAAAATCACTTGCGAACCGTACTGAATTTCACCTTCTTCGACACACACAAAATTTCGCTCGAAAGGATTCCCGTTAAGTGTCTACGATTTGCCTACGATCCGCAACTACTGGTGCTGGTTGACTGGCGCTAGTAATTTTTCGTTAGCGTGTTTATAAATCAATGGGAATCCGCGTTCACTTCGAGATACACGCAACAACACTGCAAATCGCTTCGAAAGCATCTAAAATTCTAAACGGCAGGCACAGTGGTTTTTATTGTGAAAATAGCGATACGCTATCGTACTAAGTGCGCGCACACCCACTTCACCTCACAAGCCGCACCGACGAACAAGTCGTAAATGAAGTAAAGAAAATCAAAAACAAAAACAAAAAAAATTGTTTAAATAAAAAATCAAATTAAAATGCTCGTACTCAGTTAGAATAACGAATAACTATATTAATATTGGCTGGTCAGAGCAATAATTGGGTTTGTAGTATACGTTTATAATGCTACAGCCATTTATACGTATCAATTGGTATATGTTTGTATGCATGTGTTTATGAGCATTACCTACTGACTCTATTGATATGATGTTTAACTGGTTTTTGCAAGAACAATACGTAATATAGATAATTTTTGTTTTGGTTTATTTTTAACTCAGCTGTCTTTGCAGCTCTCAAAGCATTTGCCGGTTTGTTTGTTTGTTTGTTTGAATCTGCTAAAGTTGGGTTATATATAAACAGGTATAAAGGTATATAACATATTCGGATAACTATATGTGGTATCTCTTGCTATATTATCCCCATAAACCTTATTGTATTTTAACCTTACTTCACATTTTTTTGAAAACTTTAGTTTTTAAGTTCTCTCAAGTTGAGAATCTATAATTTCCAAGCATATTTGGCTCAATAATATTAAAGACGGGAGGAAATAGGTCTTACAACATAAACCCTTTCAGAAAGAATCTTTCAGTTAACTATCCACAACTATTAGAACTCGATTATCTAGAAGAGGAGGTCAAAATAGAACCGTATACATGTCACAATTCATCGCATTCTTTTCATAACAAACTGTCCAGCTAGAGATCTCATAAAAGCATCCTATAATATAAAATTTACCCCATGTTTCCACAGAAGTTTAAGATGTATTCTTTTATTTTAAGTACTCGATAGACTTTTTACAAGTTTTTTGGACATAATAATGTAAATTTTCTGCTATATTTTAAGATTTTTTACGAAAATTTAAGTTATATGCTGTCTTCGAAGGTGCCAAAAAAGTTCCCCCACTGCTGACTTGGTACCAGCCGAATGAGTAGCTGAAACAAAAATATTCAAAAAGGTTATTACAATTGAAGGTATTTCCTACCTCCAATGACCTACGATTTAAATTAAATTAACAAAAGAGCGTAGTTTTGAAAAAAGTGTCGTTATTGTAGGTAAAAAAAATGGTAGTTTTTAATGCTGAATTAACAATTTTCAACTAATCAAAGAGATCGTAGGTCATTATATAGTAAATACATATATTCAAGAATACTCAGGATCAATTTAAAGTGGAATGATCGAAAAAAACGCTGTTAAAGTTCCAACTATAGCGGTTTATACCTGATCTCGATTGCTATTTAGAACGCTGACATACAAAAACTATTCAAGATACGACCTTGCCGATTTCACAGGGTATTTTTGAAAGTTTATACTTTTTCGAATAAAAATCAATATTTTGATTTAAATACGGGTCCACGACAGAGTGAATATGCCGTTAAAGTATTGTACCAAATGCTAGACAATTGAAAAAGTTTCAATCTATTGAGCTTAGTTCGATAGTATCAACATTAAACTGGTATTTCTAAGAGTAAGAAATGTAAATCTGATCCCTCTTCCACTATTTATTAATTGGCAACACAATTTAGTTCTTGTTATAGAAAAAATATTATATTCTATTCTTTCTGGACAGTTTTTCTATTTAATCTGAGTTTATGCTTATAAGGCTTCAAATACTGACGTCTCTTTCATAGCACTTGTTGCATTTTAAACTTCCAATGCTTATTGGGAGATGCCGGCAAATATCATTTCAACATATGGCATGCATAACTGACGGAAGTTCCACACAGCATTTGCAAATGCATATTGTAAAGTATATGCAAATATTTAGCCACAGTTTTTATTTTGTTTTGGTACACAAAGTTCCGTATGTGCCCTGCAGGAAAATATTAATTAATATTAATTTTGACGACCAGAAAAAGTTATTTTTTTTTTATTTTACACTGATCAATTTATTTATTTATTATTTTTTGTGGCACTATTTTCTCTTCTGTCAGTTCTACAACCATAAATTTATCTGACCAGTTCAAATTTCCCTACTGCACATATCTATTTACTTCTCATACCTACATACGCTTATGTTCGTATTTGCATGCTTACATCGTTCTTCCATTTTTATTGTTTGTGCTTCTCAGTTGACTTACGTTAAACAATGATTGCTAATAAATTAATTAGATAGTTACATTATGTTGTATTGCTTTTGCCTTTGCAGCTGACTGACAATCGATTCAGCAATATCTATTTTATACGAGTATGTATTTTTTTTGCTTTTTAGCCATTTCGTCACAGTTTGGCGTTCACTGACTAATTTAATTGCAGGCTAATTATGATTGCTGCATTCAATTGACATGATTTATTCTCTACAAATACATAAAAAACAGATTTTTTACAAATTTTGCACAATAGTTTCTAATGATAGCCATTGTTTATAGTATATTTTGGTAAATTACCAATTGGTTTATTTCGTAATGGTGGTTTTGAAAATTTGCGCAATTCTCGGTGGTATGGTTGTTGGAGATCTAAGCGGGAAGGAATTGATATAAATATTTACCAGTATATATAGGGTCCTTTTTCAAAGTATTTCCTTTAAGGATATCTGTCAAACCAGCTGTCAGCATGAAGACATGAACTTAACATTTTAGTCATATATACTATAGCAGATTACCATATATAGAATCAATACCAAAATATACATTATAAGGAAGAAATTTTAGAAATATTTTTGTGGATTATAGCCGAATCGATGATAACGCGCTACTCCTCTCTTTCCCTCGCAGTTCGGCGCCAGTTGGAGATCCCAAATGTAGCCAGTTCGCTCTCCACCTGGTCTCTCCAACGGAGTGGAGGCCTTCCTCGGCTTACTCCGGCGGATACTGCATTGAAAACTATCAAAGCTGCAATTTTTTCGTCCATTCAGACAACATGACCTAGTCAGCATAGCTAGAACTATGTCAATGTCGTCGTATAACTCGTACAGCTCATCGTTCCACCGTCTGCGGTGTTCGCCGTTGCCAATGTTCTGAGGACCATAAATCTGGCGCAAAATTTTCCTCTCGGAAACTCACAGTCGTCTCATCGGATGTTGAAATCGTCCACTTCTGTACCATAATGCAGGACGGGAATGATAAGCGATTTGTAGAATTTGATTTTGGTTCGTCGAGAGAGGACTTTACTTTTCAATTGATATCCGAATATTATAAAGAAATGGCACAGTCAATTGGAAACCTCCATCATCTAATTTGATAATTGTTGTAAGATGAATAATACGACCTTGATTAAGATTAATTTATTAAGATTATATTATTATCTTATTGATGGGGCAAATAGCAATATTCGTAATACTAATATGGTTCTTATAATAAAAAAAAATGTTTAAAACTGAGATCTAAAAATTCGAAAATCGTAAAACAAATATTAAACCAACATTAACGTGAATCACCCCATTTATATAATTTGTGTAAAAAACGCTGTCTGCTACCACAAATTGACTAACAAGCCATAAAAGTCAATTAGCATCTAAGAGATGCAAAATGTTTACGGTCTTAAATAAAGAGTTTGAATGCAATTACTTACATTAGCGATAGTATCGAAAGTTCAAAAGTACAGCGGGCTATTAAAAATTATTATTTGTATACAAAAATACCCACAGAGAAGCGAAGCAAATAGCACGAGTGGCTGTGATCATGGAAAAAAAATTAAGTACTTATAAAAGCAAGTGTTTCAATTGGTTAGGCAAACGATTACATTGGAAAGATAATAATATAAATTAATAAAGAAAACCGGTAAATGTAATAAGGGATGTAATATATCACAATGTAACAACGTAAATATGGGTAGCCGCATTTATGAACTCACTGGTCAAAGTCTAGCGAAAAAAAAGTTAAGTGAAATAATTACCTAATATATTCTCACCTAATATGTTTGTATTTATTTAATGTGGACGTAATGGAAAAGTGTAGCGCAATGAAATTGAAATATAAAGTTCGATAAGATAAATTTTGTGATACCTCAGTCGACTTTGCTACTATAAAACAAGTTCGTATGAAACATTTATGGATCTTCATTATACATAGATAACTGGAAAGTATGGGAATTGTACTACCATCTAGAAATAAGATCCTTTAAATTTATTCATCAATAGAACAATATTGAAGAAATCACTGGTTACTTCGCAAAATTTCCCATCATTCCAAACTCAACATCATCTCCAATCTTTATTGCAACAGCTGCTTCAAAGTGAATTTATCACAACATTTCCATATTTTCTAGTTAACCAAGGGTTGAGACTTGGTCATAGATTCTCAACTAAAATAAAAGAATTGAATATTTTTGCTACAAAAAAAAAATTATATTGCATTGTCACGAAAGGGTTCTAAGGTTGCTTAATACAGATCACTTAGTGCTATTATTAGATTAATTGATTGATTGATTATTGTATCATATAATAGGTATGCAACATGTTAAAACCTTTGTTATAATTCCTATATATTTATATATATGTATATACAAGCTTTCCTTTTCTTCCACCCTTGTAAAAAGTATTGATTGTAAACTTATGGAAGTGTGTGCACTCATCAATATGCCAAATTTCAACGACTTCTAATTACATATCACAGCCTTTTTTTCGTATGATATATTACGTTCTAGAGCCTGTGCCCTATTAACTACATTTAATAGCAAGCTGACAATTTCCAGTTCTATCGCTGCTAATTATCACAGCTAATGATTTTTGCTCTTAAACAGGTTTTCTTGCTTACGCTTTCATGAAACTGTTGAAGTTTCATTTTTCTTGTTGATGCACTTGACAGCCTACAATTATGACTAAGCAAGTTTGCTTTAATAATATTTGTTATTACACTATTAAAAAAAAAAATATTTACAATGTTTGCAACGTGTGTGAAACATTTAGGTAAACAGTGTGTAACGGGTAAAACCGTAGAAATAAATATTAGAATACGCGAATTACGTTTTCTTCACTTATTCTATCGCTATCTGGAGCTCTCCAGAAAAGGGTTTGCGCGTGATGGCTACCACTTTTTTTTTGAACATCGACCAAAAAGACATCGACAAAGAGACAATCTGTTGCTGTAAGAACGAGTGTTTGCTCCGAAAAGTAATAATTGATGAAGCACTGATACATTAGAACACGCTTGACTCCAATTGGAAATTCGCTGAATTGTTGTTAGCCAGAGAGGTCGCCCAAAAACGCCTGCCGATCTTAGTCAGCCAATATTGACGTGTTTCAGGCAGGAAAATCTGCAAAATGCGACGCCAAGATTGATTAACAATATTTACAGCGAGCTCATCTGCAAGTAAAAGATTATATTTATCACTATAAAATTAAATAAAAAAATATATATTTTCACTCACTCAATGTGGGATCGGGAAACACACCGGTACACACCGGTATTTACAATGTTTGCAACGTGTGTGAAACATTTAGGTAAACAGTGTGTAACGGGTAAAACCGTAGAAATAAATATTAGAATACGCGAATTACGTTTTCTTCACTTATTCTATCGCTATCTGGAGCTCTCCAGAAAAGGGTTTGCGCGTGATGGCTACCACTTTTTTTTTGAACATCGACCAAAAAGACATCGACAAAGAGACAATCTGTTGCTGTAAGAACGAGTGTTTGCTCCGAAAAGTAATAATTGATGAAGCACTGATACATTAGAACACGCTTGACTCCAATTGGAAATTCGCTGAATTGTTGTTAGCCAGAGAGGTCGCCCAAAAACGCCTGCCGATCTTAGTCAGCCGACAAGGTTTTATTTTCTCTAAATATTATAAACCCATTTCGAATGAAGTATGATTGTAATGTGATAATAAAATAAATTTTACTCACACATTTTTAGCAATCATTACTAAAGAAAAGCAAGATCCTCTCTCTTGTAGTTTTTATATTTAACGTCTTCGACTAATAAGACACAAAAACAAAAACATCAATATTTCCGCGTCAATGTTCATTCTGAACTATACTCAATAAAGCACGATTTTGTCTTTGAAAAAATAACGGTACAGCAATAGGCAACGAAACGTGTTTTTCTGTCTTGTCTTGTCTTGTCTTGACTTGCTTGTCTTGTTTCATTCGATGTACATAGGTTGCGCTGTTGCTCAGTATACATATATTGTTCGACAACAATTTTAGATAAATTTGTCGCATGGGATGTGCGTTGATTGTATGAAAAGACATGAATAGTTCGACAACATCTCTTCAGACAAGACAAGACAAAGACATGCGTTTTGTTTTGTCTAGTTCGGTGTGGGTTGTTACATATGAAGCTATGAACTGTTTGTTGTCTTATAGGACAACAAAAGACGTCTTGACTAATCCGCTGTGGGTATAGCCTAAAGCATAGCCTATGAAATATGGAATAAAACTTTCATCAAATAATACTAAAAGTGGCATATCAACACCTGGGGAATGCTTTTGATGCTTCGGGCCATCAGCGGTAAAAAAAATGCTGGTTATTTCGACTAACTTGGAATAGTAATACGAACGTCAGAACAATATTTTTAAAGAAGATCAGTGATTGCCTAATTACTTTGAGCACTTTTATTCTAAAAGAATCCCAAGTGTAATTCCCCCATTATTTTATAAAAAAAAAATTAATTACAATTAAAAAGACAACCATTTAAATCCACTCGTGTGTATGAAGCAACAAAAACTTCATTTTATACCATTTTACCTTTTTTCAAGGTGAAACGTGATTCGCTTACAAATACTATATATTACAGAGACTAAGAAAAAGTCACGCGAATATTGGCAAGAAGTACATGACCGTAAAGTAACGAACCGTTGCATATGTATTTAATGAATATATAAAAATATTGATATATAATCGCTGAGGAAGTATTTTTGCATTTTGCTGAAACTTGCGGATGGTTCAAAGATTTATATTTATTTCGCACGATTTTTTTTATAAAAAAAAATGTATTTTTTTTTGTGAAATTTTTTGATTATATCCGATTTTTTAGACAACTTACAAAATTTGTGCGCAATCTAATTTTAATGTTCCTGAAGAAAAAAGTACTAAAAACGCGATAAAAAAATACTAAAAATTTATGTAAAAAGTTTACAAGCAAAAAGTGAGAGAATGTATGTATAAATAATATGTAAATGATTTTGCATGCTTGATTGCTAATTTAATTCCATATAATTTCCTAAGCAATCAGCGTACACATGTGTGGACATTAAGTGCGCCAGACAATTGTAATTGACAGCTGTCTAAGAACACTTGTTGGTATGAATAAATAAATGTAAAAGCATACATATGTACAATATAGAAAGGGTTTAATAAATAAGAGCAATAAGAATATTAATGATAATATATTTGAAAAAAAAAATTGAAGATGAAAAATACAGTTCAACAGTGTTCCAACAATACATACACATACAAGTATAAACTACTTGAATTATACAAAAAATCATGATAATCTCCTTCACCTCACCTCGTGTTTTGAATGAGTAAGCTGTTTGTAATATACGCTCGTGAGGACTACTACCTCGTGACCAGATTTAGTTGTATATACCAAACGTGGTTACGATGATTTTTCATATATATCTACAAATACATTAGATATTTCAACAACTCATGTTTAAGTAGAAATTGAAAAATTAATTAGAAATTAAAAAATACAATTTCAATATTAAAGTCATCAAGTTTTTAGCAATTTAATATTTTTAAGTTTTTAATTTTTTTGTATTCATACATTTACACACACAGACATATATCAATTGAAAACGACAAAAAAAAGACTTAAGCGCCGAACTTGCTTTGTAACCACATAAAATGCAGAAAAACTGCACTAATAGCACTACAATAAACTCAAAAACTCTTTTTCATTACTAATCAACAACAAAAACATCATACGGCACGACAGACATAATGTCATTGAGTTGTTGCAGCAGCATGGGTCCCCAATATTGACGTGTTTCAGGCAGGAAAATCTGCAAAATGCGACGCCAAGATTGATTAACAATATTTACAGCGAGCTCATCTGCAAGTAAAAGATTATATTTATCACTATAAAATTAAATAAAAAAATATATATTTTCACTCACTCAATGTGGGATCGGGAAACACACCGGTGGCCGTCAGTTTGAAGTCACCCACTTTAGGTTCAGCATCGAATTTGGACATGCGCACAAAACGATGACCATCAGCCTCGTAAAAGCTACCCTCATGCGATTGGTCAATATTCACATTCACTATATATAATAAAATATTTTAAAAATGTATTAAACGAAAAATTTGCACTCCTCATATAAGACAACTCACCCAGCGTCACATTGAACACACCCTTCGGTCGCAATTGTATATTATTTAGTATCAATTCTGCCTTATAATTGCCCACAATGGTTATCGTTGGCACAAATGAGTATGATTTCATGGTGACTTTATCACCCTGTACTTTGAGATCGAGCGATTTTATTTCGGTTTTTGAAAAACCATATGTCAGGCCATCACGCATGATTATGCGTCCGCGTATGGTGCCGCTGGTGTACTGAAATGTAGTGCGATTCAGTTTGAACGGATCAATTATCGGTATATTCAAATCCCGATCGCCGTTTTTTAGACGCTGCAAGGACTTTTGTACGATCGTTTTCACGCAATTGTTGAACTCAGCGCTGTTTTGTTTGCAAACGGGTAGATCGCCAACTGGAAAATAAGGAATGCACTAAATGAGGAATGAGAGATATCAGAAATAACTAAATTGTATAAAATAATATTTTGAAGAATAATTATTTTTTCTTTTTGGTGAAAACAAGGGTTAAAATTTGTTTCTGAATAACTTAATAACTTTTAGGTTTATACAGTAAGACTTCACGTTCAATAACACATAAAAAATATAACCATTGTCCTTAGTGTGAGCCAAAAATTCAATTAAAAAAATGTTTAATTCATTTTAACCCTTTGATGCCTATGGTCCTCAAAGACCACTACTAACAATTTCTAAAAAATATTTTAATAGATGTATTTAGAACTTATCTTAACTTTAATGAACAAAATTTGTATTTCATATAGACTTACAAGATTTCCTTATTATTTCATAAGGAAAACTAAATTTATATATAAAGGGTTTTTCCATGAGAGCACTACAAAGTTATTCGCTCATTATTCCAGTGAAAATACATTCGATGCCATTATGTATGGAACTTGATTTCTTTTGCATGACCACCACGGGCACGCTTGGAGAAGTCCAGACGCTGAACGCAATTTTCGACGGTTTTCAAGCATAAATCGGTCGTTACTCCTGCAATTTCACCTTAGATATTCGTACGAAGTTCACCAATCGTCGCTGACTTGTTGGCATTGACCATAGACTTGACGTAGCCACACAGTAAATAGTCTAACGGCGTCAAATCACACTACCGAGGCGTCCAATTGACTGGGCTATTTCGTGAGATAACACGTTCATCAAACTTCGTTTTCAATAACCTGTTGGCACCACAAATTGTTCAAGTCCATATCATCTAATTCGAACCAAAAATATTCGATTATCATTGAGCAGTAACGATTCACAGTCACAGTAACGTACCGGTCTTGATCAACACGTAATTGTTTCGGGATGCAATGGTGACTCATGGAGTACGTGTGGATTGCTGCCTGACCAATAACGCATATTTTGCTTATTGACAAAGCCATTCAAACAGAAATGAGCCGACCATAAATTGGACGTAGCGCTCTTAAGGGGCTATACCAGTGTGGCATTTTCAAAAAATCGATTATTTTATTTTTTGCTTATTCGGTAGTTTATACTTTCAAAAATACCCTGTGAAAGCGGCAAGATCGTATCTTGAATAGTTTTTGAATGACAGCGTTCTAAAGAGCGACCTCTTGCAGGTATATGTAAACCTCTATAGTTGAAACTTTAAAGGCGTTTTTCTCGAAATGACATTTCTTAAAATTGCTGACATCATAACTCAACAATACATTGACCGATCGACTTCAAATTTAAACTGAGTATTCTTGAATATATTTACTATACAATGACTTTCTTTTTGATTGGTTGATGGTCAGAAAAGGACCATTTTTTACCCAAAAAACGAAATTTTTTTCCAGAACTACGCCATTTTGTCAATTTTTGATATTTTTCAAAAATCGTAGGTCATTGTATAGGAAATATATTTAACTTTAATAGCCTTTTTGATTTTTTTTGCTTCAGTAACTCATTCGGTTGAAATCATGTCAGCAGTTAGGGGACTTTTTTTGGCACCTTCGAAGACAGCACATAACTCCGTTATTTTTCAATATTTTTGTAAAAAAAATGTTACACTGGTATAGCACCTTAAAGTTGAGGCCACTGACTGCGAATTTCGGTATTAAATTTTAATAATTTCTACTCGTGTCATTAGCAAAAGCACCCAGCAATGGTACTTTGATGGGTCTAAGACCACAGATGGTATAGGTGGTAGGCTCGCGGGACCACGTATCAATCTGTCTATGCCCATGGGACACTTTCCCAGAATCTTTCAGGCTGAGGTCTATGCTATTAGCAAATGCGCTGAAATAATATCAGATGGGAACAATCACGGCGAACGAATTGCCATCATCAGTGATAGCCAGGCGGGTCCCCAGGCACTATCATCCTTCGAAATAAACTCGGGGTTGGTCCTGGACTGTATTGGAAAACTCAACAGAGTGTGTGGAATGTCACGCGATTGCGGAATTAAGGAGGCAGTAAATGGGGTCTCCATATCCCCAAAGGGAAAATATCGCGACCACCAGCCCTGCAGCGTTACTAAGTTTTCTTGAAGCTACAGGACTGGACGGTATTCTGTGATAAATAGGAGAGGGCACAATAGACCGTAGGTCGCAATGCGATCCTCTAATAAATCTAATCTAATCTACTCGTTGTTGGATCGCGTATCTTTCCATGATGAAATGGCAAACCTTTACTGAAATAATATGGCGTCGTTTGCTGTTCCTATCAGTCTACTTTTGTAACGTCCCTAATGAAAACCCTTTTATATAGCAAGTACTATAATTTTACAAACACAAAGTAATATTTTAACATCTTTTAAATTATGGAAATTTTTTAAAAAATTTAATTTAATTTTTTATAGTAATTATCCTATTTAAAAAAAAATATAATTAAACATTCTACATTCTTACATATGTTTTTCACATCTTATTTAATTTTAATATTTCATATACTATATTTATTTCATAATACTAAAATGTTGTAATATAAATTGCCACATAACTACACATACACACACACACGCATGTAGCACACATAATTGCAACAATGAACTAGTATTTGCGTTGCGTTATTAACTTGTGCAGAACGAAAAGGCCTAGACAATTTGCCGTGTCAATATCTGTACATAAATTCATCTGTGTACAAAATGATCTTAGAATGGATAATTGTAAATTTGTAGGCACGTAATCAGCGCATATCAAAGGTCATGCAATTGTGCGCTTGAAATGCTGCCTTCGAAGCGGCTGACCTTCATTTAAATGGTTGCTGCTGATTGTTACGCGTCACAACTGTTGTATATATGTATGTAAGCAGCAACACATGTGCGCGGTTGACTGAGTAAAAATAAGCCGTGGTAAATGTTTACACCTGAGCGTACATATGTACAATCATACATACCACTTACCACCAGAGAACACTAAAGCTTGAATGAAATTAAGAATTTTTGCGTGAAATACTGTAATGCGCATTATAGTGTTTGAATTTTGCTTGCTTTGTGGTTGAATTGTTATTTCATAATACGTAAATAAATTAATTTTTTTTTTTTGAACTACTGAAGCAATCGGTGTACTCGTCGGTATTTTTTCATTAATTTTCCAATATTTTTCAATTTTCTATTTACTAATTATTTTTTTCTATTTTTAATTCTAATTTTTGTAGTCAAAAACAATATACTTTTTGCACTGCAGTAATCAAAATCAGTAAATGTAATATAAAGTATGTCATGTGATGACGCGTGCCATGTGAATTAAGAAGAATGAGAGGTTACTCATACCACACGGTGTGCAGCAAATTCATAATTAGATAATTATTGTAATTAATCCATATGTCAAGTTTTTAACTAATTCATAGTAAATTTAATTCTACTAGCACGCATATACAAATGTGTATGTTTCATATGCTCATATGCGATATCTTAAGTGGTTTTGAAAATTTTAGAATATGAAACAATTATTTTTGTTCTTAAAACATATTCTCAAAAATTTTAAATCGTTCGGAGATAAATTCTAAGAGATAAACCTAGAGAAAGGTCTAGTTATTAGAGGAAGGAAATATTACCAAAAAAGTAAGTGTGTTTTTGTAAAAATCTGTCAAAACTACATATTTTAAAATTATATTTTTGCCTTCATTCATTAACTAGATTTATCTATGTATTATGGAAATATTTTTGGTTAATTGTTTTTAGAAGAACCATAACTGAGTTACAATATCCATGACACAACCTTTTTTAGGACTCGTCATGGGAGATGAGGTACCAATGGCTGACCTTTCGGAATTTATAAATAAAAATTTCACAAAATACTGTTTAAATATGTATCTTTGTTATGCTAAATTGATTAAATAAAATATTAGGTCTACAACTTTGCTTCCGCCGTTTTCCAATAGATGTCTCTAGGGTTAAGCACTGGTCGATTAAATCGATTAAATCGTTTTTTATCGATCTTGGACATTTGTGTCAACATTAACCTAACAAAATATTTGTAGAGATCTGTTGGCATCCCAAACGTATTCTCAACTGAAAATGTCACTTTTTGAGCCGAATTTTCGACATTTGCGGGAATGTCTCTAGGGTCAAGCACTGGTCGATTAAATCGATTAAATCGTTTTATATCGATCTTGGACATTTGTGTCAACATTAACCCAACTTTTTGAGCCGAATTTTCGACATTTGCGGGACATTTTGCTTTTCTTTTTTAATTCCAAGAAAAGTGCGGCCGAGGCTCATCGACATTTGTAACCGTTTTTGTACAAGAAAAGTCTTAAATTTACAGAAAAAACGGCGGCAAAGTTGTAGACCTAATATATAGTTGCATATATTAAAAAAAACCACCTAGCCCCTTGCGGCATGCCTACCATTCATCTCTACAATTATAGATTTATATGAAATATATATAAAATTAAAATTTCCAAAATTATATGTATTCTATACTTTTAGTACAAAAAGTTACCTTGTCTATTTATCTTGTCTTGGAAAATATTTTTGAGATCTCGAAATTAAAATTGCGATGGTTGGAACATTCAGTCTCATTACTTTATGTTGAGCAATATAACATTCAGCAGATTTCCATAAAATGTATAACCCATAATCATTTTTCTGAGTATCCTACACAATTTTTACCTGTAAAATATTTCTTCGACGTCGCCGCACCCACTGCAGCATTAGCACTCGTAGAGCTGTCAACTGCAGCACTCTCATCACTCGTTTTGACAGAAACAGTTGCTGAAGGCATGGTTGAAATTGGGGTTGTAGCCACTGTGCTTGTTAACTCAGTAGTGCTAGCTGATGTTGTGGACTCATCTTGTGCGCAGACGAGGCACAATAGCAATACGAAAACACACGCGGCATGACTTAAATGCATTTTTGTACTTTTATTAAACACTATTTTTGATTTTCTTATATTTTATTTTTTAACTCACGACTGCTTGTGCAAACAAACCAACAAACAGTTCAAACTCTTTAGCTTTTAAGAAATGCAACACAAACACTCTTGGTGGACACGTTCACAACTGACCGGCTTCTGAATGCAATTGCATTGCTGCGGCTGGTTTTATGTCATATTCCAATAGAAATAGCATTGATTCGATTATAATTTGTTGCAATTTTACTTGCACCGAAACAAAACTAAACGGCTCACACTATACATACATATATGTATGTTGTATAGGTGTTTTGTGTGCGTGTGCATAAATATGTCACAGCGCAAACTTAAATATCTGCATTTATAAACACGATCTGCGGCTCAATTAATTGTAATATGTGGAGTAATCTAGCGTTCGGTTTTTGTTTGAGCTACAACAAATGTATTACATATATGTATATATAAATAAGTGTGCAAATACAATACATATATCTACAACTGTTTAATATAAAAAGTTGTTTATTTAATGTAATTAAATAGTTTTATTCATTAACAATTTAATATTTCCATTACTTTAAATTGCTTGTAAACAAATCATTATTCTAAATAATTTTTTATGGTTAATAAATTATAGTTTATACCTTTCTTATGACGTATAGAATATTATGATTATCATATATATACACTTTTTTTAACTAAAAATTAAAAATTTACTATTCTGTACGAATACAGAAAATTCGTGTTCCAATGACTCAAAAGTAGCGGCACTCTTTAATCCACAAATACTATCTGCAAGACTGTGATAGCTTCAAGCAATAAAAAATCTTTCTTTGCACAGTGTTAAATTTATTAACAATATATATATGTATATTTTACTTTGTTACAATATATATTTACATTATTTATGTATAATTTTAAGACGTATCAAAGAACAAATCAAATGGTATAGCATTAAAATATGAGTTCGATATGTTCAATGCAATGGGTACCCAAGTATCACGCGTTTCTTTCAATATAACTTTGTGCAATGAGCGCCAGTGATCATTTATAACGTCCAGAATGATTTTATCTAAAAATTAAAAAAGAAATAGTTTTCAGTTTTTTTTTATTCAATAGAGATAACTGATTAAAACATATGAGAGATCTTTTTTTTTGAAAATCTTTAAAAGATAAAATTGTCGATAGTTCAAAAACATATGGTTATCGATAAATTTTATCGATATGTATAGCAACAGATAAATATCAGAGAACTAATTGAAAAATCAATTAAAAGGAAATTAAATTAAAAAATATATATATTATAAGCAAAATTAAATAAAATACATCTATCAAGTTTAAAAAGAAATAAAACAAGTAAGGAAGGGCTAAGTTCAGGTGTAACCGAACATTTTATACTCTCGCAATTTATTTATTTAACTTTATTTATATTATATAATACACAATTTGACCCACATATTCGTCATATATATTGTATAAAGTCCATTGAAAGTTGGAAACCATAATATTAGGTTAGAAGCACCGAGGTCCTTAAAACCCTATGGTCCGATTTCGGCAATTTTTAGAATGGGGCTTCCACACTATTAACATAGTATTTGTGCAAAGTTCTGCATCGATATCTTCACTAGTACTTACTTTATATATTGTAATGTAAACGATTCAGATTGTCTTCAACGTTCTGGTATATAGGAAGTAGGCGTGGTTGTGAAGCGAGTTGGCCAATTTTCACAACATATCATTGGGATGTAAGGAAACTATTACAAACCAAGTTTCATTAAAATCGGTCGAGTAGTTACTGAGATATGGTTTTTGACCCATAAGTGGGCGACGCCACGCCCATTTTCCATTTTGTAAAAAGATCTGAGTGCAGCTTCCATCTGCCATTCCTTATGTGAAATTTAGTGTTTCTGACGTTTTTCGCTAGTGAGTTAACCCACTTTTAGTAATTTTCAACCTAACTTTTGTATGGGAGGTGGGCGTGGTTATGATCCGATTTCTTTCATTTTTGGACTGTGTTAGGAAGTGGCTAAAAAAAACGACTGCAGAAAGTTTGGTTTATATAGCTCTATTGGTTTGCGAGATATGTACAAAAAACTTAGTAGGGGGCGGGGCCACGCCCACTTCCCCAAAAAAATTACATCCAAATATGCCCCTTCATAGTGCGGTCCTTCATACCAAATTTTATTTCCATAGCTTTATTTATGGCTTAGTTATGGCACTTTATGTGTTTTCGGTTTTCGCCATTTTGTGGGCGTGGCAGTGGTCCGATTTTGCCCATTTTCGAAAGCAACCTTCCTATGGTGCCAAGAAATAAGTATGCCAAGTTTCATCAAGATATCTTCATTTTTACTCAAGTTACAGCTTGCACAGACGGACGGACGGACGGACGGACGGACGGACGGACGGACGGACGGACGGACAGACAGACATTCGGATTTGAACTCCACTCTTCACCCTGATCACTTTGGTATATATAACCCTATATCTAACTCGTTTAGTTTTGGGTGTTACAAACAACCGTTATGTGAACAAAACTATAATACTCTCTTTAGCAACATTTGTTGCGAGAGTATAAAAATTAAAAAAAAAATATATAAAATTTTATATTTATCGATAACATTTATAAAAATATCAATAAAAAATATTAAAGAAAATACATCTATCAAGTTGAAAAAGTAATACAAAAAATTAAAAAAGTCTACAACTTTGCTTCCGCCGTTTTTTTTGTAAATTTAAGTTTGTTTTTGTATAGAAACGGTTACAAATGTCGATGAACCTCAGCCACACTTTTCTTGGAATTAAAAAAGAAAAGCAAAATTTCCCGCAAAGGTCGAGAATTCGGTTGAAAAAGTGACATTTTCAGTTGAGAATAAGTTTGGAATACAAACAGATCTCTACAAATATTTTGTTGGGTTAATGTTGACACAAATGTCCAAGATCGATATAAAACGATTTAATCGACCAGTGCTTGACCCTAGAGACATTCCCGCAAATGTCGAAAATTGGGTTGAAAAAGTGACATTTTCAGTTGAGAATAAGTTTGGAATGCAAACAGATCTCTACAAATATTTTGTTGGGTTAATGTTGACACAAATGTCCAAGAAATTGATTTAATCGATTGGTCCAAAAAATTGATTTAATCGACCAGTACTTGATCCTAGAGACATCTATTGGAAAACGGCGGAAGCAAAGTTGTAGACCTAATATAATCAAAATTAACTTAACGGTGACAAATTTAAAAAAAATAGTTAAATTTATCGATAACACTTATAAAAAAATTAAATGAAATACATCTATCAAATTGAAAAAGAAATAAAAAAAATAATAATTTAAAAAAATAGAAAATTGTATATTTATCGATAAACTTTATAAAAATATCAATTACATAACGATACAGTAAAAAAAAATAGTAAGAATACTCAATATTCAAAGTTGCTGTTGAAAAAATCATATTAATCGATAAAATTTATGATATTATCTGGTATTATTGATACAATAAATAAAAAAATGATTAAGGTAAAAAAATTTAGTTGGATTTATTTATCGATAAAAATATTAAAAAAATAGAAAATTGTGTATTTATCCATTAAATTTATAAAAATATCAGATACATATACAATAAAAAAGAAAATTAATTAATAATACGCAATGTTAAAAGTTATTGCTAAAAAATTTAAAAAGAAAACAAACCTTTTTATATTTATCGATAACAATATTAAAGATATAAAAATATTCAAATAGTTATCGATAAAGTGGAAAAACAAATGTGTACACATTCATCGATAAAATGTATTTATCAGATACGTATCAATACAATAAGTTAGAAATTTTAGTTAGAATTGTTTTATATATTGATAAAAATATTATATAAAAAATATCGAATTATTTATCGATAAAATTTAAAAAGAAATTATTTGTTTCTAAACTAAATGATGTAAATGAGTTTAGTTCAATAAATGTATCAAACACAAAAAAAACTCTCTTTTAAAGCTAATTAAAAAGACAGTGATTTTTATATGATTTATCGATTAATATAGCTCTCGTTCTCAACGAAAAACTACATTTAGTTATTTTCTTTCTTTTCTTAAATTATCATTATTTTTCAATTTTTTTATTATTTATTATAGAAAGTATATTAATAATAAAAATTAATTGAGAGTTAACTTCACACTTACTTAATTTTTCATTCGGTACAGTGTTGTCGGCTTCGAATGTCACATCTCCAATATCCCCCTCAACATCGATTTCTGTCATTGTTAAATATTTGTGACCATCACGCTCTGAGAGGTCGCCTTCTAACTGGATGTTCAGGACCAGATCAGCTAATAATAAACACAATGTAAAGCATGTTATATTACCTTTAAAAAATCTCTTTCACTTACTTATATTGCCACTGAAGTTGCCGTGTGGTTTCAGATCCATACCTTCAGTCGCCAGCTCCCCTTGGAAAGTACCTTCTTTTTGAATGTTTGGCGATGTCGTAAGCAATTGCAACTTCACGTGAGCACCATCTATTACCATATTCACATTTTGCACAATGCTCTCACTTATGCCATGTGTAATCAGATGATGTATATCCAAATGTCCTTCTCCGACATCGTTAACAACTTCAATACTATATAGGTCTATGACCAAAGGATCTGCTTGTGGTATGCTCAATTCAGGAATACCTTGCTTTAGTCGTGGCCTCAATTCGTTTAGTGCATTTTTCAAGCATTCATTGATATCAGCTTTACGGCCTACGCAGGTAGGCATGCCAGGAGCTAAGAATTTGCATAAAAATAATAATAATAAATACTAAGTAGCTGGCAGTTACGTAACTTAAATGGGACATTACTACTTTTTAAAGCTAACAACTTCTAAGTGCAATTGTCGATTTTAATTGCCGCGGTCAATGCGGTTAGTGACACAGGTCCTTGGCACACATGCACAAACCTACTCGTACGTGTTTGTTTCGCTCTCATATCTGTAAAGCTGCATCGCCACCATAATAGCCTTAGCATTGCTCTAAGCATGTTTCAAGCGTTAGTTATGACACTATGTATGCTTCGTAGCTAGTCATTAAGAATCTAACGAATCTAAGCTCACTCATAAAAATTCCGAAATTCTCAATTAATTGTTGTTTTGTTTTGATTTTTTTCTGCTTTTGCTTTCGTTAACACCGTTTTAATTAGGTTGAGACACAATTAGTGAAGTTCAGTAAGTTTTAGTATTGACTTACATATAGTTTGTATGTTAAACTTGGATCAATAAAAATTTTAATTTCACGTTGAGTTTCGTTTTTATCACATTGAAATTATCTTTACTCCTATTTGGAGCACCAACTGACCTCACTTTTTACGAATTGCGCTGAACAAGTTATATAATATTTACAACGAACATCTTCTATGTAATTTTTTTTCTCAAATGTTAATTTGCCTTATTGATGCTTTAGAAGAGATATAACTTTACGTTTATATGGTATAAAAATCTATCTTCTCAGTGAAAAACCTAACCTTCATAGTGGTAATGAAACTGATGTTATATATTTTTTTTTAATTTATTAGTAATTTTTTTTTACCATATTGCCAAATATAGCATATATATTATTCATATTCAGTTGATATAAGCTCTTATCAAAATTTTTAAAATTTCTTTAAAACTAAACTTAAGCAAAATATCAAAGTCGTTAAAGTCAAGCTTCTTTATGAAATGTTAATATTACATTTACACTATTCTAATTTGTAATAATGTTCATATGATCTGAATATCACATGATATATATCGCATGATATATAAATATTTGTCATTATTTTTCTCTCTCATGCGATATTTTCACACCACCAGCTTGCATTTGCTATTTTAACACGTATTTAATATCAGTATAAATTATTTGTAAGTACCGGAAATAATTCAATTGGACCATTAAAAATTACTTGTTATTTATTGAAACCGTTTGATTTGATAGTGTTTTAGTTTCAGTTATATTATACGTGTAATGTTATATAAGCGTGAGATCTGTTTTTTACGAAAACGTGTAACGAATTTGTTGATAATAAAAATGTATGAAAAAAATTAACTCATCACTCAACTTGTTTATTGAATTTAAAACTCAAATACTGTTCTTACATATAAAAATTATTTTAACAAGTAAGGAAGGGCTAATTTCGGATGTAACCGAACATTTTATACTCTCGCAATTTATTGAAGAAATTTTATTAAGATAACACACAAATTTACCCATAAATTCGGCATACAGTTTACTAGAATAACGAGAATCGTCATTTATATTATATGAGGGCTGTGGTAATTCCTGAACCGATTTCATTCATTTTCAGCAGCAATGTGCACTATATCCAAGACTATACGCTCACTTAATTTTGCTAAGATATCTCACATATTAACCTATACATATATGAAGAATAAAGCCCACCGTATTTTTGAAAAACTTATAATTAGGTATATGGGAGCTAGGAGATTTTATGACCTGATTTCAATTTATAACTTTATTTATGGCTTAGTTATGACGCTTTATAGGTTTTTGGTTTTCGCCATTTTGTGGGCGTGGCAATGGTCCGATTTCAACTCGTCTCGTCATCCTGATAATTTTGATATATATTACCGTATATCTAACTCGTTTAGTTTAGGGTGTTACAAACAACCGTTATGTGAACAAAACTATAATACTCTCTTAGCAACTTTTGCTGCGAGAGTATAAAAATACGCGGGTAAGGCAACTAATATTATAAATACAGTCGGAATAAATTGTGTAGTCTCCTGCTTTAAACTTATGTATTAAGAAATGAGTTTAAAAAAAATCAACCACCCTAATAGTTGCAACTACTCGACACGGTTCATTGCTCTGCCTACAACAAACACCTGCTCTACTGTTTAATAGCTATAGCAAAAACATATAAAGAACATAAAAAATGTATTTTTATTCAATTATTTCATGGGCTCCGCTTTGCTAACCCATTTATTGCAACACGATTTGACGAATATTTGTTGTTTTCTATTGTTTTGCGTTATTATAATTGTATACAAATATTTTTTTGTAATTATAATATTCAAAAGAACTGTAGTTCATAGTAACGGGTGATTTTTTTGAGGTTAGGATTTTCATGCATTAGTATTTGACAGATCACGTGGGAATTCAGACATGGTGTCAAAGAGAAAGATGCTCAGTATGCTTTGACATTTCATCATGAATAGACTTACTAACGAGCAACGCTTGCAAATCATTGAATTTTATTACCAAAATCAGTGTTCGCTTTCCGCTTTTTTATCGACAAATTTTGTTCAGCGATGAGGCTCATTTCTGGTTGAATGGCTACGTAAATAAGCAAAATTGCCGCATTTGGGGTGAAGAGCAACCAGAAGCCGTTCAAGAACTGCCCATGCATCCCGAAAAATGCACTGTTTGGTGTGGTTTGTACGCTGGTGGAATCATTGGACCGTATTTTTTCAAAGATGCTGTTGGACGCAACGTTACGGTGAATGGCGATCGCTATCGTTCGATGCTAACAAACTTTTTGTTGCCAAAAATGGAAGAACTGAACTTGGTTGACATGTGGTTTCAACAAGATGGCGCTACATGCCACACAGCTCGCGATTCTATGGCCATTTTGAGGGAAAACTTCGGAGAACAATTCATCTCAAGAAATGGACCCGTAAGTTGGCCACCAAGATCATGCGATTTAACGCCTTTAGACTATTTTTTGTGGGGCTACGTCAAGTCTAAAGTCTACAGAAATAAGCCAGCAACTATTCCAGCTTTGGAAGACAACATTTCCGAAGAAATTCGGGCTATTCCGGCCGAAATGCTCGAAAAAGTTGCCCAAAATTGGACTTTCCGAATGGACCACCTAAGACGCAGCCGCGGTCAACATTTAAATGAAATTATCTTCAAAAAGTAAATGTCATGAACCAATCTAACGTTTCAAATAAAGAACCGATGAGATTTTGCAAATTTTATGCGTTTTTTTTTTTTAAAGTTATCAAGCTCTTAAAAAATCACCCTTTATAATAGAAAATTAAAAAAAAATATATATTTAAAGGTTTTTATTGCCAATTTTTAGTTTTAGGCATGCTAAGAAAGTGTCTCAAGAAAATTTAAAAATATATTCTAAAATATATTTCTAAGTTCAGCACACTTACGTAATTCAGTAATTGGTGTGATCTCTGGCAGTTCTGGCAGATCTACTTCCAGCAAAGTTGCAGCGCACCAATCACTTAAGCATGCCAGAAAAATGAATACGTATGACTTGCACAACATTTTCCGAAAATTTATCAAAATTAAATATATCCTATTTAATGCTTAATTATGCGAACTGTAGAATGCCCGATAGATCCTGATAATTAACAAAAATGTACTTTTGCAATTGTATAAAATAGCCACGAAATATGCACGACAACACTTCGAAACGTTTTAAAAGTATCTAGAATAGAACTTGGCAGATATAGTATTATTTATAACAAACACAACGAATGGTATTGGAACATACTCCTATAATTGTAATATATAAGATTTTTTTTTAAATCAAATCGATTTTCCATGGTCGGGACATTTTAATTTATAATTTGTTGTGCAACATTTGTTGCAAAACAATTCCTTCACGCTTATTCAAAAAGCTTACGGTACTATAAAAATTAATTTTATTTATGAAGATTTTGTATGTATATAGAAAGTAAAAATTGAGGCTGGTTTATGTGCAAATATAATATGTCAAATGAAAGTCAACTAATTGAGATTTTAGAGAGTCAAATTACACTGTATATACATTTCTAAACAAGTAGGGAAGGGCTAAGTTCGGGTGTAACCGAACATTTTATACTCTCGCAATTTATTTATTAAACTTTATTTATATTACATAATACACAATTTGACCCACATATTCGTCATATATATTGTATAGAGTCCATTGAAAGTTAGAAACCATAATATTAGGTTAGAAGCACCGAGGTCCTCGTGTTCGATATATGGGGCCTTAAAAACCTATGGTCCGATTTCGGTGAGTTTTAGAATGGGGCTGCCACACTATAAACGTAGTATTTGTGCAAAGTTCTGCATCGATATATTTACTAGTGCTTACTTTATATATTGTAAAGTTAACGATTCAGATCGTCTTCAAAGTTCTGGTATATAGGAAGTAGGCGTGGTTGTGAAGCGATTTGCCCTATTTTCACAACATATCATTGGGATGTAAGGAAACTATTACAAACCAAGTTTCATTGAAATCGGTCGATAAGTTCCTGAGATATGGTTTTTGACCCATAAGTGGGCGACGCCACGCCCATTTTCCATTTTGTAAAAAAATCTGCGTGTAGCTTCTATCTGCCATTTCCTATGTGAAATTTAGTGTTTCTGACGTTTTTCGTTAGTGAGCTAACCCACTTTTAGTAATTTTCAGCCTAACCTTTGTATGGGAGGTGGGCGTGGTTATTATCCGATTTCTGTCATTTTTGGACTGTATAAGGAAATGGCTAAAAAAAACGACTGCCGAAAGTTTGGTTTATATAGCTCTATTGGTTTGCGAGATATATACAAAAAACCTATTTGGGGGCGGGGCCACGCCCACTTCCCAAATATGCCTCTTCGTAGTGCGATCCTTCATACGAAATTTTATTTTCATAGCTTTATTTATGGCTTAGTTATGGCACTTTATGTGTTTTCGGTTTTCGCCATTTTGTGGGCGTGGCAGTGTTCCGATTTTCGAACTTAACCTTCTTATGGTGCCAAGGAACACGTGTTCCAAGTTTCATTAAGATATCTCAATTTTTACTCAAGTTACAGCTTGCACGGACGGACGGACAGACAGACAGATTTGACTACTCTTTTGTCTGGAGCCTATTTTGAAGTTGATACTATCGATTTTCCAAAGATATGTAGGTTTGAGCTCATTACAAATAACTGAAAAATGAGCTGAGTCGGTATACAAGATGTGTTCAAAAACTAACGGGAATTTTAAAATTTCGCGTGTTTTTATACCCTGAACAGGGTGTATTAAGTTTGTCACGAAGTTTGTAACACCCAGAAGGAAGCGTCGGAGGCCCTATAAAGTATATATATAAATGAACAGTATGTTGAACTGAGTCGATTTAGCCATGTCCGTCTGTCTGTCTGTCTGTACATATACGAACTAGTCCTTCAGTTTTTAAGATATCGTTTTGAAATTTTGCAGATGTTATTTTCTCTTCAAGAAGCTGCTCATTTGTCGGAACTCCAATATCGGACTACTATATCATATAGCTGCCATACAAACTGAACGATCGGAATCAAGGGCGAAATTTGGTGTGAGTTATTGCACATAGAAATAATTTAATCTCCGAACAAATTGTTCAGATCGGTTCACTATAGCATATAGCTGCCATACAAACCGAACTATCGGAATCAATGGCTTGTATGGAAAATTTTCGCATTTGATGTGGTATCTGCACGAAATTTGACATGGATTACTGCTTAAGGTAATAGTATAATATCCGAAGAAATTGTTCAGATCAGTTAACTATATAAACTTAATGTTTCTAGCAAACAACCCGGCTAAAAAGAATTAGTAAAATGTTTTCTTTTTATACTCTCGCAACAAAAGTTGCTAAGAGAGTATTATAGTTTTGTCCACATAACGATTGTTTGTAAGTCCTAAAACTAAAAGAGTTAGATATAGGGTTATATATACCAAAGTGATCAGGATGACGAGTAAAGTTCAAATCCGGATGTCTGTCTGTCTGTCCGTCCGTCCGTCTGTCCGTCTATCCGTCCGTGTAAGCTGTAATTTGAGTAAAAATTGAGATATCTTAATGAAACTTAGAACACGTGTTCCTTGGCACCATAAGAAGGTTAAGTTCGAAGATGGGCGGAATCGGACTACTGCTACGCCCACAAAATGGCGATAACCAAAAACACATAAAGAGCTACAACTAAGCCACAAATAATGTTATGAAAAATATGTTAAAATTTGGAACATAAGATCGCATTAGGGAGGGGCACATTTGAATGTAATTTTTTTGGAAAAGTGGGCGTGACCCCGCCTCCAAATAGGTATATATCTTGCAAACCAATAAAGCTATAAAAACCAAACTTACTGCAGTCGTTTCTTTTAGTCGTTTCCTTATACAATCCAAAAATGAAAGAAATCGGATAATAACCATGCCCACCTCCAATACAAAGGTTAGGTTCAAAATGACTAAAAGTGCGTTAACTCACTAACGAGAAACGTCAGAAACACCAAATTTTACATAAGAAATGGCAGAAGGAAGTTGCACTGAGATTTTTTTACAAAATGGAAAATGGGCGTGGCAGATTTCAATGAAATTCGGTATATAATATTTTCTTGACACCCGATGACACTGATGGAATATGGGCGAAATCGGTTCACAACTACGCCTACTTCCCATATAACTCAATTTTGAATCCTTCTGATTCGTTCACTTTATAATGTATACATAAGGAACCGATAAAGATAGCGAAATAAAACCTTACACAAATACTGTATTTGAGCTGTGACATCACTTATGGAAAAATTGTCAAAATCGAACCATGACTTTTCAAGGCCCCTGATATCAAACATGAAGAACTCAGTGTCTAAGGGTAATTTTTCATCGAAAATATATGGAAATCTCTAAATAAATTGCGAGAGTATAAAATGTTCAGTTGCACCCGAACTTAGCCTTTCCTTACTTGTTTTATTATGCCGATATGTAAATGTACCTGAAGTACGATACAATTTTCTGCTATATTCATTGCTTTCTTTGTTTGTTTGTAAGGTTAGTCGTGTTTTTATGAGCTTAGTGAGTTTTCCCCAACCTCCATAAAGAGGACCCTTACGACAAACATACGAGAAATCGCTGAAAGAGACACAGACTATCCCAAAAATCGAGTTCGGAGAAGCGCTGGCATAAGTACATTATATCGAATGGGTACTATTTTGATAGTGACAACCGAATTATTATTTTTTTATTTTTCAAAAAACGAAAATTCTCGGTATTTTTTGAACACACCTCGTATAGGTTTGAGATCTACACAAATAACTGAAAGACGAACTGAGTCGATATAGGTACTTCTTTGCAAGCACTTTCTCAATTTTCGTTATAACTTTGAAATACTACTTCTAAAAACTTTGGAGAGTAGCGAATCGAATAAGTGACATTGACTGGCATAATAAAATAGAGATAGAAATAACTCCTGCAACTGAGTAGCAATGAACCTGAAATCATTTCATTTTCTTAAACTCCGTGAATAGAAAGCGCTTGGTGACCACACAAACTAAAATTTAATATTTACAGATCTAGAGCAGATAGCTAAAGCGATTTCATATACAGCTATATTTTTATTTTAAATTTAATAAATATTTTGAATTAACAAAGTACTCGTATAATAGCTTATTATAGAATTATTTTAGCTTTAGATATAAGTTAAATATTCTTATTACAATCAGGCTTAGCTTATTTTAAAAATATATAGAAAATAGAAATTTAAATAAATTACTTATATAAGTACTCAAATACTGTAAAAATAGTAAAAATACATAAGCTTATCCAAATCTTGAGTTTTTTAAACACAAACTTACCTTGAAGAGGTAATACAAGTAGATTTAGGTATAAATAAATATCTATAGATATTAATAAATATTATCTAATTAAGTATACCTTTTTATGGCTACTATATGACTGTACTAATAAAAATATTTACGCATTTATTGAGCTGTTATTGCCTAATAATGAAGCGATTGTAAAGGCGCTGGATCTAGTACTGTGTGAAGGTAGCGCATTAGCTTGTGGCAGTCTAGGTGCAGCACCAGCCGCAATTCCTAGAACTGACGCATCATTTTCATCGCCAATATTCACTACATCGATCTCGGACTCCTCATCATCGGAACTCTGTATGCCTGCTATTAACAGCTCCAATTGCTCCAGATACGCAGTGGCGCGCAACATATCTTCCGTCATTGCCAGCTCTTGTGCTTCGAACTCCTTACATTCTTCTTCGAGCGCGATCTGTTCCAGCTTCTTGACACGACGACTCATACGGCAAGCGATCGTATTTTTATTGCGACGCTCCTGATCTTTCGGCGAACGTTCCTTCTTCGGAAACGTACGCACCATATTTGTGTGATAGGTGCAAATGCTGCGCAGCTTATCTTCGCCGATGCGCGACAATACAACACTGGTGTCCAATTGTTGGCCGCTATTGCTGGCGACAGGACCAACGGTTGTTGGCAATTCCAAAGTGCCGACTACTGTGGGCTTCAGCACCGTTTTAATGCTATTGGCGATCACCGGGGTGGCACCTTTGTTGGACAACAAATTTGTTCTGTTGTTCTTATTCTTGTTTGCGGAAGTGTTGCCGTTGCTGACGGCGTTTGTGTTAGTGGAGACGTTGATAGCGCTGCTACCGGCGACGTTAGCGTGGATGCTGATGGTACCGATATCTTTGAAAGTGCTGTTGTTGTTGGCGTTGTGTCGTTTTGTTGGTGTTGTGTAATTTTGTTTAGCCGCAATTCCGCCGGCTTGTTGTACATCTGTAACCTTCTGTTTCTTCTTAGGTGGTTGTGCGAGTGCCGATAGCTTCAACTGGCGCTTGAGTTGTTCGCGTGGTTGCGACTCATCGGCTGCTGTTTGCTTCTTTGGTGTCAATGCGATGCCGCTATCCTCACCGCCATACTGACCACCGGATAGTAGACGACGTCTTTTGCTGCTTGGCGTGCTGGATGCATTGAAGCGCGACACAAATCCTACGTAGTCGGAGGAGCAATTGGAGTCGGTTGAGAAAGGCGTTGAGACGCGCTCAACACCATAAAAGTAGGGATTGAGTAATAAAGCGTTCGCTGCTGAGCTGCGTGCGCCATTCAATTGCTCCAAATCTTGTAGTACATCTTCTTCACGTGGACGCTTGCCTTGGTCGAACTTCTTGTGGCGATATAGACAGTTTTCAGATGCTTCACACATAGATAGATCCATTTTGTTTGAGTTTTCTTTTCTTTTTTGTGCACGAATTTCTTCGAACAAATTTAACACTTTTAACTTTTTAATAATTTTTGGTAATTTATTCTGCGAAATAATTTAGAATTTTTATTTTTAGTTTTTCTGCTGCGCTCTCACTATGTTGTCACAATGCCTTGATTCCAAGTAATGATTTAGTTTGCCCTCGGCAACACCAATTTATATGCCACAAAATGTTGCGATATCAGTACGCTCGCAGGCAGTAACACATTCTTGGCTGATAACGCACGCAGTGGACAAACAAAAGATTTGTTTACGTTTTCGTTTTTATTTTTCTGTATTTCGTCTTACAAATATAATATGTTTTTGCAAAACAACATTCAATCCATTGACTATTTTTGGCACAAACATGTTTACGTTTTCGTATGCACCTTTAGGCTGTGTAATCGGCTGCGCGCAGCGTTAACGCCTTGCAACGCACACTTGTTGAGCCGTTGCTGCTGCTGATCCTCGCTCACATGCTAATGTTATTTATGTTGTTTTCGTTTTCGTTATTGTTGTTGTTTTGTTTTGCAGTTTGTTTACAACTATCCTGACTTTCTTCTTCTGGTACAAGCGGCCCATATTTTAATATTTCACTGCTGACAGGTAGTCAGATTGAAGTTAATTTAAATAAAATGATATAATTCATAATATTATTTAATATTTAAGAGTATAATTATAATTTGGACTAAATAAATAATTGCACATTTTTACTCACTTCTGTACATATACATATGTGTGATGCAAATATTTCCAATATTTCTTTAAGAAGAAAAGCTTCAAACCCCCATATTAACTACGCTTTACTATTGCGTACTTGGAAATATTGCTTATAAATATTAAGCAATAGTCAAGAGTTAGTCAAAGACTTGTACGACTTTCTAAATGTTTCTTATCACCCAACAAACCGCCAAATATGTATAAATATTAAATTCATTTTTTCAACGCCTCATTTTGACGTGATGAAACAAAGCCAACTGATATCATTAGCTTAGCAATATTAGTCTCATATTTATAATAGGTGACGATGTTCAATAAACATGCACTCAAGATATAATCAATGATCATAATAGCTTAATTAATATGCGTAAAAGAGATAGCAATAGTATAAATCGAAGGATAACAAAGTAAAGTAAATTGTACGATAAATTAACCCTTTGTTGTTTTAATCGTTTAAGTAAATTGCATTGATAATTTAGTATGGGTGTCGTATATATATAAAACTTACTAAAACTAAACATGAACTATTTGCTAAAGTTAAGAAATATTTATACTCTAAAGAACACGCTAAACTCAAAAAAGGCGAATATATTGATAGCATGTATGTATCTACAATGATTTTCAATTTCAAGTGCATTTGGTGGCCTATTCATAATTTAGTGTGGGTGTCGAATATATAAAAATTACTCGTCATGAACAATTTGCTAAAGTTAAGAAATATTTAAACTTTAAGGAAGACTCAAAAGAAAGCAAATATATTGATAACATAGGTTTTGGGTGTCGCTAAAAGTAAAACTGATTACAAGTGCATTCGGTACGCTGATAAAATCGTGATACACTTATTTTGTTATTGCTATGTGTGTAGTTTTCAAAATTTCGCAAGTGTAAATAAACTAAAAAGTGTTTAAATAAGTGAATAATTAATTCAAAACAGTTTAAATAAAACTATATGTTATTTTACATGTTAGCAGCTTCACATTTTAGAAGTTCTGCGTTGGATATCTTCAGTGCGTTCTCGTGTAATACTCCAACAGTAATGTGCAATCATAAGCTCATCCCAACGACCTGGTCGGATTGTCCAAATAGTGTACTTCTATGCTTATGATTTTAGAGGTTTGGAACTAACTATCCAAGGCCAGTCTTTCTTGATCCAGTGGTCTTGCTTTGCTCTGCTGTACCATTTATTTATTTAGCATGGAAATTTAGTGTACCCATGTTGTCCAGTTTTAAATCGCCATTTGGTACTCCGAATACTTTAATAATAATTATTTTTAAAAGCAAATACAGTGGAACTTCCATAACTCGAACTTCTATAACTCGAAGATCTCCATAATTCGAACTTTTGAACGGGCAATAGCGTTTAGAAATCAAATTTCATACAAATTTCCTTTCATAAATCAAACTTTTGGACAAGGACAAAATAAACAAGTAAGGAAAGGCTAAGTTCGGGTGCATTCGAACATTTTATACTCTCGCAATTTATTGAAGAAATTTGATTAAGATAACACACAATAATATAAAATCGTCATATATAGTATATGAGGGCTGAGGTAATTCCTGAACCGATTTCATTCATTTTCACCACTAAGGTACACTATATCCAAGACTATGCGCACACTTTATTTTGCTAAGATATCTCACATATTAACCAATACATATGTATATGCGGAATAAAGCACACCGTATTTTTGAAAAATCTAAAATTAGGTATATGGGAGCTAGAAGATGTTATGACCCGATTTTAATAATTTTTGGTACAGAGACACACTATTAGAAGAAAATAATTTCCTCTGAATCACATTAAATTAGCTGTGAAATTTACCCATATTTTCGGTTAAAATGTACCCTTAAGCCCTGAGTTTAACATGTTCGATATCTGGGGCCTTGAAATGTTATAGTCCGTTTACGACCATTTTTTTCACAAGTGAGGCCAGGGATGAAATGCACTATTTGTGTAAAGTTTTATTCCGCTATCTTCATTGGTTCCTTATGTATACATTATAAAGTGAAGGAATCAGATGGAATCCAAAATTGAGTTATAAGAAAAGTAGGTTCAGGTTGTGAACCGATTTCGCCTATTTTTCATCCGTGTTATCAGGGTGTCAAGATAATATTATATACCGAATTTCATTGAAACCAGTAGAGTAGTTCTTGAGATATGGATTCTGGCCCATAAGTGGGCGATACCACGCCCATTTTCCATTTTGTAAAAAAATCTGAGTGCAGCTTCTTTTTGCTATTTGCTATTGTAAAATTTAGTGTTTCTGACGTTTTTCGTTAATGAGTTAACCCACTTTTAGTAATTTTCAACCTAACTTTTGTATGGGAGTTGGGCGTGGTTATGATCCGATTTCTTTCATTTTTGGACTGCATTAGGAAGTGGCTAAAAAAAACGACTGCAGAAAGTTTGGTTTATATAGCTCTATTGGTTTGGGAGATATGTACAGAAAAACTTAGTAGAGGGCGGGGCCACGCCCATTTCCCCAAAAAAAAATACATCCAAATATGCCCGTTCATAGTGCGATCCTTCATACCAAATTTGATAGCTTTATTTATGGCTTAGTTATGGCACTTTAAGTGTTTTCGGTTTTCGCCACTTTGTGGGCATGGCAGTGGTCCGATTTTGCTCATTTTCGAAAGCAACCTTCCTATGGTGCCAAGAAATATGTGTGCCAAGTTTCATCAATATATCTTATTTTTTACTCAAGTTACAGCTTGCACAGACGGACGGACAGACATCCGGATTTGAACTCCACTCTTCAGCCCGATCACTTTGGTATATATATCCCTATATCTAACTCGTTTAGTTTTGGGTGTTACAAACAACCGTTATGTGAACAAAACTATAATACTCTCTTTATCAACTTTGTTGCGAGAGTATAAAAATATGAATTCCGAACAATATTTCATTCAACCTAGTCAGATTTCAATGAGGAAGTTCATAATAGACAAGTCTCAAATATTACAAAGTTATTAATTACAGTTGAAGTATGCTTTTGGACTAGTCCATTTTCAATGAGAAAATACTGATTGCAAAATAATATATTACATGACCAAACAAAGGACTTATAATAAATACACGTAAGGTTTAGATGAAAACCCTATGCAATTTACCACAATTTATACAACCGATGAATAGCATACCGAACATCCTTTTCTTTGCAGAACAATTTTAGAACCAATGTAACATTTCAACGTTGTTGCAGGCAACTTTCAGAAATCTTTCAAATATTTAACGACAAAAAAGCAAACTATAAAATTAACCCGATTACTTGGCAATCCTTTCTTATTTCACAATTTATAGGAAAGAGTTCGATATATTAATATACTAATATCACTAATAAAAGTTTTTGGTTGATATTTTTGTATGTAATTAAATATTTTTAAGCCACATTTGTAGAAATGGAAGTCATTTACCGTTATAAAATGTTTTTCATTTCATTCCACAAATTTTTCGTTCAGTTTTCTGATACACGATATGTATCCAGGGGTACTCAAACAGCATGGCACATCTGTTGTAATACTTTGTGATCCTTTTCTGTTCTTCTACCTGGTTTGGCATTCAAGTAAAAGACGTCGCGATAATTGTGTCAGCTCAGTGAAAGGTACTCCGCAGGTTGCATCAAAACAGGTACCTATTGGTTGGACAATTGTTGTCGAATCAAAGGCTCGCTCCCCTTTTGAGCGGATTTAAAGCTTTACCTAAATTGATGAACCGAAGGGCGAGACGATTCAAATTCTTAAGCGCCATTTTCGAATTGTTAGACATTATTGCTTCAGCGCAAACTGTACTATCAACACCTTCAGCAACTTGACACAAATAACATTATTTCCCAAATTCTTAACATTACCACTTACATGCTTCCAAAACCAATGATGGCGATTATTTCAGCACAGTAGGCGGCTATTTGTTTCCACACGCATTTGTTTTTGGCGCGATCAATTTTGCCATAAACAGCTACTGCAAGCATTCATTCAAATTGTTTTTACTTTATTTGCACAGCAAATGGCAAGTGTGGCATGCCACACTAAGGGCACACTTGCATAGTCATACATGCTCTCACTTGCACAGCAATATGAGCTCGGCTCAACCGACAATGTTATCACCTTGTTTACGCACATATTTAAAAGAATGAATATATCCTGCTGTGCGCGGCTTAGTTGCAGTTTCTACTTTTTAGTCTCACATTTCGTTCTATTTGCTTTTATGCTTATTTGTGTCCATTCAATCCCGCATAATTGTTCAATTAGTGATGGTCTTGCTGCACATGTAAGCGTGTGTGTGTGTGTGTGGGTGAATTAAATAGCGAAAGAATGCCTATAAGATTGTCTTTACAATTAATCTTTATTTACACCCAACCTACTGTGCTACTACTGATAACGACATTCGAGCTCATCTTATTTCGAAGTTTATTTGTTTTTTGAAGAATTGAAGGCCTTTTGGCGTCATACAATTCACTAAGTAACTAATTTCTATAATTTCCGCGAATTGTGTATTGACGAAAAATATTTTATTTAAAAGTGATTATACTTGTGGCTATGTATGTATATATACATTTTCGGCAGTTGATATCAGCGATGAGCAATCAAATTTAAATATATTTTTAAAACTCAGTGTTTACATACATGCTGTGCTGCAAAGAAAATGTGACATACGCAAAGTCAGTCATGTATTATTTTTGCCCATAACGAAGCGTGGTATTAACTGGCTTTCATTTTCAAACTTTAGAGAGTGGCGTATCGAAAACAGTAATAACTGGTCCAAAGACAGTCATCTGGTAGTTATACCACTTTATCGATCCAATCAATCAGTATTCAATATAGATCGCGATCCAAATATCACGATAAATTTTGAACATGTAGCAGGCCCCTATGTATTTAACTGAGCTTCCGTTTTCCCCCATTTTCACGATGTTGTTTGACAAGATATCAAGAACTCAGAGTTTAAGACTTTTCGTATGGCTAGTCTCTTTCATTAGTCATCTTCGATTAGATTCAAAAATTATTTACGATATTTATATGAATTTCTCTGAATTTAAGTAATATATTTCAGACTTTTAGACAAATAAATCTAAATCAA
Source organism: Zeugodacus tau (assembly GCA_031772095.1). Lineage (NCBI taxonomy): Eukaryota > Metazoa > Arthropoda > Insecta > Diptera > Tephritidae > Zeugodacus > Zeugodacus tau. The sequence continues at coordinate 5,213,234 of CM062651.1, forward strand.
ATCATCTCTAGAAAAGTATTTACTGTAATTTGGGAAAATATACATATAGTGGGTATTGCCAAGTACCGTGGAAACTTCCTTAGATCTCTTTGGGAAATCCTAAAAAGAAACAAGTAAGAGAGAACTAAATTCGGGTGAAACCGAACATTTTATATTCTTGAAATTTTTATACTCTCGCAACAAAAGTTGCTAAAGAGAGTATTATAGTTTTGTTCACATAACGGTTGTTTGTAAGTCATAAAACTAAACGAGTTAGATATAGGGTTATATATATCAAAATGATCAGGGTGGCGAGACGAGTCAAAATCCGAATGTCTGTCTGTCCGTCCGTGCAACGGATAACTTGAGTAAAAATTGAGATATCTTGATGAAACTTGGAACACACGTTCCTTGGGACCGTGAGAGGGTTGCTTTCGAAAATGGGCAAAATCGGACCACTACCACGCCCACAAAATGGCGAAAACCGAAAACACATAAAGAGTCATAACTAAGCCATAAATAAAGTTATAAAAGTAAAGTTTGGAATAGAGGATCGCACTAGGAAGGGGCATATTTGGATGTAATTTTTTTGAGGAAGTGGGCGTGGCCCCGCCCCCAAATCCGTTATTTGTATATAACTCGCAAACCAATAAAGCTATATAAACCAAACTTTCTGCAGTCAGTTCTCTTACGTACCCCACCACACACCATGAAAATAGTTGAAATCGGATAATAACCACGCCCACCTCCCATACAAAGGTTAGGTTGAAACTCACTAAAAGTGAGTTAACTCAGTAACGAAAAACGCCAGAAACACTAAATTTCACATAAGAAATGGCAGATAGAAGCTGCACTCAGATTTTTTTACAAAATGGAAAATGGGCGTGGCATCGCCAACTTCTGGGTCAAAAACCATATCTCAGGAACTACTCGACCGATTTCAATGAAACTTGGTTTGTAATAGTTTCCTTACATCCCAATGATATGTTGTGAAAATAGTCCAAATCGCTTCACAACCACGCCTACTTCCTATATATCAGAACTTTGAAGACTTTATGAAGATAACAGACAATTTGGCCCATATATTCGACATTAATTCATCTGGAATAACCAAAATCTCACATATTAACCTTTATATACGGTATATAGACGAACGGATGTCTGAAACCCCTAATACGAGGGCTGCTATATATATTTCTGGCCTAATCATGAAAATAGGAATATTTATCAACGAAAATGGTTTTATTGTTTTTCAAAATATTCTCCATCATATATGATTTATACACTTTTCCATGCGTTCAAACCAATTTTCGAAGCACTTTTTTTGAGCGATTGTCAAATTGTGCGAGATCCAACGAGAACAAACCTTTTTTACGGCCAGGTGTTCATGCTATATCGAATGTATGCTGGTGGGAGAAATGCATAGGCATGCCTCTATCTGAAGGTATGTTACATGACGGTCTTGCATTATCAGTTCACGTACGGATCGATGCCGTTTTCTGGCACAACGGCTGTGGACGACCTTCACAGAATTCGTCTTTGAGCGAGCGTCGGCCACGATTGAATTCGTTGTAGCAGCCCTCGTAGTATATACATATATGGTAGCTAGGGAAAAGTATGACTCGATGGCACACATTAATAATGAAATATATATAGCAGCCCTCGTAGTATATACATATATGGTAGCTAGGGAAAAGTATGACTCGATGGCACCCATTATTTCTTCTTCTTTTGATTTTCTTTAAAATAACTGAGAGATTTACTTGTATTTTCGGAAAAATAATAAATAAATAATTCTTAATGTTCGATACCTGGGGTTATAGTTTGATTTCGATGATTTTTAAACCGTTATGTGAACAAAACTATAATACTCTGTGCAACATATTGTGATATTATAAAAACTTTCAGACACATCAGATTTACATAAAGTACCTAGACCAGTAACCTGAAGCATCAAACAATGAGAGAGATTACTAAAAAAATCGGTAACCATCAATTATTAACATAAATATTTGTATTTTTGTAAATCAATCAGTTGTGCTTTCTATAAATTTCAATGTCATAGAAATAGCGAAATATCCCGTAGATGCGCGATTCAAATACCAAACTAATCTAGCAAACTGTTGAAAGTCCAAGCTTATCAGGCGCTTGCAAATAAACGCGTTAAATGTTCATCGATTCACCCACTATCGCTATTAGAATAAGTAAACTTTTCAAGTCTATTAGCTTTTCAATAGCTAAATAAATGATGTCGTTTCCGGCGATAAGCGCAATTGAAATCATCTTTAATATACAAACTCATATAGATTCAAGTGCTACTCGTTGATATGCTTACACATTGTACAATCTCTGTTTAACTATAGAGAAAAGATTTTTTCGCTATACTGATTATGCTAACTAAAAATAAAATCATAAAATTATATAAATCATGTCCGATAAATAATGCATGACTTTATCTTAGTTTCTAAAATATCCATAGAGCTGAAACAACACTCTTTGAGAACAAGTTTGCGAAGTTTTTCACCATTCAGAAGCTAGATGATTTCAAGTAATTTCAGTGTTTCCGTAGTTTAATTTCAAATGATCGTTCCAAATTGTCAGTTCAATCTAATCAAATCCTGGCTGTAAAACACATATTCATTGATCTACTACTGGCTGCTCCCTGAGCTCGTCAACGATCCAAAGGTCCCCAACCTGTTTTCCCCAGAGAATGTCCAACCTTGAAATCTGTAAGAGGTATATAAAATTAATGTTTTCAATAGATATCTTATCAACTCAACACATCAGCAATTCGCAAATTACGCAATAATTACATACCGACGAAGACACACCTTGTAGTATGTCTCATCAACCAAAAAGTGTAATTAATTTTTGGATCACTAATATCATATTTTTTGTTCGCTGATTTTTAGCCAACAAGTCATGTAATTCACTTCACCCCAACAACCACAATAGCGATGTAGTCGAAAATCAACGCTTTAATCACCCTATCATCTCTTAAAGACTAATCCGTAAAGTTAAGTAGTTTCAATTTTTACCTGCATTAAGTTGTTTCTATTATCTGCCTTTCTTCCTAAAACGCTCGATATAGGTAACCTCAATAGAATTCTTTATAGTCTACCATTGTGCAGTAGCTATTGTTAGTAAGTCATAAGGGTTTATATGTATTTAAGGAAACCTTTTCTAGAACTTTGTGAACCGTTTACATAGTCTACCTGTCTAAATAAAAAATTCGAAGGCACAATTATATTGTACATAAACTTCTCAAAAACCCAAAAAAATTGCGCCTTGAACTTGCTGGTAATTTTTATAGCACGATTTAACCTTCTAATCCGGTATTATCCACACCCATTTTACCTTTTGTGTCAATGTCTGTCCAAAAGTAAATATTTAATCAAATCAAATCGTCGTCATGTAAAGGTTACAAAAGTATTTCTTTATAAAATTCATTCAAACATATGATAATAATCTAGAATTCACTTTCCAATTGTATCAAAAAGATCCTTCAAAAGGATTATGCGGTTTTTAGAATCAATTGTTTGCCTACCTACTTTTACTTGACATTCATAAAAAGTCACAAAATAAGGGATTAGGGACGGGCCCGTTAACGGTTTTTGCCTACGAAGAATGATTTACGAAACTTTTATTGTTATTTCAATTAAAGTTACATTACTTTAAAACAAATGCAGGTAGACAGCAGCAAAATATTTCAACAATGTATATACGAACTACCTGCTGATAATGTGCAATAAAAAGTTTTACTATAAAAGGACCGAGCACTTTGCCACCTAGCATCATTCCTTCAGATCATAACACAGCAGGAATAACTCTCAAAATCAACAGAGCAAAAAAAAATTAAAAATGTACCACGATACTAAAACAGGCACCATCTCATATACGGTCAACGGATACTCGCCAAAATGTGACCACTTACCACAGCCAACAGCTTCGACGTATTTTCGACCATGGGACGCACAGGAAAACGAAACTACAACAGCCACAACATCAACCGACTCGATGGTAGATCAGGTGACTCATCAAAAGAAGCATACAGAATATGTAGCACATAAGATGGAAGATATGGTAGATAAACCGACGAGCTCTAATAACATCACGAGTATACCATCAACGACGACCATTCCACCCTCAAGTATGGCAGCAATTCAACAATCTATGGCGAATGCTATGCCACCATTACTACCAACACCGGTATCGCCATATGGCGATAGAATGACTAGGGATATGATGGCGTACTATACTCAACCGTTGTTTATGGACACCGCTGGAAATATTCTACCATATCCAACACATTATAACCCCGCTAATCCATATTTGTATAATATGGCATACCAACAACAAGGACGAGCAGCACAGCTTTTACCAGTACCACCAGGATATGCACATCATGCAGTTCACTCACTACCTTACGCACCCTTGCCAAGAAACCCAGTAGCAGATCACTACTACCATCCAAATATGGCAACGAGTTGGTCCAACGTACCCTACAGCAATAATATGGCAACACCATATCTAAAGCAACCATCATCAACGCACGTTTATGCAGCTGCGATGCAACAAAATATGTCTGCGAGAATAAAACAAGGTCCCTCGTCAGCACCATTACCAACAAGCGTGCAATATACCACCGATAAACCCAGTACAGCAGGTCTGTCGAGGTCGCAGAGCTGCTCTACAAATGTATTACCCAGAAATGACAGCGCCACTCGGAAATCGCAGGCGACTCAGCAAAGTATAGTTACCACAACGCCATGTCCAGAGGTACAAACTCCCTCAACATCAGCTCAAGTCGCCAATGAACGCAAAAATGTCACTAAAACTCATCGAACGATAGAAGTCACCAAGCCCGTTGTGCCACCTAAGACTCCAGCAGTGCTGCCGACCTCGACAAAAACAAATGTGAATTCTATAGTGACAGACCTTCCGAACCTATTGCAAGAGGAAAAGCACTCGAGTTCCCGTACTACTAAGCGGAAATGTATTGATGATATACAGGAAGAAGATGCATCTGCCAAGAAATTGAAACTGATGTGCACTGCATTTAAACTCGATAACATTTTACCATATCGTCCGAATATGGCACGCAATCGCCCGAAAAAGGATGAATCGGAAGCGAAGCAGATTGCACGTGAACAAAACACCATCGCATGCCGCAAGTATCGACGTATGCGTAGGATTGCTAAAATAATGGAGCAGAAATTGATTGAAGCAGAATCAGCAAGTGAATTTGCAAATATTCTATAATAAGACATTTGGAATAGAAAACTTTGTGAAATTGTAATATATATATATGTAAATAGAAAGAACACTGATAGTTTTTTGTAAATATTTTTATTATAATAGACTGTTGATTTTGTTAAGTATTTTTAAGAAAACGGAAATAATACAAATTAATAACTCATGGAAACAGAATTTAATGTTTTTTTTTATTTTAAATCCAAAATTATAATAGTCAAAATATTCGTTACAATTTTCTGGCTGTTTCTTGGGCGCCTGAAAACCTAATCCTCGATCCCTTAGATTCTGATGTTGAATTCTTTTGGTAATACACAAGAAGAAAATAATGTGAACACTTTAAGAGCATGGCGTAATGGTGGGAAAACAGATGAAAATATAAATAATCTCGAATGTTTTAAAAGTGTATAGCTTTGAAGTAACCGTTAATAAAATAGAGTTGCCAATTATTTATATATATATATATATATTTATTTTGTCAAAGCGCTTTATGTAAATGTGTGAATATTTCAAAATATTTTAGATACCGGATATTTTATAACTTTACCATATATAATTCGGAAAGATATAGAAGATAAGTAAAGCAGAAAACTATCGAAATTCAATTCATTATTTTATAGCTACCACATTAAAGTGGTACAACTGCCATCATCAATGCAACCAAGCTTTGTTTTACACATTTTAGGCCAGTTTTACTATTGTGAATGGTTTAAATGGCAGTACAAATCTTATTTCTTAACATGAAATAAATTTTGTTCTGCAAAAAACCGAGCTATTTTCATTAATTTTTTACATATAAAAAATTAAATATCTAGTTCAAACTTTTTAATGTCTTAAACTGAAAAAAAAAATTAAAAATTACGCTATTGTGATCTCATTTCCAGTGAGCGCTCAAAGAAAGATGCTTCCATGTAGATAGTGAAAATAAAAAAATAATGGTTTAGTTTATAGTTTGAACCAGAACTTAGGCGAAGGAAGAAAAGAAATTTGTCTAAAATTGCATCTAGATCGGTAGAGTAGTTCACGATAAATCTTTGCAATCGTTTTTAAGTTTTGAGGAAAACGTGTTTAAAGTTTAGAGTGACAGTACCGCTACACTGGAGTTCGCAACTTCTTCAGACTGTATCTCCACAACTATTGCTCGGATCCACAATTTTAGAACAATATTCTAGTATTCTAGAGTTGTTGTAGAATTTAATAAGACAATAAAAAAATATTTCTTGAAACCGTGAATCCCATGGAACCCCATAAAGTGGTATAACAGGTTTTTTAAATACAACAAATTTTATACCAGTTTTACCATTGTGAATATCCCGAATGGAAGTGAAAACAAAAATATTTTTTATTAGAATTTAAAATCTTAAAACTTGTAATTGTAAACATATAATTATATATAATTACTAAAGAAAATAGGAAGGTGGGCATAATGTCTGACCACGAACGTAGACCTAGAATGTTAAAGAAATTATATTGAACATATTATTAGAAGCAATTTCGTACATTCTAAACAATCTGCTTATATGATTTCAATATTTAAATTTTATTTATATTTTCATTTGATTTCTACCCCGTTACGCAATAATCTTAATATTTTCATATAATTTTCTTCTTGTGTATCACCGTCAGAATTAAGCACCTAGATATAAGGTGATCGAGGATGTAGTTCTCCGATGCCCCATAAACAACCAGAAAAATTTAATAATAAATTAAATAAAATTGGGATGGAATCAATCGAGAATGTAGTCCTCCGATGCCCCAGAAACAACCAGAAAATTTTAATAATAAATTAAATAAAATTGGGATTTAAAATAAAACAAAATCAAATTCTGCTTCATTGAGTTATTAATTTGTATTATTTTCGTCGTCTGAAAAATACTTAACAAAATCAACATAACAACTATAGGTATCTAAAATATTTTGAAAATTTGTAGATTTAAAGTAACTGTAAAATACAAAATATACAAGAAATAATAAATTAATTATATGCATACATATATAAACAAAAAAAGTTGCAATGCTGATTAAATTATTGTGAAAAAATCTATAAAATAGTATTCAAAGTAACTTTGATGTATCTAAATTAAGGGTTTTGGTGAGTTTCAAAATAAAATTTCTTAAAAAATTGTACAATCCTATTAAATTGTACAATATGTTCAAAATATTATACAAAAATTTCAAATCAATCCGAGGAAAATTCTATGAGATATACCTTTCGGAAGTTCCGATCATCTGGCTACGTTAATTACAATATAAAACTTTAACCCATTCTCGGTTTCAAAAAATCAAAAATCGATGGAAATTACAAAAACTCTTAAAGATATAGCCGATTTATGGTGGAAGCGTCAGCCGACGGCGAGAGCGCGCACGCATGGGTAGGGATGCAAACGATGTATCGATGTTTTTGAAACATCGATGTTTTCGTCAAAAAGCATCGATGTTAGCCATCGATGTCTCGAATCTAAAAACATCGATGCATCGATGTCACTTTCAACGATGTTTTATATAAAAATTTGACTTCACACCTTCACACTTTTTCGGGTATTAACTCGAAACCCTCTATTTGGATACGCTTTATTACATTGGAATTCGATTTTTGTAAAATACGGAAAATTCGTTAAGGGAATGTGCGCTTGGACAATACTGCGGTGACTTTTATGATTTATTTATACAATTTAATTCTGGCGTAGGCTACTGCGTTAGATAAGAGATTCAAATTACTGCATTTTAAAGATGCTATAGATAAAAGAAATCTTTTTTTTTGCTTCATAAAGAATTTGAAGAACAACAAGGCGGCGGGGGCCGATGGATTGCCGGCCGAGCTATTCAAATACGGCGGCGAAGAGCTGATAAGGTGCATGCATCAGCTGCTTTGCGAAATATGGTCGGAAGAAAGCATGCCCGACGATTGGAATCTCAGTGTACTCTGCCCAATCCACAAAAAGGGAGACCCCACAATCTGCGCCAACTATCGTGGGATAAGCCTCCTTAACATCGCTTATAAGGTTCTATCGAGCGTACTGTGTGAAAGACTAAAGCCCACCGTCAACAAACTGATTGGACCTTATCAGTGTGGCTTTAGACCTGGAAAATCAACAACTGACCAGATATTCACCATGCGCCAAATCTTGGAGAAGACCCGTGAAAAAAGGATCGACACACACCATCTATTTGTCGACTTTAAAGCTGCTTTCGACAGCACGAAAAGGAGCTGCCTTTATGCCGCGATGTCTGAATTTGGTATCCCCGCAAAACTAATACGGCTGTGTAAGCTGACGTTGAGCAACACCAAAAGCTCCGTCAGGATCGGGAAGTACCTCTCCGAGCCGTTCGATACCAGACGAGGTTTCAGACAAGGTGACTCACTCTCGTGTGATTTCTTTAACCTGATGCTGGAGAAAATAATACGAGCTGCAGAGCTAAATCGAGAAGGTACAATCTTCTATAAGAGTGTACAGCTACTGGCGTACGCCGATGATATCGATATCATCGGAAACAACACCCGCGCCGTTAGTTCTGCTTTCTCCAGACTGGATAAGGAAGCGAAGCGTATGGGTCTGGTGGTGAACGAGGACAAGACGAAATATCTCCTGTCGTCAAACAAACAGTCAGCGCATTCGCGTCTTGGCTCCCACGTCACTGTTGACAGTCATAACTTTGAAGTTGTAGATAATTTCGTATACCTAGGAACCAACATTAACACCGATAATAATGTCAGCCTTGAAATCCAACGCAGAATCACTCTTGCCAACAGGTGCTACTATGGACTGAGTAGGCAATTGAAAAGTAAAGTCCTCTCTCGACGAACAAAAACTAAACTCTACAAGTCCCTCATCATTCCCGTCCTACTTTATGGTGCAGAAGCGTGGACGATGTCAACATCCGATGAGACGGCACTAGGAGTTTTCGAGAGAAAGGTTTTGCGGAAGATTTACGGTCCCTTAAACATTGGCAACGGCGAATACCGCAAAAGATGGAATGATGAGCTGTATGTGTTGTTCGACGACATAGACATAGTCCAGCGAATAAAAAGACAGCGGCTACGCTGGCTGGGTCATGTTGTTCGAATGGATGAAAGTGCCCCAGCTCTGAAAGTTTTCGATGCAGTACCCGCTGGTGGAAGCCGAGGAAGAGGGAGACCTCCACTCCGGTGGAAAGACCAGGTGGAGAAGGACCTGTCTTCACTTGGTATTACCAATTGGCGCCAAAACGCCAAAAGGAGAGATGCGTGGCGCACTGTTGTGGACTCGGCTATAACCGCGTAAGCGGTTTCTACGCCAGTTAAGAAGAAGAAAGAATTCAAAGAATCGGGCTGATACAACGGAATCTTCGGATAAGTGTGAAACAGAATACTCGTTTGATATTTGGAACCAGAATAAACATTTGGTCCACCAAAAGGTGAAATGTAAGCTGTCAAATTTATCTACAATTTCAGGTACGGAAGGTTGGTTGGAAAGTGTATCTCGGCTGTTACCCCTACCAATCAGAAGCCAATAGAATTTGGGTTGACATGAATACTGTGTTTCCGGAGTTGTATAAATAGGCTTATTAATATTTACACATTATGGCCACTTCAGTGCCGAGTAAACGACCCAGGGCAACTATCACGCAGAAGTAAAATCAAAAAGAAATGACATGTCGTCCATGTCGTTGTTTTGAAATTCTGTTATTTATTGAGAAAAAACTTTAACAGACATATAATGCTAAGTGAAATAAAATGTATCAACTTAAGACGTACTACATTTCATTTATTTATGCTTCTGCTTCTGTATCCCTTAGCTTTTCACACTAAATTTAAAATAAGTTAAAAAAGTTCAAAAATAAATCGATGTTTCGATGTATAGATGTTTTTGATTTCGATGGGTTCTGAAGAAACATCGAACCATCGATGTTTCATTTCACGATGTTTGCATCCCTACGCATGGGCCACCTCGCAGGTACCTTGCTCTCATTAGTGTCCCTCATGGGTTCCCCTTCTGCATACTTTGTGACTACCTGCCTGAAACATCTGCTTCTAGTCCCCCCTACTTACCGAAATAAAGAGTAGGAAAGAGAGTACACTACTACGTGAGATATAAGATTTAGGCTAGCAGAATTTACTTCTCAAAACGTTAAACGCGCATTTCTCGAAACAGTGATTTTACGACTAGCGCATGAGGTTAATCAAAACCTATTAATCCAATGGGTTCCAAATTTTAATACGTTATTCTATACATATATAGTTATGGTATGGAAGGATAAATCAAATCGGTGAAGATCGCCTTTACTTGATTTGGGGCTGAAAAAAGGCGATTTAAAAAAAAATTCAAAGGTCCGCCATTTTGTTAATTTTTGTGCGAAATTAATAATCCTAGTTCATACCAGAGCCAAACATGTACTCTTTCTAATCCCGTTGGAATTTTGGTTTCAGATGTTCCAGTGAGCGGAAATCACATGCGCCGCCGAAAAGAAGGGCTTTTGTTTGATCACAAAAACAACAAAAAAAATTCTGTAAAATTGTTTTTTTTTCTTTTTTAAGTCTTCAAATAATTTTTTGCAAAGTTACAACCCTAAAAAAACATTACTCTGTCGACGTGGCCACATCCTGCTGGGCTTATCCAAACAATCTCCTATTATTATAAGCGAACTGAGAAAGGGAAAGAAAACAGATCTTCAGAATCGATCAAAAACAGATCCCTTTCCAAGTATCCAAGTTGGTCCTCCGAAGTACTTGCCTACGTAGCCTTTCCGAACTAAATCAAACCCTCGTTCTTTGATTTCAACAGCCTCGTCTGTAGTCTATCGACACCCCCAGATTTGCTGTGAAAACTCAACTCGATTCCGACGTCTCAAATTTCGTTTAAAGTCCTTCGTTGTCAAACTTTCTTTGTGTTGACGGGAGCAAAATATAGCTGAAACACTATAAGAATGAGTTATTTATCTCAAAAGGTGGTACATTTGGTTCAGCCTTAGATAAAGAGAAGAGGGGCCCATTTCTCCCTGTATCATAGCCAATATACAATACGGCGATTCTACTCCCTTTCTAATAATAACCGATGCATCATTTTTAATGCGATCCATTGAAACCAATCAATAGTAGGCTCTGACTCTCAGCACTACCTTCAAGAAGCAAAAGAAATTAACGGTGAATCCGCAAGCCATTTGGCATTACCCAGAGTGCACCAACAAGGAGACCACCGACCTCCTTTATAATCTAAAAAACTATATATCAACCAGTAAAAAAGTAGACTATTTAGTTATTTCCAGTTTTTTGAACTTATGGAGAGAACTAAGTAAAAAGCCGGAAGTGACTGAAGAATCGTATACTCAAAATCGAAAGCTTTCTAGTTAGTTACAGCTTTTTGAACTTGTGGATATGAAGAAGTAAAAAAGACGGATGTAACTGAAGAACCCCATTTCTAATAACCTTAAAAAAAATAATAAATAAAATAGACTCTCGAGTTAGTTCTAGCTTTTTGAACTTGCGGAGAGAATTAAGTAAAAAGAAGGACCACTTTTTCTAGATGAATACCTAGCAACTTTACTAAAAATAAATCTTAACTAAAAACGAACAATTTTACAATAAATATATGGGCAATCTATATATACAAAATTTATCTACATCAAAAGCGTCGTATTTAAAAACTTTAGTCGTCGGCTTTTCCGACAAGCGATCGTATTGCGATCGCGTCTTAACTGTTCCTCAGCTGTACGGTGTTTTGGAGGAAACTTACGTGCCATTTGTGGTTTGTAAGGTAAAACCTTTTCTAAATCCTGAATGGTTATGTTTTTTCGCAAGCAACTGGATGATTTTCGTAGTCGTCTTAAAGATTTCTCGCTTTGAGATGGCACCATAACATTGTTGATGCTTGGCTGCATTCGAGTTGTTGAGTATACAAATGACAATGCTACCATTTGCTCATCTCGCACGGGAGGGACCGAATCTGAATATGGTTGTCCGCGGACGGAATCTCTACATATAACTTCTTCTGGAGTAACCGAGGAGGATGGAAGATCGATTTGTTGCATTTGCATAGAAGTTGTAACTACTGTTTGTGCTTCCAAAGCCATCGAATGTGAAGGAATATTTGGAGATGTGAAAATCTGTGTCTGAAATGGCTGCGCGGATGAGGTGGGTAACGTTTGAGGGAATCCAAAAAAATCTCCGACAAAAGGGATGCGATATGACGAAGCAGGAGTAATCGATGCTGCTGGTGGCGTTCCAAATTGATTAAATTGAGTAGATATTATTCCCCATGGTCTAAAGGGTTTAAACCTAACAAATGTATTTGATGGCTTAGATATTGTTTCCCATGGTCTAAAGGGTTTAAACTTAACAAATGTGTTTGATGGCTTAGATATTTTTTCCCATGGTCTAGAGGGTTTAAACTTTTCCAATTTAGTTGATGGAGTAAATATTGTTTCCCATGGTCGAAAGGGTTTATACATGTCTTGTCCCGAAAATTCCATTGTACTTTATTCTTCAACAACTCTAATATTATTTGCAGCTCTTGACTTGTGCTCTCTTGCTTGACTTTCAAAGGAGTGACTAAAGTCGAGCAAATACTGTTATTTATATGAATCTCTAAATGCAACAGGTCCACCCTTAAAATTTTGGGTAGCACTTGTCACATTTATTTTAATTTGGGGTTTCCCGTCCATAGTACAGGTATATACATATATGAAGTTATTAATGGTGATTTTAACAGGTAGTAAAATAAATTAATTTTGCAAATAGAAATAATAATCTATGTAGCGGGGAAAATACCTACATTAGATATAGAAATGACCTTGCTCTAATAATTTTTAAATTAATGTTAAAATCTATACTCTATTCAGCAATGAAACACCTGATAATGCAGATTTGGAAGTCTTTTTGTAATTGCGAGATCCGTACAAGGTTTTTCCAAAAATCCGTTAACCATCTATGAAGTTACACTACCGTATCGACAAAAACTTCTTTGCCGACATTTCGTTCAAATAATTATGTTGTATGGTTATACCCATAGATGTCGCCCCTACCAAATATTACTGACAAGCTGATATCATTCTAGGCTGAAATATAATTTAAATCAAATAATTAAAAAGGTCTCGTTATTGTGAGAAATCTCATTCTGTCCTTTTGGAATTATCGTCAGAGAACGTTTAAATTAAATTATATTTATTCTGGCAAACATTCCAAGCACCAATTGTGCAAAAGAAATAATGATAAACTAACGGAATGTCTAACAAATAACAATTAAAAACGGTTAGCTAATGGAATTTGGAAAAGTATTTACAAGCCATATAATCGTAAACTTCATGCTGTGAAAAGTAAGTAGACAAAAAAGTGTTTTTTATTTAACAAAACCCCATATAAAATATGTAAATTAAAAGAATTAATGAAAATGAACTGAGATCAGCTGAGGAGATATCGCTTCGATAATGTAATTTATTGGTATTTTTCTACATTTGTAGATATTTGAAACGATAAGTGGTGCGTTGGCAGCATCAAAGCTACGAGACCACGAACGTACAGATATACAATATACTGCTACTAAAGACATTTAGCAAACGCAAGCAAACCTCTCAGAATAGACGCCGTATTAAATTACAAATATCAAGCAAGTGTTTAATTAGAGCATTTATTAACAAGAAATACGTAAAGACCGCAAACATAAATCGACATTTTTGAACCCACTTTCATTTTATATAAAATTTAAGCAAAACCGTTCAACATGGATACATATACACGCAGAACAATTGATATTGTTTCTTATGTGCACAAAAAGTACGGTTCCATCGAAGTAAAATCCGAAAGCAATAAAACTAAAATAGAAATACTAGACATTGTTGGAGCAAATCCACCGAAACGTATTAAAGTTGAAGCTCTAAAGTATGGCAGTCAAGGTACAAGAACATCTACCAAACGACCAAACATGCAACCATTTTCCGCAACACCTTTTCAACGTTACGGAAGACCAAATGTTTTTCATCACAACTTATTCCAACACTGTGCGACGCGTCCATCACAATGGTTCAAACCGCAGCCACCGATCGTTAGATTAAATATTAATCCATGGTTCAAACCGCAGCAACCGATCGTTAAATTAAATATTAATCAAACTAAAATTCCAGGTATATCGGTAGGATTTCCAATGCCAACTTTCAATTTCAATACTCAATCTTTTGAACGAGTTACTTTTACGCCGATAACCGTCCAACAGAGAATCATATCTATTAGGAAAGACTTTCCTAATGCAAAACCCAACAGTAATTGTTTGTTTTTCTCAAAACGCACACAAACTGCACCAGATTCAACAACGACTGCAAAGCAAACGCCAAATAAAAAGAAGAAGAATAAAGAGGAAACATTAGAAATAGGAGAAGGTGTCTTAGAAGCTAGTTTGCTGCAAAGAGAAGAAGGTCTAATCTGCACTCCACGCACAAAGTTTCTCAATGCACAATCTTCACTCATATCAAACATGCCACAAGGTGTCATAAAGTTACTCAGTGCACAAGAGCCCTCACCTAAATTTCCATATGTGAAAATAACACGTCCATCGCCACTGATTATTCAAAAATTGAAGGAGCGCCAAATGTCTAATAAAATGAAAAGCTGTGGAGCAAATGTAAATATGGATACATAAACAAAAAATGTTTAATAACTCAAAGGCTGTAGATAATACAGGAACATGTGTAGGCTTAGACTAAATTAAGTGCGACTGCAATATACATTTTTACAACAAATTTATGATTATGATATACATATATTAGTATAATATATAAGCTCTAGTACAAAGCAACCATTATTTTTGTTATTTTATAAGTGTGACAGTGTAACAAAAAGTCTGCATGTATGTATGTATGTACACGTGACGAATTAGAAATTTAGAAAATTTTATTATTTTAAAAATTGTCGCAACTACTCTTTGCATTGTGTGTTATATAATGTGTGCTAATTGCTGTAATGTAAACAACAAATAAAATATACGAAAAGACGAACATTAATTTAAACAAATTTCTTTATTAATTCTCCACAGTCTCTGTTAGTCTATTAAAATCATAAACGAGCATGTAAGTAACTCCTAAACAGAATATTTTGTATTTAATTGTAGAAATTTGAATCGTTTGGATTATCGCGAAACAATTCAAATTTCTGCTTTATTTTTCGCTGAAATATGTTATAGTTGATTGCAACTTATTTTTTGCTCTTTTTCACAAATTAGAAAATTGTATAATATTCGAAACAATGACAACTTAACTATTAAAACCTAAACGGTCGAAAACTGATGACTCTGATTGCTTTTGCGGTTTCCTTTGTGTTGTTGACGATTTCTTGGATATATTCACTTTACCGACACGCTTTGAAAGCGACGACATCGATTTGCCGTGTGTTGTAGTGCTGCTAATATTGCTGCCACCACCCAAACGACGATGAACTGGCAATTCTTGTCGCATTATAATTTCATCTGACTTCAAACGTATGGATTTAGCTTTTACGGGACTAATACGTGTTTTGCCATTGATATTGCTTGCAGCCTTTAAATTGTACGTTTTCTTTGTGCTATGCAAGATCGTGTCTGTTAATGAGGAAAAGTCGGTTTATTAATTATTAACAAAACTAAATTAAAATTGCATGTAACTTACTCAAACCCAGTCTTGATTTAACGCCACCTGCAGCATTTCCTTGATATGCGCCTCCTGCGCTGGATTTGTAATTTCGCTCATTGGGTGATTGCTTAAAACGCGGTTCCGAGGCTATTTCATGCACCTCCGCTGTGGACGCAAATTTCACAATTTTCTCACTGCTGCTTACAGTATTGGAGCTGGTAACAATATCATCCATATCAACGTCATTACCACTATACATTGAATTATTATCGTCGTCATCACTTTCGTTTGTTTTCAATGGTACTTTCTTCACCAGGATAACCTTTTGCTTCTGTGGATGTATACGCACTGGCGATATATTTGAAGTTACAATCTTTGATTTGACAATAGTTGAACGACTCTGAAGACAAAGTTATAAATTTAGTAATTTTAATTTACGCATAAAGTTTGCTGTTACTGAACTTACTGTAGTTTTCGACGTATTTTTTAGTATTGGTTTAATATGTTTAGCCATGATTAAATCATTATCAGCATCTCCCTGTGATTTTCCGCCTAAACGTGAAAATATGGATGAACCAGTAGGAGCTTTATTATTGCTTCCACCAACACCAGTCACACGCACTTGCACATTGCGTATAGTTGTTTCCTTCGCATTACTGCTATTACTGCCACTACTAATTTCACCGTCATCTGTATCCTCTCTGGCCAAATCTATGGTGGATGAAGAGTTTTTTGCTAGACGTTCAAATACCGCGGAACGTTGTGTGTTTTCACGCTGTGAATATACTAAAATATGAATTTATATTATGTTAAAGACAAATAATACTTTCTAAGAAGGTTACTTTTACTTACATTTTTCTTTTTTGGCTAGTATTTCTTTGCTGCGTTTTGTGTTGCCAGAAGGAAGTTTTATTTTATATTTGCCTTCGTGTTCTGGTAAAACGCGTCTAGCTTGTTTAATAATCGGTTCGCCCATATCATCTGAACCTTTAAGATATGTACGACTGCTACTAGAGCTTGAAGTACTTGATGTTACTGGCACAGCTGTAATGTGTGTTAATAAATTAAATATTTATAAGAGATTAACACTTGAGCAATTCTATTACTTACATTTGAGCCTAACCATGGTAGTCGTCGAGGGACGCTCTTGTGCTAAATGTGGATTTGCCGGTACGGCCGCAATGGGCACACACATTTCTGAATTTATAAGCACCTTTTCTCGGGCAGTTTGGTCACTCACATTCTTTGCATGCCTATTTTATAAATTTACATACAAAGATATTTGTTTACTACATAAAATAAGTAATGTTATTGTATACGTGAGTTGTTATTGTTAATATTATTATTTGTTTTAACTAACTTACCTTAATATAGCTATTATATCGCCCATTGGTGTTATGCCCATTTCACGCAAATATTCTTTATTGAGATCCATTAACATATCATTTTGTATGCGATTTTCCACAAATATATGTGCGTAACTGGCTGCCGCTGGTGAAGGTATACCAGAGGCATTGAAGAATTTCACCCATTGTGCTGCGTAATATTAAAAATATTAATAAAGCATTAGTTGATAACTTAAATATACATAAGTAAATAAACAAAAACTATCTACCCACACTTTGTGCCACAATACTGAATAACTATTGTAAACTTTTTAAAGAAGTCACACTTATACTTTTACCCACCTGCTGCTGCGTTAGACATATTTGCAACACTTACAAGCACATTTATTTTAATTATTTAATTGTTTAAGAGTGCACTTTTCACGGACGAAATATCAAAAGCTAAAAATAATTATTTGCTTTCTGAACGGCAGCCATTAAAGTTTGTGTCATTTCAAGTGTCACTACAAAATACAAACGTCAAACACAATTAATATGTTTACTAGGTTGCCATGTCAGTTGGTTCGTTAAAAATAATTTATTACTAAACAAATAAAGCGCTCAAATGTTGTTTTAAAATTTTGTTTTAAAATTAATAATTGCATTTAATGGAAAAGTGTTTTTATTTTATAAATTTCTTTTATTAATTATGTTCGCGAAAATATAAATATTTCTATGATAGTTTTATTTTAAGAACGGTGAATATGGCAACCACCTTCGATTTCGGCTTAAACAGCTGACTTTTATTATTGTAAATAAGTTTAACCTCTAAATGAAAAATGCACAAGTGATTATTAAAGACTAGAAAATAAGTTTAATTTTTTCTGTGTACAGAATGATTTTAGGAAAATTATTAGCACACAACACTGTGCATAAAATAAAGTGTTTGTTGCCAATTAGACCGCTACAAACTCACAAGCGGCTACTGTCAATTACTAACACATTAGCCACCAAGAACCCATTAAATGTTTCCAGCGAAAAAACGCAAAAATATTTGGAAAATTTGCGCGTTGAATTCTATAACTTGCGCACTAATCCTACACCGCACACATTACCTCGTCTAAATCAATTAGATGGCGTTGTATCGGCGCTGGAGCAATATCGCTTACTAAAATCTAAACTTGCGAGCAAAGAAGATATTGAAAATGAAAAGGATGAGGAGATGCGACAACTTTTGGAGGAAGAAAACGAAGTAGATATTAAAATATGAATTTCTATAAATAATTAATTGAATATTCTTCAAACCTCTCAGGTATATGGAGATCTTTTACGTCAAACGGAGGAAACCTTACTTGATAAGATGCTTATGTTAGCCGAAGAACAAACATATAATTCACTCATATTTGAAGTGAATGCCGGTGCCGGTGGCCAGGAGGCAATGCTGTTTGCACGTGAGCTCTTTGACATGTACACAAACTTTTTCGATTACAATGGTTGGTCGTATGAAATTATTGATAATGA
Organism: Zeugodacus tau; assembly: GCA_031772095.1. Taxonomy (NCBI): domain Eukaryota; kingdom Metazoa; phylum Arthropoda; class Insecta; order Diptera; family Tephritidae; genus Zeugodacus; species Zeugodacus tau. The sequence continues at coordinate 5,231,881 of CM062651.1, forward strand.
GGAGACCGATATCGGTGGCTTACGACATGGTAATGTCATTGTTCAGAATAGAGAAGCGTTTAATCAATTGCAATACGAAGCTGGTGTACATAGAGTGCAACGGGTGCCTGCAACTGAAAAATCTGGTAGAATACACACGAGTACAGCTTCGGTGACAGTAATTCCACGTCCTGACGACGTGAATGTTAACATATCTGAAAAGGATTTGAAAATTGAGACAAAACGCGCTAGTGGTGCTGGTGGTCAACACGTTAACACCACGGATTCAGCAGTACGAGTAGTCCATCTACCAACAGGTCTAGCAGTGGAATGTCAAGCTGAGCGTTCACAAATAAAAAATCGAGAACGTGCAATACAACGTTTGCAGGCAAAGTTGGTGCAGCGTGAATTGGAAAGTAAGGAAGCAAATGAAAAACGCACACGCAAGGCACAGCAGGGCAACTTAAATCGAAATGAAAAAATACGCACCTACAATTTCGTGCAGGATCGTATTACAGATCATCGCATAACCAATGGCACCGTGCATAATTTAGAAGAGTTTTTCGATGGCGGTGAAGACTTAGAGAGACTTATAAAACGTATCGCTGTAGAATTTAGACGTGCAAAGTTAATAGAATTAATTGATAACTATGAAACATTAGAAATTGAGAAAGGAGCAAAGTCAAAAGTGAACGAATAAATTTCTATCAAAAATAATTTTAATTTCATAAACTAAATTATTTAATTTTATGCACCATTACAATTAAATTTGCTTTCAACTTATTTAGCTATATTACTCCAATCTCCGGCAGAACCCATTTGCATCAGATGCTTCCGCACTTCTTTTTCCATTATCGCTTGAATTTCACGGCAACCGTTCAACGCCTGCTCCATGACAGCTGGTAAATTATCGAGATGAAAGCGTTGTGACATCTCCATGAATGCGATCTTGTTAGATGTCGGCAACGATGCGACCGTTAATGTGGGTCCACCCGACATCTCTTCCACGTGTGAGACATCCGTAAGTGGTATGTTATTTTTACTCAATGATGCCGTGCATGCCACAACGTATTCCTTAAGACAAATGCCAGCATCCACAAGCGCAAGTGTGGCGGCATTTAAAGCAACAGCGTAATTAGCGCCATCAGCTTGTAACACTTCCACGAACACATCAATTTGTGAACGTGGATATAGTTCAGTCTTTATGGCAGCCCTAAGTGCTTGGCGTAGGTAAAGTGTGATCTCTTGGGATTTACGATCTCCACGTGGTCGATTCTTCCGTTCGGCTGTAGAAAATGTCGCCATACTATATTGACAATTTATAAACACTTCATTCAGGTCCAGTTTGTTACTCTGTGCCTGATGTGGACCATAAACAGCGGCGAGCACTTTTGTATTGCCTTGTTCCAAATAGGCACTACCATCAGGTTGCTCAAATACACCAAGTTTACACTTGATGCAACGGAGTTCATGTGGTCGACGACCATCTAGGCGTAAACCCTGCTCGCTAAGCAATTCAAAATTAGACATTTCTTTCTAAAGTATTAAAACTTTATTATTTAAAAGCAAAAAACTGGTGTTTATTTTGTGTTAGAAATGCACGAGATTTATTTAATTATTGAAATGTCAAATTTATTTCGTTTTGTTTTGTTCGTTGTGCAAACTGTCATGACAGGGTTGTATTAAAGAAATTTGAAATTATATTAAATTACTTAATAGTTTTAAAATTTGTGTTTATTTATGAGCTTGTAATCAAAAAACCAAAATTTATACACAGTGTTTACATTCTTACACTTCAAAAGTTTAATAGCAGCGTGGACAGGGAAAAAAATCATAAATTCTAGTCTCTGATAAATATTTAAAGCTTATTGCAATGAGCAGTAATTTTTGATCTCCCTTAATCAAAGAAATTTGGCAGCACTGAGTTGGTGTCAAAAGTGAAGTCATGTAAAAAATGCAATGGGCGTTTAACAGTGAATAAAACAAATATTTTCGAATTAGTTTCAATAAACATAAAGAAAATTATCACATTTATATTAAAAGTTATTGCAAAGGTGTAGCGAATATTTGAAAAAAGTTGGTACGTTGCAAGCGGTGTTATAGAAATATAAATATGTTATTTTCACATAACAGTGAAGAATTTCTCTACGCAATACAATTGATGTTTTGACTGTATGCGAGTATATTAAAACCGCCCACCACCCAACACCAATATTTGCTTTTTACGAGCCTGCAAGCGTTACAAAATTGTAATTCACAACGCTAAATTTGAGATCGACGATAGTGCCAATGGCCAGCAGCGCCAATTAAAGTTAATTAAATGTAATTGTAATGTTGAAGATTAGATGAAGGGAGTGCGAAGCAGCGCTGTTGTCTGAATAACGGAGTTAAAACGTTACACATTTTACACACACATATTGCTATTGCTTCTTATACATTATATATATACGTATATATGCACAAATTTGTAGCATTGTTGCAAGTTGAAGAAACGCAAGTACAATTTCTTGAATTGCGTTCATCGTACAAATGCATAAGTAATAAATTATATTTAATAATTTACATATGTATTTATTTTGGAACAATTAAAAAAAATGCTCTCATTTTTACATTAGATTAAAACGTTTAATCACTACAAAACAACGGCTGAAGTCTAAGAATCGCATAATAATGCCACCATTGAAGACCTACTCGCCACACAACGAATTCAATGCAAATTGTCACAATGGCAATAGCACAACAGGCGAAGGTGAAAGTAATACATCGGCCGCTGCCGCAACAGCATCATCAAACCTAAGTGATATTTGTGGTGCTGTAAGCAATGCAGGTGCACAACAACGCGCCACACTGCCGTGTTACAGTAATGCACAGTTTCCATTCAAAGTACTAGCCAATTTAAATCAATTACGTACAGAATCGCGTTTTTGTGATGTAGAAATTGTTGCTGGCGGCATAACATTCAATGCTCACCGTGCTGTCTTGAGCGCGGCCAGCGCCTACTTTGAGGCCATGTTTCGCCCCGAACTGGGTTTGAATGAGGTGAATCAAAAGTCGGTTGTCTTACACACCATAGATGGCGAGATTTTAAGCATTCTACTGGATTTCATATATACTGGACGGTGTGAAATAACACAGGTGCGTTAAAAATTCGGTTTATTTTTTAACTGTATGACTTAATATATATATGTATATATGTGTGTGTCAGTATGTATGTATGTAATTTTGCTTTTAATTACAACTTCTTGCGTATTTTTCTAATTGAAATATTCAATGTTTGCTTATTTGCAGTCAAATGTTCAAGAGCTATTAGCTGCCGCTGATATGCTACAGTTGCCGGAAGTTGTAGACGGCTGCTGCGACTTTCTATGTCGCGAATTACATGCCACCAATGCATTGGGCATTCTACGCTTTGCAGAAGCTCACAATTGTGAGACTTTAAAGAAAAGTGCGTTGAACTTTGTGCACTCCAATTTCCCGGCGGTAAGTACAATTGAATAATTGTTGTTTATTTTATTTGTGGTGAGTAAAAAGAATAAGTTCAATGAATTGTGTTTTTATATTCCCGAAAAATTAAGAGGAAAAATGAAGCTGTGTTGTAGCTTTTAATAAATTAAAAAATAAAATAAAAAAAAATAAATCGTTGCCATATTTGTTTCCGGCCGGGTTCGAACCGGCGACCTTGTGCGTGTGAAGCACACGTGATAACCACTACACTACGGAAACTGTTATGTATAGTTTGACATTTAACACATTTGATACTTCAGTGCTATTGTATAAAGTAAACTGACACTTCTTAACTATCTGTTTATAAATACGCTAATATTGCATATTTAGACACCAATTTTATTGCAAATTTATTAATTTTTCCAAAATTTCTACTATATTGGTACAGATAACACTCGAAGATGAATTCCTAGACACACCACAAACCCTACTTGCTCAGCTACTAACTTCCGAGCAACTGCGTGTCGACTCCGAATCTCAAGTTTTCCAAGCGGCACTGCGTTGGATAAAACACGATGTCACTCAACGTCGTTGCTACGTCTTCGACACGTTATCACATGTGCGCTTAGCACTTGTACCGGTTAAAGTAATCGATCAGGCGTTGAAGGATTGCCGCGATATGTCAGTAAAGATTGCCTTACGTTCCATTTGTCGCGACATAGCCTCGAAGCGTGGCCAATTGGTGCCACTACGCGTGTGCCCACGTCAACAAGCCAAAAAGAACATCTACATTATTGGTGGTTCACGGCGTGAATCACAGCGTGATTGGACACCATCCGATTGTATTTTTGAAACCGTGGCAAAATTCGATATTTTCCGTCGCGAATGGTCCGAAACGGCACCAATGGAAATTGGACGCATACTGCCTGGTGTGGCGGCATTAAATGGCAAAATATATGTAATTGGTGGCGAGCGTGGTTCACAAATTCTTGCTAATGGTGAGGTATACGATCCACAAACCGATATTTGGACACCGATAGCACCGATGATCGTGCCGCGTTGTGAGTTTGGGCTGTGCACTTTCGGTGGCACACTGCTGGCGGTGGGCGGTTGGTTAGGTGACGATATAGGTGGTTCCATTGAGTGCTATGATCCCGAAAAGAATGCCTGGAACAAGCTGGGCGATTTGCCAGAACCACGTTTCAGTATGGGTGTGGTGAGTTTTGAAGGACTCATCTACATTGTGGGCGGCTGCACAACGTCCAGTCGTCATTTGCCAGATTTGATTAGGTGTGTAGACTTCAATTTTGCAAATTGATTTGTGTTAAATATGTGTTCATTTGTACTTTAGTTTCAATCCAATAACGCTCGATTGGCAACCGATGGCACGCATGCGCACCGCACGTTGTCAAATGGGCGTGGCTGTGCTGAATCGTTACCTCTACGTTGTGGGCGGCAACAGTAGTTCGCAGGATGTGTTGAGCACAGTTGAGCGTTACAGTTTCGACGAAAATAAGTGGGAGAGTGTTTGCTCGATGTCAGTACCACGCGCTATACCCGCTGTAGCCGCCGCAGATGGACTGCTCTATGTGGCTGGCGGTGATCAGGTCAGTTGTATGCAATTTGTTTTTAGTTAGTGTGTACTAATTTTTCACTTGAAATGTGTTGCAGCCCTGTGAGGATAACTTCTATCGCGCGCATATCACTATCAACGCCGTGGAAGCGTATGATCCGTTGACTGATACTTGGAAGAATTGCCCCGACTTGCCTGTGGGACGCTCGGAGGCTGGTGCTGTCGTTGTTTAACGCCTATTTATCTATAACAGCGTGACACTTTTGGGCAATAACAACGGCTGCGTTTATATTGTTGTGCGTTTAGTGAAAATGTTGAAGTGTTTTACAAAACGCATGCGATAAATTTAATATACGATAGCTAGGGTATGTATGTATGTATTTGTACTATATGTATTGCCTGATTTATTATGATGTTATGATTGTTTTCAATAAACTTACGTCTACATATAAAACTAGAAATTTAAGATTTCGCATTATATAAGCAACAACTATTCCTGCCCGTTTATTTTAAAAGAAATATTTTTTATATATTATAGATGTATTCATATGTGAGTTGTTCGACTTGCAATTTACAATGCGTTTAAAATTGAAAAGGCAACTATAAAATTAATGTTAATCAAAATTTTGCGAAATGGCAATGAAGGAGCCTAGACTCGTAATACATACCTTGAAAATACCAAAGCGTTAACGATTTTTTTTTATTTTTTTTTTTTTATTTTTTTATATATATTTTTTTTTTATTTTTTTTATATATTTTTTTTATATATATTTTTTATATATATATTTTTTTTTGTTTTTTTTTTTGTATATTGTAGCACTTTTAAGAAGACTGTTTAAAGAAGTTCTTTCAAGTATTTATTTACGCAAACCTTGCAACATTTTCGAAAGCGGAGTAAACAAATAGGCTTCCAATAGTAATCGTTAACAAAACCTAAGTGAAATAACTGCATATTTCAAATATAATAAATTAACTCGAAATTCAACGTATCAAAAAAATAATAAAATATTTAAATAAGACTCTATGTAGTTAATTTGAAACGCTTTAATATTAACAAAAAAAATATTAAAAACATATATCGGTGTCTTTTGCATAACAGTACCAGAAGAAATATATGTAATTTGTAGCGCGTATTTAAAATACTGTCTCGTATATTAATTTCTAATTTGAATTTAATTGTGTGTAAAATAAAAAGTGATTGTGGCACGTAATTTATAGTTGAACTAATGTGTCCTTTTTGTTTTTGTAATGCATTAATTTTCTGTTACTTACACCGAGCTTTCAAAAACCCTTAAAATCTGTTTAAAAAAGCCAATATAAAAATATAATAAGTGTATATAAAACACATAAAGTAAACTTTCAACATTATCACATTGCTAAAACCAAAAGTTTTTATTTGAATTTATGTTAATAGCAAAATAACGTAAAACGCTACTATTGATGTTGTTGTCATTCTATGAACTCTAAAAACTGCGCTGTTGTTTAAATAATATGCGATAGCCGCAGCAACATTGTGTAATTGTTATTTTTTAAGTTTGTGTGAAATCGATCTGATCGTTCTTGAATATCTTTAAATAAAGTAATGAATTAAATGAATAAAAAAAGAATAAATAATAAAATTATGCCACATAAAATGTTGTAACAAACAAATAAATACAGTATACCAGACATAAGTATTAACATTATCACTAGTTATAAGAGAAAGAAAGCAAATAAAAAGTGAAATAAATCTGTACAAAAGTGTGTGTGTGTTCTTCATTTAAATATTATTATGAATTGCTAAATATTATTTTAATTAAAAAAACAGTGTGGAAAATTGTTAAAAAATTTAAAATTAATAAAAAAGAAATTCAGTCTGTTTCCGGCCGGGTTCGAACCGGCGACCTTGTGCGTGTGAAGCACACGTGATAACCACTACACTACGGAAACCACAAACACTAAGGACGCAAAAGTCAAGTATAACTGTCGCGCTTGTGAAAAGAGCACACTGTGCTACAAACTGCAATATTTTTCAAAGACACATAAAAATAAATGTGTACACCAGCAGCGTTTCACACCAACACAGAGTGTTTCAGAGTACAGAAAAAAAGTTCAACTTAATTGTCAATGAATTAGAAAAATGCCAAATACTTCGCCGTAAAAACAAAAATTTGTGAAATATTCCACAAATTATAAATTATGAACACTCGCCTGCTGTTTTTTAAATATATTATTTTTGTATTTCAACTTGACCAATAACTAGTGTTTATGCAAATTTATAATTTAAACAGTGGAACAAAACTTATGCGGAATATTAAAAAAAAAAAACCTTACAAAGACATACGAAATTGATAATAGCCTCATACTTTCAAGCATCCAATTCTTTTAGGAATACATTGAATGCGTTACGCATGTGCTCACTGCCAAATTGGGGATTTGATTTCAGTGTCTCGCGCAGCGCGTAACGACAACTCTTCACGTCATAGGCGCTTGTGAATTTCTCTTCGCTGCGTAGCAAACCCAATTGCATTAGTATATAATTCAAAACGCGTCGTTCTTGTTTCGTCTCCACCGCATAGTCGACGGTCTCTTTGTAGAGCGCTTTCGCCAAGTCCAGTGCAGCAGCGGATGATTGCGAGAGGTGTGCGCATTTCAATGTGGTAAAAATTAGCAAAAGCAAACGATTGTCGTCGGTGAATTGCTATAGAGATAAAAATATAAAATACGCTGCTAGTTAACAAATTTCACAACAATATATAAATGCTAGACAAAACATACCTCAATAATGCTTTTGAAGGCCTTCAATTTATCTGCCTCCTGCAATGATTCGAATGCTTGTATGGTACAAGGTTTCTGACTCAGACAAAATGACTCAACGGTAACTGGCTTTGTTGGTGTTGTTTGTTCAGCAAATTGTACATTTTTGGCAGAAATAAAGGACTCATTGGCGGCAAACATCTATAAAATACAAATTTATAAATAAAAGAAAAAATTTGCAACAACTTATTTGAAAATATTTACATTTGTTGTAAAAGCTGGTGATGTTATGTATGCTTCATCGCCTTCCTCATCAGCATCTTCATCTTGGTATTCCTCATCTTCATCAACTTCTTCAGTAGTTTCCTACGCAATTTTTAAATATCACGCTAGTTAATTAAATACATTTATTTATTAATTTATACGTACATCGTCCTCATCCTCATCATCATCTTCGTCGTCGTCATCACCGTCTTCATCTTCATCATCCTCACACTCTGATTGATCTTCTTCAAGACTCTCTAATGCATTTGGATTTGCCGATGACTCTATAATCTCCCTGATTCGTTCACGTCCTTCATAACCAAACTGCAAAACAAGTTGTTGTAAGTAAAAAATTTTAACGCATCAGTATATCAGCACTTACTTGATTACCATCCAAATTAAGCCGCTTCAAATTTTTCTTATTTTGCAAAGCTTCAGCCAACACAACACCACCGTCTGCGCCGATTTCATTGAAGCCCAAATCGACAACCTCAAGTTGGTGATGGTTCTCGCTTAATGCTTCGGCAAAGTGATAGGCTCCATGCGTTTTTAGCAGACAATCACCAAAATTGATATCCTGCAACCTAAGATTGATTACAAAATATTAATTTAGACTTATTTCTTTAGCAAATCTAAGATTTCACTAACTTACATTGGAGTGTATACAAATGCTTCGGCAAGCGAAGCTGCACCCTTCTCGGTCACTGTGTTGTCATTCAAATTCAGAATGCGCAAGTTTGGATTCTCTCTGAATCCGTTCGCTAATGCAGCGATGCCGACATGATATATGGAATTTTGTGGCATTGCTATTTCTTCCAAACTCTTAAGTGTTGAAAATATTTTCGCTATTGCTTTAGCACCATCGTTTTCCAAACGATTACGACCGGCAATGAAAACTTTCAACTTGAGTGGTGTGCCAGCGGCAACACTGCTTTTATGACAATCTAGTATGGCCTTTGAAAGCATTTGGCCACCACCAATGCCCAAACCGCAGTTATTCAAACGCAATGTTTGCAAGGAGTATACTACAGGTGAACGCAACAGGTCCTCAAGTCCAACCATACCATTTGGACCCAGCGCATTATCACTCAAGTCTAATACTGTAAGTTTGGCACCGGCCACCATTAAACCATTGCCCAAATGCCTTAATGATAATGGCGTCTCCGTTTTCAAACGTCTTGAGAACATATTATACCATAATGCTTTATGAAATTCCGGATGCTTTTCAAGACCTTTAGCAATAGCAGCTGCAGCATCAATACCTAAGGTATTACCACCCAATATAAGATAGTGCACCACCTTTGTATTTTCCAAAGCGGCAACAATATCAGCAACTATGTAAATATATAATTTTTAGTTTTTAAAGTGATTTTCCTTAAATACATAAAATTGCATATACTGCTGTCCTTACCATCTTCTGCTGTATCCCAAGTAAGCGTTTTGTCCTCAAACGAGAGCCCCTGTTCTTGCACTTCTTTCAATTCCTGTGCAATTGTGCCGAAATTAAAGTTAGACATCTTTTAAACTGTAAATCAATTTAACAACGCGTTTATAATAAAATAATATATTTGCGTATCTGTACAATGCTTGCGAATTTCAAATCTGTTTGTTGGTACGCTTCTGAATAACCTAGAAAACAAGCCGCTATTTCGCCGCCTTGCAGCTGTCAATTTGGAAGCTACAGGGTGATTCGTAAAACAAAATTATAAATGCAAATGCTTGCGGTTGCTTACTAGGGTGGTCAATCTTACGATTTTGTAATAAAAAGTAAAGAAGTTATAGATATAACGGAAAGTCAGCAAGTAATGGAAACCCTATTCCCCAAAATAATTCTTTACCTTTGAATATACAATTTGTTTTATAATTTATATAATAATTCACGTTTTACGCGATTTATGGACTTTATAAAATATGATTTATTGAAGCGCTACCGCAGCAAAGTGACGAACTGGCCTTCCGTGATTTGTGTTAAACAAATAAAAACCCGTCGTAACAATATTTTAAATATAAAATTAACGTTTCCTTAAAGTATATTGTTCATTTTATGCGACAGTAAATAATTCATGTTTTTGCTTCGTTTTATTAAAATTTATTTTTATTTATAGTATATTGAATGATAATGTTTAAGTATAACCTTATTTGGTAGATACTTATGTGTTTACTTTTCGAACTTAAATTCCATCTCTACGTTCAAACATTTATCATAAATATATAATTATATTGGTAATGCTAGTTAGTTTTGAAATTGTTTACTCAAAAATTAGCTTTCAATTGGAATTCTACACAAACTTAACTTTCGTGTGATACAAGTACATATCGCAATATACAAATTAGCAAGATAACGCATATGAGTGAATTTATATAAAAAAGTTTCTTTCGCACAACTGCTTTCTTTTTTTAAAAACACAAATTTTGCGATACTTTCAATAAAAAAATACTAATTATTCATTTCAATATGTCGTAAGTTTGAATGCTAACGCTAAACTTTCACACAAACAAAAATAAACATGGAGAGGACTTCTAAGTTGAATCATTTATATTTACATTTTTTAAACTACGCTTTCAAAATACTTAAAACATAAAATGGAGATTTCGGCGTCCAGACGCAATATTATCATTCTATCCGCACACAGCAAATCACATACGATAATAATGAACAAAAAAAGTATTAAATATATAATAGCCGTCGACTACAATTATTATTGAAATAGGTATTGACAATTAAATACGAACAAAGTAGTAACCAATATTAATATGTTAAAAAGGTTAAAATCATAAAAATCTGGCATGCAGGCCGATAAGCTATGCCAGAGTGTGTGTGTATGTGTGTGTTGAACTATGATTAATGGACTAAATTAAAACTATAGTATTTGATATCTGAAAACACAACGTAATCAACAAGGATTTGAATTGTGACGAAATGCGATATCGTATACACGTTGTACTGCGATTTCCATTTTCTCCTTTGATCATGTACTGATGATGGAATGAATGTGCAAGTTTTTGTGGTTATACGGTGGGCATAGAATATGAATAGAGGCGTTTGATTCAACATGAATGTTTTTAGTTATACTGTGGATTATAGTTGGTTATTGATAACTTTGCTTCCTCTCCAATTTCTTAGTTCTATATCGCTTTTGATCTCACATTTTATATTAGATGCAGACTCTTTTGCACATCAAGTCTGATTCTTTTTGTTATATATAATTCTTGTGATTGGAAATGCTTAACATTCAAAATCTGAATCGTCATCATCGCTTTCGGAAGCAGCCTTTCTCTTCTTCTTTTTCTGCAAAAACAAATAAATATGAAATTTGCATTAGTTGAAACTCAGCGTTGAATTGATTTAACGGCGAAGAGTCTTACCTTTTTGTCACTATCACTATCACTTGTCATTGCCTTCTTGCGTGGACGTTTCGCTGTTGGCTTCTTTTTAATTGGTGTGGCATCCGAATCGCTGACTATAAACGCGCTGCTACCATTGGCTGCATCCGCATCACTGCCATTTTCACCATCAGACATATGTGCCACCTGCTGATACGAGTCTTCTTTGACACCATCATTATCTCTGAACTCCAGCTCACCGTCGCTACTCTTTTCTGCTTCGCTATCAAGCAAGCCAGAGTAATTAATTTTCTTGGCAGTTGCTCGACGACCCGGTCGATCAGCACGTGGTGCTACTTCGACATGCATCTCAACATCACTACCAGATGCCAAATCATCATCTTCATCGGAAGAGTTTTGTTTCTTTTTACGCTATTGTACAAATAAAAGAAGTGGTTTAGCTAACGTGCTGATGAATTCATGTTGTTAAGAAATACTCACGCCTTTGCCGAAGTTCAATTTCGATTGTTTTAAACCATCTTTGGGTTTACGTACACGCTTCTTCTTTTCGCCATCGCCATCAGCGCCTGCGGCCTTAGCTTTAGTCTTTTTCAAAGCATCCGGTGAACCTTTAGGTCCTTTTGCACCACCTTCAACTATTGCATCAAATTCATCTGCCTCTTCGGTCTTGACACCCTTAGCTGCCGCCTTTTCGACTTTCTCCTTCTTAATCTTTGGTCTGGCAGCAAGTGCCACGGCAGTTGATATCTTTTTCATTATCTCCTCGGTAACCTGAATGCAAAAAAAAAGTAGTTTAGGTTATATAAACAGTTTTCCTCAATCACATCGCACTTTTACATACCTTGAATTCAATTTTAACGCCATTTGGATCGGGGAAAATGTTTTCATTGCCATCCTTAGCAGCACGCTTCTTCAACGCACCAGTGAGCGCCTTAGCTTTAGCAGTTAATGCCTTTGCCTGCTTTTTGTTGATGCCCAACTCTTCAAGTCGTTCACGCTCCTCTAATTCATTGAGTTTCTTTTCAAAATCATCCAAATCATCTAACCACAAGGTTTCAATAGTCTTAGCTTTAAGCGCTGCAAGCTCTGCTAACTTTACATCGCGTTGTTTCAACAATTCGTTCTTCTTCTCCTCGGTAAGCATCCACATGGACATGCCCAACAGATAATCGAATTTCTTGACATCAGTCAACTTATTGAAAGCCTTCTCCGGATCCACCGCCTTCTTCTCCTTCTTCACTGTCGAACTGCTTGCAGTTTCATCGAGTTGCTCTTCGTCTTCCTCATCGGCCTCCTCTTCTTCCTCCATATTTATACGACGTTGCCATTCCTTAACTGGATCGGGTCTATAACCGCGCTTGATCAGTTCATCGATCATCGTCTTACGTTTCTTATTTTCCACCACTATGGTACGATCACACTTTTCCATGATAAAGCGTGCCTGATCGGTCAAACGATCAGCCTGCGCTGTCAATTGACCGATTAGGTACTCTTTGCGTCTTGAATAGAAATCTAGACGTACTGGGAAGTATTCCTTCATAATATCGATGGATGTAGGGAAACGACGTAAGCAATTATTTTGGTCGAAGGAATGCATTTGATTCGTCGACATGGAAGAGGTTAATTTGAAAGCGCGATGGAAACCGCCATCTTCAGCTTGTAAACGCTCGAATTCGCCAGGGGTGAATGTAACAACGAAACGCACCGTGGTATCAGTGTGATACTCGCGATAATCGGCAACAACCGCCTTACCCTTTTCGCCGTTAGAAAGTGCATCTAGTACGCTCTCTTTGTACGCTTGCGTCCATGTGCCCACTGGCAGTTCAGAGATTTCAATTTTATTATTTTGCACAATTTGTATATTGCCAGAGGAAATATAACGGCCATCAGAAACATAGTCAATAGTGCCTTTGAAATTTTTGTACCTGTAAAATACAAAAACAAAAAAAAAATCAAAACAATTTCATATATGTATAAATATATATTAACACTACATATAATAGCAAAGTGCAGAGGAACTTACCATGGATGCATTGGCAAGGGTTCCTCATTAGCCAGCATTCTACGTATATTCTGTATAATATCGCGCGGATTGTGATTGTAAATCTTTGTGGACCAACCGGTGCCAATACCGTCAGCACCATTCACTAAAACCATTGGTATAATCGGTATATACCACTGGGGTTCAATCTTTTGGCCATCATCCACTTCGTATGTGAGCAATGGATCGTCGGCAGGATGGAATATGAGTCTCGTTAGTGGCGACATTAAAGTGAAAATATAACGAGCGCTCGCACAATCTTTACCACCCTGTAGACGCGTACCGAACTGACCACGCGGCTCGAGTAAATTAATATTATTTGAGCCAACATAATTTTGCGCCAAATTGACTATGGTGGCCTGCAGTGACATCTCGCCGTGATGGTAGGCGGACATTTCAGCCACAGAACCAGACAATTGCGCAACTTTCACTTCACGTTTGTCGTTACGTTTGAAACAGGTGAACATAACTTTGCGTTGGCCAGGCTTAAAACCATCCACGAGACATGGTATAGAACGCACATTGTCAGCATTGGAGAAGAGCACCAATTCGAGATTAACAAAGTCCGAGTATGTAATGTGTTTGGTGCCTTTGGTGTACAAATAGCGTTCGGGTAGACCAAGCACCTTTCTGCGTTTCACCTCGTCCATATGCGATGTTAGCCATTCTTTACGTGCATCCACGTGCTTTTTGGAGAAAGCCATAACAATGGCATCATCATCCACACTACCGTCATACTTGAATGTTATGCGATGACGTTCCATGTCTTGGAAATATTCTTTAGCCTCCTTAGATGTGGAGGTACCCAAACCTATGCGCGAAGTGACAATATGATTATTTTAGAAATATTTCTTTTTAATTTTTAGCCTAAAAAAATTACCTTTGTAGTATTTGATATTGTACGTATGATTGTTTGGTGTATCATTCTTCCATTCTTCGAACTCTGGTAGTGAATAGAAGGAGAGTACTTCATTTTTCTTAGACGCTTTAACAATGGGTGTAATAAACTCTTCGAGGAAGGGTAGTCGTAATAGTTCTGGCCAGTTTGTATGTATAAAATTGATGAGTAGTCCTTTTATATGTGAACCGTCCTGATCCTGATCAGTCATAATCATAACTTTGCCATAACGTAAAGTTTTCAAATCCTCCATTGTGGTATATTTCTTCTTGTATTGCAAGCCAATAATCTTTACTAGATTATTGATTTCAGCATTTTCAGCCAGCTGTTTGAAAGAAGCTTCGCGCACATTTAAAAGTTTACCACGCAGTGGAAATACACCATACAAATCACGTCCGATCACACCAAGTCCGGACACAGCCAATGACTTGGCTGAGTCTCCCTCCGTTAAAATGAGCGTACATAAGTATGAATTTGATTTGCCCGCCTCGTTAGCATCTTCGAGTTTTGGTAAATTCTTTATTTTCGAGGACTTTTTACCACCCTTCTTATCAATTTCACTCTGCGCCTTAAATTTGGCCCATGATAATACGGCTTCCACAATGCCAGACTTCGAAACATTTGCAATGAATTTCTCCGAGAGCGCACATTTCGAACCAAAGCTCTTGGCTTGCAATGTCATGTTTTCTTTTGTTTGCGAATCGAACGTCGGATTTTCGATAAGACAATTGACGAACACCCAGATATGATTTCGTACTTGGAAGGGTTTTATGTTAATACCACCTGTATAACAAATAAGTAAAATTATAGAAATATTAATGGGATAAAATTATATTTTACGCACCTTTGTTTTTCTTCTTTACAACTTCGATCAACTGTTTAATTATCATGTCCACCACATAGTCCACATGCCGACCACCTTTTGTGGTTGCAATCGAATTAACAAACGACACCTGTTGGAAATTATTTTCTGAAGGACAGCAAGCGACCTCCCAACGTTCACCAGCTTGTTCGTAAACAATTTTAACGGTTTGTCCCGAGTCTTCACTATGTTTTACATATAAGTCAATGTAATCCTTGAAATTCTTTACCGGCAACTTTTTGCCATTTAAAAATACAACAACACCCTTTGTCGCAGCGGCAATATCATAAGCTCGACGACTCATTAGCGCCACAATATCTTCGTCGAGGCGATCCATTTTAAACTTAGTCAAATCTGGACTAAAAGTAATTTTTGTAAAATCGGAGCCAGCAAACTCTTTAATCTAAAAAAGACAAATACAAGTACATTAATATAATTTTAAATAGAAATTCCACAATTCATTAAATAAAATTGAAATGTTAGACGCACCTTTGGCGGCGTGGTTTTCGACATGTTGTTAGCCCAGATTTGTTTGAAACTTTTCTTGTATTCCTTAGTTGCCGTTTCCAACATGAAACTACTTGAAAAAATGTTACATAACTTGGCGCCATAACCATTACGACCGCCAGTCACTTTTTTCTCATCATCATTGTAGTTAGACGAAGTTAAAAGATGACCAAAGATCATCTCCGGCACATACATCTTATGTTCCTTATGAATGGTGACTGGTATACCTTGTCCATTATTCCAAATCGATATTGAATTCTTTTCGGCATCAATATCGATTTTAATTGTACTCATAGATTTGTCGCGTTGCTTATTATCGGCGGCATTCACAAGAATTTCATCGAAGATCTTGTACAGACCGGGTACATAGGTGACTTGTCGCTGTATCATACGATTCTTTTCCTCATTATATACCCACATGGTTTCGGTAACGTGCTCCACTGAACCGATATAAGTGTCCGGACGCAAGAGAATATGTTCTAATTGAGATTTCTTTTGGTACATTTTTTCAATGGAGGTACCACTCCCTGCCACACTACCGCTACCGTTCTCCATTGCTGTATAACTGGATAGCTATGAATAAAAAGTAAATTATTGTAGAGTTTTTCACATTATAATGATATATTTCTATGCTATATATATATACATAGCTAAATTGCGCGCAGTAACAGCTGTACTTATATTTTAAATTTTGGCGCCTTGCTTGACAAACGCTGAAGAGCGTTCATAATCATATATGTTTGCATAACCACCAAATTAAATAAAATTTAATGTAAATAAATGCACAAGGTAGATTTACAGAAATACAAGTAGATATAAGTAAAGAAATAACAATTAATATATATAATTTAAAAAATAAAACAGTATGTTTTGTGTATGTACACCTTCACTTTGTGTAATTTTCAACGCACCCTGTACAGAAATTTCAAATTTTTATACCAAGAGAGACGACGTCGGTATAACATGCGTGAACAAATCTAGAACTTAGTACAAATGCACGCATTTAATAGTATTACAATATTTTCTTTGTTTTACTATAATCAACAACATTAAAAACTAAAATTATACTTTTTGAGATACGTTTGCATTTGATTATTTCTCTTTGGCTTCCGTTTACTTTTTCGCTCACTCAACCAAAGCCGCTCGCTCTGCCGCCTTTGCCACATGAGTGCGCCATTTTTAATTTGCAAAGCGAAATGCAGCGAACGCCGCTTCGCGAATCTACAACAAAATTTGATGTCCTCAAACTATACTCGCAACTTATACACTTTTTCAAAGCTATTATAAACACATTTTATACCTCATACGCCAGCAGTCTTACCTGGTATTAATCACAAAAGTTTTATATTCTTAATTATGCACAATTTCGCACAAATTGTAATGTAATCGGTCTCTTCACTTTACGTTTGAAAGCCGGTAGATTGAAAATGTTCACGTTGTGCAATCGGCTTTTACAAATTAACAAACTCAGATATTTTATTTATTTTATTCAAATTGACATTAAAGTATTGGGTTATGAAAAATAGTAAAAATTCACTTCAATTTTACAACTGACTTCACGCACAGCGACCGAAACACGTCGTCACGTCGTTGCTTTCCGCCGTTGAAAACTGAATTATTTTCGCCTGACGCGAACTACAGCGAAATGCCAATGCCGATGCGAATAGCAATGGACAATGGTGCCCATCATTTGCAAATAACCATGGTTGCATTTTAATCATTTTAAACCTTTATATGAATAGGGGTATTCATCTGCATTCATAAATGCCAAGGACGCACGGTGGTTATAACGATATATATAATCACAAATTTCTGAATTACAATGCTTTGTGCAAACAAATAGAAATTTTTATAATTATAAGGATTTCTCCCCACTTCTATATCCTATAAGGTGCTCTCAACAGTTAGAAACATGAAATGTATCCAATTAAGTTGAACTTTGAATACAATTTCTAAATTAAAATCTTCATATGTTATTTATTTAGATTTAAGTTTTTATTAAAATTATAAGTTTATACAAAAGTGTTACATATTTATATGAGTCAAATGTTAAATTATGTATTTCTTATATTATGCGCTTAGAACCTTTACCACAAAGCGTAAGAACTTTTCTCGATTTACCAGTATTCTGAGATAAGAATTTTAACATTAAAACCGTTCAAAGAATCATTTTGTTATACGAATTACATATAATTTTTTTTTTACTGCAGAAATACGATGAACTTCAATATTACGTAATTACATAAATATGTGTAAAAAATTTCTTTCCTAAAAATTGCTTTTAAAAAACATCTGTATACAAATCAGGATTCCTATGTTAATACATTTGCACACATGCATACATATTTTATAAAATGCAATTCTAAATGCATTTTCTTTCGATATTTATTTGGAACACCGGGACATGAGTCCCGAGTGAAACCTTCTATATATATAATGTTTTTATGCATAAATAATAATAAAAAATCAACTTTCATCAGTATCTAATTTTTCTATAACAGACTAATCATAAATAATTTGGCAATATTTTTGACAAGAATAAAAATAAACATGTTCAACATTTTTTACAAAGTACACTCATTGTGTGGGCGTTCGATGGCCTGAATTTGACAATTTCGTAGTTAAATAAAATTCTAAATGCATTTAAAAAATTATACACTTATAAAATTGAATTTGAAATGTTAATTGATAGAACGACATAACGCTGCTTTTAAATGTGTTTAAAGATCATCATCCCCAATACCTTCGAATGCCTCATTGTGGACAGACTCTTCAGCACTATTACGAAAGAAAACTGCAGAATACGAACTAGAACTGGATATTTTTGGGTTGAATTTCGTTCGCGTACGCTGAGAGAAAAATTTAACTGGTGCAGTTGGCGATGATGACGATGATGAACTTGACGTTGTAGTCGCTGTTGTTGTAGTTGATGATGACATTAATTCTGTGGACAAAGATGGCGTTGAGGCGGATGACGTTAGTATTGTCGGAGTATGCGATACTCTTCCATTTCGAGAAACATAGGATAGAAATTGGGATTGAGAACTTTCTCGAACGCGTGTGTTCAAACCATCAACGGTGTCTTTACAATTCAGCAATTCATCAACCATTGATTGTAGACAAACCGACATAAGCATAGCTTGCGCACTGGTTATAGTTATCCAACGCAAAGTCTGTTTGGACATCAAATATTCAAAGGCAAGCTGTAAATTTGTCGGCGATTTTCCGTAATTACTTGCATTTTCATCCGTATTGCTTGATATTGTTGAATCTATAGTGCTTGTGTTATGCATAGCTGTAACCCGCCAGCAACGCATTCGTGTTACACGGAATTTAGTCTCATAAATTTTTCCAGCTTTTGCAGTACGCATACTTAATTCTTTATTACCAATGGAGATAAGTGCTGTGGTTTTTGGTTCCGGATAGTCGATAAGGGACGCACTGAATTGCAAGCACCCGTAAAGCGGTAATTGTCGCGCCATCTGTATGTACTCTGCTTGCATCCCGTGTTCTTTCAAACTGATAAGCTTTTGTAGAACTTCAGGAGGCGTAATTATCCATTCATTTTCTATATCAGATACAATTTGCGCAAAAAACAATTTCAGTGCTACTGGGTCTTGCAACAACCCTAAATCATACATGGGATTCCAATAGCTTTTGCGGATCATTACTTGGCACGAAGATGTTTTTTCTTGCGCCCATAAACGCGATAAATATGGGGATTCGAAATCCATTAATCGTCTTAATAGCACCAATTTGTTTTGTGTAATATCACTGTTTTGTCGTCGCACCAAATAAAGACAAAAATGTTGCATAAATTGTGTGGGCAGTTGTACACATTCACATACTTTACGCAATACCGAGCTGGCATTATCGCCAATATGACAATTGACCTGCAGGGTGAGGTCATTTGATAGCCACACCTCCAACACAGCTGACACGCGCTTCAAATCACTGCCACCGTAATCAAGACCTAAAATGCCATCGGCTAATGAAGTCTCCTGTTGAGCATTGAGCAAATAACTTTGAAAATGATCCATTTTCGAAATAACTGCATCTTGCCCACATAATTGCAAATAATGTTCTAAAGAAGCTCGTCTCGATTCGAGTTGTCCATTAGTTAATGGTAGGAGACGCTTTGGAGGGAATGTCGCTGGCAACTGGATATTGAGATCTGTACACCGACGACGTAGCTGCTCATGCAATGCATGCAATTGTTTATAACGCAAACAACAGTGATAGCTGCCATTAATATATATATTGTAGCCTGTGTAGGTGGTACCAGTTAGCTCCGAATATAATTCTTGCGTATCCGGAATGGAGAAGTGCATGTCTTATTCCAAGTTTCTCCTACTTCAAGTTTTATTTTCTACTCACTAAGCACACGTCAACGGTTATATTTTTTATAACTCTTTTCAATTTCATGAATATTATTAAACGCTATGTATGAAATTAATATTTCAATAGTTTAATATTAGTCACAGTCATTCACTCTTCTTTATAATTAATTAATATTTGGGCTTTTGTTGTTTTCCTGACTTTTCATTCTTTCTTTCTTGCGACTGACCAGAGTTGTCATGTAAGTTGGGTGGTAATGGATATTGAAAACTAACAATTGAACAAAATTTTATTTTCGTATTGTGATATATAATTAATTTATTAACAGTAAATATAATGAAATCATTAGCATAATATGGAAAGTTTAACAGTATAATTCTATGCAGGCATAAATAAAAAAAAATCTGGTTAACGATGAATAGAAACTAAGTTTCTCATAATAAAAAATACTACCCTGATTGTGAGAAGAAGCAATAAGAACATAACCAAAAAAATTAAATAAATATGTAAACAAACGCGAATTAAAACAGACCATTTATCAATTATAATGAATACATTAAATATCGAGTTGTTACCTCAACAAAGACAGCATGCGAATATTTTAAGTATTTTTGAAGATGAAAAGGCAAGTTCTCACGGATTTGTGCGTGTCAGTGCACCAATGGTACGATACAGCAAGTTGGAGTTTAGGCGGTTAATTCGTCAATACGGGGTAAAGCTTGCCTTTACTCCAATGGTTATTGCAGATTCTTTCATACATAGTCAAAAGGCGCGCGATAATGAATTTACTACATGTTTAGAAGATATTCCCGTTGTAGCGCAGTTTGCTGCACGAGATGCCTATGAGTTTTCTGTAGCTGCTCAACTAATATACCCATATGTGGATGGAGTTGATTTGAATTGTGGTTGTCCACAGTCATGGGCTATATCTAAAGGATATGGTTGCGGACTCCTCCGACACCCAGAATTAGTACGTGACATTATACAAACTACGAGACGTGTTTTACCACAAAGTTTTAGTATATCGGTAAAACTTCGTTTACTTAATGGAGCGCCTGAGGAATCGATTAGATCAACCGTTGAATTAGCGCGGCAGCTAGAGAAATGTGGTGCTACATGTTTGACAATCCACGGACGAACAATGTGGCAGAAAACGTCGGATCCCCTTAACATAACTGCTATGACCGAGATAAAGAAATCAATACAAGTTCCACTTATAGTCAATGGGAACATACGCAGCTGGCAGGATGCGAAAGAATTGCATGATCAAACAAATGCTGATGGTGTCATGGCTGCTCGCGGAATACTCTCAAATCCAGCACTTTTTGATAATAATATACAAGAAAAAGAAACACCAATAGAATGTGTTCAAAAATGGTTAGATATCGCAACTCGTGCTGGTGATAATATACAATTCCAATGTTTTCATCATCATCTAACATTTATGTGGAGCAGCCACATGAAACGTAAATTACGTTTGGAATTCAACAACTTTACTAATAAGCAACAAGTGTTCGACTTCTTTGAAGAACGATACGGCTTAAAGCCAGAAGAAGCATCACATAGCAATCACTTCGACTATACCAAGTGTGTTTATCCGCCACTGGCACATAGTAATACTAATAAGAACAATGCCGAAGAACCATTAGAGGGACAGACATGGAATGAAAACTCAAATGGAAAATTCTTTAATGAATTTAAAGAGTTGTCGGATACGGAAACACAATTTGACAATCGGCACGATGATATTGATTTAGAAGGAAGTTTTTTCACGGGTTTAGACTGATTACCATTTAATGGATAATTACACCAGCGCAACTAGAATATGTTTAATACAGAAATAAAAGTTATGCATAAAGAATAAATACTAATGTTATAAAATTATAAATATTTTGTATATGTAGAAGTATTTTTAATTTTTTTTACTGAACGTGTAACTTTCGATAGCAGAATAAAAATAATTGTACCGTGATTGTTCATTATTGTAGTGATATATTGAAATGCGTTTTAATTAATTCATTCACATCGTTTTACTATACGAAAAATGTTTTTCTATACATTTTAATTTGAGGATGTTATATGTAACTATGGATACGTGTACGGAAATAATATTAATCATTGCAAATACCAATTGAATGCAACCCTGTATTTATTGCTGCATACTTTACGAAGCAAAACTAGGAAAACTATTTATGGAAGAATTCTCAAACGAATTAGGCAAAGTAAATTTCATAAAATTAGTTTAGTAAAAGCTATTGATATAATAATTTTTTAAATCTACAACTTGAAAATAATCGATGCACAAATTTCATGGATTTATATTTCTATCTCTTTTAGACATTCGTGTTGTTTTTGTAAGAAATTAAATAATATAAGTGTGCTGATAAATACGGCGAAAAAGGAAATGTAGATAAAGAATTGGACACAGAATAAAAAATAAATTTACAATAAACAAAGCGACGGACGAACGAGCGCAAAAGCAATTATTTGGAAGTGCAAAAACAGCACCAAAATTCAACGTCAACTATATTGTCTGATATTTGAAGTGTTTTAATTAAAATTCATAATTAATTTAATGCAGCAAAAAGTATAAAAACACAATATAAGACATTCGCATAAGAAAATATACTCTGCGTATAGCTCAAAGAAGAGTAAGAAGAAAGTTGTTTGTGCATCACTATTGGCGCAGAAGTCATATAAATAATAAATAGGAAACGCTACAAATATAGCAAAATACCTACAATGGATCGCAATAACGGGTAAGTTAATAATATTATCACTAAAATGCAAACATTTTTCTATGTTATATGCCGTGGAACATTTTGGCACGAAAACTAAAAAACTGTAGTGAAAGCAGAATATGCAAAATGGTGCCAAGGCCTTTAACCACCAACTCCGTTGAGACTCTTATAGACTACTTTTAAATGCAATAACTGCTAGGATGAGTATGTGGCTAACAAATTTTATGATACGTCTATGCAACTTAAATTAATACAGCTATATCTTGAAATAACAAATTTTGTATGCATGTAAAAAGGAGCTAGGTAGTTAATATTGTGTTTTTAAAACTACAAAAAGATCAAGATGATAATTCTTCATGGATCTGCTACGGGGTTAGCTTCGTCATTAAAGAGATGTACTGCAAATTAATAAAATACAGCAAATTGTCCTTTTTTTTACTTCAAGAGTGTATTGGCATATACCAAATTGATATAAACAATACAATTATATGTTTTTGTTTCAAATAATTTATATATGTTATATTAAACAAAAGACTGTATATAATTATGTTGAAAAAACTTGCAAAAATACAAGTATATTTGCAAGCATGTATGTTATTTTATGATTTGAAAAATTATCTTCTCAGAATTACTTGTAAAATACCAGTTTTTTCTGCTAACAGTATTTGTATGTGTGTGCACAATTAACAACAACAACGGATAAGTTAATTTGTGTGGCTAAGCTAATTTCCGTTTTAAAATATGTACTTATCTGTAAAAATACATATGTATATGCGTGCAAATTATATATATTTATGTCTTTTTATATATTAACAGCTCCAATCGCTATACACCAATTCGGCGCGCAGGCCAACATCAATCAAATTCGTTATCATCATCACTTTCATCATCGAATAATAATCAACATCAACATTTAGATAATCATCGCAATAATTCGTCACAATATTCAACGACCAATCATAGCGCATATTCACCACAATCGTCAATGTCCCGCGAACCGCTCACACAACATGACGAACTGATTCGATATATCAGGGAAGCATGGACAAAGGTAAGTTCTTATAAATCGAGATTGTTTTGGAATAACAACTTCAAAAAAAAACTCTTACAGATATTTAAATAATTATTTTACTAGGGATTATAAGAATTATATGGGTAATACTAAAATGTTGTATTGGGCAGTAGCGGATTAGAAAATACGTTAGCAGTTAATTGTAGAGGTTTTAATTATCTTATTACTCACCTCATATAAATTCAATAATAAATAGGATGGCGGTGCAGTCGTCTCGAATTCATGATATGAGTAATCATGTTCGTTTAAAATATTAACTTCGTTGTGGAACTCTTCTTCGTTATTTAATTCAGCAAAGTTTTCATCAATTTCACCTGCAATAGATTCGGCACCTGCAAATACGTAATCAGCATTTGCATCATTCACTGTATCAGTCAAGAACGTGTTAGCAGTTGCCGAATCCGCTACGGGCAATGATGTTGGGGCAAATGTCCATGGTGCTGTTGACGGACGACTGTCCAATCTGTTTTTGCGTTTTCGTGGCATTTCTGCGATTTAAAATTATTGTGTACACAGATTTATTTATTTATATTTGAACATTAATGTCGCTTCGAATGGACGTTAAGGGGTTTGTTTTCAAACTATATCTTCGAATTTATTCTCTATTGTTAAATTTCGTTTTTTTAGCTGATTCCACAGATTTTGTAAATTTACATATTGTTCTCAATTCGACGCGATAACTTTGACATATCAGCGACCGATGTAATTTTTTTAAATAATTTATATTAAGAAGATTTGAAAATGCGCGAGAATTACTGTCTATTACATTAAGCAAAATATTTTTTGATGCATGTCAATTGGGTGTTCGAATTTTTATATAACATTGTTTTGTTGCCACATATGTTACAATTGTTAGAAATGTTTTGAGGAAGAAATAATAATGCTTACTAATGCAACTTATTAAACCCTGTCACACTGTATAAATTATCTATATTTTAGTAATATTCACAATATAATTAGGTAAATCTTCTTTCTTGCAGGTAAACGAACAGAATACGCCTATAAATTATTGCAATGAATCGGATCACCAATTAAAAAATTTCAAACCATTTAATTTGGAGGAGTACTGGGACCAACGGCATTTTCAAAATATTCGCGTATCACATGGACAACAATAAGATGATACAAATTGATGCAGCAACAACAACAGTCGTAAAACATATTTTCCTTGTTTTATATGCTCTGTGTTGATTGTTATGCATTTGCAAAAAAGTTATTGTAACAATACAAGTAACATACAAGCTACATATAATTATGTATTTCCATTATTGAGAAAACATCTGAAAAAATCTTAAAAAGTCCTGGATATTTAAAAACATACTTACTTATTTAAAAGTAAATTGCGATATAAAAATAGTTGTATTTCTCAAAGCTGAAATTCTCGTTACATGGTAGTTAAGAAAATATAATATTTAATTACAATATAGAAATTCAAAAAAAGTAATGAAATGAAAAACCAAAATTAAGTTATTTAAAAATAAAATAGCGTCGTATAAATCGTTCAATCTATCAATGAAAAGATTTTGCAATAATATTATTAAATTCAAAAAATACGTGGAAGGTTATGCAGACGAATTATTTCAAAATTACAATTAAAGGCAATAAAAAATATGTAAACAAATCTATTTGTGTTTCTTTTAATCATATACAGCAAAATGTGAAAATTTGGTATTTCAATTATTCCCACAGATGGTAGATATTTCGTATGTAATAAATACCAAAAACAAGTGAAATACTTTTGTCCTTAAATAGCCATCAAAAGAACTGTATGTGAGCTTAACGTAACAAATTGAAAAAAAAATCTATATTTTTTTAGTTCTGTAGAAATGTTCTTCTGCTTGAGTCCTATAAATATGCTTCAAAGAAAATTATTTATTCTCCTTATTGAGCGATTTCTGTTAAACCATATCCTTTCAAGGTTTCAAATCATTTCCAATGGTAACTCCGAATACAATCTTAATTAACCGTAAAATTTTCTACTTTTTAACAATCAATCCTTCTTAGTGTGAGATTCTTGATTTGATCATTAACAATTAAGAAAAACCTTGTCTCCTTCACGATTTCTAAATCATTTTCAACGGTATTTCTCAATACCCACATTCCAATTAGACATACAATCTCCACGATGCTATTTTTTAAACAGTTGTAACAGTCAGCATTTGTTATTATCTGCGAATTCTAAAATTTCACATTAGTTGAATGTTGCCCTTGTAGACAACCCATAAGTACTGACAGCTCTATTTTTTACGAATTTTTATATAAAAACCAAAGTGTATTCAACAAAGTGAACTAAGTATTTGACATACCCACTTTTGACAATAAAATAGTAAACAATACATGTATTTGTTTACATTAACCCGTCTTTTTTAACTTTAACAATATAATATATATTGATAAAATTGTTTGCAATTTGTCAGTTGGAGCACAAAACCTTAGTAAATTGCTTCCATGAGTTGTTTTGCCTAAGCAGAAAGTATTCGGCATTTTCTTTTATTCATTTAAAAAAAATTTTTTTTTGGTTTGAAATTTGTTTACTTTTGAATTTCAAAATTTGAATTTTTGAATAAATGTATGGGTTAAATCAATGGCAACAAACATGTCACATTCGGGTAAAAAATTGTGATATGTCATGGTTCACTTTGTTGAATACACTTTGATAAAAACATATTTATTTTTTTTTCTATTTTTATTATATATTTTTTTGGAATAAAAATACTCCCCCATATACACCAACAAAATTTCCCGGAGTCAACGGGTTAAGCAATAATTTAAAAAATTTAAACCATCTTGCGCAGCAATTTGTTGATCTTGTCTTCGCGGTTACCGAAATCACCACCCTCGACGTAGTGATTAGCCTTCTTGCGCCAGCCACCGGTTGGGGTATTCAGTTTGAATGGCCACAAGAAGTTGGAGGCTTTCTTGAAGTTGGGTCCAACGGTGAAGATTTCATGTACCAAATCCTCAACGCACTGAATGCTGTGTGCCTTACGCAATTTACGTTCAATCACAAAGTTATCGGTGATGGGAACACGTTGACGGTTGTGCTTGACGAAACCGCGTTTGTAGACCAATTCGCGGACTGATTTCAGATTTGGATAACCCCATGTAATGTATGGTTCAGCAATACGCAACATGTTGATGGTGGCTTTGTTCAATTTGATGAAAACACCATTGTTGATCTGGCGCAGACGGAACAATTGCAAAACTTTACGCACTTTAGGGGCAACTTTGTTGATACTATACAAAATGAAATGAAAAAAACACATTTAACTCGCTTGTTTATATGGAAATATTCTACCCAGAACTCACCCACGAATACGGATAACAAAAGCCAATTTAGCCTCAGCAGGCACATAGAATTGACCGTGTTTCTTGGCCAAGCGGCGCAACTTGATCTCACGACGATCAGCACGCAGATATTCAGCCTGATATTTCTCGGCACGTACCAAGTTTTCACGTTTGCGTAGCGCAATAACGGCAGTACGCTTCAATTTACGTTTGATCAAGACGGCACGTTTGCTGACTTGCTTCTTGCTGAACTTCAGCTTTGACTCGGGTACAGCGGGTAACTTCTTGGCAGATTTGCCCTTAGCTTCGGGCTTCTTGGCGGCTGCGGTGGCAGTCATCTATAAAGCAAGGATACACGATCATTTTAGTATATTTTTGCATGCATTAGTAGTGTAAAACACAAAAATTCACAAAATCTTTCGCTAACCTTTACTTGTCACTTAGCACGTTGAAAGAGAAAAGGAAAAGGCGAAAGGAAAGGAAGTTGATGGCCATGTTGGATGCGGTTCAAAATGACATTTTTATGTTGGCAGTACTGACGAATAAGGTATTTGTCAATAAACCAATTGGAAATGGTTTGTGTCTAAGCTATTAAATTTAATAATTTCAAATTATATTTTTCTGTTTAAAACAAAGTGTAATTCTTGTAAATCTAGTTAATTACAATAATTATATACATATATTTTTTAATGGTATTTTAAAACAGGTTGAACGTTCTTCTTTTACATTACTTCATTTGTAGTGTTTCGATTTAGCCAATTTTGAGTGTTGTATTATAATCACTCGCTGGTATGCCTACTCTTTAATTATATGTTTTATTAATACATTTGATTATTAATATTTGTTATTTAGAAATGTAATTTCTATCATATTTATTATTATAGTGTAGTTTAAAGATATTCTCTTTAAATTATTTATAATTCGAAAATCAACTATTTTATTTCAATACCGACCTACTTGTGTGAAAGCACTCGAAACAGCTGTTTTTAGATAATTGACAGGTGTGCAGAAAATAACTGCAAATTAATCGTACTGAATCAAATTTTTCACTTGGCGCAATATTTTTTTTTGCTTGAAGTGCTTATATTGAACAAATTATGTCTTTGGAAATTCCTACAAATCCTGTTTATCATACAAGTGTCGAACAAAAGCTGCATTCGAAAAATGCCGCCAAAGTATATCGCTATGGATCGCCAAAAATACGGGATCAATTGAGAGATGTTAGTAAATACATACAATACAATTTATTTTGTTTTACTGATTAAAGATGTTCAATTTAGAAATGTCGGATGCGAGTGCGTGAAGCTAGGCAGGCCAACTTCAGTAAGCGCCGTTTGACAAATATAACAGAAGAAGTAAGTTTTCAATTTGTTTCAAATTTTAAGAAAATCCCAATTTTTGAAATAATATTATGTTATATTATCAGTTCGACATTGATAAGTTGCTGCGAGAAGAACTTGCTAGCTTGGAGAGTGATTTGCGTTTGCAAGAAGAAATATACAAGGAGCTACGCGATGAGATGAATGAATGGTTTGTGCAGGAATTGGAAGCTGAGGAAATATCTCTAATAAAGGCCGCCGATGAAGATGAAAATAACAATCATGTTATTTGTCCCATTTGCGAACAATGCAATCTGCTTTTCGTAACTGCAAATGAGCAAGAAGGAAGTAATATTTTCAAGTGCACTTGTGGAGTAAGGTAGGGTTTCTTTTACAAGATGATTTTTAAATGTTGCTTATACAAATTTATTTCTAGCTTCAACAATGATGCTAAGCCTTTGGCCTTACGACAAGTATTGCATTCGCAAATAGATGTGCATGAACAAAATTGTACTGCCAATCTTACATTCTTTTTGGAACCGCAAAGTGCATATGGTGCAAAAACTGATGCATGTGTCAACAGTCTTTGTGCTATGTGTGATAAATGTGATTATTTTTATAGTTTTTAAGTGTTTTATAATTAATATATGTTTGTTCCCTGAATTTATACCACTCAGTATGTAATTGAGATAAATAATGCTCGCTAGAATAAAAAAAAAAACAATAAGTGAATTAAATACTGAATTTTTATGCATCCAAGGTTTAACGATTTTTTTCTAAGATTACTAATGTTGAAAAAGTACTGTAATGTGAGTGGAATTATCAAAAAGCGTAATCCATTTGAATATTTTTGCATTCATTATTTCTTCAATTAGCTAAAAATCAAGAATTAATTAAAAGCGAGTTTGCAATAAACCTAAGGTAAACCCTCATAATGTTTTCTTACGTACAATATAAAATTAATTTGTTATTATACCATTTAACGCTTTTATTATACCATTTACTTAAATAAATTGTTTTCATTTATTTACGGCCACTTAAATGTTAAACAGTGCATAAGGTGACAAAGAATTATGGTTGAGCGATGAAAACAATGAATATAAATATGCGTGAAAAAAAAGAAAAATAAATAAACAAAAAGTCAAGAAAGAAGACTCCGGTAGCATCTCTTGTGTAAATAATATGTGACGTTATCTGCTTGAATTCTTTGTATTTAAACCAATCTAAAGGGAACAACAGTGGGTGATAAGAAGATAAAACATACAGCATTACAAATATACTATTCTACAAACATGTGTACTATGTACAGATTTTAAAGATTCATGTCCCCAATTAGCAATACTCGTATTTATACCAAGAAACGTTTATTTATGAATTTATTTTACGGAAATAATTGCACTTTGGTTTGTGTACATATGTATTACTAGAAAATCACTTGACATGATCATCTGAAAAGTTATACTGAATTCAATAATTATCAAAGGTTTGATGAGCGCATTTGATAGATGGGCTGCTGCAAGTCTCTCATGAGGCAAATAAACAGATTAATGAGCTTAAACTGTTATATATATGTACGTATGTATTATTGTACATTTATTTCAGTGTCTTCCTGCATCTCTTGGAGATACAATTCACATGTATGTGTATGTGTATGTGTATATACAAACGCGAGCATCTTCAGTCACTCACATGTTTCTTCAACACACTGGCGATTGTGGCATCTTCGAAATGTTTGGGCCGCCTCGATTCAGATATGCCGTGTCGATCGGCGGCAACGCACGCGAAATTCGGTTGTACAAATTCGTTAAAGGGGTATTTAAATTTAGCGCATACTTTTGAATATTCTTTTTTTTGCACAAGAAAAACGCAAAAATAATGTGTTTTATTAAGAAAAAATAAACAAATGTTTAGTGGTTTCCAAAATTTAAACACAAGTTGGTGTGTTTGTGTGTTTGCATATGTACATATGTATATAACTTGCTATACGCGTATAATAATGACCAGTTGGCGGTAGTGCGCGTCTGGAAATCAACAAAATTCATATTTTTATTTAACGTGTGTGTGAGTTTGAATTTTCGTTTATAAAAGAAAATGCTTCGATGGAATATTTGCAATTTACTTAATATAATCGAATTGGTGTGTAAATTTTATAATAGATGCGTATACATATAATGTGTATAACTTTTGAACGATAATCCAGTATTATAATATGCTTCCTACTTTACAAACTACTTAGTGACATACAAATTTTCCTTTTTAAATATATTTAAAATTTTAATTTTAATAATTTTTAAGTGTTGTTTCTAGATACATATGAAGATCAAATGAAATAATGATACTTCAGTATTAAATTTCTATTAATCAAATGTGTATTATATGATGTATTAAAGCTTAATTACATAAATCTCCCAAAAATTCAATTCAAGTTTCATAAAAATATTTTTATAAAAGTATTAACAAAAAAAGCAGTGCATATTTTATGATACAAAAAGTGTTTTCTTCGCCTTAATAAAGTAAAACATGGCTCTCATATTATATTGCGATGACTTAACACAAGTCCCTCAAAACCTTAATACGGATATATGCAGTATTAGCACATTCAAATGGCAATTGAGTATTGTGGCAAGCGTGTGGTTGTTGGCGATTGGCATTTATGTTTTAAGGAAGTGGAAATACAGGTAAGAATACAAAAAATATTTTTTTTTATTTTTTAAAATACTTGGATTTCTTTAGTAAAAATGTTGAAGAGTAATTTTTTAAAATACTTCGATTTTGTTAGTATGAGTAAATAGTAGGGGCCAATTAGTTCGAAACCAAGTCTAGACGAAATCGAAACCTTGGGTATTTTTTTTTTCAAATTTTATTTTATTTTATTATGATTAATTCTTTATAAACATACACACAATATAGTATATACACTTTTGCTGTAAGCGCAAAATAAACTACATATGTGTTTTGAATGTATTTGCATTATAGAATTTATTTATAAAAATTAGGTTTTCCATGAAATGATGCTTGATTTAAACATAAATATGTATGTACGTGAGAAACTTACATACGAATAACAATAAAATTTTCGGTACACTTGAACTAAATGCTAATTTGATTGCACAAAATTCCAAAATAATCACGGCACTTGTTGAAATACACGCACGAGCAGACATACATACATTTGTACATATGTATGTGCAAGCATATATACAAAAATAATTAAAAATAAAATGTGTGCAATTCATTCACGCATTTCTTGTGGAAAAATAGAAAATATTAACAAACAATAATAGCTGCATAAATCTGTGCATGTAATAAATGTTTTTCTATATACATACATACATACATACATCAATCCATATGTATGTATGTATTTACATAAAGTGTGTTCTTAATGAAAAATGTGCAGTCATTAATTTACAAACGAATGTTGTATTTACATATGTAACATATGTATGTATGTAACATATTTACTTTAAATCGTTGAAGTGTTTTCACTTACAATTTTACAGAAATTTCGCAAAAACCGAAAGCTCATGAGTTTTTCTAGTAATATGTACACAAATACAGCTAAAAGAGCGCAAATGAATTTTCATCAACTTACGGAGAAAAACAATGAGCGTGTTTTCCACATACGTAGAACGTGCGAAGCACATCTACATATACACACATGAAGGTGTGTTATGTCTGCAAAAAAGAATAATGAAATACAAAAGTAAAAAAAAATAAGTAAATATAAACAATGAGCTTAAATTTAGCAAACGTGATTAATATTCTTATAAACAAAGGCAAAGAGAAACAAACGTGAAAAGGTGAGTTTCAAGAAAACTCTTGAAATTTAAGAAATAACGAAATTTCGAAATGTTTGGAGACCTCCGTGAATGTATTTCATTATTTTTTTTAAAATATTTTTTATATAATATGTACATACATACAAATGGGTAATAAAATAATGGAGTAGTATATTGTAAATATATATAAAAAATATTCGAAATGCGATTAGCTTAGGGATTTAAGGCAGTAGATAGTCTGCTTTAGAAGCCGAAAAAAGCGTTTTTTAGCAATTTTTTTTGAAAGGGAAGGAAATGATTGCGATAAACGGAATTTTAAGACGATAGTGTACTATATTTAAGGCTTAAAAACAATATTTATTATTAAAAAATATTGCAATTTTTTCAAAGTTGTAAGTATTTTTCTGGAGCGCCTGGAGTCTGCACTTGTAAATCGGTGCCGGTGATGGAGGTCGTGCGATGCATCTGAAACAGTTGAACCAATTTTTTTTTTTTAATTTTTATAAATTTCTTTTCTTTATGAACTGAAAAAATACCGTGGATGTTATAAAATTCAAAATTTTTTCGAAGTTTGAAAAATAATTCACTTTTTTAAGAAAAAAAAAATGACTTTAAGTTGCAAAACAAGTAGTTTAAATAATACTTTTGTCCAACTTCGGCACGGTTTTCTAACACTTGTGAGAATGAAAACTCGAGAAAACGCGCTTTAAAGTTCTGCCTGAGCATTCGTACCTGCTCGACGCTCGGCCACTAAAACTGCTCTAGCTTCGAAAATATGTCGAATTGGCCTCTGGAATTTTAAAGACATATTCTTGGATAGTTTTGGAAGAGATTGAAAACAAAACAAAATAAGAAGTTTTCACTTCAAAAATCGATTTTTTTAAGCCTATAAAGCAAACTACTGCCTTAATAAAAAAACTAAAAAATGGAAACAAAGAACTTGAAAATAATCGTTCAGATTTTCCCGGTTATATCTATCGGTCATTTTCGTCTTGTATACTCGTTAGATATTGAACAATGTGCTTTGGGTTTAACTATATTATACGAGGTGTGTTCAAAAAATAACGGTAATTTTCGTTTTTTGAAAATATATATTTTTTCATTCGTCTACCTTAATACTGTCGCATTCAAAATAGTCCCCAGTCGATATTATGCACTTAACCCAGCGCTTCTTCCAATCATCGAAACACTTCTCAAACTCGATTTTTGTGATTGGCCTTTGGACCCTTTACCGAAATCTCATACATATGCTTGTAAAATGACGGCCCTTTAAGGTTCTCTTGATTTTTGGAAATAAGAAAAAGTCACACGAAGTCATATTTGGCTAATATGGAGGCGGGGGCAATTAATACAGTTGATAATTGACTCTTCAAGACCGTGAAATTTTAAATTTTACAATTCCCGCTAATTTTTGAACACACACAATGTAGTTTGAATACTTTGACAGAATCATACTAAAGGAATAATGTCACATATCATATTACTTAAGGTTTCTCTCCAACCTTTTCTACTTTCGTCGCATAATCGATTGATAAACTAATTGAAATTGAAACTTCTTCTTCTTCTTGACTGGCGTAGACATCGCTTACGCGGTTATAGCCGAGTCCAAAACAGCGCGCCACGTATCCCTCCTTCTGGCAGTTTGGCGCCAATTGGTTATACCAAGCGAAGCCAGGTCCCTCTCCACCTGGTCCTTCCATCGGAGTGGAGGTCTCCCTCTTTCTCGGCTTCCACCAGCAGGTACTGCATCGAATACTTTCAGAGCTGGAGCACTTTCATCCATTCGAACAACATGACCTAGCCAGCGTAGCCGCTGTTTTTTTATTCGCTGGACTATGTCTATGTCGTCGAATAACACATACAGCTCATCGTTCCATCGTCTGCGGTATTCGCCGTTGCCAATGTTTAAGGGACCATAAATCTTCCGCAAAACCTTTCTCTCGAAAACTCCTAGTGCCGTCTCATCGGATGTTGACATCGTCCACGCTTCTGCACCGTAAAGTAGGACGGGAATGATGAGGGACTTGCAGAGTTTGGTTTTTGTTCGTCGAGAGAGGACTTTACTTTTCAATTGTCCATACTTAGTCCATAGTAGCACCTGTTGGCAAGAGTGATTCTGCGTTGGGTTTCCAGGCTGACATTGTTATTGCTGATAATGCTGGTTCCCAGGTAGACGAAATTATCTACAACTTCTAAGTTATGACTGTCAACAGTGACGTGGGAGCCAAGACGCGAAAGCGCTGACTGTTTGTTTGATGACAGGAGATATTTCGTCTTGTCCTCGTTCAACACCAGACCCATACGCTTCGCTTCCTTATCCAGTCTGGAAAAAGCAGAA
Organism: Zeugodacus tau; assembly: GCA_031772095.1. NCBI lineage: Eukaryota > Metazoa > Arthropoda > Insecta > Diptera > Tephritidae > Zeugodacus > Zeugodacus tau. The sequence goes on from CM062651.1 coordinate 5,266,408, forward strand.
CTAACGGCGCGGGTGTTGTTTACAATGATATCGATATCATCGGCGTACGCCAGTAGCTGTGTAAATTGAAACTAATATGGTTAAATACTATATCTATGTTTAACTGTTTTGACAATCAGCCGTTATCATACTTTTTTTGACAGTTAACTAAAACAGTTATGTTGGCAATAAGTCACTTTTTTCCAAAGAACGAAAAGGTAAACGTCGCAATCTTTTTGTTTTCAAACGCAGTTGACTTCATTCTCAGAATTTGCATACTTATTAGTTAAATCTTTATTAGTTTAAGATTGGGAATACCACGAATTTAGTAGACTTAGCTACTTAAAATGTTTGAGCTTTTTTATGTTCAAATGTACATATTTATGTATGGATAAGTATTTAGTCCATGCGAATTTTTCATGACACATTTTCACAGTTGTAGTGTCGGAATTTCCAAGAAACGTTAGCAAATGTCGAAAATCATCAGCACATCAGCACAAAGATGAAATGAAAAAATAGAAAAATTAAAAAATATGTGTTTCACTTATGGTATTCCCCATAATTTTGCCACGCACACACATTAACAGCACACACGTATGTATGTATGTATATACAGAGTGTAATCAAGTCCAGCGGCAGGGAGTCAACCCAGCTGTCAAGTGCCAAATGCTATGACAGCTGCGGGCACCGCACACACAATAGACTCAGACAAGCAACAGCCATCTCATTGCTTTATCAATAAAAACGTTCTGTGATATTAATCAGCGTTTAGTAAACAAAGGAGCACAGATGTACGGATGATATATGTATAAATTACCCAGATGTAAGTTATCTCTGTTAATGAGCACATCACTTACTTTAGATTGACTTATACACGGAATTAGCGGTTATTTACTTACATATACATATAGTATATCAAAATAATTTCTTCATACATATATTTCTATGAATTGATTTTGATTAAAAAAATGGTATGAAGTGCTTCGGTTTAACAGTTATTTTTGATTTCACTCCTTCATCGCACAGAACTTCCATTTAAGATAAATGGAGGATCTTGAAAGTTTTCAGTGCTCTTGAGTGACTCATAGAGCTTTATGAAAAGCTTTTTTAGATCAATAGAGCTTGGAGGTCTGAAGTCTGAAGTTTTAAGTTTTACTTTTGGATGGCGGATATTCATGAGATCTTCCCTAGAAAGTTTTAAGTATCTTCTTTCTTTCACCACACATAGCTTCCCAGAATACTTATATCTCTATGATGTCATTAAAAGTAAGAAAGATCAGAGCTCTTAAATGACTGATAGAGCTTTATGAAAAGCTTTTTTAGTTCAGTAAAGGCTGGTAGGTCTGATATTTGTCATTTATAAATCATTAGTATTACTTAAAGTTGTTGGTTAATTATACTCTCGCAACAAATGTTGCTAAAGAGAGTATTATAGTTTTGTTCACATAACGGTTGTTTGTAACACCCAAAACTAAACGAGTTAGATATAGGGTTATATATACCAAAGTGATCAGGGTGAAGAGTGGAGTTCAAATCCGAATGTCTGTCTGTCCGTCCGTCCGTCCGTCCGTCCGTCCGTCCGTCTGTGCAAGCTGTAACTTGAGTAAAAATTAAGATATCTTGATGAAACTTGGCACACTTATTTCTTGGCACCATAGGAAGGTTGCTTTCGAAAATGAGCAAAATCGGACCACTGCCACGCCTACAAAATGGCGAAAACCGAAAACACATAAAGTGCCATAACTAAGCCATAAATAAAGCTATGGAAATAAAATTTGGTATGAAGGATCGTACTATTAAGGGGCATATTTGGATGTAATTTTTTTGGGGAAGTGGGCGTGGCCCCGCCCCCTACTAAGTTTTTTGTACATATCTCGCAAACTAATAGAGCTATATAAACCAAACTTTCTGCAACCGTTTGTTTTAGCCTCTTCCTAATACAGTCCAAAAATGAAAGAAATCGGATCATAACCACGCCCACCTCCCATACAAAAGTTAGGTTGAAAATTACTAAAGGTGGGTTAACTCACTAACGGAAAACGTCAGAAACACTAAATTTCACATAAGATATGGCAGATGGAAGCTGTACACAGATTTTTTTACAAAATGGAAAATGGGCGTGGCGTCGCCCACTTATGGGTCAAAAACCATATCTCAGGAACTACTCGACCGATTTCAATGAAACTTGGTTTGTAATAGTTTCCTTACATCCCAATGATATGTTGTGAAAATAGGTCAAATCGCTTCACAACCACGCCTACTTCCTATATACCAGAACTTTGAAGACAATCTGAATCGTTTACTTCACAATATATAAAGTAAGTACTGTGAAGATATCGATGCAGAACTTTGCACAAATACTATGTTAATAGTGTGGCAGCCCCATTCTAAAAATCGCCGAAATCGGACCATAGGTTTTCAAGGCCCCATTAATCGAACATGAGGACCTCGGTGCTTCTAACCTAATATTATGGTTTCCAACTTTCAATGGACTTTATACAATATATATAATACACAATATGGGTCAAATTGTGTATTATATAATATAAATAAAGTTAAATAAATAAATTGCGAGAGTATAAAATGTTCGGTTACACCCGAACTTAGCCCTTCCTTACTTGTTTTTAAGTTACTTTTGGATAACGAAGCTTGATGAACTTTCTCATACCAGAAAAGCTTCATAGCCTCGTGAAACTTTCTAGAAGTGATCAAACTTAGTTAATTTATAATATGATAAATGCCTCTACGTGATTTAAGAACGAGTTATCTACGAAATTTGAGATCTTCCGAACGGCAGAATGTATTTCATTCGTTTATCCATTCTCACGATATACATTCGTACTTATCTGCTCAATTTAGTGCAGTTATAACTTAAACAGCGTCTAGTGGTGCGTGAGTACACTCACAGCCATCGCTTGGCGTGACGTTGAGGAGGCTGCTGCCGATGATGATGATTAACGAGCGCATATAACTGATAACAATGTGCTGATGATGATTTCGTTGCCGATGTGATGATGATGATAATGTTGATTTGTTGGGGGCAATGTCGTTCGCCTTTAAATTTGTTGCTCGCATTATTTTCATAAATTCTTGTTGTTCTTGTTGTTCGCGCTGTTATTGTTGTTTGTTTATTTTTGACGCTGCCTCCCGCATACATACATATGTACATACCAACGGTGTGTATCTTTGTTTGACAAGTTTATGCGTTCGTAAAAATAATCTGTATGCGCGGGATTTCCATTTGTTGTGACATCATTCGTTCGGCATGAATGACATACACACACATACATATGTAGATACAAACACACGCGAACGGTGCATAGTTTATTTAAGTATATTTGTGCACTTGTATGAGTGTGTTCTAGCTAATGGAATCGCATGCGTGCTTACATACAAACAACCAAAACAAATGCATGAAACTTGCAACATAATTCACATAATATTTGTTGCGTTGCACAATGTTGACTAATGCATTGGCATCGTTAATTTGCTTCCTTCTGTTCTGCTCGCATCCCTTCGATGTCCTCGTCGAGTTAACTCGATCAATTGAAGTGCTGTGCACTAAAGTTCACATTGGCTTAATTGCTTGTGCAATTCCAATTGTGACTGCAGCTGATGAGCTGATGAGTTGAGATATGATATGGATAGGATTTCCAAGTCATTGTATTCGAAGAAATTATGGAGCTCATCAAACTGCATTTGTGTGGAGCGATACCGGGGAGTTCGACGCATTTCTTGTAGGCAATATATTCGAAAGAATCTTTATTCTTATAATTAAACCTGTTACAAATTCTTACTTTTCGGTTAAACTGGTCTGGGTTTCTGGCTACAGCGGAATCGTGGGAAATTGTAAGGCTGATGAGCTTGAAGTCAGGTACGTCTGTCTGACTAATAGTAGCATAGAAACATGTAGGAGTACCGTTGTCCTATTGCCATTTACTACAGGTGGCCCTCGGTCGAGCTGGACAAGCGCTGGCCAGTCCCTAGCACTTTCTTCTGGCCTAAGGGGAATCGCTGGAGGTCTATCGAGTTCTTCGCCATCAGTAAAGTTCACCTCTCCTTAGTCGTAGGGGTTCTAACCGGCTATTCTCCTATCGGTATACACGCTGTAAGGTTAAAAATGTTACCGGGTACTAGTTGTAGAAGCTGCCTGGAGGAAGATGAGGTGGACTCAGCTCATCACTTTCTTTTGGAATGTCAAGAAAAAGTTTTCTCGGATCTCACTTTTTAGTAGGTTCACGGCACTTTGTCGTACCATAATACCTAGTATGGTTTCACCAAGGACTATCTTTCATAGTCTACGGTACTTACCCTATGATAAAATATACTAATCTGGCGATCACCAAGATGAATCAATTATCTGAAATTGAAGTGAATATTTCAGACCCTACGTTTTTTATACTCTCGCAACAAAAGTTGCTAAGAGAGTATTATAGTTTTGTTCACATAACGGTTGTTTGTAAGTCATAAAACTAAACGAGTTAGATATAGGTTTATATATATCAAAATGATCAGGGTGACGAGACGAGTCAAAATCCGAATATCTGTCTGTCCGTCCGTCCGTCCGTGCAACGGATAACTTGAGTAAAAATTGATATATCTTGATGAAACTTGGAACACATGTTCCTTGGGACTGTGAGAGGGCTTTCGAAAATGGGCAAAATCGGACTACTGACACGCCCACAAAATGGCGAAACCAAAAACACATAAAGTGTCATAACTAAGCCATAAATAAAGTTATAAAAGTAAAATTTGGAACAAAGGATCGCACTAGGAAGGGGCATATTTGGATGTAATTTTTTTGAGGAATAATTTATCTCGCAAACCGATATAGCTATATAAACCAAACTTTCTGCAGTCGGTTCTCTTACGTACCCAACCACACACCATTAAAATAGTTGGAATCAGATGATAACCACGCCCACCTCCCTTACAAAGGTCAGGTAGAAAATTACTAAAAGTGAGTTAACTCAGTAACGAAAAACGCCAGAAACACTAAATTTCACATAAGAAATGGCAGATGGAAGCTGCACTCAGATTTTTTTACAAAATGGAAAATGGGCGTGGCATCGCCCACTTATGGTTCAAAAATCATATCTCAGGAACTACTCGACCAATTTCAATGAAACTTGGTTTGTAATAGTTTCCTTACATTCCAATGATATGTTGTGAAAATCGGCCAAATCGCTTCACAACCACGCCTACTTCCTATATACCAGAACTTTGAAGACGATCTGAATCGTTTACTTCACAATATATAAAGTAAGTCCTAGTGAAGATATCGGTGCAGAACTTTGCACAAATACTATGTTAATAGTGTGGCAGCCCCATTCTAAAAATCGCCGAAATCGGACCATAGGTTTTTAAGGCCCCATATATCGAACACGAGAACCTCGGTGCTTCTAACCTAATATTATGGTTTCGAACTTTGAATGGGCTTTATACAATTTATATGACGCATATGTGGGTCAAATTGTGTATTATATAATATAAATAAAGTTAAATAAATAAATTGCGAGAGTATAAAATGTTCGGTTACACCCGAACTTAGCCCTTCCTTACTTGTTTTACATATTGATAATGCTTATACCTTCACTTTCCATTTGCATTTCGATGGTATTCAAAATATTGAGATCAAAGAATTTTATTTGCGATTGAACATTTCCAGCAAAGTGACGGCCGCAACTCAAAAGATCTGATTGTAGTAATTTAGCCTCAGAAAAACCCAGATACATACCACATATATGTATGTACATACGTTTCTTCAAGTATCTTATATTTATTCATACATATTTACGAAACAACATGTGCACAACTATACCAACAAACACACACACATACATATATGCTTCTAAAATTGGCCACTTCAACTTGCTCATTTTCACTTTGGGTTCTTCCAGATTGTGTATACTGTGCCCATTGCAAGCACACATTGTTTTATTGATCATTAATTGTGAATTGAGAGTAGCGTAACATTGAAATACTTTCGGAAATTTCACTGCCAGCGGCGATTGGAATACAAAGAGCGGAGCGAGGGTGTATAAATATACATTCTGAATGTGTATATATATATATATTACACATTGTATATTAAATAGTATTTCAAAATAAATGCGTAGAGATATTGAAAGATAATTTTGTAAGAAATACTCAAAAATGAATATAATTCGCTTCAATTAAACTTTAAATCCTCCCTATATACTGTATTATACCACAAGTGTGTGTTTCGTATCCGCATCTCAAACGGTAGACGTTTTAATATTTGGAGCACCCCTTACTGTTGATTACAGTTGCTGATTGCAGTGCAGTTGATTGCTTAAAGTGAGATACATACAAACACTTCGGTCCACTTACCCCATTTAATATTCAAATAAACGCACTTTCATTTAACACTTGAGGTTATTGCAATAATTGGTAGCCATTACTTGACTGTAATGAAAAGGGCTTTCTTTAATCGATTCTTTGTTTAAGAAACGAAAAAATATTATTTTAGGCTTAAGTAGAGTATATACTCATATAACGGGTGATTTTTTTGAGGTTAGGATTTTCATGCATTAGTATTTGACAGATCACGTGGGATTTCAGACATGATGTCAAAGAGAAAGATGCTCAGTATGCTTTGACATTTCATCATGAATAGACTTACTAACGAGCAACGCTTGCAAATCATTGAATTTTATTACCAAAATCAGTGTTCGCTTTTCCGCTTTTTTATCGACAAATTTTGTTCAGCGATGAGGCTCATTTCTGGTTGAATGGCTACGTAAATAAGCAAAATTGCCGCATTTGGGGTGAAGAGCAACCAGAAGCCGTTCAAGAACTGCCCATGCATCCCGAAAAATGCACTGTTTGGTGTGGTTTGTACGCTGGTGGAATCATTGGACCGTATTTTTTCAAAGATGCTGTTGGACGCAACGTTACGGTGAATGGCGATCGCTATCGTTCGATGCTAACAAACTTTTTGTTGCCAAAAATGGAAGAACTGAACTTGGTTGACATGTGGTTTCAACAAGATGGCGCTACATGCCACACAGCTCGCGATTCTATGGCCATTTTGAGGGAAAACTTCGGAGAACAATTCATCTCAAGAAATGGACCCGTAAGTTGGCCACCAAGATCATGCGATTTAACGCCTTTAGACTATTTTTTGTGGGGCTACGTCAAGTCTAAAGTCTACAGAAATAAGCCAGCAACTATTCCAGCTTTGGAAGACAACATTTCCGAAGAAATTCGGGCTATTCCGGCCGAAATGCTCGAAAAAGTTGCCCAAAATTGGACTTTCCGAATGGACCACCTAAGACGCAGCCGCGGTCAACATTTAAATGAAATTATCTTCAAAAAGTAAATGTCATGAACCAATCTAACGTTTCAAATAAAGAACCGATGAGATTTTGCAAATTTTATGCGTTTTTTTTTTTTTAAAAGTTATCAATAACTTAAGTGCATGTTGCTGCAAGTGCGTCGCTGAAGCATCACTTTCACGCTCATTTCCTTTATTAGCCCAAATAATCATAAAATTAAAATCAATAATTGAGCAATTGCGGCTCTTTTCAATACTGTAAAAAAGCCGCAAAAGATTTTTATTGCACTGGTACGAAGCAATAAAGGAAACACTCGGATAATGCTTGTGTGTTTGAGTATACATATACTCTAATACTAAAGAAAGCCTTGTAGGAATTTTAATTTGTATGACTGTTGATTATATTTAGGGTCAAGAAAAGTAGTTGTTAATTATTTAAACATAAAGTAGCTGATAATCAAGGGCTTTAAACTCTTAAATGGGATAAAATCTTGGATTTAACTTTTTATACGAGGTGTGTTCACAAAATTATGGGAGTTTTAGAATTTCTAATAATCTTAAAGTTCAATTGTCAAATTTTTTTATATTTTTTTATTATGTCGATGGAAGAATATAATAAAAAAAGAATACAAAATTTCAGCTGTATTCATTGTTTACTTCATATGTAGCAGCCGCTAAGTTTAAATATGTTTTCATGAGCTTGACGATTTTCGTTTTTTAAAAGAACACTTCGTTGCTTGTTCGTGAATTCTTTGTCCAAAAACAATACTGTAACAAAGGTCCATCCTCCATATTCGTCCGACTATTTGACTTTTTCCTACTTCCAAAAATAAAAAGAACATTCAGTCATTGTTTCACAAGCATACGAGAAATCGCTATAGAAAGGCTATTCTAAAATCAAAAATCTATTCTAAAATTCTAAAAATCTAGTTTGAGATCTGTTTCGATGATTAGAAGAAGCGCTGGCATAATTGCTTACTATCGAATGGGGACTATTTTGAAGTCGACAATATTAATGTAGGCGAATTAATAATATTAAAAAAAATGAAAATTCCCGTTATTTTTTGAACACGCCTCGTATGTATAAAAAAATCGAATAAAATGACAGGATCAAATGTTCGTGAAGCTTAAATTTTTTTCAAAAGTTTTGCTCTGACTCTTTCATTTCTTATTGATGTAATTTCTTACTTTCATGCTTTTGAGGTGAAGTCACATTTTTGTACTTTTTCATAATTATATCAAATATTTCTAATTAAAATTTTTTTTTATTAATTATAATTCCACACTTTTATATTTTTATTTTATTATTATACATTTTTGTACTTTTTCCAAAAAGGTTTGTCTCAAATATTCACAATAAAGCTCATTAAAATGCTGTTTAAGTTCCTAAAGGGTTGCTCCACACGGCCTCGTGTGCAACACAAGTGAAACTGCATTGTGGCAGGTGTGTGCCAGCAATTGAAGTTGGCGAATCAACACTATTTACACAGGCATAGTCAAACATACACACACATCTATATTTGTATATTTTCAATACAACTAAGCACAAATGCAACTATGAACACTTTAAGTGCAACACACTTGTAGACGCAATATTTGTGTTGCTGCCGCTCAGGCTTCATTGCAGGCACACGTGTTACCCATTTATATGCATTATATGCATTACATTTAGTATATTTGTTTTTGTTGTTGTTGCTCTTTTATTATTACTTGCACTTATTACCCATCTAGCGTATTGTTGTTTGTGTCTGCGTATTCGAGTTTGTTTTCGTTATTAGTGCTATTTGTGGTGCATTAATTGGTGTAAGGTGTAGCCAAGCTGATAAATCAATTTGTATATCTACGGCCAAGTGGCACTTGCAGTCTGTGGCACTACCGCTTTCGTGTACCCTACACACACAAGTAGTTGTAAGTGTATGCCACTTGCGGTAACTTATTGAATGCAACCGATGAATGAGTCTTTGGTTTTGGTTTTGTGTTTGTTATCGTTTTGTTGCAGCAATTATATGAATGAAATTTCCTGAATGAGTTTAATGAGACAATTTGTCTGAGATTGTGGCATTTTAAGTTGTCTGGTATTGGATTTAGATTTTTTATTTGAATTTGTGAGTGAGTATAGTGGAGTATAATAATAATTATGCTTTTATTTATATCTCGTTCATTGATATTGGTCATTTTGGGTATGCTGATACGAGACAGCTTGCTTGGAGAGGCTTTTAAGATCACTTCAGATACGTACTTAACCGTTAGTTTCTCAAATCGGATTGTCTGGTTAGTTATTTTGGGGTTTATATATTAACGAGGAGCAATCAAGTCGTCAAAAAAAAAATTTGGAAAAGATGGTACCTGGTTGGATCGGTTATTTTTGACTTTTGATGCTTGTTTGAGTCAACTCTGTATCCGCCTGCTTTTTTTCGAAAAGCTGTTGTTGTTGTAGTGACAGAAAACATTTTCCAAATAATTTTGAGTAATACTAACGAATGTTTTTTGCTTTGACGGAAATTTGAATCTGACCGATCTATCTTTGTTAAGTAGACCCGACAGCCGTGAGAACGAACGGTGACAGTTTAGTCACCTCATATTCTTGATGTTGAGGCGTAGGTTCAGAACATCTAGCATACGCTTTCTTATATAAAAGATTTTTGGATCTATATCGATAACAATTATAATTACAACAACACTTTCCTTTCTTTTTCTTCTAGACTACATCACACATTATTGTTATACCACAATTTGCGCGCTGCCACAGCTTTACTGTTATTTTCTTTAAATACGATAGAACTCGCACGTGCTTTATTGCCATTATCTACAGATAAATTACAACAACAAGACACAGATGATAATAACATAACGGCGGAGAGTACTTATTTAATAATTGGCAGTGATTTGTTGTGGAATGCTTTGGCAGCGCTATGTCTCACCTTAATACTAATGTGGTATCATCGCGTGGTGGAGGTGAAGAAATCGACAAGTGAGTAAATTTATATTATATAAAGCAAGATAAGATAAGAAGTATGAGATAATGCTAGCTATATATTACAAACAATTATTGCGACTATCGTATTTTTATTTACTACTATTTGTTGTTGTTTGTAATACAAAAACCTCATTACTTGCAGACTACCTCTACTTCACCTGCCTTACTGAGTTATTTATAGCCTTCGTGCGCATTTATGAGCTTGCCGAGATCTCATATTTTCAAAATATCTATGAAATGGAGGCTTGTCTTGAGACCTTATCCGCTTTATCACTGCTCGGTATGGCGGCAATTGATGGCTTTACTATCTATAAAGAGGTAAATAAAAATTCTATGGAAGAATATTGCAAATATACAACAAAAATTAGCGTGAAAATATTTCTATATTAAATTGTTTTTAAATTAAATGTTTCAGCGTTTTCGTCCCGATTATTTAGAGGATTATGAAAAAATCGGCTACAAACATACATTGGCAACATTTTATTCTAAAGCTTGTTTTTGGTGGCTAACACCTTTGCTATGGTTTGGCTACAAAGAACCTTTGGAAGTTGAAGATTTAGGCCAAATGCGTTTGGAGGATAGCGCACGTGCGCATTACGATCAATTTTTACTGATTTACAAAACGGCAAAGGTGGTTAGTGAATTATTATTATTTAATTTAATTTAATTTAATTTAATTTTATATTATATTATTTTATTTTATTTTATTTTATTTTATTTTATTTTATTTTATTTTATTTTATTTTATTTTATTTTATTTTATTTTATTTTATTTTATTTTATTTTATTTTATTTTATTTTATTTTATTTTATTTTATTTTATTTTATTTTATTTTATTTTATTTTATTTCAAATTCATCATTTTAAATTCATAAATATTTAATTATTTTTATCACACCACTCACTCGATTCGCAGAAAAATGGCGATCGTCCGCCATCACTGTGGCTCTGCTACTTGCGCAGCAGCTGGCGCATGTTTACATTGGGCGGTCTGTTAAAGCTCTGCGGTGATTTATGCGCCTTGATTGGCCCACTTGCCATACAGCAAATTGTGCAATATATCGAAAGCATGTACAGCACGACTTACGCATTGCAATTTAATAACAACAACAGCAGCAACAATCTGAATGGCACTATCAACGACAATTCATACGCAACACGAACGGTGAGGGCGGACATTGTGGGTAACCACAACTATGATAGTAGTGAAATTGTTAGAAATAGATCAATTACGCCAGAGGGAATTCAAAATCTCTACAGTGACCACAGATACAACAATAGTAATAGTAGTAGTAGCAGCAGATTTGGCAATTTCCATGACAGTAGTCGTATTAGACTGCAAGCGGCAGCAACAAATTGGATCTCAAATGCCTTGGCGGCAGCTTTAACCACCACAAATACATATAGCCAGAGTAGTAGTAGTAATAGTATCAGCAACAACAATTACAACATGCAGCACATCAACGGCCCGTCAACTACGGACACAGTGCTAACTGCGCCCAGTCAGGCGCTGAACATTGGCCTCAGCAGCCTCATCAACACCACTAGCACCATCACCTCCACCACAAATGATAACAATCAAATGTTGAATGCCGGCATCGATTACAATGACGCTGAAGTGCAAATTTACTATCCGAATTGGTTAGATTTAGTGTCGAACGGTTGGGCAATCGCCTGGCTGGTGTTGTTGGCCGCTTTGGCGCAGGGCGCATTCTCACAAGCCTCGACACATGTACTCAACATGACAGGCATACGTATAAAGACCTCGCTGCAGGGCTTAATCTATCGCAAAACATTACTGCTCAATTCGAGTGTTGGACAGTCGTCGTCAGCTGCCAATGGCGGTGTTGGTCAGAATGAAGCGAGTGTTGGAGGTGCTGCTGTCACGCAAGGAAAATATTTGAAAACGCAAGCTAATGGAGTTGATAATACTGCGGCGGCGGCGGAAGGTAAAGCAGGTGGCAAAGCTGATGTGGCTGTAGGCAATGCGCAGGGTAATGGTGCGAAAGCAACGGATGCTAGCGGTAAGTTGTGTGCGAGGAGCGTAGGTTTGAAAAATTGCATGCATAATGAAATTATCTACGAAAAATGTAGGCTTGGAATTCTGGTAATATTTTACAGTAAGTAAGAGAAAGAAGGAAAACGAAATACAAAATGTTTGAAAATAAAAAAACAGTCACAGAAGTAGGTTGTTTAAAACAAGAAGACTCTCAGATAATGTTGATATGTTAGGTCTAGTAAAAAAATCAATTATTTTTACACCAAATTGAAGGTTTTCTTTAGCATAGTTGGAATGATCCGATTTCGGTCAAACATGTATCTTTTTGGTTACCTTCTTGGCTTTTGAAGACATCACTATAATAGAAACTCTTGTCCCTGGAAAAAACTACGACCGACTTTTTAAAAGCGAGAGGATCAGATAGAAGTCACCTGTTGCCAGGTCCGTACTATAAGGTGGTTGCATATGAATCTCCCAAATAAGCTCTCGGCGCTCCTGGAGAGTTATAATCTATGTGTGTGGCCTGACGTTGTCCTGATAACAACTTGTCTCTTTTGGTTAAAACTGGCCGCTTCTGGGCAATTGCTTCCTTTAAACGGCCGACTTGTTGACAGTACAGGCCCGAATTAGAAGTTTGACCTAACCTACGTCCTTACAGCTTAGAGTAAATGATTTCATCCCAATCCCACCAAACACATAGCAAATGCAATCAGATCATCCATCTTGGTTTGGCCACCGTTTGAGTCGGCTCATCAGGATTCGCAAAGATTGTTATCACTTGACAATGTTGCTACTGAACCACTTTTTATCACAAGTACCTATCCGTTTCAGAAACGTATCGATTTGGCTGCGATTCAGCGGCTATTCTTCTTTGGATTTGGATTTCTTTTTACTAGACTTAATATATAATATTTCTTTTAATGAGAAGATAGACTGACAGTGTTGAGGCTCTGTTTCATTACTTAAATAAAGAGTTCTTTAAGTCTGAAGCCGCGTATTAGTTCTTAGTAGTTCAGATTTAGGTTTACTTATGCTTGTCGGTCGGAGTATATGGATTGAACCCAGTTCCAGTAGAATGTGTTCAAATTAGTTTTGGGTTTGAAACGGAAGTTTTCGATAGCGATTGCAAAGCAATATTCATCCAGCCTTATTCTATCAGGCCATGTACTTCTGACGACAAATTTAATTTTGTATTTTTTAATAATCTAATAAGGAATATCTTGCGATATACTAAGAACTTTAACGATTTCAATCTCAGGTTGTTCATCGCTCGCATAGTTTGGGAAATATTCCGAGACCTTAATGTGAAATTCACCGAAAAATTAAAAAAGTCGATTACCGCCAACCATAATTTTGACAAAAGTTTCAATTATAGACCTCAGTATTGTAAAATGTGTATTTGAGAAGTAATTTCGCACTGTGAGAGTGAACTTCCATATACGAACACACCATATTCCATACACTTATGCCTCTGTAACTAATTGAAGTTAATAATTGTGGCCATTACAAAGCATAAATTAATAAAAATATGCATGACAATGTCTCATTTCAATTAGCTTTTAGTTAAAATGTAAATTTTAAATGTGTAAAAATTGAAATTCCCTCATTAGGCTTAAGCGATGTGGGCGCCATAACCAATCTAATGTCGGAGGATGCGTTGAATGTGATGTCGTTCTTCTGGATAGCGCACTACGTCTGGGCCATACCACTGAAGGTTTGTATAAATACACTTTGGCGTATTCATTACTTTATATATTATATAAATGTGTGTGTGCGTGTGCTAATATTGGCGCATGTAAGTGCAGTTGCATTTTCTTTTCGGCAATGAATTAAACTTGCAATTTGCAATTTAAAATTTATTTCATTTTATTGCTATGTAAATTGCTTTTTCTTAAACTTATCCTGATTTATTTGGTTACATTTGACAGCGTGCGAGCGTGTGTGTATGTGTGTATGCTTTTCTGTGTTTGCCATTTAATTACAAGCGTGTATACACAGACAGACAGACAGTCAGATCGACTGACATATGTATTTGTTATCTGCGTAATTTGTTTATGCTGAAATGCTCGAGTAATTCCCTTGATTTTATTCAATTCGTCAGTTGAATTTTTTTCACAACAACAACTTTACGACTGCACTGCAATACTTTGAATTCTTCGTTATTTCAATAGCACATTACACACACTCACACACACACATGTGGTACACAAACATGTTGAGCGCGTGTGTATGAGTGCAAATATTTGCCTCATTTCAGTGCTGGAAATAATTTTTGTTTAATGAAAATGAAAATGGAAATTGTTGTGTTAAATATTTTAAATTTTGACATTGATAGAATATTTATTGTGGCTATTGTGTGTTGGTGTGTGAGAGTTTGCATAAATTTACATCAAAACGGTTTAATAGACACACAAAAGTGTAAAGAAAAGATTATGTTATTTAATTTAAATAAAATCAAATAAACAAATGTGAATCGTATTCATAAACAAAAATTGTTATTGCGGTTGTGCATGATGTGGTTTTATTTATAGTGAATACTAAATTTTTGATTAATAATGCAAAATTTATTAAAAAGCAATTAAAATTTCTAGATACGCTTTGAGAATTTAATATATTTCTTATAATAAAATATTTGAAAATATTATATTACTAGAGTGTAGTCAAGGGTAACTAAAATAAACCTAAAGCTATAACCAATTGCATTGACTAAACCCAACGATTGTTAAAGTTCAATGATACCGTAAATTCGATACATTTAATAGTCTTTTCACACAGGATCTAATTGATCAATTAACCGGTCTATGGCAGCTATATGATATAGTGGTCCGATATCGGTTCCGACAAATAAGCAGCTTCTTGAAGAGAAAATAACATCTGCAAAATTTGAAAACGATATCTTAAAAACTGAAGGACTGGTTCGTATATATACAGATTGACAGACAGACAGACGGAAATGGCTAAATCGACTCAGTTCAACATACTGATCATTTATATATATGTACTTTATAGGGCCTCCGACGCTTCCTTTTGGGATTTACAAACTTCGTGACAAACTGAATATACCCTGTTCAGAGTATAAAAATAGCAATCAGCTGATGAAACGTACCAACTTCTTATGAAATGCAAAAACTGAAATGTGTAACAGCTGATCGATTACCGAGTAGCCGGCAGTGTGAAGGCCAAAAACTGGTTTCTCAATTAAAATTTTAATTGGTCAATTAATTTGGCTGTGTGAAAAGGCTATAAGCTGTCTACGATTGTTAAGCGTTAAAGAGTAGCGAATACAGTACACCTGATATTCTAACAGACTGACAGCACTTACGGTGCGATTCTCGTATACTCTCTTGTATCGAATTTAACTCGCTCGATTTATATTATATTATATTATTAATATTGTAGATAAATTAAATCATATAAAGAATATATATTCTTTAAAATCTCTTGCTTATCAGAATAGTTATAACTATTAAAATTCTCAATGACACCGTTTCTAAGAAGATTTTTTAACAATTTTATGCTTGAAATCTCTTATTATTTCTTATATTTTCAGATCGGTGTGGTTATGTATTTACTCTATCTGAAATTGGGTATAAGCGCTATTATTGGCTCATTTGTTTGCATACTGACTATGACACCGCTGCAATTTCTGATCGGACGTGCTATGTCATTTAATACGGATAAAGTTGCGGTATGTATAATATTAAGGATTTTTTGCTTAATTTCGTTTTAAAATTATACATTTTTAATCCAATTTACCATTATAATTGAATAAGGTGATTAATAAAGTTATTAAGTTAAATTTTTTTTGGGAAGTCTGTGTTATATAAAGAATGACCCATTTCAAGGTTTCCTGCTTTATTAAAAAAAAACAAACAGAAAATTCAAATTTATTGGGAAATGTTTATTATATTTGAGAGAACATTCTTTGACATTTATTTTTTAAAGATTATCTTTTTCAAATGTTGGCCGCGGCTACGTCTCAGATTGAGTCCATTTTTCGATGACTCGTCCGACTCAAAACGTCACATTATCTGCTCACCGAAGTGTTCTCTCAATAAATCCATTGATTGATGCGTTGTATGGGAAGTGGTGATGCGTCGTCTTATTAAAACTAAATGTCGCCGAGATCGCGAGCTTCAATTTCAGACATCAAATAGTCGGTTATCATGGCGTGATAACAAGCGCCATTGACAGATACGTTATCACCGGCATAATTTTTGGAAAAATATGGACCACTGATTCCACTGGAACACAAACCACACCAAATGCGTACTGGACGTGGTCTAATCGGTCGAATATTATCCAATAATGAATGTTGGTTCTCAATATGGGAGATAGTGTTGCGAGTAGTACGCTCAGTAGGCCGATTATGTTGGCCAGGATAGGTTCAACTGACTCAGGAGTGATCTATCAAAAAAGGGCTATTGAAAAAAGTACCTATACCTATTTAACTCTCCCAGGTTGACGAACTGATTTTTTATGTAAAATTTATAGGTTTATGCCGAAGCTGCTTCTGAGGCCGATTTGTAAGATCAGTAGTCATATATTGACGGCTTTCGGAACTTTCAGGGATTTATCATTATAAAAGTCTATATTTATCCAATTATATAAGGAAGGAATTATAGAAGTAATTACAAGAAAACTTTCGGGAACTTTCCTAAAGATCTCATAAAAGAAACCTAGGGATTTTAAAATCTGAATTCGAAAATTTGGATTAATCTTAAAGTACTTGGTTTGGTTGGGTTAAGTTCATGCAAAGTATAGGCTTTAGGTGTCGCCGCACATCTTGAACTCGGACATAGCTGGATTCAGTGCATAGATGGTTTCTAATGCAGATATGCTTTTATATAATTTATCTATTAATAAATAAAAAACAATAGATTTCGAGATCGGTTCTAAACATTTCTAAATATTACTCCCTCTTCATAGGAATGCGCCGATCAACGTCTTAGAATAATACACGATGTCCTAATGGGTATCAAAGCGATAAAATTTAATGTTTGGACCGAGTCATTTGTGCATCGTATTGATGAGAAGCGCAAAAAGGAGTTGAAATACCTCGGCTGGGATTCTTTCTACTTTACTTTGATGAGTAAGTGAATATAATTTAGCAATTATTTGAAATTATTAAATTTTTCTAATTTGTATTTCTTTACTTTGCCAGCCATACTCACACACATCTCCAGCGTGCTCATTAGCTACGTCACTTTGGCTGCTTATGTGGCGCTCGAAGGCGACGAAGCTGAGTTCACCGCCAGCCGTTTATTCTCCGCGCTGGCACTATTTCAGCAGTTAACAGTGCCACTACTTATATTCCCCATTACAGTGCCCATTATTTTATCGGCTGTTGTGTCCACCGAACGCCTCGAACGTTTCCTCAGTGCACGCGAAATACACAAACAATTCGAGGGCATACGTCACATGGCGCGCATACTGAGCAAAAGTGATGCCTCGCTGGACTACTACGAAGTACAAGGCAAATCGATTAACGACTTAACGGTAAGTGAAAGCGGCAGTGGTGATAGCGGTTTGGGTTTCGCTGGCGACAAATACCGCGTGCAACGTGAAAATAAATTAAATGAACGCCTAGCGCTGAAGCTGCATATACCGGAGAGCCCCGCACCGTTGGCGCACTCCGAACCACAAACGCCACTAACAACGAACGATTCATCAACGGCCGATAGACACTTACTAACGCCACGTCGTAATAGTGAAGAGCATTTGCTTAGCAGTGCGGCCGGCCGCAAGTTGAGTCAACAGCGACGTGACTTATTGCGCAACAGTCCGTATGTAGTAATACGACCGCGCAAGTTTCCTGGCAGCGCGTCGGCGCAAGCGCATGCACAACTCACGCCGGCACAGCAATTGGCGCATAAGCGTATGGATTCGTGGAGTCGCGATTCGTTGGTGCTCAAGTTGCCGGAAGATATGGCGGTGTCGGTGCGTGACGCCTGTTTCGCTTGGAATCCGCAATACCCGGAGACGTTGACGTTGCGCAATGTGACCGTGCCGCGTGGCAAACTCACCATGGTGTTGGGCAAGAATGGCAGCGGCAAGACATCGCTGCTGTCCGCTTTGCTTATGGAAATGCCGCTGCTGCGTGGCGATATCATCTGGAATAAGTGAGTAGTTATTGTTTTGAGTGTTTTTGAGTATAATATTATTAAGTAGTAGTCGTGTACTATACTCTAAGTAGAGAATTTTGAAGCAGTAAAGTTGATTTTGAGTACAAAAATCAGTTTATAAGCTAAGAGTAAGCAGCCTAGACTAATTCTTTTGAATATATGTGATCTAGATTATTTTCATAGGCCTTCTGTTATAAACAATTTAACATTAAATCTACCAACCTTTCGAAGATCTCTTTATACTTCTTTCGAAATCCATACTCCACCCTCTTGAGTAGGATTTGTACATATATATTTTGAACACCGCTGACATTACTAAGTGATCTGAGTGGAGAATGACTGAGTTTAATTTCATATATTAATCCGAATTAAGAGTAAATATAGATTATAACCACATTTTGGTATTTGAGCTATATCCAGTAATTAATAATAATTTGTTTAAAAAGTCTTTTTTTCGAACTGCGAATCCAAATATTTCGATTTTGGTGGCTATCTTCGAAAATCGGAGAAAGTAATTTTTTTGCTTATGACTCAATTTCGCGGAAAAAATTAGTTTGGTCCAATACCCAGAAAAAAGTCGTTGCCGTATAGTTTATTTAAGGTTCTTCAGACATTTCAGATCGATTTTATATTCTTTATTTTCAAAACTTTTGCATAAATAATTTGCATTCTCTGAATTTATGGCATGGCTAGAAAGTCAGGTTAGGTTATGTTAGATCATTTTAGATGACTTTTTAAATTAAATAGGCTATTTTGTTGTTCTTTATTTCGATTTAAATGAAATTTATGGTTATACATACCATCAATTAAAAATAATATTCTTCTTCTTCATATTAGCTGTCATATAATAAAAATTGTGTGCCATGTGCGAATACAACAATTTTTAATTTGCTAGATTTCCTCTCTCTTTGAATCTCACTAAATTGATTGACCATTAGCACTTAGTAAAAAGGTTACTCATACGCCACGGTGCACCAAACTCAGTTGTTTTTCAATAACAAGCAATATACACGCACAAATATAAAAACATCTAAACGTCTGTGACATTTTAAGCAGTTCATATGATAAATTTTCGACTGGCATTAAGACAATTATATGTACAATAATATATGTATAGTATGTATATAGTACATATGTATATTCGGTTGTTGGAAAAAAGTGAAATTTTCACCGTCTGGTGCTTTCCGTTTGTAATATGTGTGCGATTTTATTTACACTCGTACGTCAACTTTAATTTTACGCTACTTAAATATGAGAACATATACACTTATGTACATACAAAGGTGTGTCTTGGTAAGCGTTTCACCTTTGAGACGCAATCAAGTTTCTTAAGTGTGAAGATTAAATTTTAAATACTGTTTACTTATATTTTTTTTATTTTTCAAATAAAATATTATAAAATATGCCACAAAGCTTTAAGTTATGTCAATTTGAAATTTATTTTTTTTTTTAATTTATTTATTATTTGGTTTAATTTTTTTTATTTATTATTATTTTCTTTTTAATTAATTTTAGTTGAATTAGAAAATATTAAAATGTTTATCTTCTCAAATTTTAATATTTTTCAAATCAGTATGTTCAAAAATTAATTTTCTTTTGACATAACATTAAATATGCGACTTTAAATAGAATTCTCATGACAAATCTATTTCTCTTTCAAAGCATATGACTAACTACAATTTCCTTTGCTTTGTGCATTCATGTGGCTTGCAGCAAGCCAAGTACAATCACATACAAGAAAAAAGGGCTACAAATGTGCTTAAGTATGTGTGCGACATAGTAATAAATTCTCACCAATGTGGCAATTTATAATAGCAATTGAAATTATTGCAGATGCGTGAATGCCAATTGCATATATGCACATACATATCTACATACATGTGTGCTTATATATGAGTAACTGCAGTTATGGCTCATATAACACTATGCTTCAGCACACAGCTTCATATGTGCATATATGAAATTGCATTCATAACTACTTTAGTACATTTGTAAGTTTGTACATAACTGTATAACGCCAGCACCGCTCTGTGCACATCAGCTGCAGTCGCACATTTCGCATAGACCCATAAACATTGATTTTCTCACTTTTTAATGTGCCTTTTTTTGCATTAACTACATTTATTGCGCTATTTCGTACGCCATGGCTTGTAGAAACACACACACATTCACACACATCACAGATTCATTCACACATTCCACCCATCAAACTGCCCCTTTGTCTGGCAGCCTGTCTGCATTTCTCCACAGCAAACGATTTACTGTCTCACCTCCCCAACCACTGCTCCTCTCATTTTTTAACAACGCCGTCTTACACGCTTTCTTTTACTTTACTACTTTTACTTTACTTTACGTCTACTACTGCTCTACACGGGCTACTCACAATCCTTGCTTTATCAAGCATGCCACCACAGCTTTTTCACTGCGATCTTTAGTGGCTGTGAGAAATCTTTGCTGCGTTTCAGTGCAATAAAATTAACATACAAACATTTGTTATAAATTGCAATGACGTGCTGTGCATGGAAATGGCCGTACAAATATGTTGAATGACTGCTGCATTTCATTGCGTTTTCATATGCGAGCCACTAGCAGGCGCTGGCTGCAAAAAAATATAAAATTCTTTATATACACAGGCACACATAGTGAGTGGTCAATCTGTGCATTGTTGCTTGCGTTTGTATGCGTGTGTGTGTGCGGGGATAATGTGATTTAAAAATATATAACAATAATATTTAATGCGTATATTGAGTACTTTAGTGGTTCAGCAGGGCGTATGAGTAACGTGCATGAGCTGGCGTGAAGTGCTGCGAACATACATATATGTAAGCTTCCATGCATGTTTTTATCCTTATATTTATGTGCACAGCTGTATATACACAACATAAACTTAATATTGCAACAACAATTTCCAACAAAGCAAATATACATAAATAGAACTGGACGATAACTTGTCTATCTTTTGTGAAATTCTTTGAGTTTCCACATAATAGTGCAGCATTTTGTATTATTATATTAAAGTCAGTATTTTACACAATGTCTACAATGTATATATTTAGAATTGCTTAGACATTTTGCTTCAACAAATAATTTTTTATGATTTTTGTCTGATTGAAATGTTTTTTTTTGTTGGTTGAACTGTTGATGTTCATGCTGAGATTAGTTTCAAAGCTTTATTGTCTTTTCTTTTAAATTATTAAATATTATTTTTGATTCTTTGGACTTTTCGGATCGTTTTTATATTCATATGTCCAATGATTTCCTCTTTTCATTATTTCCAGAGCTTTTGCCTAAATATTTTGTATTTTGTGAGGTTATGTTATAGTCATAAATCAGGTTAGGTTATGTTAGGTCATTTTAGATGATTTATTTTTAAATTAAATAGGCTATGTTGATGACTTTTTCCTATTTTCAAAAATGAAGAGTACCTTAAGGTACCGTCATTTTGCAAACATAAATACGAGAATTCGCTGAAAGAGCCAAAGGCTATGCCAAAAATTGAGTTTGAGAAGTTTTTCGATGATTTGAAGAAGACAACATTAATGTAGACGAATTAATAAATATTATTAATAAACGAAAATACCCGTTATTTTTTGAACACACCTTGTATAAGTTTTCATTAGATCAATCAGAATGAAAGACTTTAGTACTAGTATTATTAAAGTGAAAATATGAGGATTATATTGAAGGGAAATTAATTTTGTGGTTAGTTCGCCTAGTTCACATGAAATCAAAAATGTTGGCAATAAATATATTTTGTTATATTAACTGAGATTAGGTTCGATTAAATTATGTATTTAGTAGAGATATGCTGAAAAGTTTGTCTAACAAATTAAAAAGCATGATTATTATTTTATAGTGGTATTTAGTAAGCTATTACAACAATTGTAAGATATAAAGATGTTTTCAATAAGACCGCTACAAAATTGCTGAGAAAGTACATTCGATTCCATTTTGTTTGGAATTCTTTTGCATGACCACCACGGCCACGCTGGCAGAAGTCCAGACGCTGGCCCCAAAAATATTCGGTTATCATTGAGATTGCTAGAAATGAGCCTCATCGCTGAAGATGCTTTTTCTATGAAATTTCGGAACATTTTTAAGTTGAATTGGGCGGAATTCAATATATGACGCGTTTTGTGGTGGATGTAGGCCAAGATCTATTCGCAAAATTTGCCACAATGACGTCACAAAGATGCCCAACGCTTGAGTATGACGTGTAGGAGACTGATTTGAGTCTTCCAGACTCAATATTCTACCGCAGCAATATTCTCGAAACTGCCCGTAGTGTCACTGACACGGGAGAATTTTGTACTGTGCCTATAGATTAAAATTTTTCGACTATATGAATTGTTGATCTGATTATGATTATTATGACGACCATAAATTGGACGTAGAGCTCTTAAAGTTGAGTCCATTGACACCGAATTTCGGTAGTAAATTTTAAAAATTTTGACTCGTTGTTGGATCGTATATCTTTCCATGATGAAATGGCAAACCTTACTGAAGAGAAATATCTAAAGAGTGGGAAAAATATTTGCTGCCATATCGCTCTTCTTTTGTAGCGTCCTATTGAAAAAATCTCTATGTCACATCTTTACTTCCAAAAATATTGTTCTAAAGTTGTTAAAACTCGTAACTCAATTACCAATTGTAACAAAATTCAGTTCAGCGCAATAAATTTAACGCTCAAAATGACATTGCAACCACACGAAAGTTAAGTTGTTCGTTATAATTAAAACTGTTATGTACTATTACTTACATTCGTATATACATATATACACAGTGTATTTTGGCGCTGGCAACTAGCTTGTAAGGTGCTTATGTCTTCTAAGTAAAATTTATATTTCCGGCAATTTAGCAAAATCGATACTCAGTAAAAGCGCTGGTACATGCGTTACAACAACGCATGTGTACAGTTATCGCGAGCGCCATTTATTTTGGTATCTGGTAAGCAATAACAACAAGCACATAAATAACATATATTACGAATTTATTTGAAAAACGCATTTGCTTGTAAAGTGGTGTATTTCTTAGGTGAAAAAAGATGTCGATTGGAAATAAAATTATAAAAAGAAATGTATATAAATAGAATTTTATAGAAATTTTTCAAAATATATAAATAATAGTGTTTTATTCTCTATTTCGGATAGCTACTGAAATTTTCATTTATTTTTGCTTCAGAAAAAAGTATCTATCAGATAGGAAGTGTGTTCAAAAAATAACGGGAAAATAAATAAATAATAGTGTTTTATTCTCTATTTCGTATAGCTACTGAAATTTTCATTTATTTTTGCTTCAGAAAAAAAACTATCAGATAGGTAGTGTGTTCAAAAAATAACGGGAATTTTCGTTTTTGAAAAAAAAGAAATAATTCGTGTACAATTTCTTGCTGACAATTGGACTTTTCAAATCCGCAAAACTTTTCATTTTAAGAATCTTTTTAAATTCCCGTTATTTTTTGAACAGACCTTGTATGTATACATAAGTCACATGTCTCTCCAATTAGTTGTTTTGATTTTCCATATCTAGCAAAAACTTTAAATTTTTCTTAAAACATAATATTTAAATCTGCTTTCATTTGACAAAAGACCAACACAAAAGTCCCATACATATGTAAGCCTTTTAAACTCGTACCAAAGAAGCCCTTGAAACTACGCTTTTACTCTTCAATCAAAAATTAGTCTCGCATTGTTTCTTTTATGTACCTTTCAACTAACTGCCTGCTAACATATGCCAACACTGAACTACTAAATTACATAGTGGCGGTTGAAAAATACTCTGGTGTATTCATGAGTTTTTAGTTACTCATACGTCATGGCGGACAATGTCATACCAATTGCATACATACGCAGCAACTGTAGCTATTTTGTGCAAAGTTTTGTGTAACACTGATTTTCTATGCTTCTATGCACTAACTTATAGTATTAAAGCAAACACACACATAGATATATAGTATAGCATACACATTAGTAAATATGAATTTTCCCAGAACATTGAATGTTATTAGAAAATTTACATAACAATATGAATGTGTGCCAAGCATTGACAATACAAACTCGAACTGTGGTGTACAGAAACGTTTCTAATAATATTCAAATGACATACAATACAATGAAAATTTGCCTTATTGTCTAGCCAAGTTTAGAGTATTGTAGTTGAGGCAGGTGAGTTGAGGCATTGCATTTGGATACATATATGCGAGCCAAGCATCTGAGTATTGTAATTTCAAATGTACACATTCATACATATATAAATTGACGCTTGTGAGTCTATGTTAACTGCATATGTGTGTGTCCATATATACATCTTTGTACCTGACCCAGTTGCTGCAACTCAACCACAGCCAACATTACAAAGTTGGCTTCAAGTTTATATTGAAAATGAAAATTGAATTAAAGTGAAAGAAATCCAGTTGAAATTGTCAGACTGGTTTATGCAAAATGTGCAATTACATTTGGCTATTATTTTAATAATATTGTTTTGTCTTGCAATTTTATTGTGCAATAAGCTATTATGAACACACACACACATTCACATCATATTAATAGCAAATTTATTTTTAACTGGCATTTTATTTTATTTTCTGCATTCAAAATATATTTATACCTTCTTTTCATGTTTGTATCACTGCCATTTGTAGAACTTCAACGATTGCTTTTGTGCCGCAACAACCCTGGCTATTGAACGCTAATATACGTGAGAATATTTTATTTGGCGAATCATTTCGTCCGCGGCGTTATGATTTCGTATTGGAGGCGTGTGCATTGAAACCGGATATTGAGTTGATGCCGGATGCGGATTTTACGGTGATTGGTGAGCGTGGCATTAATTTGTCGGGCGGTCAGCGACAGCGTATTGCCATTGCGCGTGCACTCTACTCATCGGCCAATGTGGTGATAATGGTAAGTGCAGTAATAAAACGACAAAAAAAAAAAAATAAAATTAAAAACAACAAAAACTGCTTGTTGTATAGTACACCTCTTCGTTATGAAAATAGCACTCAGCGCAGGCGGCTAGGAAGCGGGTTAAATTGGTTTGTCTGGTTAAATGGATTGTATGTGATTTTAAAATACGGATAATGTAAATGCTATGAGGTTGTTGCGCATAATTAACGGTGAATTGTTATGAGGTGAAGCGTTTTATATGTATCTGCGTGTGGGAGAAAAATTGTGTGATTTTTATATTTCAAAATCAAGCTCACTACATGAGAGCAATAAAATAATAATATCTTGCGCTCTTCACGGAAGGAGAGATTATAGTACATTGAATAGCACCAAGCTCTATGTTTCGAGCGTTAAAAGAAAGCAATAAGTTGATACAGAGTTGAGATAATTGAGCTTCCTAAAGTCATAAAATAAGTTCAATTCCCATTTTGGTAAAAAAGCGTCTTCAAAGGGTCGCTAAAAACAGCATTATTTATATAGCTTTATATACATCATTGCGAGGTGTGTTCAAAAAATAACGGGAATTTTCGATTTTGAAAAAAAAAATATTTCTCCATTTTTCTGCATTGATGTTCGCTTCCAATCATCTAAGCACTTTTTCAACTCGATTTTTGGGATAACTTTTGGCTCTTTCAGCGTTTTCTTGTATACTTGTAATACGACGGCCCGTTGACGTTCCCTTTATTTCTGGAAATAGAAAAAAAACATGTCTGGGAATATGGAAGCTGGGTCATCGCTACAGTCTTGATTTTGGCTAACAATTCACAACCAGCTAGCGTGAAGCGTGAGCTTTAAACGAAAACCGCCAAGCTCGTATAACCTTTAGACTGCTACAGACTAAGTAAGCAATGAATATGGCTGACAATTTTATCGTCAGGGGCATGTATGTATTTCAATATAATAAAAAAAAAATTGTCAATTTCACTTTTGGATTTTAAAATTCCCGTTATTTTTTGAACGCACCTCTTATATAGAAATTTTCTCAGAAAAGAACTTTTCTGCGGTCTTTTTATTCCTTGAAGAATAATGTGTTAATCGAAAAAGAGACGCGAACTCTCACTTAACATTAAAATTAAGTTTGTTTAGGATTATATATTGAATCTCTTACTCGTAAAATATTAATTATTTTGTATTACACGTTCTCTGAGAATACAATCTTATTGTTCTAAATTACAGCATACATTTGACGACTCTGACCTTGAACTAAATATACACCTCTCTTCGATTCAGTGAGTGTGTTGAAACATTGTTGTAACATCTCCAAATTTCTGACCTTGAATTAAATATATACCTCTGTTCGATTCAGTGGGAGTGTTGAAACATTGTTGTAACATCTCCAAATTTCAACTGAACTTTTTAAAATACTTTCAAAGTGCGCAATCCCAACTTTAAATATGTCTGTTTAAATTTGTTTATCACATCTAAACGTCGATCACTTTATTAGTTCTCAATGAATTTGACATTGCCAGTTGTCTTAATGTCAGTTGAAAAATCTTGTCACTTTTCCCCTATCACTGCTTTGCTGGCGTAATTTCTGTTAAATAATGTCATTCAGTTGAAATGTGTCAAGCTCTGCTACTACGACAAGCCATCCAAACTGATTTGCTGCAAATAAACTCATTGCTATCGAATTTCATGGTTAGTTTTCGCATGAAAAACAAAACTGTTAAATTTTTACCACATCTTTATGCGGGTTGAATTTGTACTAAACTATAAAAAATTTAGAAATCTACTAAAGTAGTACACACGAGTATGTATAGTCAGGTGATGTGTTGCAATGTGGCATGTATAAAGGTCTGTTCACAAAACAGAACAAAAAAATCTGTATATATCGACTTCAATGATTATTGACGTGTGCAATCAGCAGGAGGACGCTTCATTGCCAAAAGGACAAATAATTTATTTAAAATGTCGACTTGCTTTTATTATATATTTATCCACAATAAATTTATATACTTATGTATGTATGTATATCTATATAAATATGTCTATATATAACATATCTCTTTTGCTACTACTCATTCACTCTTTTGTGCAACTTTCAGTCCAATTCTTATACCATTTCTATGCCACTTTAATTTAATAAATTTTTTATTATTAATTTTTTCGTTTGCTATCCTACAGGATGATCCTTTCTCTTCGCTGGACAATGAGGTGGCACGTCATATTTTCGAACAAAGCGTACAGCGTATGTTGCTCAAGGCAAGGCGGACTGTCATATTGGTGACACAACAGTTGCAACTGACACAGCATGCGGATTATGTAAGTGGTAAAAATAAATGAAAAAAAAACGGCGGTGAAAGAGACGACAAATAGAAAAAGCGCTTTAGCAAAGAAATTAGAAAAAGGCTAAGCACAGCTGCGTTTGAAGTCGCTTTTTGATTGGGTATAATTTAATGCAATTTATGAAGAGCGACGTATAAAAGACAGTTGGAATAATGAACTTGTGAGAGATATGCGATTATGCTCAAGTCCAAAATTTTTAACAATTATATATAGTATTTTGGAAGATTTAGAGTTAATAAGAGACGTGTTCGATTCGCCATTTTTCTTAAAGCACGCTTATTCAGCTCTCTTGTTAAAAATAAATTGAGCTTGAAAGCAATCACAAAGTAACGAGTTGAATTCGATGTTAAAGAGTATGCATATAACTCATAAAAGTGGTATAACTGCTTTATTCAAAGCTTACAAACTTTTGTTTTTACAGAGTTTATACCAGTTTTACTAATTTAAGGACAAATCAGAGAATATGTTAGTTCAAGTACTCCGCAAGTACTGTCATCCACAAGGTTAACGAGTTGAATTCGATGTTAGAGAGTATGCAGATAACTCATAAAAGTGGTATAACCGTTTCCTTCAATGCTACTAAGTTTGGTTGTGCCGACTTTATACCAGTTTTAGTAATCTGAATGGCTCAAATGACAAAACTTGACTTGTTAGATGAAGTGCTGCCAATCTGTTTGAATAGCTAGTAGACTAACGCTACTCTCTAATGTTTGGCGAAACGAACACAGCTGGTATAAATTTATTATACCGTTGTTCTGGTCATCTAAAGCGCATAATTGAGTTTGAGGTCAACATTTTTTATTGTGGAAGAGTTCTTAGTGTAGATATTAACTAATGTAGCGAGTAACAGTTTAAAGCAATATATTTCATCATTTTACCCATGAAACCAACTGCATTACGTATTTTCGTATTTTTAATTTCTTCAAATATCACAGTATTTGTGCTCCAATTTTGTACTTAGTTGCAGATTTCCGTTAGAACGATTTTAATTTGCATTTTCTGCCATTTTTCTGCCATTTTTCTTCGATTTTTCTCAAAATTCTTTCTTTTCAATGCTTCTTGCAATCAAATTAAATTAAATGGAATTGCCGACATTTTGCGGTTACTGCTACTATACGTTGCTGTCGTCTATGCTGCCTGCTGCCTGCTGTCGGGTGGTGCGGTTGGTTGCTGCTGTCACCATTGACCAATCAACAATGCACAGCTAATTGTCATGAAGAATGGCCAATTGCAGGCCACAGGCGGTTATAAGGAAATCGAATTGAAATATCCACATATTGTTGCCAAATGGCAAACAATTATTGCCAAAGTGAATGAGCAGACGGACGAAGACGAGTGGTGAGTATTGAAGGCATATAATTGAATTTCGGTTATATAGTAAATAGAGATATATAAATTGAATATTAGGCATACAATTTTAAGTGTTTTGATTACATTTATTGAAAGTCAACAGCATAAATGTCAATGACATGCAAAGTTGAAGACATTTTGTTGTATATACTACATTTGCATTATGTTTAAAAATAACTATAAAGTAACTGTAAGCACGTGTACATATACATATAACCAACTTCCATCCAGCACTTCAAAACTAAAAGCAAACACTTTTCGTATTCTAACTTTTGTACAAAGTGAATTTTTGATGAGAAATGCTCGCTTCAGCTTCAGCATTCAGCTTCATTACACTTCTTGTTTTCTTTGCATAATTTTCGGCGCAGCAATATGACCGCCGCTGGTAAGATGGCGCGTGAACGCTGGAAATTATACCAAAATGTTACGAAATTAGGCCTGCAGCGTAGCAAGTCCAGCAAAGTTATGGGAACAAAAACAAAAGCCAAAGCAAAAGCAACAGCAACAACAAAAACGAAAGCAATTCGTAGCGCATCATGCGAAATTGTTTTGAATATGGAAGATGGTGGTGTTGTTGGCGGTGTGGGTGAAGCTACTGGCGCTACAATTGGTGAGTTGCCAGATCGCGAAGCCAGTTTGCGGACGGCGAATGTTGTCAATGATGCTGCTGCTGTTGTTGTTGGCGATAACAGTGGCAAAACGCTTGATGAAGTAGACGCTGTGGAAGAGGATGATGATGAGGACGAGGATGAGGAGGATGACGAGGATGATGAAGAGGACGATTTGATGACAGTGGTGAGTTTGCAAGTTATTAAGCGTAATTATTTTATAGTTGAGTCCTTTGAAAGCTTGTATACATACATACACATGTGTGTTATAAGCGCATACAGAAATAGCGGTTTCTTTTGAGAACTTTCGATTGACCTTTCGAAGCACAATGAACTTGAAAAAATATATTATATTGGGTATTATGACTTGTGAATAAAATATTGACCGCTTCCCGAAAACCTAAGTTGTCCTTCCTTAGGAGTCGGCCTAATTTGACTTTCCTGTCTCCAGTGTTGAAGTCCCTTGACTTCGCCAGACGCCTAGCTTGACTTCACTTAACTCTATATAACATAAAGAAGCTTGATCGTTCTTGACCACTTGCTTTTCCTCACTTGATCCCTAAATTTTAAACAAACTTGACCCCACATGACTCCTAAAAACGGGACGCCCAAAAATGAAGATTCGCTTGACCTCAAAATGTAAACAAAGTTGACCTCACGTGAACCATCAACATGCACACAAGCTTTTGTCATCGTCAATAATCTTTGGCAGAGGTCACTGATCTTTCGATGGTTTCACTGGCCTTTGGCCGAAGTGAATAACCTTTGGAGGGGTCACTGGCCTTTGGCAGAGCTCAATGAACTTCTTCTCTGGTCACTAAACTTTATATAGTCAGTATTCTCAAAAAAGTCTGTCATTAAAGTTTTTTTCCACTTTATAGCAACCGCTTCCGTCGATAAGTCGCTGTCGCAGCGGCAGTGCGTATATACACCGTATAGGCAGTCTTCACGATACGCCCACCGGCGCCATACCTGCGCGTATACCGCTCACGCGTCAACGCTCCAACAATTATGGCTCGCGACATCTTTTCTACGACGCGCCATTACCCATCGACGAATGTCAAATGGAAGATGTAATCCTACGACGGCGACGTCGCTCACAGCGTATACGCCGAGACTCGGCACAAGATCACCACCGTCCCTACTCGCTCATCTCCACCGGCAGCAGTCGACTGAGCGCTACCAGCACATCGACCACAGCATCAGCCGAGATAAGACGCAGTCTATTCACCAACAGCATAGGCAGCAGCGCACCCAGCTATATGAGTGGTGTTAGCGGCAATAGTTTGTTGTCCGTTGATACTGGTTTTGGTGTCGGCGCTGAGGAAAGTTCAAAACGTACGCGCTCGTGGCAACCGCAGAGCGGCGCTGAAGCTGGTGATGTTGCCAATAAAGCGCATCAAAAGGTGTCGCGCAACAAATCATCGCCTGGTTGTTTAGTGCACAGCACACAACAACAACAACAACAACAACAACAACAGCAGCAGCAGCAGAATGTCAATCAAGAAAGTGGCGGTTTGGGCAGTGGTTTTCAGCAGTTCTTGCGTCGCATGTCGATGCGTCGCACCGCAGCGCATTGCAAGCCACGACCGCTCAGTGGCGCAAATTCTATAAGGTAGGGAAGGGAGAATTGTTGTTTGCTAGATTACTAATCTCTTTAAAGCTAATAGTTAGCTGAACTTAATATTTTAGAACATAAATATTTTTTCTTTTTATATATTTTTTGTGTTCTCATATATGACAGAAGCATTACCGAGGAGGGTACCCCAAATCAATCTACATCATATTCCAGTTCAGTGCCTTCGATTGAGTTGAGTACCGTTACTACACCAGAGTTAAGTGAAGATCAGAAGGATGCAATCATATCTGAGGATGACAGTTGGATTGTTCGTATCGAAAATGAGGAAGTCGCGGGTGAGTTTCATTAATTTTTTTGTAGATATAATACTGTCCCCAAAATTTAATAAATAAGGGTTTAGGTCTGAAAAATATTGAGAAAGAAATATAGACGAAAGCCTTCTTGAGCGTAAATTTTTTCATACATGAAGTTAATTTTTTAGAACAAATTTCATATTTCATAATCTTAGGCGGACACCTCTCTTGGGCGGACGAAAATCGCTCGACAGTGAGGTGTCCGCCTAAGAGAGTGACATTTGTTCTAAAAATTTAACTCTCACTATATGAAACAATCGGTCTTTTTTAACCTTGAAGGTTACTCGAAACAGCCCAAAGTATTTTCAATATAATATATTCCTCTTATATTATTTGTCGTTTCATAACGGATGCCTTCCAGAGAGAACAAAATTTTAAAGAGGCCTTTTTTTATTTAATTATCTCAATTACAAATCTCCCTTGTTCTCTTCCACATTTGTCTGATTGTGTCTGTCTTTTATGATTTATTTTCTCTCTCCTATTTTCTAAGCGAATAGGGAAGTGGCTGCTGATCAGACAGTCTTTTCTCTATTTTTATAAAAACATTCTTTCACATAACCTCACACCATTTGTATTATATCCTCTCGTCTATAAAACTGTCAACAATAAGTCTGCTTCTCATTCCACAGATGTCAATATCGACTATAAAACGTTGACCAACATGACAAATACACCGTTAAACAGCAAGGATACCAAGCCGCCACAACGAAGAAACACAATAAAACGCAGCAGGATCGGCATTAAGAGATCAGCAGGTCGTGGCGCTAACTCCGCTGCCACTGCCGCCACAGCGTCTGGCTACGATGCCGAACGAAAATATGGCAAAATACCAGCACATATCTATTTGCTGTATCTACGTGCGTCCGGTTGGCGAATGGTGACGATTTTCTTTTTGACGGCTTTGATTTGGCAGGGCATGCGTGTGTATACGGATGTCTGGCTGCAACACTGGACCGACGGTAGCACAGGTAATGGCAGCATAAATGTTAATGGCGGAGACAGCGGTGACAATGCTTGGAAACGAGCTGATAGAATGACGATAGCCGCCACGACGCCGCAGGCATTTAATCGATTCGATACAACTGGCATGAATGCAACAACAGCAGCAACAATAGCAATACGAGCAGCAGCAGCATCCTTGCCACCGGCTGTCATCAACACGGCTTACAACAACAACAACAGTCATGTTAGCAGCGACAATGGTCACGCCGAGGATGTCACGTATTATTTTCACATTTATTCGGTGATTTCGTGCGTTTGCATTGTAATGGCGGTGATATCGACACCAGCCGGTCAATTGGCCGGTTGCAATGCGCGCAGCAATCTACACGACCAATTGCTGTTGGCGATTATGCGCAAACCGTTGCACTTTTTCCAAGTGACCCCACTTGGTCGACTGATGAATCGCTTTGGCAACGATATGGCCATCATCGATAAGGTGAGTGTGAAAAAATAACGGTAAATATTTAATTTAATGAAAGTGGATACAAAGGGTAGTAAGGTTCTGAAATATAAACCAGAAATGAGGTCAAAGGTGAAAGGCTATAAATGCAATAAATATTTCCACTTTCACTGCTAATTAAATGACAATCCTCACGCGCTATCTCTTTCACTCTTACTCCTTCTTTGTAGAAAATCGCCGCCACAAGTCAACGTCTCCTGCAATTCTCTCTACTCTGCTTATGCGCTGTGCTTATAAATGTCAGCATTACACCCTGGTTCATATTATTGACAGCGCCCATTTGCGTCGTCTACTATGGCATACAAAAGTTCTATCGTTGCTCGGCCAGGTTGGTGTCGAATATTTGAAAAAATATGTCCAAATATTTAATTAGCAAATACTTTACTTCGCAGAGAATTACAACGCATTGAAAATTCGACAAGTTCTCCGGTGATCTCACATCTCTCGGAGACCATACAAGGTGTAACAACGATTAGAGCCTACAATCAGGAGGCGCGATTTACCGAAATACTCTTTAAACGTTTGGAGGCGAATACGATTGCTTTCACGATATTGAATACAAGTAATCGTTGGTTGGGCATATCGCTGGTAATTATAATTTTGAATTACAGAAACAAATTTATCTTAAAAACGAATATTAACAAAATTGAAAGTCGGAAGATTATTGATTATAATCATTCAAGCAGCACAATTGGTAAAAATTATCCGATATTGGTAATTGTAATGGTACCGATAGTGACTCATACGTATGTACTGATAATGGTATTCGTAATTATCCTGATATTGGTAATGGTACTGGTAGAGATATATACATATGCATTTATGATGGTCCTTATATTGGTAATTGCAGTGGCAATGGTAATGGAAGATAAGCATAAGTACTGGTAATGGTATTGGTAATGATCCTGACATTGGTAATGATACTGGTAGAGACACATGTGCACTGGTAATGATAATGGTAATGGTACTGGTGGAAACACATGTGCACTGGTAATGGTAATGGTACTGATAGAGACACATACATATGTATGATGTAATTTATCGACAATATTATATTATATAATTGTAATGACAATAATATTGTTATCGGTGATGGGTCCTTAAGGTGATGATGTTCTCTCTTTTCAATCATAGGACTTTCTAGGTGGTTTTATCGTCTTTATCGCCATTATAACCGCACTGGTAGCTGCTACCATTAGTTGTAGTCGTTACAGTACAAAAATCCACAATATACCTGAATTGCTAACGCCCACACCATCACTCGTTGGTTTGGCCATCAATTACACACTACTAATGCCTATCTACTTGAATTGGGTTGTAAAATTATTGGCTGATATGGAAATGTATGTGGGTTCTGTAGAACGTATAGCTTACTATGCGGAAATTGATCAAAATGTCGAAACACCGTTAGATATAACGTGTGGCGATGATACGGCCGGGAATGCCAAAAAACTCAAATCGAAATCAAGTGGAAAATATGGTAAGGATGCTTCCGTCAACTTTGAAGTGGCGCGTGTGGAATTCTGTAAGCCGCGAAGCTTGTCGGTGCCATTGGTTATGAGTAATTGTAAGTTGTGTCGTAAATAGTAAACAACTATGCTTTATATTTCAAACCATCATAAAATTATCGCTCGCCAGATGAACCAGTACCCATTTCATGGCCACGGCAAGGCGACATTAGCTTTGAAAAAGTTAGTTTACGTTATGAAGGTCAGAGGGATGAAGTGATTAAGAATTTGACGTTGGAAATACCTTATGGACAAAGGGTGAGTGATTTTTAGATTGTTATATAACTCCTGAGCCCATTTTAAATTTGCAATATTTCTCTCCTTAGATCGGCATTTGTGGACGCACCGGCAGTGGTAAGTCTTCATTAGCCATGTCTCTGTTGGGTGTACTTCAAACGACAGCTGGACGCATTTGCATCGATGATGTGGACATAACGAAAATCCATCCAGACGAAGTGCGCATGCGTGTCTCAATGATACCACAGGATGTGCATGTCTTCAATTTGAGCATACGAGAGAACCTCAATCCAACATCTTACTATGCCATCTCTGAGCTGTGGGATGCGCTCGATAAGGTGGGATTGACGAGTTTTGTCAATCAGTTGCCCGACAATATTGGTGCGCAATTAATATAACTTTATTGTAGAATACCATATAACCGTTGCTTTAATTGTAGATACCATTGTTGGCGATGGTGGCGTGCAGTTGAGCGCCGGTCAACGCCAATTACTCTGCTTGGCGCGCATTCTCTTACGTGGCTCGGTTTGTTTGATACTCGACGAAGCGACCAGCTCATTGGATAGCGCCGCTGAGCAGGCGCTACTCACAGCGGCACATAACTCCTTCCGTGGTCGGACGATTATAACGATTGCGGTGTGTAGAGCATGCTTTCTTGCATACATTTCTGTATAATATTTATTTTCTTTCGCATTTCAGCACCGTCTCTCCACAATACTCGATTACGATCGCATTATTGTTCTGGAGCAGGGTCGCATTATTGAGGATGACACACCCGCTGCGCTGCAGCAGCGTAAAGACGGCGTTTTCTATAACCTATTACACTCGGGGCGTACGGTGGTGGACACTATTGGCGCTCAAAATTTAAATAATCTTCTTCAGCAGGAGAAGCAAGCATAAAGTTTTAACTTTTAAAATTTTAATTCCTAACGGTAATTGTATTTAAAGTGTAATGTTTGTGTTAATGGCATTACCAGCTTAAAGTAATTTAAGCTGTAAAATATTTTCGCCTAAATCTTTCCGATTTTCGTACATTTTTCGAAATTGCTTGTAATTTTAATGAAGTTTACAAGTGAATTTCAAAAATTCACTATAAATAAGAGTATTATTGTTGTATTTAATTTGCGTTAAAGTTAAAGCGCTTTGTCGTATCATAAGGGTCTTTGAGATCCGTCAGAAGTATCCGGGTATCAAAAAGGACAGTCGAAACTGTCTAAGTGAGATTCGCTGCAGTTGCGGAGATCTACTCCTTAACTTAACTTAACCTACTTAAGCCGAGTTTATAAAGCCGAATTGTGTGGCCATATTGTTTTCTAGTCCTTATTTATAAGTTAAAAAGTGTACAATTTATACCATATTTATTGGTAGGCGTGCTCTTCGATTGTACTTACATTAAAATGTATCTATCTCTGTACTAGATATTATACAATCTTTTTATAACGGTGTAAGGGCACGTACTTACTAGTATAACATATATTTGCATTTGTATAAATAAAAATTATAAAAAATGAAATGAAAATTTCGTGTTTTCGTGGACTATATAAGCATTCTAGGACATTTTGTGTCAGAGTTGCCAGAGAGTAAATTTCTCTATTTAACCTAAAAGTATGTTTCTGAGTTGTAAAGCATATCAGAGATGCTACTAGAGATTGTTCGGATCTTTCTTATAAATGTTAATATGAAGTATTATATACAAACAGGAGGATATATCGAAGTCCCTTTGCCGTTGTTGTTGTAACGGTTACTTAGATCCTGCATGGAGGGAAAGTGTAAGGCAAAATGTCATCAGGGTCATCTAGCGTGAGACCCAAGAAACAAGAATTTCGATTGAGTCAGACCATATGGAGCGGGATCAGATTTTATTTGGGTATACAACTAGGTGGTTAGTATTATGCGGGATCTTATTGCATGTAGGGGTCTCATCGGGACTTTGTCGGGATTACTAGAAGTTTAACTTGCTATAGTATTCAGTACGAAGTTGTCCGAGGATAAGTTGCACTTACAGTCACACGGCCATACTAAGCTTTAAAATTATATATTTAGAGTCATATCATGGGAACCCTGAGCTTCTTGTACTTGCTTAAAGTCTATCATGCGCATTCTATTTTATGCCAGTAATATGTATTGTTATGTGAAAGTGAGGTTATGGCTTAGTATTTGACGTGAATGTGGTAAGAAACCGGATAAGAAACAAACAATGAAAGCAAATTCAGTGGAAGAACCTTACAAAATATAAAAACCAAATCTAGCGAGGTAAAAATGTAACAATAACAATATTTGGCAAATAGCGATGAAACTGGCGTGTGAAGTTGCAGCAGCTGCAACGACGGTCAGCACGTGCCACAAGCAGCCGACTACGATGCATGCAATACGGACGGATAAATATAAAGATATGGTACATGTAACTCTATATGTTTATAAGAGTATATAGTTTTATATATACATGTATAGAGTCAGACCTTAAAATACGTGTCAGCCGTAGAGACCCATCCATATGTACGAGCATGTATCGGCACATCATATATTATATAAAATATGTTTGGGGATTTTTTTGTTTGTTTACACCGATACGTGTTTATTGCCAAACATGTAAGCGCCCACATACAACCACTTGAGAGTGCAAATCCCTTAAAATTGCTATGTGACACCCCATTTGCTTTGAGTGTATACGATTGCAGTGGTTTAAGTGGTATTTTCGAAAGGCGCACAATAAGACTTTTTACAGAATTGGCTTTGCGAGTGTGAAATGTATGGTTGCTGAGTATACATACACATGTGAAAATAATAAGAAAGTATATTCAGCAGACAAAATCTCGCGTAAGTTCTAAATTAAAGGTCCCACGGAGACAGTAAGAAGAGAAAAGAGTAGTAGTCACGCAAATTTACTTTAAGTTACTCCTACCATACGTAAGACCGCAAATTATAAATAAAACTGTCGCAACAAGGAACAAAAGCAAGTCTGACCTCAGGAGATTCTCCGAACTGTTAAAAAGACTCCATCAAAAATCATGGATCTCGACCAAATTGTAAAGATTGTTCGGCCAAAGGTCATTGACCGCGACCAAAATCTAGACAAACCTTGGCCAAAGGTCATTGACCTCGTTAAAATGTAAATAAACTCCGGCTAAAGGGCATTGACCTCGTACAAAATGTAAAGAAACCCCGGCTGAAAGTCATTGTTTCGCCTAAATTGTGAACAATCTCGATCAAAAGTTATTGATTTCGGCCAAAATGTAAACAAACTGGCCAAAGGTCATTGACCATAATGTAAACAAACCTTGGCCTAAGGTTATTGACCTTGTCCAAAATGTAAACACACCCCGGCTGAAGGTCATTGACCTTGTCCAAAATGTAAACAAACCTTGGCGAAAGGTCATTGACCTCGGTCAAAATGTAAACAAACCCCGGCCAAAGGTCAAACCTATATAAATCACGTATGATAGGTCACGTGGGATGGGTTTTTCCATTTTGAGAGTGACATGTTGTGTGATTCGTTAGTTTAGAGAGACCAGAGTTTGGTTTTGTGCCAGAAATATAAGACACCTCTTAACAATTCGATTTTTCCGATGGTCAATTCTAATTATTTTTATACCAAATTCTTTACCAGTTTAACTTTAATACTATAAATTTTATAATAACTCTGAAATGGTAAATCTAAATTTATGCGCCAATTAGTATAAATATTACTTTTAGTAATAATTATTCCTTTTTTATTATTATTATTTTATTTTGAATATCAAGCACCCTGTCTACAACTGATCATATTAAATTGCCAATTCAAAATTTTTCTAAAGCTTCACTCATTTCCTTTCACTTCCTTCACCAATTTACTACGTATTTGTCTTTTAGCCTCATTCCCCTTTCAAAAGGCATTGGCAGCACTGCACACACACAAAAGTGGTGGGTGGCTTTGCTAAGTGCATAAATCAAAGTCCACCTGAGCGCATTGTTTGTTTGTTTGCTATTCGCCGACAATAGCAGCGTTTGCTAGTTAATTGCGCAGTGGTAATTCCTTCGGTCCGGTGTTTGTGCGCGTCGCGAGTGTAATTGGTTTATTGTAGAAGAAATTGGGGAAAATTTTATGTTTTTTGTGTAAAATGTGTGCCAAATATTGCATAAATAAGTGCCGTGGGGGCTTTTGCTTACAAGTGGTGTAAATACAGGTGAGTTTCTGCTAATGATCGAACTGCCGAAAACTCGATTGTGTTTGATTTGCATTTTGCACAGCGAATTGTGCAATTGGAGGGTGCTCGGCCAATCGGCCACTCGGCTACTCCAAAACGACAGTGTGCCGTAATTGGAGTCTCACTTGCGCTCGTATTTATGTATTTGCTTTTGTTGCGCAGCTGTTTGTTGTGCATTTTCATTGAATATTTATGCATTTGCAAATGCAGCAGGACTATGCATGTTTGTGCATGCAGATTTGTAACAGTTGTAATTGAAGTGTTTAGGGAAAAGTGTTTTGCAAGAATTTCGTTTGATGGGGTAGTTTGTTATTGAGTGGGCACTTGTGCTATTTCTGTGATGACTTTAATTTTAATAGGTAGGATATTGAATAGTGACCAGTTATTGGTTTGTGGCATATTTGTGAGGTATAAAGGAAGAGTAAATATTTCAGTACAGAATGTATGAATTGTTTGTAAATTTAATTATCAAAAAATAATATTATTTTAATAAAATCACTAAATTTGTGCCTGAGTAAATCTTCTATAATATTTAAATATTTAAAATAAATTGTTTGAGAAGTAGTATAACGATTTCTGCTATACTTGAAAGATGTGTCTGTGCATTTGCCTGGCCTTCCATTACTACTCAGTGCTTCGCAGGTCTTGGTACATTCAAACTTGATGATTTCGTTATTTATCGCACAGATCAAACGTCCAATTATTACCAAGTTGCTTATGCATCGTTCGTCTAACATATTTTCTACAAAGTGTGTGCTGATTTGGCAGGCAAAACTCACACTTTTTAACTTTTCGTCCAAAATTGATGTTGATTTATTTTACTGCTGATGTAGGCGTCTGAGCCAATAAAAGTAATGCAATTTGTATTGATTGTTTTGCCACGGCACGCATACACACATACACACATACACACACACAAATATCTACATAGTGCTCCTTTGAGTAATTACTGCTTGAAACACTTTTCTTCTTTCCTTCCACTCAATTATTCTTTCTTATCATTGAATCTTCGCATTTAATCACAACTTTAGTCTATTCACTTATTGGTGTGTCCAAATTGTTGTTGTATTTAGTGAAAGTAGATATTTTATTTCCCTTTTATTTGCCACTCTTCTGTGGTTTTATGTGTTAAAGTTAATTGCTGTTGTTGTTGTTGTTGTTGTTGTACACGCGTGCGTGACGTAGCTGCAACCACTTAAATGTACAATGAACAGGAAAAATGAATGATGGAGTCGGTGAATGATTATTTATATTTGAGTTGAGTTGGACACGAATGATTTGTTTGTATGCCTAGCAAGTGGCCAAGTGTTTTATTTTTGTGTGTATGTATGTTTGAAAAGCTCTTTGTATCAAATAATTGTTTGTCTTGGCAGGATTTACGAAAATCACGTGCTAGAGTGGGCGTGCGATTTACTTGTTGTTATTGTTGTTGTTGTTGTTGTTGTTGTTGCACACTTTGTTGAAGTCGCACGCTGATTATGTCATTAATTATATTTGTTTACTAATAATGATTTGAGTGTTGCATGAATTGCATATAATGAGAGTGAAGTTGCTCCTGTGGGGGTATTAAAATATGTTGTTGTACCATTACTTTTTTTTGGAGTAGTTTTTATAGATATCATAATTATATTTTATGACTTTAATGGAAGTACGCTCAATTCATTATTTTCATGAATTACTTGCTTCTTCAAATAAGCCAAGTAAATTATTTAAAATCTCAACTGAAATGAAATTTTGCTTTTTTCACGCATTCTTCAAGCCAATGACCTTTGCTTTCATTTACACACACACATCCATACAATCGATTGTTGCTAATCGCATTGTTGTTGTTATTGTACTAGTAACTTTGGCTACGTTGATGTTACAGGCGCCAAGCAGATGTCAAATCAAACGTATAAGTTGACCCAGTCACACACAGTAAGTCGACAACAAGCAGAGACAAAATACAAGATTTGTACAACAACAACAATAACAAAAATCAGTGAATACAGTAGCGAGAATAGATAATCTTTTAACACACCCAAGCGTTGGTAAACACGACTTTATATGTGACACATATAAAAACATATATGTACATATATACATGAACATACATATATGTATATATATTTGTGCCATTAAATAGTTACAAATGTATCTATCTCTGCATGTGCTTAAGTGAAGAATAGTTGCAAACAAAGCAAGACAAGGCAAAGAAACCCTAGTAAAATTAACAAATGTGTGTTGGCTATTGAGGCGGAAATTTCGTAGTCAGTAACTTGTGGCATGCTGTAAGGCGCACAAGTAGAAGAAGAAGAAGCAGAAGAAGAAGAAAATATAGCAGCTGAATCTGTGTAAAATCCCTTTTTTTTCCTGAGCGTATGCGGTAGCATTTTGTCGCTCTTTAGCGCTTAAAAATATGCTGTACATTTCGTTCCACTATTCATTCCTCGCTCTACTGCTGTTAGCTGCATATTACTGTTAAACATCCATAACATTTTCTGGGATTATGTTAGTCTTGCTGGACAGCGTGATAATTTAATATATTGTCGAAATCAGACTACAATTTTCAAGGCCCCCTATATTGAAATTGAAGGCCTCAGTTGTAATGGATAACTTTTTACCGAAAATATCGTTGAATCTCGCTGAAAACAATATGACCCCGTCTACTTATGGGTCTAACTCGATATATCAGGAACTACATGACAAATTTCAACGAATTTTTTTCTTGATATCCGAATAGTTTTTAAATGAACGAAATCGGTTAACAACCACGCCTAATTTCTATGTTACACAATTTTTAAGCCTTTCTGAATCGTTTACTTTACAATCTATAAATTGGGCACCAGTGAAGATATCGGAAGTTAATTTCTAGTGTGACATCGTCTCTCTAAAAATCGCCGAGATCGAGGTACACATTTTCAACGCCCCAGATACCGAATATGAGTACCTGAGTGCCAATATTTTCAATTTTTTACAATAAATATAGGATGATCTCTCAGATATTCTAAAGAAATTTAGAAGATATTTTTTACAATAGCGTGCCTATGTGCCAAAAATGGAAAAAATCGAGTCATAACTTTCTCTAGCAACCATATACCTCATATACTGCTTTTCAAATCTCCGGTAAGCCTAATACGTTAAATATCGGTTCATAGTGTAATGTCCTAGCAAAATTAAATGATAGTATAGCCGTGGATATAATGCAGCTTGGGGGCAAAAGTGGGTGAAATCGGTCTAGGAATTATCCTAGTCCCTCTTCAATATATACGTTGATTTTCGTTATTCTAGTGGACTGTATGTTGAATATATGGGTCAATATGTCTGTTGTCTTAAAAAAATTAAATAAATAAAGTGCGAGAGTATCAAATATTCGGTTACACCCGAACTTAGCCCTTGACTACTTATTATCCATTCATATTTTTTACCGAAAATATTATGTCTAATTTTTTAACATTTTTTCGATTGAAAATTACTTAAACAATTTTAAGAAAGAAATTAGAACAAAACATTCCAAGTAAAATTTAACATAATGTTATTGTATTATCTATAACATAAACCAGGCAACAGTGCTCTTTCTCTCTCTCTCTCTCACTTAACAGACCTTTAAATTCAATATTAAATTTTACCAACAGCCTGTTGGATGCTGTGGGCGCTGTTGCTGTTACAGCTTCAATTTGCTTATACACACACACACTCCTTCATAGATATACAGTTTCCTTCGTTTCGTTTCACTGTTGTCGTCATCGCCGTCGCCAACGCCATCGTCATCGTCATTATCCTCATCGTGTGCGCGTTGTTCGTGGCTTTCGTTTGATTTTGATTACAGCTGAGGCTGGATGGAGATGGTTTTGTTGCCGACTTTTAGGTGCTACAGCTGCCACGCATTGCGTTTAGTTCTATCGTGTCTGCGTTAATGTACGGTTGCAAAACGTCGTCACCGTTGTGCGAAGCTGAACATGAACGTACGCGTAAGCAGCTTCCAGTGTAAGTGTTATTACATCGCCAACGCCACAAACTATCGGGCGCGACTATAGCTGAAGGCAAACAAACCAACTAACTCAACTGACATAAAGTGAGGGCTTTAAGCTCTTGTGCTGCCAAGTCAAGTCAAGTCAGTTAGTCGTCTGACTAGTTGGCGTGTAGCATTTTGTGCGTTGTTTACACAGTTGGGGTGTGTGTTTTGCGCTTTTATGCAGCAATTAAAGCGTTGCCTAACATTAGGCGCTTAAGTGAGATTACAAGCCGGAGTGCGTGTTCGCGTTGAACTTGTGTACTTTAGGTGCGTCTGTATGCCGTTTGCTGCTTGACACTTGGCCGTAAAAACGAATGACAA
This sequence comes from Zeugodacus tau, assembly GCA_031772095.1. Classification (NCBI taxonomy): domain Eukaryota; kingdom Metazoa; phylum Arthropoda; class Insecta; order Diptera; family Tephritidae; genus Zeugodacus; species Zeugodacus tau. The sequence continues at coordinate 5,309,614 of CM062651.1, forward strand.
CGCGTGCAACTTGAAAATACAGAAAAAGTGTTGGTGTTGTTGGTGTGTGCCCGAAATTGTTGAAGCAGTCAGCAGCAGTAGCAGCAACAGCACTGAAAAGTATGCAATAATAATATGTTGCTTAGAAATTAGTTTATCTCACACATGTGCAGTGTGAAGAGGTTGCTTCTATTTTGTTTGCCTGCTTTAATGAAGTCCTACGTATGTGTGTGTGTTTTGAGTTAAATATATATATATATATGTGTGTGTGTAGTTTTGGCCTACATAGACGTACAAAAGTATGTTAAAAGTTTTTTGAATGCATGCCAAATGCACAAATGTGTTGTGTACTTTGCAAATATTTAATTGTGTCTACGAAACACTAATCTGACAATATACGTCAGTAAATAGCAGTGAGGCAGTTTTGTGTACATTCTACGCACCGTAAGCTAGTGACTAGTTTCTGCAAAAATAAAAATAATATCTTTGCAAAAATGTTTGCATTTGTGTGTGCCAATTGTTGTAACTAACTGAAAAAGTTTGAATGCAATTTTGACGCAGTGAACCTTACATTTACATAGTTTCTTAACTCGGAGTTTGGGTTTATTCGAATGAAAAAAATTGAATTAATGAAATAAAAATATTTCTTGGAAAGTTGTGGTAGCTGAGGAGAGAGCTTATGTTTCAATTTTGTGTTCTTATAATTAAAAATATATAATATAAATTATAAAAAAATTCTACTTAACTTCTTTTTTTTGTGCGAAAGGATGCAAAAATTAGGAAATAAGTAGCTTCTTGTTACTTAAAATTTTATTTATTCTGGTATGTAATATTTTTAAATTTAAAATTTTTGTGGTAAAATGGATGCAATTTTAGGTATTGGTAGATATTTTTTTGAAAATTTAAGAGCAACGAATTTTTCTTCAAATTAAAAAATAATAATATATTAATTAAAGTTAATATTTAAATTACAAAAAAAAAAAATGAAATTGGAAATTAAAATGAAAACATAAGAAAATGATAAAAATAATACTAATAAATAATACAGATAAATAATTAACAAATTTTATAACTTAAAGTGATTACAATAATTAAAATTTAAAATAAAATTTAAAACGAAGACTAAAACTAGAATTAAAATTAAAACTAAGATTCCAGTTAAAATAATATAAAATAAAATGTTTAAAAATATAAAATTAAAATTAAAACTCAAATTCCAATAAAATTAAATTAAAATATAAATAAAGATTAATATAAAATTAAAGGGAAGTTGTAATAATAAATAAAATGTGATTATAATAATAAAATGAATAAATAAATTAATTTTTAATGGAAAAAAATTATTTTTATTTTTATTTGGACGTTTTTGTCCAAATAGTTAAATCTGGATTGTAAAATTGTTTAAATGAAATTAAAATATTTAATTGCATTTTTTATATTAAAAGTGAAGTTTAATTGTGTGTTATGATGTGTTACTATAGTTCTGCTGACTTCTTCAAATTATTCCTAATTGTGAAATACTAAAATTTAATTATTTTAATATAAATATAAAAATTATAAATAATAAAAAAATTAAAAAAAAATTAAAATAATAGCTTTTGGAGCGGTAAAAAAATATACAAATCATTTATGAAATACAGTCTAACTTTTATAACTCGAAGTTCCCCATAACTCGCACTCTTGAATTAATGGCAATAGAAGTCAAATTTCATAGAAATTACCTTCCTTAACTCGAAGGCTCTCTAATTCCAAGTTTTTTCTCGATTGTGGTGATTCGAGTTAGGGTAGTTCAACTGTATTATATTAATGTTCAACAGGCTAGCAAATAATTAGCTTTTCTTTACTGTCAATTACTTACTTATACGTTTATTTTTCGACTATTCGACTATTTTATGAAAGCCACTAGCTGGCCTAGTTCACTTAGAATCATCTAATAAAGAAATATTTAAGATTCATTAATGTCATTTGCATATCGATTTGAATACTTATATGTATCTAGATATCTTTAGCTTATTATATTTCTGATGTTTTAAGAGTTTGGTCCAGTTTTCGATTTGTTCATTGGTATAGTTTAAAAATTTAAAATTTTATTATACTTTTTTATATATTGGTCTACAACTTTGCTTCCGCCGTTTTCCAATAGATGTCTCTAGGGTCAAGCACTGGTCGATTAAATCGATTAAATCGTTTTATATCGATCTTGGACATTTGTGTCAACATTAACCCAACAAAATATCTGTAGAGATCTTTTTGCATCCCAAACTTTTTCTCAACTGAAAATGTCACTTTTTGAGCTGAATTCTCGACGTTTGCGGGAAATTTTGCTTTTCTTTTTTAATTCCAAGAAAAGTGCGGCTGAGGCTCTTCGACATTTGTAAACGTTTTTATACAAAAGTTGTAGACCAATATATATCTTTTATCGATCCTTTTTATATTGAAACTTACTTTTTAAGAATATCAAGTTGAGTTTAATATCAATGGTTTTTAAGATATCTCTTATGAATTTAAAAGAACTTGATTCTACACAATCTTAATATGAGGATGTAGTTTTTATAAAATATTTTAATGGACCAAGTCTTGTATCGATATTCGATATATTTTGTATAGCTTGGGCTATCTGTTGAATGCAAACAAAAAGTGAATGAAATCAAAAATCTTCTAGCATAAAACCTAGTTGCGGTGATATATGATTTTGGCTATTTATAGTATATGTTTGGACAGCATCATAGAAATAGCATGACGAAAAATTTCATAATTCAAATCCAGTGGAATTATTTTGTCTTAAGAGATAAGATTTTGTTCGTTAAAATCATTAAAATCTTTTTAATGAATCTCACAAAGCTTCGAAATTCGTAAGCTATAATTTTGGCAAAAACAATAATTTCACAAAAACTATGAAAGTTTGAATTTACCACAAACCATTTTCTTTTATCAAAGAAAGATAAATAAATTATTAAATATTAAAAAAAAATGTTTCTGACCTGTGAGATGTTTTCACAGTAAATCTATTTTCTTGTAAGCTCTTTTGAAGTATTAATATTATTATGATGAATAAATTATTTTATTGAAAATTGTTGCAATTAATTAAACAACATTGTATAGTACATATTTTATCAATAACGGTTAAAAACAAGGTAGCCAATGGCAAAACAATTGGCGTTGTTGAAAACACAATTCATAACAGAAAACTTTGCAGGCTATAAATTTACAATTCACTAAATTTTCCCTATTACCGTCATATTAAGTTAGCCTGATGTTTTAAATTTTAATTGAAACAAAAATCCAATAAAATGTTTTATAAATTATGCATGCTTAACATATGCGATTTTTCTACGCTGAAAACAAAGTCAAACATTGTTTACACAATGCAAACAAAATGTGAAAATCCGGACATGCACATGTTTGGAACCGGTAAATATTTGTTGCGATTGAATAGTGCTTACACATAGCACACATACAACATTTGTAGATATGTGTGGTGTGCAAACTTGACCTATGCGCTGCTAACAGCTGGCTATATTAGCTTATATATATTAACCAAATGTAGTACACTAAATAAACAGTAGCGGAAAAGCATCGTAGCATACTTTCGAGCGCGCAAGTTTTAAAATAAAACTGCAGATATTACCGTTAAATATTTGTTTGTAAATATTTTTAGATAGCAAAAGCAATGTTGAACTCAGAAAAATAGAAATAAACTAAAACACGCATGGTTGTTTGAGTATCGCAGTAGGTTGCATACTTTTAGGTGTGTTGGCATGCATTTTGCGTATATTGCTGCACAACATACTTTCGCATTAGCATAATTAAAAAACATGAAAATCTAGTTAGCAACGCCTCCAGTAAGGCAGTGGCACACCTGAAAAGTTTGCGCACCACAAACACCCACGCAGGAACCATACTTCTAGCCGTAAAAGCAAGGATATTTTAAGGCGCTCGCAGCTGTAAGCGCACATAAAGCAAGCGGTAATGAAAGTGCAACTCAAAGCAGTGCTGCAAGTGGCGAAAAAAGCTCAACGGAAGGAACACGCCAGCACAAGCAGTTAGGATTATGCCTCGTTGGCGTACATACATAAGAGTTTGTACGGGTGTTAGGGTGCCGCTTACGTGCGTAGCTTGTGAAATAGTGCAGTTAAGTGTGAAAAATGCCGTTGTGTTTGCCTTTAAGAACTTGACCTCAGTCAGCTTTGAGTGGAGTGGCTTTGCTTTTCACGCCATTTTGCACTTGGCTGCTAGTGTTTTTGCCCACTTTTTTCGCACAATAATGCCAAAGCTATAGCTGCCGTTGTTATAAGCAGTTTGTAGCACTGTTATTGTTGTTGTTGTTGCTATTCTATTTGTTATGCTTTTCACTACTCATGCATATGCACGACTTTGGTGCGCCGGTGTGACAACATTTGTGTGCCATATTTTGTTTGCAAATCCTGCCGGTCGGCTGGTCTGCTGGCCATGGAAGCACAGACGGAAGCCAGCTGTTGCACGCCATTACGTAGCACCTACACTGTCTACTTAAATACAAATATATTTTTTAGTATTTATTTTCGCTACTACTAAAGCTAGTAGCGCATATGCTCACACTTCTATGTGTGGGGTCCGCTCTCTGTAAGCGGCTCATATCCTTGAACTTTATTGTTTACACATGCACGAACGGTTTTACTTTCATTTCATTTCTATGTGTTTTCCCTCTTCACTCCCTTTCACTTATTTGCGCATTTGGTTCGTTCACTTTAGTCCTTTGCTCAGCTGCAAGCTTTCGCAATGAGCTTATTTACTTGGCTGTATGTATGTATGTGTGAACTTTGCGGTTCTGACTTTATGCCTTCGTTCTATTTGCCGATTTTCATTTTATATTTTCAATCCTTTGATTTCCTTCGCTTACTTCTCAATCTCAGTTTTAACTGCTGCGCATTGGTATTAAAAGCTGACCAGCGATTTCAATAAAATTATATGTGGTTATGGTTAGTAGTTCATATTAATACTCAGCAGGTCCACAGTTACTGTTTATCAAGAAAAAATATCCACGTCAATCTTGGAACGTATTCCGGTGATTCTCATAAGGTTTAGTCGGTTTGTAGCACCCTTTATTTGGTCCCTCTATCATGGCGTGTAAAATAAATAGTCGGAGAAGAACGGCCTAGCTTCCAAGAGAGGTATAGGTATCAGTTATATGTGCTTATGAGACTCACTCTTCATATGACCCATTTTTGCTTCCTCAGCCTATCCTTAACATCACACTCACTCCACATTCGTCTGTTCCCATATTTTTGTAACAGCTCTCATACCAACTGATATCGCGCCTGAGTGCGGTCATAACCACAAAAGCAAACATATAAACAATGCACATGCACTTCTTTAGCAATAATTATACCCTCGCGCCCTCAACTACGACAGGTTTTGGGCCCAAATTAGCACTTATTACCAATGCGCTTAGTGATAAAAGTTATTAGCTATAATTTCTAGTTTAAAATGTTCACCGCAAGGGTATTTTGAGACCAATCACTCTCTCCAAGCTCTTCTACCAACAAAAAAGATCGCTTCCAATAATTATACGTATTCCGAACTCAGCGCCTATAATCATACTGTCACGCACAAGCATACTTTAATGCGCTGCAATTCATTCGCGCCTCTCCTGCCTACCACATTGTCCACGCATTGCCCTAATGGCATATAATCTCAATAGCAATTGTCAGCGTACAACTGGGAAACATTGATAAACGGCATGTTGGTTGCATATTGCTACTTTTCACTCGGCATAATATCGCCCGTATGTATGTGTGCTTCGTTACTGCGAAAGCCGACTTTTATAACGCCTGATTGAGTATGACAGCTGGCATTGTTGACGCCGCTCATTGTGGTTGAATGGTTGCCTGGTTGGTTGGTTGGCTGTAAGGTTGAATGCATGGTTGGTTTGTGGGCTTGATCGTCGTCAGATTGTTTGTTTTTTGCCTCTTCATTATGTATACATATCTGCATATTTTTATGAAAAAGACCAAGAATCAGTTTTAAGTTTGGTTTTAAAGTCTCGATGTGACAATTGTAGGTCAAATACTGTATTCATGATTTTTAAGAAAAGTGATAAATTCTGGGTATTTAATGCAGTTGTAATGTTTATATGTTGGTTATGTTTATCCTTTTTTTAAATTTTTGGTATATTTTTTTCTTATACTATGTGTCTGACAAAACCTGGACGATTAAATTAAATTTTTTGGGTTTTATTTAATTCTGTAACCGATCATGCCATCATATGAACATTTTCTTGTACAAATAAAGTAAGATCGTTGCCTACATTTAGACAATTTGCTTCACAATTTATCAAAGACACACACCCACTTAAGTGAAGCATATTTTTGTAGGGCAGGGTGTAAACTTGTATTGTCATTATATACTACTTTTAGGATTGTCAAACTTTTTTACAAATCTGTTATAAAAGTAACTTAGATAAGGCTGTGCTGGCTTTAAATGATGGAATATAAAATTAGTCGTAGTAAAAAGGTTCAAGTTCTTCAAATATATTGGTTATCTCGAACATTTAACATTTGTATCCTAAATGTAGGCAATGTTTTCTTTCAGCTTTTCGATTTTCAATGCAAACTCTTTTCTTTTTCATCTTATCTTATTCCATCAAGTCATTTTGGGTTTGTACTGAATTTCTGTCTCTAAAATAGGTTCAACGCATATAGCTAGTAAAGTTTTTAAATGTTGTCATATAGTTAGAATACTGGAGCAGAACCGTTGCCTATATTCAGGCTACTAAGATTAAGAAATTCAAAGATTTCAGTTAAAAATATCATTTATTGCAGTTTTGGTTATTGGTGTTGAATTTCGAAAATATTTTTGAAATTTAGTTGAATTAATATTCCTACTCATTAGAATATTTGAAGAAATATATCCTTTTTTCTACAAAAGTCTTAAATTATGGTACTAATAGGAAAGAGAAGATATGAGTCAGCAAACATTGTTGTTTAAAAATCTTAATATTTTTGAAGTTATACTTCTTATACGACTTCGGTAAAGGTTGCGATAATTGTTTAACGTTAAATATAGCTATAGCTATAGCGTTGAACAATTAACGCGAGAGAGAGTGAATTGCGTTAAGCAGAGAACTTAAAGCTATTTCCATGCTTATGCTATTTGAGCAATTCTTGTTTTTGTAGAACAATGTTTAAAGTTTTGGTTGGTGACATATTCACATGTGTACGCATATGTATGATTGTATGCTTGCGCATAATTTTTCTTTCGTTTCTGTTTCATTTCTGCGAATTCTCAACTATTTTATGTGACTTTTGGTTGAAATACTCTGCGTTAGCCGTTGAAAAGTTAAGACTTCACAGGATCATTTCCGTAGACAGTGTTTATTTACTAATTAATTCGTGTTCTATATAATATTGACGTACTATTTGTAGTATTAGTACACAGTAAATAGTGATTCAAATGACTCAAACCGTTGTCAACTGCAGGTTCGTATAGCGAACAACCGGTACTCCTTGCGGGAGATTTCAATGTAAATTTCTCATTGCCAGAAGCTGAACCATTACTGGCATTCCTCAGAGAGAAATTTTCATTAGAAATGATCAATAGAAGAAATGATCCTACGACAAAAGGAGGCACGACTATTGATGCGGTGTTCGCGAGAAATATAGATAAAATAGATGTAAGACATTTCATATCGTATTTTAGTTATCATAATCATAATCCAATTGTAAATATTATAGATATCAATCCGTCAGAATCCAGAAATGATAATTGATTTGGACTCTGCTTTATAAAATGTGCATAATAAATTTATAAAATGTGAATTTAAGAAAGTGTTGGTCACTCCACCATATTTTTATCCTTTCCCTCTCGCTAGTTTTCTTTCATACGATATGATATGCATTTCTTGGAATATCACTAAGAAGTATAACTTCTTCCGCGCGTAGGGACTCCACGCACCTTTTTTAACTTTTAAAATACAATATTTTAAAATTGTTTTGCTTGTAAATAATTTGTAAATTTATCGCTGCAAATGTACCACTTCAACTTAACTCATGCTAACATTAAAGCTATATAAAATTAATTATACTCTAAACACTTGTCTTTCCAGCTCCCATAATGTTTGCATATCATCAGGCGTAAGTAAGCTGGCAGCGGTAAAGCTTAAACCCGCAGTGGCGCAACAATTCCACAAACAATATGCGCGCAGCATAAAAAAGTGCTAATAGCAAGCATAAAAACTACATTAAATTCAATAATTGTAGACAAACTTTGCGTATAATACAATTTGTGGGCGCCCAAAATTATGCACTGAACGGTGCAGAGTGTTTAAAAACGTTTTAGCAACAAACAAGCCACAGACAACAAACAACTTAATGTGCCCGTTGTAATTAATTGTTAAACAACAAATGAATGCCAACATGTGGTTGTTGTTGTTGTAAAAGTGGTTGTTGTAAAAGCACTTGTGTACCGTAAAAAGTGTAGAAAAAAATGATGTGCAGCTCAAACAAATTAAAGTTGTAAAAATAAAGTGTCTACGTGGCTGTGTGTTACAAAAAAGTTTGCACCACAACAACAACAAGCTTCCATTGGCGGCGAAACATAATTTAAGTGCGAAAGTTGTCGTGGAACGCGAAAGCAGTATAAACGCCCCAAAGTAGGCAACAGAAATCATATTTTAAGTGCACTGGTAAATAGAGCAAACGCGAAAGCGAAAGTAAATAACAACTCTCTGCGTGTGTAGGTGTTTAGGTGTTTATATGAGTCTGTGTATGTGTGACATGCCACAGTAATTACACGCGCAAACAAAGTGTGCATACACTGAGAAAAAGGAAAAAAAAATTGTTCAAAAGTGGAAAGTGCAAATGCGTTAGAAAAGTGCCGCGTAAATATACACCCACACAAGTCCAAAGTGCAAACCTCATGTTTATATGAGTCTCCCTGTGTATGTGTTCATGAAACTTACATAAAACAACGCAGCGTGTGCAAATGCGTTTGTCGTAAATTGGTAAAGTTTAAATGAATTTGTTGTTACAGGCCACACACAAAAATCACACAAAAATAATACGAAAATAATAAAACAACAACAATAAAACAAACAAAGTGCAAAGCAAAGTCCTCGAATTCATTTGTTTTTGCTTTTTTTTATTTTCCCTGCTATGCGGTAGGCACAATTTACAGTTGACAAAGCAAAATTCGTCGCGAATGCGGAAAAGTTTCATTAAAGTGTCGTGAAGTTTGTTGTGTCGTCGTCGTCGTTGTCGCGCCGCGTTCGTCCGTCGTCGGTGTAAATTGCTCGTGTGCAGAAAGTGAATGTACTTTGTTTTATTGCATAATTCTGTGTGTGTGTGTGTGTGTGTAGCACATATGTCGCCTGTCAAAGACCTACTAACCAAGTTGTGAGCAAAGCGGAAGCAACAAAGTTTGTGCCCCAAAAGCACACGACAACAACAATAACAACATGTCGCGCTTGTAAATCTATGTAAGTTTTTTGGTTTATTTGCTTTGTATATAAAAACCATACATATGTATTTATATACAGTTATTATTGCTTTTATTTATTTTGCGCCACGTTCCGAAAGCCTGACTGCTGTATTTGTGCGCCTGCGGGCACTTTTACTTTATAAATAAAGGTGCGTTCAAAAAATAACGGGAATTTTTATTTTTGAAAAAAAAAACACTTTTCTTTTAGAAATAAATGTGTTCAAAAAATAACGGGAATTTTCGTTTTTTGAAAAAAAAACATTTCTTTTAGAAATAAATATGTGTACAAAAAATAACAAAAATTTTTATTTTTGAAAAAAAAACTTTTATTTTAAAAATAAATATGTGTTCAAAAAATAACGGGAATTTTAATTTTTTGAAAAAAATTATTTTATAAATAAATATGTGTTCAAAATATAACGGGAATTTTCATTAAAAAAACTTTTATTTTATAAATAATAGTGTGTTCAAAAATAACGAGAATTTTCTATTCTTGAAATATTGAAAAAAAATTATTTGTTCCAAATTTTTTTGTACTTCAGCGTCATGTATATTAACATATTAAAAAAAAATTTTGACAATTGTACACTCCAAAACACTTATATTTAATTTTTAAAATTTTCAAAATTCCCGTTATTTTTTGAACACACCATCGTATATGCACAGATTTTGTTTTTGCATACTTCTCCTACTATCTTATTTCACCTTTCACTTGCTTGTTTTTCTTGCGCTTCGTCCCACAACTAACTTCCTTTGCTGCACCTTGCCACACTGCAGCAACAGCAGCAGCTCTTCCGCTGTGGGGCACGTCTGGACGAAATGTCAACAAGCAGTTGTCGTGTATTTTTGTAATTTCTTTTTAAAATCATTGTTGCTTTGTATGTACTCGGATTGTGTTTGTGTCTTTCGTTGAGCGGCAATCAAATGGGTAGGTGGAGACAAAGTTGTTAAACAAGCGCAGTTTGTGCCGTGAAGGAGCAGTTGGAGTACGTACAACAAATAAACAGAGCAATCTTTCAGTTTTTGTCATACTTTTTAGCGCATTTACAGGCGCAAATTATACTGCTCAGGCCAATTTGATTTGATGCAGGAAATTTGTGTGTAAATTTATTTGATAGCGTAAATTGAGTGGAGAGCGCGCATATTGTCACAATCTCTTAGTGGTTGGTCTGCTTTTATTTTGTGTCAAGTGTCTACAGATTTACTTTGCTTTGATTTGGCAAGCAAATAATGGCTTTTGAGAATTATGGCTAAATAAATTTGATGTAAATTTTTTTTTCAATGAAATTTTGTTTTAGATTATTGCAAATTAAGGGGGGAAGCATTTTAATTTTGTTACTTTTGTGCGTAAATTCTTTAAATAAAATATGAGTTCTACATAAATATTTGTGGACGTGTTTGTTCTTATTTGAGTATTTATTTGCTTTATAAGCACTTAGCTTTAAATTTAGGAACAGCCGGGATGTAGGCAACGTTTTTTGCAATAAAAAAAATCGTTGCCTACATTTAGGATATCTTTAAATATGTTTTCTCAGAGACACAAACCTATATATGCAAATAAAATGTATTTTATTTAAAGGAAAGGAAAGTGTCTGAACTAATTTTTAATTAAAAAACTTAAGAAGACAATTATTTGGGTTATTCTTAAAATTTGAAGAATCTTTAAAATTTTTTTTTGTACTAAAATTATTTTCTTTTTAATTTTTTTATTAATTTCGATAATATTATTACAGTTGAACTTATATAACTCGAAGTTCTCCATAAGTCGAACTCTTGAATTGGCAATAGAAGTCAAATTTCATACGAATTACCTTCTGTAACTCAAAAATTTTTATTTTTTTCCACTGCCTTCTAAACTTAGACTAACTGCTTTTTCATTCACATTTCGTCAACTTAAGCGCAACAGTGTTGAACTTCCCAAAACTATGCAACATAATAATTATACAGCTGCCACGTGCATACACCGACTTTTCGGTCACTTTAAATGGTAAATTAATTGCAAATGTACGGAAATAAGTGGCATCTTAATTTACTTATTTCGCTTGAGTGGCGGTTGGCAGCTAAAAGTTTTTCAAACTTTTTTTGCTGCGGTGGAATAAGCGCTGCAGGTGTTTTTGAAGGCGTTTCTTTTAGTGGAATGTATGCGTACGAAATGGGTATTTGTGGGAAGTGGAGGCGAGGATTTAAGATTTGAATTCTGTTGAGTAGATTTTGTTTATTTAAGTTTTCAAGACAAATTTTACGTATTTATTTTCGGAAATAGGAATAATGTGTATGGCAAAAAGCAGGAAATCAGTCAAGATTGTTCCAAAAAATCTTCACATGTACGTAACTCATATGAAATTCGGAGTAAAAAAAAATATTTGAAACCATAAATATCATTTGATTTTGAAATTTTTATATGTGGCAGATGGATAAACTTCTTTTCGTATCTTCAGAGGAGATTTTTAAGCCGAGAAATATTAGAAATTATTCCTATTATCTCATACAAACAGAATTCAAGGATTTTTTTTACTTCCAAGAGTAGTTTTATGATCATCATCAGGTTAGATCAAGGTCTACATCTACACGATTGCAGATTATCTTACTTTGACAGCTTCAACTGTATTTTTTTGCTAGCCACTTTGCAGTTTCCAGTGATTCCAGGTACTCATAGGTATTAGACACTCCCTAACTAGCTAAGAGCGTACTATCCTCGAATGGAAGCCCGCTGAGAATGTCACCCGCTCTCTGGAAACACTCCAGCTGCTTAGCACGGGTGAGCTTTAAGGAAACATTTTGCTTAACTAGGGTTTCATAGAGGCAGTAGATCACCGCTGGTGAAAACTTTAAAGCAATAATATATAAAGAATTTAAATGAACCTTTGGATAAATATTAGGTTCCTACACACAAAAAAATATGCAAAATACTTGGTAAAGATTTACATTCCACTCTGCGCTTAGCTTTATCATCAAGAAGTAAACACCTAAAAGTATGCTAATTACTAAGTAGTACTTTTTGTATAAAACGAAATTGATTTTAGAGCTATATTATATGGAAAACCTCCTCTTTATTTATTGATAATTTATTGAAAAATGTATTTCATTTTGTCAAATTTTTGTATCAATAATTAAACGTTTTTTTCTTAAAACCGCCTAAAGGTATACAAAACACAAATTAAAGTAAAATTGTGGTCGAGAATTAAACAAGTCTTCAATGTAAATATCTTTCGCACTGGCATAAATAAATTAAAGCAATGCTTCTTCACTGTACCTCTGCTCACCTATTTGTTTATTTATGACCATTATTTGCATGCTGTGGCTTTGGTTGCGTTAAACTTTACGCAAAAATGTAAATTACGTGCGCACAACTTACGTACAAGCAATACAGGTATCGGACAATAACAACAACAACACCTTGTTGTACTCACCTCGAAAAATATATTAAACAAAGTTTGTTGCACTGCTACATACTAAGTACGGACAAAACTATGCATGCGCCGCCTTAAAGTATGCTACGAGAACACAAAACAGAGTTGTATACGCTTACTTTTTCGTTTGTGGCATATTTTATACAAATTTATTGCTGATAACTTTTCAACTTGCGAAATTTGTCTACTGCAACAGCAACAGCATCGGAGATTTGTCAAGCTGGCGGGAAATATATTGTGTTTCGGTTCAATGTGGAATGGAAAGCCTTAATTTTTGTGGTTGTGTGTGTGTCCCACTCAGTAGCAAACATTTCTGTACTCCACCCAACGCATCTGCTCAAATCTAGATTGCCATTGCCGCAATTTATTATAATGAATTGCATATACTCGTACGTGTATGTTTGATTGCCCAGAATTTCATGTGTATGTGTGTGTGGGTGCCATATATATGGTTTGGATTGTGTGTGCTGGCTTTGGTGCTTTGTGTCAAATCACAATCACTGGCGTGCAAGAAATTGAAGTTGTCGAAGTGAACGTTTCAATAAACTCAACGGGCATGACGATACCGTTACGTACGCACAAACACATAGTGCTCAGTCTACATACATAAATATGTGCGTACTTGATGTGTCTGTGTCGTGCTGTCGAGCTGTCAGTATATTGCTCAGCATGCCGTTAAGTGGCACAGACAACCATGTGTATTTTGTGTTTGCTTTTGCGGTTTTTGAGTGATAAGGTTGCTGCGGTTATATGTACACATGTATGTATGTGGTATATGTATGTACAAATAATTGGAGAACTCACACCGCAGCTGTCCAGCAGTCAGAAGTGAATTTAAAGTCTTATTCCCTGTAGGAAAATGAATTTAATTTAATTTCTTTTGTTTAATTTGTTATATCTCGTCTGTTGTCTTTACTCTTCTTTTGAATTTGATTTTAGAGAGTGAGATAGTAAGAGAGAGAGAGAGAATCTTACAGGGAGAGAGCAGGATAGAATAATCTGTAATCATGCCTTAAAGGTACCTTTCTCTTATTTATGCTATTTATGTGCCTTATAAAAAATTTTATTTTTTTTTAATATTTCGTTCAACTTAACACCAATTCTCAACTGGTTTAAACAAGGTTAAAATATGTCTCAAATAGTTATTAAAGCTACAATTTTTATTTTTAATATTTTCGCGATCATATTCCTGTAATCACAATGTTTTTTTATTTTTTCTTACTAAATTATAGTTCTCAGCTAGTTTACGAAAAATTGATTTGGAGGATTTGTGAGAAAAAATAGTATTTTCTCGCTTATATATTTAAGGCATAGTTATTGTCAAAAAACCATAGAACTGTTCTTCAAACTTGGTGAAAATAGAAATGCCCTGAAGCTCCATAGCTTGCGTATGACTCAGACACTTGTCCAATCACTAAAATAATATAATTTGAAAAAAAAAAATACAATTTCTTTCCGGCCTGGTATAATGGATACACCTATTAAAAAAAAATAAAAGAAGCATATAAGTGTCTACTGATGCGCATGAAATTTAGCAACCATAGTTCATTTCATTTGGGTTTGTTGAATGTTAAACTTTGTTTCCCAAGTACACATTTTGGTGCAGATATTCTTGTATGTGTTGTCTTATATATGCTTCACTGAAACTCATACATTTTGCTTCATTTTGTATGCTATGAAAATAATTTAATGACGATTGACGACTAAATTGAATATCTCTTATTTGAAGAAAGTTCAAAATCTAAAATTTTTATTTTATTTTCTCTGCTGCTAAAGAAGAAAATATGACTTCATTTGCCACTTAAACTCAAAGAAAAAATTTATTAAATTAGAGTTAACTTTTCTGTGTTTCTATATCACTAGATTTACGAAATTTAGTGTTCTCTGCTATTTTTCCAAAAAAAGCTGGTGAACATTTGCTTGTTAAGAAAAAAATATCGGACCGTTAAATATAAGTTAGGTCGATTAAAGGCCATGTAGCTTTCATCACTACTGAAAGTAAGTAAGCTCAATAGCATTGCGGTATATGGGGTCCTTCGCAGCTTTCTTGACATGCTTTCGAAGAGTACTTCTGGTAAAGGCTTAGCGATTTCCAAGTATATAACATGTAAAAAAAAGTGAGATATTTGAGATTGAAACTTCTCAAAAACTTCTTTTACTGTTGCATTATAAAAAGGCCAATACACAACTTCCTAAAAATATTTATAAAATCTAATGGTATAGAGAATATATTTTGGCAGACCATTCAAGCATATCAAAAATATGATTTTTTTCTGAGAGTGAAGGCCTTTGGGTATCATTAATTCTTCGCTTGTCTGTGGTTTCAATTTCACCTGATTTTTACATGGTTTTAGTTGCCTGACATGGAAAGACCTTATATGTTAAGGGAGGGATCTGGGTTTTCACTTTCGAAAAACCCATTTTTTTGTTTTATCTTATTTTTTAACATTTCAAGAATATGTCGTTTAATCCGATCTAAGCAATATTCATGAAGTTATAGTTTAATTAGTCTCGGGGCCTTTAACGCTCACGGCTTTAAACGCGTTTTTCTCAAAACTATTTTTTTGAAGTCCGTGTTCACTGCCATTTGAAAACTACTCGACCGATTCATTTCAAACTTGGTATACATTTTCTTCACATAAAATACCTCCCCCCTACATTTAGTAAAATTTTTTTTTAACATTAAGGGTGTTTCCCACCCTGAAAATGGCGGAAATTTTAGTCGAAAATAACGGTTCACACTTTAGATGGCCTCCAAAAATTTTTAAATAAAAAAAATAATAATCAGAGAACGTTGGGGGAAGATTTGTTTAAAATTTAACTAATTTTTTTGGTTTTTCATTTTCGGATAATTTCCGGCCGAGTTACAGTGAACACCGCAAATTGTTTTTTTTTTTCAACACTTCCTAGGGGAAGCTCTGTCACGGGCTAATGGTTTAATATTTTTGCATGAAAAATTTACAGAACATAGTCAAAACTATGCTCAATAATGTATAGAAGGTTTGAATAAAATTGCTTAATCGATATTTGAGATAAAAAATCACAAAAATAAAGTGTTTTTTTTTGCGCTGAAACCCAGACCCCTCCCTTAATCTTCTTACTTTCATTAAGATAAAAAAAATAGATATGAATAAGCTTGTTTTCAAGATTAAATCTTTATGCCCCAAAGGCCTAAAAAAGTAATAATTTCTATAGTAAAATCAATTATGGAATGATCAGCAATTTAAATATATTCCACTTCAACCAACCCCATCAAAAGTTTAATCTCCCAACCACAAGCTTTCATAAATAATTTATTTTGACTTGTAGGCCAAATTATTTATTTTCACATATTAACTATAGGATCATAAATATTTTTTATTACACAAAAAATCGTATTTTCTATTATCAAGGCTTACTGCCTTATATACTTATGAAGTTGGCACTCAATTACTATGCAGCCGTACGATGTATGTATGCCACCGGCAATCCTTCCTCATCCTTTCTCACATAAAATAAAGAGAGGAAAAAAACGTATCGACAAAAATATGCTGTTATTAACATCCCGAGTCAATCAGGCGTATAAATTCAATTTCACCTAAGAACACAAAGTCGTATACGAATTATGGCTGATTTTATGCGTCTTACATGATACACCTTAACAAACACATACACAAATCTAACACTGTATATGAAGCCTGCTGGCTGGTGCAGTCTTCTTGCAGAATATATTGAGTATAGAAAATAAATATAATTCAAGCGGTAATAAAAATGTAGACCTGAATGAGCGCAATAACGGCAAACCGTGTGTAATAAAAAGGAGCAAAAAAGCCTACAACAACAACATTAACAACAAGCAAAGATACGCTTCAAAGCCTCCACACATTTATTGCCACACACACAAAACGAATTTATGCGTTCTGTAGTAGTGCACTTAGATTTTATCGAAATAAAATATAAATAAATACGAAAAAAAAATTGAAAAAAATAAGAATCATCGATAACAAAGCGCATACAAAGCCGCCACTTGATGCGTGACATATCAATTCCAAGCAATTGACGTTTGTCGCATGTCTGCGGCAGGTGTTTGCTGTATGCACTTGTGAGTGGTTTGGCGACAATTTCGTTATGCGCCTAAAAGTGAGCTAAGCTTAGCAGTAAGATTACTCAGCGTGTTTATGTGTGCGCGAGCTGGCGAATTGATTGCAAATGTTAGGCTTTTATACACGCTCAAGAGTGTGAAAGAGTGTGCGCGTGTGTGCTCTGCCGCAAATAGTTGCACTTATTTATTATGGCTTGTAGTTTTGCAAGTAATATGTGTATACTTTTAGGCTGTGTAACTAATATACTTAGCTGCGCATTTATTTTCCTGTATAGACATTAAATGCCGCTGTAGTGTTTGCTATTTTTATAGTGATTGCTTTTGCGGTACGTCTAATACGTTTACTATGGTTTTACGCCTAAATATAGGCTTGCCACATGCGGTTATCAGCTATGTAATTACTCAGCAGGCATAGTATTACATATTACATATATATTTTTGTATAATATATTTGAGTTGTATGGTGAGGGGTAACAACAACATATACTGAAGAACAACAACTAAGCAGCGATTAATAATACTTTTTTTCCGTTAAACGGTCTCCAGATAATAATGCTGCGCATGTAATTTGCCAATTTCGCGTGTTTTTTGCTTACACATACAGCAATTATATTGTTTTCCCTACATGCGCCTAAAAGTATGCTGCATATATCATACTTGCTGTGTTTTTTTTACTGTTTTGTTTCCTATAATTTATTACTTTTCTTCCACATACATACACACATATGTACATATATACCTTGTTATCTCCCTTCTACTTACACTTAGCCGCAGTTGTGAGATTTATGCTTCGCTCATGAAAGTATGCTACATTGTATGTGTCTTTAAGCATTATCATTTCATTAATTTTGTCATCTTTTATCATTTAGTGTGAATTTTCTCTCTCCGCCTTTAATTAATGTGATTTTCATATTGTAGCTTTCACACATATCACTTGTCGCGGCTGGAGTTGAAGACACGCGGCTCTACTCAACTCATAACTCTGTGTCATGATTTGGCGGCGCGCATATTTAAATTAATGTTGTTTCAACTTTTTGTGTTTAATTTTGTATGCGAGGTGTGCACTTTGTCATGTATATCATGAGTGTCGCGTTACATAAACATAAATATATCTTTCAGATATACTACATGCCTATATGTATGCTACAGCTTATGCTCCCAAAAGTATGCGTATGTCTACGTGTTAACTCACTCTGGCATCTTTATTTCATTCTTGTCTGGCGCCTTCTCTGATAAGACGCATTCTCTTAAGCACATTACGTCCTAAGTAAGCCTTGTACTTATTAAATATATGTCGTCTGCGCCTGCATGTAGGCAGTAAAACAATGTTGCAGTCCTTTGAGATTTGTAATGAACATAGCAATAAATGTGTGCGCTTTAAATTATGCTTCGTTTAATAAATTGAAATATATTTAAACAAATTTTTGTTTTATTAAATATTACATAAATTAAAATTTGCTCCAAATTATACTCTCTTGTTGTCAAATCAGCAAGCTTTTCTCAAGTTTTTGTGTCTAAATAAATCTTTTCGCTTGACGATTTCATTATAAGTCATCGCATTTTGACTGCATACGCTTAATTTTTACTTTTCCTTTATTCAAAATTTAAACTCACTTTTTCTCGCTTTCTTTATTTTTGTTAGCCTCCTCTACTGGCACGCTTAAATAAAAAGCTTTTAAAAACTTTTCCTTATACGCTTTCACGTATAATCTTCAGCTAAGTTTCAAAAGCATTTCATTCGCAAAGTCAAAGTACTCTTCATATTAAATTCTATGAAACTTTTTGGCTCTTACATTTCATATTTCTTTTTTCTTTTTGTATATGGAAATTTGCATGCAGCGAAAAAGCGCAAACATTTTATGGATTATCACCGCATCACTTATAGTATTTCATAACAAAGTTTATGCGGAATTTTTACGACGACTAAAGTTGTGTTTTACGATAAAGGTTATTTCATAAACACTGTAGTCATTGTTGGTGTAGTTTTTTTTTGTTACTCTGGAAGCTTAGTTAGGACAGAATTTTTCAAAAAATGTGTCGCTAGCTAAAAATAATTCGATATTATATGGTAATAATTACAATATATTCTATAAGTTCGGATTCGTTGTGGTTCCGCTTTGGATAACTCAACTCTTAAGAGAACAAAGCCCTAATTTTGAACCAACAGCTTTTAGAATGGCCTCGGATCATATAATTATAGCTTGACTTTTCTACCAATATTATTTCGAATATATGAAAGAGCTTTCGTAAAGCTCAGTTATACAAATCAAATGTCTACACCATCCAGAGTAAGAGGATGTTTCTCGAATGAATAGGAAAGGATTTTAGTTAATTCAAAAGAATCTGATGCTTATTTAATATCAAAAAGACCTTTCGCAGGTGGTGAAAAGCTCTTTTAACAGATCTTTTGAACGAGCTTAAAGCTCTTTGCTCTCAGATTTTGAAATTATTATGTCGAAAACCAAGAATCGTATTTCCGAGGATCCAAAATTATTGTATACAAATATTGTTTCTTTAAAAGTCGTTCGCGATGAATAAACTAAAAGCTAATTGCCAACAGTTCCAAAAATTATTATGAAATTGCACCCTGAGTATTCCAAATTGTTGTTTAAAAAATATTTTTTCTTCAAAAATCGACCGTGGTGAAAAGCTTTGTACTCTCTGGCTTTTTAGTCTTTAAAGTATTAAATGAAATATAAGTGCTATAATTATAAATGATTAGCTTGAAAATCATGAGTAGTCTGGGACCTAACTCATTTTTAGAGACTATTTTTCATGAAACGTTAAAATCGTAATAAGTATTTTACTATTCAACATTTGTGGTGAAAAGCTTTAGTTTTATTGGCTGATTATCTGAAAATGAAAAAAACACTACTGAAATCAGATCTTCAAATAAGTGTTCCAAAAGCACAAAAAGACAGTTAAAGAATAATAAAAAGTTAGTCTCCAGAGCTTTTGAGGTATTGTATGTGAGACGATCTAGAGTTGGTATGAAAAGTTAGTCTCCAGAGCTTTTGAGGTATTGTATGTAAAACAATCTAGAGTTGGTATGTTAAATTCCTGAAGTTTATATTATCCAGAGCGTAGTATCAGTTTCATGGTGATATTTTTTTTGAGAAAGCTGAGACCTCAGCATATTGTTTGGCAATTATCGTTAATGCTTTTCTTCTGCACCGACAATATTATATTAATTTCTGCTCGATTATGCCAGATCCAACACTTACTCGTGTTGTGCTGTTTTTGTACCGATGAAAAAGCAATAAAACATATAAAATTGAAAGCAAACGCTACCTAGACAAGCACTACCTGTATAAAACATAGCAGAAAAAAAGTAGAAAAAATGAGAATCAAGGACATAAATTAAAAACAGTAGCGTAAACCTAGCGTAAAGTAGGACAATGTGAGATGGAAAGTGAAAGCCAACGTATATACAGCAGGGGGTACAGTGAAAGTAACAGTGGTAAAATGGAACGGTATTTGAGGCTGCGCTGTGACAGGTAATTTTTTGCGTGACTAAACACGTTTTTTGTGTGCTACAAAAGCTGAGTGTGTGGGTGTGAGCGAACGTTTAGCAAACGGCAGAGATTGAATTGCAAACACCCAAAAGCAGGCAACCAAAGCGAGTGTAGTTGATACATTTTGAATTATAGTGCGAAAATGTGTGTGGGAAGCATGCTGGCGATAAGCAAACAACACACACACACTTTTTTGCCGCAAAGCCGTTGTTGTTAGCCACTGCGTACACCGCATACGTGTGCAGCATAAATGGCAACATAGCGCCGGAATGTAGGCAAAGACTGGCGTAAAAATACGAGCAGCATAAACATTATCAATGTGCGCTGAGATAAGCAGGGTGGCTACTGAACACGACGCATGCTAAAACAGTCGTGTACGTACGCAGTACTAAGCATTGTAAACGTTTAGTAACACATTATCTATGTATAGGCGCCTAAAAGTGGACAAGTGCTTGTTGTGTACAGCAAATGACTGAAAAAATTATGTTAAACGTTGTATTGGAGGGTGTAGATTGGAAAGTTGTTAGCTTTTTGCTGCTACATACTTCAAGTGGAGACACAACTGCCATAAATGAATGCACTATGCCAAAATGTAGACTACAAAAAAAAATGAAAACTGGCGATACTCGACGAAAAATGTGTCACAAGTGCAGTAGTTCTAGGGCACTGCAGACACAGTGCTTTACGTATGTAGTATGCCAGTCAATGTGCTACAATGGCGAGGAGTGCTAATAATTACTGTAAAGCGCCAAAAAGTAGACAGAAATTATGCGCAAAGTACAGGAACTACGACACATGTGGAGATTGTGGAGTCTCATATGTTTATATAACATATAACAACGTATACAGACGTTTTTTTGTATTGTATGTATACCATATGAAGTGGCGAAAGTGAATTATGATCGTTGTGCGCCAAAAAGTAGGCTTGAAAAACAAACTAACTTAAAAAAAAAACAAAACACGATAAGTAAATACAAGCACGTTAAAGCAGCGCAGCATACACTCAATGTCTTTTTTTCTTATTTTCAAGGCCTTGAGTTGAGACTGCTTTGCGATACGCCATTATGCGTAGTAGCAGTGTTTTCGGGCACACAAAGGCGCTTTGTATTTGCTGCAGCTTGCTTGTTGTTTGTATTGTGGCCGCTAGCTTGTCAAATGCCAGACCACATTAATAAATCAAGCGTGGCACAGAGAGCGCCAATAAAAAACCACCGAAAGCATAAATAAAACCTTGGAACATTTGACACAAACACAAAAACACAGCAGCCGAAAGCCTAAAAAGCGGCAAGCAAAATGTAGATATGAGCAATCAGCATAAAAAAGTTTAACTGCGAAAAAAAAAGAAACGAAAACATTAAACACAAACAATGCGCCACTTAAAGGCGCCGTAAGTGCCTGCTGTGTGCTTTTTCCTATTTCATTAATGTAATATTATATAAGTTTGGCCTAAAAGTATGCTACAATCAGAAGTTTTGCGTTTTGTGCAAATAATTGACAGGCCGCACACGGTCAAGTGGTAACGGAAATCACACTAAAACCTAAATAACCACAGCAGCTAAGGTAAGACTAAAGTTTCTACCGATCACGCCTAAAAGTATGCTATTATTGTGCTGTGTACTCGTCAATTTGCGTGCGTTTGTTGTTTGCATTGTACTTAATCAAATTTGCGCCGACACGCGCTGGGGCTTGCTGTGTTACTGCCAAGCATAAAAGTTAGCCAACCAACACAGTAACACATAAAATTGCAAAAACAAAAATCGAAACAACAACAAGGGGCGCGTAGAAAGTCAACGATTTGGCAACACGTCGTGCTAAACGTTTACAAAACCGCACGCCACCACAAATAAACAAAAGCACAAATGGCAAAACGCGTTGGGAATTATGATTTGATACGATTGTATTCACTCAGTGCGCCTAAAAGGCTGCAACAAATTCTGAAATGGAGATCCATACACACATACTCGTAAAAGCAAGTGACTGCTGCTGCTAAACATTCATCACAAATGTTACTTGCTATCGCCTGGGCTATATAGCAACAACAAAAAACATTAACTGTAACAACAACAACAAAACAAGTAATTTTTCGTACAGTTTTAGCTGGCATTGCGTCACTTAGGCCAACAGTTCAGCGTAGACTGTTATCTACAACTCACACCAACAATTGTTGTTGTTGTATATATATGTATGTGGTTGATTAGAAGCTTTTGGCTGGCTAGCTAGCTCGGTTAACTGCTGTCCTGCCGTGTAGACTGCCAATGACTTGCTGTGAATTGTTTATGATTTTAGTAGCGTCGTCACAGCGCTCAGCAGCGACAGCAGCGCTGGCTTGGGACTTGAGCGTTGGTTGGCTACCACATCATAACACTTTGCACAATTTGCGCTTGGCAGGCAATGCCATGCGGTTGGCCGGTAGTAAATCAGCATCAACTCGAAATGTCAGCATGTCAATAAGAATTTTTGATGTGTTTTTGTTATTAGCTTTATTGCTGTTGATAGTTGTTGTTGTAATTTGTGTTGTTATTGCTGTGTGTGCGTGGGGCAATTTTGCGTAAAGTTCATGAAGAAATTTGTGTTGGCATTTGTTGTATTTATGTTTTTATTGTTGTTGTTGTATTTTTTTATGCTTATCGCATTTCATTCAGCATTCATATGCTTACTCGCCATCGGTGTAAATGGCAAAACAATAAAGCGCACTGACGTTGGCAAATTTTGGGCGAAAAATTGTTTTTGTTTTTGTTGTTTTTTTTATTTCCAACTTTTAGATTTATGTATTTGCGCGTTTGCTGAGAATTGGCGGTGTGGTGTGTAGCTTGCTGTAGGCTGCTGCTCTATGCGCTGATTGGTGGCATTTAGAATCTATTGAAAATGTTTGCTTTTTTGCTGTTGGTATTTGATTGATGTGGCAGCACGGAATTTACGCAATGCGGAACGCATAGTGAATTAGCAGAAAGCAATGGAAATTTATTTTCGTATTTAGTGGAAATGCGTGCTTACACTTTTGTTGTTTTTTTTTGTAATTATCATTAAAATAATTGAAATACTTTGGCGTCAGCGTGACTGTTTTAATAGTCAACAATAAAGGAAATACCGTAAAACCACCTCCGCCGGATTGCTGAATTTTCAGAATCATCAAAGGTATTTGTTTTCTAAGCTTTTGATAATGGAAATTGAGATTTAAATTAGTTTGATATTTTTTATCATTTAGATATAGATTTATTATGCTTGAAAAAATTTATTCGTTTCAAACTCAGACCAATACTTTCTAAAAAATGTAGAATATAACCTCGAAGCTTTCAAAAATATATGTTTGAGCTTTCAAAATGCAATCCACTATCGAAACATTAAGCACATATCGCAACACATTTCGTTGAAAATTAAATTTTCATTCTCTAACATTTAAGTGTTCCACCATTTTATTATGTTTTCTTTAATTTAGCGCTCACAACTTCAGCCACACATCTAATAAAACAAACTCATATCACTTAAACTACATATGCAGCGCTTTCTCAGTTATATATCCTGCGCCAAATGCAATTCTTCCTCACTTCGTGTGCAGAACAACAATTAAATGCCGAGCGAAATGAAGTAGCGTAAGCATTGAAGCGGCAACTTGGTATATGCAAATTTATTTACGACAAAAATTAAGTTTTCCAAAACGTGAACACCTGCTGGATTGGCAGCTGTGCCACTGGCGTCAGTCGTTTAGAGGGTGGTTCAATGAAGTAGCTCTTGTTCACTTTGTGTGAAAAATATCGGCAAAAATTACTCAACGTAAATCAAATTCTATATCTTTAAGAATTACCCACAATTACAATTGCTCCATTATTTCAATATAAGGATGCTTATTTCATTATATGTATGTATAATAAAAACCCAAATTTTACAATTTTCGATAACAGAATTGTGTGATCAGTAGTATAAATTAATTATTATTATTAATTATCTCAAAATATTTTAGCAAATTGCGGCGATACTGTTATTATGCTATAGAAAATCCAAACTGGTTGTTGAATTGAGTAATTCACACAGTTTAACATAATTGAGTTGTTAATTGAATTCAATTAGATACTTCAGCCATATTTAATTAATAAATTAAAATCAGTTTATTTTTGTATTTTCTTCAATTATCTCCAAAATAGTAGTAATATCTCAGTATTGTCAGCTGCTAATTAGTAATTAAATCTTCAGAATGTACCTTAATTGAGTCAATTAAAAAATGTTCTCTTTTAGGAGCAGACAATTTACTAATTGATATAATTATGGACGGTCCGTATAAACTTTAATTGAGTAATGCATAATTGACTCAATTAGGATTAAGTTAAGTTAAAACGTTTAAGTAGCCGAAAATATATGATATGGTTTAAATAATACTATAAAATAGGTTTGAGTACAGAATTGAGTAATATAAATAGGTTATAATAGTTTAAGTTTTTAATTAAGTTGATTAGAATATAAAAAATCAAACTTTAATTGGGTAATTAATATGTATTTGAAGGTTAATAGAGCAATTTCCACTATAATATTTTAAGATAGATTTATTTAGCAAATGTTAAACACATTTTCCTTATTTCAATTAAATTAACACAAAATAAATGGTAACATCTCAGTATGGTTAGTAATGACTTTTTAGACTACTCCTTAATTTGGTCAATTTGCAAATTTTCACTTTAATAGATAGATCGTGTGTAGAATCTCAATTTTACGACAGCCAATTTATTAATTAATACATTTGAGGATCTTCTGTATAAACTTTAATTGAGCAAGACTTAATTGACTCAATTATGATTATGTTAAAACATTTAATTAGCAAAAAATTTCTAATTTAGGTTAAATAATATTGATTATGAAATCATTTAGGTGTCGTAAGATCAATTAAATATATAGTTTCGGTTAGTTTGTTTTTGATATTGCTAAATTGGCTCAATTAGAATAAAATTAACTCATTAAATCCTAATTAGATTGTTTCGAAAATCTTAATATTTTCATATCTAATTTATATGTCAGCCAGAGCTAGTATATTTTATTATACTCATAATATCGCCTGTGAACCACCCATTACTAAATATGTGTGGGAATATATAATTCAACATTTCAAGCATTTATAACATACCTGTGTACCCGCGCCACGTGTATATAACTTGACAGCAGACCACTTTGATTTCGCTTTGGTTTCACAACTACATATATATGTGGCTACAACAACAATTATGCGCTAAGTGAATCGCTTGCGCTTCATTTCGCTGCATGAAAATGCACGTGGATAACGGTGAAATGGAATACATATTTGAGTATGAGATATAAAATTATAAAATATACATACAAACACTTATGTGTGTATGTCGCTGAGTGTGTAGGCGGTATTTATGTACTATATGTAGTGCCAGCTTTTAACCTACAAAACTGTGCGCTTGTTCGTTGTATCTTCTATTTTCATGTCGAAAGCTTTACTTATATATGTATGCTTGTGGGTGTTTGTGTGTGGTTTCACCCACATTTGCTTGGGCTTCTTATTTCACCACTCAAATTCATTTGTATTCGTATGTGGCATTTAAATCGCAGATGGCAGCTTAAACATTTGTGAAAATCCGCAAATTGCGCATTCATATGCATGCCGCAACGCTTGTGTGTGTGTATGTGTGTGTCTCATCTGCGCAAGTGAAAAATACATAAATGAGTACTTATGAATACAACGAGTAATAAGGCAAAATATGCACAGTAAAACATGAGGGAAATTAAATGAAAGTCACAAAGCAAGTGAAATAAGAAAATATGTGACACGACAGTGCGCCAATGAACGTTTTGTGAAAGCAGCAAATTAAACATTAAACAAGTGAAAGGCTCCTTTTGCATATTATTGGGCACATATTTGAGTTTGTGTGTGTGTCTGTGTTTCTTGAATTGTAATATTTGCACTGTGACCTCTATTTATTTGGCTTGTGACTTTAAGCGTTATATTATTATTACGTTTTTGTGGCTTCTTGACAAATTTGAAGTTATGAATTTGCATTTCTCCGTAATATAAATTCATATTAACGACGAACACAGTCGTGGGTTTAAATAAACAGAATTTATATGTAATGTAATCCAAGGGTTTTATAATTGAAGTAAATTTTCCTCTCAAACATAACTCATACTGTAATTCATAAAGAAAATTAAATTTGTGCAATTTAAAGTCTTTGTTTTTACCTTTTACTATAACATTTCGTTCGTTGAGCGAAAAGTTCTGTAATTCTCACTGGGTTTATAAATTATTTCGCATAAGTTGGAGTGAGTATACAATTTTTTTATTAAATGCTCTCATTATGTCGGCTAACAATAAGGCAGTAGAAATACATAAGTAAGGTCAATAATTTAATAGTAGTCAGAATAAATTAGATTTTAATAACCTATTCCAAAAGTTTCGAAGAAATACTAAATCTAATTACAGTAAATTTATTAAAGTTTCAAGGGTTTCATATAAGTGTCGACTTAAGGGGTTATATACAGTTAGAATTTTCAAAAAATCGATTTTTTTTTATTTCATTTTCTTAATGTACATATATTTAAGAATACACACAGAAAATTTCATTTCGTTCCGGTGAATATTTTCAAAGATACAAGCAAATGAAAAATTTGAAAAGGCGTTTCAGAGTGCTTTTAAGTACAAGGTCCAAACTTTAAACGCGTTTTTCTCAAAATGGTGTTTTCAAAGTCGGTGACCAACATTACACGAAAACGGCTAGACCGATTAGTCTCAAATTTTAACACGACCTTCTTAAATATATTTTTTAGTAATTAATCGTAGATTTTTTCTCTCCGATAAATATTTTTTTTTTTTATAAACAATTTAAGGCCGAAATTTCGGTGAAAAATCGATTTTTTTTTTAGAAACCGCCATTTTGTCAAAAAATTTTAATTTGCTTATTCCTTCGATTAATTACTAGAGTTAACATTATTTTAACGAAATCTGTTTGGTTTTTTAATTTCGGATGATCCAGTTCCGAGATATAGTGGTCACCGCAAAACGTCTTTTTTGAGAGGAGCTCCTGGAGATCAGCTGTAGCTCTTTTTCAAATAAATATTTTTACTAAAACTAAGTCTTAAAATACAGTTAAAAGATACCATAATATGTGTATAAATTTTTGGATCAATAAATTAAAAAGTTTTCTCAGAAAAAATTCAGGAAAATTCACTTTTTTTCGGCCGTCTAACTGTATATAACCCCTTAATGAAATAAGTGAATAATATAAGTGTCCAAATTGAAATGTTTAGGTTTTTGTCATGCTGAAATCCTCTAATTGGGTAACCGATCTTGCTAGATTTGTGAAAATTTCTCCGACCATCATCTAACGATTGAACTCCTGATGGCAGCATTCGCTCGGAATTTTTGAAATTTGATGGAATAAAATTCAAATAAATTTTGGTGAAAATTAAAATATTCCCTTTTCTTTAATATTATGGTACGATTATATAAGATTTTGTTTTCCAGAGAAATTTTTAGGTAAAGTGGCCGAAAGTAGGTATTTAGAATGCCCATTGTGAGACTACCGGGAATAGAATCACCTTACACTACCATATTCTCTATGAAACATTCTGTGGTCTTGATAAAGTTATTTAATGCAATAATTTTGTCTTCATATAGAAGACGTTTTACAGTCTCCTCCTTTTCTACTTCATGATAGCTTCAACAGTAATCATTGTATGGTGTCTCCAGTCTATTGACATGTCCACCAAACAGAAAGTGATCTGTTAACATTCATACTAGAGTTCTTAAGTCGTTCTTTTTGAAATTCAAGTCAAGTTGAGCAAGTCAGAGATTTCCATCGAGATTCAGCCATGTCTATGACATATTTGTCGATTAGACATCTACAAGTGGCCAGAGACATGTATATTCCCTCTATATTATACCCTGAACAGGGTATATTAAGTTTGTCACGAAGTTTGTAACACCCAGAAGGAAGCGTCGGAGGCCCTATAAAGTATATATGTAAATGATCAGTATGTTGAACTGAGTCGATGTCCGTTTGTCTGTCTGTATATATACGAACTAGTCCTTCAGTTTTTAAGATATCGTTTTGAAATTTTGCAGATGTTATTTTCTCTTCAAGAAACTGCTCATTTGTCGGAACCACTATATCATATAGCTGTCATACAAACTGAACGATCGGAATCAAGGGCTTGTATGGAAAACTTTCACATTTTACTACATATCTTCACGAAATTTGGTGAGAGTTATTGCTCATAGAAATAATTTAATCTCCGAAAAAATTGTTCAGATCGGTTCACTATAGCATATAGCTGCCATACAAACCGAACGATCGGAATCAATGACTTGTATGGACAACTTCCGCATTTTACTACATAACTTCACGAAATTTGACATGGATTACTGCTTAGAGTAATAACGGTTGACTATATAACCTTAATGTTTCTAGCAAACAACCCGGCTAAAAAGAATTAGTAAAATGTTTTCATTTTTTACTTACTTTTTCTTACGTCTTTAGATTTGCTTAAACACATAATTACTAAAAGAAATGCACCTGTGAAGGGTATATTAGCTTCGATACAGCCGAAGTTAACGTTTTTTCTTGTTTTTATCGGAATTTAGTAGTAAGTTGGTGCTTTCTCTGGCAAGTTCATACGCTTCACAGTTTCCTGACTGAAACCCATTGAATATTTATTGTGAAATAATCAGATAGTTCGATTCATAGCTCAAGAGAAGTTATTACGATTATTTAATAAAAAGAATGAACAAAATTTACAAAAAATTGTAATATTTTTGATCTTATATGACTTCTAAACATTCGATTGTTCGATTAAATATAGAAATCACTACAAATTCGCACATTCGCTTCTTCCAGGACAAACCGTCGAAATATTTATATTTAATCTGCACACAATAACAAATTTATATGCACAATAATAAAAATTATACAACGCTTATTTATATGTTCATTTCTATTTGAGGATTTGAGGCGTTTTATATGCACCATTCCGGCAAACTATGCAACAACAAATAAAAATAATTTGTACAGACATCAAAATAAAAGTTATATGGCCGCAACTTAATCGTTGCAATCAAGAATAAACAATAGAATAACGCGATTAAAGCGCTATAAAGTAAAAAATATCCGCGTGCCACTCCAAGGAATACGCGCCATAAGTTATCGTAAAATACTTGTGGCAGCATAAGGCGGATGGAGGTGGTTGTAATAAGCCAAGCAATACTCGTAATGCTGAATGACTACTTGGAAGCAAATTATCGCTGGAGAGTAATAAAAGTGTTGAGCACACAATGAAATATGGCAAATAATTGTCGTAAATTGTAGAGAGACTTAAGCCAGTAGTGCGCCTGAAGGTATGCAAAGTGCGTGAAGAGTGGTGCGGTTAGACGAACTGTAGTATTTTTTGAGTTTTTAAAGTCTCGTTTTAGGGTTTTCAGACAATAGAAAGTGTGTTTGTGCATTGCATTTTGCTTGTTAGACTGAAGAATGTAGGTTCGTTTCTCAGAAGCGAAACTTTGACAGAAGACAAAATATGTACTAAAGTCAGCAGAAACTGCGCCTAAATTCCTTCAGCACTTTTATGCAACTATTTTCTCCTATACCGTTATTATTTAGACACTCATGTGCGCAACTCTTTAAACACTCAACAGCCGGCCGAACAAAAGCGAACAATTGTCGCTAATAAAGCATACTTTTAAGCTGTCTGAGAGGCTGTTGGCTGATTGTGGCCTCTACTCAAGCATAGTTGTTACTGCAATTGTTGTTGTTGTTTTGTTATTGTTTGACGCATAAGTGTTAACTAAAAACTGGAAATGCAACAAAAATGGCGAAAAAACAATGCAAAGCGCCAAAGAGAAATGTGCTCATAACAATTGTAGCAAAATGTTGACACAACAACAACAATAAAAAAAACCAACAAAAACAACAATAAAAACCGATGATTTTCTCTTGCTGTGGCAAAAGTTTTGTAAACAATTCGAAATGACAAAAACTTAAATTACTTTTCAGTGGAACGCTTGTGTGCCGCCGTAGTAACAACAACAATAACAACAGCAGTAACACATAAGCATTGCTTGCCTACTATACAAACAATGCAAGTTTGCGCTCAACTACACTTATAAGTATGCGCTTATTGTGTAGGCTACATATACTTGTGTTGTGTGTGTGTGTGTGAGTGTTTGTAAGTATTTCTTTGTGTGTGTTTGTGTTGACGCGTCGCATAAAGGATTTCAATTTTAAGCCATAAAATAATAACTTACTTCACTTTTTAACTTTCCGTTATTACTACAAATTTTGTTGGTGTATTTTATTTTTGTTGTTGCTCTGGGCTTAGTAGCAAAGTCTTTTGTTTACAGTTAGCTCTATAAGCGCATAAATATTTTTGTCTATATATATTTACTTCTGTATATGTATAATATATTAGCGCAAGTGTGTGTAATTTGTGCCTATTGGCCGGTACAAATGTCTGACGCCAGCTTTATTACGCTGTTGTTGCTCTTACGATTGCCAACAACTTGCGCTTTTATTGTTTTTGTATGCGTTGTTGTTGCTCTTTTTGTAATTTCAGTTTTATTGTTAGGCTTTTTGGTCAGTTCTTTCTCTCTTTCACTGTGACTTCTGATGTGCTTTTGTATAGTAACTCAGGCTTTTCAAGGACGGCGGTGCTTTGCCTGCTCGAAAGCCTTTTGTATTTTACACAGCCTTTTGTACATATGTAAATGTGGTGAATATTTTCAATTTATCGTTTGTCTATCTATTTGCTCTTCATTTCATTGTATAAAATACACACACACACACACACTCAGTTACATGCCTAATCGCCTTTCACTGATAGACTCAAAATATTTGCCTAAAAGTATGCTTTTGTATTTTGGGTGAAATAAAAACTAATGAAAATATTCATTGTCATTGTAATGAGCCGTGGCAAGGACAAACAATAAACTCTACGCCCACACACTTCTGTTTTTTGTAGAATATGTGTTTTTTCTTTTTTTTTGGGGTCCAAGGTCAGTGGAAAGGACACACCAATTGCTGTTGTAGAAAGTATTATAAGCAAATTTGTAGTAAAATTAAGCAATATACATATATTGCGACATGTGTGCGGCTGAATTTCTAGAAATAATTAAAAATTTCTGTAGATAGGTATTTAATGTTATTTGTGAAGAAAAATGGCCGAAAATGTGGAAAAATAATTTACAGACAAAAGGCACATAAATTAATACATAGTTGATATGGGATAAAATGAAAAAAGATATAGGGTAAAGTAGTAGTAAAGATATTTATTCGAAAACATTAGACAAAGTGGTAAGAGTAAATATATGAAAATAACTTTTTTTCTCAGACTTAAAGGGATGGTAGGGAGCAGCATACACGCTTCACGGCATTCAAATTGTCGTCATTAGAGATTTAATATTTGTGTATTTGACAAGTTGAATGTTTTTATTTTACTTTTTTAATGTCAACCTCATTTATTTTCGACCTTAAATAGACTTCGTTGTCAGTTTTTATTGTAAAATTCAGAAAGAAATTAGACCTCTATACTTAGTGGTTCCAACCTCTTTTTCAAACCTTCGCTTTCCCGCTTTGTTCCTATGCATATGCTTCTTAGACCGTTTTAAAGCTTAATTTTGTTGGGTAAGTCCTCTCCTGTTGTGGTACAGATTTGAGAATATTAAATTAGTAAAAAAACTAATCAATAATTGGACTATCCAAGCTGAAATATTGATAAGATTATGTTGAGTGAAGAAGTTTGATCATGAAATATGATGCTCTAGGAAAATATTTAGATTAGTGTACTCAGATTTAGCTTTCATTGACCAACATTAATTGCGAAAAACTTTATGAGTCAACTTTCAATCCATCTCTTACAAGATGCCAATATTCTGAATCTGGTAAAACTTTAAGTGATTGATTCTGAAGGAATATATTTCTTTATTAGATATCATGGTATGATCGTATCAGCTTTAGATTTTATTGACCAAAGTTACTCAAAGCCATTTGTAAACTTCCACACTATCCCCTACGAGATTCCAATATTATGAATCTGGTATAATTTTCTACGATTGATTCTGAAGAAATATATTTCTTTATTAGATATACTATGAGCATATCGGCATTAGATTGCATTGACCAAAAAGAAAAGTTCCCCAACTGCTGACATGATTCCGGCCGAATGAGTAGCTGAAACACAAAAATTCAAAAAGGTTATTAAAGTTTAATATATTTCTTATACAATGACCTACAATTTTGAAAAATTGCCAAATTGATAATTTTCAACAAATCAAAAAAATCGTAGATCATTGTATAGTAAATATATTCAAGAACACTCAGTTTAAATTTGTCGATCGGTCAATTTCTCGTTGAGTTATGATGTCAGCAGTTTTTAGAAATATCGTTTCGAGAAAAACGCGTTTAAAGCTTCGACTATGGCGGCTTATGCCTGCGAGAGGTCGCTCTTTAGAACGCTGCCATTCAAAAACGATTCAAGATACGACCTTACCGCTTTCACAGGATATTTTTTAAAGTATAAATTATCGAATAAGCAAAAAATAAAAAAATCGATTTTTTGAAAATGTCACACTGGTAAAGCCCCTTAAGAGACTCCAATATTCTGAATCTGGTATAACTTACATAAACGTTTATCCGACCAACACATAAATTTTACGACTTGAAACACTCTTTAAGTTTAATTTATCTAATAGTCGAGTAGGTGCTCGTTTCGTTTGGACTAGTAGTAATTAGATATGGCTCTTTAAAATAAGTGCGAAGGAATCACATTATTCATTTTCATATTCTCAAAGATGTTCTTACCATCTTGACATTATTCATCCAGACATCAAATACAATATTGTTCAGCCGACTCAGAAAATATTAATTGGATTTTGTAAGAGTAATCGAAGTAAGCTACCTCGGCGATTTCTCAGAACTTTTGAACTGAAGAATAGTTGAATTAGAATGAAATACACCACTGCTTAATAAATTGCTGAATATTTAAGGGGACCCCCCGATTCTCGATTTCAAATTTTGACCATTTTCAATAGTCTGGTAAATGAAAATAAATTATTTTTTAGGGTTGTAACTTTGCATACATTTATTCGAAGATTTAAAAAAGAAGAAACATATTTTACATATTTTTTAGTTGTTGTTGTTTTTTGTGATCAAACAAAAGCCCTTCTTTTCGGCGGCGCATGTGATTTCCGCTCACTGGAACAACTGAAACCAAAAATTTCAACGGGATTAGAAAGAGAACATGTTTGGCTCTGGTTTGAAGTAGGATTATTAATTTCGGACTAAAATTAACAAAATGGCGGACTTTATTTTTAATTTTTTTTAATCGCCTTTTTTCAGCCACAAATCAAGTTGATTAGAAAGAAGATCTTCACCGATTTGATTTATCCTAGTTCATACCATACCTATATATGTATAGAATAACGTATTCAAATTTGGAACCGATTGGATTAATAGGTTTTGAGGAATCTCATGCTTCCACCATAAATCGACTATATCTTCAAGAGTTTTTGAAAGTTTCACTAGAAATTTTAAAGGAACATTCTTGAATAGTTATAGGTTCGAACTAAATTAAAAAAAAAAATGATTTTTTGAAGCCGAGAATGGGGCGGGAGGTCCCCTTAAAATGCTCCAGCATACTAGTTTTCAATAGCAGATCTTAACTCTCATAAAATTTTGAAATACTGATAAGGGCTTTACCCTTTTAACAGTAAAAAAACCAATTCATTTCTGACCGACACTAATTAACTTTAGTTGACAAATAACAATTTTACACACTTTTGGGTAAAAAAGGACATTGAAATATGCCCATACATATATTAAGGAACCTTCAGCCTTTCGGCCCAAGAAATCCCAAAACGAACAAACCACAACGAAAACTTTTGGAAATTCTTCGATCATACTTTTTGCAATTTACTGATTCTACAGCCTTTAAATTGTGTCCTTACAACAAAAACAGCATGTAGTACATGCTGATGAGATGGCATGCAAATTATTTGTAAAATACAAAAAAAAAAAAACAACAAAGAAGTTAAATTTCTGACTCGTGCGATTAATTGAATATTTTCGAGGCTTTTACTGTGGTGCTTCTTCCAAAACATTGCGCACTTTGTTTACTGTGAGAAAGCACTTGGTTGTTGTTGTTGAAATAGATTTGTTGTTGTTGCAAACACCACTTGTTTGTTGTTATTGTAAAATTTTTGTTGTTGTTGTTGCAAAAATAAAATAATTACTGTTGTTAAAACCAAATGGTTTTGGTTGTTTTTTGTTGTTGTAAAATTACATTTTGTTGTTATTGTAAAAATTACTTTGTTGTTGAAGCATTGATATTTCTCCGCCTTCATTATAGCGCTCAATGATAAATTTGAATGCTGTTTGTTGTTGTTGTTGTGCTTTTTGTTTATTTTGTTCGCTGCTGCTGCGCTGCTTTGCGGGGCGTACCCTCACTCTCTCTCACTCTACCCATCTCTTTGTGTGCGTGAAATGAAATTTACATTTTTGTGGCGGAATTTTTGTTTAATTATAACGGAATACATTGTTGTTTTTGTATTTGCACATTTCTGCTTATTTCCAAATACATTTTTTTGTTTACTTCCATTTTCTTATTATTATTGCATATTAGCATGAAAGTTGGCGGCATTGTTGTGGTTGTTGTTGGAGAATAGCTTTGCTGCTGCTTTTGCTATGAATGCTTAAGCGTGAGAGTTTTTGGCGAAAACTTGAGAAAATTTTTTTTTTGTTGTTTTTCGTGGAAAGAGGTTTAAAATGTAGAAAATGCTGTAGACCATGAAAGCGCAGCTGGCAGCATTGAAGAGGCCAATGAATATATATGTATAAAAGCATAAATAAATAAATATATAAATACAAAAATACATATATATACATATACATAATAAATATATACTCATAATTATGTAAGTGTTTGAGTATGGCGCCTGAAACTGTGCTAAGCAGGCATGCAAATTCCATTCACCAGCAAGTGCAGCGTATTTTGTAGTTATGCGTGAGCCTTTGTATGTGTTTGTTGGTGTGAAAAAGTTGCCAAAAGTAGTTAAACAGCAACAGCATACACTTTCTTCTGCTTACGCTTCGTTGCTTCAATGAAATGCTCATGAAAAGCATATACTTTAATATGCCGCCTCTCACACCCACACTATAAAACATTTAGTAAAGTGCCATATCGCTTGCTGCGAAGGCAAACAGCTTAGCAATTTGAGCATTTTGGCCCGCTAGTTTGTCGCGAATTCCGCTTCTTGGCGAAAGTGACATGAAAGCACTGCCGAGTTGCACGAGAAGAGAGAGAAGAAGAGTGAGCCCGCGGTTGCTCCGCCGTGTTAATTTGCCTTCACCAACTGGGTGTCTTCGTGCAAACAGAGTTGGCGTTAAGTAGCCGTGGTTTTTCTTATTGTCATTAGAAAGCCGGTGGCAGCGGCAGCAGCAGCAGCTATTACTATGAAGTAGTCGTGGTGTTGTTGTAAAATACTTATATATGTATGAAGGCATGTAATTTATGATGCCGTTAGTTGTGCGCCGAAATTTTATATTGCACACCGCTCGGCGTCAGGCCATAATGTGGATTAGGCAAGAGAGAAGGTTGGGTTTTTCAAAATTAACAATTTTGTTGCTTTGACACTTTAAATACCGTTAAGGTGGCAATGAGTGTTAGCGAGGAATTTACGCTGCTGCATATTTGTTAGGTTAATGCGCCTTGAAGTGTGCTGCGTTTTAGAAACTTTGAAGAAAAAGAATGAAAATTGGCGCGCATGAAGTTTCAATTTTTTTTTGGGTGCTTGGCAAGTTCAAGTGTTGAAAACTATTTGGGTTAAACCAAAGCTTGCGAGAATGTAATTGACTCTTTAATGATTTATGGTCGGTGTTATGCGGTGTTTGAGGCAAGTTTAGTGATTTCGAGAATATTACATTGGTAATAAAAATTTCATTTATTGGATTTTCCAATGTTCTGAATCTGGTATAATTTTCAACGATTGATTCTGAAGAAAAATATTTTTTTATTTGTTCTACCATGTATTCAGTCTTAGATTCCATTGAATAAAATAATTCACCTAACCTATTTGAGACCACTTTCAATCCATCTCTTACGAGATTTCAATAATATGTTTCTGGTATAATTTTAAACTGATTCGGAAGGAACATATATTTTTTTTGGAATATACTATGTACTCAACCATAAATAAATTGGCCAAAGTTATTTACCCAACCTTTTTGGTACAAATTTTCATCGCTCTCTTACGAGATTTAAATATTATGAAACTGGTATAACTTTTAATAATTATTTCTGAAGGAATTTATTTATTTTTTTAGAAATACTATGGACACTGCCTTGTTTTCCCTTGACTAGATTATTTATCCTATTTTTTGGGAAAAATTTTAATTTATTTATTGTGAGATTCCAATATATTGAATCTGGTATAATTTACTGGTACCGATTCTGGAGGAATATATTTCCGTATTAGTAATACTATGTACTCAGCCTTAGATTTCGTCAACCATATTGATTTATCTGCACATTTTTCGATCAATTTTCAAACTTTTCTTTGGAAATTCAAATGTTCGGAATCTGGTATAATTTTCAAAGACGTTTACTCAGCAAAAAATTAAACTATATAACTTTAAACGACTCTTTTAGATTAACAAGCTAACATTAAGACGAAAGAGCAGAGACTTACTAAACAATAGTGTTTATCAAAAAACTTCGAGGGGAAAACAAAACTGTAAATTAGAAAACAAATAGCGCTCACTACAAATCTTACGAAAAAATGCAAAAAAAAAATGCAAAAAATTGCAATACAGAGCTTTGAAAATTGTTATCGCTTCAACGTTAGTGCAGCGAGAATGAAAAACAGCAACAAAAAATCAAAAAAAGGAATGCAAAATAGTAAGCGCTGCATATTCACAGGCCATTAAACCGTCTTTACCGCCGAGGTGGTTGGCATGGCGAGTATTTTTTCCTGGCTTAGCGACTATGTTTTTCGTAGAATTTTTTTTGTATTTGTTGTGCTTTTAATTTGTGTGCTTCCCAAATTGCTGGAATATTTGTGGCGAATATACTTGTTGTTTTTTTTTTTTTAACTGCAACGTGTTGTTTTCCATTATTTTCACGCGCATATTTGACTTTTCCTCCGCTTTGTTGTTTATGTGCAAAGAAGCAAACATTTAATGCAAATTTATAGCATAGTTTTGCGCGCGCTGCAAAAAAAATCATTCAATTAAAAAGTGTGGTTATGGCAAATAACAAGGCAACAATAGGAGAGAAGAAATAAATGAAAAACATAACAAAATAACGCTATGAGTGCTTGACAAGTGGACGCAGCGAGATTTCGTACATATTCTTCTGTACTGCTGCTAAGACTAGAAAAAATATAGTATACTTTAAGGCGTTGCAACCAACTGAAATTGCTAACAAATGTTTATTGCCATCGCTAAGCACTGCTTTTATTGATAGTAGTATTTCTATAGTCGACTTAGTGGCACGGCCGCTTTGTGTGTGCACAAATTGTTGCTTGGCTGGGCTTTTGACAATGTCTAAGCTGTACTTGTTTATTTTTTGTAGCAGCCATTATATTTTGCGTATATATTTCAAGTACAATTTTTTAAATTGCTTTACTTTGGACATTGTTTAAAAAAAAACTCGCAATCACGCACCATAAACCTTCACTATTTTGCTTTTTTTTGTGTCAGTTTTCAGGCGCAATGACTTTGTGGAATGTGTAGTCTTCAAGGAATTGGTTAAAACATATTTTCTTTAGTTTGACATTACCAAAAAACTACTCTCTGGCTTTTCTACTTTTTCTATGATCTCTGTTCACTCTGCTTTCTTGTAACTCCTTGTTTCTTTGTTTCTAAAATTTTTATTGTGGTTAAATATGAATGTCGGTCTACGACAATTCATTCTCTGCTCTCGGGCGCATAATCTGCATTCTTTTCCGTCTAAAAAGAATTATTTATTTACATACCAAAATGCGTTTTTGGCTTTATCGCTTGGAAAAGGTTCGGCAGACAGGGATTGAAGTTGAAAGGAAATACACAAAGTCAGCCCTAAGTGCTGTTAAACGAAATGTGAGAGAAGAAAAAGGCGTCATTTTAGTTTTTGTTTAATCTCTACAACTTTTAGTGGTCATATCTAATATTTATTTTTCTTTGTTTGGTCACATTTGTGGCGTTTAAAGTTGAGAATGTCAAATGTGTTTGTAACTTGGTCGATTATGTTTGGTGGACACTTAGCGTCGCTTTATTTTTGGCGTAATCTCAAATTTTTATTGGCTAGACTATTTTTAAAAAGCCTTTTCAGGCGCTAACTACAAGAAACATGATTGTTGCCTACCTTTAGGAGCTTTACATTAATTGATTTAGCTCTAAAAATGGTTTTACTAGTTTTACTATTTTTCCCTGTCATTTCCAGCTGCATAATACTTTGGAAAGCGACTGTACTCATGGTAAATCCTTATATTCATGACACACAAACATTTTGTTTCATAATTTTGACCATTCAGTGCACTGCATTTTTTTTACGCTGCATTTCTGGAAGATGAACTTCGCTCTTCGTCATAATTTCATATTTGCTTTTGCAGTGTTTTCACCTTAAACCCGTTAAAAGTTTAATTGTATTTTACGCTTGTTTGCCCAAAAGTATGCTATGAAAACATGCAACTCTAACTGCAAAGTTCATTTAGCCAATGGCATTGCTGCAGTTACGAATTCCATTACAGTTGAAAGCTATGAATACTTAATTTAACGCGCTGACTTTGATGAAGAAAAAACACATGTACATAAATAATAAATTAAATGTTAAATAAATATTTACAATACACTTTAAATTGTGTGTAATTAGAGTTATGCGGAAGTTTGCATACTTTTAGGCGGCGTGAATTTTTTTAATTGCAAATGTAATTGTATGCAATAGGTACTTTATATATATTAATATATATTTATTTCTAGCGCAAATTTCATTAAACTTTTTGCTTACTATTTTTACATATACGCCCAAAGGTATGCTACGCCATTACCAATTCTATTTAATACAGTTTTAATTGCGACTCTCACTCCACTAACAGCACTCGTAAATTATAATTTCGTTCACAAAAACTAAAAATAAATATTTATTTAACATATGTCAATCATATATGTCAAACTTGATGAGACCAACGCTTACTTTGCAAATAATTATGCCATAAATTATGCATTTTCAGTGTCGCTATATATATTTATTAAATAAATTTACACTTAAATGCTATTTTCATATGGCAAACATTCGCAAATATTTACACAAAGTTGAGCATTACATAATTTTGTATGCAATTACCTTTATCCCAGCGCGCCTGTAAGTAGGCAACGCCATTTCATATTACCTCAACTCGACTGTTTTTAGCACATTCGTTAATTGCTTTTATTGTTGACATGTCGTTTTGTGCATTTCGCCATGATTTTTGCAGTTTTTCAACGCGTTTTTGTAGTAAAAAGGAGGACCACACCGGAAAATGTGTACTTTTTGCTGCTTAGCAAACCTCAGCATACTTATAGGCGCATATAATTTATTGTATTATAATTAAATGTGTTTAATTGATGTCACACGCTTTTAGGTGTGCAATTAATTTTGTTCCTTTTTGCTGTCATCATTGCATTAATTTTTATTAAATTATGCAATAGTGTTGAGTGCTTTATGGCGTACGTAATATTTATTATTTACTTTTGTTGATTCGTTTCTTTTTTTGTGTAATTAAAAAAGGTGTTAATTGTTAAAAAATCGTAAATAGTGCAGTTAAGTGTTGAAACTGAATTTAATGAGTAGTAAGTAAATAAGGGAATACATTATATATGAATTTAAATATTTGTTGACTGATAGTTTGAGGTTTTTAAATTTGATAGTTAAAGTTAAAGTTCTATAACATCCTTTATTGTTCTAAAAAGCACCTGAAGTTGCTAAATTGGACACCAAGATTTTTTGAAACCCTAAAGCTTAAAGCTCTTGCCGAAGGTTAGGATTTTTAAGATATTCATGATAATTTTGAAGCCCTAAAAAGTTATTTTAGCAGGTTTAAATGTATTTTTACAATAGAAGAAATTCGACTTTAAAAGCTTTTTGAACAGTTGAATTTCTAATTCCTTTTTTTTAATAAAATAAAATATATATTTTTTTAATTAAATAGAGCTGTATGCCTATAAAAGCTCTCAAAAAGCTCGCAGCTTTTTCGGACTAAATTTTTTTTGAGTAAAAAAGCTTTTTATCATTTTAGACCAGTATTAATCTTTACAGTTACATATTCACCGATCATGGATAACATTGTGACCTTGTAAAGATCGCATTCATGCTGACAGCCAATTTTTTTAGAAAAAGAATTTATATTTTTGAAATATTCTACGCGGTTAGACAAGTATAACTAGTTTACTGAGAAAAGCTTTATAAAATGGTCGTAGCTTTTATGGACTAAATTTCCTTACATAAAATAGCTCTCTGCGTAAAAGTATATTTCGTTGGCGGCAGTATTGTTTTGTGAACTATCATACACTTATTTTCAGTGTGATTTCACTACTTGTAATATCGAGCTTTGTAAAAGCTTCGAAAGCTTTTTGAACATTTAAAAGCTTTCTGGGTATAAGTATATTTCGTTTGTGCCAGTATTGTTTTGTGAATTTACCATATACTTATTTTCAGTGTGATTTCACTACTTATAATATAGAGCTTTGTAAAAGCTTCGAAAGCTCTTTGAAAATTTAAAGCTTACAGATTATCGTTTTGTTGAAACTTATGTTATGGTGAAAAATCTATATCTCCTTTCGAAAGTTCGAAAGCCCTATACAAGCTTTATAAAATTGATTATTGAATTGATTAATTAAAATAAAGTTAAATAAATTGTAAAAAACATTTTTCCTTAAAAAATATTGTAATCAAAAATTAGTATTCGAGGTGAGGGTAAAAAATTTATCAGCAATTTGCTTCTCTTCCCAGAACTTCCCTTTTCTTACAATATATTTTTTACCCTTCTATCACACGTCATTAAAGGCGAAATTGAAAAGTTAACCTAAAACTTTATTAGAAAACAACTTTCGTGAATCTAACTAAAAAAATATTTTTTTTAGCTTCAATTTGCTATAAAAAATAAAAGAATTAATATAAAAGGGTCTCAAAGTAAAAAAATGGTTAGAAGAAAGCATGCGTTCTACTAGGTTAACTCACAGCACTTTGAAGCTCACATAAATGCAAAATTAACTACATTTTATTAGATTTTGGAAACGGGCGATGGTTGCGCTGCAGCTGACCCCTGACTATGCGCAATCAATTTAAATTAACTGTGATCTCATGGGAACAACAAAGGTGGTGATGAAGGCAAGCTACTTATAAATACATATCTAAGTACACACACACTCCCGCAAAGGTTTCCTCGTTTGAAATTGGCTTAAAAATTTCCAATGGCCATTTAATCTTTACGACCGCCAGCAAGCCAGACGCCAAGAGGCTACATAAAATATAAGTAGATGACCGCCAAGCAAGCATATGCACCAGAGCAGAGTGAGTGAGCTGTTTAATGGCCAAAAAAAAGGTTGAGAAAATCAATTTGATGTATGCAAGCGAAATTTTGTTGGAAGAGGCAGCAGCGCTTCCCGGACGCGCATTTTTATTACCCTTTCGCCTCGTTTTGCTTTACATTTATTATAAGCTAGTAATCCTTTGTTTAATTTTATGGCTGCCACAAAGTTTAACGCGTCTGACCGCTACACAGCTTAAACAACACATATAAAATCACACACACAGTCACTGAAAAGGACAGACTGTTAACTCAACTCTACACACGGATATTGAACTCATTCCGTTCGCGGCTGAGTACTTCAACCCTCAGACTCAAGTACACATATTGCTGCGGCAGACACCGGAAATGGTGTTGAGTATGCAACAGATGCTTATAATCAAATGCAGTGCAACAACAACAGCAACAAAATAATCCAAAATAGCAACAAAATGTGTTGGTGGAAATTGAAAATGGTGAAAATTTGGAGCAACGCAAATCGACACCCTCTGGGCATAACAATCGAAGCAGCTGCTAGTATCCAGCGATGTATGTGTGTCTGTGCTCCAGGCCAAGCACCAATGCCAACAACAACAAAAATAATAACAGCGAGCAGCAGCGCCATGCTCTACTTATCTAACTGGCCAGCAGAGTCTGGTTGATTCGGTGGTTTTTATGGCCGTTTTGTACAATGTGTATGTGTGTGTATTTACTTGCGTGTAGCTGTTTGTGGTTAGTTTGTGTGAGGCAGTGTAAATTGCTTTTTTTATGTACTTATACAGTCACTGATCGAGGTTCAATGTATGTGTATGAAGCGCAAATGCGCTTGGATTAGTCTGCCATTTTCTCACTTTGCATTTTATTCTCACTTCTTTTCTATTTTTTTCTATATTTTTAAATTCTATTTTTCTGCATTTTTTTTTTTGCTTTGCGTTAACTTCATTGGCGTGTGCTTTTTAGATTTTCGTGGGTTGTTAAAATATTTTTATGTGCCAATAAAAATGTAACCACAACGAGAATGTTGTGATAGTAAGCAGCTACAGAGTATACAGTTACTTTAAAAAAAAAAAAAATAAAAAAAAAATTTTTAATTTTTTCATTTAGAAAATGACCTCATAGTGGAGTAAGTGAAACATTTTTCGGCAATGCCTTCGAAAGCAGCGAAAAAGTTTATCCATTAAATTATATATTTTTTTATACAACAGTTGTTAGTGTTGCTTTTATGTGAAACAGTGATTTCAAAGATTTTTCGTAATAAATAAAATATATTACTTGCAACTCTATTTGGCACCCAGCAGCTTTGGCTGCCATAAACCACGTAACTCCTAACAATATTTCGCTTAAATTCATTTTCCATACCGCACTTATTTAAATAAAAAACTTAATATTTCGTTTTCTTCCATTAAGTTTAACGACTTTTCTACTCGAAGCCTAGCAAGCTTTTGCTCTTAACCAAATATTTTGCATAATTTATCTGCAAGTACTTGCACTTTTATGCCCAAGTTAGTGGTTGCCACTTAGAGAAAACTTATAAATTCATTAAACTTGCACATAGCTGAGTTGGTTAAATGAATCGTTAAATTGTTTGGTAAATAAATTTAAGCTATAATATTTTAATATTCAGCAATTAGTGGGAGAAATTACTTCGTGTGCGTGCAAAGGAGCTTTAAACTATTCGTGAGCTTACAAGTTTTATTAATGAATTAAATTTTTAATTATTTATTTACAGTTATTTATTCAAAAATTCAAATAAAAAAATATGCTAATCGTATTTTTGGCAGCTTTTCTTATGACTTCGTACTTCAGGTAATAGCTTTTGAAGAACTTTTTGTGGTTTACTCAACAATTGTTTTTATATTTTCGCAAGAATTTTAATTTTATATAGATTTTTTCGAAAGCTTTTTGAAAGTTTTTTTTCTTAATTCTTCTAACAATAGTCTTTTGAGAATTGATTTGTGATTTACTCAACATTTGTTGTAATTTCGCAACATTTTTTAATTTTTAAATATTTTTTCACAACATTTTTAAAAGCTTTTACCCAACAAATGCTGTAATTTCGTAAAATTTGTTAATTTTTAAATATTTTTTCAAAAGCTTTTCAAAAGCTTTGAGAATCGATTTGTGATTTACTCAACAAATGTTGTAATTTCGAAAAATTTGTTAATTTTAAATATTTTTTAAAA
Source organism: Zeugodacus tau (assembly GCA_031772095.1). NCBI lineage: Eukaryota > Metazoa > Arthropoda > Insecta > Diptera > Tephritidae > Zeugodacus > Zeugodacus tau. The sequence goes on from CM062651.1 coordinate 5,353,749, forward strand.
GCTTTGAGAATCGATTTATGATTTAGCCTACAAATGTTGTAATTTCGCAAAATTTGTTAATTTTCAAATATTTTTTCACAACATTTTTAAAAGCTTTTACCCAACAAATGCTGGAATTTCTTAAAATTTTTTAATAATTTTTTCCACATTTTTTTAAAAGCTTTTTAAAATATTTTTTCAAAGCTTTTGAAAACATTTTTTTCAAACGATATTTTAATGCTTTAATACTTCTGACAAAGTAATTTGAGTAACATTTTCTGGTTTTCCCACGTTTTTTTTATTTTTTAAACTCGAAAATAGCAAATATCTAAACTTAAAACTGAGCATTTTTAAAGTATATAGTCTTATTTTTTTCATCTGATCCAAAAACGTTGCCTACATTTCAGAGCGCACAAAAATATACATGATTTATATGTTGTTTTAGCACATGATAAAACTATAAGCTAGTGGCTTACAAAGTTCGAATTTCGTGCGAAATGGCTTCAAATAAAACTTTTGCTAAAAAAATATAATTCAAATATTTTCCCTTCAGGGCATATATTGCTTTCTAATATTTTAATAACACTTTTTTATCAATGTATAATATTTATATTATAAAGTTTAATTTTAGTTATTATTTCATATGATGCACCCTGTGCACAGTGTTTCTTGAATTCCAATCATTCCTTAGTTATAGCAATTTATCTAACTTTTGTACTACTCCAGTTTTACTCGACCCCTTTTGCTTTGGATCGTCGCCGTGAATAAACGTAATCCTGAAATTACCTCATGTTCTTTTACTGAACATAATTTTGGTGCCTCCTGTGAGGACTAAGAACATTGCGAAAATTAATAGTTCAGTTCGGTCATTTTCGCAAATGTATTAGTTTAATGTAATTTCAAAGGATTACAGCGATATTTTTGGATAAAGTTTCTCATGTACGGTATAGTATAACTTGACATATAATTGGAGATGGCAGAAATTAATCTTCGTAAATTTCATGCATCTGCTATATCCCGAACTTTGGAGCAAGTGCGCAAGGCGCGCACCAGTGAATTGGATGCATCCAAAGCTGAGCAGCTGTTAACATCCGCAAAATCCCATTATGAACGCATGCTTGCTAACCATGAGGCGCTCCTCAGTCTTGCTAAGGAGGAAGAGTTGGATGTGCATTCAGCATGGTGGGACTCGACGGAGGAGATGTATAACGAATTGTGCACCATTCTTATGCGTATTCAGGTGGTTAAGGGTGATGAGTCTCACGGTACAAGGAAAACCAACGCAGACTCGATGGTAGAGTTAAAGTTGGAGGCGTTAAATATTCCAACATTTGATGGTGCGTTGCATAATTGGTTGGCATTTAAAGACGCGTTCGAGACTCTAGTGCACAACCGAGAATTACCCGTCGCATACAAGCTTGGTAAATTGCGACAAGCTGTTCCCTGCTCATCAGTGCCGTTAGTTGGTGGCATGTATTCTGGAGGTTATGACGAACTATGGACTGCTTTGAAGAAACGGTATGATAACCCCAAACAGTTGGCTGAAATTCATGTAGCACGTTTGCTAAACCTTTCGTTGGCACCAGATGAATCACCACAATCATTGCTGAATATTGTGGACGTGGTTAGCGATTCTCTGCGTGCATTGGGCGTTATGAAATTGTCAGTTCATGAGTGGGACGCATTACTTGTGCCTATTGTGGTATCAAAACTTCCTCCTATAACAAAGCGCGAATGGTGTATGTATTGTTCTCCAACGGAATTGTCAACTTTATCGGAGCTATTGGGATTCTTGGAGAAAAGGGCTCAAAGTCTTTCAACAGAGTTAGTTCAGGTCGGAGATGGTACCGACACAACAATCGTTCGTCCGCATCAACGTTTATCCACAACGCGCAATGTTAAATGTAATCTTACAACGGAGGATGGGTGTCCGTATTGTCGAGGTGCACATAAGGTCATTCGCTGCCCAACCTTATTGGACTTACAACCGGACAAACGTTTCGAGGCCCTTAAGAAATCGGGCTTATGTTTTAACTGCTTGAGGTCTGGACATGTATCAAGGCAATGTCCATCTGGTGGATGTCGTCAATGTGGTCGCAGACACAACACCATATTTTGTCGAGAGCAACAACAGCCTGCTTCGCTTCCCACAGCCAGGAAGGTGGCAGCTACTACTAATGTTAAGTCTCAGCCCGGTCTACCATTAGCACCGGCAGAACATACATTATGACACAGCGATTCTGTAATTGGATGCCATGCTCAGGGTGACAAGATCACGCTTCTCGCCACAGCATGTGCATATATTTCTGGTGATAATTCTGAAGAACGTTTGGCTAGGATTTTGTGCGACCCTGGGTCACAAGTAAGCTTCATTACTGAACGTTTTGCTAATGCTTTGAATCTTCACAGAAGCAGCTATGATGTATCGGTCGAGGGTATTGGTGCATTACCCTATACACGCACCAACGGCATGGTGACAGTTACACTCAAATCAACACATTCGCAATTTTCTTTGGCAATTCATCTATTGGTTATCAAATCTATTACTTCCGTGCTTCCTACAGCGCATATCTACGGAAGTCAATACAAACACTTGGGTGGTCTGCAAATGGCAGATCCACATTTTGGCACTCCGGGAAGCATTGATATTCTCCTAGGAGCTGACATTTGGGGTCTCATTTTGGTGGGAGACACTATTAAGGGTGGTCACAACGAGCCACACGCACAACTAACAAATTTGGGTTGGGTTATTTTTGGGCCTGCAACGGCATCTTCGACAAATAATTCAGACATGCGCTCATACAGCACTCAACTTTTGGAACAAACTCGTTTGGATGATATTGTAAGCAGCTTTTGGAAGCTCGATGAGGGATCGGATGTCGACGATATTACTGATGAGGAATGTGAGCGAATCTTCACAGCGACTCACTCACGAACTTCAGAAGGGCGTTATATGGTGCGCTTACTAATGAAGCCTAACGCCCCACCTTTAGGCGACTCATATTGTAGTGCCTTAAGACAGTTCTACCGTTTGGAGCGTCGACTGGCTTCCGATACTCAGTTACGTAACAAATATACAGCCTTCATGAGAGAGTACATCGAGCTAGGGCATATGGAAGCCTTAGATACATGCAATGATAGCCATCGCACATACTACATACCGCATCATGCTGTGATGGACAAGTTTCGAGTCGTCTTTAATGCGTCAGCTCCAACGTCAAACGGTGTTTCGCTTAATGATGTGCAGCTCGTAGGTCCAACTATTCAACATTCGTTAACCGATATTATATATCGTTTTCGAAGATACGCGATTGCTCTAACAGCTGACGTGGAAAAAATGTTTCGACAGGTCTTAGTGTCGCCGGAAGATAGAGATCTTCAACGCATCTTATGGCGAGAATCACCAAACGGCGAAGTTAAAACATATCAGCTTACGACGGTAACATATGGCATGGCGTGTAGCCCATATAATGCAGTACGAGCACTACAGCAGTGTGTAGTCGATAACTATATATTGGTGAATGACCAGAGTCGAGCTGAGTCGGCGCGCACTGCCATTCTTTCTTCTTTTTACGTGGACGACTTCCTCACAAGCTGTACTGACATTGGTGAAACAGTTACTTTAGCCAATGATGTTTCTAGCATTCTATCGACTGGCTGTTTCAAACTTCGGAAATGGAATTCGAACAGAGCCGCTGTTCTGGCCAAAATTGGGGAGCCAGATTCTCTGCGCGAATGCAATATTGATGCCCCATAGCTACAGTGCTAGGGCTACGTTGGGACCCGGCTAGTGATGAGTTATTGTACAGGGTATCGCTGAAGCATTATGATGGAATGCCGACAAAGCGGCGAGTTCTCAGTGATGTAGCCCAATTGTATGACCCCACTGGATTTCTGGCACCAGTTATTATTTCGGGCAAGGTATTTATACAGACTCTTTGGTCCGCTGGTGTATCATGGGATACTCCACTACCTAAAGATCTGTGCCATATTTGGTCTAAATTTCGAGGTGATTTGTGTACCCTCGATAAGGTTCGCGTACCCCGATGGCTGGGTATGAATGCAACTAATCGTACAACTCTCTATGGATTTTGTGATGCTAGTCAGAAGGCTTACGCTGCGGTGGTTTACGCACGCACCCTCAACAACGATGACAATGCACATGTATCTTTGCTCACCGCACGTACTAAGGTTGCGCCGTTGAATGGCGCCACAATTCCCCGATTGGAGCTAAGTGGAGCTCTTCTATTAGCCAAGACAATTCGCAATGTTTGCAGAGCGCTAAGTTTAGAGGAAGCCTCTGTACACTTATTCACGGACTCCAGTATAGTCTTGTGTTGGCTACGCAAACAGCCAATGTTGTTAAAACCATATGTCGCCAACAGGGTTCGACAAATACAACAATTGACGTCTACCGATTGCTGGCATTATGTACGTTCGGCACAAAATCCAGCTGATTGCGCCAGCCGTGGTGTGACCCCATCAGAGTTGTTGAGCCACAATTTATGGTGGAAGGGTCCAGATTGGTTACGTCAGAAGGAAACAACATTTAGCCATGTACCAGAGTTAGGAGCAGACGAACAGGTTGCAGCTCAGAGCGAGGAGAGGGTCAGAGTTGTATCCTTCGCATCTTCAATCCGATTCCAGCTCACCACCCGACGAATCGATGGACAACATATTCCACTTGCACAACGGTTTAGTTCCATCAAACGACTAATCAGAACTACAGCTATCGTCCTTCGCTGGTTACCGAGGCATCGTCTTCTTCGGCAGCATATTGTGACAACACCAGAGATGGACAGCGCGCTTGATTTGCTCATACGTATTGATCAAGCATCAGCATTTCCTCGGGACTTACATTGTCTACGCGAAGGAACCAGTTTACCGAACTCTAGTCCTTTGCTACAATTTAATCCATACTTGGATGATCATGGAATAATAAGGGTTGGTGGTCGCATTACCAACTCTGCATTGGTTGAAGAACATCGCCATCCGATTATATTACCTAAGGTCAGCGATTTGGTTAGGTTGGTTGTACATCAAACTCATATCGATACTCTTCACGGTGGTACCCAGTTAATGCTACAGACTCTACGCTATCGTTATTGGATACTTCATGGCAGACAAGTTGTACGTAGTATGATACATAAATGTGTGATTTGCAGAAGACATCGTGGAGTCACCATTACTCAACAGATGGCCTCATTACCACGACAACGGGTCAGCGTATCTCGGCCATTTCTAGCGTCAGGTGTAGACTACTGCGGTCCTTTCACGTTACGCATTGGCAATCAACGATCTCGGACTACAGTGAAGACTTATTTGGCAGTTTTCGTCTGCATGGCTGTCAAAGCTGTGCACATCGAGTTGGTAGATGACCTGTCATCAATGGCCTTTATAGACGCTTTTACACGTTTCGTTAGCAGACGCGGTCCGTGTCGCGACTTATACAGCGATAATGCTACAACCTTTGTTGGAGCTAATCGAATAATGCAAGAGGATTTAGCCGCTTGGCACAGCGACCAAAATCGACAATATCTTGCCAACACTGGGACGCGTTGGCACTTTATTACTCCTAGTGCCCCCCATCAAGGTGGATTGTGGGAGGCTGCGGTAAAGTCCGCAAAACGACATTTAGTACGCGTCATTGGTAGTCAAGCTATGTGGCATTCGCAACTGCAGACACTAGCGGCACGAATTGAAGCCTGCCTGAATTCGCGACCGCTTATACCGCTTAATGACGACCCTGAAGACAAATACGCTTTAACACCTGGAGACTTCTTGATTGGCGCCCCACTTATCGCAGTACCTGAACCTACAGTAACGGAAATTCCACCTAATCGTCTCAAACATTGGCAGTGGTTACGGCGCATTCATCAACAGTTCTGGCATCGGTGGAGTGAAGAATACTTGGCAACTCTACAATCACGCAATAAATGGCAGAGGCGTGTTGACAACGTTCGTGTTGGTGACATCGTACTAGTTAGACATGAGAATCTACCCCCAACACATTGGCGATTGGGTCGTATAACGGAGGTTCATCATGGCAGTGACGGTCTAGTACGAAACGCAACATTGACCACATCTTATGGAGTGTGCACCCGGGCAGTGCAGAAACTGTGTCTACTTTTACAACCCGATGATTTCGAAGCAGAGCCTTCGACCGGGCAGGATGTATAATATTTATATTATAAAGTTTAATTTTAGTTATTATTTCATATGATGCACCCTGTGCACAGTGTTTCTTGAATTCCAATCATTCCTTAGTTATAGCAATTTATCTAACTTTTGTACTACTCCAGTTTTACTCGACCCCTTTTGCTTTGGATCGTCGCCGTGAATAAACGTAATCCTGAAATTACCTCATGTTCTTTTACTGAACAATCAATTTATTTTATTTATGTATTTAAAAACTCTAAAATAATTTGTAACATACCTTTGGGCGCGAAGAGAAAATAATGAATCAAGAATGAAGGCTTAAAATAATTTTAACAAACAAAAAATATATTTTTTAATTATTTATTATAGCTCTAGTTTATATTTTTTAAGCTAAAAAGCTTTAAAAATCTTAATATTAGAATTGTATGTTCAAAAACGTTGCCTACATTTAGGTGTAGTCATCAGTAAAAATATTCACTTTAAATAATTCAAGCAAAATCATGGCTTTTTCAATCAAATTTAAACTTTTCGGAAAATTTTTCAGTTTCTTCAACCAAATACATATTTCTGCAGCTTTTCAACTTTTCTCAAAATAATTGCTTTACAGTTATCTGATATTGTTAAAATTACGTTGCTTTCTTATGTCTGTGGTAACTTCCCAACGTATAAAAATTTATATTTCAACGTTGATCATCGGGGCGTGATTTATTGCGGAATTACTGGCGGGGCCATAAGAAAATACAGGGAAATACATAAAGGCATACCCACAAAAGTAAATAAATATATACGAAGGTACGAGCATTCGCTACTAACTTACCTATATGTTGTAAGGGTCTGTAAATATACACACTAGTGGCCACATTGTAAAGCTATTCGCTCTGTAGTCCTTACATGGGTGTTGAAATTGTACAAATGAGTTATTGCCGAGCAATCAGGGAATCCCGTCCGTGTTTTTTGTAAACTTTTTTTTCAACCGCAACAAAGGAGGAAGGCGTTTTTGAGTGTGTGTGTGTGTGCATGTAAATTTTAACACCTGTTCTGGGTTTTTGTATCTTAATTTAGTGCTGCGCACCCTTTGCCAGGCAGCCAACCATTATTTTGCTGCTCGATAAACCAATATATTAAAGTTAACAAACATTTGTGTGTATGTATAACATACATATATAAGTGCAGACGGAAGAGCCAATACAGCACGCGGAAGCTCGTATGAATCCCGGCAGTGTAATGCAGTCATTGCCCTGTCCACATGCTGATACATATATCAATTGGAGTTGAGAACCAATTTTTGAATTTCTGTGAAATTTTGTTGCGATTGCAGCTCTCCGTTTATATACATATACATATATAGGCAACTGTTGCTTTTATTATTTTTTTTTTCTGAAGCACGCTTTTATTCCCTTATCATATATATGTACATAAAAAATGTACAATTCTTGTTTGCGTTGAATATTTTGGTTTCGTGGCCCAGAAATGGCTCGTTAGCACAAGTGTAGCAACTCTCCATACAACTTTGGCCCAGAGGTGATTTAAGGAGACATCCTCACATGAAGTGCGCGCAGCTGTAGCATTCATTTATCAATTGGCAAGGCAGTGAGTTAATATTTTAATATTTTTATTAATCCCTTGAATTGTATGAACACAGTGTCGGTGGGTTAAAATGACAGTTATGTATGGGGATATTCCTTTTCTTGTAACTGAAGGGGACCCTTAAATATGAAAAGGCAATGTGAGTAGACAATTTTTAAAGCAGTACACAATTTGTATGTGATGCTTTATAACATACTTCTGATTCGAAAGAGAAAAAAATTGGGATCCCGATTCCCGAAAATATCTAATCCCAAAAATTTGGGATTCATAAAATGTTGGGCAAAAATGATCTCTTCCTGGATTCATAGAGCGTGTCAAATATCAAAATGATATTTCTATATCAATTTCGAGAATCATAAAGTGACGACTAATCTCAAAAACTAAATTTGTATTAAAATAATAGTAATTCGCTGCTTTCAAAAATAAAAAAAAATCGGGATCCCGAAAATATCAAGTCCCGAAATTTCGGGATACAAAAAATTATGGGCGGAAATGATATTTCTTTGACTATTTTGGCATTGAAAATATTAAAAAATTTCGGGATCCCGAAAATATAAAATACTGGAATTTCAGGATGCCAATAGTGGCTTGATTTTTTACAGTTTTTTAATCAGTCGATTTCGGTAGATTGCATTAACCAGCCAATTCAAAAGATAAAAAAGTCGGGATCCCGAAAATACTAAATTCGATTTTTCGGGATTCAAAAATATTTTAAATTTTTATGATAAGATAAACGTAGGTCAGCTCAGTGTAATACTTTTTAGGTTCTAATTCAATATTAAACAGCTAATGTACACCCCAAATTTTCCCCCAACTTCCCCTCTCACTTTATTTTTATGCTCTCGCAACCTGTTGCACAGAGTATTATAGTTTTTTACAAAATGGAAAATGGGCGTGGCGTCGCTCACTTATGGGTCAAAAACCATATCTCAGGAACTACTCGACCGATTTCAATGAAACTTGGTTTGTAATAGTTTCCTTACCCTCCAATAATATGTTGTGAAAATTGGCCAAATCGCTTCACAGCCACGCCTTCTTCCTATATACCAGAACTTTGAAGACGATCTGAATTGTTTATTTTACAATATATAAAGTAAGCACTAGTGAAGATATCGGTGCAGAACTTTGCACAAATACTACGTTTATAGTGTGGCAGCCCCATTCTAAAAATCGCCAAAATCGGACCATATGTTTTCAAGGCCCCATATATCGAATATGAGGACCTCGGTGCTTCTAACCTCATATTAGGGTTTCCAACTTTCAATGGACTTTATATAACATATATAACGAATATGTGGGTCAAATTGTGTATTATATAATATTAATTAAGTTAAATAAATTAATTGCGAGAGTATAAAATGTTCGGTTACACCCGAACTTAGCCCTTCCTTACTTGTTAATTTTCTGTTCATGTAAATATCTTGGCTTCAATACTCATGTAACTAAAAATGTATAATTCTCTCGTTAAAAATAAGCGCCAAGTGAGTAATTTGTAGAAAAATAATTTATTTTTCTGTCGGTGTCAAAAGCAAAAATCTACAAAACTGCAAAATAGAATTTCCCTTCTACAAGTACAATAAAAGTTAATGAAATTTGAGGCGAACCGAATTGTGTGCGTGCTTGTTTATATATGTTTGTATATGTATGTGTGTGTGTGTGAGTATATTCAATTATCTTTGGCACAGTTAAGATAAATATTTGGCAATCGTGCGTGTTGCAACAGAGCATTGTATTGGCATATATGTATAGAGTACACCATATACCCTATAAAAGCAAGTGCTTGCATGTGTGCGCACAAATGTATGCAACAAATTTTGTGATGTCAGCAGTTGTGTTAAGTGAAAACAAGCATGTACTCGTATGCGTACTTATTGCTATGAAAGTAAGCGAAAAAAAACTTATTTGTCTTAATATACATTTGTTTATTTGCTGTGTGCTATATTGTAGCATGTTGTTAGGCGCAATAGCTTTTTGGCAACCAGTACACATTGTGCAGCTGCTACATTATATTAATTTTTAGCTTAATGCATTTTGCTTGAATTTTTTTCTTTTTTTCATTTTTAATATTTAGGTTATATTTTTAATATAATGCAGCGATCGTCGCTTTGAAGCTTTATAAGCTTGAAATTATGAATTTTTTGCCTTATGTTGTTGGTATTATCTCCAAGTAAATCATTGTCCGGCTCAAAAGTAGGCAATAGCAACGATGAACGGTAACGTATAAAAACGTTGGAGTTTATTAGAGAATTTACACTGGGATATGACAGTGAATGAAGCTCTCAGGAGTGAGAGAGAGGTTGTCAAGGGAGGTTGCATATTGCTCGGTCAATAATTTGTTTGTATGTATGATAAGCAAATTTTAATATACAAACACGGAAAGTATTGCGTTTTTTCAGTGTTATTTGAAAAGGTAGTACCTTAGTGGCAAACTAGATAACATGCCAGGGATGTTTCATCAACTCAGATTGTTCAAATTTACTATACAAGCGTCTACAGTAAGCTGGAAAAAAGGCAATAACTGGATGATCATATGAACTTGGTATACCGCATATCGTAAGTTGGTTAGTTTTTGAACTGACCATAGACTATGTGTTCAAAAAATAACGGGAATTTTGATTAAAAAAAAAAACAAGTAAGGAAAGGCTAAGTTCGGGTGCAACCGAACATTTTATACTCTTGCAATTTGTTTAGAGATTTACCTATATTTTCGGTGAAAAATTACCCTTAGGCACTGAGTTCTTCATGTTTGATATCAGGGGCCTTGAAAAGTCATGGTCCGATTTTGACAATTTTTCCACAAGTGATGTCACAGCTCAAATACAGTATTTGTGTAAAGTTTTTTTTCGCTATCTTCATTGGTCCCTTAGGTATTCATTATACAGTAAAGGAATTCAAATTGAGTTATATGGGAAGTAGGCGTAGTTGTGAACCGATTTCGCCCATATTCCATCAGTGTCATTAGGGTGTCAAGAACGTATTATATACCGAATTTCATTGAAATCGGTAGGGTAGTTCTTGAGATATGGTTTTTGACCCATAAGTGGGCGACGCGCCCATTTTCCATTTTGTAAAAAAAATCTCAGTGCAGCTTATTTCTGCTATTTCTTATGTAAAATTTGGTGTTTCTGACGTTTCGCGTTAGTGAGTTAACGCACTTTAAGTAATTTTCAACCTAACCTTTGTATGGGGGTGGGCGTGGTTATTATCCGATTTCTTTCATTTTTGGACTGTATAAGGAAACGGCTAAAAGAAACGACTGCAGAAAGTTTGGTTTATATAGCTTTATTGGTTTGCAAGATATATACAAAAAACCTATTTGGGGGCGGGGTCACGCCCACTTTTCTAAAAAAATTACATTCAAATGTGCCCCTCCCTAATGCTATCCTATGTTCCAAATTTTATTTTCATAACTTTATTTATGGTTTAGTTATAGCTCTTTATGTGTTTTTGGCTATTGCAATTTTGTGGGCGTGGCAGTGGTCCGATTCCGCCCATCTTCGAACTTAACCTTCTTATGGAACTTAACCTTCTTATAAAATTCTATATATCATTCATCTACATTAATGTTGTCGCCTTCAAAATAGTAACCATTCGATATTATTCCTTAATGCTTCTCTTATTAGTCGCAACACTTCTCAAATTCGATTTTTGTGATGGCCTTCGGCTATTTCAGCAATTCCTCGAGTGCTTGTACAACGACGACCATTTAAGGCCACAAATTCTGGCAATTGGACTTTCCAAACCCACGAAATTTTAAAATTCCCGTTATTTTTGGAAGACATCAAGTATACCGAAAATTTTTCGAAGAGTGCTCTAGTTGTATTATTCGTGCGACTTCCACAGCTTGTGCTGATGAACTTTTTCGAGAAGTACTAACTATATCTTTTCATATCCATCCTATCTAGAATAGACTTGAGGCAAATCCTTTCCCTAGAAATACTTCAAACGCAGCATAACACAGTCTCTTACTAAAATTAAGCTAGATATAATAATGTGTCGGAGTTCTCAAGGACTAAATTCCCCAAGTTAGTGTTAAAATAAGAAAGTAAGGACCTCTGAAACTAATTGAAATCATTAAAGGAGTATCAAAATACACAGTACTCCTCAAATCAACGCTTCCTTCCACGAAAAATTAATTGCAATGACACTAACCAACCCAACAATTATTTACTTTTGCTCTCATTCTAACCTATTATTCCTATTTCTTTCTTATTTATCATTTCTCTTGAAACGCTCATTTCGATAACGATATACCTAAGTGAAGCTTATAAACAGGTTGCATGCAACCCTTCTCCGGTTTGAGCTTTGTCATGCAATTGTTTACATTCCATTCTCATTTCCTCATTTTATTTCTGCTAATTTCACTTTCGCCTACCCAATTTGGCAAATAATTTGTTTACATCTTTCGCAATTAAGCAGCCTACAAACCAGCGCTGCAGCCTCAAGTCCAAAGCTAGCAGTGAGTATCTAGCTAAAAAAAAAGTCAGTCGTCTCGCATCGTTGACTACCAGTGGCAACCGACACTCGAGCCGAGCAAGTGAGAATTTATGCTCGAACATTTTTTCGAGTACTTGACCGTGCAAATGATTACTCAAACAAAAACAGAAAAAAAGAAAGGAGAGAAATTAAAAAATAGCATTAGAAAAGGGCAAAAAGTTGACAGTTTTCGGTTGCAATTCACTTTCGTTGCTAGTAAGTCAGCCAACAACAACAATGGCAAAAACAAATTTAGGTAAAAGGTCAAGTGGGATTAATTAGGCTACAATGCTTTTGCGAACTGCTTTCTTCCGTTGACAATTTGCATTTTATGCTTGCCTTTTTTAATGAATTACTCAATTCATTGTTGTTGTTGTTGCTGTTCATTCCCTTTTTTTGCGGATAACAGCTTTATTTTAGGCATTTTAATTTATTTACTTTGCTTTATCCAGCAACTTGTTGACCTCATTTCAATTTGGGTCACAAAAAAATAAAAAAAAAACTAAAAATTATTGATTCTATTCATTTATAAAGGCTGTGTAAGTATGTAAGAAACGAGCGTTAACGAAGAAAAATTACAAAAATTTTATGGCTTTGTAAATTTGTCAAAAACTTTGTGAGTTTCGCTGCTTCTGGTGCATAAACTTTCTACTTTGAATTGACATTTTATGACATTGATTATGCCTGCGTTAAGCTAAGAAAGACGCTGGCGTGGAGAATATTAAGTAAAAAGAAGTGCGATAAAAGGAATTAGCATTGTCTGGAGAGCTAATTTTTTGATATTGTCTTTTTTTGAGGTTATGTAAGCAGAGATTTTTTAAAATGGTAATACCAGTAGAATGAAGAAGAAGAGGAAGATGATAATAATTTAGTAGAAATTTACTACGTTTTATTTGTAATTTAATAAATTAGGAGAGAGTTTTGTATCGCAAATAATAGTGTAATGACTTTAGATAGCGTGGTGGAAAGGGATGGAGGACAGAGAGACCGAGAAGAGAGAGTGAGAGATAAATGCAGTGATAGAGAAAGGGATAAAGTGAGAGCGAGAGTGATAAAAATAGAAAGAGATCTTCTGAAGAATAGTATGAGACAGATAAAGAAATGTTTTTGTATCGAAAAGTATACAGAGGTTACTTTAGATTGCGAGGTGAAAAGAGATGGAGGACAGTGAGGGCGAGGAGAGAGAGAATTGTAGTGATAGAGAATGATATAAAATGACAGCGAGAGTGATAGAGATAGAAAGAGATCCTCTGTGGAATAGTATGAGACAGCTAAAGAGAGAGTTTTCATCGAAAAGAATAGATCATCTCTTTAGATTGCGTGGTGGAAAGAGATGGAGGACAGAGAGAGCGAGAAAAGAGAGTGAAAGAAGGTGAAAGAGAAATGTAGTGATAGAGAAAGAGATAAAGTGAGAGCGAGAGTGATAGAGATAGAAAGAGATCCTCTGTGGAATAGTATGAGACAGCTAAAGAGAGAGTTTTCATCGAAAAGAATAGATCATCTCTTTAGATTGCGTGGTGGAAAGAGATGGAGGACAGAGAGAGCGAGAAAAGAGAGTGAAAGAAGGTGAAAGAGAAATGTAGTGATAGAGAAAGAGATAAAGTGAGAGCGAGAGTGATAGAGATAGAAAGAGATCCTCTGAAAAATAGTATGAGACAGCTAAAGAGAGAGATTTTTTTATCGAAAAGAATAGAGAGATGACTTTAGATTGCGTGGTGGAAAGAGATGGAGGACAGAGAGAGCGAGAAAAGAGAGTAAAAGAGGGTGAAAGAGAAATGCAGTGATAGAGAAAGAGATAAATTGAGGATGAGAGTGATAGAGATAGAAAGAGATCTTCTGAGGAATAGTATGAGACAGCAAAAGAGAGAGTTTTTTTATCGAAAAAATAGAGAGATAACTTTAGATTGCGTGGTGGAAAGAGATGGAGGACAGAGAGAGCGAGAAAAGAGAGTGAAAGAAGGTGAAAGAGAAATGTAGTGATAGAGAAAGAGATAAAGTGAGAGCGAGAGTGATAGAGATAGAAAGAGATCCTCTGTGGAATAGTATGAGACAGCTAAAGAGAGAGTTTTCATCGAAAAGAATAGATCATCTCTTTAGATTGCGTGGTGGAAAGAGATGGAGGACAGAGAGAGCGAGAAAAGAGAGTGAAAGAGAAATCTAGTGATAGAGAAAGAGATAAAGTGCGAGCGAGAGTGATAGAGATAGAAAGAGAGTGGTATGACGGTAAAGATGGATTGCAATTGAAAAAAGATAGCTGGATAGAGAAAGTGAAAAGAGATAGAAGGGGCGAGAGAGAAAAGAAACACTAGGTAAATAAATATAGAGCCAAGGCATATAAAGACTGAGTAACAAACATAAAGATGAGAGAGTTTAAAATTTAGAAGAGACACTGATAGATAAATATATATATGTATGTATAAATATATAGGCAGTTTAGGTCGATAGACAGAGAGAGAGAGAGAGAGAAAGAAGTATATATTGACTGTTTAGTCCAAACAAATACTCCTCTGCATTACTCTCCAAAAAGTAATAGATAGGTAATGCAGAGGAGATAAACCGCCCCAACTTCAATAGAAGAAGGTGAACAACACAACGAAGACACAAACCCGCGCTTTATAATTTAAAGTCTAATTACACATAAAAAACCCGCGCTTTAAGTGAAGTGAAATAAGAACACAAAAACTCATAACTTAAAGTGAAACAATAAACCCACAAAACACAAACCCGCACAAAGTATAAATAAAGAAGGAAGAGGAATCCACACAACAAAATACACCCATCACAACACGAAGGAACAATACATCAAACACAACATAAAAAGGAATAAAAACACCACAGGTCAATATAATAAATACACTCTAACACTAAATCATAACTAATTATACATAAAACAATTAACCCAAATTGTTAACACACACCCATATCTACATACATAATATTGTACAAATCAACTCAATATACAAATTTCTAATACACATTAAATATTATAACGTGAAAACTCAACCATCAATCTTTTCTTCAAACGGATCGGCCTCATCGTCATCTAAACCCGACATTGACAGTCAGATGAATTTCTGCTAAAGACGAATAAATATGTAGAATGATTTCTTATTAAAATTAAATTTCATTCAGAGAATATATGACCAAGTTTATACGCATGTTTAAAGCTTTAATCAAAACTACTTTGCTTCTTATCTCTAAATTCAATTTAAATATGCTTAGTATTTGAGTGTGATTATAATAGCATTAAAATATGCTTATACTGCCTTAACCAATGATCAAATTTAATAATCAACCAACTGTTATTATTCACTCAGACATAAAAGTCAATGACTTTCCTCTAAATTCTCAAGTGTTTTGACTTTGCTCTCATACATGTGTATGTATGCGCTCATTTTAATATGCGCGATTGTGCATAAACATATAAATAAATTCTACAATTTCAACTGGCAAACTAATCAGTTGGAAATGAACTGTCAAATCAGACTGCTGTGAATAAATCAAAATTGCTGCAAAACAATTGGGATTTGTCATTGGCGCGACAAGAAAATAATACCAAGGGGATTGAATGGGTTTTGTTTGTTTTAATAATATATTAATTTCATATTTTTCGTTGGAAGGGCATAATATTAAAATTATTGCTTTGATTTTAAGGCTCAGATTTTTGGATATAAAATAAATATGAATTGACCTACTATTTTACTTCACTCTCTAATGATTATTTTTTGGTTGAAAATGCAGTTTGTAGCAAAAAAGAGGCTAAATCTATAGTAATTTATATTGAAAAGAAATATTTAAAATTTATTTTGTTAATAATTATCATAATTAGAGATCAATTTTCGTTTTGCCATCATTATATTCCAAGAAGTGTCTAAATTTATATAAATTTACTAGCAGACCCGGCCACACGTTGTTATGGCTAAGGTATACATTAAATTAAGTTGGTCCATTCTTGGCTTCGTCGATGATATTGATTACTCGAGGTCGATGTTACGCACCATGATGACAACTCACACTACTTTTAATTGCAAAGTGAGTGGTGATAGTCCAGGCAATTTTAAATAGTCTGGGGGATAATTGACTACGTCATCCTGGTTTGTAGCTATGTAAGCTCTCCTGGACCGAAATTCTAAATTGTCGCATTAAGATCATCGATATCTTTGTTTTTTTTTTTTACCAGCAATATAGGTCATTTAATCAGCCAATTATGTTTATTATATTATGGTTTCATGTCAAGAAAAACACGATGAATAAGCTCCTCTTTCGAGGCCATGAAGTGACAGAAACTCGTTAAAAATGTTATTAATCCATCGAGGTGTCAACTGCGACCCTACCATTTCCAACTGCTTCTACAATCGCAATTTGATATTGTTGCAAAAACACTCGTATGTTAGATGTTAATTGGCGATTCTTTATGTGTCGCCACAAATTAAATGATTTTAGGCATGCGATTAGCCCGTCAGTAACAGTTGAGCCAGGAATAATTGGAAGAGTCTGGCGTAAATCACCTGCCAACAGAATCCTGGCTCCACCAAAAACGTCCATCGACAATCAAGATATTTTAAAGTCCTGTGCAGTACATCCAGCGACTTCTTGAATATTTGGAAAATCTTCGTTATAGCGCTAGTTTTGGCGATTTTGCTGACTGGTGTTTCGTTCATTTGCAATTTAGGAGTAAAATCAAGGCCGAATGTACCGTTTGTTTGCCTACTAACAGTTGACAAGTTGCCCCTATTCCCGTTAACCTTGGTGGCGAAAATGAGTGAAATTGGTTCTGGAATTACATCAGCCCTCATATACTATATATGATGATTTTCTATTTGACTTTATGCCGAATATATAGGTCAAATTGTGTGTTATCTTAATAAAATTACATCAATAAATTGCGAGAGTATAAAATGTTCAGTTGGACCCGAACTTAGCCTTCCTTATTTGTTACAAATTGTTTTGGGCTATCGACACAACCTTATACAATTGAACAATAACAAAAATATTTTAACAAAGCAACAATGATAACCTTCAAAATATTATTTTTTTGTTTTCTCTTTTTATATTTTTCTTCTCAGCTCGAATAAAATTCTTTTTTTATTATCTTCCTCGCAATTTTTCCATATTTACTCACTTTCTAATCTTTTTATGGCCTTCTACGAATATTTCAAGATTAAAATTAGCCAGATCGGCTTGGCCGTTCAGACTTTTTGCGATGTAACGATAAATTAGATATGTAACTGTAAATTAGAAGTAAAACAAAATGTTAATTATTAATTGTGGAGACGATTAATTTGAATAATAACTATCCTATCATCTAAGTTGGACCAAATTACATGTATATGCCAACTTTCATGAATATCAGTTGACTCGTTTTTGAGTTCATTCGGAACATACACACGAACACTGGATTTTTATATATTAAGATATATTTAAAAAATTTCTATTTTTTTGTTTATAAAAGGTTATTCTTAATAGCAAAAACATCTTTAATAATTTATCATAATTAATTTTGAACAATTTATTTATATATTATTTTTACATAGAACCGCTTTATTCGCAAACAGTACCCCCTTCGTTGCCGCTCTTGCCCTCAATTATATTCCGTATACATATTTATTAAGCCGTTAAACTACTTACATATATGCTTTTGATGAATTGAAATTCAATTCGTGTTAATTAATTAGTTTCCACATTGTTTTCGCAAATTTCTTAGACAGATAATTCATAGACTAATTTGCATATAAATAATCACTCATACGCCATGTCGTCTGCTTGACAAAAATTAGAAATAACTGTTTGTGACACATTAAAAGCATTATTTATTTATTTTAGTTTCAAAAGTACGTAGCTAGACGTCTATTGTAGTCGTCTAGAAGAAACACTTTGTAATTAGCTAATAGTTGTGAAGCCTTGAAGAAGATATTAAAGACAAAATGTAGACACGCCCACAGTACTTAGATGCACAAAATTATGCGAAATATTTGTGATTGTGTGTATTTATTTTAGCTCAGTAGTTTATACATAACTACCCACACATGCCTTTAATTGTATAAAATAATTGCCATAATGTTGCGTATACGCCATGCGGTGTCACATACCATAATTGCCTACTATGTATTGTGAAATATGCGAGTGCTTACCTGCTTATGGAAAATTTAATTCAATTGCTATGTCACATGCGGTTACTAAGTGCATGCTTGTGTATTTCCATTGCCTGGCAGCTTGCTTATATAACTAATTTGGTAGAATGCATGTGAAATTTTTGAACACAAAGCACAATTTGTCATGGCAGGCATATTTGCAACAGTTCGTAGTGAAAGTATGCCACTAATGTGAGACCAACATGCAAATTCCTTTGATTTGAATGCAACAATGTGTTGCAAATTTTTAAGCTGTTGCTTGGTCTAATATGAGTATAAGCCTGTAGCTTTCCTTTGATCATGCTGCTGCTGTCTCAAGTGACTGCCTCTCCTCCGCTCACTTGCATTTCGCATGCATTTACTACAACTATTTAGTTGTGAAATTCTTGCTTTTGCCAAATACTTGCTGCAGCCAGTTCACGCACTGTCATCGGCCACAATTTGTATTTGGTATGCAGAAGTATCTGGTGTGCAACATATGCGGTTAAGATGCCAGCGCATTTGTGCCGCACAGCAATTCCTGAGTCTTGTGTGCTTTTAGTATAAATATATATTTCATGCAATAGCTTGCAGCCTCACATATTAAATTTCAAAGCATTGCAAATACTTTAATGCCTCAAACTTGCTGCTCAGGCACACAAAATCTCCACAAATATTTTTGGTTTATTTTGCTTAAATATCCTTGCAGTTAATCAAAATTCTGTTGACCACACTTTCAGGCATTGCATTTTCCTTACAATTATGTCTTACTGCATATCATGTCTGTTGACTATTTTGTTTGTTATTTTCCTAATCAGCTCTGTGCTCATTCATAAACAACTCACACCGCAGTTATTCAATGTAAGCTGGAATACAACATGTGGCATTGCCGATTTCGCATTCAAATTAAGTTATGATATGCAATGTAATCACATAACTAAATATGCTAATCAAATTTATATTTGTGCCGACTGCACATAGCTCTGAAGTGCATTTCCAAATATTGGAATTTGTTGTTTGAGGTTTGAGTTTAAGTTTTGGTAGCTCGTAGGTATTTTACATTTGAAGACAAGTAAGCTCGTTGAATTTATGCCGTGTTAGTTTTGTATAAGAATCGTTAATGTATATGATGGAAATGGAGAAATAACCGACTGGTTCAGCCCGATTTATTCGAAAAACTTTCAGATCAATGTTTTTAAGCGAACAAGTCTGTGGAAAATCTGAGTAGAATGTTATTTCAGCCCCTACAAGATTAAATACCCTTTAATAGGTAATACTATAGCACATACTAGGGCACATGATTTAAATTTGCCAAAACGTATTAGCAAATGCCGCCAAGTTTTTGGAAAATAATAATTTGGAGTAATGGGAGCAAATTAGAGATTTTAAAAATACGAAAAGCAGTCAAAAAGTTTGACGATAAAGTCATGAGAGGTTCTAAAGTAAGCACATCCAAGGTACCATTAAGTTCGGGATGGAAATGTTTTAGTTTGAGGTTGCTTTAGCTACAGTGGTCTATCAAATGTGGTAATCAACGAAGGCAAATGACGGGGTACGTAGTGATGCTGAGCAAAAATTTGGATAGAGCTCCTACTACGACCTACCCAAAGCTCTGACTGAAATCCTATTTAGAATTTATGGCAATATTTGAATGATAATGATAAGTTCGACCGATATTCTTGTCGTTGAGACATTTTAAATATATTGAAGGACTCCTGAGAAAACATACCACAATCACTTTTTCTGAACTTAGAGACAGCATGCCTAAAGTCTTTTGTCCGTAATTAATGCTTAGGATGCCAACACTACATATTTTCTATCACTCTCTATTCACTCTCACTATCTCTATCACTATTACAATTCGTTTTCCAGAATTGAAAATTGGAAAGAATATTCACAGTAGCTTTGTATATAGAAGGCTCATGAATATGAAGTAATTTTTATATTTTTTTTATTTTGGCAAAATGCTCTCAATATATTCTCAATAATTGGTATACGATACAGTTGATTGAAATATCAAACACTTCAAAGATATCAAACTATGCTCTGTGCCAGGTTGGTACCGACTGAGTTAGTTATTGAGCAAAATGTATAGTGAATTTGGGGTTATGAGAGGTATTTAAAGTAGTTCAATCTAGTTCATAATGAACCCAAATATTTGTAATATTTGCATCGGTGCACGAAGTCCAACCGATGCTCGTCGGTAATATCAATTATATTGAATTTATAATATCAATCATGAATTGAGCTTCCGCATCTCTTTAATTCTCGAAATCTGGACCTCAGCACCTTTTTTGTGTTCTCCGACCTTAAGAGAATGATAGCTACTACTTTTGACCATCTTTCTGGCAGCATGCGTATTCCGTGCAAATGTCGAGAATTCGGCTCGAAAAGTGACATTTTCAGCTGAGAATAAGTTTGGGATGCAAACAGATCTCTACAAATATTTTGTTGGGTTAATGTTGACACAAATGTTCAAGATCGATATAAAACGATTTAATCGACCAATGTTTGACCCTAGAGACATCTATTGGAAAACGACGGAAGCAAAGTTGTAGACCTAATATGTTATCTCGACTCGGAAGTATTTTGTACCAAAAGAAGAAAATTTGCCAGATCTCTATAGTTGGTGTATCGTTTTCGTGATGTTGAAAAGAAATATATAAATTTTCAAAAATCTTACATTTTATTGAAATGAAAACGAGATTTTCCTTCCGCTTAGTAATTCAACTGTCATATAGTCAGGTACCTCCTATTAAGACTTTATACATAAAGTATTTAGCTATTATTTGACTCCTTGTATTGAAATATGTAGAGAAACATTTTATTTCATTATTTATCATTCGTAACTACTATCCATAATTACTATCCCGAGTAAACAAAGAAGAAGATAGCTCCCAATTTAATGAAAGTCTGCAAGATCTCTGTATAAATTTGAAAAATACTCACTCAAAGAAATATCATTAAATAAACGGTATCTAAAACAGGTCAAAAGAGGATATTGCGTTCATTTCAGCAAATCTATTCTTGTAACTGCTGTAAGGGAAAAGCAATTAATGAAACATTCGGCACATTTATTTGCTATTAAATACTGTGGCTAGCTTTTAATGAATTTTGATATGAACTTTATGTAGTCGATATACAAATCTCATAATACACATTTCTACACAAAGTTCGGAAAATATGGAACACAAAAGCGCAAGTAAAAAGCGATTAAGCAAGAAATTTGTAATAATGACAAAACTGTGTCTCTCTAATAGTCTGCTTCCAACGCAATATACATATATAATATAGATATATGAACATATGTGTTATAGAAAATCTTACACGTACGCTGCTAATGGTTCTCTGTTTATAACTACCAAATAGTATGCTAAACAATTTTGGCAACATTTGGCTATTTTGATATGAAGGAGTCTATGTGGACATAACAGTGGCGTAAGGAAAAAGTTTATGTAAAATATTATGTATATTTATACTACATACTATATAGAATTCTTCACACACACTTACACTTAAGTTTGTTGTCAACAACTTATGTCGTAAATATTTGTTGGTATTGTTGTTTGTGTTTTCGCAAAATGTTGCAAATGTGTTGCTAAATTAATGGTTATTAAATGGCAGCAGAGCGACGCTCTGTGCCAACGACAAACGTGAAGTGATTTTCGAATGAGGAAGCGAATATTGTTGAGTAGAGTCAGTCTACCACTACACCAACCAAAAATTGTGTAAGTGACATTATTTTGAATATACATATAGCAACAATATGTATGCAATACAATTTCTCTCAAAATGTCCCTACTTATATATGTCTGTACATTTACTGTCTTATTGTTTCCTTAATTTCCAAAATCATTCCTATCGTTGCTGAAAATACACATGGTTCACACATAGCTATCCATACAACAGTTTGTTTTTTCACATAAATTACTAGATTGAGGTTATGTCTTACACATGTTTTGCTGCTAAAACTTTCACTTTTCGCTTCTCGTTTTTGGTTTACTTTTCCTCACTTCAAATATTTGCTTGTGATTATTTTTTGTGTTGGTCGGTAAGTTTTGTTTTCTACTTTCTACTTTTTTCATTTGCTTTTGCTTGCAACTTTGTTTTCATCACTCATTTACTCTACATCAGCTGTGTGTTCTAGTTTAGGGCGCGCCCAATAGTTTGCTAGAAATTGTAAAAGTCTTAAATGCTTTGTTCAACATGCAGATAGAGCAGATAAATTTTGTTGTATGTTTATGCACCTAAATAGGTTTCTGTGCTTTGTTTCTTGATTGTCGTATTTGTGGTTCGCAAGTAATGAGTGCGAACACATGTTCTGCAGCTATTAACTTAATGGTTTTGTTATACATTTGCAACTCTGGTGTGCATAATAGCATGCAACAACAACTTGAGTGTATGTTATGCATTATATGTGTTATAGTAGAGATGGAAATACATTTAAATATTTCAGAATAAAAGTAATATTAAGGGGTAACCCATGAAAAATTAGGCGAAATTTTTTGGACATGATAAGATATATTTTCAGCTATATTTTAAGATTATTTTCATAAAAATATTGAAAAAGAAGGGAGTTATTTGCTGTCTTCGGAGCTACCAAAAAAAGATCCTCAACTGCTGACATGATTCCGTTCGATTAGAAGGTGAAACAAAAAAAATTAAAAAGGTTATTAAAGTTGAATTTATTTCCTATGCAATGAACTACGATTTTTGAAAGCTTTAGTTCTGAAAAA
Organism: Zeugodacus tau; assembly: GCA_031772095.1. Classification (NCBI taxonomy): domain Eukaryota; kingdom Metazoa; phylum Arthropoda; class Insecta; order Diptera; family Tephritidae; genus Zeugodacus; species Zeugodacus tau. The sequence continues at coordinate 5,376,796 of CM062651.1, forward strand.
AAAAATTTTTTTTGGTAAAAAATGGTGTTTTTTTTATATGCCAAATTGACAAATTTCAATTTATCAAAAAGTTCGTAGGTCATTGTATAGTAAATATATTCAAGAAGCTCAGTATAAATTTGAAGTCGATCGGTCAATTTCTCGTTGAGCGATTTATACGTTCGAGCGGTCGCTCTTTAGAACGCTGTCATTAAAAACAATTCATGATACGACCTTACCGATTTCACAGTATATGTTTGGAAGTATAAACGATGGAATACGCAAAAAACAAAAAAATCGATTTTTTGAAAGTTTCACACTGGTATAGCCCTAATATCAATATCAATATCAATATGAATATGAATATGAATATGAATATGAATATGAATATGAATATGAATATGAATATGAATATGAATATGAATATGAATATGAATATGAATATGAATATGAATATGAATATCAATATCAATATCAATATCAATATCAATATCAATATCAATATATATATCAATATCAATATCAATATCAATATCAATATCAATATCAATATCAATATCAATATCAATATCAATATCAATATCAATATCAATATCAATATCAATATCAATATCAATATCAATATCAATATCAATATCAATATCAATATCAATATCAATATCAATATAAATATCAATATCAATATCAATATCAATATCAATATCAATATCAATATCAATATCAATATCAATATCAATATCAATATGAATATCAATATCAATATCAATATCAATATCAATATGAATATCAATATCAATATCAATATCAATATCAATATCAATATCAATATCAATATCAATATCAATATCAATATCAATATCAATATCAATATCAATATCAATATCAATATCAATATCAATATCAATATCAATATCAATATCAATATCAATATCAATATCAATATCAATATCAATATCAATATCAATATCAATATCAATATCAATATCAATATCAATATCAATATCAATATCAATATCAATATCAATATCAATATCAATATCAATATCAATATCAATATCAATATCAATATCAATATCAATATCAATATCAATATCAATATCAATATCAATATCAATATCAATATCAATATCAATATCAATATCAATATCAATATCAATATCAATATCAATATCAATATCAATATCAATATCAATATCAATATCAATATCAATATCAATATCAATATCAATATCAATATCAATATCAATATCAATATCAATATCAATATCAATATCAATATCTCTAACTTAACTTTTAAACTTAATTTAAACATAAGTTTATTTGTAATTGTGCAATTTTAAAACGATGCAATTATTTATTTAATTAAAATAAATTTAAAAATAATATTATTTGCTTCAGTACACATAAATAGCAAAATAATTACGTATACGCCCAGTCGCCCCACCATTCAAAATATTTGCCAAGGAAACTATATGCATACGCGCACCATTGAAAACAGTCAAATGAAATGATTAATATTAATTTAGCAGCGCGTAAAGCCCGATTCGAAAGGCTTGAATAAAATCTGCTGTCTACATAAGCCGATCTAGTGGCAAACACTTGACACAGTTGGCTTTGGCCGTTGGCGTATTTTACAGTTTTTTGTCAACTGGTTTTCTACTTTGCGCTGGCGGCTGTTGGATGTGTGGCTCTGTGTTAATATAATTAATTAATTGCGAGCATTAATTCAATTCACGCCAAATGAAATGCAAACAAACCAAGCGGCTGCATGTAAACACAGATTTATTAATAGCAGCACTACACAATACACACATAATGTTTATATGTGTTTATTTGTACAAAGAGAAGCAGTGCGTGTGTGTAACTGTGACAAAAAAATATGCGTGACAACTAATGAGTAGCTGTAATGTAATGTGCAGGGTAAACTTTTTCCAAGCGCTCTGTCTGCTTAATTCAATAAAAATAAAGTGCATAGCTAATATTTATATAATATTTATTTATTTAGTACTTTTGATTAAGTGCCAATATTTAGCTAATTAAACGCTGAGATTTTGCAGTTTGCAATTTCTTTCGTTGAGTGCGCACATATAATTACAAAAACAACTAACTAACACTTAAGCAAATACAAATTAGCCGAGCACACAAATAGGCACGTTAATTAAAGAAAAATAAATCTGAATGGCGAGCAGCGAGCAAATGAATGGCTAGGCGAAATGTGGGCGCATAAGCATAGGGACAGTAGTATACATAGATACTTTATCTTTCAATGTGTGCCTCTGTGTGTGCGTGATAATCCGCCTGCCTGCATTGTACGCTCCATTTGTGGCAACTTATCCTTCCTGCTGGCTGGCTGGCTGGCTGGCTGAAAGTGCAGCACGGATTTCAAACGGACTCATTGCGCGCCAGTCAACGAAGTGTTTACAATGTGCTCATGTGTGTCTGTGCGTCTGATAAACAAGTGAAATACGCATTCGAAATGAGCTGATATGACGCGCGTTTTCTGTGCGTGCTTATAAATACGAGTACACAGCGTGCTACATACAAATAAGTGTGCGTATAAATCGCAAAATGTGCATTTGCTTTGCCGGCCCGACTCCTCTGCACACCCCACTGTCTCTATCGCTTGCCATTTCGCTCAACTTTTGCGCCTAAAATGTTCCGAATCGCAACAACAGGCACTAATTGCCACTCATTTGTTGGCACTAAGCGCTCGTTGGCTCGCCATTGCGTATACGCAACCCTGAGGCGAGTTTGGCTCGCTCGCTCGCTCACTTGTACAGCTACGCGCTTCTTGTCTAGTCGTACTATGTGTTGACTTTGGCGACAAGCGTTCACTAATACTAACACCGTTATACAATGGTGTTTTGTTGCATTTATTGTTGTTGTTGTTTTGCTTTATAGCTGCTTTTGTGCTGTATAATACGTATTGTTGTCTGTATTTATGCTGGTAGTTGTTGTTGTTGTTTTTTGGCGATCGTTAGTTGTTGCTTTTTGTTGCCATTATGCTGGCTGATTTATGCGCCTGACATTGCAGCTAAGAGTTTAGCGGATTTGAGTGCACGCACATACATACACTTCATTCATTAGTACATTAAGGCGCTTTAAATACTTAGTAAGTGGAGCGTAGGTTTCTTTTGGCTCGGTAATGAATATACTTAATGGTCATGGATTTTTTGGTATTATTAAAAAAAAAATATTTAAAAAATTAAAAATAAAAATTTAATTCTAAATTCATTTAATATTTATAGAATATCAGAATCGTTAGGAGAATCAGTGAAAAGTGGGTCTGTTTGTAACTAGTACGTGACTAGTCGAAATTTAGTTCTAAAATTAATTAGTTTGATGCAATTTTTATAAAAATTTTCAAAATGGAAAACTGGCCCGTTTGTAACCAGTATGTAACTAGTTCATATATTTTTTAATAAAATATTTTCACGTATTTTTTGTAAAAAAATTTAGAATGAAAAACTGGTCTATTTGTAACTAGTTTGCAATTTTAATAATACATTTTGTCGTAATTTGTATAAAATTTTTCATAAATTCCAGATATTGACCGTTTTTAACTACCTCAGTCAAATAATTATATGTGCATGAACTTTTTGCAAAAAAAATTAAAGATTACAAAATTGCAAAATATTTCTGAGTATGCATGTTTGTTATTATTAATGTATACGATATAAAAAACAAAAAATTAACAAATTTCAAAATATTTTTTAAACTATAAAACAAAATTGAAGTTTAAGCTAATGGTAAATATTTATATGTGCATTTTACTATTTTTACCAGTAAAGCCTATACATTTGGGTTTAACTGAAAGAAATATTTATTTTAATAGTCAGTAGAATTGTCCTTATATTTTAAAACTAAATTAAATTAATCAGAGAATTAACTACTGACTGTAGAATAGTTATGCAAATATTGGCAAATTCTTGCTTTATGGCTTTATCCAGTTATATGCCATAAATATTGCCAACAAATTTTATTAACTCGCTGTCCAAAAGATCTACATTGATATTAGCATTCATTTGAGTGAATATAAAAGATGTAGATAGCTTTCCACAGCAGCAAAATGCAGCCCATGAAATCAAGGTACCGCTTCCAAAACATCGCTTGTAGTAGGACCGTCGTTCCTGGTGCGAATCTCTCCAATATTTCTTGCAATGACTTGGGCCGACCAAATTTAATTTTTTTTCGTCATTAAAGACTGTATTCTATCACTCTTCGGCACAGAATTGGTATTTATTTGCAAACCTCAAATGTGCTTTATTGTGTCTTTCTTTAGCGTTGGTTGAGGTGCCATGGAGGTGTGTTTCAGACACTGATTTTTATGTACAATTGGAAAAATTATATTTATTGTGATTTACTGTCTTAACTAGGTCCATATATTTGATCGCTGCTTATCAAGTCCGCAACTACTAGCCGTCGAATCATCCTTTCGCACCGCTCATCAATGTTGTTTTTCGTCCGTTATATCATAATTAGTGGGGTTTTTAAGAAATTTTGAGATACAGTTCCGATGTCGCTTTGGCCTAGAGCCATTTTGGAACCGATTTTATGCATTCCAATGATTATTACTTGTTCCTCGACTGATAAACTAGTACCACGAGGCATTTTAGGCTTAAAGTTAAATAAATGTAATCAAATTTTTAATAATTCATTAAGTTAATACACCTACAATAATTCGAAACAAATTTTAGCAAAAAAAGTTTTTGCTGCGACACTATCAGTAAGAAAGATCCGCTAAACTGATTTTGCACATATAAATATTTACTATGCAATACCCAATTCACAAGCACATTCTTAATGTAACTGTACAACGAACGAGAAAAGTATGAAACAATTTTCGTTGCATAGTAATGTTAAAATATCAACCTTTTATTCCACATTTACCGAAATCCAAAAAATAACAGTGAATAAGAAATATAAACAAAAGCCGAAATGCACATTTAATTATTTGACTGGGGTAGTATGCACCTGATAATTCTATTTTCAATAAAATATTTTAATTGTAATTTAGTCGGTTGTAACCAGTTCAATTTTTTTCAACAAAATATTTTCATATAAGTTTTTTTTTAATTTTTAAAATGAAAAACTGGGCTGGTTGTAACTAGTACGTAATTAGTTAAAGGTTTCTTCAATAAAATATTTTAATTGTAATTTTTTTACACATTTTCATATTAATTTCATATACTTATAGTATCTATTTACAATAAGACTAGTCACACTTTAGCTTACCATAGATAACTAAATTCATTTATAATAGAGAAAGCAATACAATTAAACTTGAAACTCGAATATTGCCAAATATACTTTTCTAGCATTTGCTGATCTCCATCACGGTCAGTATGTATAGCGAATGCAATTTTAGCCGTCGTTTGTGTAAACTTTTCAATTTCACATGCCCATTTTTCCACAGATTTTTGCGGTTTTTCTGCTTCGCTTTCCATGTCGCCTAACCGCGATAGTGCCAGCACACAAACGGCAATTTATCCAAGCGCTTTGCATTGCACTGCAATTTAATTGCCTGAATGTTTTAGATTTTGTGGATTAGAATTGCAGAAGTGTAGGTTATGGTGCGAGAGGGTTTATGTATATATACGTTTAAACGTTTATTATAAATCGATAGTTAAAATGAAATTTTATTTAAATGTGTTTTAAGTGCTTGATAAATTGTGTGTGGAATGCTGTCATTTAATTGCATTCAATTAAATGCGTGGATAATTAAGTGTTTAGGCGAATATTTTGGTAGATGGGAGAGATTAATATACACATACATATACTTATTTTGGCTGTATTTACAGAAGATATCACTTCACTTTGTCATACTAGAGGCCATAGATATGTGAGATTACTTATGTTTACCAAAGATCTTATAATGTAGTTGTTTTCGAAAAAATTTTCCACCGTTTATCCCACTTAATATACATAATGCCACCTTTATTAATCAAGCTTACATAAATTATACCAAAAACAATCATCAAATGCCTGTACTACTTGTCCATTTTAATAACAATTGTCATTCGCTTCATCAAATAACGTTTTGTGTAATAAATGAAATATTTTACATGTTAATTAACAAAACAAAATTGCTCATGAAGGCATACTGTTTTGTGGCAAACCGAATATAAACTAATTTTCTGCTTATTATTGGTTGGTATTGTGTGAAAATATGGTTTCGCAAATGCTCCTTACTCTAACGCGTACATACACATAGATATTTATGACAACATATATACTTCCATAAGCAAATAAGGAAGGCATTCAGTATAGTAGCCTGTGTTTATGCTTACATATTTCAACAATGAGCTGATTACTGAGTGTAATTATGCTCGACATACTGTTACATGTTCATATGTACATTTGTACAGAGACTATTTCAAGTCATTAAGACATGTGTAGTTTGGCTTCGTGCTCATAGCGCACATTTCGATAAGCTAACTTGTTCCTGTCTTTATGAGTAGGGTACGAATGTGATCATCCGATTGTTGAATGCAAATTCATTAGCATGTATCTTTTCTTAAGAGTGTGCTAGGCTTCGACATCTGGATAGTCTCGAGCCCCTTTATTTAAATTTTTTGGTTAGCGAGCCACATTAGAATACTCATCACAATAAATTTTTTTTAGAAAATGTTTACCAATTTATTTTTGATGTTATTTTGACATATTTTCCACTTAAATCGGTTTAAAATTTACTTATTTTCAGATATAATAGTAATATTTTTGCTTAGTTTTAGCCAATCTTCTTCAATTATAGTCTAGTCCGAGAGAAATATTCGATATTGAATCTCTTCAAAGCATATTTAAAAAAACATAGCATATATTTCACACCCGATTTACCGCAGCCAAATAGAAGAGGTGGTTTAGTGGTCTTACATAATATTCTTAATATATTACTGTGTCCAATAAATAGGTAAAACAAGCAATATTGTTTTAAAATTAATATGTTGCCTACAATTAGACGTATTTCAGCAAATATACATACCTTATTGCACTATATTAAACTTTTAATGAATATTTTTTTTTTTTAATTTAAAAACTTTAATTATCTCGAGTTATATTTGAATTTTTTGAGTCACGAAGTAATAATTTATGTATATCCCCGTTTTTATGGTAATACAAATTATTGCAAAAAAATATAGATTTAGATGAAAGTATTCAATATTTTATTAGAGCAAAAGAAGTTTGATTCTGTACGAGGAGTTTCAGACTTCTGTCAAAAGAATGTCAGATGCTAGCTGTCGAAGTGAGAGCACGGAGGCGTTAGATGACACCTGTCAAAGTGATGTTAGAGAGGCGTCAAATGACAGCTGTCAAAGTGATGACATTCAGACGTCAGATGGCAGCTGTCGAAGTGATGTCAGTTGGACGTCAGCTGACAGATGTCAAAGTGATGTCAGTCAGACGTCAGATGGCAGCTGTCAAAAGGATGTCAGTTGACAGCTATCGAAGTGATGTCAGTAGCATGTCAGCTGACATCTTCGAAAGGGATGCCAATCGGACGTCAGATGGCAACTGAATGATTTTGTTATTATTACTAAATTATAAAAACAATATTTTCTTAAAATGACTACTTTACTTGTTACTTTGTATCTCTGTAATCGCCTACTGAGTTGCACCCTAATATCCACATTCTTGCGCTCAATGTGACTGCTGCTGTTCTAATCCAATCTATATGAAATAATCTGCATGACCAATAGAATATACATTTATTAAAATATATATATTTACACATTCCTTACTAAATACGAAATTAGCCATATATATTTGTATATGTGACAAGCATTTACATATATACATATATGAATATTACTAAGTCTATTTGCAGCAATCTGCAAATTATGATGATATCCTTGCCACTGTTAATTGTGCAGATTGTAATATAGTTACTTGCATATATACACATGTAAATGTATCTCTCTATCGGTGTTAATGTGGCGATTGCGGTCACTATGGTCTGGTTGAACACTTCCATTTGCGCATATCTACAAACATACATACATATAACTTTGTGCTAATGAGCTTGCTTACGGCCGTTGGTGATAATTATTGCATTGGATAATGTTGATAATGATGTGTTGATAACTCTCACCACTGTGCCATGTTGGTGGTGGTGTTGGTGTTGGTGGTGTTGCTATGACAGCATTATTGCTATTGTTGCAGTTCTGTTCATATGGATACACTCACATTCGGTTTGGCTGTTGATGATATTAAACGCTTTTGGTTTGCATTAAATTTGCACATTGTCATCATCGGTGGTGTTGGTGTGGTTTTTGGTGTTGCCGTGGTAATTATGTTTATTTTATAGAGTAATGTTGGCGACATTAACACGCTCGCCAATTGATGCACATGCACACATACAGATATGAATATACTTCGTAAAGCGTTGCATTTGTTATTGTTGCGGTTAGTTAATAGCGCATGCGTGTTGGCTTATTTGCTGACTTGCAACTAAGGAAAACTGCTGATAGCTCACTTTTCGTTCCACGCTTATCAGTTCATTTTTCACACACTATTGCGTACTTAATTTGTGGAAGCTCATTGTTTGTTGTTGTGCTCTGGTGGGGTTGGGTCACATAATAAAGAAGTGCTGTCCACTGTATTCCAGTTTACATATACATATAGCCAAATATACATACATATGTGTATTATGTTCTCGTTGTAGACAATATTTTGTGGGCAGTCAAGCCGTTTATTAATATATAAGTCTTTATGACCGCCGCAGCGAGGAAAACTATTCGACACTCGTGTCAACTGATGTCGTTTTGACAGCTGTAGTCTGACAATACTTTGACAGCTTCAATTTCATGTCCGTAGACATCTCTTTGATAATTGTCAGCTGTCATCCTATTGACATCACATTGACAGCTGCGATTTGACTTCCATCTGACATCACATTGATAATTGATATCTGACACTGAGTGACATTACTTTGACAGTCGCTATCTGACTTCATATGTTTGACAGCTGTGATTTCATGTTCGTCATTTCTTTGACAGCTGTCATGTGGCATTCTATTGACATCACATTGACAGGTGTGATTTCATGTTCGTCACCTCTTTGACAGCTGCCATCTGACGTTCTATTGACATCATATTGGTAGCTGTTATCTGATATTATATTGACATCACATTGACAGTTGCGATTTTACTTCCGTCTGACATCTGACTGACATTACTTTGACATCTGCCAATTGACGTCTGTCTGACATCAGTTTGAAAGCTGATTAAAAGTGCAGCTGACAAGAGTTTTACAGTTGTCATCCAACGACCAAATAACATCACTTTGACAGCTGCTATATTGTACATTACAAGTTGTTTCGTGGAACTCAGTAGGTGATATATAATTTTTTAACCAGTTAAAAGAATTCGAAAAAGCTCAAGCTTTTAGATTCATCTGTCAAAATACATACATATTACCATCTGTAGGATTTCATGTAACTCGATTGGTTAATCATTTTTGGAATTTAAATAATAAATTTTGTCCATTCAGGGCTTTAATAAAAATATTTGCTTTGAATAATATGTTTGTTATACAAAAATTAGTTATGACATATGACAAATATTTCCATTCTAATGTTATGGCCATATAATCATATCTGACCCAAGCACTTCTGACCTTATTTCCATAATTCATATCTTGTTCTCATTCTCATTTCGCACAAAAAGTGTTTATGCTCACACATTTTCAGTTTATTTTCTCAAATTTTCCATGATTGCCATATCTCAACCCTTTATCTACAATATGTAATACTACGCAATGCTTTATGTAAACAATATAAATAATTTTAAATTTCTAATCTTTCCTTATTTCATTTTTATAGTATTGCGCATCTTTATTTATGCAAATTGTAGGCAAGATTTCACCCAAATTTCATTGCGAATAAATTTATTTTCATATGCAAATCTATTTAGTTTATTTGTTATCAAATCCGTTATTCATTTGCTCATTTGTCAAGTGTGTTTTGTTTTCGGTCCCTTTCTTTGATGGCTCTCAAGCGTTTCTATGTTGTTGCTGCTAAGGATTAAGTTTGCTTGTTGTTTGCAGGATTATTTGCATTGCCATTGACTACTTGCCCTTAATGCTGTAAATTGTAAATTTGTGCTAGTTTTCTTTAGCATTGCGTTTGTGTGAATTCGTGACAGATTATTCATTCATTCATTTGTTTATTTCATGATAATTCCATTGAGCTTGCCTATTTTATTAGCAGTAATTTACAGTTTTCTTATAACCTTATCGTTTTGGGTTAATTTATGGTTTATTTTTATGTTTTGGTAGGATTTGAAATGGATGACAAACTTCGTTATTTAGTTTTGTTCGACTTGTCAGAAGTGTCAGAATTTGCGTTATCTTATTTCACTGAAAATCTGGTAAAATCTGAAGTATTGAGGTTAATATAGGGATGACAGTACTGAGTGGTTTAGAATATGTCAAAATTCATTTGATGACGTCACTTTAGCTGGGAGATGTTGCATTTGATATGTTGAAGGTTAAAAAATTCAATGTCAAACACCATCAATTTTCAATTTATTGGATTATCTGTGATGTGTTGAAGAATATTTCACTACTGTATTTTTTCCGATTCGTTGCACTCTTATGCATGTTTATATACTACAAGCTTACCCGAAATTATAAATTATAGGTTTTAATTTTTCAATCTATCACTGAACCCAGTTTCCATCTTTACCAAAATACTTGAATAAGTTCTGAAATAGATCCTGAAACGATACGTTTAAGTATATGTTCATCAAAATTTCAGTATATTAGATGCCTTCCGTACAGATGTAACGTAATATTGCAATCCCGAAATTTCGGGATCCGAAATAATTAAATTTAAAACTTTTTCGTATATCTATTGACAAAAACTTTGAATTGTTCACATTTTTTACATTCTATTGAACCAAAAACCACATTCTATTGAAAAAATATTAACTTAATTATACTTGCTCTTTAATGTATATGTCTGTATTGAAATATTTGAAATCCAAACCTTTCAGGCCCGCAAAGGTTATAATCCCAAAATTTTGGGATTCCGAAAAAATAGATTCGAAATCAAAATCCAAATTTGCCGTACTTTATTTGCTAAAAACTTTGTTTACATTTTTCACAATTTATTGAACTAAAAAATTTCGGGATCCCCAAAATATTGTTTTAAATTTACTTGCTCTGCTATTTACTTGTCTGTATTGGAATATCTAAAACTTAAATTTTTTAACTTCGTAACATTATAATTCCGACATTTCGAGATCCCGAAAAAATATGTTCAAAATAAAAAAAAAGTGCGTGGAGCGTGTCTTCCATCTATTTTATCTATATTTCTCGCGAACACCGTATCAATAGTCGTACCTCCTTTTGTCGTAGGATCATATCTTCCATTGATCATTTCTAATGAAAATTTCTCTCTGAGGAATGCCAGTAATGATTCAGCTTCTGGCAATGATAAATTCACATTGAAATCTTCCGCAAGGAGTACCGGTTGTTCGCTATACGAACCTGCAGTTTACAGCGATTTGAATCATTTGATTCTCTATTCACTTTGTTGGTACTACAAATAGTACGTCAATATTATATAGAACACGAATTAATTAGTAAATAAACACTGTTTACAGAATTGAACTTGTGAAGTCTTTAAACCAAAAGAGTAAAGAGTAGAACCAACGCAGAGTATTTCAACCAAAAGTCACACAAAACAGTTGAGAATTCGCAGAAATGAAACAGAAACGAAAGAAAAATAATGCGCAAGCATACAAACATACATATGCGTACACATGTGAATATGTCACCAACCAAAAATTTAAACATTGTTCTACAAAACCAAGAATTGCTCAAATAGCATAAGCATAGCAAGTGCTTTCAGTTCTCTGCTTTATTCTCATTCACTCTCTCTCTCTCTCTCGCGTTAATTGTTCAACGCTATTCCCTCTCTACTGAAGCGTTAAACAATTATCGCAACCTTTTCCGAAGTCGTATAAGAAGTATATCCGTACTTAATTTGATAAAAAGTTTGAACTGTTTACATTTCCTACATTTTATTAAACCAAACATTTTCGATATCCCGAAAATATTGATTCAAATTTACTTGCTCTTCTATACATACATATGTATGTGAGTCTATATTGGAATATCTGAAATCCAAATCTTTCAGCTCCGGAATTTTATAATCCCAAAATTTCGGGGTTTTGAAAAAATATAAAAAATCAAAAATTTTTCTTATTTCTTTTGATAAAAACTTTTTTCAGTTTTCATTGAACAAAAATATAAATTTTTTGAAATTTCGGGATTAGGGCTCAACTTTTTTGTTGAACGAATTCCATTGATTTAATTTTATAGAAACAAAAAAACGTTTTTGCTTCACTTAACAGTCCAAAAAAAGCACTTACTTATCACTTTCATCTACTTCATCCTGTCATAAAATCCAATAGTTTCGTACACAATTTCATTTTGAGGTCAAGGGTACACCAGTTGTTTACCAGAAGCAACCACTTGCACTCGCTTGAACCATTAGAATGTATGAATTCAATTATGCGGGCATGTAGAGGAAGGCCACAACAAACTAAATACAAGCAACAAATAGTAGCAAACCAGAGGCGAAAGAACTAAACTAATAATCAAGTAAATAATATCGATTTTGTGTAAGACAATAAAAAGCAATGGCATGACGCATGTTATATAATATAATATGTAGAAATATATGTATATATACAGAGACATACTTTTATTCTTCGAATTGTGGAAATATGCACATGTATTTTCGCCTGTTGTTAAATATGTATTAAACTAAACTGTACTTTCACTCGTAGTAAAGAGAAAGAAAAAGTTTTTTTTGTATGCGAAATGGTTATAAGTTTCACTAGTATGTGTTGGTGTGTGTGTATATGTGTTTGTTCTGCGCATTAATATTTATATCATTTGTGTCGCCAATTGTTTTCTTGCCACATATTCCCCAACACACTTAAACATATTATTAAAGTTATTGTTGTTGTTGTGCAGAATGAAATTAGATAGTAATATAGGGAAATAGGCTGAGAATAAATGTGCATTTAACTTTGTGCTCATTTCGCCTACCATCCACACACATACATACATACTTCTGCAAAGTGTTGTTGTCATTGCGTATTTATGCAGACGCTTAAAGTTATGCGCGCGTGTGTGCCCAACTTTGGCCGGAATACATTAATAGATGTTGGCAGAAGTATGTGATAACACACACACACACCTACACATTTATAAATATGTGCATGTTTTATCATGTGTATGATTTTTCTTGTGTACAACTTCACTTTGATTTCTTATTTATGTAAGTATGTATGTATTTGCCCTGCACTTTGTCTTGCGCGCCCCCCAAATGTTTGCTTTGTTGGTTTTGTGTAGGTGCGAAAAAGTTTGCCTCGCATTAATTTGAAGCGTGTTTGCGTTTTGTTCTGCACGTTTGACTTTTCAACACTTTCGGTGTGGCGGGTTTGTGCGCCGCTGAAACTTTTGGTGCGCGCTGTTGCATAACAGCTGTATCTCAGAGTAATTTTTATTTTTTGACGTCTTTTGGTGGACCTGTCATTGTGGGCTTTACTTGATTGTTTACGACTGTTTATTTTTGATTAATATTTAATATTATAATTTTGTAGGTAATTACTTAACACATACTGTCAGTTTATATACAGCTTTTGTACAAGTCTGTATTGCACTAGTATATAAAAGGTTGCTAAACAATTTTATTGTGAGTTAAAATGAAGTTTTTAAAGATTTTTCATGTATTTCTTTTTAAAAGAGATGAAATTTTTAACTGGACCGTTTGTTGCTAGTCTGTAACTAGTTGTTAACCATTTAGAAAAATTTAAACAATTTCATTTATATTCATTAAAATTTACTTTTTTATGTATTTCCTGTTAAAATAATCGATTTTTATAGCTAGTCCGTTTCGAACTAGTCTGTAACTAGTTGTGCACCATTTAGAAAAGGTTTCAAAATTTCGTGAGAATACCATTGTTGAATGAATTTTCTTGAAAAACGCTCCTATATACTTTTTAAATTATTATATAACCTCCACATACAACTCAAATACATATTATGTACATACATTTTTTTTCATAAATATCTTTCCCATATAAACATATGCGAAATTAAATTTTATTTTTCTATGCAAACGCCCTTGATTTTAAGCCACTGACTTTTAAGTTTCAAATTTTTCATATTAAAACATTTTTTCACAGTCTTTTTTGTGGCCGTGCTAATGCGCATATCTTTTACCAGTGAAATTAAATACAGTGAGTCAGCGAAATTTTCAACCAAAATTCTTATTGAATCGAAAGCGAAGTATTTTCTTAGAACAATTAAGGCGAATAATGTTTATTTAAAAAATGCATAACAGAAATTCTCCCACTCCACAGCAAATTCACACACGAGACAGGAGATTGTGGTTATGTAATAAGTCAGAGCCGCCAACAACATCTATTCAAATACAGAGTTTTAAAGCCATTTTCTGATATTATAGATTTTGATTAAACAATGATGGTTGTTTTGACATATGTATGATGTGCCTTCATTGCTTGGTTAATTAAAAGACACTCGTATGTACGTGTATATATTTAGACAGGTTTCATATGTAAAGTTGTCTACTTATTGCAGTCTTTTATCGCCGCAACAAAATACACCCTCTTGACATCATTTTCCATAACATCATTCAAGGAATCACAAACTGGTAATTCTTTAATTTCCATTTCCATTCATTTTGCTTTGTTTTAACTCTCTTTTCCCTCTCCTTTATCTCACATATGCACATATCTTCTCATATTTCCTGCCATTAAATTTTTTTCTCGGTTTCCATAACAACAAATGCTTTAAGTACTTAGCTGCTTAGTTACAAATGTGATTTTTTAAAAATTTAATAGCGTTGTGGAGTCGTTGGGTGTTTAGGAAATAAAGGAATGAAAAGTTGTAAATAATGAATGTCGATAAGGAGGTAAGCTTTTGTTATCTACACTACTATGTTCTTTGGTCCTTTACGGCTAATTTACTTATTTATATAGTATATAGAACGTCTTTATATCAAATCGAATATTATAATAATGCAGGTTCTGATCTGTCTACCAAAGTCGACCTAAAACACCTCCAATTAGTTCTATTCACTGTGCTATTTAGTTTTAGATGATTCTTACATAAGAACTGAAATAATAGAACCTTTTTTGTAGGACTCGGAGGAGCTCGGAGGTAACTTTTTTTCTAAAACAATACTTAATATAGTATTTATATGATTCATCATACCTCTTCCATCATTTAGAATCATCGCTACGGTTTATTAAATGAATTTCAAACACTTATTGAGCACTCCCTGTATTATAAAGCTATTTTGGCGTTAATTTGCCGAAAGCTCTTATGGGAATTATATTCCAAAATAAAAATGTCTATGGTGATTAAATTGAAGCTGCGGCGCGTGGCAAACTGGTGAGGGGTTACACATACATTTTCTTTCATTAAGTGCATTTCCAGTAAAAAAAAAAATTAAGTGAAATATGAGCTTTTGAGTTGTCTGTTGAAAAGAGTGAGTATAATGTGTTTAATGAACTTTAAATTACCGGTTGACTTTACTGGAAAGACACGGGGAATGAAAAATTTATTTGTTGAGGGCATTAAGATTGACAGACAGACAATTTTTTTGTATAAAAATACTCACTTTTAGTTATATTTTAAATATGGAATGAATGATAACAGCGCCATCTGCCTTTTGAAACAAGCACTTAATATATATTATATATGTATATGCTGCCCTTGACAAAAGCGTTCATACCACTCTCTATCTTTCTACCTCTCTCTCTCTCTCTCACTGTAGCACACCACTAGGTGTTAATCCATGACGGTCAGCGTAAGTCAATTAGAAAATTTAATTGTGGTCATATTTATGCACTCCTGCTTGTCATAAAGTTGAGTGACACTTTAATTTTTATTGCTATCACCAACTCGTGCTCTTTGTTTTCACGCTTTAGTGCTTGATTGCTTTTGTTCTAGCTTCAGTTTACAAATGATTAAACAATTTAATAATCAATGCTTTGTGGGCGGCGAACAAAGCGCCACTTTTTGTGTTAGCAGCGCTTTTTATGGTTTGTCATAAATTCCACCAACATTCCTGTTGTTTTTTATTCTATATATTTCCTGCATAGATGAAAGGCAGCTTCGTTGTTGCCATATTATTTTTTATTAAGCTTCGTGGAAAGACAACGCTTTATAGAATTTTGATAAATGATTGCACCAGTGACCAGTTTGAGTGAGTAGTCAGGGAGAGTGAGATTATCGTTAGCTTTTTGTTCATGCTTCATTGGCTGCTTTGTGTTAGCTTAGCCGTGGTTTATTTAATTAAATATTTATCTAATAATTTGGATGGAGGCATTGCTTGGAAATTATTTTGAGTATTTTCAAAGACCTCTATTTTTTATATCGAAAATATAAATTTTGGGATTAAGCTATTATTTGTTTTAATTTTTAATATTTGAGAGAACTGCGCTTTTATTCATATTTCGGGGTCAACTTCGGGATCCCAAAAATTTTCGGGATTAAGATTTTAATTGTTTTATTTTTGAATATTTCAATCAAAATCACATTTAATCATATTTCGCGACCAACCTCGGGATCCCGAAAATTTTAGGGATTCGACAATATTTTACTATTATCATATACATAAGTTGCTTAACAGAATTTAAATTTATAAGTTCGTAAAAATAAAGTAGCGAACACATTTAGCAATGTACCTCGGAAGTTATGCTTTCTTTAATTAAAACAAGAAACTCTTCAGTGCTACACTTAATGGTCTATTAAGAGGGGGAACTTCAACTAATACAAATTTACTCACTTCTTAATAGGCAATTGAAGCACTAGGCAATTTTCAAATTAAATTTTAGTTTACCAAAATTTATGTAGCATACACTTAGGCAATTAAGCGCCTACGAAGGCTATTCAATCATACGGCTGCTGACGGCGACCATAGTAAAACCACCACCATCGCAAAGTTAATAAGATAAATCATAAATACGCAATATTTTCACACTCCACTTGACGGTGTTTTTGTGTTAATTTTCCAAACGCAATTCATCAGGCTTTAATTAAATTTACAAAATATGCGCCTAACAGCAGACTAAGCTGTGCGGTGCTTACGCTTGTGTAGCTAACTTTAACGCAATTGTAATAAATCGTCGTAGCATTGGCGGCGCACAAATTACGAAATCAATTTTTGTAAATTCAGACGTTAAAAAAATGAGTGTAGTTGCCTGACGCACGCGTGTTGCCAGATAAATAAAAAAATATAAAATAATATAAAAAAAAAATATGAAATAATATTTTTTTATATTTTTATTTTCGGTTTAGAAATTCTCTGGCTTATATTTTTTCAATATTTCACGCATTCGATCCGCCAGCTGTCAATTACTATGCGCTGCACAAAAAAAAGAAAAAAAAAACACCAGCGGAAGGAAGGCAGGAAGCAAATCGGTTTCGCAGCGAGGAAAGAATAATATTTTTTTTATATCTACGCTTTGCGCTTACATTCGTTAATACGCTGACTTTTCCATGTATATATTCAATATTTATGTGCCGATTCTTAAATTCGACACTAAGCACTGGAAATTGCTGTAGCTCTGTGTGCACCTTTTTTTTTTGTCTAAGCCGCCCGTCGCACCGGCCGGAACTGGTGAACTGTAAAGCAGAAGCTAACGGTTTTTATTTGTTTGCCATTTGAAGCGTGAAAAAATTATATTTGCGCACAGCAAAGCCAAGCAAAGCAAACAAAATAAGTTTAAAATAAAAATATTTCGAAAAAAAATAAATCTGCAAAAAGAAACGCCTCTAATTTCCAACAAACGGTATTTTGTGTGGAAAATGCTCTTTGATTGATTACATTGACCGACGCTGATGAAGGTCTCTACCGTCTAACGGACAGTCGCTGTGGCTTAACCATTCGCAACTAAGCTTTGCTCGTTTGTTGTTGCCTCTGTTTTCAATATATAATTTTCTTTTTTGAGTTTTCACTATTTTGCTTTCTTCTGATTATTTGCATTATTTATTAGCGTTGAGTGACAGGCGTTCGGCTTACAATTTATTTATGTTGTTGCCATTTTTTTCACATTCACTGTACTTACACAGCTTATTGCTTTGTGGGCGTTCTTTTTTCGTGCTGGTGTTGCTGTTGTTGTTGTGTTTTTGTTGCACTCACTCACTGCAATTTTGCTAATAAATGTGTCTAGCTAGCGCAAGTAATGAAATATTCGAAATTTGCTCGATTTTTTTAAATATTTTTGGTTTGTGTGTGGCGTAAAAAAAGTAAAATAAAAAAATATTACAAAACAAAAATATTATAAAAAGTATTATCGTTGCAAATCGTTTTTTTTTTCTTTTTGTTGTAGACATAAATATTGACAAAAGTACACAAATTTAAAAACAGTTAAATGGCGTGCTTGAAAAGCAATTTTTTTTCTATATGCGGATTATATTTAGTTGGCTGGGTTTTCGCATATAAATTAAATAATTTTTGGTATTTTATTGTATTAATATTAATTTATTTGTTTTATTTATTAAGTAAGCAAATTATAGTAATTTTTAAATATTATTTCTATAAATTGAATTAAATTAAAGTATCAATTTATTATAGAAATTTTCAACAAAATATTTATTGATATTATTAGGGAGATTAAAAAATAATTAGTTGTTCTTCTTTTTTTCAGCATTATTTATGAACAGCAAACAACTGGTGAGTCTTTAAAAAATTATTATTACAATACTTAATTAACTTATGAAATGAATAAAAGCATACTACATTCATTTGTCTAAATCAAATATCGCACTCTGTATAGCTTTTCTAATTGCAAACTCCAATTTAATGCTTTAAGCTTTTATATGCTGCTTATAAGTTTTTATACTCTCGCAACAAATATTGCTAAAGAGAGTATTATAGTTTTGTTCACATAACGGTTGTTTGCAACACCCAAAACTAAACGAGTTCGATATAGGGTTATATATACCAAAGTGATCAGGGTGAAGAGTGGACTTCAAATCCGTCCGTCTGTGCAAGCTGTAACTTGAGTAAAAATTAAGATATCTTGATGAAACTTATTTCACACACTTATTTCTTGGCACCATAGGAAGGTTGCTTTCGAAAATGAGCAAAATCGGACCACTGCCACGCCCACAAAATTTGGTATGAGGGATCGCACTATGAAGGGGCATATTTGGATGTAATTTTTTTGGGGAAGTGGGCGTGGCCCCGCCCCCTACTAAGTTTTTTGTACATATCTCGCAAACCAATAGAGCTATATAAACCAAACTTTCTGCAGTCGTTTTTTTTAGCCACTTCCTAATACAGTCCAAAAATTAAAGAAATCGGATTATAACCACGCCCACCTCCCATACAAAAGTTAGGTTGAAAATTACAAAAAGTGAGTTAACTCACTAACGAAAAACGTCAGAAACACTAAATTTCACATAAGAAATGGCAGATGAATTTGCACTCAGATTTTTTTCCAAAATGGAAAATGGCCGTGCCGTCGCCCACTTATGGGTCAAAAACCATAACTCAGGAACTACTCGACCGATTTCAATGAAACTTGGTTTGTAATAGTTTCCTTACATCCCAATGATATGTTGTGAAAATAGATCAAATCGCTTCACAACCACGCCTACTTCCTATATACCAGAACTTTGAAGAGAATCTGAATCGTTTACTTTACAATATATAAAGTAAGCACTAGTGAAGATATCGGTGCAGAACTTTGCATAAATAATCTGTTAATAGTGTGGCAGCCCCATTCTAAAAATCGCCGAAATCGGACTATAGGTTTTTAAGGCCCCATATATCGAACACGAGGACCTCGGTGCTTCTAACCTAATATTATGGTTTCCAACTTTCAATGGACTTTATACAATATATATGACGAATATGTGGGTCAAATTGTGTATTATATAATATAAATAAAGTTAAATAAATAAATTGCGACAGTATAAAATGTTCGGTTACATCCGAACTTAGCCCTTCCTTACTTGTTTATTCTATATTTTCCAAGGTTTTTCACGCCTATACTTTTAATGATATAATGGGCTTATTCATTGAATCCGCAGCGTATTCGATTTCGTTACGATAAAGATTTTCGATCGAAAATATTCATGCAATCACTGATTTCGTCGATAAACTGCTTTACCACAAAATGAGAACGTAAAACTGTTTTATCGGCCTTTATCGATAAATGTGCGCTTTTTACTTTGTTCAAAAAAGAATTAAAACTGACCTTTAACTATTCTGAATTTTCTTCCAAGAATTACATATTTAATTCGTTTGAGGCTCTTTGAGAAAGTTGTTTCGCTATTTCGAGGCGGACTTTATATCGCTTTAAAACATCTTTAATTTATTTTGTTAGTCTCTTTTTGGCTCTTGTCTCTAAAATACCCATTTTAAATATAATTTAGTCCGTCATCAGTAATTTTTAACATAAAAACTTCCAAATGGTTTACTTCTTTTAAATTTTCGCAACTCACTCGTCAACGGATCGATTTCGACCAAAATTTTCGGTATTGCGATTCAATGATTTCGTAATTAGCGACATCTATTAGCCGCGGAATGTATTTTTCGAATCGGTAAGTGAGTTCAATGTGATCGTAAATTTTATTTTCGATATGGTTTCAATGATTCCGACGCACAATTTTTCGATCGAAACGGATTCAATGATTAGACCAAGTAAAAATACAAAACCTACCGATTATTGAAGTTTGGCATCTTCATATGGCATTTCATTTTACCCGTCCTTTCTAATTTCCATTCGGCGTTTTGAATACTTCGAAAGCCGGAATTTAACAACAGATTTTGTCAATAGTATTTCTGAGTTTTCGAAGTCGAATTTTTTCATTTTTTTTCATAAACGCAAAGTATCCAAGTTATCCAAGTACAAAACCAATATTTATCCAAGTTTACCACCTTCATACGATAATCGTTGAACCAGTTTTTTCTGACTTCCATTCTGTGATTTAAATAATTCGAAGCCTTGGATTTAACAATAGATATTTTATGCGTTTTCGAAACATTTACTGAATTTAAATAAGAGGATGCATGAAGAGGTTATGGTTTTCCGAGTATATAGTAGAAGCTGTTATCGATGATCTTTATCCACAAATGTTATTTTCGAATGTTTTCTATAATTTCACAATGTTTTTCGTTTTGCTAATAAAGATAAGATATAATACGATAAAGACCAGCTGTGAGGGGACGCTTTGGTACAACGAAAATGTAATTTTTAACTTTTTCAAAATTAAAAGCATCGGCTTTTATCCACTTATGTTTGGCCTAGTGAGAAAAATAGTTCGAAAAATTAAAGTTTATTGTCATTTGTATTACATAAAATACAAGTTTTCAATTTTTTGGTGGTTCCAAACAAAAGAGAACCAGTTAAAAGATCTGTCAAAAATCGAAATTTGGCAATCTACTTTATGCATACGTCTACCTAAACCTGTAACAAAAGTTACTTAACTTTCATACACTTGTTTTGTATTTTAAGCCTAAAGTTATGCTTTAATTTTTGACTGTGTTGGACTAAGACTGTCTGAAATGCAAATTTAGTGCCAGATGAATGTACACTTTTATATTTGAAAAGTTCAAAGTTATAAGCATCGGCATTAATGTCAAGAAAGTTATAACTCCAAATAGCTCTTATTGTTCCAAGTGTCTCGCGTTGTATCACAATTTCTGTTGATAGTGTCACTTTACTTGCTATTTAAAAAAACAACATTAATCACAGCAGCTTATAGGAATTAACTGCTTATTTAGCATTAATCTATGAAATATCTGTTCGAGTTTGTATATTTTTAATGTCAACAAATTCTACACCATTATTTTGATAATTTTGGTTTTCTGCAGAAGGAAAAAATATTAAAAACATAGCATAGCTTATGCAAATACCCGCACATAACTGTTTATTTATGTGCAATAATTTGACTTTTGAACGCGTAAACATTTGAAAAAATTTGCAGCTGAAAAAGCTGGTAATTTATGCGCTTGTCGTATGTAACAACATGCTGTAAGTTGACTAAAAGCTGTAATGATGAGTCGTAAAACCAATTAATGTGTTTGTAAAAAATTGCGTGGATTAGTGGATATATAACTTTTTTATAAAGCATTGGATCGGTTTCATGTTGACAAAATTTGTTGCGGTTTAGTTGAGAAAAAACTGTTGAATTGCTATTAATTGCAGGCCATACAAGTGCAAACTAATTGAAAACTGTTGTCGATTTCAATTTGGGTTATATGCCATCAATACTTTTGAATTATTTTCGGGAAATTTGTTTTTTGTTTTTTTTTTTGTTAATCGATTTTGCTAATTTTCACAAATAATAAATATATGGCCACCTTATAAAACAAAAAAATATCAAAATAATTAATTAATGAAACGTGATTTGAATGTAAACATTTTTTTGTATGTAATTTTCGAAATCGAAATTGTTATAATCGTAATTATTTGTATTTTTTTTATTTCTCTTAAGTTAAGTTACGTTAAGTTACTTAGTTATGTTATGTTATGTATGCGTTGTTATTTGTAATTTTTTCTGGTAAGTTACATTAAGTTCAGTGACGTTGTGTTAAGTTAAGTTATGTTAAGTTAACCTTTATTATTTGAAGTTTTTTCGGTTAATTTTTGTTACGATAAGTTCATTACGTTATATTAAGTTAAGTTACGTTAATTTATTTCATTACTTTATTTTTTTAATTTATACCAATCTATGTTACATTAAGTTCAGTTACGTTAAGTTACGGTACTATTTTATAATTTTTTCTGTTAAGTCATATTATTTTAAGTTATGTTATCACGTTGTTATTTGTAATTTTTTTCTGTTAAGTTAAGTTAAGTTAAGTTACGTTAAGTTATGTTAATCTTTATTATTTTTAATTTTTTATGTTAAGTTTTGTTACGTTAAGTTCATTTACGTTATGTTAAGTTCAGTTACGTTTTGTAAAGTTACGTTAATTTATGTTATTACGTTATTATTTTTATTTTATTTTCTGTTAACCTATGTTACGTTAAGTTCAGTTACGTTATGTTATTTTAAGTTAAATTACGTTAAGTTATGTTATAACGTTATTATTTGTATTTTTCTTCTCTTAAGTTTGATTATTTTAAATTCAGTTAAGTTATGTTAAGTTACATTAAGTTATGTTATGTAAACTTACGATAATTTATGTTATTACGTTATTATTTTAATTTTATTTTCTTTTAATCTATGTTACGTTAAGTTATGGTATTATGTTGTTATTTTTAATATTTTTTCTGTTAGGTTTTAATTGTTTTAAGTTCAGTTAAGTTATGTTAAGTTAAATTAAGTTATGTTATGCTAATCGAGTTTAATTTTATTTTAATTTTTCTACGTTTTTTATTACTATTTGGCATTTTTTGATTTTAGTTAAGGTATGTTACGTTAAGATCATTTACGTTATGTTAGGTTAATTTACGTTATATTAAGTTACGTTAAGTTACGTTAATTAATGTTATTACGTTATTATTATTATTTTATTTTATGTTAATCTACGTTACGTTAAGTTCAGTTACGTTATGTTATGTTAATTCTCGTTATATTAAGTTGCGTTAATTTATGTCATTACGTTATTTTTTTAATTTATGCCAATCTATGTTACGTTAAGTTCAGTTACGTTAAGTTATGGTATAATGTTATTATTTTTAATATTTCTTCTGTTAACCTATGTTACGTTAAGTTCAGTTACGTTATGTTATTATAAGTTAAGTTATGTTAAAAACATTGGTAAATACCGCTCTTCTGTACCATAAATAAAATTTGTTTTCAACTACCCACGCGTCATCACCGCTGATATTTAATTACCCTTACCACTGCACAGTCACAATTATCGCCAACACGCTGTTGACAATAAATTTAATTTGTTACATAATCGAATTTCATTAGTTATTTGACAATGGTTTTAATGAAAATTAGTACACCGAAATGTTGCCAATATTTAGCTGCCACAAAACAACAAAAAATTGTCACTGAACTACACATGAATTGAATTGAATAATATGCAATTGTCAATATTTATAAATTATTTGCGCGTTCAAATAATTTTCATACGATCGTCACGTACATGACAACAACCCAACACAGCTGTGGCGTCAAAACGCCTAATGGTAGGCATTGCCATAGCGCTAATGCGCTATTTACACTGTTATGTTTGTTGTTGTTGTTGCGTAGAAGTGTTGGTAAATATAGCAAAATATTTTTGTTTTTGTATTACGAGCAAATATGATTGTCAATACTTTCGCATAGGACGCATAGGCGTGTTTATAAATTAACAAATACTTATATGGTATTTGTTGCAGTGTTACGTGCTTGTCTACAAATATTCGCAATTAATTTATTTTTATTATATTTATTTAGCACTGCTGTTAAGTAATGCCACGCCGTGATTGCCAGCAGCATAATTCTATTTGCGCTATGCGTGTTTGTGTGGTGTGTATGTGTGTTTGTCGATTTCGCTTTATCTAATGGTTAATTATATACGCTGATATTTGTCAAAAATATTTTTTTTTCATTTCAGAGTGTTTGACATATGCTTTGTTAGGATGCTGTGTCACGATATGCATAATAAGCTTTGATTAATCAGTGAGGAATTTAAATAAATTTCTGTAATATACTTTACTATTACTTATGTTATTTTATTTAATGTTATGTTATGAAATGTAATGTTATGTTATGTTATGTTTTGTTATGTTATGTTATGTTATGTTATGTTATGTTATGTTATGTTATGTTATGTTATGTTATGTTATGTTATGATATGATATGATATGATATGATATGTTATGTTATGTTGTGTTACGTTACGTAACGTTATGTTATGATATGATATGATATGTTATGTTATGTTATGTTATGATATGATATGATATGTTATGATATGATATGTTATGTTACGTTATGTTATGTTATGTTGCGTTATGTTATGTTACGTTATGTTATGTTATGTTATGTTATGTTATGTTATGTTATGTTATGATATGATATGATATGAAATGTTATGTTATGTTATGTTTTATCCGGTTTTATTTTAAATTATTTAATTTAAAATTAAAAAAAAGTGTGTGAAGTATATTATGCTGTTTCGCTATATTAAAAAGTGCCTGCAATGTTTTGTTATATTGACATACTCTTAATCAACTAATTTGTACTACCCATTCGATCCCATTGTACTCGCTTGGATAAAAAAATGAAATATTTTTTCTTTACCCAAACGAGTGAAATGGGATCAAATGGGTTAATATAGTTCTTCAAGGTCAACACTATACCCACAACCCACTTTTATAAAGTCCTTAAAAATTTCCAGTCTTAGTATTATAATTTTTACTTGTTCTTTCAAAGTTACCAATCATCACAAAAGACGTCGTTATTTATTTTAGTGAAGAAAAACCTTGAAACTTGCAAAAAATAGGACTACTTCTAAGCTTCCAGCCACTTTTGTTAGGCCAAGTGAGGAAAAGAAGTTCCAAAAATTAAAGTTTATTGTTATTTGTATTATTTAAAATACAAACTTTCACTTTCTTTGTAGTACTAAATAAAATAGAAGCATTTGAAAAAATCCGTCTACAAACGAAACTTTGCAACCAAACTTATGAAAGCGTCTACTCAAACTAGTTAAAAAAAAAGTTACTTAACCTTCATACATGTATATACCACTATTTGTATTCGCAGCCTAAAGGTATGCTTTAAAATATATGCAGGTACATATGTGAAGTTTACGCAAGATTTCACACAACTTGGCACACGTGTAAAGTTTCTTGTTGAAGACACGCTGTTTCTTTACTTTAAGTCCTTTGTGTGTGATTTCAAAGTTTCTATGATTTAAAGTTAGGCACACGTAAAAAGTTAGGCATAGCGACCACCCACCACCACTTTTGAGTAGTTACAAGTGGAGGTGGGTATAAAGGCTACGAAATAAAATTAAACCAAATTATACAAATAAGGGTTAAGGTTGTTGTTACTATTTTGCTCGATTTCTTCACATAACAATAGAATTTTTGCTATCTTCATATTTTCTGTAAACTTTTTTCTATAAGCATATCTTTAGGAGTGCTTAACTTTTTTTTATTTATTAACCTTTATTTCGCTCGCATTCAAATTTTATTTCTTCTACAAATACAAAGTTTAATTTTATTGTAAATTAAACAAAGTCAAATAAGGTTAATGTGTGGGTTACGGCTCGTTAGTTGCACATTTTTTCATGTAAACGCACAAAAGTATGCTATAATTTTGAGCAAAAAAAACTCAATTCACCAGCAAAGCAAAGTTAATTGAGTTGTAAAAGGTTCACAAAATGTTTGCGCAAACCAATCGACACACACACACAGTTGAGGGTCAATTTCATAACACCCAAAAGAGCAACTTATTCATAACAGCCTAAAAGTAGGCAATTATTTTGGTGTTTCACATGTAGTATGCGTGTGTGTGTGCTGTTTACCTATTCATTGGCCATAGTGTGCACGTGAAGTGCAGAAGATTTTATGGCTTGTAAAAACACAAAACTCAAATGTAAAGGAAAATGCTCATAGCAATTTCGTTCGTCCATTACATAAGCACAGAGATGAACCCCAAAAATATGCAAATTTTTTTGTGGTATGACAAGCATATGTAAACGGACTCGTATAGTGTCTTATATGCTAAAATTATGCACAAATACAAACATGGTACTCGATGCTGTTGTAGTTGAAACTGCTTAAATATAAACGATACAAAATATTTAAGTGCCTGCACACACATACAAGCACACCTGCCTCTGTATTTATGTGTGTATGCTTGTGTCGTTTTGAGGTAGACTAGTCGCTCTACAAGTAGCTTACCTTCTGTAAAATGGAAATTAGCCATATATTGTTGACATCCCAAGCAAACAATGCGCCAACATACAAACCTCAAGTAAATGCACTGCTCTTTAAGCACTTACATACCTACGCATATGTTTATCGTAATGCCTACATATGATTAGTCCTTTTGCTGCTGCGCCATTATCCTATGCCTTCAAGTGTGTGCTTTGCCTTTTTCGCATACCCGCATGGGCCAATATGTATATATGTAGATACACATTATACAAAACAAAAGCAAAAACTAAAATAATGCGCACACACATCACAACAACAACAACAGCAGCACACAACAACCTCAAATCGCTACAAAACGTGTTAAGCGCCTAACAATATGCAGTTAAGCACAAGAAAATCGAATGACTAGTAGCCATACACACTCACGATGAGTGCTATTGAGGTAGCAGCAGTTAAGTTGTTGTAGAATATTCAAAATCCTTTGAGCTGAGTTGTCTGTATATCAATGTTGAAGCTTATGTTGGCATAGTGTTAGCTCTGTTTTATAGCTACATATAGGTAATTTCTATGTTTATAAAATAATGTATTTACAGGTGAACGTTTAGTGTAACCAGGCAGCATTTCAGCTGATACATTTTGTATGCTTCTTGATTTAAGATTTTTTAATACTTTTAGCTTATATCAGAAATGTCCGAAAAAGCAAATTTTCGTTGAAAATTTTAACTTTTCATTATATTTACTAGAAGCTAATTTTTCAAATATAAGCTTTAGTAAAAAGAAATCCATTATATTTTGCACTATATTGAATATTTTATTTATCATAGTTAGAATGATCTGATTTTGATAAAATATTCACAGTTTTTATTGATAACACAGCCACACAAAAAATTGTTTGTCTTGCCCTGGGGGTCTTACTATGTTTGTCTTGTGTTTTTGGGGTCGCTGAATTCGAATCCGAAGTCCATTAAACCCCATCAGATCAGAGTTTTGACATAACCCCAGAAAACCAATATGGCGGACAACGATTTTAAAACTTCTTTCGCTTGAAACTCGCTACTCGGGGGGTTGCTGATTACGAATACGATGTCGAGTTTTCGAAATTGCGGAAGTTATATTGAAAAATTCATCGGAATCGCTCGAAATTCGTTACTCAGGAGTTCTCGGGGTCACCGATTACTGATGGGGTTAAATGTACGTCGGATTCGGCTTCAGCGATCCAAAAAAACATTAGGTACACATAGTAAGATCCCCAGGTCCATTCCCCAGGTTTTTTTTGTGTGGCTGCGTAACTTTTTGACATTTTGGAGATATTTTCATAATGCCATTCTCATAGGCAAAACACTGATATTGGGAGATATTCATTAGCTTCTCTTGATGTGAATTTTTCACCAACAAAACCATTCGCCATAAACAGGAACCTTGTCCGGACTAGGAGGTTGATGCGTAAGAATTTTCCAACCAATCACCCGAAGCTTCTAGAGATTGATGTGTATGGCCTGTCGTTGTTCTGATGGAACACCATTTTGTAAAGCTGACAAATTCATATAATTTGTTTAATATATTTATAGTAAAAATACAAATTAAAATTATTTGCTCTATTAGATCGCTAATGTGTAAATTTTCAGAGGGTTGCCAAATATATATATATATTTCCATAAATTTATTATAATGGCTTGAGGATTTCTATTTGAAAATTTTTTATTTCACTTAAGTAAATAACCGACCTAATAAAGATAGTTGTAACTTTTGTGGATCTATAGAAAGTGGCAAATGTTAATATACATTCAATAGCTGCCACCTATTTTTTATGTAAATGCAATAAAATACAGACTACATAATATATTTTCGTTAATTTATATTTTTAATTTTAATTATAAAAAAATATTTTTGTAGGGTTGTCATATTTTTTTAAATTCAAAAATATATATATAAACTGTATAATGAGATGTTGTCACTGATATCTGTGGAATGAATAAAACATTATTTGATTGAAATAGAGTGGAACTTCCATAACTCGAACTTCTATATCTCGAAGATCTCTATAACTCGAACATTTGAATTGACCGATCTGAACAATTTTTTCGGAGATTAAATTATTTCTATGAATAATAATTCACACCAAATTTCGTGAAGATATGTAGTAAAATGCGTAAGTTTTCGTTCAGTTTGTATGGCAGCTATATGATATAGTGGTCCGATATCGGCAGTTCCGACAAATGAGCAGCTTCTTGAAGAGAAAATAACATCTGCAAAATTTCAAAACGATATCTTTAAAACTGAAGGACTAGTTCGTATATATACCGACAGACAGACAGACGGACATAGCTAAATCGACTCAGTTCAACATACTGATCATTTATATATGTACTTTATTATGAGAAGTTAATAAATAAAACTGGGGGTATATCTATATTTTACAGCTTTTTGAAAATGTACATGTTTTAACGAAAATTTCTATAACTCGAAGTCTCTCTAACTCAAAGTTTTTTTGTGGATTATGGTGATTCGAGTTAGAGAAGTTCCACTGTATAATAATTAATTCAGTAAAGGGTTGCCACACTCATATTTTGTGTAATTTGACATACATGAGTCAATTTAAAAAAAAAATAAATAAAATATGAAATCAAATAAAAAAAGATTATCTATGTGGGATTACCAACTTTTTGCGTTTAGAAGAACTTTTTATATGTTGATGGTTTTTTGGAAGATGGGAAGACTAGCTGATAAGACTATTAATGGGCATCACTACTTCGAGCATAGAGAGCTTCTCTAATTTAGAACATTTTTCTTAAAAATTAAAAATTCTTAAGTTGACAGACCTGAACAAGGGTATTCTTGTCCGAAATTCAAAATATAGGCTGATTTAAAACGCTACAACGAAAGATGAAATATTGATGAGATAAAGCAACTCCTAAGTGTTGCGAAATATTCCTTAAATTGTAGTATCGAAGTTACTAATACAAAATTCCCTTTTTCTCTTTTTTCAATTTTGAAGCTTTTCTATTTTAAGCACATACAAAAAACTTTAACTACACACATGCAGATTATCTTATCTAATTGTCCTTGTAAACCTGCGCAAAAACATAAATCACATGTTATACCGTTAATACCACTGTAAGCCGAAGAGATCAGTAAGGCAAACAAACAAAAGTATTTATAGCGCAAAAATCTATTTGTCTATGACAAAAGCCCAATTTTTAATATTTTTGTACTTTCTAACATATAGTGGCTGGGTCTATATGCTTGTTTGTTTGTGTGTATGCATGTGTGAACAATAGAGCTTAGGCTAAAAATGTCCACATACATTTTGTGTTGATACAATTTTGACTTTTGAAGCCTTTGATAAATTGATGAAAACCATGTCACAAGCTATTAGCAATAACAACAATGTGAGAATTGATGCAAACACATATATAGAGTATACAGAGAGTACATGGATATGCATATACACACACTGAGGGACGCTTGATATTTTGTACCCAGATTATAAGTGGCTTAGGGTAACCACAGACCCAAAACAACAAAGCGCATACTCAAGTAGACCGATGCTTTAATACTCGAAAATTTTGTTGTTATTGTTGTTGTTTCGGTGAAATTTGAATATCTATTATATAAGTGTATATGTGCGAGTGCGTGTCTCACTGGTGCGAGAAAAAGTGAAAATAATTGGTTGATATGAGCGTTGAGTACTGCAAAGTCAAGTGAAGTGGCCGAAAGCCCTTTTATGGGTGTGAGTGTGTATAAGTATGTCTGTATGTATGTGTCTATAAATATATGTATAAGTGTCTGTTTATTGATCATAGTTGAATGTCAATGTACATATTTGTGGTGCTTGTCATGGAGATGGGTTAGACCTTTTGTCTTACTGCTGCGCTTAGATGACTTTACATAAATAAATATATACATACATATATGTATATATATTTAGATATTTATATATACATATACTGTTATAGTCCTATAAATACATATGTACATAAATATTTGCTTGATCAAAGTCAAACAATAACCGCATTGATTAGGGTCCGCATTTTGAATGGCCATTTACAGCCGCCCGCCTGCCAACGAAAAGGACAATGAAAAGGAATTTCGGTAAATTGTTGGGTAACCACGCACACACACATACACAGACATGTACTTAAACTACCATTTCTCCACTACAAATATTTCCAACTTCAAATAGCAGCCGCTACTATGCATAAGTTTGCGCAAATTCTCAGTATTTTGGCAACGAATTGGTCAAACGATTTTGTGGAGGAGAGTTTCAGGCACACACAGAAATATATATTTATACTCCCACCAGCATATGCAAACATTTCTAGCGTCGGCAAAAGCAACGTTAGAGCATTTAGCGACGCGCCAGCATTTGGCTATACGTGTGTGTGTCTCTGCAAGCTGAAAGTTGCCTGGTGGCTCAAAGCCATTTATGTGGGCGCGCACAAAACTGAAATACAAAGAAAATTTGCAAGTTTTCAACAAATTTGATTTGATTTCATTTGATTGCAGCTAGCTAGCTAAACATATGTAAGCTGTTTTGCATTTCATGCTATGCTAATTTGTATTTATTTTCTTTGCTTTCTTTTTGATATTTCTTCTCCTACTATAGTTTTGCATAACTTCTATGTACTATGTATGTGTGTATATATCTTTCTGTGTGTTTTCACTAAGTGCCTTCGCTAACTATTGTTTGCGAACTTTGGCGATGCCGACCTTTTAGTTGAAAAAATTTTTCTACTCAAATTTGCTCAACAATTTGCTACTAATGGTAATGATATGTCGCTGGTGATGGTTTGCTGATGTTGATAAGATGTGTTTGCGCTGAGAAATGCGTTTATACTTTGCTGCAGACCTCTTAGATATTAGAGACCTCTCAAATGGCAATAACGCAGTTTAGAGTTGCATATTAAAAAAATGTGTAAATTTTGTTCCGAAAAATGTTATTTATAGAAGTAAATGCTGCGAAGATATAGCTGGTCTACTGATTCCTTCTTCTTTATCAAAATTAATAATCCAACTTTAGGCAAAGAGCAATTTTTTTTGCTCTATTTCTACTCTATTTCAACGCTATTCTCACTACAATATATACTCTTTATTGAATAAAGTAGTTTCCGCTTATTTTTATACTACTTTACCGAAGTACTATTATCTAACACACTTAGTGTTGAAAGTTCACAACAAAATAATTATACATATTTTTCTTTTTATTGGACTCTAATAATTCTATTAACATCTAAGAACTCGACGAAAAAAAAAATCTTAATTGTAGATACTCTTACTAAAGACTAGGCTTTAAGGACAATCCCTATGAAAAATTTTGCTAAATAAATTAAGTCTCTTTCAAAATGGTCAGTTTTGGTACGGTCAGTAGATGGTCTTCCTTCTCGGAAGCTGTTGAAACGTTCGGAATTCAACCACGCCTACCTCCCATACAAAATATATGTTGAATATTATGGTTTAAAAAAATATCTTGAGAACTACTCGTCCAGTTTCAAATTCGCACTATGAAAATAGGCCAAATCGATTGACCACGCCTACTTCCCATATATCACAATTTTGAATGCCATCTGGTTCGTTCCTTTGCAATAGATAAATCAAGCAGCAGTGAAGATATCGGAACAAAACTTGGCATAAATACTGAATGGCCTGGCCTGGCGATGGCCTGTGTAAATTGACTATAACTTTTCAAGGCACCAGGAACCGAACATCAAGGCACCGAACATGGACACCTTAGTGCTCTTGGTGATTTTTTGATCGAAAATATAGGTACATTTCTCAGATATTCTTAAGAAATTCAGTGAAGGTATTTATCTTATAATATTAGAACATCTGTGCCAAATATGGGCAAAATCGGGGCAACACTTTCCCTGGCTTCCATATACTCTATATTAGTTGTTTCAAACTTCGTGTGGGCTTTATACCGTGGATATCGGTTAATATGTATGTGAAATACGCAATAAAATTAAGTGAACGCATAATCTTTGATATAGTGTAGCTTGGTGGTGAAAATATCTCTATCCCTCGTATCAACATCATGTCAATTGGCACTACAAGCGGGTGTCGGTTTCAGCGGCGTCCATAAGCCTTCGCCAGTCGTCTCTACATTGCGCACGACGGCGCCATTTGGGGATTTCAAGCTTCGTCAGGTCCACATCAACTTAATCTTTCCACATGAGTTTCGGTCGTCTTTTTCTTTGTCAGCCGCCAGTGGGTACCGTGTCTTACATTTTTCGCACTGCAGTGTTTTCCTCCATTCGGGTGATATGTCCAAGCCAGCGCCACGGCTGTATTTTTATGCGCCATACTACATATGTCTATATCGTCGAAGGGCTCATACAGCTCGTCATTCCAACGAATCCGGTACTCACCTACGCCTACTCGTAGCGGGCCATAAATCCTTCAGAGGACTTTTCTCTCAAACGCTTCTAAGGAGTGCTCATCTTTATTTGACATCGTCCATGCTTCCGCGCCATACATCAGGACGGGTATGATGAGCGACTTATAGAGCGTTCCTTGGTTTTGCGAGAGAGGGCTCTGCTTTGCAATTGCCTACTGAGCCCGTGATAGCACCTGTTGGCAAGATTGATCCTACGATTGATTTCGTAGCTGACGGCGTTGTTGGAGTTTATACTGGAACATATATAAAAGAAGTCTTTTACTACCTCGAAGTTGTAATTGACAACAGTGACGTGGTCTCCTGAGACACTTTGCAGGATGATAGGAGGTACTTCGTATTGCCATCGTTTACTACTAGACCCATTTGCTTCGCTTCTTTTTCCTTGAAAATGCTGCACACACGGCCCTGTTGTTGCAGCCGACAATGTCGATATCGTCGGCATGGTGACTCTTGAAAAATATTGTGCAAGTACTATTAAAATCTGCAGGGCGAATTATCTTCTCAAGCATTAGGTTAAAGAAATCTCTCATATAAATATTTTCGATATTCATCAGAACTTCGCCCTTCGCGACGTGATGGGGCTGAGACTGAAGAATACCCTTCAAAATCTTAGTAGTAACCACATTTTACTTTTTATCACCTTCTATACCTGTAGAATCAAGGCCGCATATGATACTCATTGCATGCATTGTGAGAAGAAAGCACAGAGGGAGGGAAAGAGAGTTTTCTGAGTATTTTTCACTTTAAGTTGAACTGCAGATGCCAATTTGTTTTCATTTTTAATCCCACTTATATTTTTCCACAATATTTTCATAATCTTATATTGCGAACTGTCTGTACTGCATTATAAACTTCATATGTCCTCAAAACTAAGATTATCTATTTTAGATTTTCTAGTTATGGAATACTTAAGATTACACTTATTTGTATACGAAGTACTAGAAAATGGAAAAGTCAATAGTTTGAGTGTGAAATCTAATCTGTATCTTTACTTCCAATGGTGTTTTCAGTTTCTGTTTTTACATTTTCTTAGTAAATCAGTTCGAAAGTAGGCGAAATGATAATTAATTGTTTCATAGAAGTGCAATGTAACAGTGGTTATAGTAGAGATACTAAGATTTTATTCGCAATAAATTATATTAAGAGTGTGTTAAGCAGTTTAAAGTGTCTAAGTTTCTCTTATTAAATTTAATTGCCATCAGCATAGACACTAATTCCACAATGGTAGCGTAATTGAATTTCTCTACAACAGGTTCATAGATTTTTCGAGTAAATTTACATCTCAGATTCGAATTCATGTCAAGTGTCGTCCGATTAGAGTACCCACCTACCAGCAAGAAAATCTTGTACGACTTTTTCAGTGAAGCTCTTTAAACAGATTTTCGTGTTTTTCGCTTGAAATCAGTTTCCTTGCCATGCTATTACGCCGTAACAACATTGCTTATGCCGGATTATGTTTGGTAAGTCACTCATACGCCATGTAGGCTTTGCTGGCAAAATGACGCACATTTGCTTGTTTCCTTGTATGTAAACACCTGTGTATACTCATATGTGCAGCTAACAGTCGAGTTGAGATTATATGAAAGAAAGAGAGGCATAAAGAGTGTGAAGAAAAAAAAGAGTTTGTGAGATAAAAATACCGACAAAAATCGAAATGACATCTCAATTAAAATACCACTAGGCTGTACATCACCTTAACGCTCGACATGCTCCAAACAGCGTGTTATCCTGCCACAAGCTTTAGAAAGCTCCAACTGCAGTTATGTAGCTTTCTTTGAGTATATATATATGTACAATTGTATGCGTTTGCCAGCATTTCCTTGCGTTTTGTGCTTTTCACCCGGTTGATTGGCTTATTCAGCTTGGCAAATCGAATAGCAACAAACCGCAATTGAGCATTAGTTGAACGAGGCAGGGGGGACCGGAAGCTGTAGCATTACTGATTACCTGCTCCTTCGCAATGCTAAGCTTGATTTCTTTTCTTCGTCGAAAATCGTCAATCAGCAATATAACATTCGTAATTGAGATTATTTGTGGTAAGAAGAGAGCTAAAAAAGGCTGATGACCGCAAAAGGGGTGTGGTGTGTGTGTGTTGTGAGGAGATTTCTTTGTACAATTGAATTAGTTTGTGGTTTGTAGTTGCTTATGCAACAGCAGTTTTAGATGAGGTTGGTTGGAAAGCAAATGGCAATCAGGAAATTTTCACACACACTCTCTCATACAAATGTATATGCTCATGTATATTCATCAATAATAAGACTTCAACAGGTGAAATGGTCATTGTATGTTTGTATGCAAGTATATACGCTCCTTCATATATAAACACGCACAATACTTCCCCTAGTGGGCATTCATCATTTCCTTTCCCTCAGTTAATGTGCGCTTAATTTTTCTCCATGCATCGAGTAAAGTGGGGATAAATTATGTATTGAAATCTGGACTAATTGGATAAATTGATTGCTGCACGTGTTGGCTGAGCATAAAATAAGGAAGCGCAGCGGCAAGTTAACGTTTTCCTTCTCTTTCCTGCTCATAATCGCTTAATCAGGGATTGAAATGTCATGTATTGTTGTTGCTTTTTGTTGTTATGCAAAAGAAAAATTGTAGTTTTTTCTGTGGGAGTATGTTGGAGTATGAATTCCATGCTAAAATGTTCAAGCTGAAAATATATACCACGGTATTTAGTTCGGAATCTCGTTTTCTGAGAAGTAATTGATATCGGAGATCTCCCTATGTAAGTCGATTTGGTGAAATCCGTTAATCACTGGGTTTTTAAGACTTCCTCTCAGTCCTTATTTGGAATCATGCAAAAAATGTTCGGGTATGAGCAAACTTCGACCCAGAATTTCAGCACTCCATCAGTAGCTCTCGGTTATCAATGCCGAAATTTCGTCATTTCCAGATTTCGAGATTTTATAAAGGTCCATTTGCTTTTAAATCCGATATACTTCTACTTTCGTGACTAACAGATTTCGGGATTATAAAAGGATTAATCTCTGAGATTTTCATAGAACTGTGTGTTTAAGCATTTCATTACTTCAGTTGAAGTATATACCGAAAACTTCTTCGGAATCACGAAGTAAGGATAGGTTAGGTTAAGCAGTTGTCTGTCGACGCCAGACCACCAGGACTGGAATCCTTTAACACTCTTAAGCCCTCTGTGAATCACACTGCAGTTTCATTGAGGAAATCGCGTCCGTTAGTGGCGATTATTTTCCTATACAGAATCTTACATCCGCATAATAGGTGACTTATAGTTTCTTCTTCTGCAGCTTCTGCAGTAATCACTGAAAGGTATCGCCAGTCTGCTGGGGGTCTGTCAATAACCCCCAGTTAACACCCCTATTAGGGCTCTTATGTCGTTCCATGTAAATTTCAATAGTCGACATGTGCTACCCTTATTCCACTCAGTCCACATTTGTCTGTTTGTTGAGCAAGTCATTGATTGTTTCTACCGAGATTCAGCTATGTCTATAGCATGTCTGTCGATTAAATATCTACACATTGTCAGATGCCTTCAATTCACTTTTTTCTGGAATCTATCTCTAAGGTTGTCTGGCTAGTTAATGTGCTTCTCAGTTTCCAGGAATAACACTATGACCTGGAACCCATTGCAGGTTATCGTGTAATATGATGTTAGTGTCACTAATAGCTCCAAGCTTTATTGCCCTACCTTCGATGAGGTTCTAAGTGACTTTAGTGATTTTAAATCCTTTTGGCTATTCGTAAATATAAATATCTTACTGGTCGTTAACACTCTTTTTGACATAACGAGAAGGCTTTATTTCATTCTAGTAATCTCCGCTTGGAAGATACTGCAATGGCCGGATAGCCGGAAGGCGATTCTGGTGTCTAAATTTTTCGAAAAGATACCACCTCCTTCCTATCCGTTTGTCTCGTTTTGATCCGTCTATATAGATACTTATCTCTGGAACTTTTTACACCTTGGCTTTATCACACTCTTCTCTAGAGGGAAAGGCTATGCTTGGGTCCGAGTTTAGATTCACATTACGAAAGTCCGTAATATTTGGAAGAAACAGGAACCTGCTTATAGCAAATTTTTAGTAGAGAAGACTCTCTTAGTCTGAGTGCCGATTTGGTCAGATGCTGCTTACATAATAGGTCTATAGGCAATAGGTAAGCAAAAAGTTTGTCAAAACTATTTTTTTCGAAAGGGTTTTTCTTTTTAGAACCCAGCTATAAATATACTCCCAACTCACTCAGAGCAAAAATTGTTTAGGTACTACTCGACTTTATTTACCGTTATTATTTATTTCAATACCCCTATCCATAGATTTAATGGGTATAATTAAAATAATTTTTTATCAACTATAAAATTTATGAAAACTCACCTTTTAATTAATTTTTATGGCAAAAAAATATTATAGCACACACAATTTATAGCATTTACAAGGGTTTCGTAATTTTATTGATGCACTATTTCAAGGGTCACCTGAATACATAACCGTCGAATGTTTCTTTCGTCATACCGTACTCTCTTGTCACCTTCACTTTAACGGAAATCAATAAAATTCACCGAATTTTTACAATGTCTCCATCGACACGAAATTTATTGAATAACCGTAAAAGAATGGTGTCAACGAAAAAGGCGCGAAATAAAATAAAGCAGCGTCGTTGGCTATTCAAGTATGCGTGAAGATGCAAATGGACGTGGGTAAGCTGACTGAAAGCAGTTACGTGCCACGCACAACACTTCGCCGTCACCTCGACGCACACTTAACAGCAATTGCTACGTTATCTGTTGGCGCCATCAATACAAATGCGCGCAATCAAATAGACGAACGGACAGACGCTCAGATGAACTGGTGAACAGGTGTACCTTTGGATTGCTGCGTATCTTGTACTCACTCGCAATTGTGCAGAGCGTCGCAAAGTTTCCACCTTTATGACTGAGCTATTATTTAAACTATGTGGGCGGTGAGCGACGTTTATCCGGTTGATTCAACAGTGCGACTGTAGCAACATTTCGGACGCGCTCACCCAAAAAATATGCTACCTTTTTAAGTGTTTCCTATTTTTATTGTCCGCGTACTTGTAGTGCGGGGTTGGCTGGCACCGTTTGCTTTTTTTGTTGATAACGAATTCCCGACAAAGTTGTTAGACGAAATGTCATCATTTCCGTTTCCTCTTGGTTGCACTAAATATTGACGTGCTTGCGGGCTTTTTTGTGTTTGTGGATTATTCAAGCGCTGCGGCGAGGAAGCGCAAGGAAATGCTTATAACGTAAGGTTGGGCAGCCCAAAGTTGTAGTGGTGAAAGTTGAAAGATTGGCAACAGCTTGTGTGGGTTGGGAGTTGGACGTCATGCTGTATTGAGTTATACGGGCTTATGGTCCAAGTGCTCACAATTTACCTTCATTTGCGTTTTTTACACCGTCAGCTAGCTTGCCTTTTCAATGACGGATGCGCTATGCGACTTGGCATGTGTTTACATACGTTTTGAGTACATAGCAGGTCAAGTGAAGCGGAGTCTTTTTGCAAATCCCGAAATTTCGGGATTATAGGATTTCTGAATTTTCGAGATTTTAGAATTCGATTCTATTGAATATAATGTCACATAAAATTATCTGATACATCTGTTAAAGGAAATGGGACTTAAAAATTTCGGGATCCCGAAACATAATCCCGAATCGGGATTCAAGTATAAGTAAAATTTATTAATTAAAATTTCAAAGTCTCTTAAGAATTTTGTGATACCGAATTACAATCCCGAAATTTCGGGATTTTTGTAAGCGTAAAATTAATTTTTAAAATTGAAGGTCTTCTAGAAATTTCGAGATCCCGAATTGAAATACCGAAATTTCGGGATTATTGTAAGCGTAAAATTAATTTGTTAAATTTTTAAACTCTTTTAGAATTTTCGGGATCCCGAAATTTTTCGGAATTCAACCTACAGGTATTATAGTCGTTAGCATCCATCAACAAAAAATGCATACCACTATACTATTTGTTGTTGCAGAAACTGCTGTTAGCTCCAAATTGGTCAGCAAAAGAGAAAAAGTGGAGACAAAAAACAGAAAAAAAGCAATGAAATCAAGTAAACCAACCAACTTGTGATGAAGCTGTCATCAGCGTTTTTTTGTACGTATGCCTCTTAACTGTGCTTTTGCTTTTTCGCTTCCATTCGTCAGCCTTTTTCGTCATCTTGCACTCAGTACTCACTACTCAAATATCCTGAAGTTTATCATGCCACCGCTGCACGGGCTTCATGCCGTTCATCCGGCGATTTAATGATTATAAGTGGACTATGGAGAGTGGAACTGAATTTTTAATATGCTTCCAACTAAGTAAGCCGCTAAGCAAGCCAGCCGTTGCAAGCTGGCAAGGATTTCTGATATTTGTGGTCCTTCTTGGAAAAAGTCATTACGCCTTTGGTAGGTGGGTGCATGCCGCGTACACCGGTTGAGCAAAACCGGAATGATTTTTATTATTAAAGAGGATTTGGGTTAAATTGCCAAGCCGGAAAT
The DNA here is from genome assembly GCA_031772095.1 of Zeugodacus tau. Lineage (NCBI taxonomy): Eukaryota > Metazoa > Arthropoda > Insecta > Diptera > Tephritidae > Zeugodacus > Zeugodacus tau. The sequence goes on from CM062651.1 coordinate 5,416,487, forward strand.
CAAATTGTTTTGGCATTAAAAACGAAAGCCGTCTAAATATAACAACCACTACAAAATACGCTCAGCAAATATAAAACTAAGTGCGGTGCTGGTTTGAAATTAGGTATGCATAGAAGAGTGGTTTGAGTCTCAAATGCATAGCAAGTTTATTGGAACTAATGTTATTTGCTGCTTATAGGTTGTGTGGGATCAATTTTTACTTTGATGATAATGATTAAGTGTGTGTTTCGGTTATTAGTTGTACTTATTTCCTTTTGATCTTCTTCTTCTTTCTGTTTTTTCGATAACTAATGCATGTGTTCTTGTTAGATTTTAAGACATAGTTGACCCAGGTCAACATAATACCGCACATTAGACTTGATAGCTTTAAACATACCTGGTTTTGAGTTTTCATAGTTCTTTGGTAGTCCATGACATAATCACATTTCCGAAAATTGGGATTAAATATTATGTCTACTTAATGAAAGGCTTTCATCAGAGTCAAAACAGCTGTTCTTAAATCTTGTTCATCCTTTTTTAGTGCGCAATCCTAAGTTAGGACTATGGTGAAGGTATAACGTGCGATATTATAAAAGATCTCGAAAACTGTTCAGATTTTGTAGGTAAGACTTTTATCTGCTATTTGGCTCAATGGAAGTTCTACTAGTCGGCTATTAAAAAAAATTGAATCAAAGTTCCTTCAAGATATTTAGATCTATTGTTTCAATCGACACATGACACTTTTCCTGGAACAGATATTTTAGCATCAAGAATGAGGAAAATGGTATGCGAAGACTATTGACTCCTTCGACGAAAATGTGGTCTTAAAGGTCAGTTTATAAAATGCGAATGACACCCGTGATGTTTTGCTCCAAGGCGTGAAACAAAGCGGGATTGTTCACATAGATTTAAGACTTTACATATCCCCACAGGCAAAAGTTTAACGGTGTGATATTACACGATCTTGGCGGCTAATCGTCCGTCCCAAAACGTGAAATTATCTGCTCACCGAAGTGTTCTCTCAATATATCCATTGATTAATGCGATTTGTGGGAAGTGAAGCCGTCTTGTTGAAATCAAATGTCGCTGAGATCACGAGCTTCAATTTCAGGCATCAAATAGTCGGTTATCATGGCGCTGTAACTGACGGGTACGTTCTCACCCACATATTTTTTTGAGAAATATGGACCGATGATTCCAACGACCCACAAATCACACGAAACCGTTATTTTTTTGGGTGAAATGGCAGCTCTTGAACCTCTCGAGGTTAATCTTCGTCTCAAATGCGGCAATTTAGCTTGTTTACATACCCATTGATACGGTACTGGGCCTCAAACAGAATTTAGCTTGAAGAGCCTATTGAGCGAAGCGATGTCGTTTTTGAGGGTCGAGCGGTTTCAATTCTTGCACAAGCTATATTTTGTACGCTTTCAATTTAATATTTCGACGTAAAGCGCCAAGACGTTCCATATGTCAGTCCAAGTTGCTGCGAACAGCGCTGAATGGATCCTCCACAGTCCTCGTGTACACTCTCAGCTACGGCTGCTATATTTTCTTCACTGCGTGCTGGATGAGATCTATTTGGGCTATCTATATCATCCAATAATGAATGCTGGGTCTCAAGTTGGCTGATAGTGTTGCGAATAGTACCAAGGTTCTTACTTTCGGTGATGAAGTCACACCTACTATACATAAGTCATATTAAGTTAAATGGACTTAAGAAAATGAAAACCCTTTCACATCTCGGATACTCAAGTTAAAATATGGGCTCTCTCTCAGGTTATATTGGTAATACGCACGAAATTATCTGGACATTACAGTTTAACTTTTAAGGTAGAGTCCGCAGAGAACAGCTTTTAATGTTTCTTTTAAGACTGGCAACTCTGATTACTTCTGCGAAAAACAGTGAAAAAGGTTCTGTTGGCTTAACATTTTTTCTCCGAGCGAGTCTCAAAGGCAGCAATAATCAGTTCTCTAAACTCCAAAGGAAGAAGGCATCAAAGTTTTTTTTTAATCATAGAAAATATTTTCCAACAATTTAATTTTATGTGCCTAATTGTTAACAACCGCAATTAGCTAACAATCCGCGCATTTGTGTGTTAAAATATTTATTTTCTCCGCACAATGGAATACCACATTGCTTTTATAATTTAGCCGCAGGATAATGGGGCGCAAAGAAATTATGGAAAACTTTAAAATATTTTAATTAGATGGAATATGGAATCAAAGGGCGAAATAAATGTGAATTTGAGTGTGCGGAAAGGAATTTAGCACAAATGATGGAAAAGAAAAATCGAAAAAGGAAATGAAAATGAAGTAAAAGAATATTGAAGATACTTTAAGAGTATTTTCCGCAAAGGTACATTTGTTTGCTGCACGTGCTGAGGAAGAGAATAAAGGTAGAGCTAAAAAAAATCAAAAAGTAACGTTTTGAGTGAAGAGAGCTGTAAAAAAAGAGGAGTAAAAGTTGCAGCAAATCGGTAATGAAACAAATACCAACAAAGGTGGCATACTAAGTAGCAATGACAACTGCTTTCTTCAAATGCCCGGAAGGAAGCTTGTGTGGGTGCGAGTGTGTGTTTCTGTGTGTTGGTGCCTATAAAGTTGTGCAAATAAGTATGTGGGTTGCCAATGGCCCCCGGTGGGGTTATTAAACGAAGCGTGAAATTGTTAAATGACTGCGAGACCAATAATTCAGCAGGCAGACGAGGCTCAAAAGCGAGGAAGTGCGGGAAATGTAAGCAGCAGTGGTTTGATTAAAATACAGCTGAAAGCTTAAATAACTGCGCAGAAAAGCCAGATGCAGTTAGACAACTGGAAAAGGATAATTTTGCGCACTTTTCAGTTAAAGTAGCGAAGGTGAAGCAATAAAAGAAATTGAAAAAAAAATAAGAACAAAAGAAGACGCTTAACTTTAAATAAATCAGTTACTAAATGACTAAGAAAGATGTTTTTTTTTTCTTTCGCTTGGGTGTGGCAGGTAGAGCTCACTTACTAAGCTTGCGGCTCCTCTTTTCCCCGTTTTATCGATTCAACGAACCCTTAAGCCTTATTGACTCAACACTCGTGCATTATATTTTCTTATTTGCCTTTCAATAATTATTATCGAAGTATTTTGCAACTTTCGCAACCCGGCTGTTGAAAGTTACTTGAACTCTTATTGAATTTCATGAAGTGTTACAAAGTTCGGCCGAAGTAATGATTTATCAGTTGTTTGCTAGCGCGTTGGTATGGTGTGGCGTCTCATATTAGCGCGCCTGAGGTGCTGTTGAAAATTCCAAAGATTTTCAGTTCGGTAATTAATTCTAATAATTAGAACAGTTACTTTTTTGCCCCTCGAGCAACTTAAACTATCAACAACAAATAAAAATGGTGGAAAAGTTTGCAGTTATCGAGGTGCGTTCGTTCAACTGTGGACATTATTGTTGAATGCTTTTCTTTGAAGCTTTTTTAGAGCTTTTTATGGAAAGTTCAATAAAAGCTCATAGGGTCAAATTCATAAAATTAAAAGGCTGATGTTTCTTTGAGAATTTGGCATTCTTAAGAAGGTATCAAATTTTCGAAAAAAAAGTACTGAAACGTACTCGGAGGGGATTCGATCGCGGGGATCTAGGTGTTGTTTATATCCATAGAGAATAGGTTGGAAATCCTGGGCGGTTGATTTGACTCTAGAAAGCTCTAAAAAAAATTTGCATGCCAAAATGTTTCTTCCTCTGAGACACAACTAACATATAATTTCCTTCCTAAAGCGAACTATTGATTTTTTTCTTATTTAGTTTTGGTAGTGCTCCCAATAATATAGCCGATGACTTCCCTGGAGAGGCAGATATACATATTTTTTTTATTTATGCACATGAACTTCAAATTATATTTAATCTCTGTGAGTGAAATTATTGATCCCTGACCGAAATGTGATTCGTGGCCAGATATGGATATTTGTAGATAATAGAGAGATTTGGGGTTCTGGAGACTAATTTTGTAGATTAGCGATCGTTCGGGTTGTTATTGAGAAATAATTACTTTTCGTTTAGTTATAGGTAGCTAGTTCATGAATGGCTTCATAGTAATTTTTCGCTCATTAGGTTGAAGTTATTTCTATTTGAGAATACTTATTTGCGGTGCCTTTATGAATATATTCTTCGTACATACTTATATAATCTTTAACACTCATAGTAAAAAGTATATGTAAGTATATGCGTTTTTAGTCTTCAGGACTTTGTGAGTGTGCTCTCTGCTTAGTCAATTCCCGATGTTCTGAAAGAGAAACTTGAGTTTCAAACATTTCAAAATCTTTTGGCTATTTCTTTGGACTATATTCTTCGATGAGAGAATATTTCCATATTGCTTCACTGCATTCTTCCTACCAGCTTAGGCTGGCTGTCCTTCATTTATCAAGTAGTGACTAATAATCTTTTGTTTCTACACTTAAGTACCTACTCGTGCCACATTCACCTTTGAACCAACTTTACTTTGTTTCAAAATGAGTACTCTTTCTCCTCCTTCGTACTCAAACTCATATCGTTATAAGAGCATACATATTATCAGACTTATCAGCAAGGCTCAATAGAATGTCTACATAAATTTTTATTTTGAAACTTTCGTCAACAACAACAATAACAAAACTTTTTTACTCCACTACAATTTTATACTCTTTATCAATCATAAACTTACAAGCAAATTACAAAACTTGAAACATTTTATGGATGCGCATGGCAGTCATGTTTTGTATATATGTTTCTAAATGTATATATGTGCGTGTAACTATATGCCGCCGTTATGTATAGCTTATGTAACCAGACAACAGCCACAACTTATGGAAATCTAGTGAATGCCACAGGCGAATAGACGCAGACGCGCAGAATTAATTGTTTGTTCGCTATGTGAGAAGGAGAGAGAGAGAGAGAGGTTGTGTATATGTGCTTGAGTGAGCGGCCATTTTTGCCGGAGTAATTGTTCCGTAGTAGTCTCTGCAATTACTTTGATGTTTTGTTATTGTTTAAAGTTTTCTCAAGTACTATGATCATGATACGCTCATGTTAAAGGCCAACATGCGCCTAAAAGTATGCATTGTCTTTACAAAATTGCTTCAGTCTTGGCACTAACTGTTTTAGTTACTATGAAAGACAAAGTGAATGGTATTTTGTTCAATATTATATAGAAGCACTACTAAAATATACCGTTATTGTGCTGATATTTCACTTTTGTAGTAGTGCTTCCTGTTTAATCATCAATTTAAGCGCCTAAAAGTATGCCAAACAATAGTTTGTAGAGTGTCTCAAACACAGTTTGGGCGTTTAATTGGTGTAATATAAGCGGACTTTTGCAACAATTTTCAAAAATTAAAAAAATCGAATTTGCAAAACGTGCCGAAATTTTTACAAATCATTTTGTTGTTTTTGGTTTTCTTTAATTAAAAATGCCTTCGTGGGTTTTCTTATTTTTGCGCAAAGTTTAACATTTTCGGCTTTCAATTTCGCAAGTAAACAGCTACACAGTTGCATAATTATTTTTCCCCCAAACACACACACTCGCACATACATATCCAGCCACATTAACATAAGTTGCTTGCCATTTTCGAAGAATGAAATCTTGACTCGACTCTGCCTGCTGGTGTATTTCGCACTAATGAAATTCTCGACATTTTTGCCATTTCTGCTGCGGTTGCCGCCGCTGGCTAGCTATGGTATGTATGTATGTCTGCTAAGAATCTGTATATATGTCTTCTGCGAATATGTATGTATGTCTACATGGTATATGGTTGTGGCGCCAACTCTTTATTTCATCCTTAACGCAATAAGTTTGGTTACTTTTGTAATTATTTTCGCATTGCCCGAAAGTTCATTGCAAAGCTTATTGGTTTCTTTTATTCGAAAATAAATTCCTCGTTTCACCCACTTTCCAATGCTGGGATTGTGTGCTTTGCATTTCATTTTCCAAACGTTTTTGTAATTCTCTGTATTTTACACCACATACTTTCACTTTACTTCGTTGCGTTACAACAATGGCGGTGTGGGATTTTAATTTACAGTTAATTGCTGTCAGCAATATTAAGCACACTTTCGGGCGCGCAGGCTTCTACTATTTCGCCCTACAGCGTCGTAATGACTGTAGGGTGCTTCATATATTTCAGAATTTTCACAAGAATTGAGCGTGAAGTGCTTTTGCTTTTACTCTCAAATAGCAGATGGCTTTAATTAGTAGTTTCTTCAAAGAAGACGGCAAATATGCTTTTTGAAGCGTTAAATGTGGCAGTAAAGGAAGTGAAGTTATGAATAAAGTGCAATAAAGGTTTTAGTAGTTTTTAAGAGCGCTTAAGTTAAGTTTATGATATTGTGAAGAAAATTTTTTTTAAGCAAGAAATATTCATGAGAAATTGCCAAGGAGTAAAACATTAAAAAAATTCTGGTTTCAAACTAGAAATTCTTCTTTGACATGGAAAGTTACAGAAGAAATAAAATGATGTCCTAATAAACTGCTTTCGTATTCATGTCAACATACCCCAGTCAAATAATTATACATATGTGCATTTCGGCTTTTGTTTATATTTCTTATTCAATGTTATGTTTTGGATTTTGGTAAATGTGGTATAAAAAGTTGATATGTAACCGTTACTATGCAACGAAAATTGTTTCATACTTTTCTCGTTCGTTGTAAAGTTACATTAAGAATGTGCTTGTGAATTGGGTATTGCATAGTAAATATTTATATGTGCAAAATCAGTTTAGCGGATCTTTCTTACTGATAGTGTCGCAGCAAAAACTTTTTTTGCTAAAATTTGTTTTCATAATTATTGTAGGTGCATTAACTTAATGAATTATTAAAAATTTGATTACATTTATTTAACTTTAACTTAAAATGCCTCGTGGTACTAGTTTATCAGCCGAGGAACAAGTAACAATCATATAAATGTATAAAAGCGGTTCCAAAATGGCTCTAGACCAAAGCAACATCGGAACTGTAGGCATATCTCCAAATTTCTTAAAAACCCCACTAATAATGGTATAGTGCGACGCAGCGGACGAAAAACAACATTGATGAGCGTTGCGAAAGGATGATTCAACGGCTAGTAGTTGCGGACTTGATAAGCAGCGATCAAATATGGACCTAGTTAAGACTGAAAATCACATTATATATAATTTTTCCAATTATACATAACAATCAGTTTCTGAAACACACCTCCATACCACCCAAACCAAGGCTAAAGAAAGACACAATAAATCACATTTGAGGTTTGCAAATAAATACCAATTATATGCCGATGAGTGATAGAATACAGTCGGAAAAAAAATAAATTTGGTCGGCCCAGGTCATTGCAAGAAATATTGGAGAGATTCGCATCAGGAACGACGGTCCTACTACAAGCGATGTTTTGGAAGCGGTATCTTGATTTCATGGGCTGCATTTTGCTGCTGTGGAAGGCTATCTACATGTTTTATATTCACTCAAATGAATGCTAATATCAATGTAGATATCTTGGACAGCGAGTTAATAAAATTTGCTGGCAATACTTATGGCATATAACTGGACATATCGAAAGGATAACGCTTTAATCCACCCGAAGAACATCTTTAACGACCGGAAAATTCCGGTATAACAATGTGCAGCATTGAGTTCGAACCTAAATCCTATTGAGGATCTCTGGGGGAACCTCTCTGCACCAGTTTTCCAAAACGGAAAGCAGTTTGAGACAGTACGTCACCTTAAATTAGCCATAAAGCAAGAATTTGCCAATATTTGCATAACTATTCTACAGTCAGTAGTTAATTCTCTGATTAAGCGGCTTAATTTAGTTTTAAAATATAAGGACAATTCTACTGCCTATTAAAATAGACATTTCTTTCAGTTAAACTCAAATGTAAAGGATTTACTGGTAAAAATAGTAAAATGCACATATAAATATTTACCATTAGCCTAAATTTCAATTCCGTTTTATAGTTTAAAAAATATTTTGAAATTTGTTAATTTTTTGTTTTTTTTATATCGTATACATTAATAATAACAAACCTGCATTTTCAGAAATATTTTGCAATTTTGTAATCTTTAATTTTTTTTGCAAAAAGTTCATGCACATATAATTATTTGACTCAGGTACATTAATTATATAGTAACAAAGTTGTACGAATACTAAAATACTCATATGTAAACTAGTCACTGAGTATGTCGAGTTCACTGTCAGTCACAAAGTAGAACATTTTGAATAATATGCAAAACATTTTTGCTTTCCATTTTACATATATATTTTTTTTTAATTCTCAGTAGTGCGCAGTCACCGCACAACTGGAAAAGTTCGCTTAGTGCTAATAAAAATAACACTTACGTATGTTGTATATTTATACATACATACATACATTCATCCGCAGTTTTTTGTTTACTCTTTTGTAAATATTCATTTCCCTGTAGAACCATACATTTCCTTATGTGATTGTGCCAAACTTATACGTCAGCATAATTAAATACCTGCCGAGCTACTTTAACGGAAAATCAATGGTTTGTTGTATTTCCGCTTCCGGTTGGTAAATGAGTGCGAGGTTGCGTATTTAAAGTTGAAAATTGAAATTGACATACATATATTAACATATTAAAGTATGATGTAATAAAAATATGAATAATTGTAGTGTGTTTGCTGCCAAGAGAGTGAGAGAGATTTGGAGAAGGATCAAGAGATTGTTTTAAATAGGATTAACTACTGGTGATCTCTTATAGAAGCTTGAAATATATGGTATATGTAGGTGCTTAGAGAGAGTGAGATATGGATATATACAGAAGGAGAGAGAGATGGGGAGAGAGAGCTAGATAGAGAGAAGGAAAGGACGAGATATTATTTTCAATAGACTTAACAACTGCTTGTCTCTTTATTGACTCTTAAAATATTTAGTAGGGATGATCAGAGAGAGAGAGAGACAGCAAGATATTTATTTTCGAGAGACTTAAAAATATCCATAAAAAGGTTAATATCACTTACGTTTTACCTGCTGAGAGATAGAGAGTGAAAAAGCGAAGCAGAGTGAGGTAGTAAGATATAGAAAGAGGGAGAAATCCATATACTACAACTTTCAACGGGCTGAACTACTAATTACCATTTTAAGGTTAAAAGTAACTATCCGGGGTGGAAAATAATTTTAAGAGAAAACGAAAGCTTAGTGAGTTTTGTTGGGGTACCTACATGGGCTAATAGATCTCTAAGGATCTCTAAGATTGATGTCAGTGCACTGTTTTAGGTTAGCTTAATACCTTCAAAGCTTTCCTAGTGCAAATGTTCAAAGTATGTCTATCCAAAAATCGCCTCTCTATTTCTCTCTATCATTGCCTCCCAATATATTTTCAAATAATACTCACATATGAGTATTCATGTAAATATGTTTCATTCATATTATGGCTATGACTATTGCAACTGATTATTATTATTATTATTGTTATTACAACCGCTTGTTGCAACATCGACAACGGCTGGTAACACATATGACATTCGAAACAAAAAGTGCAGTGTTGCACAGCCACAATTGCATTACCATTCAAGCGTGTGTATGAGTGTATGTGTGTGTGAACAAGCTGAAAAATGCCTATTTACAACTGAAAACTTGTTTCGTATTGTTCTTCACGCTTGCGCGCCATTTGTATGCATCGCAATGCTTCCATTGTTGTAACGCTTTTGACTGCAAATTATTCCTGTTGTTGTTGTTTTTACCAACACGCTGCAACTGTTGCTGACGGCATAATTGTTGCACACACATCACGTGACATGTCGCCATTCTCTTGTATACATGCCTGTTTGCTTTGTAATATGGCATGCAACACTTTGTTGCAAGCGGCATATGTTTTTCCAGCCTGTGTGCTACAATGGTTGCGTTAATAAGCGTAAGGACCTTTGTCAGCCATAACATATATTACATATATACAATATTGTTGCGACTATTGTGCTTTGCTTAAAATGAGACTTTTGTTGTTACTTTTATGTGACGCTTACATTGCTTATTACCTTATTATTGTATTTATATTATTGTTTACTGAGTCTAATGGGTGAATTGGCTTATTAGCTGCAAGTTCGTGATTTGATTGTGTGTTTAATGTTGCATATATGAGGCCTTGACTGGCAATTAGAATAAAGTTTTGAATTTTTAAGGACAAATACTGAACATAAAATTCTGAAAAAGAGCTTGTAGTTTTTTCAGTAAGTTAATATGAATCCATATTAAAAAAAATTTGAGGATATACTACTTAAAATTTATATATTCTATATATATTTTATATTATATAATATTCGAGCTTTGCATTTTATTATTTTCAGTTTTTTTGATGCTTGGAAGACTAGTTCAAAACAATAAAACAGTATGAACATATTTAATATACTCGTATATTACTGTTTACCCGAACTTCTATCCTCATTTGATATAAACACCTTCAAGTTGTCGACAAATAGGGATTCGCAGCAGTTGAAATCGAGTCCAAACAGCTACTGAACTTTATGAAAAGCTCTTTCATGGCTTTCAAAAGCTTTCGCCTGGCTAGAAAATGTATGTCTTCTATATATCATACACAGATAGGTGTCTTGATTTTCCAACTCCTTATCACCAGCAATTTAATATTTGCCTATATATTGACTTATGTATTTCGAAATTGAGAAAGAAAATTCGACTTTCTGTTAAGCAGCCAAATCCTAAGCCTTATACTCGCATAACTTTTTTTTTTCATTCAAATACATATAACACTGTGATAGTCAAAAAAAAGACAAGACCAAATTCGACGGTTTCCCCCTATTTCGGGTCCTACGAATCGAACTGCATCATTACTTTTTTGAGTTACAATCATGGTTTCATACAAAAATTTTTGTTGAAGTTTTTCATCAAAGTTGCCCATTGTTAGAGAAGACACATTTTTCTTCGGTCTCTAACTTTTGTAATGTTGACTTTTTTGGTAAACTTTCTTTGGCAAAGCTTCTCAGAATAAGTCCGTCTTTAAGTTCTTAGATGACTGTAAACCCCAAAATCAATGTTTTTTGTGTCCTTATAGCCAATATGTCGAAAAAACTGAAATTTAATCAATTTTTTAAAATGTTTTTTCCCTCTATCTCTATTTTCTGCAATTTATGCTTAAATTTTGACTCTTCTAGGGGGAAACCGTCGAATTTGGTCTTGTCTTTTTTTTTTTTTTGGAAAAAAAACTATCTCAGTGTAATTAATATCTCTATATAAACAATTGAATTATGCTTTGATGAGTGCTTTTAACAAAACTTGAACTTCCATTTTGAGATAGTACACTACTCTTTTCCTTTTCTGCTCTCTGTACGAGCCTAAAGTTTCAACGACAATGAATGTCATTATCCTTAAAATGGACAATAGCCCCGATTTTTGGCTTTATGTTTCTTATTGCCCTATTTAGCAGGTTATCACTTTTGGTTTGGTTATTTTAAGACGGTATATACTTGGTTGCTTTATATATATTTATAGTATTACTTCTGTCAAAATTAAAACACACTTTTCTTTCCATAATTCTAATGAAATATTATAACTTCATATTAAGAATGCCTTAAGATACTTGCGACTATATAGCCGATTGAGCAGCTTTCGAGGCCCTATCTTTCTTATTTTCAATGCTTAATCTATTGTATGTGCTTGAATCTACGGCTGATTTATAAAACCACCTCATACATATTGGGACAACTTTATATAATGAAGTATAATGTTTGAATACATAAGTCTTTGTAATATCATTAGATCTTTATTTCCAAAAACATACCGTTATTTCTACGGTGTCATACAAGGGTTTTTTATTAGTCTAGTATTTTTTATCGACCTACATATGTATATAAGTAAGTAATTAATTTTTTTCTTAAAATTTCATAAAATATCTAACTAGTTTGGCATGGGTTTCATAGATGGACTAAAATATAAATCAAAATTTGAAGAAGTTTTGTCAAAATTAGTTGCTTACACTATAAGATTTATAACATAATTACTTTATAAAAAGGTTATGCCTAAAAAATAATTGTAAATAATTTAATTCTAACTGTAATTATGTAAAATATAAATTGCTTTTTCGAAAGTATATTGACATTGCTTGTGCTCCTTAGAAATCGATATCCCAACCACTAGTTTCATCTGGTGGATCATAGTCATTCTCCACACCGGCTGGACCAAAGTACTGCAAGTCAGTGTTGCATGTTATGGGACGCTTTATCGGTGATGGCAATTGCTTGTATTTCAGCTTATTCCAATCCAAATTGTCAAACCAACTGTAAGTGAGGGTAAGAGGTTTTAAAGATTCTAATCATTCATACTTTCAACACTTACCTATGTCGCTTAATATCTAAAATGCCGCGACGCTGATAACCCAAACGCTCGGCCGGCAATTGCTTACACAAGTGCTTGATGAGACCCTGTGCTGAACGCGGTATTTTCGAGGGCATTTGTATAACGTCAATGCCACCCAATATCTGCTGGTAAATTTTGATTTGATTTTGTCCACGAAACGGTGTTTTACCCACAAGTAATTCGAATATCAGTATACCCAACGCCCAATAGTCGACAGCGCGATCGTGACCACGATCCAAAATGATCTCGGGCGCAACGTATTCGGGTGTACCAGCAAAGGTGTTCGTTTTTTGATTGGGTGGTATGTGCTTGGCGAAGCCGAAATCGACCTGTCGTGGGATTTTAAAACTGAGTTAGAGGAATTAAGTAGAAGAAGACGCGCTATAACTCACCAACTTGCAATACCCATCCGTTGTTAACATTAAATTCTCAGGTTTTAAATCCCTATAAATAATATTGTGTGAATGTAAAAAGTCGAAAGCTTCCACCACACAACCGGCAATAAATTTTGCGGTACGCTCATCGAAGAAGCGACGCTGCGACATAACGGTCCAAACATCACCACCCATACAAGCTTCCATTAGGAAGTAAACGAATTTTTCATTGCGGAAAGTCTTATATAACCTACAAAACAAAGAGAAATGTGTAAGCTCGAAAGCTTTCGTGCATTAAGCTTTAGGTTATAACATACTCAATAATAAACGGCGAGCTACGACATTTCATCATCACATGTTTTTCGCTGTAAACATGCTCTACTTGGTCCTGTTTGATGACATCGATCTTTTTGATGATTTTCAATGCGAAAGTTTTATCATTGTAAGACACCAAATCCACACAACCGAAAGCGCCAGCACCCAATGTAGCCACCTTTTTCAGATCAGTTAGCTGTACTTGAGCGTATTCGTTGTCAAATTCGGATTGTCGTGTGCTGTGCTTGCGTTCGGCCGATCTGCGCTCTTCGGGCTTTTCACGCAGTTGTGGTATGGTGCCGAGATAGCTGATGAAAGCTCTGTTGGTTTAAGGAGAAAATACAATATTTTTTTAATATTTTTAGAAAGCCGAGACGAGTATTGAGTGGATTAAGTAGCAAGAGTCAGTGAAAGCTTATAAATATCAGCGCTTTCTAAGAAACCTGAAAACTTTAAGTAGTACATTTGCTATGGCTTAATTCGATAAAAAAATCTGCATGTCATAAGTGAACTGATGAAAGCTCTTAAGCAAAAGCTCAAGTGAAAGCTCACTTACTCTCTATCTAATTTGAGCACTTCAGTGCCTGGCGCATCGGCATACACGCTTGCTTGTCGGCGGTCCGCATTGAGCAGCGCTTGCTCACCGAAGTAATCACCACGCTTCCGTCGATCCACCACACGTTCCACATTTTGCTCATTTTTCTTTTTGATGGTCACTGTACCGCCACGTATAATGAAAAACTCATTGCCCACTTCGCCTTCGCGCACAATACAGGCATTGGGTTCGTAGTATTTCTAGGTATGTGAAAGGAAGTTTTAAGACTTGCATTGCCTAAATTTTCTTCGTACTCACCCGTTGCAGCAGATCCACGACCTTGTTCAGCACCGCATCCGACAGATCGTTAAGGAATGGCGCCGCACGTAAAAATGTCAAATTTTCATCTCGTTCCTTTGACTCGGACAGCACCATAATCTGACGGAATGTCTCACGTGTGATTTTCCACACGCGCGCATTTGCCGTCGCTACAAAAAGCGAAGAAAATTAAGTGCGTCTCATTAGGCATGCCATTGTCACATTGCTACAATTTCGTTTGGGTATTGAACTCACCTCGTATCGATGCCAAACGATTAGCATTATAAAGTATGGCCAATTCACCGAAAACCGTTGTCGGTCCAAAACTACCCACCACCTTGCCACCCTTGATTACATCGAAGTAACCCGTTTCGGAGACATAAATTTCCGAACCCTCATCATTTTCATGTATAATGAAAGAGTCCTTTTTGTAGAATGTCGGCGCCATCGCATCGATGACCATCTCCTTGCGCTCCTTGTCCATATAGTTATTGAGGAAGTCATTGCGTTCGATGGCCTTGCGTATGAGATTGCGTGTTCTGCATGCCAAGCGAGGGATAAGCCATTGTGTAAATATGTTTGCAAACATGTTCAACGGTTAAACACAGCGAAAGAGCGCACATGAAGTAGAGGAAGAGTAGAAGTAGAGTAGGAGTAGAGTAAAGTATACATGTGTTATTGGTTTGTTCAAGTGTATGTATGTGTGGTAATAAATTTTTAGAGATTTCGCTTACTCATTATCCTTTTCAATGAACTCAATGTGTACGTCCTTCTTGGCGGGCAAATTAGGACGCGTGAATATCAGACCGCCCTCGACGCGATGCGCTTGTGGTGTGTCGCTGTTATCACTTTCCTTTGGTGTTGGTGTTTGCTCCTTTGCGTTGTTGTTGTTGTTCATATGTGTATTGCGAATGTGTGTGAAAAGGTAATAAATATATTGAGGTTGTTAAAATAAATGAGTGTGTGTGTGTTGCAAAAATTAAGATAACAAATAGGGGCACAATTGAGCAATAAATCGAAGGTCTGACAGCAGTGTACTTTCCGGAATTGAGCTATAAACAGTGGAATTTAGTAAACTTAATTGCAGCAATCGAAGTGGTGTGGCGCGTTTTCAGTATCACGAATAGTGGCAAGGATTTTTGTCAGGAAAACATTATTTTGGTACCTATCAGCATTTTAAAAGCTTATCTGTACGTTGGGAAGCTTTGTTTCCACGCATTTTTTAGATTAAGTTGAGATTACCCAGATTTAAGATAGCGTGATGAAAATCAGGTGCGTTAAGTACAATAAAAGCTAATATTATATATTATATAAAAGCTAATATTATATTATATATTATATCTAGATTACTTCGATTTAAATCAGCTTAGTGAAAATCAGATGCATTAAGTACAGATAAGACAAGGTATTTTTCAGGTATGAAATCATAATCTTGGTGAATAGCCCAGGAATTAAATGTAGAGACGAGTAGTCTCTTTATTTATAAATGAAAGCTTAGTTGAAAGGCTCTGTTAATGAAAGCTCTTTAAAGAGGTAAATTCCTTTTCTCTCTTTTTCCTCTCTGTTAACAGGTGAAATCACTGTTCAAAAGTGAAAGCTCTGTTGAAAAATGAAAGCTTTGTTAAGATGTGAAAGCTCTGTTAAAAGAAGAAGCTATATTAAAATGAACCTGATGGTCATATGACCTTCCGAAAAGAAGGGTATGAAGAGATGGATACTATTAGATATCAAAATAGCTAATTGATGTGTTAATTGTTTTCATTATTTCATAGTGTGTCATAAAGAATTGAATTTAAGCTTACAAAGCAATATTTATAGAATATAATTGTGAAATTCAAGTTTTCAGTACCGAATTTGCCTTGTTCGGAATTAAGTTGAATCATATGTGTTTCTTTTCAGTATTTTTGTTTTAGATTACCTCTACGAGTACACCCGAATCACGACCCAGCTCACTATTCGCTGTTATAGTAGAATTTCCGCTGAGATTTAGTATTTCACTGAGCGTATAACATTGACGTTCAATGCTGAACTGGAGACATGAAATATATAAAAAAGGAATTTGGTTCTTTTAGGGAAGAAAATAAGTACATAATATTTTTTGTTTGGATTAAATATGTCAGTTGAGTTGAGACACGGACAACTATAACACAGTAAATGCATTTTCTAATTATCGCTACGAAACTGTGCAAAATGAGAGGACAATTTACGTGGGAAGTTTTGTTAGATTTTGGTGCTTTTATAATTGAAGAAGAGTGTACTGTTGAGGGTGTGATTTGTGTGGTTCAAATAATTATAGTTAGAGTAATTGTGAAACTAGTGAATCTGGAGTAAATACATAAATCCATGCAAATACCTTTCAGAACTAACCACATGCATTTAAGCTCCAACTACACCTAAGAGCTTTCACGCGCATGAAAGCACAACAAAGCGCTGCTCATAAGCGCCACAAAGCCTACGTCAACAATGTTGCGTGCATTCAGCGCGCTCTAATAGACACTTTACGAAACTCATTTGTGGCAAACTCTGTTGATTTTCAATGTTAGCACAAAAGCTTTGCCAACCGCATGCAACTCTGTGCGAGTGCCATCGAAATAGATTTACTGAGGAATTTTGAAAGTTGCCACAAATTGTTGAACATATTTATCTACTTCTCAGTAGCAAGCATGTCAATTAAGCGCGCTAAATGGTTGCAACTTTACAACAAAACGAATGGGTGGAAGTACACCAAGCGAGTCACGAGCTTTCGACTACATTTGACTACATGCCCCCTTTTGACTCTTTTTGACAAAATTATACTGAGTGTGTGTGTTTGCTTACTTTGTCATTTGTTGCATCATTCGACGTTGTTGTTGTTGTTGGGACAGCAATTGTTGTTGCTGTCGCTGTCAGCACGGTTGTGCCATCATACCGCACATCGTAGCCGGGCGGTGTGGCAAACTCAGCGTTGGCGCTAATGCCACCCTCCTCGATTTGCGGCGTAGCTGTGGTGGACGTGGCGACCGCAGAGCTGCGTTTGATTTTGTTGCTGCGCAGCGAAAGCAACGAAGCGGACGATGAGGCAGTGGTGAGCGGCTGCGGTGGCAACGGTGGTGGCGGTGGTATGTGCACCTCATGCGCAGGTGTCTCACTGACACTGGCACCACCGCGTGCTTTGCGCCAACTTTTCGATTTAGAATTGCGCTTCGCCTGCGGTCCGTAGAGCGTGGGGGAGGAGCAGGCACTGGCAATGCGTTCGGAGTTGCGTTGTGCGGTCAATTCAGGTGTTGGTAGTTGCAGCAGCGAGGTGGAGGTGATAGCGACGATGTTGTTGCCACTATCTGTAACATCGCCAGTTTGCAACTGAAGTTTCTTTATTTGTTTATGTTGTTGGTGGTGTTGTTGGTCTTGCTGTGTTTGCTGCGCGCTGCTGATGCCATGCGCTGTCACCTCTTTTATGCTGCGATAACTGCCGGCATCTAAAGACTGCGCGGACGCTGTGTCCTCGTCGTGCGCATGCTGTCCAATAAAGAAGCGCACCGCCAGCGACGAGCTGTTTGGTGTGGTGGGTGTATCCAGGTCACTGCTGTTGCTCTTATAGCCATTAGCCTGTTTTATGTTGACATGAAGCGCTTGCAGCTTACCAGCCTGCTGCTCCTCTACTATTTTATCGAGCTCACCAGTTTTTCGCTCCTCTTCTTCATCATCATACTCTTCTTCTTCTCCTTCCCCTAAATTTGGTGCATCGCTCGGCAATGCTGTGGGCCGTCGTTCTTTCACAGATTTCAGCAGAGAGTTGCTAACAATGCTTTTATTGTTGTTGTTGTTGCTTTTGTTGGCACTATTGTTGCGGCTGAGATTGTGTACTTTGTTGGAAATGAATTTTTTAGGCGGCACACTGTTGACATTGCCGCTGTTGCTGCCGCTCCCGTTGTTTATCAAACTGCCATTTACGTTGTTACCACTTATAGTGTTGTTGTTGCTGTTGCTCTTATTGACGTTGTTGACATTGTTGTTGTTGCTGGTGCGATTGTTTCGGTTGTCAATGATTTGCTCCGGTGATTTTCCTGTTTGCTGTTGCTGTCATTTTTCGTGCATTTTGCAATTGAAGTTCGGTTGCGTTTTTGGTTGTTTGTGTTGTTTGCGTTGTTAGTGGTGGTGTTGTTAGTTAGGCAAAGGATGCGCATACAAGACACATGCAAAGTGTACATAAAGTGTGCAGCCCATATGCGGTTGACAGTGAGTTCAGGTGAGTTAGCGTTGGTTAATAGGCGTTATTGTGTTGTTTGAAAGTGCAATCAAGTTGTTGTTGTTGTTAAATATGTTGTAGAGAGTTGTTGTTGTATAGGCAAAGTGATAGCATAGAAAGAGAGACAAAAAAAGAAACAACATTGTGCATAAGTGTTGTAGTCGATAGTATTAGTAGATGGAGTGGAATTTTAAAGGGTGTGCAGTAAACAAGTACATATGTACACATGCATAAGTATATATTAAACATTCTATATAGTCCTAAAAAATATATACATGCATATAACAGTAACAATACCAATATAAGCGATCTTTTATTATTTTTTTTGACAATTGTAACATTTTGATTCAGTTTCCTCGGACTTAAGTGCCTAATATGAAAGTAAATTTCTTTAACTAAAGACTCCTAAAGTTCCAGAGTGCAAAATGTGACAGGCTCAAACCTACATTAGGGTCACTTGATCCGTACATAAGAATTTTTGCCATCGGAACGGATCGGTGTTTCCAATATCAAAATGGGATCTCAAATGCTTCATCGCTACATTATGATCACTTAATGACAGTGATCTCTTAATCCTTAAACTTTCTATAGTTTTAACATCGGTCCGGTGTTTCTACTGTCAAATTGAGATCTCAAGTGCTTCACCGGTATGATAGCAATCTATGTATGAATCAATAGACAACATTATAGATTCCTAAGTATGGGTTAAGCGACACTAAGTCATCGATGAGGTACTTGAGATCCCATTTGCCATCGCATTGGCGTTTCTACTGTCAAAGTTCCCCAAAGCCTAACCTAAATTTTCTGTTCAAGTTAATAAAATTACAATAGAATATATAGGGTAGTGTACCTTAAACTTCACGGGTCTCCACTGTACCGTGATAGCTAATTTAGTTATAATATTAATTGTCAAATCGATACTACTCTTGGTTGAAAGAAATACTTTTAGATAATTTATTTGCTATCAGAACTGAATTATTTCTTTGTATTTGTAGTTTGTGTGATATGAGAAATTACTTTGGAGACAGCGGTGAATACTACAGTTTAATAAAAGCCGCTGAAAAAGTTCAACAGTGCTTAGAAAAACTCAGGAAAGCTTTGGAAAGGTTTTTTAAAGAACTTTTATACATGAAGTGGTGGTATGAAGTATCTACAGAACCGTTTAACCAACATGATGAGGACAAGTCGTTAATGAGATACTTTAAATAAAGCAGATAATGAAGACAAAGATCTATGACAGTATTTAAGTAAAATTTTGTATATAAAATTTAAATATATATATACTTTTAATATTGTGTATTAAATCATTTAAATAGTTTAACGAATTCGAAGTGATTTTAAATTATTTAAAAATATTTTAACTTAAACATATAAAATTAGCTTATCAATTGGCGAGAGAAAGAAGAGAAGGCAAGTAGGAAACAGTGAAATGTCAAAATCCGAAAAAATTTTGAATTAAAAAAAAAAATGTATTGATCTCAAACGCCTCATCAAAATCCCTTATAAATGATTGTATATATTATACAATTTTTGTTTTTAATGAAAAAAATGGGGTTTAAATAATTTTTTGTTTTAATTTTATAAGTATATATTATAAAATATTTTTTTTTAATGAAAAAAATGGGTTTCAAAATTGTTTTTTGTTTTCATTTTCGATCATATAAGAAACAGTTAATACATAAGTTCATGAAATTGTTTTAACATAAACGATACATTCTACACATCTGTATACAAGATAGTGCTTAGAGAGAGTGAGACATAAAAAGTTAATAAGTTTATTAGTGTTTTAGTGCACTGAACTCCCATTTCCCAACATGTAAGACACTGAAAGTTGAGCGTTAGTTACATAAATAAATATAATAGATAATGATGCGTATAAAGACGAATGATGTTAAAGACACATAGCAATATTGAATTAAATTTTGGTCATAAATTCGCTTACCTCACTGGATTTGGGTGTAAAAAGCGCAGTCTCTTCACGTCTTATATAACGACCAATTTGCTGAAAGTAAAAAATGAATTACTATTAATTTGACTATTTATGACTATGACTATTTAATTTAAGGGAAAGCTCGATTATCATAAATAAATATTTCTGTTTAATAAAAATTGCTTTGCGCTGAAGAATTCTAAAGAGGATAGAAGTTATTTGATTGTTTATAACCAGACAACCGTTTCGATTCCTTACGCTTTATTTGAATACTACCGGATATTCAATTCTGCTTCGCTTTGAAATTCTTTTAATTTTTTATATATTTACTGAGTCTATGTACCACAGTGATTCAAGGAATTCGTGATGTCTGCAAATTTTTTTAGTGAAGTATTTTAATATTTTCTGCAAAATAATTCGTTTGTAATAAAGATAATGGGCCAAATCATTGAATTCGCAGCGAATTCGATTTCAATGCAATAAAAAAATGCATCGTTTGAACTTAAATTTACTTAAATGAATTCGCCTGAGGCCCTTTGAGAAAACTATTTCGCTATTTCGGTGGACAACTTTATATCGCTTTTAAACAAAACCCATTTATGTTAGCCAGCTTTTGTCTCTTGTCTTGTCTCTTGTTGACATATAAACTTCCAAAAAGTTCATTCCTTTTAAATTTCCGCAACTCACTCATCAACGGATAGATTTCGACCAAAATTTTCGATCTTGCGGATCCAATAATTTCATAATTTGCGACATCTATTAGCTGCGGAATGAATTTTTTCGAGTCGGTAAGTGAGTTCAATTTGATCGTAAATTTTATTTTCGATACGGTTTCTATGATTCCGACGCAAATTTTTTCGAACGAATAGAACCATTTTTCAATCGAAACGGATTCAATGATTAGGCTCAATATTTACGGTATTGAAAAAATGAAGTGGAGAGAGAACTTACAGCACAATTTTGTAAGGCTACTAAAGTTATCGACGACTATACTCAGACTATTATAGATACGAAATAGGGTTGTTAATTTGGTGGATAAATTCATTCCCTCTAACCTGTGTACATGTCGAACAGTGCCGAAACTTGAATAATATAAGTAATTTTGGAATCGGTTTGCTTTTGGTACAGTGTTTTAATTAAGAAATTTCTAACTTATTTCAAGAATAAATATTATCCCTTCCGCTGGCAACTAATCGCTTTTAAGAATTTATTACCAAATAAATAAGGCAGAGTCCGTTTATTACAATCGTTAATGTAAACCTTCCTTGCTTGGCTGCCACGCAATCTCTTGATGCGGATTAAAAATTAAATACCATTAAAACGTTCAATCATCGCACAGTTTTATAGAAAAATCCATTATTTATAACGGAATCATATTAACAATTGTCAATGCACTGCTTGTGTGCCAATAATCGACCTTGAGGTTAAGTACCGTTGCTGGTGGGTCACAAACCAAAAAAAACCAAACAAGTGTACAAGCAAACGCAAATAGCGGAGATGCCTCAATTACATGCTTACAAGCAGTGCATGCTTACCAACAATAAAAACACACGTGCAAATATTGTTGTATATTTATGTATGTGAGTTGTGATAAGCCTTAAACATACACATACATGTGTACAAACAAACACAGCGCAAGCACACCAGCGACTTGTGATTTCATTTGACAACGATCCATCACTGACAGCCCATCAGCTACCACACCTCTAACTGTTTTTGATTTTATTGCTGCGTTGAGTGAGTGTCGTGACACAGCAGACTGCACACATACATACTCACTCACACACATATTTATGCATAAAGTTGACAGACATGTGATAAAAAAATTGATTGCTTTCAGATATGCACTTATTTGTTTTTGTTTTTTTTTTCTTATTTAAGTGTGTGTGTTCAGCGTTTGCTTACTGTGTTTACACAATTCGCTATCAGTTTGTTGTTGTGTTCGATTTTTTATGCTTCACATTTTTTATTAAATAATGTGCTCTGCAGTGGAATGAAAAATGCGAAAAACATTAAGAAGCCATTGATAATATTTTCTTTTTTTGTTTATTTTCTTTATTTTCTTATTTCACCGCTGCTTTTGCTTTCATTTGTATTCCGTATTCTAGCATTTAAAATTGATAGATAACATTCCTGTTGCCACGTTTGACATGTAAATAATGTATGACATTGATTTCATGCGCGACAAAAGACAAATAGAAATTGTAAATATTATTGAACCCGTTATTGAACCGTTGTATATTACTGAGTGAAGACATGAAGTAGCTTACTTTGTGGGGGTATGCGAAATGTGTTGACATTAAGAAATATTTAATGTACTGCTACGGTTATTATGGTGGAAAGAAGCGAGAAATATTGCTGTTTTCCTATCCAACTGATTTTCTATGCATTCTGCTTAGTTAATATAGCATAGTTAATATTAAAAGGAAGTTAGACATTATCAAAATACGTAATTTAATTTTTATGTGACCAACTTTCATTTGCTATAATAATTTTTATACCCTGAACAGGGTATATTAAGTTTGTAACGAAGTTTGTAACACCCAGAAGGAAGCGTCGGAGACCATATAAAGCATATATATAAATGATCAGTATGTTGAACTGAGTCGATTAAGCCATGTCCGTCTGTCTGTATATATACGAACTAGTCCTTCAGTTTTTAAGATAACGTTTTGAAATTTTGCAGATGTTATTTTCTCTTCAAGAAGCTGCTCATTTGTCGTAACTGCCGATATCGGACCACTATATCATATAGCTGCCATACAAACTGAACGATCGGTTTCAAAGGCTTGTATGGAAAACTTCCGCATTTTACTACATATCTATCACGAAATTTGGTGTGAGTTATTGTTCATAGAAATAATTTAATATCCGAAAAAATTGTTCAGATCGGTTCACTATTGCATATAGCTGCCATACAAACCGAACGATCGGAATCAATGGCTTGTATGGAAAATTTGACGTGGTATCTTCATGTTTTCTTATTTTTTTACACACTTTTTCTTACGTCTTTCGATAAACACTACTAAACTACACTACTAAAAGAAATGCACCTGTGAAGGGTATATTAGCTTCGGTACAGCCGAAGTTAACGTTTTTTCTTGTTTTAAAAATGTAGTCCAACCTTTCTCATATTGACTTCCTCAATTCAATTCCTAACCTAATAATATATTTCATTATTCCTTAAATACACACATCGCAATTATTGCTTATATCTGGGAGATTTCTAGATTTCATTTAGGTAAAGGTTAAAAATAAAAGTTAACGATAGATATTATCTGAGTAAATGCTGAAGTTTGAATCCAGAATTACACAACTGAATACCTTATTGTATGGTAGTTCTATATTATTGTCGATCAATCTAGTTGGTTCTAGTGAGAAACACAGACGGAATAACCGGTAGATTGATATTCAAAAAAATCGGCATGATCCCTCGAACAATCCAACTTTATCACGATATACTACTTTGTAGGAAGGATTTTTCTTTTTGTGCTCAATAACTGGTCTTCTCCGATCCAACTCACTCTCTCCCATCTTTTTTTTTTTTGTTTTTTTTTCAAATATGCTATATTATAATTCTTGTAGTAGATTTGCCATCTCCGTGTTCTAAAGTAGAAAGGTGTTGTCAAGTTGGTTAAATCTCATCGGCGATCTTTTGACCCATATTTATATAAAATTTTATCATTTTGACCTGTGATATCTTTTTAGTTGTCCATGTTTCCTTTTAGTCTTGCTCAGATCTTGAAAAATTGGTTTTCGACTGAGCTTCCGATAATCGCTTTACCTTCGACCGATGTCAAACCTAAACATTTAGTAGTTGTATTTATCAGAACACCTCATCAGTCGACTTTTAATAGATTTTTATCTGGTTATATACTACAGTTCGATTAGCTTATATTGGTTCAGGTTAGGTATACAGAATAGTCCCCGATAGAGAAAACACACTTAAGATAACAGAGGCTAAACTATCGAAAAATGTAAAGACTACAGCTGACTTCAGAACTTGGATTTCCAGATTTTTTTTCGGTAAAAGTGGAAAAAAGTTAACATATTATCGGATTGATGTGTGAATTTTTAATCCGGAGTTCTATAACTAAATAATCGATTATATAGGAGTTCCATATTATTATCGATTAATATAGCTGTTCTGGTGTTAAAACAGATACAAATAGAAGATAAACATTCAAAAGTTCATCGAGCTATTATATATCCCCGCGATATACTTTATAGGTGTGCCTTTTCTTTGTGTGTTCAGAAATTGGTCTACCCAATTATTCCCTCATTTTTCAAATTATTTTCTATGATTCTATTTTTTCTTTCAAATTTGTTATATCGAATTTTTGTAGTAGAATTCAGCATTCTGAGGTTCAGTTCGGTATGTAGTTGTTGTCAAGATAAATGGTTCCAATCTTATAGTCGATGCAGTACCATATATTTTTATGAAATATCTTATCACCTTGATTACCCGATATTGAAAAACTTGTTTCCGGGATATTGAATACTGATCCCGATAATCGCTTTTGCTATCGTCGATAATAATATCTAAATATTTTAGAGTTGCATATTCCAGGAAACTTGAACACCTCCGATCCGTAGAAATATACAATTTCATAGAGATTTGGTCGGGCCAGGAGACCAGTGGTTGAGTTCTCAGTTCTCTCCCTTGTGCCTAACATAATCCGTATAATATATTATAAAGTTCGGTTATAGCATTTTCACACAGCCAAATTTAATGATCAGTTAAAATTCTGATTGAGAAACCAGTTTTTGCCCTTCACACTGCCGGTTACTCGTTAACCGATCAGCTGTTAAACATTTTTTGTTTGCTTTTCATAAGAAGTTGGTAAGTTTAATCAGCTGATATTACTATTTTTAGCAGCGACATCTACCGTCGTGTAGTGTGAACAATAACTCGCAAACAGAGAATGTATATATAATTACAAAAACGGTCTTTGTAGCAGGGTTGCATTTCATTTTCAAGTCGATTAAAATTTTATTGAAAATTAATGATCATTTTTATTTTGTAAATCGATCTTAATCAATGTTTTAATCGATAAGAGGCCGGTTAATTGATCAATTAGCTCCTGTGTGAAAAGGCTATTCGATTGGTTCAGGTTAGCTATTCAGAAAAATTACAGATATAGAGAACGCACTTAACATGAAATGTTAACCCCACAGTGCTTAACAGCTCAAAAAAGCAAACAAATCTCTTAAAGAGGGGGTTATTTAATCAATCAATCCCATGAAATATAAAACGTCTCAGCAGATTATGAATTGTTGCGACTCCTCTCCTATATTTTCAATGGTTCCCTGCAACTACCTCTGTACTTCTCAATTCAGTCTGTACCTTTTGAATTTCATAAGAACTTATTCAACTTTTTTATAAAAAGTCATATATTAAGCAAATTTCATAATCAAAACTAATTAATATGCATGCTTGAAACTTTATTAATAAGTTCAGCAAACTCATCAATTTTCCATTCAGCGACTTCATTGGTGCCACTTCGCACTTTTAGACAGGCATGCGCCGAAGGAAACGTCACAAATTTCATTAAATTTTTTTGGTAAATCACCTTATGCTCCTGCTTTGCGCCTTTGATCCTCATCAAATCCCATACTGAGCACAGTAAATCAAATGCCACAGTGAAAATACCGTTATACGCGGCCTAACGGGAGTCAAACAAGTCAATGACTTGCCTCGCGTGGCAAATGTAAGTATGTATATGTATTTTTCACATGTGTGTGTGTTTTGGACGCATGTTTGATTTGTTTTTACATGGCACTCACGTTCAGTCAACTACGTCATAGCGTTTGATTAGTTGGCGTGTGAGGCATTTTGATGGCGTCACAATTTAGGTGCGAAATTTACAGCGAACACACACGTACTCAGGAAAATATTTTATTTATAAGGAAGTGAGTGTGTATTTATTGTATGCACAGTTTAGGTGTAGGAAATGAGTGAGAGTATTGTATTTGTATGTAGTAGTGAGTTTCCTTTCGTTGACGCCTGTTCATTTATCAGTTTAGAAAGATTTTAGAGTGTTATGTCGATATATGTATGCCTGTGATGCTGTTTAGCCACGTGCCGGCTTCGGTTTGTTAATATGCAGCTAAATATTCTGCTTATGTAAGTAGGTATGACTAATGGAAATGCTTTAAAGCTTATTTCTTCCACTTTCAAATTTATGTAAAGCTTAAAATTTCGTTGCTTTACTAGCAAGTCTTAGTAGATGTTTTTATTTTATTTCGGAGAAAACGGTTTCTAGAATTACTGTGGTCGTAGCAGCCTTTTGGGAAATGTTGATTCCGAAGATAGGCCTAGTAGTCGCCATTTTGTTACGGAATTTCAATATCACACTTTGTTGTACCCTCAAATACAAGTTTAATAAAGCCTGGAGCAGAGAATCTCGTTTAATTTTTACTTAATCCCACAATGAAATTGGACTTTTTGGGGGACCCTTAAATTTCCTAACCTCTAACAAAGTGCTTATCGCATACATATGTATGTATGTATATCATTTAAAATAATTTCCGAGAGTTTTTTTCCACATTGATTTCATAAAACAAATCCCGTGAAGTAAAATTTTGCGCGCATGACGAATTTTCACATTAGTAATGGAAAAAATAGCTTACAAAAGCTTTTCAGTGCTTTTTTCATCTTGACCGGGGTTATATGATGTGTTTCAAATCAATTTGTGAGTAGCGTTACCAGCTAGTTCAAAAACTATTTCTAAAAACTTGCAAGCCCTGGTTGTATTCTAAACGATTTACTGAAAGCAAAATTTAAATATATTAATGAAATCGACTACCTTAATGTTGTACCTTCCTTCAATGTAATCGGTTTAAGGAGTAATATATTAATATATTTATTAATGATTCATGTTTACTATGGTTATTTCAAATGCTTTTAGTGTCCAACTAAAGGTTTCAACTTGTGAAGTCCTCACAATTATAATTTCGAGAGAAAAGTACAAGAATTAAAATGCGGTGAAGTCTACTTACAAATCAATCACCTAGCATTAGATACTAGTGTTTGATCTTAAAATATTTATTTGGTTTATGACTACTTGACTCAAAATCAGCATGAAAAATACGGCTTTCAATGCTTCTTTGTTAATAAGCTTCCATATATATCCATTATGGAAAGGACGATTTGAGCAAATTTCTTATATTGGCTGGCAAATATCTCCCTTCCGCATTTTGCTCTTTATTCAATGCTTTATAAAAAGTGATAGACAGTGATCGGATTTTGTTCAAATATGCGCCGTTTCGTTCGGTAATCTGTTTTCATCTAGACGGCAAATTCATAATACCCCCCTCGTAGAAGTCCCCTCCTTATTTGAGAAGAACTCGGACAGCCACTTTTCACAAACCTCTTTTGAGTTCAACTTTACACCACCAAGGGCGTTCGCCATGGACAGGAACAGGTGGTAATCACTTGGGGCTATGTCCGGGCTATATGGTCGATGCGATAAAACCTCTCATACGAGCTCTCGCAGTTTCTGACCAGTCTGGTCGATCGCCTGCTTCAAGCGGTCCAGTTGTTCCCAGTAGATGGTAGACTTAAGCGTCTGGCCATATTCCTGGCTGTCCACCCCGGCTTGGCCACTGTGTGGGACGATTCACCGGCCTTCGACCACGACCGTTTTCGCTTCATATTGTCGCGTGTGTTCCATTTTTCGTCGCCAGTCACCATACGCTTCAAAAATTGGTCAAGTTCGTTTCGTTTCAGCAGCATATCGCAGGCGTTGATTCAGTCCAGAAGGTTTTTTTGCGTCAAATCATGCGGCTCTGACAGGAAACCGAATTCTTCATTAAAATGGGGATCTCTACGTGTACGACAGTCAAGATTTCTAGGCTTTTGTTAGAATAAATATTATTGACTCTAAACAGCTGGTAAATTCAATGCAATTTCCGTTAAAAATAATGTAATTTACAAAACTAAAATGTATATTTTATTATAGCAATATGTGCTTCTCTTCCGGAATATGCTCGCAAAAGTAAATTTAACTTACGAACATAAAAAGCAGACTGTAATCTAAAGAAAAACAGCTGTTGGGCATATTTATGTTTTTCGTTTAATAATTGCAATTTTTTTTCGAACTTCATTTTAATTATTTTCAATTTTCAAAACACTGTGTGTTGACATTTTAACGATTGTTTTTTCCAGCGCACAAACAAAAAAAACCACTGTATATTTTTATTTGCCAATTTTTTAAATGCTGTTTTTTCTTTTCAAATATTTTTTTAGAAATATTGTTGCAAGGAAATGATTTGAAAGCAGAAATACATATATTAAAAATCGATTAATATTTGCTTAGCTATGTTTTTCAAGTCGATATTTAGTAGTGAGGAAGTTTACTAGAACTACTGTAAATATATGCAACAAGTGTATATATAGTATAGTAACTTACAGTTTTTAATTGAAAATGCATGCTTATCACACTGTTTGCTATGTATCTATGTATGTTTGTGTGTTTTTGTGTTGCGTGCTCATAGCGGAAGCCCAGAAAAAGTGGCAAACAATTTTACCTGTACACGGCGTACTGGTGTTGTTGTATATATGTATATACATATTCATATGTACATATGTATTCATGTAATTGATTCTGCCCAGATATCAACATTGAAAATAAAAACAACAACAACATTTACGCGGCAATCCAGCGCATGAAGTCAATAAAGTTGTGTAAATATTGAGATGTGTGTTTATTTATTTATTTTCTTATTGTTGTTATTTTAATTGGTTGCATTGTAAGTCATTTAACGGTGTGGTGATAAAACCTCACTGTGTGGCCGCATAGGTAGGCATGTACACATAGTACCTACATATGTAGACTTCTACTGCGCTATTTAACAAAGAAGATGGAAATTCTTTGAAAAATTGCACGAATTTTCTATCAAAATATACGTTTTTACAACAAAGAATATGAAAAGCAATATATGAGGTGCGTTCAAAAAATAACGGGAATTTTCGTTTTTTAATTTTTTTTTATTTATTCATCCTCCTAAATGTTGCCGTCAAAACATTTCTTAAACTTAATTTTTGGGATAACATTTGAATTTTATAATTCCCGTTATTTTTTGAACACACCTCGTATATTGTTTTTCATATTCCACGTTGCTGGATCAAATATAGTAGTTGTTAATCGACATTTTCCACCACAAAATTCTTTAAAAATTACATTAAAATTCTATAAAAATACATATTTTTACAATAAAGAATATACTGTGGTGCGTTCAAAAAATAACGGGAATTTTCGTTTTTGAATTTTTTTATTATTTATTCGTCCTCCTAAATGTTGCCGTCAAAACATTTCTCAAACTCAATTTTTGGGATAACATTTGAATTTAAAATTTTATAATTCCCGTTATTTTTTGAACACACCTCGTATATTGTTTTTCATATTCCACGTTGCTAGATCAAATATAGCAGTTGTTAATCGACATTTTCCACCACAAAATTTTTTGAAAACTTACATGAAAATTCTATAAAAGTACATATTTTTACAATAACGAATATGAAAAACAATATACGAGGTGCGTTCAAAAAATTACGGGAATTTTCGTTTTTGAAAACAAAAATATTTTTTCGTCTACTTTAATGCTGGCGTCGAAACAATTCTCAAACTCAATTTTTGGGATAACATTTGAATTTTAAATTTTATAATTCCCGTTATTTTTTGAACACACCTCGTATATTGTTTTTCATATTCCAAGTTGCTAGATCAAATCTTGCAGTTCTTAATCGACATTTTCCACCAAAAAATTAGTTCCTTATTGCTTAGTTGTAATATCAATCTTCTCAACTTTCAGACAGCCCCGTAATTTAGTTCATTAAGAATGGTTTCAAAATTTTACTAAAAAGGTTTGTCTCAAAATTAAAAAAGTACCAATATTATAAAATTAATAATATATATTAAAAATAAAGTAAAAATTAATGTTTTATCTGAAGTATTTTTTAATTCCTCAAACGAAAGTTTTCTAATTGAATTAGCAGCAAACCCTTATAACTCAATTTAAAAATCGTAATCAAATTGTAATATTTCTGTGATAAGCTTAATTATCAACAATAATATTTACACATACACTTTATTGCATAGCTGATTGCGACGTCATCGTGGCGGCTATAATTTGTATCAGCAAGATATCGACAACCATTAAATAAACGAATGAGTTACGATAATAATAATAAGCAAAGCAAGCAGATATGAGCTTTCCTATAATATTACAAAACAACATGTTAAATTGCCTTATCAATTAACAGTAACGGTTAAATATGCTGTTATCAGCTGGCATCGCAGTCGTCGAACTAATTAGCGTTCAAACATTAATTTCAGGTACCAGGTGGTTCTCGACCCTGTAGGAAATGTGTGTGCAATTGGATTGTGCACCACTTTTGGATTTTCGGAAGTCATACGTGTGCTCTACTGTGTTTGCACTTACAATTGATTGTAAATAGTACAATTACTCACTATGTTTTCTTGTTAACTTCATTACACAGCTGATTAGCTTATCTGCTATGAATGTTATTGCTTGGTATTGTCTAGGTATATATGTGTTTTCAGCTGAACAATTTTTTGTTATTTGCTTTTTTACTCACCACTGGATTTGCTGTATTATTCAGCATGGTATCTTTATTCTCATCCTCCGCTGGCGTAAAGCTGGCTGTCGTGCGATTAAATATACGCAACTTGCGTGGAAAGCACGCCATCTTTGTTGGTTATTGTGATTTTTATGGTATTTGTACGAAACTGTTTGTCGGCTATTTCAGTGAGTTTGGCGACTCCAAAACAGTAGTTCTTGTTAACGTTTGAAAAACTCCGATTTCATCCATTTGTTGCAGTTATTTGACTGAAGTCACTGAATTAATTCTAACAAATAGTTGTAACTAAATTAGTGGAGAGTAGAGTCAGTTAAAGATTAATGACTTTTAATCGATGATTACTTGTGACTACTGCTCTGTTTAATGATTAGTGGCGCTTAACTTATTATTACTGTTCCCTTATATGACAGTTATGACCAGATTTTAATAGTAGTCAAAGATTTTAATTTCTAAATCATTTATTTTCGAATTCTCAATGGCGAAGAGAGTGAAATCAATCAATCTTGTCTTAAAAAATTTGTTCTACAAATTTTAACTGGAGATTTGCGACATCTGACTTTTGAATTTTGACTTATGACTTAGGAATAATTGAGAGTTATAACTTCAGACTAACAAATTATGCTTCCAATTTAGGATTATTGATTTTGGAATAATATATTTTCGTAAACGTTTTATTTTTTCTGTTTTGATTTGACTTGATTAAAAACTTATGATTAATGAATTATCACTAAAAGTGTTTGAATTGTGATTTATGACTAGCGACTAACGAGTTGTGGTTTATGTTATTACTCATCAATTGGAACTTTTAAACAAGAATTTATTGTTATGAGTTGGTTCTAAAAGTGTTGCTAATATTGACAAAAGTCGAAATTAATGAAATTAATATTCTGGGGACTTCTGACTTATGACTAATATATGGTATTCTGACTTGTGACTTGCGACTGATGAATTATGACATATGACTATTGTGACTGACTAACAATTTAAAACTCATAAGAAGTGTCTTTTATTTTAATGTCTATATTAGAATATTTTCTGACTGCAATTCCAAAATTAAAAACAAAATCTTCTTCAAATTGATTATTTTGACTAATGGCTTAATTTCTCTGCATATTTGTCGACTGCTGATGCTGAATGTATGACGTCAATTATATATAACTGGAAATCATAATTATTCGCGTATGTACACTTTCGTCTTCACTATCTATATTTATTTAGCTAAATTTTATGTACACATATACTCCAAATACGATATACATTTTCAACGATTTCGAAGTTGACTTAATTACCAATATCACATATTATGTTATTAGCTACATTTTCAACGCGTTTTATCTTATCTGCAATATATACGGTTATTATTTATGAGTCAAGGTGAAATGAGATTTCACTTATTATATTTATTTGCCTAATTCGGTGGTTTAATTTACAATCAGATTAGCTATTACGTTATATATATTGCGTGAATATATTTTATGAGCGATTAGTATATACACTTTATTAAATACATGGCAGCTACTGTATTACTAGTGGTATTCACGTCAAAGGATTTTTGGTTTTTTTCTTTATTAATAATGTTTATTAATTTCAATTTTTTTTTAATAAATATTAAATAAATTCTGTACACTTGGTTTTTTGTTAAAAAAATTATTAATTTTTTATATGGTTAAATTTCTAATAGCACTTGCAAAGCTTGTTAATATTCTTTTAAATAATTTTATTTACACAGTTGTTTGATTTTGTTAGCTGTTTTGCTTTTAAACGTTTTTTTCGCCTTTTAAACGCTTGTAGTGAATTTCCATTTTTTTCATATTTTCTTTGCACTTTGTTATTTGTATATTTTTGTATTACTTAATCACGCGCAAGCTTGCGCTGATAAGTAAAATATTCATATTTGGGTATTAACATAGGAATTCTTATCGAACAATATACACCTAGACACAAACAACAATTTTCTTATGGCACTTCGGAAGATAATTTTCATACTTTGTAAGTAGACTTTGTTAGCAGTACAACATTTTTGTTGGCTTTTAAAGTTTTCAAGTATTTTTTAAATATTTTTGATATTTAATTTTTGCTTTTGTAATTCATGAATATTTAAATATTAAAATTTTTCTAAAAACATTATAAATAATTTTTTCTTAAAATCATACATTGAAACATAATTTTTTTTATATTTTTAAAAAATTGCGAAAAATTATTAATTTTTTTTTTGCAATTTATTTGAAGAAAACAAATTAAAAAAAATTTCACTTAACTTCCTCTAATAGACACTACAAAAGAAACGAAAAACCAAAAAACACATTGCACATCCTCCAGCACACCGGAAGCGCGCATTCAACTACAAATCACAGCGTTAATTTTGTTTTTGTTATAATCGTTTAGCACTTTGATTTTCTTTGTGGGCCACACAGCACCGTTACCTTACGTATGAGCGCACTTGTGGCGGCGTTCCGGTCTCAAACCCTCCGTCCGCATGGAGGCTGATAACTCGACTAATTTAATGTGGCCAATTTAAATTGGCAATTTGCGCGAAATGAGTGAGAATGAGAGCGAGCGAGCGGTCGATCGATCGTGTGAGCAACAACCGTTAACTCTGCTACCAACTGCCTTGCCGGTGTATGTTTGCTTGTGTGTGTGTGTGCCAAGCGAGCAATTCCAATTAATTGTGGCGGCGGCACATTTATTTGTGCAGGTGTAAGGTGTAAGGGTGTTGGGCGTTGCCAAATCGGCGCAGGTGGGCGGGGAAATGTGTACGGATTTTTATGTGACCGTGTACGTGCGGAAGCATTTTTTTACTAGAATAATTTTTTTATTGTTACAGGCGACGGCGTAAGCGCTTGCAAACACAGTTATATGCCTGCTAGCTAGCTTACCGGCGTCTGGCTTTTTCTATATGCATGTGCATATATATATATTTACTATATCAGTTATATATTCAGCGTCAAGCATTGATAGTAATTGCCCTTATAAGCTTTGTTGTGGGATTTAAAGGTGTTAATTGTGAGTAGGCCGCGTCGCATTGTCAATTGTATTTGGCTTTATGCGCTTTCATATATGTACTTATTTTTTTATTATATGCTCGTATATACATATATGTATATATATTTGTAGTGCCTTGTGTGGGTGCATTAAATTGCTTTATTAATTGATAAGTTTGCTTCAATGGCAGTGCGGCGAAAATTGTTCTCATACGCCGCTATATGTTTATTAATTAAATATTCTTAATTGCGGCTATTATTATTTTTTTTATTATTTTGTTAAATTTGTGCGAAATAATTAATTAAATACATTTTAAATTATATTATAAAGCATTGTAATATGATATTCGCTTCACTTATTTATATCTTATGGAACTGATATTGTTATCAAATGCTTTAAAAATGGAAAAAAATATTTTATTTTTTATTTTTACAACTTTAATTTAGACTTAAATAACCTATTTATAAACTATGCATTACAAGTTCGTGGGGTTAAAATTGACTAATGACTGCTAATTAGTGATCCTTAATTCATACTCAATGATATTAAAAAGAATTTAATACTAATTTGAGAATATAGAATTGCGGACTATTAAATTACCATTGATTATATATTCATTAATTTTGGATTTTTTATCAAATGAATATCACAGACAATTGACTGCTGATTATAAAAATGATAGCAATCGAGTATCTTTTTAATCAGACTGCTTTATTTTCTTTAATAACTTCCAATTTCTATTAAAGAGTAATTTATACAAGATCAATTATATCTCATTATAGTCAATTAATTAAATAAATGACTTTTGGCTTTTTAATACTGGCTACTGACTTCTAAATATTGACTGCTAGAATTTTGAAGCCTATTACAAATTACTTTTTAATTATTGAATGCTGAATAGATTTTACTGAAAATATCTATTGACTACGAACTACTAAGAAGGCAAATGAATTATGTTTATTATGATATGCTACTTTTTTAGACTTCAGTATACTTCCAAAGCGTAGTTACTACGAGGGCTGCTATATATATTTCTGGCCTAATAATGAAAATAGGAATATTTATCAACGAAAATGGTTTTATTGTTTTTCAAAATATTCTCCATCAAGATTTATACACTTTTGCATGCGCTCAAACCAATTTTCGAAGCACTTTTTTGAGCCTTTGTTTGAGCGATTGTCAAATTGTGCGGGATCCAACGAGAACAAACCTTTTTTACGGCCAGTTGTTCATGTAATATCGAATGTATGCTGGTGGGAGAAATGCACAGGCATGCCTCTATCTGAAGGTATGTTACATGACGGTCTTGCATTATTAGTTCACGTACGGCATCGATGTTTTCTGGCACAACGGCTGTTTTTGGACGACCTTCACGGAATTCGTCTTTGAGCGAGCGTCGGCCACGATTGAATTCGTTGTACCAGTTTTTCACAGTGCTATAGGATGGTGCTTCATAGCCATACAAAGATTTTAGTTCATCGATTCACTCTAGTCGCGATAATCCACGTCGAAGTTGTGAAAATTGATCGCACGAAAAAGTTCACGAGTTAATTCCATTTTTTGGCCGAGATGATTTTTTTAATTCCCTGTAAATAAAACAATTCACGATTAAATGACAAAACGTTCTGAGTGATGTTATGCTAAAAAATGTCAAAATTTCCAATGGAAATGTCAGGTTGCACCTGGCAACACTTAGTGTTGCCTAGGCCAGAAATATATATATAGCAGCCCTCGTATAAACAAATTATCGCTATTGCTGATTAACCACCTGTCAACCATCAATTGTGTTTTGGCAATTTTCTCTGAACTACTAATTTCTGTGGTTTGATTTTGACAATAATTTTAATAATGAATGATAATTGAGCGATATTTTTTGGGTATCATTGACAAGTTATTATAAACTACTAAGAAATTCACAAGTCTTAATGACTAAAATTACTGGTGACCAATACTATTATTAGTCATTCTGCTAATCGCTTCCCAACTACTGTCATAATTGACAATAAATTATAATTTTTTAATACCATTATCAAATTACTCAAATATAATTCATCAAATGAAATGACTTATGACTAATACTGCTACCTCATATACATACTATTCGCACAGGAGTTAATTGACCAATTAAGCGGCCTTTGCCCGATTAAAGCGCTGATTTAGATCGATTTACTATACCAAATAAAAATTTCCCAAAGGTTCATTTCGGTTACAATTCGATTTATATTCAATTAAGAATTTACTACAGTAATTGGAACCGAAACGAACATTTGGGGGATATTCTCCACGCTGTATATTTGGTTGTGGTTATAGATAAAATAGCAATAAAATGATAAAACCTCAAATTATGAAAAAAAAAAAATAAAATGTATAACAGCGGATCGTTAATCGAGTAGCCGACATTACGGAAGGCATAAAGTGGTTTCTAAATTATAATCTTAATGTACTAAATTTATTTGGCTGTGCGGAAAGCCTATAACATATACCTAGTTTCATCGTTCAAAAATTAATTATCCATAATGGTGTTATTATGAAGTGGCAATTAAGTCATAGTATTTTAAATTATTTCACTACCAAAAGAGTATGAGTTTTATCTATGGAGGCAATTTGAATCAATTTATATTTTCTGAAGGTTTGATATGTAAAAAATGTTTGTTCTAAAAAGTTACAAAGTTGTTCTAAATACAGCAGCAAGGTTATAGACAGCCGCTTAAGTTAGTCAATCAGCACATTTACGCTTTATTCAATTAGTTTAGACAATTTGTTAATTGACTCAATTAGGCGGTATCTAAAATGCTCAAAAGAGTTAATTTCAATTAAATTCCACTTCAAAAACGAGGACAAGACGAAATATCTCCTGTCAGCGCATTCGCGTCTTGTCTCCCACGTCACTGTTGACTGTCATAACTTTGTGGTTGTAGATAATTTCGTATACCTAGGCACCAGCATCAACACCGATAATAATGTCAGCCTTGAAATCCAACGCAGAATCACTCTTGCCAACAGGTGCTACTTTGGACTGAGTAGGCAATTGAAAAGAAAAGGTGGAGAGGGACCTGGCTTCGCTTGGTATAACCAATTGGCGCGAAATTGCCAAAAGGAGAGATGCGTGGCGCGCTGTTGTGGACTCGGCTATAACCGCGTAAGCGGTGGCTACGCCAGTCAAGAAGAAAGAGAAGAAGACTTAAAAAATTATGTAATAATGTCGATATGATTTCATATTTCTCATATAGATGCATTAATTCTAATATCAAGTTTTGTGCTATATTTTACAGCGTGCGGCACAATCTACTCAATATTATAATTAATAATTAGTTTGAAAATATGGTTTTCCTACATTACGACTAAGTTTAAGTAGCAATTAACTTTTTCTTGGCAATCAGCACTCCGGTGAATTACTAGAAAATATTCCTAAATAACAGTACATTAGAATTCAGCAAAAATGTACAAAACATTATGGAAAAGTAAAGTAAAGTGAGCTGCAATATTTCCCGGAAATAATTAGAATAATATGTTCGAACTAAAGTAATTGTTTGCCACGCAAGTACTTAAGTACTTAACCAACAAAATGTTTGTCTCTTAGGCATTAAATTTCACTTGTTTAGTGCAAACTTTTTTGCCACATTCTTCAATACTTGAATTGTTGTTGTTTTTCTGGAGATACTCACTTTTATCTTTGTTGAACTTGTTGGTTGGTAAATTATGCGAAAATTGTATGTCATTAATTGATTTTTAATGTTGACATGCTTGCTACTAGCACACGCACATATACTGTATACATACATACATATATTAGAGTGCTGATAAGATTGGTGGGTATTGCGGTGAAAATGTGGTTTTTGAAAGTAATTAGAGTTAGAAAGTTTGGAATATTTTCGGAATATTTTAAGGTTTTTATTTTTCTATTTTATAAACTATAATATGTTTCACTCCCAGTGATGGTTGTCTTATTTGCTAGGGTAGAGAAGTACCAGACACGACTGATCACTAGCAACTGTTCGCCATCAAAAATAAAATAAAATAAATAATTAATAAAACCAAAAAAATCCCAAATCCAAAAATTCTAGTTTCCAAGCGCTTAATTAATTAATTTGCGCAAATTTAATTAACTCTATCCCATTTTGCTCCATAAAAGTTGAGAGTTTACCAAAAAATTTTGATGTTGAAGTTTTCGCGCCACTTCAGGCATTCCTTCCACACCGGCTGTGCTTGCCTAGCACTTCACTATTTTCTGCGAGTGTGTGTGTATATTGGTGTTTCATTTGGCCAACGGCCGATGACTTGTGCACTTGGCGTGTGTAATTGAATCAAAAAATGTGTGCGCGTCGCGGGAAGAGTGCAATGCTCGGCGCGTCAGTGGCCAAAGTGTATGAGTTAAGCAAATTTGGCCAGCATCGCGCAAATGCCTTCAAAGCAACAAGTTTACGTACGGCGTAGGGCAAGTCAAATGCAAACATGCAGTTATTGTTAACACGCCAACGCACAACAACAAGAAACTCGGCTATGGTGTGTGTGTGTCTTGTGTAGAAGTTCAGCGGCAGCGGTTGTTGGCGGTGTGGTGGCGTGTATATTTTGCTCTTAGTGTGCTGATTGCCAACCGACCGAACGACCTTTGTGGACAGACAATGTGGCGCTCTGTGCTGAGTGGTGGCCAAGTGCCGTTATTTTTGCTGTTGCTGTGGCAGAAATTTGTTCTAAAAAATATGAAGCGATTTTAATTAAGTTTTGTTCTACACAAACTCGGTTCTTAATTGAAAAAATAACAAATTTGTGAAATTGAATTAAATGAAATATTTTAATATGAAAGTTTTCAATTTTATAAAGAATATTGAATTGTTTATTTCTTACATGTAAAATATAATGGATAATTTAGAATGAATTGAGTAGCAGATTAAAGTAAATATTTGAAAGGCGATTGAATAACTAAAACAGATGTGATTTAACTAACTCAAATGGCTTTTAATTGATCAGATAGCTCCTTAATTTAGTCAATTAATAAATAATGTGGACTTTCATGTTATATTCATAGCACTTCAACAGCGTTTCCTCGTTGAAGCATTTCATAACAGTTCTCTTTGAGGTATAGTGTAGAAATTTTTTCTAATTGACTCAATTAAGAATCAATGCCTGTTAGAAAATATTCTTAATTGACTTAATTAAGGTGTCAATATTGCTTTATCATACGTAATAGTTTTCTGTAAGGTCTAATGTAGAAAATTTACTAATTGACTCAATTAGAAAATATTGTTAATTGACTTAATTAAGGTGCCAATATTGCTTTATTATACGTAGAAGTTTTCTTTGAGGTCTAATGTAGATTTAATTAAGAAACATTGATGTAATTAAAGTGCCAACATTGGTTTATTATTTGTTGCAATTTATGGTTTATTATGTTGAGATTCTAACAGGCTTCAAATCCAATTTAAATTTGACGCAAAATTTCTATTTATATGCAAATATATTTTGTTCTCACACATTCACATCTCTTCAAACTATTTACCTTCTAATGATATTTGCGCTGTAAAATAATTGCACAAAATAAATGAGTCTCCATTTCCTCCTCTGCTTTCTGACAACCTTTACAAGACAACCTTTGCTGTAAGCGTGCTCTAAACCAATGCTGTCTAATTCCACGCACGATTTTTACTCTTCCCATGCCTCTTGATTTGCAACCGTATTCCTTTTTATTTTCAATCATCATTATCCTCATTAATCCAACAGCACGTCACGACCACAACTGATGGTTAAGTCTTTAGACAGCAATACGCGTTCATTTTATCTGCATGTCAAGCGTGTGAGAGGCTCAATATGTATTACATGTTGTATGTATTTTATGTTTAAGTGCACGGAATCCCTCACTGTAATCCATATATATGTATGTAAGTATGTGTATTTCCGTATGCGCTTGGTTACATCAGACTAAATTTCCGCTACATTCGTGATTTTCCTTTTTCACTTCCTTGCCGTAACCACCATTTAACACCCCTGTGATTATTTTCAAGTTTAGAATTATATACATTTTCTTAAAATAAACAATTTATTATGTGTGTTGGGTGTAGTAGTGCACTTGCCCTGTAGGAAATTCTGCAAAAGATTTGAGAAGCGTAGCATTCATGGTTGTTTTGTTTTACGAAAATGGCTTAAATTAGCCTACCTGCTTTTATAAACTTTTTCGGTACAGATTTTGAAATTATTGTTTGAAAGTAATTTTCCGCTTTTCACACTAAAAAAACTTTAATTCAAAATCTCTTTGATTCGTTATACGAGGGCTGCTATATATATTTCTGTCCTAGGCAATCTGTCCAGGTGCAATCTGACATTTCCATTGGAAAGTTTGACATTTTTTAGCATAACATCACTCAGAACGTTTTGTCATTTAATCGTTAATTGTTTTATTTACAGGGAATTAAAAAATTCTTCTCGGCCAAAAAATGGAATTAACTCGTGAACATTTTCGTGCGATATTTTTTCACAACTTTCGACGTGGATTATCGCGACAAGAGTGCATCGATGAACTAAAATCTTTGTATGGCTATGAAGCACCATCCTATAGCACTGTGAAAAACTGAAGCACTGAAAAAACGACTTCAATCGTGGTCGATGCTCGCTCAAAGACGAATTCCGTGAAGGTCGTCCAAAAACAGCCGTTGTGCCAGAAAACATCGATGCCGTACGTGAACTGATAATGCAAGACCGTCATGTAACAAACCTTCAGATAAAGGCATACCTATGCATTTTCCACCAGCATACATTCGATAGTGCATGAACACCTGGCCGTAAAAAGGGTTTGTTCTCGTTGGATCCCGCTCAATTTGACAATCGCTCAAAACAAGTGCTTCGAAAATTGGTTTGAGCGCATGCAAAAGTGTATAAATCTTGATGGAGAATATTTTGAAAAACAATAAAACCATTTTCGTTGATAAATATTCCTATTTTCATTATTAGGCCTGAAATATAGCAGCCCTCGTACTATATTCCAATGCTTCCGTTTTGTTTTCTTGTTGGGTAGCTCTTGTCACTGCCTCGGGTCTGACACACGTGAAATATGATTGATGCTCCCTTAAGAAAGCGCGTTGTCAAATAATAGTCGCAGGCATACTTTTTGCATGCCAAATGAGACTCCGAGTATTTCCTAGTTAAGCAGTTTGCCATTAAAATTAACATTAAATATCTCATGAGGTAACTATATGGGTATTCTTAGCTTTATGCTTCATGTTCATAAATAGTGAAAATATAAAAATAAATATTTTTAAGTGACTCTAATATCGTTTAAATTAAATACAAAAATATAATATCATTTTATTTTTAATTAAATTAAATTATAATAATTTTTGTTAAGAAAAAGTGCCACCCTAACACTATTATTGGTGTGATCTTTGTTTGTCCTTAAAATATACAACTTCAAATGAAATTTTTATTTATTTTTTTTTTTTAATTTCCAAAACTAAAATTATAAAAGAATTATTCCGAAAATCTCTACCCACCCTAATGTCCGCATTTCATGCAACATGGTACGCACTTGTGTATATCCGTGTTTTCCGGAAATTGCGTCTTCAGCACGAAAAGTTCAACTCCTACCATATTCAAATCCCATCAGCGCTCAGGTGAGCTTCGTTAGTTCGCACGACGTTCCGCAATGTTAAGACAAAACGAAAAAACAACAACAACAAGAGCAACAAAAAAAGAACGCAATAAACACGCAACAGCAAATTACACGTTTGTTTACTTCATACGTTTTACGCATTTGCTTTTCGCTACATTCTTCGTATGACTTTTTTATTGCTGTTGCTGTTGCTTTTGTTTACTGTTTACTTGTGTTTTTGTAGTTTTTCTTATTTCGTAAATTTGTATTGCGGTGTGTAGTTGCCATTGCTTGTGTACTTGTAAGTGTATAAGCTTTACCTTCGAAACACATTTGCATCGCAACTTTAACTGTTACGTTGCCTTCGTTGTTGTTGTTGTTCTTCATCTTGTTGCTCCTGCTATTTACTTTGGTTGCCGTTGATCTTTTGGGAAATTTAGCGTTGCCGGCTTGTATCCGCTGTTGCGCCATTGCTGCTGCTGCGAGCAATCCACACTCCTACACACACTCACTTGGAAATTGACACATATATACATTCATACATACCTATTTACATGCATTTGTTTATGCTTTATGTATGTATGTATGTATGGCGCTGTCTATTGAAGGATAGAAGCGGAAACATATGCGGAAGGATAATACTCGCTTATACAAAACCACTTGCCGGATGTGAAGGTGTAATATGTGCTTAATACGATGCACATATATGTATTTTATTATATATATATATATATATATATATGTAAACTCATATATAACTGCGTTCACTGAACAGCTGCGTTTGTGAATCAATATAAATACCGTTGCGTGAAAGGGTGTTTGCATGTGGTTTAAAATCTGAGGTGGGTTTATCTTTATAGGTAGAAGTACACTGATAAAAAAGAGAATAAGTTGAATTTTTTTAAAATATTTTTGTGATATTTCTAACGAAATGAGAATATTTTTATACTCTCGCAACAAAAATTTCTAAGAGAGTATTATAGTTTTGTTCAGATAACGGTTGTTTGTGTCACTCAGAAATAAAAGAGTTAGATATAGGGTTATTTATGTATATCAAAATGATCAGGGTGACGAGTAAAGTTCAACTCCGAATGTCTGTCTATCCGCCCGTCCGTCCGTGCAACGGATAACTTGAGTAAAAATTGAGAAATCTTAATGAAACTTTTAACACATGTTCCTTGGGACCGTGAGAGGGCAAAATCGGACAACTGCCACACCCACAAAAAAGCCATAAATAAAGTTATAAAAGTAAAATTTGTAACATAGGATTGCACTAGGAAGGGGCATATTTGGATGTAATTTTTTTGGGTAAGTGGGCGTGGCCTTGCCCCCAAATTAGTTCTCGTAAACAAATGAATGAATATAAACCAAACTTTCTGCAGTCGGTTCTTATACGTTCCCCACCACACATCATGAAAATAGTTGAAATCGGATAATAACCACGCCCACCTCCCATACAAAGGTTAGGTTGAAGTTACTAAAAGTGGGCTATCTCACTAACGAAAAACGTCAGAAACACTAAATTTTACTGAAGAAATTGCAGGAGGAAGCTGCACTCCATAAGGAACCAATGAAGATAGCGAAATAAAACTTTACACAAATACTGTATATGATCTGTGGTATCACTTGTGAAAAATTGTCGAAATCAGACTATAACTTTTTGAAGCCCCGAATATCGAATATGAAGAATTCAGTGCCCCATGGTAATTTTTCAGCGAAAATTTCGGTAATCTCTCAGATATCTTAATTTAATTCAGAGGAAATATTTTTCTTCTAATAGTGTGTCTCTGTTCCAAAAATTATTAAAATCGGGTCATAACTTCTCCTATACCTAAGTATCCCCTCATATACCTAATTATAGGATTTTCAAATTGGGTCAAATTTTGTGTTATCTTAATAAAAATACTGTGGAACTTCCATAACTCGAACTTTTGAAATGGCAATAGAAGTAAAATTACATACAAAATTCATTCCATAAATCGAACTTTCCGACCAGGGGATAATACAAAATTTAAAATTTTACTATCGGGGCAGTATTTTAAAAGAGTCTGTCTATATCGCATGAGGCTAACAAAAAATATGATATTATACTTATGGATTGCATAAATCATGTAACGAAGGCATGGGATACAGACTTCAATAGCCAAGCAATAGCAAACGTGTTTTAACGTATGCACATGAAACTTTATGCGAAGTAAATAAATAAAACAGTGTATAAATCTGTATTTTACAGTAAAAAAATGCATGTTTTAATGAAAATTCTGTAATTCGAAGTTTTTGATTCGAATTAGAGAAGTTCCACTGTATATCAATAAATTCCGAGAGTATAAAATGTTCAGTTGCTCCCGAACTTAACCTTTTCTTACTTGTTTATATTAGTCGTTTTAACGCTTGGCTGTTAATATTTGTGTTAAAAATCCCAAAACTTCGCCACCTTCTTTCGAAATTAATTTACAAACAACATTTCTGGAGCGTGGCACAATATATGTACTAGTATATAATCTAAAACCAAAAATAATTATAATACAATTTTATGATATTCGAGCATATTAACCCTTGCTTTCGTATTAATTTATTTCTCCTCGCTAATATTTTCCATATTTTTTCACAATATTGCTCACTTCATCACATTCCAACATCACCAGTCTGCTGAGATTCCACCTTCTCAACACATGTGCGCCAGCATTTGCCACCATATTCAGTATTCTTTATTTTTCACCCCCAAGCAGGGGCGAACGCAGGGGGGGGTTTTGGGGTGTTAAAACCCCCCCCAAAGTAATTGAATTTTTAAATAATAGAATTTAAAAATTTTGTGATTTGATACTTTTTTGTTCACAAACGGCCTATTTTGATACTTTTTTGCTAATAGAGTTTAATTTTTTGAAACTATGAAAATGTTAAACTAAAAACAAACCTATTGTATCTGGATAGTATTAAAAAGTTGTGGGAATGTAGGCCAATTAAAAAACCCAGAAAAAAATATAAACTGGACAGAGACATTGTTTTAATTTGCTTCAAAGTAATGAGTTTGCCTTATAACTCTGTGGCTGCTGAACTGGATTTTTTTAGATTTAAGGGGAATTGTGAGTCGAAAATGGACTTCTTTTGAAAATTAGTTCTGAACTGAAAAGTCACCAATAAGGTTTCTATTATTTTTTTAGAGTTTATTGTTAATCATAATACAGGAAAAATAAAAACTCATTTATTATGACTTTCAGTTTTCGTTCCATGAGCAAACTGTTGTGAAATAAATTTAAATTAAAAAAAATTATGCTAATTGCAAAAAAATACTTGAGTGCCTTAAGGGGTTATATACAGTTAAACGGCCGAAAAAAAGTGAATTTTCCAGAATTTTTTCTGAGAAAGCTTTTTAATTTATTGATCCAAAAATTTATACACATATTATGGTATCTTTTAACTGTATTTTAAGACTTAGTACTAGTAAAAATATTTATTTGAAAAAGAGCTACAGCTGATCTCCAGGAGCTCCTTTCAAAAAAGACGTTTTGCGGTGACCACTATATCTCGGAACTGGATCATATGAAATTAAAAAACTAAACAGATTTCGTTAAAATAATGTTAAATCTAGTAATTAATCGAAGGAATAAGAAATATAAATTTTTTGACAAAATGGCGGTTTCTCAAAAAAAAAAAATCGATTTTTCACCGAAATTTCGGCCTTAAATTGTTTATAAAACAAAAAATATTTATCGGAGAGAAAAAATCTTCGATTAATTACTAAAAAATATATTTAAGAAGGTCGTGTTAAAATTTGAGACTAATCGGTCCAGCCGTTTTCGAGTAATGTTGGTCACCGACTTTGAAAACACCATTT
Organism: Zeugodacus tau; assembly: GCA_031772095.1. Classification (NCBI taxonomy): domain Eukaryota; kingdom Metazoa; phylum Arthropoda; class Insecta; order Diptera; family Tephritidae; genus Zeugodacus; species Zeugodacus tau. Next base: position 5,461,473 of record CM062651.1, read on the forward strand.
TGAGAAAAAGGCGCTGCCGCTCGGACCTTGTACTTCCACGCACTCTGAAACGCCTTTTCAAATTTGCTTGTAACTTTGAAAATATTCACCGGAACAATATGAAATTTTCTGTGTGTATTCTTAAATATATGTACATTAAGAAAATGAAATAAAAATTTTAAATAAAAATTCGATTTTTGAAAATTCTAACTGTATATAACTCCTTAACTAAGACCAGAAAAACTGGTCTGAATTAGATACACAACTTTACTTATATTTGTTTTTCAAATGAAAATTTTTAAAACAACGGTTGTGCTTTTGATACTTTTTTTGCTTGGCAACATATACGTAATTTTTTTAGCTCGCGGCAACACTTGTCACTAATTATTAGAGCGAGAATGAGAATAGAACAAATGAATTATGTGCGTACGTGTGTTTTGTTCTTGTGCCGTTTTTGCATTTTCCTTATATTTTTGCATTCGAAGGCGAACCGGAAGAATATTACCGCAGATCAATTTATATACCGTTTTTAGATCAGTTTTTGGACCAAATCAATGAACGATTTTTAAAACATCGAGAGCTGCTTTCCAAAATTGAAAACATTTTGCCAAATAAATGCATAAATCTTGACGTTATTGAGATGCAGGAGACTGTTCGTGTTTTAGAAAAGCAATGGTCAGCTGATGTAGAAGATCCCGATGATTTCGTTGCTGAATTTAGAATGTGGAAAATGTTAAAAATCTTTTCATCAGATTATATTTTCTAACTAAAATTTTGAATATATTTTCAGAAACTGGTTAAATCAAACAAAGAGATCCAAAACTTTTTTAGACGCGTTGAATTGTTGCGCAAATTGCAAAAATTTTCAAAACAGTGCATCGTTTTTTAAAGATTGGAGCAACAATCCCTATATCTGTCGCTTCAAGTGAAAGCTCGTTTTCCTCACTTCGCAGGCTTAAAACATATTTAAGAAATAAAACTGGAGAAGCACGCCTGAACGGAATGGCTCTCTTGAATATCCATAGAGATATAGACGTGACGGAGGAAGAGATTTTAAATGTTATGGCCCAAAATAAAAGAAGATTAGATTTCAATTTGTGAATAAAATAATGAAACATTGTCTTTTTACCTAAAACCCCCCCCAAATTTTTTTCCTGCGTGCGCCACTGCCCCCAAGCAATACCTGCAAAATCCGCGCTAAAGCGCTTAAATACATCGTAAACCAAGTTATTTCGTGTCTTCTGTGTTTTCCTGCATGCACACATGTCGGCATTTACCTAGCTGCGTTTCGAATAATCGCGCCAAAAACTCATTACTAATGAAATTTCGAGGTTTTGCAGCTGAGCAAATGCGCTTTGATGCGCATTACATTTGCTTAGCAGTATTAGTGGAAGTTTTCAAACTTTATTCTTGTTGTTGTTATTCCACGAAAACTGCTTTAAATTAATCAGCCTTAAAACTTTTAGCGAGTTGGCATGCGTAGTTTAGTTGCTATAAATATTTATCGAAATTTAACTAAACGCGGATATTGAGTTTTCCCAAACCGGAAGTTGAATTTGGTTGTAGTGAATAATTAATTTGTGCGTGTATTCTCACGAATGAGGGAGAATTCTGTTAAGATTTTGCAGTGAATAACTAACGTAAATTTATGCTTGAATATATGTATTGCATAAGGGAAGTCCATGGATAAGTAAGGGAATAAGGATATTAAGTTAATAGTTGGCAACCCTACAATATAGTAATTATATAGGTTACTTTAACACATTATTTTATGAACGTGCCATAGCTGGTATAGTTTTTATAAATTTATTAAAATTTTCGGAATAAAAATATGGCAACCCTGCCTTTTCATTTAAATGATATTCTCATCTAGGTTAGGTTAGGTTAGGTTTGTAGGCAGATCTCTGCAAAAACAGAAGATCTCACTTAGACAGCCTGGTGCTGTCCATTGTGGTACCAATAAAACTCCCTGTGGATCAAAGACCTTTAAGATTCAGCAAAACGCTTGGAATCCGTTAGAAATTTCTTTTCACGGCTAATATCGATTCTAGCCAATTCGCTAGGATCGCCGAAAAAGGGCCTTCCGGGTACCTACCGCATGGGTACCCATTGGACAAAGTCCAGTAAGTACACCTATGATCGCGCTGAGATGGACCTTGCCCACAGAGGGCCTTGCTTACGCTCCACAAAGGGCCAAAAGGACCTCGCCACTACACAAGTACTGGTAGTTGAACAGCGTTTGACGAGCTCATGAGTAGTCTGCGTGTCCAGCGCTCTTGCGCAGGTGGACCATGGACTACCAACGCGCTCCCATTCCGACGTCAATGTAGCTAGCCTTGCAAGCTAGTCCGCTATACAGTTACCAACGATCCCGCGGAGACCGGGTACCCACACTAGTCGGATAGCAAAATAGCCGGAAGCTATTGATAAGGATCTAAGACATTCCTTAACTAGCTCAGAGCGTACTGTCAACGATTCCAATGCCAGTATTGCCGCTCTGCTGTCGGAGTGAATACATACCTCTCTAATCATTTAATATTTTTATAAATATTTGAAGGTTATTTATACTTGTACATATTTTCGAAACTCTGGAAGAATTTGTTTAATGTATGACTACATTCTTATATCTTTTATAAAAACGTGGCAACTCTGGACATTTATGTATACATTCTCAATGATTTGTTGGACCTTGAAAAGTAAAATTTTTCACGTAATTTATTTTAAATGCGAATGAAGGATACTCAAAAGTAGTATGGCAACCCTATAAATTGGAATATATGAAATTCAGAGAGAGAGAATTAAATAGTTGAGAAAGTTTTTTTCTTAAATTCAATGGATTGATTTTGGATCGGATAGTAGTGAGATATAACTACCTGATATAGGTTTGAGCGTTAGAGGGTTGCGTTAATTTGAAAGCCATCAGTTTTCACAACCAGCACTCTTTACAATAATATCGATTATATTTTTCACAGAACTTTTGACTATACAGTATTTGGACCGAAAACTTAAATCCTCGATTTGGTTTGAATAAATTCAATTCACACTAATATTTAAGAGCACTCTATTTTTAGTATCGCACACTTTTTTAGTAAATAAATGGGTCAAATATTTTCTCCACTAAAAAACCACTTTGCAATATTTGCTTGACATTGACTGACGGCAATACAGCTGCTAGTTATTAAAACAACAGCATATTGGATGTGTTCGCTTTTAGAGGCAAACTAGGTGAGGCAACGTTTAAATGAATGATGCCACCACTCTTTCCCTTCGAATGGCATGCTGCTGTCACACAAAAGTGCAGTTAGAACACATGTGAAAAAAAAGAATTTCACTTCTCGCGTTAGTTGTGCGTCTGTTGAACTCTACCTCTAACGTTGAAGGCTAAACAAGCCCGTTAGCCGCTTGTAACCACACAGAATATAGCGAAACAATAGGAACAATTGTTGATTTTCGTTGGTTTTTCATTTGTGAATTCAGCATAGCATATTTTTTGGCAAGTTTTTCTGGGTTAGCATATCGTTTTTTGGAGATATATGCATTGTACGTACAGTTTTATGTGGCAGGAAGCACTTTCACGTTTCCCTCAGGCATTTTGAGGGCGCGCAAAATATTCTCCACATTTTTTTACCTTTTTGCAGTTCGCAATTTGACGAGAAAGTAGCGTACCTCTGATAGCTATGTTGTTGTTGAAAAAATGTTACTGTTTTTTTAACAGTATCTGAAATTGCTATTCCTATTTGCTGCACTATTTTGTATTGTGCAGTAAAATGAAGTCAGCTGTAACTTTTGAGTGACTTTGAAAAGCGAAATAAGGCGATTGAATTGATTGCGTGTACACAAAAAAAAAAAAAGAAATTGATAACTTTATAAATTGAAAATTAAAATTGAGATAGAAAAGAAGAAATGTATTATTGGTATACAACTTTGCCGTTTTTTTGTACAAAAACGGTTACAAATGTCGAAGAGCCTCAGCCCAAAAAGTGACATTTTCTGTTGAGAATAAGTTTGGGATGCAAACAGACCTCTACAAATATTTTGTTGGGTTAATGTTGACACAAATGTCCAAGATCGATATAAAACGATTTAATCGAGCAGTGTTTGACCCTAGAGACATTCCATTTTAACTAAGAGATCTTTCTGTCTAACAAAAATAGGAAGAATGAAAAGAATTATGTGGAAAATGTGAGGGCTAGAAGATACGTATCAGGCGAGCTTATAAATTTTTGGGATTTTAAGGGAATATTTTTATCGCTTTTCTCAAATTGGCAGTATAGAGTTAAACGAGAGAAAGATTTACGAGCTTTTAGAGAAGGATAGACTGATTTCGATTATTGCTGGAACAAAGATGCCTAACATCAAAGGGAATATTAGGTTCGGTTTGGTTGCGATATCTCTCCTTAAGATTGAGTTATATATTGCAAAGTGAAATTAGTCGACGTTTTATGAATGTGGGCGTGGTCGTAATCCCATTTTTCCAATTTTTGAAATGTTTCAGGAGAAGTTAATGATGATTAATTAGAAAATTCCAAACTAGATTTGTATCTGTTGACCAGTTTGTCGGATAAGGCCGTCATACGTTCTTAGTCAAAGATAAAATATAGATTTCTAGTTATTTTTTAGTACTAAAAACTATTTAATTATTTGTAACTTATAACCGTAATCCTTTTTCGTTTCAGATATGAAAATGTATTTCCAACTATTTACCCACAATCGTCGCATCCTGAGAGATATTTGAAAAAAATTGATGATATTTTGATGTTCACCTAATACAATCTAAAATTTGAGGGCATCTGAGAGCTCTCTCAGTCAATCAGTATTGCCTCTCGCAGCTAACACAGAGCGGAAATAGCTCACAAAGTGAGCTGCGAGTGCATGTGAACGTGTTGGATTGTGCTCGATGACGGCATACTCATTTAAGTTGCCGCTCTGTATGCTGCTGCTCACCACACTACTACGCACGACAGCAACAACAATTGAAGAAACACAACAAAAGAGAGATTACCGAATAACAAGAAGATTCATAGAAATTGGTAGTGAAGAACAAGCACATATTGCAGAGCCAATAGAAGGCGAGCGAAAATTAATTGATCAAAAGCAATGGAATATTAAGAAGGGAGTGGAGCAAGTGATAAGGACTAAAGAGAGGCGAGAAGAAGTATATCAAAATGCGGAAAAGGCGACGAAAAAAGTGTGGAAGGCTGGTGAACACTTTAGAGAAAACGAGAAGCATTTATTGGTTAAAAAAGTGAGTGCTTTGCCGTCTAGCAAAGACACAAACCAAAGTGATGTGAGTAACGTAACGCAAAACTATGCGAATGCGAAGGGTGTTACTCTGCCCAAATTTATCAAACATCAAATTATCGCAGCTGTCACTCACAACAATTCACAGCACCGTGGCAATGCACTTACGTCACATCCAACTCCGCACACACTCAATTCACTCACAAATCATATCAACGCCCCGGCAAGTCCACAGTGGGTGGTGGCACCACGCTTTAAGCGGCAACAAGCTGCGCAGCACAGCGTCGCCTTTCAAGCTGACCTCGCCTCCTACGCGAGTGCGGGTAACACAGCAGTGCACTATAATCCATTACCCGCTGTGCCATTGCCGCCACCGCCACCCTTCCCCGGTAGTTTCGGCATTTCACCATTTAGTGGCGGTGGCGGTGGCGCCAAGCAAACAACAAGCGGTAACAACATTTTGAATGCCTTCGCATTTGCCGGCATCGGCAGCTCATCCTCAGCTGTGGCGCGTTCTCATCCGCGCGGTAATTCGCTTTGCGGCGGCGTCCTTAAGTCGCGCTATGGCAACATACAGACACCGAATTTCCCGCACAAATTCCCGACACCCATCGAGTGTGTGTGGGTAATTGATGCCTCGGAGCTGCCAATTACAACTTCTACATCTGCTACGTCGGCTGGCGGTAGCGCGGGCGGCACCAACATCTCAATTATCGTTTACCTAACACAATTGTATGTTTTGGGCGGCCTCAAGTTCACCGAGTATATGTACTATTCGGATGATTACAAGGTGCCGGCGCATCGTGTGTTCACACTCACTGAGGATGATGTCACGCAGGTGGCATGGGTGCAATTCAGTAGTCAGTATCTTGAGATACGTTTCACGATGGCATCCTTGGATGGCACACATTTGCGCGCCTTGGATCGCCTGTTGGATGTGTATGGCTTCAATATTACCTATGAGGTGCAGCAGGAGGTGAAAACCTATCAGTGCAATACGTTGCAG